>CM054380.1:28127731-29371898 GCA_028858755.1 Ara ararauna
TTAATGCTTTCTAAGAGTCCTGACTTTGCTTAACTCTTTGTTATCCTTTCTTTTTAGTGATGGTAGGAAACTTTGAATTTAACAGTCTCCTTGTAGCTGAATTCTCTCCCACTTTCATCACTGTCATCTGTGACCACAAAAATGAATTACTGTATCAGTGTGTGTTACTATTCATATCTTAATTTCTCTCTTCTGGAAATGTCTATCTCTGTACATTTGGAAATGTTCATTCAGAACTAAAAGCACTGTACTGATTTTTTACTCCTGGCCCAGAAGGAATAGCCAGTGCTTTCCTGCAGAAAATATAAACCTCTGAATCCTAATAAATGCACAATTCCAATTTAACTTACACCTCAAACATTCAGAGCACCTGCTCTCTCTAGAGGAGAAAGCAATTTTCTTAGTCATAGCTGTAAAAATCACCAAGTCCTAGAGATTTAGACGTTCACTTGAGAGGTACATATTAAAATGTTAAATTTAAGCATTGCTCAGGTATAATTCAGAGTCCTAGAGAAATACTGCAGTCTCTGAAAAAACACTCTTACCACCCTTGTACAAAGTGCTGACAATCTCACTAAACTCTTCGTGCTCTAGACTGGGAAAGATGGCAGACCAGAGAATGGCTATCCTCAAACAGCTGCCTTTCCTGCTGTCCAGGCCAAGAACATTGGGGCTGTTTGGCCTGGAGAACAGAAGCTGCGTGGAGATCTCACAGGAGCCTTCCAATATCTGAAGGGGGTCTACAAGGATGCCAGAGAGGGACTTCATCAGGGACTGTAGTGGTAGGACAAGGGATAATGGGTTCAAACTTAAGCAGGGGAAGTTTAGCTTAGGTGCAAGGAAGAAATTCTTTACTGCAAGGGTGGTGAGGCACTGGAATGAGTTGCTCAGAGAAGCTGTGGCTGCCCCATCCCTGGCAGTGTTCAAGGCCAGGTTGGACAGGGCTTGGAGCAACCTGGTGTAGTGGAAGGTGTCCCTGCCCATGGCAGGGGCTTGGAACTGGATGAGCTTTGAGGTCTCTTCAAACCCAAACCATTCTGTGATTCTATAAGAATCATGGAGAACTCAGCAAAGCCCACTGTTTTGGCAGGGGGTCCGTCTCCCAGGTGGCCTGCAGTTTGTGCATCTATGCCTGGGCTGTCTGCTTAGTTGTAGACATCATTATGGCTCTTCATTGTCTCCTGGTTGGCATTTTGCCTCTGTACCCATTGATTTTATTGGTGCATATATTGCAATGATTTTAAACAGAGCTTTGTAAAATGGAGTAGTCTTAAAAATGTCTGTAGTTGGTGATTCTGTGCTGGGTAAAAGAGTTCTCCTAGCATTGCATAGCAGCAGGGGTATTGGTCCTTATGGGGACTTGCTTCCAATGTGCTACCCAGTACTGACATCCACATTCGCTTATAGGACCCTACCACATCAGAGCCATGAAGTTCCATGGGTTGAAAGTTGGGTAAATTGAGAGAGATGTCTTGCAGTCAGTAAGGTGCATAACTTAACCCTGGGTTCATACTGCTAACTTCCATTGAGAAAGGATAAAATAAAATGCAATGAGATCCAAAAGCAAATGTCAGAGAAGTTCAAGCATGAAGGCTTTTAAAAGTCCAGGAAACAATCTTTCAGCTTGTCTTACGGTTACTTTTCATCAGCCAACACCTGGATCTCCCTTAGCTATAAACCTCTATGGTATTAATAGTTGGCCTTTGCTCTCTAGTTGTTCATTTATTCCACCTGCTGTCTAAGAAGAATGCATACAAACCTTTATCGTATGTACCAGTCTTAAGGGAATTCCAGAAGAGTGTTGCTAAAATTCAAGGAATCCACAAGAATTGTGCTAGGAAACCAATAATACCGTCACTGAGACGTGAGTAGTTTTTCAATTGTCAGATGAATTACTGTTTAGGTTTTCAACATGACTGTTTCTGCTTCCCTTCAGTGAATGTAGCTTTGAGTAAAATGGGCTAAGGAGAGATACAAAGCTAGCTCCTTGCTGCACACAGACCTGCTTTATCTTAGAGATACTTCTGCAAAGCTATTTGTCTCCTGGTAGTGACATGCCAGGAGAAATCTTTACATGTAGAATACCACTGTGTGAAGTCTTGTGAAACATATCTGATCTGCAAGGTAACATGAATGCTAATTAATCATACAAATAGGCTCAGTCACTGCATGTATCTCTGGTTTCTCACACATTCCAGGAGGGTGGAACAGCAGTAAAAGTAGGACTACAGCCTGCTCTTAGACTAGGCACTCTTTTTTTTTTTCTCTTTCAGAAGAGAAATTACCTTGGCTTTTGCTACTGGGATGAGATTTAACAATCTCATGTCAAATTTTCTTAATTAAAAAATTAAAATTGGTAAATTCTAATTCTCTTCTGGAATTGTCCTTCAAATAAATATGCTAGATGTAATATTTTCTTTATTGGACTCTGGTCGTACTACTGATAGCTGAAGTAAAAGGGGAGAAGGAAGCCAGTTGAATTAATTTTTGTCAGTGGCTCGTTGGGTGGTTGTTACATGGAGAGAGGAAAGAAAGGTGCTGTGGAACAGAGATTGCAACTTTATTGTGGCAGTCTGCATCCACTTAAAGTCATGATGATTCATTGTTTGTAAAAGATCTATTTTTAGTTGGCCTGAATTATATGGAGATTAAAGAGAATCATTAGCATAAAATTCCCCTTGAAGTTTCTGCAGTTGGTGTAGTACAAAAGACTTTGATAAGATTTTTTCAGCCTAGATAACTTTGGAGAATCCCTAAGTGTGTGCAGGAGGCAGCTTGGTAAGCGTACAAAAGCTTTTGTGGGTCAGTGATCTGTCCCTCTTAGCACAATGTGACTTTTCATACAGACTGCACTCCAAACCAAGGCTTTTTAGAAATAGCAGCATCAGAAAAAAGAAACAAAGAGGGGGAGAGGTGCATTTATAATTGTAGAGAGAACACACATCTTTAGGAAGAGCACTGATGTTGGGTTTTGCTGTTTCCTCTGCTCCCTCAATGCAGAATGAACACTTTTTTCATTTAAGTGCATCTATCCAGGCTCATGTTTCTCTTCACAGAAATATGCAGGCAGTTAGCATGATTGCTGTGTGGTGCATGTGGATGGCAATGGAGAGGAAGAGGGCCAGCTACATTCAGTCACAGATTGTGTGAGCATATCTCTTCGTTCATCAACAGGCTGTGGCAATGGAACTCTGAAGAAGTGGCAACTTAAGTGCTTTAATAGGTAAGTATGAAATATGATGAAGGTGGCAGAACATATCTTTGTTACAAAGCACTTTAAAAAAGTATGACTTGCACGTCATAATATATTGCATCCTTGCAAGGATCGATATTTGCTATCCTAGGCAAAAATACCTTTGGTGGGGAAATCCAAAAGAAACTGTCTTTTGTTTCAAAGAAGAAAATCTTAAAAGCAGACTTTAGAAATCATGTATAAAAACATAAACATATGACCTCCGTACTTAGCTGGACAACAGACCTGAAAACCTATTTTGTTCACATTCCCTTAATACAATGAAATTTAATGTCTCAGTATATGTCATCATAGCTCAATTTGGCCTGCTGGCATACCAGATAATTGTTAAAAGGAGGTTAAATCACGGTAACAGCAGTTACTGCACGAAAATCATCTCTGAAATCCCCTTATCATTTTGTCCTGAAAAGACACTTGTTTCCTTCCCAGGTTCTTCAATAAAATACATTTGCTTTTAGAGGACAAGAATAAAAATAAAAGTGAAATCAAAGCCTGATCAGGAGAAATATGAGGGCATAAGTCTGAGTTTTATTAAAATAGAGCTGAGATTCATTGGAAATTCATGTATGTGGAAGCAATACTTAGGCAAGGAATAAATCCATTGCAGTAATTCTCACTGTTACTGGAGAGACTTAGTATGTCTATTCACATTATGTGAAAGCAGCAAACAAAAGTAAGGGTCACAGCTTTAAGTAGAGTTGTTTGTAGTATCTGTTAGACTGAGCAAAATGTCACAATACGTAGTCTTCCAGAAGAAGCAAGCAGACTATTAAATCTTGGATGAATAAAGCATGTTTACAAACTGCTACAGATTTTTGTCTTTTTGGAATCATGACAGCAGTGCTTGGGGTTGTGGCTATGATTGCTTGAAGACAATCGGACAGTAAGTTTTAGTGGGACCCTAATTTGCTCCATGGTGCCAGAATGAAAGTCTGTTTTGAAAACTGTTTTATGCAAAGAAGGAAACTCACCAGCTGCAAAACAGGTGGTAACCCCCCAGGGGCAGGCACGTATGAAATCACAGCTCTTTATTTGGATTACAGTGAAAGGAAAAATGGAAGGATAAAAGGTAGAACAGCTGACTCAGAACAGCCTCCTGACTTTTTATTAGAGCTTTCATAGATGAAATAGGGGTTAGGCTGTATGCTAGAATAATGGAGATCCCAAATGTTGAACATGCAATGTGGGCCCCACAGCCAGGTGCATGCCTGCTCAGTATGTTAAGAAAAAATTATTGGTGCTAAGATATGACTTTGCATGGTGTATTGTGAATGCACCATCGCTGGCAGTGTTCAAGGCTGGGTTGGACAGAGCCTTGGGTGGCATGGTTTAGTGTGAGGTGTCCCTGCCCCTGGCAGGGGGTTGGAACTAGATGATCTTAAGGTCCTTTCCAACCCTAACTATTCTATGATTCTATGATTTGTATCTTTTATATATGTCTCTTATTTCTTTAGTGAAAGAAACTAACACTCTCTTCCTGTACTGAAGGATCTGGTAGAGTTGACATTCAGTCCCCAGTGGCTTCATCTTGAAGTCCAATGTTGTTAGTCTTCTTAGAGAATTTGGAACTGAAGAATGAGGTGGAACCCCTTGCCCTACTGTATCATCTGAGAGAATCATGTAAGGCTGCCAACAGAACTGCAGTTATTTCAGATCTCTTGTGAGCTTGGGACTCAAGAGAAAAGTAAATTTAAAAGAAGGTAATAATATTTTTCCTGTTTATTTGTTGTTTGTCATGTTAATGAAAGGAGAGAGCATTACATAAAGCCTTTTTACAAGAGCTTTTATCTGGGCCTCAAACATTATGTGTATAGCTAGCATTGCACAAAGTAGGGTTTTATGGTTTATGGGCAGTGCCAAGATGTAAATTCTGTCCAACAGTAACAGGGAATATTTCCCAGCACTGAAACTTGATTGTCTATGCTGTTTCCTGTTAGGAGACTCCTTGCCTCTTTTGTTTGGCCTGGTCAGACAGTGTTTTCCCTGATAGTTTCTGGGATGCAAAGTAGCTGGCATGGGCCAGGGATCTCTCCCAAGCAAAAGTTGGAAGTGATCAATTTTTTAGAAAAAGATAATTTAATCTTAGAAAAGCAGAAAGAGTTTTTCAGCAGTGATGTTGGCAGATAAGCCCTTATAATATTTTTTTTTAGTTATGGAAATCTCTTATTTAAATCCCCTTTTTAAGTGGACTTAGAAGCCCTCAGCACTTCCTAGGATTGGACAGTTCTGTCAAATAGGAAATGCAAGAGTACTAGAGTTGGCACCATTTACAAAGTGCTGAAGTGCAAAGTTTTCCTGACTATACCATGGAAAAGATGCTAAGATTAAATAAAAAATAATAAAAAACCCAAATAAATGGGATTTTATCAACGAGGGAGGGAAGATAAGTGGCAGGAAGGAAGAAATCATAAAATTAGTCCTTCTAGATTGGTGAGAAAAACAAAGCTTTCCAAGATGCTGAGGTATTAGCATTCTGGGAGCCTCTGAAAACAGCAGAGGCAAAAGGATTGAAAATTATTAGGTCCTTTGTAATTTGGATAACCAGATCACACCACAGCCTGATGATTCTTTAGAGGTGAGCTTTTTAAAGTCAAAATATGTGAGATTTAGAAAGGATTTATGCGAGGATGCATCTGCATGGTACGGGACAGCATGAACCATTCCTACTCCGTGGCCTAACGTGGATGGTTTCACCAGGGCACCACTGACATGAACTGCGTATGGCAGAAGATTAAAAAGTGAACTCCATTCCTTACAAAGTACTTAGTTAAATAAGTATGGGATGGATGGAATATGTGATTAGCTTTCCAGAATTCCCTAGGATAGTTCAAATAAGCTGTCAATGCATAATGTTCATTAGTGATCTTGCAAGAGAACGTAAGGCTCTCCTTGTTGAGCAATAGAATAATTTTGCTGTCTTGAGGCAGGTTTTACTACAAACCTGTGGTAGAATTTTTCTTGAAAGTAAGAAGTGCAAGTACTGCTTCTGAAGTAGTTGTTTGGACAGGCATTTTTGAGTGTTATTAATAACACTGCTAATAAAGGAGTCATCATATTTCTTTTATTACCAAGATTTTAATATACTTTTGCAGAATTTTCAGGGTTACTGGTCTCTCTAGTGCTCTCTACTTTCAACATGACCGATTGTTAACTGCTTCTTTGCAACATCACGTGGACTCCCTTCCTAGTTTGGGTTATTTTAAAGCTATTCCAGAATCCTCAGATTTCTTTTGTTATGACTCAAAACACTTTCCATAGCTATGTTTTTAAAATGGAAATAACATCTGTCTGGTGTGTTTAAAGTCTGTCTGTAGCAGATAATGTAAAAATGACCTTGGCCCAGAATCTGAAAGGGGGGGTGGGAAGCTGACTGAACACTGTGCTAATAAGAACAGAGCTTGTTCTCTGTGTAAAGAGGGAGAAAAAAAACAACTTCTCAGTGAACAACTTAAAGGCTAGAGTTATTTGAATAATTTTTCTGAATGACGTAAGACTGAGCTCATGAGGGTCAGATCAAATCCAGCTGAAGAGCAGAAGCCAGAGTCCAGCTGGGAATCTTGCTATTCACTGACTCACAATAAAGACGTTGATAAAATATGAACCTTCCGAAGTCCAGGTACTCCAGGGAAGGTAAGAACAATTTAAAATAAGACAATGAATAAAAGAAATATTTCCAACTATTAAAGCCTGTTGCTGATGACAACAGAAGTTTGGTAATAGAATTCGTTGTAAATTTATATTTCATTGCTTTCATCATACATTTGAACTGTGGAGCTTCTTATTTCTTGCATGTCACTGTCACTGTGATTCATTTTATTGTATCTTACTGTTTTATTAAAAATTAACAAAGAGTCACCATCTGGGAACAAAGTCATGAAGTTATGAAGAACCTATTAATGCCAGCTGAAATCCAAGGACATGCTGTGGCTGACTTCAGTAGATCTTAAGGTGGTAAGGGGGACACTGACTGTTCATACCTCTGTTTTGCTTCAAAGTCATTCTTTCTTAGTGCTTCAGCTATAAATTACTAAACCACTATTCTACTGATATTTTGGAATCTGTATTTATCACTTCAGGTCTGTTCTGTTTGTATATGGCTGAACTGAATCTTTTTTTTCTTTCAGTCTGATTTTAAACCTTAGAGAGAATAATTGTGGTAAATTCAAACTGTTATTTTGATGTGTCAGTTGATTCACTAGGGCTTTACAACACTACATCATTCTGCACACAAAGTTTAGTTCTCAGGTCTAAGAACTTTAGAACCTATATGCTTAACCCTGGAAGTGTTCAAGGCCAGGCTGGATGGGGCTTGGAGCAACCTGGTCTAGTGGAAGTTGTCCCTGCCCATGGCAGGGGGCTGGAACTGGATGAGCTTTAAGGTCCCTTCCAACCCAAACCTTTCCATGATTCTATGGTAATATTGAGAGGGTCTTTTAATAATCCTCTATAAGGATATGTTTGCTTCTAGATGCATACATACATGTAGATCATACAGATACATTTCACTCATAATTATAATTTTTGCTTTCAAGTGAAATTGAAAATGCTTTGTTGTTTCAGCTTTTAACTCAATAGCTAATACACAGTTGAAGCGTGAACAATGCTAACACTGTTGAATTTGTGACTGCATTTTAGATAAAGCTGCTAGGGAAGAGCTTAAGTGCTGTGTGAAGAGCTCATTGTGTCCATGTGGAGAGTATTTTGTGTTGAGTTACCAGAGGGCCTTCAAGTGCTCTACAACATTTTGCTTTCCATTGGTCAGCCTTCAAACCAAGGTTGCCACAAAGGTCATTTAGGAAATCCCTTCGTAATGAAGCAAGCAGCATTGCTCTTATCCAGAGAGCCTCCCTGCTGAGTCAGTCCTCTATTTTCATGCTGAGGGGGAGAGGCAAGTCAGCTGCATTTGCTGCAGAGAAGCATACACAGAAATGGCAGATCTTACCAAGGTGGGCTCCTGCCTTAAATCTATAAATCTTAAATCTAAATTGGTTGCAATTTTTGTTGCTTGTATAATAAATTCCAAGCAGTAGCTCCAACAGGACGGTGTGCGCTGCTGCCAAGCAAAGACTTAATGGGAAGAATGGCAATCCTTGGGTCTCCATCTTGTGTTTTCCATCAGCTTGACTTTGTTGATTGATTTGTTGCTTGTTTTTTTTTAATCTAAGAACTGGTTTAATGAGTGATAACTGACATAACTAAAGTAATGAGTACAGGCCATGCATATGATATAGTGTTTGTATATAGTGGATAAAAAGAATATGTAACTAATTTTATTAAGGTAATTCTCAGAAGGAAACCTCTAGCTTTTAGAGCTAAAATCTATAATGATGTGATGACTTAAGGTCAGGTTATGATTATTAAGGTCACTGTATGTATGTCTAGTATAACAGTAGACAGTGAAGTTCCTTTCATAGCATTTTTATTTTACTAGTTAATATTGCTTATGAGTAGCATAGAATTTGCAATTTATTGTGCTTAATGAAGAATGGCTTCAGACTGCCTAACTGATTCCTCAATAATTTGCCTAGAAGATTACGGAAGATTTTTTCTGTCATTTCTAGGTATCTTCTAGGTATCATCCCTCCCCAAAGGGGAGGGATGGTTGTGTTGTCATTCATTTACATGTGATCCTGTTGTTGAATTTTGGAAATGCACATTGATGTAATTGATTCACATTTTGCTTATTGGATACCCTTTCTCTAAACAGTGAATTAGTATTTCTAGTGCACTTACTGTCTGTGAAACTTTGTTTTGAAGGCAAAGACAAGTGGCAAGCTCAAAAAGTTGTATTGAAATGGTGTTATTTTTAGAACAGCTGTAGAAGAAAAGCAGATTTATAGACCACATTTCTGCTTGTAAAAGATTTGTGGTATGTATCTCCATCAAACTCTAAACCTGTCAAATCCTGGTTTATGACGGTTATAAATAAATCGATTGATGAGTAACAGAATGTTGCTTCCTGGTTGCACAGAAGAGGTGGCAGCCTATTGAAAGGCTCTTTAATGGTGGCCAAACATTTATTCCTTTAACTTGTACTGCATAGCTTTTCTGTGTAGTCTGTATGTGTTACTTGAAGGAAGCTGGAGGGTGATACTGTATTGTTTCTCTACACTTCAGATGCTGTGACACATTTGGAAATTTCAACACAATTCTTTAGTTACTACTGACTCTAAAATGACCATGTGTGTGTGTGTGTGTTATTTTACTTAAAGCAACAAAAATGAATTAACAGTCTTTGCATTCTGGAGAAAAAAAAAATGACTGGCTCTTTTGTGTCTGGTCACTTCAAACCCTCATCAAATAAACAGTGATTATTTGATGTTTTCTGTATTTTGGTAGCTAGCTCAGGTTTTCTTGCCCTATGATGAGTTACTTCTTCAACTACTGCAGTTATCTTTCCATCAGGGAGTAGGGAGTGCCTGTTTTCACCTTCACTATAATATATTATTTGGATACTCGTGGTAATCCTTTGTTGAGTTCTTGGTGTGTAAACTATTAAAGGAAGTTAATGGCCACTGTCTGTTATTTGTGCCTATAAAAAGTTGTGCTGTGCTGTGGTTGTAATTTCTATTTTGGTTATACAGCTTGAAGTCTATGAGGGAGAAAAATGGTACCATAAAGTAATTATTATATTAATTTCAAACTGTGTAATTAATTGCACTTTAATTCCGTTTGATTATTGGACAGCGCTGTGTATCTGAAAGCCATTAAACTCTTCAGACAACAAGATATGCAGTCTGAATACTCTGAATGTATTCTGAGGACAGATCTATTAAGTTTTTCTGCCTACTCAGATTCCGGCTTTGGAAATTTCTAGTTTTCAAGCCAGAAACAAACCTACAGCTTGTATATAATAATTTTTTGTGATATAAATGCTACATTTTTAATAGACTCAAAAGCACATACACACATTTCTGGCCATCTCTTTTTTTTTTTTTTTTTTTTTCTTTTTTGTGTTCAGGTTTGCATTCCACTTTGGTACTTTCTTCTCATAAGAAATCTCATCCTACTCAACTTTAATTCTGTGTACACCTGTTGCTACTAGATCTTTTGCAGTCCATTTGATCCAGATTCAAGATCAAATTCCATCTGCTGTTGTAGTAAAATCACAGTATGTGCCTGAAGTTCAAGATCTCAGAAGAATAATTTGAGAGGGCAGTGGTCATCGTGAGCTTCAAAGTGGGACTCAGTGGTGAAGGGGTACATTGAAAGAGGCCTAGGAGGTGGTAGTTTGTTTTCTGCAGGAAGGGAAAGTGTTCCTACTGCAAAGTGAAGAAAAACGTACACAGGTTCTTGAGGGAAAGCATATAAGCAGTTATCAGAAGCTGGTATCACTGGGAAAATAGAGGTGAGCTGCCTTGGGAACACCAGAGAAGAGTTGATTCTATGGGTGAAGGGTGGGTGACAAGCTGTTGATTCCTGTGGCTTTGCAAAAAATCTTACAGGCTGGATTTTGAAATATCACTCTATTTTACCTGGTCTGGCTGAAACTACAGCCGTAACTAGCTAATGTGTGTAACTAATTAATGTTTGTTTTCTTTACATCAAAGAATAGCTTTTGGAAGGTTGTGCGAGTATGAGAATTAGATTTATTTCAATGTTCAAAGATATGGCTATTGTTCAGAGATATACCTTTTGTTTAGTACAACTAACAAGCACACATAGATATAAGGCCACAGAGAGATGGAGAAGAGATTCAGTTGTTGTCTTCCCTGTCTCCTATCCAAATAACATGTTTCTGGCTGGTTCACCACAGCTCCCATTCTTCTCTGCACTCCTACTCCATCAGTTGCGAGGCTTAAAGAATACTGCCACCACTTCAACTGTTTCTGCCCTATCCCCTGAGTTTCACTGGCTGCTGAAATAGCCCATATGTGAACAGATATTCTCTTTTGTTTATTATCCTTCACAACTATTATCATATCTATTATGTTAGCTTATAGGCATGCTTATTTATAGAAGTGGAGTACTGGGCAGGAAAAACTTCTAGATTCCTCAAAATAGATGTTTTCACTCTGTGAAAGTAGTCTTTAGAAATAGTAAGATGGTCAGAGTCGGGAAGAGCCAAACATACAAGGTGCTTAAGAACAAGTGTGGGTGTGATTTTCATTTATCATGCTAGGTCCTCTTTTTTGTGCTGCATTAAATGACTGTAGGAAATCTCTGTCAATAGATTCTTAATTAAGAACTTATCTGTGCCTAAATGTAAGACTTTGGAGCACTATGACATACAGGGCAGAGAGTAATACTTGAGATGAAGGCCTTATTTAAGCTGATTTTTTTTCTCCACATCTGATGTTTAGCCTTTTTTTCCCCACATGCCAAATGAAAAGTTACAGATGAATTGCAGCAGCAGCTGAACTTAAGACTGAAGCATGCTCAGTGTCCAGAAGGAACACTGGAATTTCTTAGAAGTATTTTATGCATCCCAGTGTCTGTGCAAGGGATAAATGAGCAAAGAGACAGCTTCCAGATCCTAGTCCCTCTGAACAAGCATCAGCCTCAAAGCATATTGACTCCTCAAAATGAGTGAAAATTTTCACTCTAGATTTACAGTGTGAACATGCTATTTTTCCTTTCTTTGTGATCTGAATTCTGAAAATCAGTCTCACTTTTGCTCTCTTTTTGTATAAAGAAGCACGTGCTGAAGAACTTAGAGTCCAGACAGAAGTTAACTTCTATTTGGAAGAATTGAATATAGTGAAAAAAACTTAATAGCAGCTGTGTATTAAACTGTTTAAACTGTTGCAGGTTTAAGTCAGTCTTTATAGTGTTGGCAGACATAGTTGTAAAAATAATTCTGTTTTCACATCTGGATTGGTAATGCTGAAATTACAAAAGTAGAGAATATATATTTCTGAGTTTCAAAGTTTAGGGTCTATTCAGGGTTAAATACTGCTTTATATTTTTTTTACTTCCCAGGAAAGTTTGGTGGGTGGTGTGTTACCCTGATGACCCTGAAATACCTAGGATGCTCTAAAGGGGAAGTGCTAAAAAACTCTAAAATTTTCAGAGATTAAGCACTCTGAAAACGGCAATAAGAAAGATGGTCAGATTAATTTCTTATCAAACTGAGTTGATTCAGCATAAGGAATGGAAACCATCTGATGTATATTACAGATAAAAGCTAATTCTCCATTGACACACATGCACTTGAGTAGGCGCATCTCTGTGACAGCTGAATTATAGGAGCGCTTTACACACACATTATCTTGTCACAACATAAGAACATCCTACTGTGCTAAAATACCTCTTCCAGAAGAAACATGCAATTTCCCCATATTGCTGGGGAGGATGCTGAGCTGCTTCTTTCTTCCTGCATTTTATTTTCACCTTCTATGGGCATGAGATGAGCAAAATTTTTTTTTAATTGTAAACTATTCATCTGCCTCTTTATGCTCTTCATCTCCTGTTTAATAAAATGCATTTGTAGCTGTGCCTATGACTACATGGAAAACGCTGAAGGAAAACAGCAGTTTCATTTTAGAATTCAGTTGCTTATTTGAAGGGAATGATTATAAGGACTTTTTTCACATTTGTGTATTACTGAATGCCTTTGGTTTATGCTACTGGAATATAAATTGTGTTTGTATGCCTGAGAAACTTACATGAATATTTGGCAACAGATTTGTGGCACAACTTTCACTTTCCTTCACAGTTGATACTGTTCAGCTTGAAGCTAGGGTTATGAAACCAGGCTTTTGAGCACTTAATCTATATTAAACCAAGGTGCTATAGACTGAGTTCAACTTTTCTCAGCTTCTTGTAAGGCGGTTCAGTATATAGGACCTAGACTTGTAATAGGGTGCTGTTAACGACTCAGCTGGGACTGGGGCTGTTTGTTTCTGGGCTTGTTTGGTTTTCAGTGCATTACAAATTGTTGAAAGTATAATCATTCAGTTCAACATTTAGCTGTTGAAGGAGTTTTCCTGTTTTGTGGTGCTTCTGGTTCTGAAGACATAAAAAAATGGTTAAAATAGTATTTCTCTTAAACAGCTACGTGCCTCTACAGGTAAATACGCTCTTCAGTGATACAAAAACTTAAGAAACCCCTAAAACATTTTGCTCATTTTTTGAATGCATGTATTGTTTTTGGACAGCTTCTTTTTCTTCCTCCATCTCCTGATTTGAAGTCCTTGACACATGTATCACCTAAAAACTGCTGTTAACTGCTCGTTGGTAGTGTTTTGTGATGGGCTGGTTTTGCTGAGGTGCTGCACCCCTCCTCCTCTGATACACTGACCCATGCTGGATGTGTACTTCTGTTGCTGCTAAAACCAAGGCAGAGGAGTTGGCAACAGCCATTTACCTTCTGAGCCGATTTTAGTTTCACCTTGTTTGTGTACGTAACACCTGTTTTCTGGAATTCCAGGAAATACTCCATCCCAAACACAATGGTTTACACTGGGTGGAGGTGAGGGTCTGCCCTGTGTGTTAGCCCCCATGCTCCGGGCTGAGTTAGGTTTAGTTAGGCATGAGGGGATGGGTCAAAACGGGCAGCATGGAACACACCTGGGTGCCTGAGAGCTGCAGGACAGAGAACAGTGCCAGGGAAGGGGGTGTCCAGTGATGCTGCTGGGACTGTGGCTAGAGCAGCGCTCAGCACTGAGGGGACAACTGGCTGCCGCCATTTTGTGTGTCCCAGGCTGCCCACAGTGAAACAGTGCCGCTGCCCCTCAGGAAGGACTTGTGGTGAAGAGCAGTTACAGCACTTCACTGAAAGGTAAGAAGACTTCGAGGTACTATTTTTAGTTATTTTATTATAATTCTTTGATTTGATTTGGTTTGGTTTGGTTTGGTTTTTCTTCTTCGGAGAGGCTTACTGCTCTGTGGAGCCACAGTCCTGCACCATGATGGGTGTGTTAAGGGGAAATGAATTTCTTTAGATATTAAACAGTTTTGTACCTACCTTTCTATTTATTTACTATTAATATCAACATTATACAAAAAAGGAAAAAACAAAATAGATCTTTTCGGGGTTGATTATTTTTTTCTCCTTTCCTTCTCAATACATTATTTTCTGTGGATTGGCTTTTTTAGCATTGATAGATTTTACATATCTGTCTCATCAGAGGTACTGGTTTAGAAGCTTTTCTCCATGTTTTTTTTTGTCTGTAGCATAACTTGTCTTTCCAGAGGAACTTCTTTGCGCTGGAAGTGTCCTCAGTGCTGCCTAGGGTTTGCCCTTGGCTTCTAGTGTTTACACGCCCCAGCAGGCTCTGGATAACTGAAAGTGACTAGATGAGAAGCGTGGGTTTCAGAAGTAGCTGGAATACCCCAGTGTTCCCTGGTTTGGAGTGCCCTGTGTGAGGCAAGGGGTGTCGTGTGCTGCCCAGGGTGCTGTGCAGCTGGAGGTGATTTCACCTCAAACACTCCTGTGGCGTCCACTGGCAAAAAAGTGGTTTTACAGGGGCCTGATTGTTAATGCTGACACCACACAAAAGTGTATGAGATGTCAGGTTACTTTTCATTCTTTATATAAACTGGGAGATGTTTTGTTTTTTCATGTATCGTGCTTTGACTTACTATTATATGAATAATGACCATGAGAGAAGTATCTTTTATTTCTGTTTACCAAAGCTGCTATTTTACAGAATTTCACGGTAATTTTCATTTAGAGACCTACACAGGTCTGTATCATCCTCTCCGTTTCAACACCATTAACATTTTCTGTGCGTGTTCACCTGTCATTAAGCTCACACATCCTGAATCTCCCACATGAAGGTTGGTTGCCATGGAAAGAATTGTGATCCCATAAATGAATATATTCTGTGTAGGAAAAACTTGAACATTGATGAGATATTATTCCAAAATGTGGAGAAAAGCATGTGAAGGAACAGATACTAATAATGTAGAAATGAATATGTATTTCCTGTTTAATATTCACATATGTTCAAGTTGTTTGTGTTGTAAAATTACACTGAAACATTGTAATATTATTTTGAAATATTGTGATGTTACTCTGAAATATTGATTAATCAGTCTGAAACAGTAAAACATAACACACTTTTCCTAAGAATTTTGAATTTTTAATTCAATAAATACAGCTACAGTAGTGCACTCAACAAATTAAGACTTTCTTATTTTTTTTTACTTCTGTTGCACTCTTGTGCATATGCAATACAAAAATAATTGCAGATGCTTTTTTCCAATAGAGTTTTTGGGTATGGTATGAATTAATCACTGGCATTCCATTGTGCTATAAAGGAAGGTGTTTTGTTTTGCATAAGTCTGGACACACAGATGCTATTGAAAGAAACTGTTGTGTACCCGAAAAGTATGTGAATCTGCTGAGTTATGAATGCAAAACACTTAACACAATTCTGATTTTTTTAAAGCTTAATGTTTTCACCATTTTCTCATGAGAAAGGTAATTAACTTGTTACTATACATCAGGTCTGTAGTAGAATGAGAAAAAGCAATTTGCTTTATCATACTAATGTCATAATTGATTCACATGAAGGCTTTATGCAAATATTTTCCTCAGGACTTCTCTAAAAATTTCCATTTTTCCTTTTTACTTCCCTGCCCCGCCCCCCCAAGTAGACTGTAAGTGTTAAGCTGAATTTATTTAATGATGCTGTGCTCCAAATCACTGCATATATATTTCTAGTTTACTGCATGGCATGTGCTTGATGGTTATGTCCCTGACATCCTGCTATGAAATGACAGTTCACAGACAGCCACTATGAAGTGACAGCCTTGACTTCAGAGCAAAGATGTGTTTACTGTTTGCATACCAATCTAGTGGGCACTCATGAACCTGAGTAAAGATGAGGACTTTGCTTTCTGGTTTTCTTTTTTTTTTTCTTGCTTTTCTTCTCAATACGTCATTTTCTGTGGATCAGCTCTTTTAGCATTGCTGTTTACAATGACAGCATCATTCTGTCTTTCACATTGGACAAGATAGAGATTCACGGAGCCTTTATCCTTGGCATCTAATGAAGGTTCTGCCTTTCTGACTGGAAGTTTAGAGAACTGGGAGAGGTGGATATTAAGATTAAGGGAGAAAGAAAGAATGGTAGAGTACTGTAAGTGGCTTTGTTCCACTACTGGCATAAAACCCTTAATGAATACAAAATGAACCCGTCGTGCTATTATCTTGGCCATGATTTGACTATTGGATGAAGACTAAAGAATGTTCACAAGTTGCTGACTTGTTCAGTATTGCTATTTAAGTAACTCTTCAGTTTACTCCCACTCAAGCTTATAGTCAAAGGTCTCTGCGAAGCATTTGATGTTAGAATTGGGATATCATGAATGTTCTCATCTGTTTGTGTCTTTGTAAGAGGAGTATCAGGAAACAAACAAATATTGTGTCTGTGAAGTCTGTAATTTTAAGCATTTTGAGTTTGACTCTTCTCATATAAAGCAATACTAGTGTGCCGGTGCCTTCCTGAACTTTATCTGTCATTAAAGATGTATCCTGTTGTAGTTAATTTTGAGTGTGAGCTTTGAGAAGTAACAACCATGCGTCAATAATTAAAGGCACCATCACAGCTGATGCTTCAGTTAGTTATCTTTATCTTGGCATCCCATGAGTCAAGAAAAGCAATGACAACAGTAAGGAGATTATTTTTAGAAATGTCTCAAGTAGAATGCACGAATGTAAAAATATAGATTGACTTTCTCTACTATTACAAAGTCTATTTTTGTCATTTCAGTATTTTCATTATTAGTCACTCTTATCCTGTGATGTAAGTGGCCCTAGCTAGAATTCTATGGTGGGGAAGCACTGAGTCTTGGTTTTGGTAAGTTTTGTTAAGGTTGTTCTTCACGAGGTCAGAATCAGTGCTGCCCACAATAGAATAGTGAGTGCTACCCCCAAAGCTCCCAAGTTTGCACCCAAGTTTCTCAGCTACACGTTGAGTGACCCTACAAGGCAAATGAAATTCCTTTTCCTCTTCTTGGTTTTCCATTTATGACATGAGAATAATAATTCTGACCTACCAAAGAAAAGCTCATTAAAGCCATACAGGCATTAGTGATTGAGGTTTGAACCTCACTGTGGTGCCATGTAATGCAATATGCCCAGTGAGTGTTGTTGACATACTTTCTTTAAGACTGTTAGTTCAGTATGAATGCAGGGAGAAGAGGGCTTTGAACAGAAGACAGTTCCTTCTTTGAAGTGAATGTGCATGCAGTACGTGCTGAGACAGGGAGGTATTGTTCTGTTTTACAGGAGTTACTCAAGCTTTGCATCTAGGGTTACATGGAACCAAGGACTAGCTAAACATTCAATGGTTTATCACAAAAATAATCCTCTGTATCTGGCTTCTGTTTGTACTCATGTGGGTGCATCCTGCATATCTAGTGATAAGAACTGCTTGAATTAAGAGAAAAAAGAATGAGTCTTGGCAAAGACCCCACTGGGCAATACATGTCACAGTTTTGCAGGATGAGTATACCTTGCTGTCTAAGCAACAGCTCTCCTGACAGGTATCTGTAAATCTAAATCTTAAAATGGTTAGAGAACTAGACCAGACTCATCTCTAGATATAAATTCTACCTCAGTACTGCACAAAAATGCTACGGTAACAGGTAGATTAATAGACTGGAGGCAATTCTTGCTCTGCTGGGTTTGTGACAGAACTGTTTGTGGAGTAAATAGAAGCATGCTTCTGATACAGGCACTAACATAGCAAACTGTTTAAGTGCAGACACCTTTTGAAATTGCCAACAGGCCTGCTGAAATGTATGACACTTCAAAAATACTTCCCCTGCCTGCCATTAATATTTACATCAAAAGGTTTTCTAAAACTTCAGAGTGACCAAAAGAGATAGATTGCTTCGAGGTGACCCGAGGATCACAAGTCAGGTAGCACACCATTTGTACAGAGCAGGTAGTTACAGCCCAGACCTCCTGTACAACATCCAGTTTCAGCTGGCCTGAAATTGCTGGTGATACCCACGAACACAAAGAGTTTGTAATCCCCTAAAAACCTTATAGTGCTTCATGTTTAGTCATAGAGAATAACTTTTGCAAAGGCTTTTGTCTAAGGTTTAGTCTTGGACCTACTATGACTTCCCTTAAGCCTTAAGCCTTCCCTTGAACTTTTTATGATAAATGCTTATGCTTGATTGTCTTTGTTAAAATAATTACCTAAGCATTCATTTATCCATTTTGGTGTCACTACAGATTTCAGTCCATCTAAATGTGTTAGTGTGTTTCCTCTATAGCGATTCATAGTAAATAGACCAATTTATTCATATGTTAAGTATTTGCCTTATAGAGAATTGTTCATTTCTCTAAGCTTTCTGACCAATATGTATGTAAATACAGAAAATGAAGCACTTTCTTACAATAATATAATTAGCATACAGTGAGTTTGGCTAAGTGAGAGTTTCTCCAGTAAGAGACATTATTCAGTATAAGAGTAAAGAATATTCATTTTTAAAAATTGGATTTCTTCAAAAATGTTCTCTGTGCTTTTAAGTACACATTAAATATAATCACTTACAAAATAGCAATCCAGACCCTATGGAAGTTGATGGGAAATATATTGAGGACTCCAGGCACCTGATCCTTTAAATGATTATGCACGTGAATAACATAAAGTTTGAAAAGATTGCAGTTGATTTAAAATGAGTGTGTTAGGGTAAGGCTAAGAACATAAATGTGATGCAAGTGAGTAAAGATCATGAGATGTCATGGTAAGAACACGACTTGTTTCAAGTATGGTCTCCAGCTGATGAACCTGCTTATGGAATATGGACAAGAGTGAAGTCACAGATTGAAACAGCCAGAGCCTTGGAAACTTTCTAGAATGTATCCAGAAAGGATGGATAATTAGATTTCCAAGGGAAATTCTAGTCAACTTAGTGTGAAGTCTGTCAACAGTATCTCTGAAAGTGATAAAGATGAGCAGTCACTTGCTGATGTGCCACTCCCTGGGTAAGACATGCATCATATAATGCTTTTTTTGAATGTATTGGTGGTTATTATGAGAAACTTTTGTCAATCCTTTGAGTTATTTATAGCCTTATTGCTGACCTTTTACAGTGTGTTAAACACCTTTTGCAGTGTGTACAGATCTTAAAGTAACAGGATTTTGTGGCAGCTGAGGCCTTGGGGTATACTGTGACACCCGTAGTCAATGATACCACTAAGGAATTGGACAAAATACATTATTACCAGAAAGCATCCTAAAGGACAATATTGGATTTATCCATAATTTTATATGGATATATGTAAAGCAAACCAGAAAAAAAAACAGAGAAATTAAAGTGGGTGTACTTCAACTTTATATATAAGTGGTGAGCCAAAATGAGATAAAAGCTTTTACCTGAAATCAGTGGAAACAAAGTGACTGACTTAGGGACACACAAGCATTTTGTGGCATACCTGGGAAATGACTCAAGGTCTCCAGAATCTTCAGTCACTTCACTTTAAGGTTATATTTATTCTCCTGTATACTCTTCCTTGAGCTTATTAGCAGGAAGGGTAAAGAAGCACAAAGAAAGTGTGTTGAGAGTTTTAACCTTTTGTTTCTGTGCTAGTTATTCAGAATTCAGGGTTTTAAAGTGAGTTTTTGTGAATGGAATAATTTGTTTTATACTCATTCTTAGATTTGTGGCACAGTTAGTGAAGCTCAGTCTACCTGGCAGTCTTTTCAGTGTCTAGTCTTGGGCTATGTGAAGATGCACAGTGCTTCCAAAATGGATACAACCTTTATTAATACACACTTCCAGTGACAACAGTGGCTTCCTCCTAAGCAACAAGACCTGCATCTGCTTATAATGCAACCTAATGGAAACTACCTAGTTGTCTCCATTTGCCGAATGACCAAAGTGTCTGCCCACTGCTTTTCTATGAAAGCTAGTTGCTCCCAAACATATACATTTGAACTATAATTCCTCTTCCTAAACTAATGCTAATATAAGGTCTCATTATATTAAACAATCTATTATATGAAAAACACATGAAAGCAGTATGTTTAGATAGTTTATTGGATGTATTTTAGATGATTGAGACATAAGATTTTAATGTTATAAGGTTTCATTTTACATTTTTTTAACTTTTCTGTTTTGTTTTGGTCACTTCTATGGGCCTTGCTCTAGTGATTATGGTGAAGAAGTGTGGGTGTGGGGATTTATTAATTAGGAATTAGAACACAGTACTCTTTGAAAGCTTTGCAGTAAAGTAATTTGATATAAGTTCAGTGTGGTGAAGACCATGGGAATATGAAATTTCTTAGTCTTCATCTGACACTAACATCATATTTAAACACCTTTCTTAGAAATATGGCAGCTGACATCGAACCTCAGATATGCTTACAGAGCAAATGCTATATTTTATATGTGCCTAGATTAAAATAAATACAAAAGTTGACTTAGTGAGAGTATGAGATTTGCTCCTTTTGTCACTTATCTCCACACCACTTTCATGTTATATTTATATAGGTCTATTGATCTCAGTGAATTTACTCTGGAGCCTAGTGCTCCATCCTGTGATCAATGTTGCAGAGACCTGGCACGGAGAAGCTGGAGCATTCATTCATGTTGCGTGAATCTGCAGGTATAACATCGAGAGTGAGCTGAGTTTGGGAGATGTCTTTTAAATCTCACCTGTACAAAGACTTGCCTATCAGGCAGCAATGATCTTTTTAGGGGGAAAAAAAAAAAAAAACCCAAAACACAAAAACCAAACAAAGCTCTGCAGAGTGATATTTTTTTCTTGCTGTCTGTATGACCTCTTCTCTTTTCTGTAATTAAACTTTTCTGTGCTAGAGAAACAGAATTTTGTAGTTTATTTAGGCAGTACGAATTTGGAAGAACAGAGGTAGTCAGTAGTAGTCTTTTTCCCTTGAGGTCATGACCTCAATGAATGGAATGCTCCTCTTATATAATCATAGAATAGTTAGGGTTGGAAAGCACCCTAAGATCATCTAGTTCCAACCCCCCTGCCGTGGGCAGGGACACCTCGCACTAAGCCATGACACCCAAGGCTATGTCCAACCTGGCCTTGAACACCGCCAGTGATGGAGCATTCACAACTTCCCTGGGCAACCCATTCCAGTGCCTCACCACCCTTACAGTAAAGAATATCTTCCACATATCCAGTCTAAACTTCCCCTGTTGAAGTTTGAACCCGTCACCCCTTGTCCTGTCACTACAGTCCTCATGAAGAGTCCCTCCCCAGCATCCCTATAGGCCCCCTTCAGATACTGGAAGGCTGCTATGAGGTCTCCACGCAGCCTTCTCTTCTCCAGGCTGAACAGCCCCAACTTTCTCATCCTGTCTTCATACAGGAGGTGCTCTAGTCCCCTGATCATCCTCGTGGCCCTCCTCTGGACTTGTTCCAACAGTTCCATGTCCTTTTTATGTTGAGGACACCAGAACTGCACACAATACTCCAAGTAAGGTCTCACAGGAGCAGAGTAGAGGGGCAGGATCACCTCCCTCGACCTGCTGGTCATGCTCCTTTTGATGCAGCCCAGTGTACGGTTGGCTTTCTGGGCTGCAAGCACACACTGCCGGCTCATGCTCATTTTTTCATCAACCAACAACCCCAAGTCCTTCTCCACCGGGCTGCTCTGAATCTCTTCTCTGCCCAACCTGTAGCTGTGCCTGAGATTGCTCCCACCCAGGTGTAGGACCTTGCACTTGTCATGGTTAAACTTCATCAGGTTGGCATCAGCCCACCTCACAAGCGTGTCAAGGTTCCTCTGGATGACATTCCTTCCCTCCAACATATCAACTGAACTACACAGCTTGGTGTCATCAGCAAACTTTTTGAGAGTGCACTCAATCCCACTGTCCATGCCACCGACAAAGATGTTGAACAAGACCGATCCCAGCACCAGTCCCTGAGGGACACCACTCATTACTGGTCTCCAGCTGAACATTGAGCCATTGACCACAACTCTTTGCGTGCGGCCATCCAGCCAGTTCTTTATCCGCTGAGTGGTCCACCTATCAAATTGATGTCTCTTCAATTTAGAGACAAGGATATCATGTGAGACGGTGTCAAACGCTTTGCAGAAGTCCAGGTAGATTACATCAGCTGCTCTACCCCTGTCCATCAGTTCCATAGCCCCATCATAGAAGGCCACCAGATTGGTCAGGAAGGATTTCCCCTCAGTGAAGCCGTGCTGGCTGTCACCAACCACCTTGCTTTTTTT
Source organism: Ara ararauna (assembly GCA_028858755.1). NCBI lineage: Eukaryota > Metazoa > Chordata > Aves > Psittaciformes > Psittacidae > Ara > Ara ararauna. The sequence goes on from CM054380.1 coordinate 28,150,109, forward strand.
CATGTGCCTTAGCATGCCTTCCAGGAGAATCTGCTCCAAGATTTTGCCAGGCGCAGAGGTGTGGCTGACTGGTCTGCAGTTGCCCGGCTCATCCATTTTCCCCTTCTTGAAAATGGGGGTTATATTTCCCTTTTTCCAGTCATCGGGAACCTCACCTGACTTCCATGATTTTTCAAATATGATGGACAGTGGCTTAGCAACTTCATTTGCCAGCTCCTTCAGGACCCGCGGATGGATTTCATCAGGTCCCATGGACTTGTATATGTTCAGGTTCCTCAGATGGTCTCGAACCAGATCCTCTCCTACAGTGGGCCCAGCGTCTTCATTCTCACTGTCCCTGCATCTGCCTTCCAAGACTTGGGTGGTATGGTCAGAGCATTTTCCAGTGAAGACTGAGGCAAAGAAGTCATTAAGAACCTCAGCTTTCTCCAAATCCAGGGTAGCCAGTTCTCCCGATAGCTTCAGGAGAGGGCCCACGTTGTCCCTAGTCTGCCTTTTATTTGCAATGTACCTATAGAATCCCTTCCTGTTATCCTTAACATCCCTAGCCAAGTTTAATTCTAAGTGGGCCTTAGCTTTCCTAACCTGGTCCCTAGCTTCCCGGACAACATCCCTGTATTCTTACCAGGCCACCTGTCCTTGCTTCCACCTTTTATAAGCCTCTTTTTTCCTTCAAAGTTTCCTCAGCAGCTCCTTATCCATCCAAGGAGGTCTCCTGGCCCTCCTGCAGCACTTCTATCTATTAGGGATGTATCGCCCCTAAGCTTACAGCAGGTGATCCTTGAATATCAACCAACAGTCTTGGGCCCCCCTGCCCTCTAGGGCTATATCCCATGGAACCTTACTGACCAGGTTCCTGAAGAGGCCAAATTCTGCTCTCTTGAAGTCCAGGGCAGTGAGCTTGCTGCACACTCTACCCAGTGTCCTGAGGATCTCGAATTCGACCATCTCATAATCGCTGCAATCAAGGCTGCCCTGGAGCGTCGCATTTCCAACCAGCCCTTCCCTGTTGGTGAGCACGCGGTCAAGCATGGCACCTCTCCTTGTCGGCTCCTCTATTACTTGCAGAAGGAAGCTGTCTTCCACACAATTGAGGAACCTCCTGGATTGCTTGTGCCGGGCCGTGCCATCGCTCCAACAGATATCAGGGTGGTTGAAGTCCCCCATGAGAACAAGGCCCTGCGAGCGTGAGGCTGCTCCTATCTGTCTATAGAGCACTTCATCTACTGAGTCCTCTTGGTCAGGCGGTCTGTAACAGATCCCCACAAGAATGTCTCCCATCGCTGTTCTCCCTTTAACCCTGACCCACAAACTGTCTGTCGACTGCTCACCTGTCCCCAGGCACAGTTCCATATTCTCCAGCCTCTCCCTAACATAAATAGCAACTCCCCCTCCCCGCCTACCGGGCCTGTCTTTCCTAAAGAGCCTGTAACCTTCCATTCCAACACACCAGTCATAGGAGCCATCCCACCATGTTTCTGTGATGCCTATGATATCATATGCCCGTAGACATGCACACATCTCTAATTCCTCCTGTTTGTTCCTCATGCTATGGGCATTTGTAGATAGCCATCTGAGCCGAGCTCCAGTTGAAGCTAGCTCATTGGCTGGAGCAGCTGGAATATCTCTGCATTGCACTGGACGTTTACTATAGGTGCTGGCAACTGACTGGGTGTGTTGGGATGGAATGATGCCCCCCTCCCCCAACACATCTACTTTAAAGCATCCTTGACCAGTCTGGCAAGCCTCCTACCAAATCCACTCTTCCCTTTCTTTGTCAGACCAGCTCCACCAGCCCCCAGTAGATCTGGCATCCTAAATTGAGTCCCATGTTCAAGGTACCCAAACCCCTGACTGTAGCTCCACCCTTCTAACCATTTATTAACCTGGCCAATCCTCCTAGCCTTTTTGAGGTCCTCCCCTGTATCCTGGAGAATTGACAAAAAGACAATCTGCCCTCCAGAGCCCCTAACCACCTCTCCCAGAGCTCTGTAGTCCTTCTTTATGTTCACCTGGCTACTGCTATCTATATCAGTAGCACCCACATGGATCACTAGAAGTGGGTAATAGTCAGTGGGACTGACTAGAGCAGGCAACTTCTCTGCAACATCCCTGATCCCAGCCCGTGGTAGGCAACACACCTCCCTTGAGTCTGGGTCAGGCCGACAGATGGGTGCCTCTGTTCCTTTCAGAGTAGAGTCTCCTACTACTATGGCCAGCCGCTTTTTCCTGGCAGCACCCGTAGTGATCTTCTTTACCAGTGGATCAGCCGGTTGTTCCTGGTGGGAGTGTGGTTCCTCATCAGCCCCCTGCAGGACAGCAAAGCAGTTCTGGGTGGGGACAACGCCTGTAGCGCGCCTGATCGGGGGGAGGCTCGACGTCCAGGAGCTTCAACTCGGAGCAGCAACATTCACCGAGGGAGCCTCAAGTCCTTGACAGGGCTTATCTGAGAGCCGGCAGTTCAGCGGACGCGAGGAGCTGACTCAGAGGGGGCAGCGCCAGGAGGAGCGGCGGTTATTTTAATTTGTATTTTCATTTATTGGTTATAATCTTGCTAATTATTTTTAGCTGTTATAGGTATGGACTAAGTCATATATAATACCCATATTATACATGCAAATCTCAGGTGAAAGAAACAACTAATAGCATCTTCAAAAGTACATTTCAGTAACCTTATTCACCAAGATCGATTTCTGTCAAATGCTCTTTTGAGACTTACTCCCTCTCCTGCCTAAGATGGCAATCTGCCCCTCTTGCCTCATATTACTATGGCACTTAAAATCCGTCACAGACGTTGGCAGTAGTCTCCTTTCCAGTGGCTTCCTAAATTCCTCTCTGACCTCCTTGTAGGTGCAGTTATATGCATCAGTTTATGTGAAAACTAGATGAGAATTCAGTGATATAGGGAGAACAATGAGTCAAGAGTGGGGACCGAAGAGAGTCTGGAAAACATTGGTAGGTCAAATTCAATTCTTTCTTTGTCCTTCCATGCCAAATATTTGAGTCTAGAGTGCCCTATAAGATCATAGAGTTAGCTGAAGGAGATGAGAATAACTGACATGAAATGAAAAAATTTTTTTGACCCATCTGCTTTTGTGAAGTTTGCCCTGGCTATTAATTGGCAACAGCTTTTTCTCTATAGAGGGTAAGCTCTCTTAACCAGACAAAGCAAAAAGCCTCCAACTTTTCCCAAGTGCAGACTAAAACTACAGAGCCAGAACTGAACTAATTTGGTTTGTTTTCACACCACTTGTACTTCAGCACTGGAACAGAATGAGGTTATGTAGAGATATTCACCACGAGAGGAAAAATGTTGATGTGCAGTTTCACGTTGCAATCTCTTTGAGGCTCACAGAAAATGTGAGCTGATTCGTATTTCTCAGGTAGTTCATTAGGTCGGTTGTGGGAACAAGATCATTCTATTGGAGAAATACTGGTTGGAAAGTATCTGTATTTGCTTAACTGGTGGAATATCTGTAGTTGTTCGCTTCCTTTTCTTTAGCTGTGTGACAGATTCTTCATGCCTGGCTTCTTGGTGTGCTGCAGTAAGTTTGCTGTCACTAACTTATTTTGGTTCTGTCCTCTGCCTAATTATGAGTCCACAAAGACAAATGGATATTCCTGTGTCTCTTTTGGAGATGTTGGTTGTTGTTTTTTCTTCTATCGGACAGAAAGGCAAAAAAAAACTTTGTCAACATAGTAACACTAGAGACTAACTATATGGAAAATAAGGCATGGCAATTAATCCTACCTTGGAATGTTTAAATGGGCATGAAAACGTTTGTGACCTAGTGTTCACGTTGAGCATAAGATCCTTCAACTGTAAATTCTAACTATGTTTCTTATATTTTCTTCATTAAAGACACACAGAAAACCTTGCATATCTTTTAGTGATATCCTGATTATGTTCATGTATGAGATACTCTCTCCTAGATAAAGCAGTAGTCTGGAAAAGCTTAGACTGGATATGAGGAAGCTTAGACTGGATATGAGGAAGAAATTCTTTACTGTAAGGGTGGTGAGGCACTGGAATGGGTTACCCAGGGAAGTTGTGAATGCTCCGTCGCTGGCGGTGTTCAGTGCCAGGTTGGACAGAGCCTTGGGTGACAGGGTTTATTTTGAGGTGTCCCTGCCCCTGGCAGGGGCGTTGGAACTAGATGATCTTCAGGTCTTTTCTAACCTTAACTATTCTATGATTCTATGATTTCAAACATGCTGCTAAAAGTGAAACAAATAATTCTTGTAATAAGCCTTTAAGTTTGTTATTGGTATTTAGATACTAACCTTGGTAGTGGTGCCTAGCCTCCAAATGGATACAGTAAGTTACTCCGTTTAGTAAATGGGAAAAGATGTCCATTTTTCAGGAAGTGGTGATTTCCTGCATCGTAATAGGAAGTTTTGTTTGGAATGCCCCAAGTGGAATGGCCGCAATCACAAATATATTTTTTGGTTTACATCCATCTCTGCAGGTGGTAGAAGAGGCCAAAGAGGAGGAGTCCAACTTTCTTGGCTTTGCCAAAGAGATCTGGGAGCAGAGGCTTAACCTCATAGGGGGTTGAGTGGCACATCTCTAGAACAGGGAAGGTAAGGGTTCACATCCAGGGGGGGTTTCTACCCAATTTATTCTTTATTTGTTAAATGTAATTGCCAATTTGTTTACCTTAGTAAATACCAGGTTGTATTTTGCTACGCAGAACAATCAAAAGCCAGTGCTTTGTGGTGCAGCTTTGCACTGTAAAGTTTTATTACCGGTCAAGCTTTGAGCAGTGCCTTAGATTTGGAAAAGATTTTGGACTAAATATGATGTTTGTAGAGATAGAAATGATTAAGGTAATGAGGTAAATCATTAAAGAAATGTTTCAAACATTTTGAAATGGCCCTTTTGACTATACAGAAGTTTTTGAATTGTGTACGGTTTACGTCTTTGTAACAGCCATGACATGACTTCTTAGTTCTGAGTCAGCAGTTACCTAAATTCAGCAAGCATTTTTACTTGCACAAGATCATAAGCTCACATTTAATGCTAGATGTGCTGAGGATTAGAGAGTCATGAGACTGCTCAAATAGTTAGATTTGAATTGAGAACTCTGAGAAGGCACAAAAGGCTGTGGTGGCAGTTGTTTTAAGCAGCTGTGTCCCAGAGAAATCAAAGAATATCATGGCAGCCGCAGAGGATGAGTGGAGCTGCTGCTTTACTGCTGTGCAGCTGGAGAAAAAGGTCTGGTGAGCTGCCACCACTGCATTCATTAAACAATCAGGATTTCTGCAAGATCTTGTCTTGTAATGAGGATCTGACACATACACAAATTGTAAAGTTCAGGCTCCAAAGTAGACTAGTCTAGGATTGTTCCTTTCCTTAAAAAAGGCTGCTTCTTTTGCCAGCTGCTGTTGTGGTTTGCTGGTGTCATTAAATGCTCGCTAATAGTGAAATCAAGCCATGCAAGTTTTTTCCACATTTGGGCTGGGTTTCAAAACTCTGAACAATACAAAACTAGAGATGGTGCTTTCTCTGTAGTGTTGCTGCAGTGGAAAAGTTTGTGTCAGACATCGTGAAGTGACTAAACTGACTTGACTATTGAGAAGTAAGCTCTGTATTCAAGTTATCTATTAATAATAAACTATTTTCTTTATCAAGAGTGCCATTCACCTGTTCCATTGCTTTCCCACGCTAAAGTGGCTTTCTCATCGGAAGTAACATTACAGATTGGCACAAAACAAATATACCCGACGTCTTACTTTCTCGCTGCCTGCAAACTGAACACAGATGTGAGGTGTAGGAAAGTGGCCGGTTTCTGTGTCAATTTGGCAGGCAGTTCATGGGAAGCCTTACAGTAGGTGGCAATTTTGGGGACTGCAAAAAGGTCAGATGTACTTCTATTACATAACTGTGTATACTGTTACCCTTAATAATTTTTTTCTCTTTTTCCTCCTCAACTGCTATTTTAATTTGCTGTGAGGAGAGAGTGAAGACTTTTATGCTATTTTAATTCTTTGGGTTTTCTTTTTTTTTTTTTTTTTTTTTTTAAATTGTATGTGTCGCTTTTATTAAGCTACAAATGGTATTTTACATTGTAATAAAAGGCAAATCTGATTTACTGAGAAGACACGTGAATAGAATTGAAATATAAATTAGCACAGAACACTGAAAAATATGCTGAGGAGCTTAATGGTGTTTATATCACAATAAAACCAAATAGTATCTATAGATTTGCAATGTAGCAAAGCATTCTGCACAAATAAGATGCATTCAGTGCCATCTGCATGGAGTTACATATCTGCAAACCTATAATTTATTTTTTTTATTTAGTAATGATTATAGTATGAATTTGGAGGTGCTACACTTTACTTCAGGGTAGTTACTGATGGTAAAATGGATTGTAGGTCAACATGCCAAATGTTATGTGCAGAAAGGAGTGGTCTTTTAGAATCAATAAACATCACTTAGTTTAAACCACTAATGATCTACATACATGTTTGAGGACTTACAAGTTTGTTATGTTTTAGTGAGATATTGGAACAACTTGTGGCTAAGCCTGTCAGCACAGTAGACCACAGTCTTATTATTTTTCTGATTTTCAAATTAGAGCATACACCAATATATAAATGTTTAAATAACATTGAAACATCTGCGCAGAAAACAATGCTTAGACTTTTTTATTCTTTATAGATTATCCCTGTTGTAAACTCTAATAATGATTGAAAGGGCCATGAAAAGGAGCACTTACAGGCAAATACCTAAAGTACACTGATCTAAATGGATGCTCATTTGCACTTTTGTTCTGGACACATATGCAGTTGGTTAGAATGCATGGGAAAATATTGCTAGTGAGGCATAAGCTGTGCTTGGGAGCCCAGATAAAATTTTGAAGTTTTCATCTCAAACTTTCCATGAAATACTTTCTTTCACTAAACAAAAAAATAGAAAAAAAAAAGAAATCCCCAACCCCTCCCTACTTAATTTTGTGCTTGAATTAGTTTCTTGGTGCTTCACAGTTATAATATCCAGCTTATATCATTCTCATCTCCAGGGCCATTCAAATGTGTGTGTTTGTGTGTGAATGTTATGGATAAACGAACAAGACCTGACTATTTCAAAGAGGTAAGCAATAAGGAAGGAGCAGAATTGTTTGTCAAGATGTGTAGGCCAGTAAGTGGTGAGATGAAAACAGAAGCAAAAACCAAAAGATTGGGTGCCAGAAAATATCTAAAATATTATTAACTAGGGAGTTTGGAGAACATGGAAACTAATAAAAGCCTTATAGTTCAAGAGGTTTAGAATTCAACAGACCTAAAGATTAGAAAACAGTCTTCAGAAAATAGTCCAACCATGGAGGAGGGCACAGTTTGGTCATGTAATTTACTTCTCGTGTATTTCCAGCATCCTTCACAGCTCTCTGGAACATGCTTTGGGCAGCGCTGGAGTCGGTCTTCACTGACTGCAGATCAGCCTTCGCTTGTCTTCAGACCAAGCTCATTTTCTTTCTTCACATTGCTCTTTTGTTAATTTTTCCATTTTGATGATAACAAGCTCAAGAGTATTCCAAGCCTTCAAAGAACTTCGTTGCTACTACTGCAGTTTATACATGACAGAGCTTGATGGGGAATCTGAGATTGGCTCTAGGACCATTAGCATTTGTCTATTGTTATTACATATAGACCTGTGCTGAATTTTGCAGCCATCAATCATCATGGTAGAGACCTGCTATCCCGTAAATGCTCTCATTGAAACTATGGAGTTACTCATAAAGCAGTAGCAGGCATAAATTTTAAATCTTACTATCAAAAGCATAATAAAAATGTGGCATTTTATTTTCATGAACAAAATATGGAACAATTCTGGTTTAATTGAAAAAAGTCTTTAATTAAGATTGATTTCAATTCAAACTTTCATCTGTACTTATCTTGCTTATTGAAATATATTTGATGACCTTTCTCATTTCTGTACCGAATGGATTTAAGTAACCTGTGTGCCTCCCCTCACGTTGGTGTTGTATGTAACAGAACAATATGAGCTCCCTCTTGTGGTCGAAAACTACTACTTATTCCCCAAACTGAATCAACAGCGCCTTTAACAAAGAGGCTGAAATATTTCCAAAATTTGTTGTTTAATTCCTGGACCTCATTTAAGGATAACTCCCTGATGTCCCTCAGTTTAAAAGCATGGCACGAAGAAGGATAGGGCTGGGGGTCATTCTAAATCAGAAAGTAAAAGCTTTTCTAAACGCATTGTATTTAAAATCCTGAATAACCATGCGACTAGGGAGTTCTTAGTCTAACAGAACACATTTTTTAGCTATTAACATCGAAATAAGAAGCATGTTTTCATTAAGATGGAAAGAATAATTAAACAACTTCTGGGCTGGCAGACACTGCAGATAAGCTGCTCATTGTAGGCACTTAAAGAATGAAAATTCTTAGAAAACTGGAGAAAAACAGTCTTCCCACACGAAAATAATAGTCAGGAAGTGACAACTTCATCAATAGTACTGTTTTACAGGTCTGCAGCCCAGAGTCTGCTTGTAATTGTTGCTTGTTTACCAATAATACCTTTGCTTCTGTTAATGAATCAGAAAACAGTGTAATGGCACTGAAATTGTGGCTTATTTCGTTTGTAGTTGATGCTCTTTCTTGAAGGAGTTGATGTCATGTGGTTTTTGCTGTATGTTTACAAAACAGTAGGAAACTAGAAACTTGGACTTACTTAACTAAAATAGCATACCAAGTCAGAGACTCATATTCTGTATGAAATATCTACTTTTTTTTCTAATCAAATGATTAGGAACTAAATGATTTTGAGTATTAAATAGCTGAGTTGTTTATTTTTAGGCAAATATTTATCACCTGGGGTTCCAATAGTGAGACTTATTCTGTTTTGACTAGTGCAATGATTACGAACACCTAAAGATTATAAAGACAAATGGATTATTTTGGGTGGTCCTTTTAACTATTTTAGATCTCAATGAGAAATACCAAATATCAGCTTTTGCATCATATAATCAAGGTGTTGCAAAGGATCTCTCGTACTCTCCTCAAGGCGTTAAGAGATAGCAATTCTGTTGCAGTCTGTGCAATTGCTTTATTTTGTCTGGGAAGTACTTCAGGAAAAATAAGGTCAGAAGGTGTTACCCTGACAGGGAGTATACTTAGACAAGGTGACAATACACCTCTTCAGAGTTGAATGAGAAATGAACTGGGATTGTTCATTAGTCTTTTACCAAATGTAATTTCTCTGGCAGAGTACAGAAGTTACACAGAGAGTTAGAGAGTTGGAGACCTTAGAAAGAACTGAAGAATAACCGAAGTTGAGGAAAAGAATCAAAGGACTTTGTTTAGAAAGTGCAATCCTTTTACAACCCTTTTACGATTAGATTGAAAGCCTGCTTTTATGAAACCTTTGTTCTAGACTAGATTCTCTTGCACATGAGCATGGATTTGATTATACTGAGGAAGAATTCAAGCCATATTTTCAAAAGTTATCTGCTGGGCTGGTTTTGGTGTTTTGTTGTTTTTTTTTGTGGGAAGACTTTTAGCAGTGTTGGCTGCATGGTCATTAAATGAGCAGTAGTGAAAATTTCTATTAAAAAAAGAGAACATGGGAGTGTCTAATCATAGACAAACCTGTTATCACCTGAGAATTAACCTTATCAAGAGAAAAGATGGAGACAAATTAACAGCTCTACTTTCAGTGCTTAAACTTCTGGCAGTCACTTTTAAGCCCACTTCTTTAAGATTTCAACCATTCTCTAGTCTACCTGCAGAAGAGCTCTAACAAATGCTGATTTCCTTTAAAGGATAGCTTACTTTAAGGAGCATTTTCCAATCCATATGTGATTAGACAATTTAAAACAAAATGAGATGATGAAAGTTTAACTGGAGAAATCCATTGCTAAACATATTGATTTTTATAACTTCCTGCTTAGAAAATACTGTGGCTTTCCTAGAAGAGTGAGGTTTATATGCTATTGTTGCTTTATTAATTCCCACTTATTTTTCCTGCTTTTCCCTTTCTTTTTTGCTTTCTTTCTTGCACTCTTCAGTTCATTTGGTTGTTTTCGTCTTTCTCTTCTTGCTCTTACTTCCTTAACTACCACACCATATGAAGCCAGAGAAAACCTCACTAGCTCATAGCGTTGCTTAGCAATGTCACGCATTTCTTGTTGTCTGTTGTGAAGCCATGGTATCCTGGTCTTTCAACAAAGATTGCTACATCACTGATTTGCTATAGGGCCAATTCTTTCCCTGAGATTTCTGATAAGAGATGATGTGCCTAGACAGCATACATAAGAGATTACCTTCTATCCATTATAGTATAATTAGACCAAGCCATACCAAAGCTCACCAAGATTTTGTGTTTAAAAGGTCAACAGCTTTTATTTCGTATTTCAAAGACAAGCACCTTACATTGGGCTTAATATGTAGAGTGCTGTGCCTGAAAGAAAAGGGATTTCAAAAGGTTTCTCTTTCTATTATATCATTCAAAATAGACATTTGTACTGTAATGCGTCCATTTTAACTTCTGTGATTCATGGAACTAGAGATAAAAATAGGTCAGCTATGCCCCTACTGGTACAGGATTATTCCCTGAAATAGGTTTTCTATTTCTAAGTCCAGAGTAGATTTAACTATCTCAAGTGAGGATTTACGTTTATTAAACTGGAGGACTATTCTTTGGTGGTCTTAATACAGTATCATTTATTATTTGTATTATGGCAGCAATTGGAGAACTCAACTGAAGTTAGGATCCTACTGTGCAAGGTACACTGTGAACACAGAGCATGATGTAATTTTTCCCCTTAAGGGTTTACAGTTTAAATAGATAAAACAAAGGTTGAGGAAGAGGCAGTACCAACATCCCCATTCTAGTAAAGCACAACTGCAGTAAAAAAAATGAGCTGCTTCTGGGCTTGCTGATGATATGTAATAACAGACCTGATAAGCAGGTCCAGAGCTGCTGCGCTCTGGCCTCATGCATTACCTAGAAGCAGGTTTGTGATTGAACTCAGCTGTTCTTAGAGGATTTAACTCCTAGATATTATGGCTTTTTAATTCTGTAATCTCCTGCCTCTTTTGGGATTTATAAAGTTCACCATATTACTCAAAATTGTGCAATTTCAAATGTTAAATAGTCCTGCTCAGTAAAAATACCACACAAACATCTGAAGAAACTGATCAGACACCCCGCTTTTTCAGAACTCCCTCCATTGTTCACCAGACATCTTGTTGAGGTCTTTAATTGTATTTTTTCCCCTTTCTCAGCCAACTCCTTTCTTACTCATCTCTGAGTTCATTATATCTTTCTTTAGCTTTCTAATTCAAAATTCCCAGAATTGAACACAGTATCACTAAGCAGTTTTGCCAAAGTTCTGTAAAACAGAGAATTTGGCATTAGTTTTTCCACATTATCACTGCCTGGCATATTCTATAACTGGAAATATTTCTCCTTGCAAATATTGCTCTGCGTTGTAAAGATCAGTAAGGCAAATCTAAGCTAAAACAATACAGCATGGTTCTAAACAGCTCTGTGTTACAAAGCTGGCGTGTCAACTTTGCAGACTTTTAAAAACAAACTGTTCAACCCCAAATGTCAACTAAGCCCTACACAGTCTCTCACTCCATCAGGATGGAGTGGGGCTGAGAATCAGTAGGGTAAGTGAGAAAACTCATGGCTTGAGATGAAGGCAGTTTAATAGGTAAAGTAAAAGCCACACCTGTGAGCAAAGCCAACCAAGGACTTAATTCCCTGTTTCCCATGAACAGGCAGGTGTTCAGCCATTTCCAGGACAGAAGCGCTCCATCATGTGTAACTGTTTCTTTGGAAGGCGTGCCATCACTCCCCATGTTCCCACTTTCCTCCTTCTTCCCCCAGCTCTATATGCTGAGGATGACACCATATGGTCTGGGACATCCCTGGGGTCAGTTGGGATCAACTGTCCTGCCTGTGCCCCCTCCCAACCACTTGTGCACCCCCAGCCGGCTCTCTGGTGGAGTGGGTGAGAAGCAAAAACAGCCTTGGATCTGTGTAAACACTGCTCAGTGGGAACTGAAATCAACATCCCTCAGTTATCAACACTGTTTCCAGCACAAATCCAAAACACAGCCCTGTACCAGCTACTATGAAGAAAATTAACTCTATCCCAGCCAAAACCAATGCACAAACTTGTTTCTTTTTGGCCAACATATTTGAGAGCATCTCTTCAGTACTCACAGACAAGTCTTGTTTTGCTGATATATTTTGTTTATTAGGCTTTTCTAGCAGGAGGATGTATTCTGGGACGTAGTTTTTGTATCTCATTTGTCTAACAGTGGATTTTGAGATACACCTGAAAAGTTCCTCTTTAAATATCTTTGAAATATCATTTCAGTAACAAAAAGGCAGTGTTATGCGTGCTCTTTCTGTGGTAACTGATGGCTTTCTTGTATACTACCCAGATCTTTTAATTTTCAGCTCATCTATACTTAACTCTTACCTTTTCTTTCACAGCATTTTGTAAATCCTTTCTTCACAGAACCTAAATCTTCAGAATACAATCAGGGCTTTATCATTATTAGATCTGATAAGCAAATTACAGCTGTCATATTGTGCCTATTCACATTTACCAGGTCTCAATAAACAGAATCAATTTCTAGAAAATCAATTTTCTTATGTATTTTCAAAATAAAAATGTGAGGAGGAACCAGAATTATTTGGTTATATGGAAAATATATTGTGGTTATATTAAAAGAAAGTCAGAAGTTTTCTTTAGAATATTCCCAAGTGAAATCTTTGCCATATCAATATTTCAGAGTACAGGCTTTCAATTTCCAAGTAGCTTTAGCAGTAACAAAAGAAACTAACAAAACATGGAACAGAACATCCCTTCTGAGGTATTCATAATGCTATTACATGCTCCTTCCACGCACTATCCTTTTCCCTCTGTTGCTGAAAATACTTTCAGCAGTCTCTCCCCCAGTATAATATTCCCTGGGGGGCAGTGATGCTGTGAAAGGGAGATTTTTCATGTCTGTGTTAATTTTTTTCTTTTCTCAGTTTGGCCTAATACATCTTCCCCCTCTCACCAGACCAACAATGTATTTTCTGATTTAACACTGAGACAACAGGAGAGAAAATGGCAGCAGATTTCAATATGTTAGCAGCCGAAAGAATGCTAACAGCTCACTATTTTGGGGAAAAATAGAAGCCAGTGTCTTCAGGCTCAGACATCTGTTTTGTACAATTTGCCAAGAAATGCCATAGCTGTGAGCTCTAGTATCATTAATTAACATTATATAGCTAGTATTGAAGTGATTGCTTTCAAAGATTAAAGACAATACATGTATGTTTATTTAGTGTTCTTTCTCATACGCTGCTAAGTTTTCATTTTTGTTCTTCATAATTGCTAATACTAACTCATTTAATCATTTGTTTGTTTTGCTCCAAACTGATGATGCTGTAATGATGCTATGCTGTGCATCCTCAATCTATAACAAGCTAGCGAAAGGCAATTAGTGCTGTCAGGCACAGTTACCAGCCACTGATGCAAACTTTTATCCTACATCATACTTGTTTGTTGTTTAGTCAGCTTTATCTAAGACCATGATGCCTTCCAGCCAACAATGAATCAGTAACTAACGAAACACAAATGTTGTACCAACTGTGCAAGTTAGGCAAGAATTGATTGCTTTAGACTGTATTTTGTTTCTTTATACTCTTTACCTTGCCTGCAGTTAAGGCTTTACAATTTAGGATGGTCCTAGAGTCGGTGCTGTGTGCAGCTCAGCCACTGAAAGGGAAAATGGTAGAGAGTAAAAAATGAACCTACAGTATTTATTATATGTATGGGTTGGCTTTTGTTCTTAGAGTGCTGTGTTCTGCTCTTCTCATTCCTGGAGTAGTGCCTCAGATGCAAAGCAAGAAAGCTGCAGTTGACATATGCACAGTTGAGTCTAGTATATGAAAGCTTACTCTTGCCACTTTACATTCCATGTCTTCCTCTTGTAGACCTTGTGGGTGGGTGTATGTATAATCTGCTTAGTTCAGTCAGTCCATATACCTATCGTATGCTGCCCCATGATCCTGCCTGCTTTGTGGGTTAGTTGGATTTTAAGGATTAGTCAGAAATTCAGTGTTAACTTACTTTGATTCTTTTTATTTTCCTAAGCATGTTGCTCGTGCATAAAGGCCATAATGGAATTGAATCTGCACTGGGGCCTTGAAGAGCTGAGTAGGCTGTGTTATTAAAAATAATGTAAAAAAAGTCTTATTTCTTTTTTTAATCTTATATTTTATAGCCTATTTTTTTTTATTCTAATGTGAAAAAAATACCTAATCAAAGCAGTTATTTTCAGCAGGCAGAAGATACTGCAGCAGCAGTGAAACCCTAGTTGAGAATCTTATTGGACACTTTTTTTCCTTGCAGTAACCTGTCATTGTAGTCATATTTACTATTTTTCAGATATAGCTAGGTCCTTATGTTACTGTTTTATCTTACCTAGGATACAGGAAATGCCAGGTATTGTAACATGGCTTAAAGTTAGATCAAAGGATCAAAGGGATGTATAGCTTTTGGGTTTTTCTTCAATGAGATTTCAAAATATGTGTGGTCTGTCATGCCTATGTCAGAAGTTATACCATATCAAAATGTTAATTTGAACATCACCATTAGAAACGCATCCTGTTTTCTTCAGGATGTATTTTTATTTCCATAGAATTATAGAATGGTTGAGGTTGGAAAGGACATTAAGATCATCTAGTTCCAGTCCCCTGCCATGGGCAGGGACAGCTCACCCTAGACCATGTTGCCCAAGGCTCTGTACAAACTGGCCTTGAACACTGTCAGGGATGGAGAATTTACCATTTCTTTTCGTAGCACCTAGACCATAAAATTTCAGCTGATTATACAGGTATACTAGCCTAACTTCCTATGTAGACATGCTTGAGTTTACAGCATCGTGATACAGCTGAGCCAATGCAAAATCATGCTATTATCAAACTGGTGATTGGATTCAACTGTCTGCATGGAATACAGACAGAAGTGTGTAGTGTGAGCTGGGCTGGGGCCGAAGAAGGTCATTCCTTGGCTAGGGTGAGTTTTAGATTAATTGAGCTGTACCTTTGAAATTCCTTATTCTGGTGTGGGGTTGCTGTTTTTATTTTGCTTTTGTTGTTCAAAAATCTTGGAAAAAATCTATTGAAAAAAATATAGTTTATAGCTGATTTTATGCCTCCATTGGTAAGAATAACAATTCTTCCTCAGGTGGTTGAGCCCTGTTATTTCTTATAACTTGTACTAACTTATACCAACAGAACTAAAGAATTTGTACCAAGTACTGGCAGATGTGGTAATAAGGGTTCTTGTAACCAGTAAAATGGGAGAGAAGGAATGATCCAAAGACAGGGGATTTGGAAGAACCTGTCTCATGTTGGCTATTTGGTTTTTTTTTACTGTGCGTGCGGTGAGGCCCTGGCACAGGTTGCCCAGAGAAGCTTGGAGAAACCTGGTCTACTGGAAGGTGTCTCTGCCGATGACAGAGGGTTTGGAAATAGATGAGATTTAAGGTCCCGTCCAACACAAACCATTCACTGATTCTGTACAGACCATATACAGATCTATATAGGTCATACTACAGATTTTCTGTGTTGTTCTGGACAAACATGCTGTATTTTTCTGTCTTTCTGTGTAACTCATGAATTTGTAAAGCATCACATAATGAGATCTCCAGCAGGTGAGATGATGCTAATCAAACAAAACAGTTGTTTGGATTGTTTTTCTGAATTATTAGAAAGATAACCTGACCATCGTATGTTTAAATATGCATCTGTCACGTGTGTGTGTATATCGTTGTCCTTGACTACAAAGAGTGGTGATGTGTGAAATGTGTTGGGAAAAAACCATAGGCTATGATACCATAGTAATGGATTTGAAAGAAATGAAGAAAAAGGGAGAGTTTCTATTTTTTTTTCAAAAAACATTGAAAGCTGTAGTTCATTTTGTATGTAATAGTTCTGGTGGAAATATCAGCCAGGCTACTTTCTTGATGTCTTAGTGGTTAGGCTGTAAATCATTAGATGGAATTTTCCATTCCTACTAACATAATTAAGTTGCATTTGAACATCTTATTACATGAAGACATGCAGCTGAGTGGGATTTGTCAAGTCGTTGCAGTTAGCTCACATAAAGAAGTTCTTTCTCTTTTGGCCCATCATCAGGCCTGAGTATAGTGTCAGACATCTGATTAACACAGAAAATCATAGGCTTGCTGAATCATTTGGTATTTCTTGGAGAATAAAGGGGACTATAAAATAGAACATGAATAATTCATATGCAGGACTATCCAAAGTCATTTTCTGATGATGTGATTTCTCCCCCCTTTCAGAACTGAACTTTTCTTTTAAAAGCCAGCATGATAAAAGTGTGTTTCTGTAGTGTGGAGACGTCTTCTTTTTCAAATGTTTATCTTATAAAGTAGAAGTGTCACAAATGTTGAAAATAGGAAGAAGAAAGACAAAAATAAATTGGAATTTCTTTACCACAGAGAGCTGTAGGGTGTGAAAATAAACTGACTTGTTATTTCAGGAGATTTAGTCATGACAGTAGAAAACTATACTTTCAGTGGAGGGTACAACTAATTTTTAAGAGCATCACCCTGTCACAAAATGTAAACTGAGAACTTGGCGCAGTATTTTCCTTCTGCAGAGTGCTTGGGAGGAGATGAAAAATAGAATCCTCCCCAGTCTGCTTCATTGCCACAGCTACATTTAATGGGCTATGCTGAAGTGCTAAGAAATACAATCTGGATTTTTTTGCTCTAGTGGTTTAACGTGTTAAAGTCCTGAGAGTTTTTTCTACTGACTCTCTCATCTCTAGGTTACCATCACCATGTCAGTGTCAGGAGACAAAAAGGCTTAAGCAGATTAAGTCTGTTGCTGTCCTTACCCTTCCTATTTTCCAGGCTCTCCCTGATCTTTGAGTCTATATAGTGTCATAACAACCCCTTTTACTCTTGTTACCTGAAGTACTTATGCACAATAGAAACTTGAGCCTCCTGAAACAAAGGTTCCTGGCAAGCAACAGAAAATATGATCTCTGGAGAAAAATAATAATCTTATTTTGTTATACTAAGTGTGATGGAAAAGGCTTTTGGGATGAATTAGCTGAGCAATCTGGGAATACCAGGGATGATGAAGTGAATCTGCTGCTTTGCTTTAAGAGGGCTGTAGGTAGAAAAAAGTGCCATCTTGATTGTTAGAATATTGCAACAAGTAGTGAGGATTACAGGTGAAAAACTCGTACCTGGATAAAACCAATAAGGAGAATGAGTAAGATGGGGAGAAGGCACTGCAGGAACAACAAGTACACATGAGGTGGTGAGGAAGATGATGTGTAAAAGCCCTATGGATGGGTTACACTCATGCACTTGCAGTATGTTTGCTCATATGTGCTGAAGCCAGTTTGATGGCATGTTGTGTTCTTTGAAGACATAGGATTTGAGTCCTTTATTTTTGTCATCCTTTATAAACTAATCTTCTCTTACTGAGGTTGTTTGGGATTTGTTTTTTTTCTGCAGAAAAATATTATATTACTTTGCTGTGTAGATCCTAACTGTTCTCATTACATTCCCATAGTATTGTTGCAACTATGTTAGTACAAATATACTTTTTGCAGTACAGATCATTTCCACATGGAAAGGGGAAGAAACCCACTGTGACTGGGCAAAGGCACCATGAAAGCAATACAATATTATCTGCATTGGGGCTGTAGTATTGTGTGCCTGTCTTATTTGGGGATGTAATGCGTTAACCTAACAGTTATAGTAAAAAAGATGACTAACTCATGGAATACAATTTAAAAGATCAATAACAGCATAGCACTTGGGTCAGTGATAATAGCGACTTGGAAGGGGCTTGAGTCAAAGACTTTGCACTGGTAGTGCCTGCAGCACTTCCTACTAAAGTGCTGGTATAAAAAGCATGCGAGAGAGCATCACAGCACACTGTAAAACCTAATTAGAAACAGGTGTATAAGTTGACTTGTGGCTCTTTTGTTTCTAGTAGTAACTAAAGTTTTCTCTAGTAATTATCCTGAAGCTGGATTCTCATCTGAAACTTGGGAGCTTTATATATATGTATATGTTTCATCATGCGTTATTAGTCATAAGCCTCTGCAAAGAATCAGAAAACCATAATACAGCTTCTACTGTGATCAGGGGGAATATTTAACCCTTTGGAGAAAACAGCACAAACCAGAAAGGCAAGTCCTGATTTTGGGGGGGCGTGGGGTGGTGGGAGGTAGTAGTAGGAGAGCAGAAGGTGCTCAAGTTTTTGTTGTTTGTTTTCCTTGTTTTTTCATTGGGTCTGTTGATAAAATGCTCAAAGGCTGCTTGGCGGTGACCTCAGTCCTGTTCATAAGACCAGGGGAATGCAGGCGGGAAGCTAAGGCTTGCGTTTAGTCAGTGATCTGTGAATAACCCTCTGTCCCTCAATGACGTGAGAGGAGCCTCCAAAGGGAGGCAGTGAGTCAGAGAGAAGGAGGCACAGAGATTGCTTGAACAGCCATTAGCACGTCATTGGTAATCCCAGTGACACCTTTCACAGCCCTGGCATTTGTCTCAATGCACTCTACTGAAGGCTGGTACTATGTTTTATTTAAGGCTGGAGATGTGTGTGTTCCTGTAGCCTGACTGATTGGTTGCCTGTTATGTTTACTAACACTCTGAGATCCTGCAAGAGAGGGGAATCTGTGGAATTTCTACCATGGCTGAATACCCCTGGAATGAATCTGCATTTTCTGTTAGACAGAAGGAACTGAAAGGGTGTCCAAATAAACATGCAAATGAAAGCAAATCTTTTATAGAACATTTAAGTTTCCATACTGCAGAACAAAAAGTTACCTTGATATAGTGTTTTCCAGCCATGATTCTGCTTGCTTGTTGTCATCTGGTAAGAATCTAATGATAATATGGCTGTGTATACTGATAAGGGATGCTAATCCCGTGTGGTTTGCATTTCTCCTGAGCATTTGTGTTCATCTAAATAGCTGCCTAGAAGCTCAGCAAATGAAAGATCAAGCCAAAAGCTTGTCAGGGAAAGAAAGGCAAAGACCATTTTGGGATAGTGCTTCTTCCTCATTGAGTAGAAGTAGAGTATTTAGGAAAGGGGTGAGGAAGTGGCAACACAGCAACAGAAGTTGCCTTAGTGAGCAGAGTTAAGGTGGCAGTTTCAAGAGGCAAAGTTTATGATGTGGTTCCGTAACTGACGAGATTGATGAGAACTGCAGCTGATGCAGTCCTTTCCTCTCCCCAACCTTCTGTCCCTCACTAACACTTCTGAGTGCTTGGTTCAGCTTTCCATTTAGTCACCATTTTAGTGGCTGACCCTGATCCTCTCCTTAATGACTCAGTTTCTTCCTTTGTCAAATAACATGACTATTATTCACCTGGATCTTAAAATCCTAAAGCTGTTTTCATCTCAGCTTTTCATAGAAAGTTTCATACTTTCATCTGTGATTTTTAGTTTTCTTTTGCAAAAGAAAATCATGAATGAGTACCTACAGCATTTTAGCCAAATACTTTAGTTGTGGCCATTTCTACACTTCTATTTCTACATTTCTATGAGTCTTCTGCTGTTTTGCCTCCAAGGAGATTAGTCTGCTGCCTGTGGCTAAGTTTGCCTTGGACTACAGTTCCCATGATCCTTGGCAGGTGAACAGTCTCCTCATACACTGGTCATCTAATGTTTAAAAGTGTCTGTATTGCGTAAGAGGAGAGAACATCTGAGCCGGGAAGCATAAGGCACTGTAGTAGCATTAGCAAATTAAATATTCAAATTTATGCAACAAAACCTCTGAGGTTTTAGTAAGAAGATGTCCATTTTCTAGTCACTCTACTTTCTCCAAAGAAGGTAAATACGACCTTGATACTTTCTCTAAGAGAAACAGCTGAGCATTTCCTCACCAAAGGAAGTAAATACCAGAATTTCTCTAATGAAAGCTGCACAAGTTTGGAGAAAGTATGGACGTCTTCATAAGGAATAAAATTAAGCAGGTCTGCTCTTTCCTCAAGGGACTGTTCTGACAGTTGGATATCAATAGCTTCAGTACTCAGAATATTGGCTGAGGAGAGGATGATGTAGGAACAACTGTAGCAGCGATACTATACCCAAGGATTCCTCTGTACTCAACAACAGAAAAGCTTTAGTAATACCACTGGTAGTATAAAACTAGAAAAAGTACTTTGCTTGTTATATTAAGGAAGCACCTCTTCCTGTAAGTTTTATCACTCTTACATGACACACATTTTCCCTCTTATGGTTGAAATAAATTGTGAAAGTCTTCTTTTTTTTTTTTTTTAATTTCCCTTTTATCATGAGTCAAAATTGCTAATTTAGTTTGTATGAAGAGCTTGGATTATCCAGCATGTGCTAAACATAGCTACTGAACATTTGCCACATGTCAGAACTTCGCAAATGTTGTTTGTGGAATTATTTATATTGACTACATTGGAAACACGGGTGATTAGCAATGATTACCACAGTAGTTTGCGAAGGCTTACAGATGGAACTCCCACTATCCTTTATGGACAGACCTTCTTGATATGTCTAAGCTTAAGCTTGGGATTCAGTGTGTCTTTTAAAGGATAACAACCAAGAAGTGCAAAAGTGGGCATAGTGTGGAGTTCAGGCAGCAGGTATAACAAAGAAATGAGGATGACTACAAATATTTTGTCAGTTGGTACTCATAGGCTTCCATTAATTTCCAGTGACTGACTTCTGAGTAAAAGTATGGCACTTTTGTCTCGTGCAAAGTGAGGTGGTGATTGTGGTTCTCTTCCTGAGCTAGGGGAATTAGTTAACATTAACATGGACAAAGGTTATGTATGTTCTCATAGTAGTCTGGTACACTGTGTTCCACAGCATTCTGTAATAGTTTTAGGGGAAGGGCTGCTATGCAATGCAATCAGCATTTCTGGTCATTTCCTGGGATTGTTTCTAAGCACTGAAGATGTTCTGGGACATATGAGAACTTTGTGGTGCCAAGAGAAAATGCAAAATGCTGTAAACAGAAAATTGCCTGGTTTGCAGTGTGGCAAAACGAAGTCTCCCCTGTAACAGAATGGCTTCCTTGTCTTTGTCTTTGCCTCTGATTTGTGAAACTCACCATTTCTGCCTTTGACAGTTGGAGCCAAATACAGAAATTTGTTTAAATCAGAGGGAATACTGCCTAAAACTGAATATTTTCTTTTTTCTTCCCTAAAAACTACCAAAGGGTCATTGTTTACTATTCACCTTTCAATAATTCCTTTGTTTGGACAAACTACTTCTTTTATTTTTTTCAGACAGGTCTTGTTCCTGTGATGCAGAAATACAGCTCAGTCAAACGTCCACGTTAAATAAAACTTGCTTCTACCCTATTGAGGATAATGCAACTGAATATCAATTGCACTTAATTAATTAGTTTAACTTTACAGCAGTTTACAAATAATCCCCATGAGTTTTATTGCTGCCTACTTGCTTGTCTGTACTTATTATTATGCTCACTGAAAGCATAAACATAATTAAAATGCTTTCCTAGACTTTTTTGCCTCCTACGTCGGAATGTGTATTTTGTTTTCGTGCCACTTCATAAAAGTCTGTATTAAAATTCAGGCTCAGATCTTCTAAAAATACATTGATTTTATCAGGTGTGGTATCCTGTAGGTCTGCACTTGGACCCCTACTTATGAAAGTTAATTAGCTGAGCTCTAAGAAGTAGCAGGGAAGAAGATTAAAATGAGACCTGAATGGATATTTTTTCCTGCTTTTACTGGAGGTAGTTATGGAGGGGTTTGAGTCAGATGATATTTTCATTTGCTTTCTTGGCAATTTCTGATACCTGGAAGCTTGACACCTAAAAATCACAATGAAACAGGAACTTTATTGGAAACTCCCTATTTGGAAGCAAGTTTTTGGTGAGTAATATGATAACACAACTAGTTGCTGGTTTTAATGTCTAGCTGTCTTATGTTCAGCTGAACACTACTGCTGACTTTTCCAGGGTGGAAAGATACTGGTATAACCCCAGTCTTGTTCTTAGAAAGCGTTTAGATATTTTGAGGTTATTAGGTAGAGAGTGTTAAAAGTTGAGGTATGCTTTTCTTTTGCATGCCAAGAGAAGTTGCTCCTTTAAGGAGTCATTCCTGCCTAGAATATACTGAATGTCACGTCATAAGCTGCCAGTAAGACTGCTGCAGGGGAATGGCCGCTTCAGGCCATGGAACTTCAGGCTGAAGTTCCTCCCTGCCCCTGTCAACACCCAAAACGTACCACTTAGCAGGTATACATCAATGTCTGATTCTCTGAAAATTTCAGTCCTCAGCTTGAATTTTGACCCTCCAGAAATATTCTGGGTACTCCTCATGTACTGTGGGGACACTAAAAAGGTGTTCTAGATTGAGCGGGAGTGAGACCTCTTGATCAGAGCTTTCATGTCACGATCAGGCTAGTAGCAATTGCCAGTCCATCAGTTATAGGGGGTTCATTAAACTCCTTATAAACAGCACAATTTTGCACCAAGTGAATCCATGTAATAAAGGTTGTAGCCCACATACATTTGCAAACTTTTCTAAGAGGATCTCAAGTCTAACTCACATTGAGAGTTTTATAAACTCATATTTGCAGATATACCCCATGAACCACCTTTTAAATCCACAAGAATAGGAGCGCTTAACTATCTGAATTGAAGGAATACCCCAGACCTCACATTAAGCCTGAATTCAACCCACTGGAGGCAAGTTAGAGATTAAGGCAATTGACTGACCATGAAAAGAAATTGCTATGTATAACTTGGCTAAATAAAAGAACGGAGCAAAAAGGTTATGATATTTGTTAACATATTTGAAAAGGGCAAATACCAAGATAGGGGAATTTTTATTTTAGAATGGTTGGATAAAATTGAGCAATGAAAATCACCTTGAATCATGAAATACTCTTTGCAGTGAGATCAAATACTGCACAACTGAAGAGCCTCACAAGAAAAGCAAAGAAAACTGAAAATTTCCATCATGTGGAAATCATGCTATGATAGATTTTGGAATGTATCATCTGCGCTGTACAAAGAATGGATAGGTGGCATAGTAACACTAGGAATTCCTAACCAGGGTTGCATTAAGCCACTGATACAGAATGTATAGAATACAAGTAATCAAAAAACTGCCTTTCACAGAAGAATAGAGTTGTTCTGTGAAATCTATACAATAAAACATGCTTGTGTTTGCCTTTTTTTTTTAATATCTGTTGGTAATTCAGCATTATCCAGATTTAATTATTGTGCTAGAAAAAATACTTTTTTCTACATAAACATGGCTGGTTGTGGGGTTTTTTTAGTCTTAGTGGTATATACTTTTTCAAACTAGATGAATTGCAAAGACATACATGTATATGTAAATGTAGCACAGAACAGTGTAAAAAACCCAGAGCATCCCAGTGACTCTAAAATGCATTGTAACTCTTGTAAAAAAGATATCTTTACTTTGAACAAGGGTTTTATCGTGCTCATAAATATATATAGCTGTGGGTATGTCGAAAGCAGCTAGCACAGGATTGCTTAGCTGAGTGGGAGGTGATGCAGGACTGTGCTATTAGTGAGCAGGAGGTGGGAGGTGACTGGGGCTGATGGGCAGGTGGGATACAGTATTTATATACATATGTTTACAGGTATTTTTAGAGGAGGTATAAATACACAAAACTTAATTCAATGATATAGCTTGCCTCCAGGGTGCATAGAGTGATGTAATAACTTGGAGTGAGGCAACATAATAGAGTGGACTGAGCATGGCAACTGAGTCAGGAGCACACAGTTTTTAATCCTGGTTTCTGCACAGTAGACCTTCTCAGTATTTGCCCTCCTCATGTATTCTAGAATAGCTTTGGCTGGACACACATGCTCAGACTGGGGGTAGGTAGTATATTGCACACATACTTGTAGCTTGATGATGGCATTTGTAGTGGTTAGTGATGTAGGGAGGTGGGCAGTAGCAGTGGAGGAAATAACCCTCTCTATAAGGATTTTATGCAATTTATGTTTAGTTAGGTTTTTTCGTTCTCTCTTGTTCAAGTTGTTGTTCCACTTAGTTCTGTTATTTAGTACACTCACACCAAATAACTCTGTTTTTTTCTCACTATTAATGAAACTAGACCAGTGAATCTTTTCATCATAAGTTTTATTCATTTTCTTTTTAAGATATGCACAGATTTTTCTCCAAGCCTACCTGCCCAGGAATGTCAATATCTCTCCAAATTATTTGGCTGGCTATTAACTGTGGTGCAGTTTCAATAGGCCAGGTGACATGTCTCCTCTTACTGGCAATGAACAGTAATTTAAACAGCTATTTTCCCATCTCTGTCTAGTCTTCCTCTTCCCCTCTTCTCTGCTTCTGTCCCTGCTATTGGATATTCTCACAGTCTCTGTATATCTAGCCTGGATATGCCTAACTGGTTCATTAGCATCTACTTAATATCCCTGACACTGTTTTCTTGCCTGTCCCTATTACAGCTCTTTAGAAACAGTTGTAATATAATCCAGCTGGTGAACTGATCAGTCTCTTTAGCTTTCCCTTCTATTCACTTTCGGTTTGATAACCAAAGACCAGGATGAATGTACATGTATCTGCACTTTTCCTGATATTAGTAATGGTAATTAAGAATTTGTCTGGAATTTTTGGGAGGACTCATCTTGCTCTGGGTACAGATGCCCCTGGTAGGATTTAAGCATGGTGTAGACATGTCTTGTGAGGGAGATGAGGCAAAACTAAACTAGATCAAAGGACACAGAACCATTACTGGGATGAGGATAAACTATGTAAATCTGCAACAGGCTGTAGAAGAAGGGTGGGGAGCTGTGCACCGTGATTCTTAATGCTTACCAAATTGAGATACGTGGTGGATTCTGAGCATAAGGTAAATTAAATGGAAAAATGATCAATCATTTAAGCTCAGTTTAGGCTGCTGAACTAGTGTAAAAGTCCAGCTGATATATATCTTTTACTATCATGTGCATAGTATTTTGTTGCCTTATTATAGAAACACCTTGGTACCGCTCTTGGATTTTATCTCTAAAAAGCTCCAGAGAAGGAGAAAAATGCCATTATACTCTCATACAGATGGATTCAGGTGGTGCCCTGGATAGACTGAATTTCTTGTCAAGGCTATGCAGCAGCCCACAAATCTAGCTGAGCTTTCCCATGTACCATCCATTATGTCCAGACAAAAGTTTGGTTTGGAAAATTTACATTGATCTATTTAATTTGTTTCTTAGCAGTGGTCAGGACAACATACCTAAGGTCTGTGCTGACCACTAGATCAGACAACAGAGTCTCTACAAGTTCTGGCAGCACAGCTTCAACACTCAGGAAGCCCAGAAGTCGTCTCCACAGTGTAACTTTCAAATGAGCTCTAGCAATGTGCCTAACTCTGAAGGTGCAGAGGCTAAAAAACCTTATATGAAGCATACATGTTTTTCTTCTTTCACATTTTTGCATTATCCTTACCAGGGATCTGTCTTAGTAAAGACTTCTTAATCAAAGGAACTAGCTGTCTAATATCAGGCTATGCCCCAAATGTTTCCCATCCCATGGTGAAGCAGATTGTATAGTCCCTGTATAACTGCATTACTCAGGCCTGTACCCAGACTCTACACCTGGAGTATGTGAGGGAAGTGCACAGAGGGCATCCAATGAAGGTCATTGCAGATTTTGACTCCTAGCCAATATTCACATTAGGAATGTATATACCTAATTATTTCAGATTTATCATGTGCCTTTTGCCATGTATATATTACAAAACCACTTCAGAATGTATTCAAAACCCCTTTCATTTTCCCCAATCAGTTCCTATTAAAATCTAGTTCCTTTGGCTTGAAATAATGATTGACATTTTGTTGTGTCTCATATGCCATCTTAGATGGAAATTCTTTTAAAAATAAATGCAGCAATTAAATCCCCAGGCTGCTTCAGTTTGTGCACAGCTTGTTTTTAAGTAACTGATAAAGAATATGCGAAGTTTTCAATGAAGCTGCCAGTTCCCCTTAAGTGTGTTCTGTGCAATATGTATCTTTCTTTCTTTATTTGCATTGTTTTTGTGACACAGAGATACTGGGATTGTTGTCGTGTGTTATGTGACAATTAGGGTTTTCAGATAACTTGTTGGTATTTGTGCTTAGGAGAGAAATCTTTTCAGCTCATCTCTGACATCCTGTAGCTGCTAAGAGTATAAGTGCAAGAGCTAAGACCTCATGATTCATTGGCACAATATGATCTATCGTCTGTATGGTATGTTTCTACAAAGCAATACTGATTTGTGCTGAGAAAGAGGAAGAGATGGCACCAGCCTTAGCTGAAGTGGCAACTGCAAACCAGCCCTCAGTAGTAATAGGTGGGTTTAGGCATGTTTACTGAGAGACTGGCTGTGATCAGTGTTCTGTTAGGGAATCATAGATTCATAGGAGGGGTTGGGGTTGGAAGTGACCTTAAAAATTATCTCATTCCAACCTCCCTGTCGGTGTCTCACCACTCTCATATTGAATTTTTGCCTAATATCTAATGTAAATTTCCCCTCTTTCAGTCTGATTTTCCCAGAGCATGAAACTTGCTGGATAATAGTTCAAGCCCAAGTATTAATGAAAGCAATCCTAACTTTGCCTTAACTTGTACATCACCTGTCACTTCTGCTGCATGGTCCCAGAGGCCAAGTAATGCCTTCTCCCCACTGTGTTCAATGCGGTGAATGTGTCCTGCTCAAATTACACATGACGCTGTTTGTGTACTGAATCCTACAAGGCTGTTGCCTCTACTGCTGCATTTCAGTCTTTGCTAATCCTCTCTTCCCGTGATCATGTCCTCCTCTTGGACTTATAGGCCAGGACTATGGGAGGACTGAGGATGCAGATCTGGGCAACCAACTATTATCAGCTGCTTTATATTGTTAGAACATAAGAAAGAGTTCTAAAAAGCACTAGGCTGTTGCCCAGCAATGAGGCCTGATTTAGAAAATGGTTGGGCACAAGTGAAATAAATGTCCCCTTGCAAGTCAGTTTGTGAGAGACAGGTGGTACATGGTTATTACAATGCGCAGAGAACAACTCTTGGAATACAACTGGAAATAATTCAAAAGACAACAGTGAGTCCTTTGTAAATGAAAAACAGGGTATGATGTAACTGTCTTGTGATAAACAGGGGTAGCCAGTGGGCAGCCAAGGACATAATGTTTTGTTCTTGTGTGTAATCGCTGAGTAACGATGAGGAAGCAAACGGCAGCAGCTTAGGTGAAAGATTCCATGTCACTAAGGTGCTGATCCCCAGCAAGCTGCCTCTCCCTGGGTTGTAGAGGAGGCATCCATTTGTGTTTGCTGGAAGAGGTCAATGAGCCTCCTCAGAAATATCAGGGAAGGTCAGTGCCAGTCCAACAGGACACAGTAGATCTGAACACAAGTGTTTTTTTGCCATTAATAGATGACACCTCCTCCTTCTCAGTCATATGAGAAAAAAACTCAACCCAAACCAAAACAACAAAGCAGGCATAAGCCTGAAATGGCAGGTATTGGTCTTCCTGATGTTTTTAGGTATTATCAGCTTATAGCGCAGATTGTGAAGGACTGAAAAATGATGAACGTAACTCAATGACTTTCTTCCTCCCTGCCTCCCTCCTCCAGAAAAAGGAAAGTGGGGGTAAAAGGAGAGAGAGAAGAAAGAAGGCTCTGCTGGCAGCCTTGGGATAGTTAGTTTAAAAAGCAGGTGTGGGGGAAAGTATGAGAAACAATCTTGTGGGATTCAGTGAGGAAACACTTCAAAAATATAATTTGATTAGGACACAGCCTGTATGATTCAACGAGGGGGAGGAGGTATTGCCTGGAATATGCATCTGACAAACTTTCGCATCAAGAATTCCTAAATTACTGTCATGCAGCCATGAGGTAGGGGACAAAACAGCTTGTGGAATAGACAACTTTTTTTTCCAGACTCCTGAACTGCAACCTTTTGAGTTGGCATCTATGATGGAATCAGCGCCATGAGTTGCTTTTGCTTCTGGTTCCATTGGTATATTCCACCTTACTTTTGTCACAGCGTTGTGTGCTGCATATCCTTCCTAAGCTCTCTGTTGGACTGGAGGGCAGGTAAGAAAAATGCTTCCTTCACTACAGTGTGCAAGAGAATGTCAGGTTTAATATGAAGATGATTCAGTCTTTTTGCCTGATCAGGTAGGCTTTGGCACCATTACAGAACAACATTCATTCACTGACATCTGTTCATTATTTGTTATATCAGAGAAGATAGAGTAAAAAAAAGTGATTTACAGAAGTGCAACCAATATTGAGAAGTATTTGAACATTTAATGGCTGCAGGCCCTAAACTTTAGCTATAAATGGAATGCAGAATGCTATATTTTGCATCATAGCACAATGAAGAAGATTAGGCAGAATCACAGTGTGGGATCTGCTCCAGCTACTAAAGGAAATGTGAAGGACAGAGTAGCTTCTGAAATTTCATGCATTTTAGTGGCATTTCTGTCAGGGTTACAAGGAGGATTATACAGGGTAAAACTGCAGAAATGGTAAAATGCTAGCTATTTTCTTTCAAAGAACTGAACTCTTTTCACAGCTTTTCCTTTTTTTACCTGATGATCCTCAATTTATGTCTGCTGTTTGGTACACTCATTCAGGTAGAAAGTTGTGCCAGTGTAATTTTTACATCAGGTGTAGGTATCCAGCTTCTGCAAAGCAGGCAGCCAGAGCTTGGCTGGTATCTGTTTTGAAGAACAGCATTCTCCCACTCATGCTAATGACCTGTAACTGGAGATGTCTTTTGTTGTAAGGAAAAGTGAGAGAGAATAAGTATTCAAAAAGGAGACTGTCTGCTTAGTACAGTGCTAGGAACATTCACTCTGAGAAAAGAGGCTGGGTGCTGTAGCTGCTTTCTGGATGAAACCTCTACTGGCATGAAATAGAGAATTTGTGTAAAATACAAAACCAGTCCTGGGAGCAACAAATAGAAAACCTGTGTATGCACACTGTATGTTACATCATGGTGTCTCTTAAATCAGTAGGCTTTGATTATTACTATTTTGATGTTACACAAAGCAAAAGTGAAGAACTACCGCCAGCAAGCAGTCTCTGGATCTTCAGAGGCCTGGGGTGCAGAAATGTCTTGTTCTGAATACACATCAGATTTTGGCAGGAAGCGCACATACACAGTTCAGGATTTGTTATGTAATTATATGTAACTGCTAAGGAATAATTTCACTCCAAGTAGAAAGAAGCATTTTATCTTTTGCATTGGTAAAATGGTGGGATTTTGTCCTTTACATATTTAGGAAACCTGGGGCTTGTTGTAGAGCTAAATGAAGCACTGTAAAAGATGGTTATTTGCACAAGGACCACATTAAGATGCTAGCACTGTATGGAACTGTGTATGAAAGTAGAAAAATTCATTTACAGGTGTGTCCCAACTTTTTTGCCATCAGTGTGATCTTCTGTTTGGAGGCCTATTCTATACGACAAATTTTTGTTTATTAGAGATTAAATAGTTAGTTAGAGTGCACTAGTTTTAACGTTTTCCTTGAAAGTACTGTCCCAGAGAGAACTATTGATTTTTGATTTATATTTGTATTTTTAGGCACTAGTTCAGCAATGTACACTTAATCATATTTCATTCCTTCACTGAAAGTGCATTGTAACATACTGAAACTCATGGGATACTGTAACTACAGGTAGAGCTGAACTGAGCTAGAAAAAAATACGAAAATATGGATACAAGATTGGTGGAGTTCACAGAACAAGTATTGGAGATTCAGTGGTTGGACTTGATGATCTTTAAGGTCTTTTCCAACCAAGTTGATTCTGTGATTCTGTGGATATGCTCTTCTGCCTTTGTGTTTGTCTGATTTCCAATGAAAACCACGGAAGGGTAGCCATTGATTAGATCAGAACTTCCCAGAAGTTTCCCTAGTGTTACACAAAACAGTTGAATATCAACGACACTTTTTTCACCACTCTTTGTTAAGTCACAAGTTTTTAGAAATGGTGTAATGATCCTTAAACTAAGAATGTATAGGCATAAAGTCTTTGGAGTTTGAGAAATCTCAAGGCTAGAAATTTACATCAATTTTGCCTTGAAGAAAGGGTGGTATGAACTTGGTGGTTGTCAGTTTGATGCTAGCCCAGAGTTTTGACTCTATAAATAAGTTGTTAACTGTTGCTCTATTAATTTAGGGTCCATTAAGAAAAAACAACCCTGTGAATGTGTATAGTGTTTTACATTAAAATATAACTGGGGCTGGGCTTCTGAAAAGGGGTATTTTACCTCCTGAGAGATTCACTAATATACTCAGGGAAAATGAAGGTAACCCCCTAGTAATAATTATGATCAGAATATTAAGGTCAGACTCCAAAGGTCAGAATAACAATTTGACAGATGCATTGAGAATTCCAAGTATGAAATATGAGGACCACTGTATATCTCCTGATTTTGTTTCTAGAAGAAATTATATGAAAGTTGTTAAAGCAACACACTTGCTGATCTGTATAATTTCCCTTCATTTTTAGGGATTGAAAAATAGTGAGCATTCAGGGAAACTGTTGAAAACGTTGAAATTTCAGTTCCCTTAGAAAAAAAAAGAAAACAAACTCTTTCAAAAAACAGATTCCTTGTTAACAGATGTGTTACTTTACATGGGGAAAAAAATGATTGACTTGTTTTACAGTAATACCTCTTTTACTCTGTATGGCTTAGGAAAGTAACTGGTTATTTCTAACCTTGGTTTAAAAAAGGTTTCCTTTGTCAATTGTGAGAGGAAATCCATATCTTATTTTAAAACTTGTTGGAAATAAATGACAATGACCAGCTTTATTAGCCAAAGCCTCAAATGCAGGTGTAAATGTTACAGGCAAGTGCAAACTATTTTAGTTAAGGATGACTTGTAGCATCTGCTTCTTCAGCAGCAGTGGGGAAAAGAATAATTGTGAATAAGTCACAAGCTTTGTACCAAAAAGCAGGAAAACTGGAATTGTTTAGTTGAAGACCAGAGCTCACAAGAGCTCATGAGCTCTACTGGGGGAAGTAGAAACTAATAGAGAGTCACAGTGGTGTTCCTTACAAATAAGAAGTGATGAGTTTCTCTCTTTTTCTAATTATCTTGTTTTCTCTAAGTGGGAATCCTCACATCTATGTGTAAACACATAGAAGTTGTTGTATAATCTAAATAAGCTGTATAGAAAGTGATGAGAAAATGGCGTTTCCAGAATGTGGCTCATCCCACATATTTAACTTCCTATTGACAAGCTTCTGACAACTTTTAAACTGGAAAGCTTCATGTTTAATCCTCCTTCTCAGTTTCATTCCCTATCAGTTTCAAATATAGTCTCAGGTTATTACATGGTTGGCAGGAGATAGGACTTGCAAAGGCGCTACAGCAAACATTTACAGGTCAGTGAACTTTCTCACTTTTAGAGGCATACTGCACTGGGAAACTGGTTTAGCTCATTTTCCTAACACAGAGTGCAACTCAAGCGTTTGGAGAGCATTTTTTCAAGTGAAATCGGTATGATACACAGTTGCATCCAAACCTATTCCCGGCTGCCACATCACTTCAGCTTCAAAACAGGTTCTTAATGAGTTTAATCATATTTAAAGTTTTAATCTTTTTCAACATTATTACAATTGCCTTTGGCAAAATTCAGTAGTACACTGAGCTCCACATGACTCAGACTCAAACCAGGTTTTGTGTATTCAATTCTTTGTGAATCACCACTTCTTTAGACAAGCCTTTAATTTTTTTGGTGGTTTGCACCTTTTTGCAACATTATTTTGACATTGTGTGATTAAAGAGAATAAGAAATGTTAGTGGCTCTTACAGTTGTTATTCACCATCTAGTCAGGTTGGAATTGCAACATGTCCCCTCCCTTCCTTTCTCTCTACAGCTGGCACAAAAGAAGAGTGGGTTTTGGAGGTTCTTTCTTGAGGATTTCTATCTGTTCTTTCTGGGTTGCTTAAGCATAAGTGGAGATTGTGGCCTGTTATATCTCAAACAATAGCTATTTTGATTCTCACAGGCCTTCCCTTAGCTCAGCTTCATGTCTACAAATAACATGATTCTTTTTGACTTTAAGATCATCACTGGTAGATCTGTGATAGTGTATTTCATCCTTTTTTCTTTGCACAGTCCTCTCATATACCTGTGTGAAATTTGAAAGAGATTCTGCAAACCTTAGTCATGGGGAACAATGCTGTATTATACCAGAATGCCTCTTTGAAATGCAAGTTCTTTGTTCTGGAAAACAAACCTAAAAAGGAATCACTTTCCCTTGATCAGCGTGGTTCTGGAGTACCCTGAATGTGCACAGAGTACTTAATATTTCATTCTTCACTTCCCACAATTTGCATTATCAGTTGGAAGTAGATCCTGGACTGGTACAACTTGATTCTCTCTTTCTAACCTATAAATTATGGAGAAACCTTGAAAAAGAGAGTGTGTAACCCATGCTGAGATTATATTGTGGTTTAGGTTTAATAGCCAGCTTTCCTGTCTGTCTTTGGTTCCCATATCCAGGCACTAAGTGTGCATGTGCAGCTGAGCTCACCAGGGACAGAGGGATGAAAAGTGAAATTACAATGATGTTGAACTTTAGGCTTGAACTCATACCCTGCAACCTGAAGCTAAGAGAGGAATCATCACCAGATTTTATTTCAATGCCCCTCACTTACTCCATTGATAATTCTCTGTTACCAGTACTTTTCAATTTAAGTGTGTTATTGTACAATGTCCAACTTTTAAGACCTTTACAAATACTCTCAGTAAGCTTATTCAGATGATTTTAAGTGGAA
Organism: Ara ararauna; assembly: GCA_028858755.1. Lineage (NCBI taxonomy): Eukaryota > Metazoa > Chordata > Aves > Psittaciformes > Psittacidae > Ara > Ara ararauna. Next base: position 28,182,933 of record CM054380.1, read on the forward strand.
AAATATTCAGACTATCACAATAATGTATTTTCTGATTAAAAATTTAAACAGAACATACTTTATGTTTTCAGGAGCATGCACGTGCATAAAAATAGAATCAAATTCAGCATATGCATTGGACTTTCAGCAGGAAGATAGGCCAGAAGTGCTGCTGAGGTCCCTTCTAACTAGAATGATTCTAAGATTCTTCTGTGACTGCACATTTTTTATGTTGCTAACTGCAAGTAGAGACTTAACTCTAGCAAGGCATTTAGTGTGTAGGTCCTAGGATGATGGACTTGAAACTCCTCTTTTTGTTTATTCTTTTACTGAATTACCAGCCAAATGTAGCTTCCCTCCCTTTCCCTTTCTTGCATTCTTCTCCACCTCTTATGCTAGCTTTTTTTAGAAGTATGGCTACTCTTTGAGATTATGACTCCGTATAGTAATTCAAAAGTAGTATACTTTCCACATTGAAAATACCACCATTTGCCACGAAAGTGCACATTTAACAAAGCCTCATGCCAAACCGCTGGGCTAGAAGATTTTGAGAGGCAGAAGTCTTTGCCTCCAACCAGTCAGTCTGATTTTGACGGATAACAGAATTGGTGACCTGCAATTCCAGTTACATAATGTTTTTACTTTACTGGAATGTTTTTGTGCTTTGACTGTATGCTAGACAGTTATTTAATAGATAATTAAAATAATTATGGAATGTGGAAGCAATGCATGATGGGGAAGTAGAGTATCCTTGGTTTGCCTTTTGTTGAGCCTTGACTATGTAGAAATAGCCAGACTCAAGTGAAACTATATGCTTAGACAACAAATATTAGACGTTGTCATTTCAAAATGGCAGGTTATCATCTACGCTTCTGAAGACTGTGATCTGCTTTCCTGGGGAAAGTTAATAGACAGGTCATTCCCACAGGTCTGCTTCAGAAGAGAGACTGGGAATTGGTTCCAAGTCATATTTTTGGTTCCTGTTGCTTCTGTGTCCCAAGGGAAATTACTGCCTCTAGCTCTCTTCCTCAAACAAACCTGTGTCCTTTTCATATTGTCAATGATATGCAGAGAAGTGTAATATTCATGTTAAATCTGCTGACCAGTGATGCTGACAGTGTGATATGTACATTACAGCATTTAATTTTTAATAAAATTTCCAAATCTGTTTTGTCTAGGCCACTGCTAAATCAGGAGATACTTCCAGACATCTCTCAGTCACTTCTTACCAATGTACAACTCTTTTGGGATGAAAATCTTGGTATTCCAATATAACCCCCTTGAGCTACTGTATGTATCTAAGTAAACATTTGTGAGAGATCCATGAAGCAATATCAGAAGACAGTTACTGCTGTAATAAGGAAACAAGAATGTTGGAGTGTAATCAAGTTAAAATTATATGCACATAAATAAACGGCATAATCATTTTATTAAATGTGTAAATCATTTTTTTATTTCTAGAATGATTTCTTTTAGCAGGTCATGAAATATTTAACATGAGAGATAACAGACTTCATTACACAGAAACTTTTGCAACCTTTCACAGAAGAGAAAGGCTGTCATTATGTTCTCTAGAGAAATGGATCCTAAACTAGTTGAGTCAGGCGTATTTGACATTGCTCACAGTGCAGACTGTTGTTGATATTTGAAGACAATCCAGCTCTGAGCTGTAATTATGATGACAGATCTATTCATGTTTGTTGGTGCTAAGGATAGACAGCTGTTTTCACATGCTGGCTTACAATTTGACAACTGCAGTCCCAACAAATGCTTTTGATGTTCATACATGACAGAAATAAAAAGATCAAACATCACACACATAATGGCCCATTCTCCTTATCTTTAGCTTACTGTTGAATCCATAGAAATACAGGTCTTGAGGGGACTTTGAGGGATTTAGCAGATCAGCTCTGAGGCAGAGTTATGGCTACCCAGAGTGCAGCAATCTGTGTTGCTTTGTCTCTGCTTACAAAAAGGAGGGTTTTCTGGATGAGGTCTGGATTGATTTTCCAAGGGATAGATTATTTTACTGGTTTTGCTTCAGAATTTCCTTGGCCTACATTAAATCAGTTGCTGAATTCTTATACCTTCCCATTCAATCCTAATTGTAGACTTGTTATTCTTTCTAATTACTTATTCCTACAGCAGCCTCCGCTGTGGAAGTCTGCCTTCAGCTTTAGGTGTTACTCTGCTCAGACTTTCTCGCTTCTTACCTTGCTCTTCCAGTACGTCAGCTACTCTTCATTTCTATTTTACCTTCCCTATCCTGCCACATGCTTGAAGCTAGAGCTGTTACTCTGTACCGAGCTCTGACTAAATGACTAAGGATAAAGATATGAGCTGTAACTTCTTGTCCATCTACAGAGCCACCCTGTGAATTTGCTTCACTAAGCATGAATAGCAGCTCTATTATCCTTTCATTTGTACTCAGGTGATTCATTCATGCTCAGTTACTTTTCTATATATTTTGTAGGACAGATTCAACATGGAATATACATCTATGTTTGTACGGTCAGGAGTCAAACCTATGTTCTTTAAAAAATTCTTCCTATCATTTCCTAAAAAATGAAATTAAGAAATCAGTACGTACGATTTTACGAGATGCAACTCTGATGAATATTGATTTTGGCTGTGGTACTGCCACCAAGCTATTACTACCCCACGTATTCAAATGGCATTTTATTTCCTACTCTGCATTTCTGAACAGCAGGCTGTTTTAGCTGCTGCAGAGTCACATCCACAGAAAAGGGACAGATGTTCCACATTTTTCTTTATGAAACTGAAGAACTTTTCAAGTTCACTAGCTAAAATGCCACCAAAGAATCAGACAGAAACATTGTACAATAGATGACATTGTCCTAAAGAGATGAAGAAAATGTACTATTTAAATCACCAGTAGCACTCACAAGGCGTACTTGATATAATTAGTAATTGTGTGCTCGACAGGCACACATGGTAAAAGATAGTCAGTTCCTTCCTAATACTCTAATAATGGGAGATTACATATAGATGTCTATTCAAAAGAGAGGATACAAGACTGTTGCCAACAACTGTAAGGGAGAAAGAGAGAGAAAGAAAGAGAGGATGAGAAAGTTTAATTAACAAGTACTACCCAGAGAGATATTTTGAAGAAAGAATGACTCATAGGATAATAATGCAACTTTGCCACTGGCCAGGATAGGGAGGAAGAATATAAAGGAATAGCTCGCTTTTAATGAAGTAGATTTAGTTGCTGTATCTTTAGGAGGTTGAAAACATACCTTTGTTACATGCTTACTCATATCCCTGCTGTATGTTCCTAGTTTGTTAAGTTTAAAAAAGAAGGTGGGGGGCTGCTTTCTCTCCTACTGCCTGGCAAGGTCAAAGGGTCTGAGATATATCTTCTGCAATGGAAAGAACTCTTTGTACCAAAAATAGTGTCAGTAGAAAAATAGAGTCAGAATAAAATATAACATTATGCTGAAGATTGCCTCTTGATCCAAAGTTTTACATGCTTTTCTGGAGTTACAAGAGTTTTTGAAAGTAACAGTTTTCAAAGGCGGTTTTCTGGTACCACTAATACTACTGGATCTTTTATGACTTACCAAACACTGTTCTGATGGGAACTGTGGCCATTCAGATTTAGTGCTCTTAATTAACCTTATCAATTCAGTAGGAGGAATTTAATTACAATCTCAGAAGATTGTCTGTATTCCTCTCCATTCTTAAGAGATGCACTTCGATGGGGTTGGGAAGTTTCTTGGAGTATCCTCAGAAGCCATTTATCAGTTACAGGCAGAAACATATCAGAAACATATCCTTTACAAGCCACTACTCACTGTATTGACTTGTAAATTCATCTTAAAAAGGGAGTAATTTCTCAACAAAATTGTGCCAACCCATTTTCATTGTGGCATCTTCAGATGTATGCCAATTCCAACTTCCTTTGGCAAAAGAAATTAGAGATGGAGTAACCTGGCAACAAATGAAGTTGTTAATTGTGCTGCCTGAAGAAGAACCTGGATTTTACCTAATGAAGCTGGATGTAGTGCTTCATTTGGCAGCCTGTGATCACATTAGGAACAATGTTTGCTCAAGATCAACAAAATGGTTTGTAGCAAGTGTAAACAAATACTGCTAGCCTCTGTTTCCACAGCACAATTCCCCATTTTAGGAAGCAGTTGTCTATCCCAAGAACTTAGTAAATAATTGCGTAGTGAGATATTTCTGACAGAGCTAATGGGTACTGAAAAGATTTCAACAGGGACACCCTTGAAAATTAAATCTATGTGTATTGTTATTTGGAACAGAGGAATTTTTGACATAGATGTGAATGAATTCACTGAGCTTTGATACTGTGATGACCTGGTGCTTCATTAGAATCTTCAACTTCTGTAGCAACTTAGTGTTTAACTTAGTCCCTGGTTGGAAGTGGTTCATCTGAGTGATATAGATGAATGGTCACGGCAAAGCTGTGGTGTATCTTCTTCTTCCCAGCAGTTGTTTCTAATACTTTATCTTGGACAGCATAACAGGGAAGGTCAAGTACCTTACCTATTTTGTAAGAATAATTTTTACACTGTTACATCTGGGCTATCCAATAGTTCTACCAAGAAAAGTTTGTTGTGGTATCAGTTCAGAAGTGCATTGCGATGTAAATCAGGCTTTCTTAATAGATCAGTGCCTACAAAAAAAGCTACAAAGCTGTTACAGGATGTATAGATTTACTGATAAAGGTGAATCTAATGACGCCAAACAGAACATGTATATTTTCATGTCTTGAGTTTGATTTTGGTTTTAAGAAACTGTATTATGATCAATGTGCTTCAAGAACCAGAAAAGTGAATATAAGTCCATAGTACTGGTCTATATGGTGCCCACCAAGCTGTTCTTGTTGGAATTGTTATTGAGAATTTCTGATTTTTTTTACCTTTCTTCAATATTAATTGTTAATCCCGGAGCCACAACTGAAGGAAATCAGAAGTTTTGGCTTGGGTAGATTTGGTGAAGCAGTATTAGTTAGTTTATTAGAGAAAAAGAGAAATTGTACATGTGAGAATTACAGAAGGCAAACGAGTAAGTTAGAGTTCAGGATGGTTGTGTACTGTCAACTTGCGATTTTTCATATTTATGTTATTTTTTTTTCTCAGTGGCTTTGAAGCCTATCTTGAGAGCAGCCCCAGGAGCTGCTAGATATTTCCACTTGCTTCTCACTCACCCTTTTGTATCATGAGACCACACATGAACCACAACACACAGAACTATCAAGCTTTGTACAGCAAAGACAGAATAAAGAGGAAGCAGATAGAGCAGAGGGAGAGTAAGGAGATCTCGCATACTTTGTAGTTTTGTCTTTCAGTTTCCAAACATGATCTCACAGAAGCAAGATCTCAGTGTCTATTGCCAGTCCTACAACTGTGGATAACACTGGTGATTCTGTGTGAAGGTTGTTATGGCAGGGAAGGAGCAGACCTCTATAAAGTGGAGTATATTGGTTAGTGCCTAGAGATACAGGTTTATTAGTGAAGGTATGGGAGGATATTTTCTGAATGGAATATTAACTCTTGTTCTTCTTTGTGTATTATCTTAATGAATTTAGAGCCACTTTCATTTGGATTTGTTAGAGTACTTTAAAGGGGTGGGTGACATACTACTTAATTTAAAAAACTGAAGTAATTTAGTAGCCTCTGTACATTCAGTATTGAATCTCACCCACTGGTGATCTTAAAATGAAACACCTCACAAAAATTGCTGTGTGATCATGAAACTTCAAGGAAGCAAGGAAGCCTATAGACTTCCAGGATCTTCAGGCTTCCCCATATGCGAGTGCTGTGACAGCTTGCCTGTTCCTTCCAGGAGCTTTAGGAACATCTATTAAAAGTCTTTTCAGATTGAAATTTTTAGAATATTTCAATTCTTTTAAAGAGGTTTTAGAAAGATCTCAGAATGCCTGATAGAATTGGAATTCTATTTTGTTATCTACTTTACAGTTTTATTTCTCAAAGCCCAGGAGCATGTTTAAATCTATTCCATTCTGGCAGAGAGAAAACACTTTAATGGTAGCCATGCGTACATAATGGACAGGTGACTTTTCTAGGGTGATTTTTAATTGTGTTGATTTTTATTTTTAGGAGGAGATACAGAAAGATTGGTTTTCTCTTGCACTCTCTTGTCCTTGTGGTGCACGTGTTCCCAGTTAGTGTAGCATACAAATGGTTAAACTGAGAACGGTTTTGGCTTCCCCGTGTACTCTGCCTTTTATGGAACACTTAAAAATTATTTTCAGCAATTTTTGTGCTGCAAATGCAGCATTCAAGTTATATGAAAGTGAATTTCAATTTTAAACTTGAAGTACCAAACATGGTTTTGGTACTAACAAATGAACCCGCTGCTTAAGCATAAAAACATAAAAATCCAATTAAAAAAAACCCAGGAAACAACTTGAAGCTATTGTGGGATATCAGTACAGGCAGGGCGGGAATCATCTAGTATTCCAATAAGATTGCAATAAGATAACATATTTCTCTGTAAAGATTAAACCAGGTAATTAAATAAAGTAACATCTGCTTTTTTCTTTACATTCAATTAGCTGTGAAGCAGCTTTAGTTTTACAATTATATTAGAAGGAAAAATTATTCACACACTAAAATAACCCGGGCATCATCGGCCATTTCCAGCCCATTGCTGGAAATGTCTGTCTGTCAGACATTTGGTGACTGTCTCGAGAGGGGACGCCTGCAGTGCGCCTGATTGGGGGGAGGCTCTGTGTCCAGGAACTTCAACTCCAAGCAGCAACAGGCACCGAGGGAGCCTCAAGTCCTCGACAGGGCTTGCCCAGAAGTCGGCAGCTCAGCGGACGCGAGGAGCTAACTCAGAGGGGGCAGCGCCAGGAGGAGCAGCACCAGCCCTGAGTGGGTAAAAACCTGCCCTATTCTATTCACGTGTCTTCTCAGTAAATCAGATTTGCCTTTTATTACAATGTAAAATACCATTTGTAGCTTAATAAAAGCGACACATACAATTTAAAAAAAAAAAAAAAAAAAAGAAAACCCAAAGAATTAAAATAGCATAAAAGTCTTCACTCTCTCCTCACAGCAAATTAAAATAGCAGTTGAGGAGGAAAAAGAGAAAAAAATTATTAAGGGTAACAGTATACACAGTTATGTAATAGAAGTACATCTGACCTTTTTGCAGTCCCCAAAATTGCCACCTACTGTAAGGCTTCCCATGAACTGCCTGCCAAATTGACACAGAAACCGGCCACTTTCCTACACCTCACATCTGTGTTCAGTTTGCAGGCAGCGAGAAAGTAAGACGTCGGGTATATTTGTTTTGTGCCAATCTGTAATGTTACTTCCGATGAGAAAGCCACTTTAGCGTGGGAAAGCAATGGAACAGGTGAATGGCACTCTTGATAAAGAAAATAGTTTATTATTAATAGATAACTTGAATACAGAGCTTACTTCTCAATAGTCAAGTCAGTTTAGTCACTTCACGATGTCTGACACAAACTTTTCCACTGCAGCAACACTACAGAGAAAGCACCATCTCTAGTTTTGTATTGTTCAGAGTTTTGAAACCCAGCCCAAATGTGGAAAAAACTTGCATGGCTTGATTTCACTATTAGCGAGCATTTAATGACACCAGCAAACCACAACAGCAGCTGGCAAAAGAAGCAGCCTTTTTTAAGGAAAGGAACAATCCTAGACTAGTCTACTTTGGAGCCTGAACTTTACAATTTGTGTATGTGTCAGATCCTCATTACAAGACAAGATCTTGCAGAAATCCTGATTGTTTAATGAATGCAGTGGTGGCAGCTCACCAGACCTTTTTCTCCAGCTGCACAGCAGTAAAGCAGCAGCTCCACTCATCCTCTGCGGCTGCCATGATATTCTTTGATTTCTCTGGGACACAGCTGCTTAAAACAACTGCCACCACAGCCTTTTGTGCCTTCTCAGAGTTCTCAATTCAAATCTAACTATTTGAGCAGTCTCATGACTCTCTAATCCTCAGCACATCTAGCATTAAATGTGAGCTTATGATCTTGTGCAAGTAAAAATGCTTGCTGAATTTAGGTAACTGCTGACTCAGAACTAAGAAGTCATGTCATGGCTGTTACAAAGACGTAAACCGTACACAATTCAAAAACTTCTGTATAGTCAAAAGGGCCATTTCAAAATGTTTGAAACATTTCTTTAATGATTTACCTCATTACCTTAATCATTTCTATCTCTACAAACATCATATTTAGTCCAAAATCTTTTCCAAATCTAAGGCACTGCTCAAAGCTTGACCGGTAATAAAACTTTACAGTGCAAAGCTGCACCACAAAGCACTGGCTTTTGATTGTTCTGCGTAGCAAAATACAACCTGGTATTTACTAAGGTAAACAAATTGGCAATTACATTTAACAAATAAAGAATAAATTGGGTAGAAACCCCCCCTGGATGTGAACCCTTACCTTCCCTGTTCTAGAGATGTGCCACTCAACCCCCTATGAGGTTAAGCCTCTGCTCCCAGATCTCTTTGGCAAAGCCAAGAAAGTTGGACTCCTCCTCTTTGGCCTCTTCTACCACCTGCAGAGATGGATGTAAACCAAAAAATATATTTGTGATTGCGGCCATTCCACTTGGGGCATTCCAAACAAAACTTCCTATTACGATGCAGGAAATCACCACTTCCTGAAAAATGGACATCTTTTCCCATTTACTAAACGGAGTAACTTACTGTATCCATTTGGAGGCTAGGCACCACTACCAAGGTTAGTATCTAAATACCAATAACAAACTTAAAGGCTTATTACAAGAATTATTTGTTTCACTTTTAGCAGCATGTTTGAAATCATAGAATCATAGAATAGTTAAGGTTAGAAAAGACCTGAAGATCATCTAGTTCCAACGCCCCTGCCAGGGGCAGGGACACCTCAAAATAAACCCTGTCACCCAAGGCTCTGTCCAACCTGGCACTGAACACCGCCAGCGACGGAGCATTCACAACTTCCCTGGGTAACCCATTCCAGTGCCTCACCACCCTTACAGTAAAGAATTTCTTCCTCATATCCAGTCTAAGCTTCCTCATATCCAGTCTAAGCTTTTCCAGACTACTGCTTTATCTAGGAGAGAGTATCTCATACATGAACATAATCAGGATATCACTAAAAGATATGCAAGGTTTTCTGTGTGTCTTTAATGAAGAAAATATAAGAAACATAGTTAGAATTTACAGTTGAAGGATCTTATGCTCAACGTGAACACTAGGTCACAAACGTTTTCATGCCCATTTAAACATTCCAAGGTAGGATTAATTGCCATGCCTTATTTTCCATATAGTTAGTCTCTAGTGTTACTATGTTGACAAAGTTTTTTTTTGCCTTTCTGTCCGATAGAAGAAAAAACAACAACCAACATCTCCAAAAGAGACACAGGAATATCCATTTGTCTTTGTGGACTCATAATTAGGCAGAGGACAGAACCAAAATAAGTTAGTGACAGCAAACTTACTGCAGCACACCAAGAAGCCAGGCATGAAGAATCTGTCACACAGCTAAAGAAAAGGAAGCGAACAACTACAGATATTCCACCAGTTAAGCAAATACAGATACTTTCCAACCAGTATTTCTCCAATAGAATGATCTTGTTCCCACAACCGACCTAATGAACTACCTGAGAAATACGAATCAGCTCACATTTTCTGTGAGCCTCAAAGAGATTGCAACGTGAAACTGCACATCAACATTTTTCCTCTCGTGGTGAATATCTCTACATAACCTCATTCTGTTCCAGTGCTGAAGTACAAGTGGTGTGAAAACAAACCAAATTAGTTCAGTTCTGGCTCTGTAGTTTTAGTCTGCACTTGGGAAAAGTTGGAGGCTTTTTGCTTTGTCTGGTTAAGAGAGCTTACCCTCTATAGAGAAAAAGCTGTTGCCAATTAATAGCCAGGGCAAACTTCACAAAAGCAGATGGGTCAAAAAAATTTTTTCATTTCATGTCAGTTATTCTCATCTCCTTCAGCTAACTCTATGATCTTATAGGGCACTCTAGACTCAAATATTTGGCATGGAAGGACAAAGAAAGAATTGAATTTGACCTACCAATGTTTTCCAGACTCTCTTCGGTCCCCACTCTTGACTCATTGTTCTCCCTATATCACTGAATTCTCATCTAGTTTTCACATAAACTGATGCATATAACTGCACCTACAAGGAGGTCAGAGAGGAATTTAGGAAGCCACTGGAAAGGAGACTACTGCCAACGTCTGTGACGGATTTTAAGTGCCATAGTAATATGAGGCAAGAGGGGCAGATTGCCATCTTAGGCAGGAGAGGGAGTAAGTCTCAAAGGAGCATTTGACAGAAATCGATCTTGGTGAATAAGGTTACTGAAATGTACTTTTGAAGATGCTATTAGTTGTTTCTTTCACCTGAGATTTGCATGTATAATATGGGTATTATATATGACTTAGTCCATACCTATAACAGCTAAAAATAATTAGCAAGATTATAACCAATAAATGAAAATACAAATTAAAATAACCGCCGCTCCTCCTGGCGCTGCCCCCTCTGAGTCAGCTCCTCGCGTCCGCTGAACTGCCGGCTCTCAGATAAGCCCTGTCAAGGACTTGAGGCTCCCTCGGTGAATGTTGCTGCTCCGAGTTGAAGCTCCTGGACGTCGAGCCTCCCCCCGATCAGGCGCGCTACAGGCGTTGTCCCCACCCAGAACTGCTTTGCTGTCCTGCAGGGGGCTGATGAGGAACCACACTCCCACCAGGAACAACCGGCTGATCCACTGGTAAAGAAGATCACTACGGGTGCTGCCAGGAAAAAGCGGCTGGCCATAGTAGTAGGAGACTCTACTCTGAAAGGAACAGAGGCACCCATCTGTCGGCCTGACCCAGACTCAAGGGAGGTGTGTTGCCTACCACGGGCTGGGATCAGGGATGTTGCAGAGAAGTTGCCTGCTCTAGTCAGTCCCACTGACTATTACCCACTTCTAGTGATCCATGTGGGTGCTACTGATATAGATAGCAGTAGCCAGGTGAACATAAAGAAGGACTACAGAGCTCTGGGAGAGGTGGTTAGGGGCTCTGGAGGGCAGATTGTCTTTTTGTCAATTCTCCAGGATACAGGGGAGGACCTCAAAAAGGCTAGGAGGATTGGCCAGGTTAATAAATGGTTAGAAGGGTGGAGCTACAGTCAGGGGTTTGGGTACCTTGAACATGGGACTCAATTTAGGATGCCAGATCTACTGGGGGCTGGTGGAGCTGGTCTGACAAAGAAAGGGAAGAGTGGATTTGGTAGGAGGCTTGCCAGACTGGTCAAGGATGCTTTAAAGTAGATGTGTTGGGGGAGGGGGGCATCATTCCATCCCAACACACCCAGTCAGTTGCCAGCACCTATAGTAAACGTCCAGTGCAATGCAGAGATATTCCAGCTGCTCCAGCCAATGAGCTAGCTTCAACTGGAGCTCGGCTCAGATGGCTATCTACAAATGCCCATAGCATGAGGAACAAACAGGAGGAATTAGAGATGTGTGCATGTCTACGGGCATATGATATCATAGGCATCACAGAAACATGGTAGGATGGCTCCTATGACTGGTGTGTTGGAATGGAAGGTTACAGGCTCTTTAGGAAAGACAGGCCCGGTAGGCGGGGAGGGGGAGTTGCTATTTATGTTAGGGAGAGGCTGGAGAATATGGAACTGTGCCTGGGGACAGGTGAGCAGTCGACAGACAGTTTGTGGGTCAGGGTTAAAGGGAGAACAGCGATGGGAGACATTCTTGTGGGGATCTGTTACAGACCGCCTGACCAAGAGGACTCAGTAGATGAAGTGCTCTATAGACAGATAGGAACAGCCTCACGCTCGCAGGGCCTTGTTCTCATGGGGGACTTCAACCACCCTGATATCTGTTGGAGCGATGGCACGGCCCGGCACAAGCAATCCAGGAGGTTCCTCAATTGTGTTGAAGACAGCTTCCTTCTGCAAGTAATAGAGGAGCCGACAAGGAGAGGTGCCATGCTTGACCGCGTGCTCACCAACAGGGAAGGGCTGGTTGGAAATGTGACGCTCCAGGGCAGCCTTGATTGCAGCGATTATGAGATGGTTGAATTTGAGATCCTCAGGACACTGGGTAGAGTGTGCAGCAAGCTCACTGCCCTGGACTTCAAGAGAGCAGAATTTGGCCTCTTCAGGAACCTGGTCAGTAAGGTTCCATGGGATATAGCCCTAGAGGGCAGGGGAGCCCAAGACTGTTGGTTGATATTCAAGGATCACCTGCTGTAAGCTTAGGGGCGATACATCCCTAATAGATAGAAGTGCTGCAGGAGGGCCAGGAGACCTCCTTGGATGGATAAGGAGCTGCTGAGGAAACTTTGAAGGAAAAAAGAGGCTTATAAAAGGTGGAAGCAAGGACAGGTGGCCTGGTAAGAATACAGGGATGTTGTCCGGGAAGCTAGGGACCAGGTTAGGAAAGCTAAGGCCCACTTAGAATTAAACTTGGCTAGGGATGTTAAGGATAACAGGAAGGGATTCTATAGGTACATTGCAAATAAAAGGCAGACTAGGGACAACGTGGGCCCTCTCCTGAAGCTATCGGGAGAACTGGCTACCCTGGATTTGGAGAAAGCTGAGGTTCTTAATGACTTCTTTGCCTCAGTCTTCACTGGAAAATGCTCTGACCATACCACCCAAGTCTTGGAAGGCAGATGCAGGGACAGTGAGAATGAAGACGCTGGGCCCACTGTAGGAGAGGATCTGGTCCGAGACCATCTGAGGAACCTGAACATATACAAGTCCATGGGACCTGATGAAATCCATCCGCGGGTCCTGAAGGAGCTGGCAAATGAAGTTGCTAAGCCACTGTCCATCATATTTGAAAAATCATGGAAGTCAGGTGAGGTTCCCGATGACTGGAAAAATGGAAATATAACCCCATTTTCAAGAAGGGGAAAATGGATGAGCCGGGGAACTGCAGACCAGTCAGCCACACCTCTGCGCCTGGCAAAATCTTGGAGCAGATTCTCCTGGAAGGCATGCTAAGGCACATAAAAAAAAGCAAGGTGGTTGGTGACAGCCAGCACGGCTTCACTGAGGGGAAATCCTTCCTGACCAATCTGGTGGCCTTCTATGATGGGGCTACGGAACTGATGGACAAGGGTAGAGCAGCTGATGTAATCTACCTGGACTTCTGCAAAGCGTTTGACACCGTCTCACATGATATCCTTGTCTCTAAATTGAAGAGACATCAATTTGATAGGTGGACCACTCAGCGGATAAAGAACTGGCTGGATGGCCGCACGCAAAGAGTTGTGCTCAATGGCTCAATGTCCAGCTGGAGACCAGTAATGAGTGGCGTCCCTCAGGGACTGGTGCTGGGATCGGTCTTGTTCAACATCTTTATCGGTGACATGGACAGTGGGATTGAACGCGCCCTCAGCAAGTTTGCTGATGACACCAAGCTGTGTGGTTCAGTTGATATGTTGGAGGGAAGGAATGCTATCCAGAGGAACCTTGACACGCTTGTGAGGTGGGCTGATGCCAACCTGATGAAGTTTAACCATGACAAGTGCAAGGTCCTACACCTGGGTGGGAGCAATCCCAGGCACAGCTACAGGTTGGGCAGAGAAGAGATTCAGAGCAGCCCTGCGGAGAAGGACTTGGGGTTGTTGGTTGATGAAAAAATGAACATGAGCCGGCAGTGTGTGCTTGCAGCCCAGAAAGCCAACCGTACACTGGGCTGCATCAAAAGGAGCATGACCAGCAGGTCGAGGGAGGTGATCCTGCCCCTCTACTCTGCTCCTGTGAGACCTCACTTGGAGTATTGTGTGCAGTTCTGGTGTCCTCAACATAAAAAGGACATGGAACTGTTGGAACAAATCCAGAGGAGGGCCACGAGGATGATCAGGGGCTGGAGCACCTCCTGTATGAAGACAGGCTGAGAAAGTTGGGGCTGTTCAGCCTGGAGAAGAGAAGGCTGCATGGAGACCTTATAGCAGCCTTCCAGTATCTGAAGGGGGCCTATAGGGATGCTGGGGAGGGACTCTTCATGAGGACTGTAGTGACAGGACAAGGGTTGACGGGTTCAAACTTCAACAGGGGAAGTTTAGACTGGATATGTGGAAGAAATTCTTTACTGTAAGGGTGGTGAGGCATTGGAATGTGTTGCCCAGGGAAGTTGTGAATGCTCCATCGCTGGCGGTGTTCAAGGCCAGGTTGGACATAGCCTTGGGTGTCATGGCTTAGTGCAAGGTGTCCCTCCCCACGGCAGGGGGGTTGGAACTAGATGATCTTAGGGTGCTTTCCAACCCTAACTATTCTATGATTCTATGATTCTATGTTTATGTCTCATAAATAGTTGTCCCACAGCTGCATATAACTGCACAGGCCTATGGATATACATGAAAAGCCATGTTTCATTATATAATAATCTGTTTATGTTGGCACAGTCTTTGAGGTCAGCACATTGGAGGCAGAACAATGACAGTTCAACCATGTCTTTGTTGTAATGGTTTATGACCCCAAAATATTCCATTTCAAATAAGATTTAATTTAATTAATTAGAGAGTTCAACACTTCTCAGAAGCTTTAATGAATTCTGACGTTGTGGAAGTAGAGATCAAGAAAGCAATAAAAGAAATCTGTTATGGTGATTGGGGCATTTTTAAAAACTGCTCCTGAATGACTGAGACAAAGGTACCAAATCTGACTCATTCTTCACAAGGAAAGTCATACCGTTGCCATATCTTCAGTGTCTGCTGAAAGGTTTTAAGCAGTGTGTAAAAGAACACTTCAACAACATAAGGTATGCAGAGAATGCATACAGGGGAGGGAATGCATACATGGAAACATGCAGAGAAACCATGCAGGGAATTGCTTTGCAGAGTGCATGGACCAGCCAATTAAACAACAGTGAAAGACAGTGTCCATAAGCTCAGTTCATCTACACAGCTAGAAACATGACAGCAAAAGAAACAAAACCATAGAAGGTACTTTGTGAGACTGTTCTACTTTCTGTCTGAAGTCATGTAGTGATTTGGGCCCACAAGTACGCTGGGGAGGGACTATTCATTAGGGACTGTACTGATAGGACAAGGAGTGATGGGTTCAAACTTAAACAAGGGAAGTTTAGGTTAGATATAAGGAAGTCATTCTTTACTGTGAGAGTGATGAGGTACTGGAATAGGTTGCCCAAGGAAGTGGTAAATGCTCCATGTCTGGCAGTGTTAAAAGCCAGGTTGGATGGAGTCTTGGGTGACATGGTTTAGTGTGAGGTGTCCCTGCCGATGGCAGGGGGCTGGAACTAGATGATCTTAAGGTCCTTTCTAACCCTAACTATTCTATGATGCTATGATTTGGCTACTACCAGTAAATAATGTCTAGTGCTGGGGTCTGTTGGTTACCAGCTAGAAATAAGCTCTGAGTTGTGGATAAGTCAAGTTGAAAAACTGAAGGGAAGAACTTTAAACTGCCAGGAAACACTATCCTGAGGAAAAATGTTCTACCTCATATTATTTCTTTATGCAAAAGGCTTTTCCTCCACTGTCTGCAAAGGATATTTTTGAGGATTTTAAATATATTTCCTGATCTTTGATTCCTCCTGTGCACGAGGATAGGAAAATGTAAACATATGTATGTAAATATATTTGAATATGCACATACATGTTTTAATACATACAGATATTTGAATATATGGAGCATATTGAATGTGTGTGGGAATATATATATTTACTAGATATATATGTACAGGGGAAAGGATACTTTAGTTTTGGCCAAAAAGCTGTCCCAGCTTCCTAGAAGTAAATTCATCTTTGGAAGTCCATGACTTTAGAACGGTCAGGTTCAACCATAGAAATCATTTAAAAGTAGAAGTGAAGCTGCACTTTGCAAAAGCATCGTCTGATGTATGAAGTTTTCACTTAACACCAGTTTGGCTAGCAAACATTTTCATGAGCATCCTGGTCCCTCTTTCTGGAGCAGGCTCTGTGTTGGCTCTACCACTGTTACAGTCAGCATCAATCAAATACAAAAGAACAGTATGTAGGCATAAAAGCACTGAATCAAAACTGCCCATAAATATAGAAAAAAGACATTTCAATGAAGTCAAGGAGTATACCTCACAAGTGCTGAGTATCATAGAATTATAGAATAGTTAGGGTTGGAAAGGACCTTAAGATCATCTAGTTCCAACCCACCTGCCGTGGGCAGGGACACCTCCCACTAAACCATGACACCCAAGGCTCTGTCCAACCCGGCCATGAACACCACCAGCGATGGAGCATTCACAACTTCCCTGGGCAACCCATTCCAGTGCCTCACCACCCTTACAGTAAAGAATTTCTTCCTCATATCCAATCTAAACTTCCCCTGTTTAAGTTTGAACCTGTCACCCCTTGTCCTGTCACTACTGTCCCTCATGAAGAGTCCCTCCTCAGCCTGATATCTGTGACTCCTGCGGTCACAGATATCAGGTGATCTTCCTGTGTTCCAGAGAGACTTTAGTGTAACAGCTTTAAAACATTTTGCCTCTCCTGACCCCTGCAGTGACAATTCTCTCCTTGGCCTGAGCAGCACAGCTGTAAACCTTCCTTTTTGAAATAGCTGAGGAGCTGGGGCTACTAGTGAAGCGCCCCAGGGTCTGGCTTTATAGACTTATCATGAGTTGAGGTGAGGAATGCTGTTACATGGTCATCTTAAATCACATTAGACTTAGCCTGAATAAGGCTAAATGCACACTAAAGCATTGTTCATAACATTCAGAATAAACAAAGTTACAAGTTTATAAGAAAACATAAAATAATATGAAAAATACCAAACACGCTACCCTGCGTTTAATCTACTTACATTAAAAATGGTTTTCTTTTCATTTCCCCTGAGTACAGGAGCAGAGTTAGGCAAGCCAAACCTCATTTGGAATTTAAACTGGTAAGGGATGTGACGGGCTTCTTTAGATATGTTATCAGTGAAAGGAAGATTAGGGAAAATGTGGGCCCTCTGTGGAATGGGGCAGACACCTGGTGACAAAGGATATGGAAAAGGCTGAGGCATTCAGTGCTGCCTTCTTCTTGGTCTTTACTGCTAGGATTTTGCCTTCAGGAATCCCAGGCCCCCAGAGACCAGCAGGAAAGTCTTGAGCAGGGAAGATTTACCTTTGGTAGAGAAGGACCAAATCAAGGGACATGTAAACACAATGGACGTACACAAGTCCAAGGAACCCGATGGGATGCACTCACGACTGTTGCAAGGCCATTCTTAGATATCTTTGAAAGGTTGTGGTGGGAGAGGCTCCTGAGGACTGGAGAAATCTTCCAGGCCAGGTCTTGATCTTAAAGATGTCTTGTTAACAGTTGTTAGCAAAAATGAAGTGTGGTCACTCCGAAGATAAAAAAAAAATTAAAAAATTGGGAAATAGCTACTTTCTTTTCTGTGAAAAAGCTATATAGAAAAAAGTAAATTAGTGTTTTGTATTATTTTTGAAATAGTGTGTGATTATGTTGTACTAGGATATGTAATGTTAAAGGATAAAGTTAAGGTTGTATTTATAACCTTCATATTAATATACCTGACTTCCTTACATACGCTTGTGTCCTCAGCATTCCCCTCTGTAGTACTTTGTGTGTTGAAGAAAAGAAGTATTAGTACTTACTAATATTTCAGGAAACAGAAATTCATTCTCTCACTGCATGATTTTTATCATAAAAGAAATCAGTAAATACCATCACAGAAACCAAGGGTTTCATTATGTTTTTATTGCTTTAAATAGCATTATGATATTTATTGCTTTATGCAATCTAGTGGACTCTGCATTCAGTATCAGCATTAGTAACTGCAGAGCTTTAAACACATAAACAGATATTACTCTAATAGGACTTTGTCATGTTTTCTTAATATATGATTGGATAAGGGAAGATCTTGTGCATGGGACAAGTCCCCTTGTTACACACTTTAAGGTTAAGGAATTAAGCAAACTTCAATAACAAATATTCAAAATGTTATTACTAATTTGAACTGATGCCAGAATGTTGGGGTTTTTTCAGTGTCACATATGTGTTTGTTCTTAGTTCGGCTGAAATTTTGACTATGAATAATGAGGTGCTGAAATAAGGGAGCTGGCCGGACAATAACTCATGGCAAGATAGCACAGTGGCGGGTGTTTATGGGTTATACTATTACACAAAGAGGGATAATTGCAGTTTGGGGATTTGACTATCCTGAAGAAGTGTTGTTGCCCTGCAGCGTGAATTTATGTTTTAAAAGACTTGCTTTTTTAAGTGGATGAAAAAAAAATCTGCCTCTTCTGTGTTGGACAAGGAGAATTCCAACATTTCAGGAACTTTGAAGCTGTAATGTTGGTAGCTAAATACGAGGTTCTTCGACTAATATGTCAAAAAAAAAAAATGTTGCTGGATAACAGCTTTTGAGACAGATATAGTGCCCCTGCAATTTATCCAGCATATCCATTCACATCTTTATCCATTCAAGTGCTGGATTGTCTGTAGTAGCTCCGTAGAGCAGCAAGTTACTGCTTCTAGAGGAAAGTAAAGTAGTTGCAGCAAATGGGCTGAGACAAACTTTTCTGATGGCTGGTTAATTCCATCACAGAAATTTGGCAAGTGCTGCTTAGACTTTCCCTGTACAATGTTGCCAATTGTCAGTCTTCATAATGGATCTTGTATTGTGGATCTTTTTATCTTGCACTGCTTTTTGTCAGGCAACTTGGTATTTTAAAAACTCAGCTGCAGAAATCAGGAAATGACATTTGTGGGTTTGTTTTCACTGAAGAAATTACATTTATAGTCTTTTGATCCAAAATTAGAATACATTGAAATAAGGATTACCCTGAGAGTGCAAAAATAGGAAAACTTGAGAAAAAGAAACTACCTCAATTGTCATTATTCTTTACAGATAATTTAAGACCATCCATTATTTTAGGAGTTGGATTGACAATATTGTACATAACTCTGGCATAGCACATCTGAATGCAGACATTTTATTTTCTGGTAATTCATACCAGTCATAAATGGAGCTGCCAAATATGTTATGTTTTGAAGTCCCACTGAAATTGAAGGTACCAGACTGTTTGTACTGATTTTAAAAAGCAGCTCCAAAGGAAAAAGCTAATTGGTCTTCTATAAAATCCAGTCTTCTGCCACACACAGGCAGTTGTGACACGCAAATTAAAAAGTGGTTTATAATTTTCTGTTAATTTCGAAGCACCAATCATGTGCTGTGTGTGCATCTTACACCTGACACAAAGTGTAAGATATTAACAAAGGGGAAAAACCAAAGAAATCCAACACCCAAATTCTACTGGCTTTTACAGTACACATTTGAAAGTAGGAATAGTAATGACTTGAAGGACACATGTTCCAGCAAAACCGATATGCCTTTATACTGCTGTCAAGCTGTTGAGCCATAGAAGCCAGGTTTAACTAAAAAGAAAATCCACAGAGGCCTCTTCTGCTTAGTTGTATTACACTGCGGTAACAGACTGAATTATAATTTTGGTCTGTAGATATGGGCAACCTGAAACACAGCACCATTGTCAAAAAAGAGCACGCGCTTTGTTGCTGTACCTTTGCCTCTTTGTAATAGAGGTTTTATGCCTGAGATTAATGTTTCATTGGATTAAATATTTACCAACAATCTATTGGCCATATGTCATAGAGTTTGCATGGTGACAGACTCGGTATTCGTCACCTTTTCAAGACAATTCTGTTAAATTTGCAGTGTTATGCAGGTTCACAAAGCCCTTTCAGTAGCCCAGGGTTTTGTTCTTTGTGCTGTCTTTGCTAAACTGGCGTCAGTATCACATTTGTGCTCTGTTGAAATAGTTTTCAGGAATGAGCTTTTCAGGACTTTTCTGTGGGGTACCGTAGAAGATGTCAGGATTCCTTTCTCAAGTACTATTTATCTGACCATGTTTATCTTAAATAAGAACAGAGACACTTTCCATATGGAAAGATTATTAGTGAAATCTTGTAAGAATACTTAGAAGACTCTTTCCACTCCTGTTGTTAGGATTATTCACCAGCCTGGTTCATTTTATATGCTGTTGTAGAAAAATCAGCTAAAATGATGGAAATTATCACAGGTTAAGTATTTGAAAGGTTTGGATAAGACTCCTGCTTTGAGTACAGGGAGGAGGGAACACTCAGTATACTTGTTAAAGCTTAATATCTTTTCTCTTTAACAAATTATAGTTTCAAGACCTTCACAGTATACTTTCCTTATGCTGTCTAAATGTAGTAATTATTTTCCAGGTTTTCTGATGCAGAATATGGTAAGATGGTAAAATTATGATTAATTACAATTAATAGGAAGTTATTAAGAGCTTCTAATTTGTATAATTGAATAATATATATACTGCATAAACAGGTTGTTTACATATTATAATAATGAAAACTAATCACATCTCAAGATAAAATATGTTATTATAATTATGACAAAATATAATTTATAAACAGCAATCCACAGATAATTGAGTGACATGCAAGAGAATGTCTTTGATTTCCAAAAGGAAAAGGAAGGACTTCGAGGAATAGGTCACTTTGCATGATATACCATGATGTACTTATTCAGAGTAAGGTTCTCTCAATTGTTCTGGTCTCTAATCCTATGCTCAACATTGTGCCCCTGTAGGGACAGGGTTCTGCCACATCCAGCATCAAGGCATGCCACATAGGGAGATTTAGAGAACCCTGCTAGTGACCATAGTCCCTAGGTCCTTTGCCACCAGTACAAGTTACTGTATGTCTGTCAAATGTACGGATAGAAGTAATTGGAGGTCTGAGAGGTCTGTCACACAGCAGCAACTCTTAGTGCCTACTGGGCCAACACTTCACATCCAGATACCTGATCCCTAGAAGATTATTTAAGTCTAAAGAGTCCCATTGTTGGTCTGTATTTCAGGTGGTAGTTGAATGGGAAGTCAGGCTGACAAAGGTACTTTCATTTCCATTTCTTGAATACTTTGGTCAAAGCTGCTGAGTCAGCATAGAAGGCTCAAGAGTGTAGACCAAATAAAGGGGGCAGGAATTGAACCATGACTCACAGACAGAGTGGCCCAGACATTCAACCTCTTTTTTTCCGGCTAAGCACAAAGCAATAAATCAATTCTATGGTTCTATTATGCTGTACAAGACATGCTAGATACAAAGACTACTATGGCACACAGTGAAGTTAATTAGGTAATATTAGGGGCAGTAAGCAGTATTTATTTTCTTTTCTTTTCCCCCATTTTTTTGTGGATATAGAGAAAATATTTGACAGGTAATGAGATTTTATTTAACAATGCAGCCATCATCTAAGATCTAGCTAAAGAAGAAAGCACACCTGCAATGGGCTTGTTCTTATTTTTATTTAAAAGCTTCTGTAGAGCTCACAGACATTGTAGAGCTATCAAAACAAAATTAATAGCCACTGGATGACTGAGACATAATCAACAAAGCAAGTAAAGATATTACTGCTACTCAGATCAGTATCTCAACATTGAGATTGGCCATCTCAACAGATCTGGTTTTGCTGTGCTGCATGCTGTGAGCACTTCAAAAAGCATGTAATAAAAGAGTATAAATGAAATTCTTCTGTTTGTTGTGCTAGATTTGTCCTACCTTCTAGAAGGCAGAAGGGAATATTGTACCAGACCAGTGTGTAAGATGTTCAAAATTATGTCCTGAAAAAATGACATCCTAGTTACATTTTTATTTAAAACAACCCACCCCAAACCAGAAAGAAGGTTAAATGCCTTTAAAGCAAGGCTTAAGTAATTGAAAAAAAGAGATTTAAAGGAATTATAACCTTGATTGTGACAGGACACTTGGCCTCATTTTGACTCAATATTGTTAGCAATTCAGTGTAAGTCATTACAGAACATTTTTTCCTAGAAAGTATTCTTTACCACCATCATAGCCACAGCGGTAGTAAAACTTAGCAGCTGTGTGCTTAAAACTAATTTGTGAAAAGCCTGGTTTGACATGGTTTTCACAGCCAAGGTAGATAATATTTAAAGAAAAAGAGAAATACTGAAGCAAATTCTGGTTAGTGAGTCAGTCTGTATTGTAGCTGGGTATCACCACCCTCCACAAAAAATTACTGTGGTTCTAGTTATAAAGTAGGTTTGTGGCAGCCCTTTCATGGAGGTGTTAATACAAAGACAGTGCATGAATGGTTCAGGTATTCTCTATGTACTAATAGCATATATCTCTCCCCACAATCTGAATAGTGCTTTTTTGGACTGAAGTATGTGTCGTATAACTCAGAACCACGCAGCTGCTTGCTCACTCCCCTGCCTCTTCTTCCTCCCCCAGTTCCTGGAGGAATGGGGAGGAGAATCAAAAGAATGTAAATCCCATGGGTTGAGATAAGAACAGTCCAGTAACTAAGGTATAATACATAATCACTAATAATAATAATAATAATAAAGGAAATAACAAAGGGAGAGAATACAGTTGCTCACCGCCCACAGACTGATAGCCAGCCTGACGCGAACAGCGATCTGGGCCTTCCGAATAACTCCCCCCAGTTTGTATACTGTGCATGATGTGCTGTGGTATGAAATATCCCTTTGGCTAGTTTGGCTCAGTGTCCTGTCTCTGCTTCCTCCTGACTTCTTGTGCCCTCATTGGCAGAGCATGAGACTGAAAAGTCCTTGATTGGAGTAAATATTACTTAGCAACAACTCAAAACATCGGTGTGTTATCAGCGTTGTTCTCAGGCTAAAGTTGGAAACACAGCACTGCACCAGCTACTAAGAAGGAGAAAAATGACTGCTACAGCTGAACCCAGGACAGTATGAGGAATAGATTTGCTTCAGACAATAACTAGTTAGCCAGGACAAGGGGTAATGCGTTCAAACTTAAACAGGGGAAGTTTAGACTGGATATGAGGAAGAAATTATTTACTGTGAGGGTGGTGAGGCACTGGAATGGGTTACCCAGGGAAGTTGTGAATGCTCCATTGCTGGCGGTGTTCAAGGCTGGATTGGACATAGCCTTGGGTGGCATGGTTTAGTGGGAGGTGTCCCTGCCCCTGGCAGGTGGGCTGAAACTAGATGATCTTAAGGTCCTTTCCAACCCTAACTATTCTATGATTCTATGATTCTATATGAATAAAAAGAGCCATGTGAAGATAAGGGTATCTTCAAATTTTTGTCTTAGAGTTTACTGTTAGCTGGCAGATTAAATAATTTGCCATTTAACCGACCAGTTCTAAACTATGAAAAGCAAAGTGCAAAATTTCAATGAAACTGTCCATATCTAATTAACAAAGTGGATTAATATCCTTACTATATCTCCATTTTCTATGGTGGAAAACATCACTAGCTGCAAAAAGCTAAAGTAATCAAATCAGTTAAAATACTAGCTTGGGAAGTGTGGAATGAGGGCTTATACCTCCCCCTTTTGAAAAATGGCAGATGAGGATCTGACTCTTGAATGAATCTTGTGGTGGAACTCGGTGCTTTGGATAAGAGTCTTTTTTGGTGCTTGGGTCATATACATGTTGCTAGATATAAGTTAGCAAAGCTGACATGGAACACTCAATGTGGTTTGGGGAGGAGCAGGGGGGGGGAATTTTCCCCAGGATTTGATATCCAAATTTATAAAAGAGAAAGATGCAACACCGGAGAAGCGCTTCTTTTTCCACATTATATTCAGGGACAAAATTACTGATCTACAACTAGGTAAACGAAATCAAAGAAAAAATGGCTTACCTGGTGAAAAGAAATCTGAAAACCATTGTTTGAAACCACGTTTAAGTGTATTTTATATAAAAAGGAGAAAACCCTCAAAGTTACAACAATTTTTTGCTAACAGCTTCTTTTCTGAATGAAGGTCATCTTAAAATCAGTAAAAAACCAAAAAACTGTATATTTAACAACTAGTTCCCTGCAATAGGTACTATAAGCTAAATACCATTTTTTTCTGTAATTTATAAGTTCTCTGTTTGCTTCCTCTGAGCTTCTTTTCTCTGGGGCTGAAGTCCTTTTTTTAGTATTCTGAGCGCTTATGATTCCCAGAGCTTTTTTTTTTTATTAGCTGCTTAATCTTTAGATACAGCTGATGAATATTGCCACAGGTAATGGGAAGCATTCTTGTTTCTTCCAGGCCTATGACTGGAAGGCCCAAGGACGGGGCTCACAGAGCTCTTCTTCCAGTTGTCTGAGCCCTATGGGTTTGGTGTTTGGAGATGCCCCTGGGAAAAGAGGAGAGGTATGAGCAGTAAAAGGAGGGAGGAAGGTGGAGGCTCAGCAGAGAATTGTAGATGGTACTGCAGCAACTCTGAGAAGAGGGGAGGAGGAAGTCAGTCATCCAAGAGAATACTTAGAGCAGGAGCTCTGTAAAACCACTGAGCTAGAGGGATTTTATGGCCCTTGGCAAGACAATAAGCTTGCTGCTTTGTTACAGAAAGAGGTGTAGTTACTCTGAGACAGTTGAAAGTGAGGTAGTATTTATTTTAAGGGTTTTGAGTATAAATAAACTGCTTCCAGGATTCCAAAGATACCTGAAGGTCTATCTGAAGCCAGAAAAGAGTGCCCCAGCTTGGTGATTATCTGCTGGGAAACAGTATTAGCAAAATGTCTTCCCCGACTTCATTCATTTTTGGTGCCCACAGCAATCAATGAAGGACAGAAAGGCCTTGTGCATGCCAGGTGCACAATTCAGTAATCATTCTCCCACAAAGGAAGTTCAACCCCTGATTTGTTGCCAAGGCTCAGGGCATAGAGTGTGCCATTGAAGTACAATAGCTTTCTTCGTAAATTGTATATCTGTATCTCTTTCAGTCCGTAATGGTGGAGGGTAACATTTCTGTAACTGGGAGAGTGAGTAGCTTTTTCCAAACCTGTAAGAGCTATTCCAAATCAATTCCTAAGTGTTAGAGTGATTCAACCTTCACCTTCTCTGCTAGAGCATGAAGCATCAGCAGCCATGTATGCTTTGACTGCTTGTCAAGTACACTTATGATTCAGGAGAAAATAGCAAGGAAAAATGGCTTCATGGCTGTTGCATATTAAAAAGACCTTGAGAATTTTGTATGGGAAGAATTAGGTTGTCTGTAGTATGAGAAAAGATCTAAGTAAAGGAAGTTACTTGAAATGGCAGTTCTTTAAATCTGTCATGTGCTCTAGCCCCAAATTGTCTGAAGAGCGGTGTTTGCAAAGAAGCACAACAGTTCAGCAGTGTAAACGGTATTCAGAATCCTTTTTTTCTTTCTGATGTGAAGAAGAACATAACTAAGAGCATTTCCAGCATTTACTAGGTGCTACTCTTGCAAAACTCTACTTTTTCTGAAGAATGTGACAAAACTCTGAGGTACAACAGGATAAAGTAATAGTACAAAATAAGAATTTACAGAAACATGGAAAGTGTTGCATATCCCCATTAATATGTCAGTTCATTTCAAATTTCCAGGAACAGCAAGCAACGTAAAATCAATTATTATTATTTCTGCCCTTTGCAGAATTCTATAAAACTAGTTTTGTCAACATGCAACAGGAAAGCCTTGCCGTGATTTCCCTGGTGAGTTAGAATGCTAATGTGCAAATGGCTTACCTTTGTCTTGAGGGAATTTTGATTCAAATCATGAAGTATAGGATGAACCAGTATTTATTTCCTACCCCAAACAGTGTATGTTTTGCATTATTGGCATTTATATTTTGAGGGAGTATATGCATGCATGGAAGAAAAAGGTTCTTTTAATTAGCTTGGAAGAGTTACTCTAAAGCCATTTTTTGTTGTTTTGTTTGGGTTTTTTTTTGTGATCTGAACCACAGATAAATCTTCACAGCAAAGAATGATATCAGTCTAAATTTTATTATTTGATTTTATGATAGTGTGTTAATGTGAAGCATTTCAGTTCAAATATCAGAGAAGCTGAGATGAGTGAAATCTAGACCTAGTCTAAAGTCCTCTCTTTTCAGGTTGTTGACGGAAGTGCAAGTGGTAAGGTAATGTGTAATTTTCCTCTTACAGACATGGGAACTGTCATTATTCATTAAAAGAAAGAGATTAAAAAAAAAACAAAAAAACAAACAAACAAAAAAAAAAAAACCCAACCAAAGAAAAACAAAACTGTAAGCCAGAAAACCATCTAGGTCAGAATTATTTTCCTAAAAAAAAATAATTGTAAGCTCTTGAGAATGGGGCTGTATAAAAGGATTGAAGACAGATCTTTTGCAGTTGTGTACTTAAGTTCTTCATTTTGTTCTATTCCTAGACATGAAAAGTATCTGTTTCAAGAACTTAATTCAGAAATTAGTCTGCTTTGAAATGTTAAAGTTTAGCAAAATATGCTAACGCAAAAGAACTTTTATTTCCAGAATCAGATAAAGAATGTTAATAATAGCTTTGCTTCAAACTCTTTATTAAACGTGTATCAAAAGCTATAAATTTCTTTTTCCAAACACATTTTTTGTTTTAGGTTTTCTTGTGTATGTTTTTAGAACTCTCTGTGTGTATATGTGTATATTTAGACAACTTCATAAGAAACATTTTCTCTTAAAAATTACTAGTGTTTAATGAGCTCTATGGATTGTGAGCAGCACTTTGAAACCAATTTCATCTTGATAGTAAAATTTTGTTCTAAAGCAGAGAGCTTATATTAATTAAGATATAATAATTTTACCTGTGATTCTCTCGTTACTGTGTTCAACAGATTCAGCTGCAAGTCCAATTGCTGATCTCCAGCGCACACATGTTTTTCATGAAGCGTTGTTGATTCCTGGCACCTGGTTGAAACCTCCAGTGGAAGACAACAGACACTGGGAAATTATTCTGTCTGCAGGCAGTGGTGGTTTACTGCAAAGGAGCAACAGCAAAATGGAGATAAGTAAGTAAGTCTTTTTTTTGTGTGTGTATCAGAACTCTGCTGTAATATAAGGTAAGGTGTAGATTTTTGTTAAGTAATGTTGAGCTGCTGGAAAAGTGATTTTCTAGCAAAGCTGCAGTTTAGTTTAGTAGTGGTTCACCTAGAAAACCCCCCCTGAGACTTCTTAAAAAGAGCAGTTAAAATGAAATCTCTGTCATGACAATCATTGCACTTCATCAGAGAGTAAGATATTGTGCCTTGTAAAAGGAAGGATGTCTTAGTTGAGGTTCTACTTTACTGAGCAGGTTTCTGGGACTGACTTTGCTTTTTGGTTATAGTAAGGGTGAATGTTGAAGTGTCCTTTAAAATGTTGGCCTTCAGCAACAGCATGTTTCCAAACTGAAACAAAGATTTAGCAGCACAATTTTGTAAAGCTGACTTTTTTTAACCTCTTTTGGATTTATTTACAACATTGTGAATTTTCTTAACCTGTGCTTGCTTCTTGTGTAATAAGATTTGTAAATATTCCCTATGATTCTGTATGTTAAAAATGGTGTCTAAAGTGATTATATTATATTATTGAAGGACAGCATGCCAATTAATCCTAAACTTGCATGAAACTGCAGGGGAAAAAATATCTTGCCTAGGCTGAGGTTGGTAAAAGATCAGCTGAAGGGTGAAAGCACTGAGCCGCTTTTCACTGTGATATATAAAAGGCAGAAAACAGCTGTTAGCTTGGTGCTGTATGCTATGTAAAGAGCTTCTCCTGTTTTGTTGCTACAAGGACCAAAGAAAGATGAGTCCAGGATGTATACTGCAAGCAAGTAGCATGTTGTATGTTTTATCTACAAGCCATGACACCCTCTAGGAAACAATTCCATATTTAAGGTGCTCAAAAATATAAGAGCAAGATTAAGCTCAACTGTGCAGCCACTGAGTGAAATTGGCGTATGACTCAACAGATTTGATCTTTTTGTGTGTGTGTATAAAAATATATTTATGAAACTTTGGTATTCTCTCTCTTGACATTTTACTTTGTAAAGGTTTAAACACTCTTTGTTCAGTTGATGTTTCATTACTCTTAAAGCTTAAAAGGCTAAGGCTAGTTTTTTGATATTGGCTGATACCCTTTCTTTTCTAAAAAGAAAGATCTCCTTTTTGTGTTGGAAGTTTAAAATTCCAAAGTGAATGCTTCTGAAATGGATACTTTTTTGCAAATTGAAGATGAAAAATAATAAAAGAAGCAAAAAATATTCCTTAAATTTAGTTTTTCATTTAAAAGAAATGTCAAAATGTTTTTTTTTTTATTTTTAACGAACTTTAATGATCTCAGTAGCAGTCAATAATACTTAAGTTTACAAAAGCTCCTAAAATATAGGATTATTACTTGAAATTCTCTATAGAGTTCACTGCTTGTGAACTCCAAGACCAGAACAGTTAACTCTTAAGGTACTAGAGGTCATTATAGTAGAACCTACGATGTGCTCTTTAAGGTTACCACAAGACTGACAATACTTGATGTGTAACCCCTCATTTCTGTAGAAATTTAATTGGTATATTCTCTACTTGACTCATTTTCAGTGACTGGAGCTTGAACCTATAGCTTTAGGACTGGTGTTTAGTTAAGTACACTCTGACAGAAAACTAGACTCCTTATAAGATGTGAAGATATAAAAAAGGCTTTGGTTGTTCAAGCAACCAGCTTGCAGTCAGTACTTGGGGTAGGCTAGCTTGTCATGGTTTAACCAGCACATAGCTACGCTGCTTAAATGTACAGTTTATCCTCTACCCAGTAAGTCCCAATGCCTTATCATTCAAAACATCTGAAAAATAGGAAGTGTAACAGTGTATGCTTGTGTTTTTACCTATGAAATGTGGTCATGGGTGCTTTATTCAAATGCTAAGTAAGCTTAAAAATGGGCTTGGGTAACTGTTGTGGAGAAAAGCATTAATTATGGCAGCAATGAGAATTAGTTAATGAAGAGAGAAGGATCTCCTATGCACCCAGCACTGGGTTCTTACCTTCCCCTAGCACTTGCAACTGGTCATGTAAGAGAATAAGAATCAAATAGATAGGCATGATCAGCAATCATTGTTCCTTTTAAAATTCTTAATCATTAAATCAGTAAAGTTCTAATGGGTTCTGTACATTTTACTGTATATTTCTGGATATAGAAAGCCTTCTTCAAAATATACTACTTTGGACGAAATTATCTGCAATATTTATGCATAACAAAAGCATGGTTATCTTCATTTGAGTAGCTCTGAAGTAATGAAAATCATCATAGTCTACTAAATAAAAGTATACAGCTACCTGTGCAATTACGGGGGGGAAACAGCCTGTGCTATTGGAGCTTCTTTAGTCCTTTGTGAAAAGGGAAAGTTGCTTGCCAGTAGTATTTAGAAAATTGTGAATATTAATTCCTAATTTAAGGTTTTCTACTTTAGTTCTGTTTCAGAAAGTTCTACATCTCTTAATATTAGTTATCTCTGAGCTTTGGAAATATTCAGAATAATTTTTCTTTTGCACTGTGTTATGAAGTTTATCATAGTCAAGTGCTCTTTAATGTTCCAAGCCTTAGCACTTCAAGAGGTTTTGTCATCTTTTTGCAGTAATTCATACAATTCTTCTGGTTAGTCAGCATAATGCAAGGAGATGTGAGCTGCAATGCTGAGTAGAGTTCCTGGGAAAATAAAGGCAAGTGGCTAAAGTATTTAATGTATAAAATAGAAAACTTCTAGTCTGTTAGCAATGAGTAAGCAGCAACCTGCAGTTGAAGAGCTGAGGGTAGGGATAGGATTTATTTCTGTGTATCAATCAAGTCACTGCTTTTCATTCTAGTTCAGCTTCCTGGGGCATTCTTAATTAAATTTATGTAGGAACAGCTGCAAGTGGAGAGTCTGTGTTCTTAGGGTCTGTGTTTCTAAAGGCAGAGCATTGTTTAAAAGCAGGAGATTTAACTATCCTAGTCACTGGAAGCTTGCATCATTTTAAGTGCTGCCTTCCCTTGCATGACGGTTTTAATGATGAATTTAGTGGAGTCCATTTTTCGTTGTCTGGCAGTAGATGTAGGAAAATAGCAAAATAGTTGATGTCCTGAAAGAGCCAAATATGTGATCTGGCAGAGCAGAAACAATGGAATAAGTGTGGAGAGGCAATAGAGTTGCTGCAGATAACTTAATAGATGTCATCAATCAGAGAAGCAAGCGGTGTACAACAGACATGGCACAGTGTTTGTGATCTGTCTACGCTGAAAGAGGCATTAAGAGCTGGATTCAGCACACTAGCCTGTGTGCACCTGCAGGCAAAGACATCATCACTTTGGCTTTTTCCAAGTGTTACCTTCAGAGGAAAGTCTGAGATACTGTTGTTATTAGCAAATTAATTTTGTCTTAAGATAAACTTGTGTGCATCAAAATAGATTATAGGTGAATGAAATGGTACTCGCCCCTTGAGATTGATACATGTATGCTTTCAAATTCGATTTTCCTACCTGCTTCATGCATGTTCATAATAGTGGCAGCATTGTTTGTAGCGTCTACCTCATAATTTCCTGAGTGTAAGAAAATTGTGAAAGTGTGATTGAAGATCAACTTTTCAAGCCTTTATATTTTCAGGCACATAGGTATCAAAGTGTTCTATCAGAATTTTCATGCGTCCCATTAATAATGAAATGTAATGAAATAAAAGGAAAATTAACTAATGGAGTTGAGAATGGAAGACAAAAATGAAACAAAAATAGAAGTACTTGAGATATTTTAATGTTGCTAAAAGCTGTTGAGAACACCCTACTTTTATGAGAAAAAAAAAAGGTGTTGCAATGTGTTATAATTTTAGCAGAAGTGCACAATAATCATGAAATTGTATTAAACTGGAAATTATGAAAAAATACTGAATTAATCCTGTCCTTTATTAATTTTGACAGTCTTATAGTTATCAAAGTGGCATTGTGAATTTTGTATTGTGCAAATACCCAGTTTACCTGGTAAGGAATAATTCTAGCTTTTTGTGTGTTGCCTAAACCAAGCATAGTTATGGATGAATTAAGATTTTTATTATTTCTGGGATGAGATTATTATGTCCTAAAGTCATAAATATGTTTAATTCTGTTTTTAGTACCTTACAGTGGTACTCTGCTTTGGTAAGACTGTTGGGTTGAGCTACCATAGAGCCACTAAAAGCTTTCTCAGTTGCTTTTGTTTGGGACAGGTCATGTATACATAATTTCTAATTACAAACGGGGACATCTGCAGTTTGAAATGGCAAGTTTCACTTTGTCAAACTTTAATTTACTATTTCTCTTCCATTTTAGATGTTTTGTTGCATTTGTTATACCAGTTCTATAGCTTTATGCGTATTTGTATTAAAACAACAGTATCACTTTGGGTTGTCCTTGGTAGCTCAGGAATTACTGAAGTAGTTGTACTGATTGTTATCAATATCTTGCAAGTGGTGTGACTGACCAGTAAACCCCTAAAATGGAAGATGCCCCAGATGAGATGGGTGTTTCTGAGCCTGGGAAGCTCAGAAACTCAGGACTAATGAGGGGTGTGACTGAACATAGTTGTTGCAAGGAAGCTGATTTTAGCTGATCACAAAGGGGACTGGACAGTGGGCATTTGTTTAGACAAACAGCTATCAACAGTTGAGTGGATCAACTGGTGGTGTGTTTCTCCTATTAAAATTCATTAAAAGAGTTTAAAAATCTCCCTTAGCTAGCCAGACCAAAGTGAGGGGAGTGAATAGGTGGCTCAGGTCAACATAGGGTGCAAAATTTAGACAAGTAGCAGAAATATTTTGGAGAGAAATGGGCTTAAGCTGGTTTCAGCGTACCTTCTCCTTCTTGGTGCCTGAGGATGTCCAGTGTTGTCATGGCAAGCACAATATAGAGACCGCTGATGGAATTGGGCTGGTATTGTGGTTGAATCACATATTGCAATTACTATATTTTGCTACGTGTAAGTTACATTTGTCTTGTTGTTTCAGTATATTCTGTGTCACTGCTAAAATAGAAATCCCATGTAACATCACCTGTCTTCAAATAACTAAATTTTATATTACTTATACCCTTCATGTGTGAAATATTTGAAAGGACCTGGTCAGACAGTATTAGACTCTGACAGATGGGCTATTTGTGTAGTGGTTAAAAATTCCCATCTAACGTGTGCTAATAATGAAAGTCATGAATGGGTATCACCGTGAATAATCACTCTGGTAATACTTTAATAATACCATAGTAATACTTCTCAAATAATTTCCTGAAAAATCAGCATTTTTGTAAACTCTATCTTAGGGCTTCATGTGGAAGTTCAATAGGATGTAAAGCTTCAGGTTTCAGAAGTTACTAACTTAGGAAGTTGAGAGTTTCTGGTGACTTTGTGACTTGATATAGCCAAAATTGACTTGAAACCGAGCTTACGTTTACCCTGATATATGTCATATAGTAGGTCCTTAAAACGTTTTGTGACCTGTGAGTTTATTCCAGTTGGAAGGAGAGACTTGATTAGTTAGAGATTTTTACGTAATGTTTTGCATTCTATTATTCATATGCAGCGTTGCCATGCAGGTGTAATTCCACCCTGATGTGTGGAAAAGCACCTGGTTTACTTTTCTACACAAAATTTTCTTAAGATCAAAGTTGGCTTCTTGCTAGCTAGGAATAGAACTATCTTAGAAAAGGAGCAGCTCTGTGGAAGGATGCTGAAAATTATGTTGCAGAATTTAATTCTGCTTTATTTAAGAACTTCAGGAATGTGCATTCAATGTTAGTTGTTTTAGAGCCATTCTCACTTATGCTCTGCTCAGACTGCTCAGGCAGGGCTACTCACAGAAGAAATACGCTCATTACTCCAAGGTTCAGTAAGTGCCATTTGTTCGTGATCCTAACACTGTGGGAAAAGTTACTTTCCTCCATATTTCATTAACTGTTCTGTAATGGATTTCTCATGGATCTGTTATAGCCAGTACAGAGGAGGGCCACAGAGATGCTCCAAGGGCTGGAGCAGCTCTGCTCTGGAGACAAGCTAAGAGAGCTGGGCTTGTTCAGCCTGGAGAAGAGAAGGCTCCAGGGAGACCTTAGTGCAGCTTCTAGTGCCTAAAGGGGCCAACAAGAAATCTGGAGAAGGGCTTTTGACAAGGGCTTGTTGGGACAGGAAAAGTGGGAATGGCTTTAACCTGACAGAGAGGAGACTGAGATGAGATCTGTCATGGTTTAAGCTGTAAACCATGCAGCCTGTTCACTCACTCCCCCCTCTTTCTTCCCCCCCACTCTGGGGGGCGGGGGGGAATGGGGAGAAGAATCAAAAGAATGTAACTCCACGGGTTGATATAAGAACAGTCCAGTAACTAAGGTATAACACAAATCACTACTGCTAATCACACCGATAATAATAATGACCAGGGAAATACAAGGGAAGAGGATACAACTGCTCACCACCCGACGACCGAGCCATGAGCTAAACTCTTCTGGGTTCCTGCCCCCAGTTTTATATCCTGGGCATGATGTACTGTGGTATGGAATACCTCTTTGGTCAGTTTGGGCAGGTATCCTGTTTCTGCTTCCTCCTGGCTTCCCCTCCTCCTTGGCAGAGCATGAGGCTCAGAAAGTCCTTGGTCAGACCAAAACATTCTAAGCCATAACTATAAATATCAGTGTTATCAGCGCTGTTCCCAGGCCGAAAGCCAAAAACACAGCACTGCACAAGCTACTACAAAGGAGAAAAATGACTGCTGCTGCTGAACCCATGACAAGATCCTAGGAAGAAGTTCCTTGCTGTAAGGGTTGTGAGGCACTGGCACAGGTTGCCCTGAGAAGCTGTGGCTGCTGCATCCCTGGTAGTGTTCAAGGCCAGGTTGGATGGGGCTTGGAGCAACCTGGTCTAGTTTAAGGTTTCCCTGCACATGACAGGGAGTTGGAACTGGATGAGCTTTAAGGTCCCTTCCAACCCAAACATTCTGTGATTCATTTGGCAAGAGCTGAAGATAACCCAGTGACTGCTGGGCTGAATAATGTTAAATTAGTCAGTTCTTTGTTGAGTGAATTATTTGTTACGAGCTATTTTGCTTGTTTGCATGTGTGTATTGACTTTTTATTGTATGTGTTGAAGATAGCAAAAGAATTACAGGAAAGTATTATTAGCAAAGTTCACTTTGTTCTTCAACACAATCTATTGGTAGCTGATGTTGTGCAATACTGATATTCATAAAGTTTAATTACAGTAAAAGGGTTGAAAATAGTGCCTCATGCTTGTATGTATTATTGTATTGAGAAATACAGCCTGCATTGAAAAGCTGAAAGGACCAATTAAGGTTCCTGTATTTTCTCTGATTTAAAAGAAAACGTCTGCATTATCTTTTTTTCCAAAGGGAATCTAAATTAAAAGTGAGAAATGCTTAGCTTTAAAGGGCCATGTTCTTCCCTGAAATGTACATAAAAGTGCAGCTGGAGCACCACCATGTTCACTCTAGGGCAGGAAAAGCTGTCCCTTTTGGGGACTGGAAAGAGCTCTTCCTGTATATGTGATGGAAGAGTATCTCCAGGCTGCCTCCTCACCTGTTTGGCCTGGTAATAGACTGAAAAACATTTGCCTCCAAGTCTGTGTGGTAGGACTTCAGTCTGAGTACCTTCTGCAGTAATACAGAAGCTGAATGATGAGGGGTCATTCTAGAATCATGTAAAACCTGATTGCCCGTGTTCCCTCATTTGAAAGGGTTCAGTTGGATCTATAGCATTTTGCAAGCAGGTAGAGGCCTTTTAGGGCACTGATAGTCTGCAGTAATCTCTAGCCTGAAAGAAAGGAATGGTCTAAGAATATGGTGGCTAAGAGGATGTTGAAAGTGTATTTCTATCCTTATTCTGCTTAAGACTTTGTTGTCCCAACACATTTCTATTTAAATAGCAGAAATATTTTTTGACAGTAGAAAACTTATGAAGGGAGTGCGGGTATGTATTCACCAGTAGAAGAATTACTGTCTCTAGTAGAGAAACTGGGTGTACTTGTGAAGAGGACCTTTGGGAAGCTCTGTTGCCTAGTGCAAGCCCTGATCTGAGGGTGTGGGAGGCTTCTGACAGTCACTGGAAACATAAGGGACAGAGGGTCTTGTAGTTGCTACTAAGATTTCTGTATTAATAAATTAGGAATTTAGGGAGATTTTATTGCTTGACAGCAGGCAGCCTACTCCTGTTTCTTTTTTTGGGTAAAAGCTGGCTGGCCTTTTGGGTAGTACTGTTTAGGCTTTGGCAATAACTCTAAGTCTGGGCATGAGTTTCCACTAGTATTTTATTTTAACTGAGTTAAACACTTGCCGGCTTTTGTGCTCTTGCCCAATATTGGGCTGTAATTTCAAACGTCTACTTTGGTTTTAACTAGCTAGTTTTAACTAGCTGGTTGAAGCTCTCAAAAGTATTTAATGCCTGGTCTGGCTTTCAGGTCAATGGTCTGTTTCCCTCCACATAGAGACAACAAACCTTTTATCCCATAGTGATTTTATTTTTAATTGGTGTGAATTACAATATTAAAGACTGGCATTTAATAAAAAACTTGTCTTTGACACCCATGGTTACACCCTGGATCTGTATATAGTGTAGAGGATTCTTGACTGCAAAAAGCTGAGGCAATAATGGGAGCATACTTAAATGTAACAGGCAGAACTCTCTAGGACATTGATATTGTTAGACGAGAGAAGTGAAGCAAAAATAGGACTGGAAGAGCTGACGCACACAAACGCTGAGGTCAGAATGAAAACTGGTTTGTCTGAAGATGGCATAGAGTTGAAGGAACTGAGATTTTTACCTGCGGCAGTATTTTTGAAGCTGCGGTCGCCGCCTGATGTTGCAGCGGCTGTGTTATTTTTTTCATTTTCAGGTTGATGTTTGTGGTGTTCTATTGAGGGGATAAAAAAACAGAGATAGTTTAGCCTCTAGATATGCACATAATCCAGAGGAATTGTTCTAATGTACTTTCTTACATAACAGCTCTGTATTTATTCTCCCTGAAGAGTGAGCTGTTCACTCTAGGACCACAGATAGATACATTCTGCTAGTGATTTTTTTTTTTAGGTAACTGTATTATCCTGGAGAGTCTATTTTAAATTTTACCTCCTTTCATTATGGCAACTTTGTTAATAGTAGATTTTTCTGGAAAGTATTAACATTGCAGGAGTTGAGGAGAGCCTTTGGCAGTATGATGCAGTGCCTTTGAGATCCTTTTAAGCAAACACTGTTTTAGTTGCAATATTGGGCTGAGAAATTAATTTTGAAGACTTTCTACCCTTTTGAAAATAGTACTTTTAAGCTATGTTTTGAGCTGGTGTGAATATACACCTATGGGGTAGATGAGGATGCGATTCCTGCTTCTGCACACACAGGCATAGGGAGATAGGCCACTCATAATTTGCTCAGACTTCTATTTAGCATCTAGTACCTATTGGTAAAAACTATCTACAGATTGTCTAATAGTCACTGTTGCAGACTTTTAAAGAGCAAGTCTTTCTTCCCCACACTGTCAGTGTTTATTTGTGCGGGGGATCAGGAGTATGATGGACTGTTCTTGATAAAGTTACAAACCCTCATTGATGAGGAAGATTAAGATTGGCAGGTAGTATAGTTATTTCTTTAAGGTGAAATGTTAATAATCTCATGAAATTGGACTCCATACTCAACCTCGGAAATGTTTAATGTTAATAGCTTAGAGGAATAGAGAGGAAAGATGGGCAGTGAGCAACAGGTTGCCTTTTTGATATCATTTATTCAGATCTCTTAGACCTTCTAAAATGTAAATAAAGAGAATGTGTTCCCCTTTAAGAAGAAAACTATAAATCTGACTTTGTGTTATTGATAGTATTGTGAATGAGCACCTGGAATGCTCTTAAATTCTTAGGTATCCTCACTTCTGTCTCTGTCATTCACCAAGTAACGGATTACTTTCATTTAGGATTAGAAGTCTTGTGACAAAGTAAAAACCTGCTTAGAAACTAACGTGAAAAGGCACTTCTATACCTTAAGACGAGTTGTCTATAAATAGCAGTGATGTTACTGCAGTTGAGGAAACTTCATTCCATTAAAAACATCAGTTAAGAACTAGAGTAATGCTTAATAATTAATGAATATGATTTAAGTCCATTTTAAAGTGATGACACTTTTTAATGGTCCTGTAATATTTATAAGAAATTCTTGCCTCCCGTAATTCTAATGAATGAATTTTCCTGACCCTTACTGAAAATTGCACCTATAAAGTAGTTTTTCAGCTTGCTACTAAAGGGTCTTCTGTTCAAAACTGCAGTGCATTTACATCATTTTTGTAATGTCTTCAGGCTCTGTAGGCTTTTTTCTTTTGTTTGGCATAGGCTTATTTTTTGTAAATTAGTATTAGCTAACACTTGACTACTTTAAGAAGGATTTAAAGTCCTATACATAGAATCACAAACTGGTTTGGGTTGAAAGGAACCTTAAAGATGATATGGTTCCAATCCTGCTGCCATGCGAAGGAGCATGTTCTACTGGATCAGGATACCTTCTGCTAGATTAGGTTTGTACAGAAACCACATTTTGTTAAAAGGAATATTAATTTCATCTTTTTTTCATACAGAAAGCCTAGACTGTGACAAAAAAAGATATGGGGTAACAAAGTTATGTACAGAAGACTTTAATTTGATTGCAAGCAGCAAAATTTCCCCCTCCGATAGTGAGGCCTTAACACTAAGGATGTTCATCTTGCTGCAATGAAATAATTTCCATTAAGGGGCTCTGCACTGGGTAGTAGGAAGATCATGTGAGTAAAATTTCAGGATAAATTCAGATTCAGTCCACCATGTTCAGCATATTCCATGGATCCTTTATCCATGCATGGTAATTAGCTCCTGCTGTTTGCCTTTGCTTTCAGTTCATTTACAGGCGATTTGTACTCCTAGAGAAGCCAGAGTAGAGAAACAAAGCAGTGCTAATGATGCATGTGGTGCCCATTTAATGCCCATTTATGTCATCATGGAGCATCTTGGTCTTCCTGCTTTTTTCAACCCTGCCTTTTCTGTTAACAGACTGATTGTGTGTATGCCATCTTCACTAGCTAAGGGCTTTATAGATTTTTTTTTTTCTTGGTAGGGAGGCAGGGGAAGGGGAGGCAAAAAAAAGGCTGAATTTTGCAATTTTGTACTGAAGGATTTTTGCGTGACTGCTAGAGAGCGTTCTGAATATCCAGCACTCTTTGGACTGTAGCGATGCTTAAAATCATGGCTACATGGTAGCCATTTGCAGCCATTAGGGATTCAGAGTGAATGTCTGCTGCTGAAAGTGGGTAAGTATTTAAAAATAGTGGTTATACTTTTAAAATAATTGTATTAATTTAGGAGGAGGTCTAAGGTCTTAACTACCATCATACTGTGACTATTCCCGCCTAGAGCTGTATCAGGCAAGGAATATTGCAGTGTATTCCAGTGATCACGTTGGTGTGGACCCAGACTTGGACCCTTTAGTTGATTTGAAATTACTGCAAAAGAATGTGGTATGTGTGAAAGGCAAAGATGTCTAATGGAGTTCTGCATTAATTTCTGTTTTCCGTCCTGTTGATGTATCTGAACTGATAACCGTTTTTGCATAAATGCAGTTACTCTCAGATAAGAACCAAAGGTCACTCCTTCGGGGGGGGGGGTGGGGGGGGGGGTAGGGGTTTGGAAGCATATAGTTTTGTTCATCTTGCCTTCAAAGAATATCTGGAGTCAAGATTTACTGTCTGAGAAAAAAACTTCTGTTACATAATGGAGACAATGGATTTCAATGTTCAGTCCATGATGTGTTTCTCTGCTGTCTTCCAGCCTATGTCCTCATATGTAGCATGTCCTCAGACCTGGTCAGTTAGCAGCTTCTCACAGTTTCATGAGATCTTTAGGAAAACGTAACTTTAGGCATGTCAGGTGAAGTTCCCAGTGACTGGAAAAATGGAAATATAACCCCCATTTTCACAAAGGGGAAAATGGATGAGCCGGGGAACTACAGACCAGTCAGCCTCACCTCTGTGCCTGGCAAAATCTTGGAGCAGATTCTCCTGGAAGGCATGCTGAAGCGCATGAAAAACAACAAGGTGGCTGGTGACAGCCAGCACGGCTTCACTAAGGGGAAATCCTGCCTGACCAATCTGGTGGCGTTCTATGATGGGGGTACAGAACTGATGGACAGGGGTAGAGCAGTTGATGTCATCTACCTGGACTTGTGCAAAGCATTTGACACTGTCCCACACGACATCCTTGTCTCTAAATTGAAGAGACATCAATTTGATAGGTGGACCACTCGATGGATAAAGAGCTGGCTGGATGGCCACACGCAAAGAGTTGTGCTCAATGGCTCAATGTCCAGCTGGAGACCAGTAACGAGTGGTGTCCCCCAGAGATCGCTGTTGGGACTGGTCTTGTTCAACATCTTTGTCAGTGACATGGACAGTGGGATTGAGCGCGCCCTCAGCAAGTTTGCCAATGACACCAAGCTGTGTGGTTTGGTTGATAGGCTGGAGGGAAAGAATGCCATCCAGAGGGACCTTGACATGCTTGTGAGGTGGGCTGATGCCAATCTGATGAAGTTTAACCATGACAAGTGCAAGGTGCTACACCTGGGTGGGAGCAATCCCAGGCACAGCTACAGGTTGGGCAGAGAAGAGATTCAGAGCAGCCCTGTGGAGGAAGACTTGGGGGTGTTGGTTGATGAGAAAATGAGCATGAGCCGGCAGTGTGCACTCGCAGCCCAGAAAGCCAACCATATCCTGGGCTGCATCAAAAGGAGGGTGACCAGCAAGAGGGAGGTGATCCTGCCCCTCTACTCTGCTCTCGTGAGACCTCACTTGGAGTATTGTGTGCAGTTCTGGTGTCCTCAACATAAAAAGGACATGGAACTGTTGGAACAAGTCCAGAGGAGGGCCACGAGGATGATCAGGGGACTGGAGCACCTCCCATATGAAAATAAGCTGAGAAAGCTGGGGCTGTTCAGCCTGGAGAAGAGAAGGCTGCATGGAGACCTCATAGCAGCCTTCCAGTATCTGAAGGGGGCCTATAGGGATGCTGGGGAGTGACTCTTCATGAGGACTGTAGTGACAGGACAAGGGGTAATGGGTTCAAACTTCAACAGGGGAAGTTTAGATTGGATATGAGGAAGAAATTCTTTACTGTAAGGGTGGTGAGGCACTGGAATGGGTTGCCCAGGGAAGTTGTGAATGCTCCATCGCTGGTGGTGTTCAAGGCTGGGTTGGACAGTGCCTTGGGTGTCATGGTTTAGTGTGAGGTGTCCCTGCCCCTGGCAGGTGGGTTGGAACGAGATGATCTTCAGGTCCTTTCCAACCCTAACTATTCTATGATTCTATGAAGACTAGAATTCATCTGATGAGATTTTTTACTGAAAGATTTCTAAAATGTTTGACTAAGTTATAAAATTAGCTTTTATTTCTGTCACTTGAACATTACAGTCTGATGTGGGGTGGTGGTTAATTTTTATGAGTCTTGAACTGAATTGAAACTGAATGTTATGGGTGATATGATTAAGACAATGGAAAACACTAGCCAGGAAGACAGGAACTGTAAATTGAACAGTGCAAAATGTTCACAAAAAAACAAACACCATAATACTCTGGTAGGATTTTGTTACAGTCTTGAAACACAGCCCAGGTTCCCTTTTAATCAATAACCAGACAAATTCAGCACATCTTTTAAATGAAAGAAAACTGGTCAACAGTTGCAAAAGTGCTATTCACTGTGGGTTTGAGTGTTAGACACTCTCTTAAGTTCTGTAAAGAAAAAAAAATCAGGAAGCAAAATAACTGAAGGGTAGATTTCAAGGAATTTGAACAATGGGAAATCAAAACAGAAGCAAATGTCTGCAGAAACCCTCATGGTATGAAACTGCTTTGTTTTTAATGTTTTCATTCCTAACAGATGTCTGAGATGAGCTAACCTTTTGACAGGAATGTCATTATCACCTATTGCATTATCCAGCTAATACCTGGCATTTGTTGTCAATCTATTTTGCATACTTTGCAAACTGTATTTTAGGTACTGCAATACCTGATTTTTGTCTGTCTCCATTTTTCCACTATGGATGGGTACATCAACAAGTAATTAGTGATATTTGGATGGAGATTACTCATGGTATTCTTGGATGATATCAAATTCATTGTTCTGTGGTAGTCTAAAAAGTGCCGGGTTAAAAACCTTTCAAAAAACTTAACGGTAGAAAAGGTGATTTTTATTCTTTAGGACGGGAAATAGGGATGGCATGGGTCTTATTTTGGTAGTATTTCCTGCTTATCAGGTGTAGAAAACCTAGGAGAGATGAGACCAGTAAAACTGATACCCTTTACTAATGTTTTTAGCTGTTATTGGAGCAAAATTTATGGCCTTTATTTCATTATAGTGTAGGGGTTAATGAAGATTTCTTAGAAAACTAAGATTTTTGATAGGAACTGATTTAGGGAAGCACCTGAACGGTTGATACCTCCTTTTCCTGACTGTTTTGCAAGTATTGTTTATTATATGTGGCCTAAGTCTGGCAACAAACAACCCTCCATGTCTTGTTGTCTTCCCATCTCCCCTCTTCCCTCTTCTCTTTCTCTCTTCCCCCCTCCCCCCGAAAACCAACCAAACAGAAAGAAACCCAAGCATCTTTTAGATTTCAAGGAATTATTTTGTAAGCTCTAGAATGATTCGTGGTGTGCTTTTTAAAAATCAGGATACCGTTAGCACAATGTCAGGAAAAGTTATTCTATACATACTAAAAGCCAAATCTTTACTTTCTTCTTTGGCATTGACATCTATTTAATTTTGAAGAAACTGAGCAAATGGGTATAATGCTCTTATGTTCTGTGCTCTAGAAATTTCTGGAGAAATTCAAACCCCAACTGGACATAGGCCTAGGCAACCTGAGATAGCTGATCCTGCTTGAGCAGTAAGAATGGATGAGATGATTTCAAGAGGTCCCTTCCAACCTAAGCGATTCTGTGATCCTTAATTTGCTTGATGGTAGACTCTTAAATTTGCTCTTATATTTTTCATATTCCTTTGATGTGTCAGCACAAAAAAACATACTGAAATAATTAAAAGGAAGCATTAACAGCATGTTAGAGAAACAAAAGCTAACAAGTTCTCAATTAATGTGCTATGTTAGAAACAGAAGAGCAGAAAATATGAATCAGCTCCCTTATCTTGATGTTAATGCGCAGCCCAACCGGGGGAGGGAATGGAGTATTAAAAGTGCTATACCAGTAAATTCTACTGGCTCTTGTAATATAAATCTTCTGTTATAGATCTTGCGTTACTTGTACCAGTAATTCTTTCAAAGGCATGCAATATATACTGAAAACATTAGTCATCATAACAGAGCACAGTAATACTTATACTAACTCATCCCTAACACCAAGAGAATCTACAAGGCTAGTTTTGATTGTTTTGTTACAGATCTTGAGAATTTGGTTTGAAGTCTTACTTCTGCATTAAACCCTCAAAGTACTAAGCTAGCTGAAAACACTTCAATAAGACAAAAGTTTCTTGCATTTTTCTTGTTCCAGCTGGACGCAGTATGAGCAAGAGATACTGGATTCTGTTAGTAAAGATCTGGGTCTTCAGTTCCTGCAGGTAGGTAGTCCACTCAAAATGTGATGACTTCAGAGCAAGAAGTTTGTCACTCTAGATCTTCCCCATCTGGGCAGCTTCTGAATTATGCAACTCACATAGTACATTGTTTTGTTTTTAGTTCACTGCAGATCTGAAAATACAAGCATTTTATCTAAAGAGTTAGTAGGTAAATGGATCCCAACTTTCTTGAGATGTTTTTGAGGTTAGTTCTACAGCTGAATATGAATAAAAACTGTAGAAAGTGATCAGACCCAAACTGTAAGGAAGAGAAAGCCTGAATAGCTGGAACGACATGTAAGGGAAGAAAGCTGAAATAGAGATTAACCCATATCTTTCATCTTTGAAACAGAAATTTTCTTCTGCCTTTTT
The DNA here is from genome assembly GCA_028858755.1 of Ara ararauna. Classification (NCBI taxonomy): domain Eukaryota; kingdom Metazoa; phylum Chordata; class Aves; order Psittaciformes; family Psittacidae; genus Ara; species Ara ararauna. The sequence goes on from CM054380.1 coordinate 28,225,664, forward strand.
TGTTATGCATTTTAATTCGTCTTAATGATTAAGAGCCGCACATTGAAGCTGGAAGCATCCAATACCACCAAGCTGGAAGCACAACGCTATGCGTTTCCAGCGCGGGTGTGTTTCAGCACGCTGGACAGGGGGCGACGCCGACCCAACCGCCGTGCCGTGGGAGGGGGACGCTGGAGTAGCGGGTTCAGGTTCCCTGCACATAAGGATAACTGTATACATCACGTGAGGCTACTGAGGGGGGCAAGATTCTAGTCATTATTTTCCCAACACAAAGGAGAATATTTCAGTAAGTCTTAGTAGATTGTTTCAACTTCCTTTCTGGACTGTGTGCATCTTTGTGTACTTGCTGGTTTAGGCTGTGATAGCTATCTGGTGGCAGTGAGATGCCTGGGGCTGACTAGATGAGTACGGAAGAAAGAGTGCAGCTATAAATTATCTTAGAGTCTGGGTCAAGTGCTTTGTGGTGTACAAGAGCACATAGCCTAGCTCTAAAATATTGACAAGATTTACATTCTAAAATTTCAGGAATATTATCTCGCTTGTCCTCTCTCTTCCTTCTCTGTCATATAGATGCCCCCCCCCCCCCTTACTCCTGACAAAGCCTGTCTGAACTAGCTAGAGAAATAAGAGAATTTTCAGTTGAAAAGTCCATTGCATGGAATAGTTTTGTATAAAGGTGAATTGTCTAAACATAATCAACCATTCAGAAAATATCTTTCTGTTCTGAAAATTAATGTTATTAAATGAGGGTAGGAATAGTAGAGGATCCATTGTAACAGAATGTAAAATACTTTCAGTCTGAAAATGCAAGAATCTAAAATATTTTCTCCTTTTTCTGGCTATAAGAGTAAATCATCTTCTTGGATTGGAATTTGTCCTGCCAGAATTATAGCACTCTACTTCCTTTTAGTGTCTTTTATCCTGAGGAGACAGGGTTTATTTCTCTGCTATAGAACTGGAGTCTGATGTTACCGACTTCAGTTGGGTATTCATCATACAGCTCATGGTATGGCAATGGAATTTGTCATACAACAAGCTAGCTCTGCATCAAGCAGGGCCTTGGACCAGATGTCCTCCTCAGGTGCCTTCCAACTGAATTTATTCTATGACTCTATTTTCACCATCTGTTTCTCCAACTGTCTAGACAAATACTGGGCCCTCTGGAAGATGCCAGCCTTCAACCTCTTTCATGGCCTTTCTAAGAGTCAGGAGGATAGTGTGTTCTGTTACACCATTATCCAAAGAAATATTTAAAAGTGCTTTGTGTTAATCCTTATGTTCTGGTGTTTTTAACTGATGCCTATGCCTTGAATTAGGAATTGAATTGAGCAGGAATGGTCTTTTCCTTTCTGGTGGTGAACCCATTGCTGTTGATGTCAGCCCTCTTCAGATGCAGTAAAGGAAAGGAAGCCTAGTTTCCATTTAAAGGAGGTTGAATAAGTAAAAATTGGTGGGTGGGGGAAAGGCTGTGGAAGAGATGTGGGTTTCACATCAAAGTGAAAATTATGATCAAACTCAATATTTGAAAATGTTTCATGGCATGAAAGTGGTTCTTCAGTATGCTGATGATGGAAGGGAAGAGGAGGTGGGAGGGAAGAAGGTAGGAATGATGTGGAGTATGAACTTTAAAAAGTGATTCAGGAAGTCTGCGTGTGCTCTTTGATAGATTTTTTTCTGCTGTAACTGACAGCCAAAAGGAGTAGGGCGGGGAGGTGGAGAGAGAGTGAGGGGAGAGAAAAGGCAAAAATCCTCCCAAAGGCCGAAAAGGGAAATTGCAAGGGAGCTATTTTGGATGGCTGTTTCTGGTAACAGGGCTGAAATCAGTAGGAGTTTTTCTATTCTGTGAGAGAAGGACTATGTCCTAAAGGACTTCTACAAGCACGTTTTAAAACATTTGTGTTGAATGGTAAAAACAAGATATAAAACTCTACAAATAGTAACTCTCTCAGAAGAAGGAATATATCCTAGCGAGACTTCTCATGCCATGTGTGAAGCTGCCTATTTCTGGCAATTTTGTCATCACACCCAGACAAATGGTGGTAATAGCCAAATGTAAGAATAATGACTAATACAAAATCTAAAGTGAGCATCCTCTAGTTTTACCATATGTCTGTGAACACGATTAGATTCCTTCCAGAAATCTCCAAACTGCGTTAATTTTGTCTTGAGCTAGAGCAGTGTAAAAAATGTTGAGTTGTACTGTACAATAAAAACTGTTGAAAGGTTATGTAAAGAAGTAAAGCATCATCAATGAAAGTAATTCAAAGCTTTCATTAAAATTTTATCTAAAACAGATGTTATGTGACTTTTTAAAAACTGTGTTCCTGTAGGAGTACACAATATAGTAACTAAACACAACTTTGGCAATTGACATTTTTATAAATTTAAGGAGCGATGGACAGCATGAAAGATCCTTTATTTTGAGAGTTACTTTTTTATTAGTTTCTCTTATACTTCTAGAAAGCACATGTGATTTATGAAGTCCCTCTACTCTGCTCTTGTGAGACCTCACTTGGAGTACTGTGTGCAGTTCTGGTGTCCTCAACATAAAAAGGACACGGAACTGTTGGAACAAGTTCAGAGGAGGGCCAGGAGGATGATCAGGGGACTGGAGCACCTCCCATATGAAGATAGGCTGAGAAAGTTGGGTCTGTTCAGCCTGGAGAAGAGAAGGATGAGTGGAGACCTCATAGCATCCTTCCAATATCTGAAGGGGGCCTATAGGGATTCTGTGGAGGGACTCTTCATGAGGAACTGTAGTGACAGGACAAGGGGTAAAGGGTTCAAACTTCAACAGGGGAAGTTTAGATTGGATATATGGAAGAAATTCTTTACTGTAAGGGTGGTGAGGTACTGGAATGTGTTGCCCAGGGAAGTTGTGAATGCTCCATCACTGGTGGTATTCAAGGCCAGGCTGGACAGTGCCTTGGGTGTCATGGTTTAGTGTGAGGTGTCCCTGCCCATGGCATGTGGGTTGGAATGAGATGATCTTAAGGTCCTTTCCAACCCTGACTATTCTATGATTCTATAAGTCCCACAGAAGTGGCTGAAGGCAGGGAGGATAGCAGAAAGAATACCTCAATTCCTTGCTCAGTCCATATATACGTTGCAGTCTGAACTGCTATGGCCACAGCCACCACACAGATCTTTGGTCAGACTCACTGCATTCTTTTTTCTATTTGACACCAAGCTTGTCAAGGCGAGGCAGGTCTGGAGAACATGACTAAAGAAGAAGGAACTTATGCAGTTACATCCAGTTTCTTATCTTTGAATAAATGGAGGGCTATAAAGTACCAATCTGTTGATTGAAAACAATGTACAGCACTAACTAGTTGTACCAGTGTGTTAATTTTATTTTCTGCAGTCCTTTAATGGCTGTAGAGTTATGTAAAGAGAAGTTGCTTAATATTGAGGGTTTTTTAACTCTGAGGTTACATGTTGGTACTTTTGAAAGATGAAATGTTTAAGTAACATGCTGTCAAATATCTACAGTAAATCATAAGGTTGGGCAGCAGAAGGCATGAAATCACTCAGAGGTGTTTTATTGTAAGAGAATGTCAGGCAAATAAAAGGAAAGGTCAATGGGAGATCTTTCCTTTTAATAGCTAAAAGAGAGTAAATATCTTAGTAAATCTTAATAGACTTAGGGAACTCTGATGCTTCTAACTTTAAGCCATTCTAGGAAAGCCCTAAGGATGCAGCATTTTCATTGTGTCCGATAGCACTCTTCACAGCTGCTAGTCACATAGGTTACATGTCATTTGGATCACATGGAAATATTCCAATAGCGTTTATTGCAGACTCTTGAATAGGGAATATAGTAGTATGTGGAATACCTAGGGAGAGAGAGCAGACTCTTTCTGTCACCTCTCATCTCCTGACCATTGTACAAAAACTAAGACTGCCTTACTGATGTTTTTAGCTGCTGCTTAGCATGTTTAGTCTAACGAAGGACCTTCTGAGAAAACATTGGTGTTATCAGCACTGTTCCCAGGCTGAAAGTCAAAAACACAGCACTGCACCAGCTACTAAGAAGGAGAAAAATGACTGCTACTGCTGAACCCAGGACAAGAAGTAAAGTGAGGGACACATGTAACTGAGAAACAAAAGGCAGATTAGTTACAAAAGGATGTGAAAATAGCTGTTCCCAATATGGTCTAATGCAGACAGATGGGTATCTTTCTCTTTTCTTTACCTGGAAAGGTACTAAGTGCTATCAGTGTCTATTCACAGTCTTTCCTAGATGAAGACCTAAATGTTTTGCAAAGTTTTAGAGACATTTTAATTTTGGATTTTCACTTGCATGATGAAAGGTGCAAGATGGCAACTTTCTATTTAGCAATATTTTCCAGAAACTATTTGTAGCCAGAAAAGTGTAAAGAAAAAACAAAGCCAAGCAACTTTATATCATGCTTTAGCTATCTTTGTTTTGTTTGAAACTTTATACAGTCAGCGTGTCTCTATTTTAAGTTGATCATGAATAATCCTAGCACTGTTAAGATCTATCCATTTACAAGAGAGGTTTTGAATGTTGGCAACACATGATTGTCTATAAAATAAGTTTATAAGTGATTTACTTTATAGCCTTATAGAGTATCTTTTGCTTCAGTTTCCCTCCCTATAAAATACAAGTAAAAATACATCACTGTAAATTTCCAATAAGGATTATTTTATAACTTTTTTAGGTATTTAAGAAAGTAATTTAAAACTATTCCTGTAGATATGTTTTTCAATTTAAGAGCTGTAAAAGCATCTAGAGACAAGGATATGCAAGGGAATACAGAGATTCAGGCTCTCTTTGTAGTGGGAGGCCACAAGGGCTAGCTAAAGGAAGCTCAATACCTCAACTCTGTCCATGAGGTGGGAAAATATTTGTTATTTTACTGATGAAAATGAAGAAGTAAAGATGACCTATTCCCCTAGGTAGGTGGAAATTGTGAAAAACAATTACGAAGTAGTAAAGCTAGAATGAGAGACTTGAATTTAGCTGGCAGATGGACAGCTTTGGACCTGATGCTGTAGAGTTCTGTTGGTGCCTCACCTGATTGACTGGGTTTGATATGCTTTGGCATAGAGCTCATGATATGGCTATACACCTGCAGATAAGCCCATAGTGTGCTGTGCTATTTGAATTTACTAGGCTGGATCTCCTGAAGTTTTTGGAATGATCTCTAGTTCACAGTTTGGAAATAATCTGCTTGAAAAACAGTTCATCTGGTCAGGCTGGGATATGAACTACTCCCCTAGTCTTTAGTACTCCTGTTTGATTAAGTAAGGTATGGTGGAATAGGGTGGATTCCATAATAACAAAGCAAATGCTTATACAGAAAATTGTCCATTTGTCAGAAAAATTCAAAAAACCCTCATATTCTTCAAATGTGTGAATGACTGAATTGTGCTTGTTCAAATAAATGTCTAAACAAGTTATGACTTGTAAGGTGGCAGAATGCAGGATAGTTATGAGGAGAAAGCATTTTACTGTATGTAAGTGTCTGAAATCCAGAACTTTTCAGGCAGAAGGAAAGTGAATCAATATAGACTATTAATGACATTGATTCATACATGCCATCATCCTTTTCTTGTAATCATGTCTCTCTCCCTTTTAAATTTCCTTTTATAGCATTGTGGAAGCAGTTTATTTGGTGCATTAATGGTTATAAAGTTTACAGCTATTTAAGTTCAGTCTTAACACTCTGAGCCACCCAGTCAAGATTCAGATAAATGTATTACTGTCTCTAATGAGATAAATAAAACTTGTAGAACTAGGTAAGCAGAATTAGGGAAGAAGGGGAACTTTTTTTCTCCTCCTATTTCAATATCTACCTACCTCAGGAGCTCCGAAATTCTGCTATACCATGTTAGTATTCTTCCAGCAGAAAGTTTTAGCCTTGTGGTATATTGAAAGCAATATTTCAGTTTGCTCTTGGGTCAGAAGATTAATTTATATGCTGATAAATTTTCTGGGCTGGTTGTCTTCCTCTGCCTTTGTCATATGTACCCCTGGTTAGTAATCGATTTTCTTTAACCTCTGTACACCAGTTCTGATGGTACATGAATTCATTTGTTTGGTTTCTGGCCTTCATTTGTAACACTAACTGATATCTATATTCTGTGATGGAACTTGATCCTGAAAGGTGCCTGAATGCTCCTAATTTTTGCTGTTACGAGTGCTGAGCACTTAGCAGAGGAAGGCAATTAGGAAATAAATATTCCTGTTAGAAATGTTCTACCATGTTAAATGTTGTTAAACAAGGGCTTATTTTTTAAACAAAAGCCTACATATTCGTGCGGGTACCAATCTATCTACTTTACTTGGAGCAGAAATTAATTTAGTAGTATGGATTTTTCCATATGGAATTTCTTTCATTTTGCAAGAAACATACTTTTTCTTATATAGCTGAAAGATGAAAATATGAGATTACAACAAGAGTATCATGATTCCCCTCTCTCCCATTAGTTTCCTACAGTGAATCTAATTTAAAATAAGAAACATGGATGTTAGCTTTGAATCTGTTCCCAGTTTGTAGGAAAGACCTGTATGAACTGACATTGACCATCAAACTAAAAGAACCCCAAACTTCTTGATCCAACTGAGGCATATACTTATTTGATAAGTTAGGTCATGCCACTCTGTGTGGGATTCTATTAAAAAGGTTGCTATCAGCTAGTTATCCTTTCTGAGTGACAGACAAAAGGGAAAAAGCAGGCTAGTGGTTTACATTGCATTCCAGAAATTGAACTATGGCTCAGTTTTCTCGTTTCTTCACACCAGGAAATTCTCAAAGTACTTTTCTGAAGACAACTGAACATACTCCTCATAGCTTACTTATGCCTCTTAAGTTTTTGTGTGAAATATTTCATAGGGAAGTAGGTAAATATTTTAAGTGGTTGTGCCTTTATTTTCAGAGTGCATTGAGGATGACACATGAATGTATCAGGCCAAAGCTGTGGCAGCAGAGGCATGGAAGAGATTATTAATGTTTTCAAAATTATTTTTTTTTTATTAATGTAGCCAGCAGTAGTAAAAAGCACCATTATGCAAGTGTACTTGAGTAACGCATACCTAGTATAGGCATATTAAGCCTAACAGGACTGTTGTAGAGATATTTTTGAGACATCATTTCTAGCATGAAGAGAAACATGCACAGTGACAACTTGTTTTCAAATCCGAAGGGACGTTTTGTACTTTGATTTCTCCTTCTGGGCAGCAGATGTGTTTGTTTAAAAAAAAAAAAAAAAAAAAATGTCATGAAGGCTGACAAACATGAAATACTTACCAAAAGAGAGCAGTACGTATGGGATTGTATAGTTCATATGAAAGTTTCTTTCAAAGGCACAAAGGAGAATGTGATTTAATCAAATTAGTGTGTTTGTAATGTAGTATACAAAGAAATGTAAGTGATAAAGTAGCAAGTAACAAATATATGTGAATAGGTGTAAGGGTTTTAAATGTTCACAAGTTGGGTCTCATCCCATAGATTGCAGAAACTACAAAGAAACTAAAAGTCTTCTAACTCTTTTATAATGATAAATATTAGCTTTAAAATTTTGGAGCATAAAGTTGAACTTCAATATATTGTGATACAATGTTTGTTCGAAGTTGCAGATCCCATAACTAAGGAAATCATTCCTGAAGAGGTGGTTAGATTCTTGCTCATAGTCAATTGTTGATTTAGACTTAGACTTGTTATATAAGCTATGAAGATTTAACCGAGAGAAGCATCATGAAATCCTTAGGTTTTGTTTAATTTATGTTGCTTTTGGCATTGATATTAGAATCTTCAGTTATAGAAAATCCCAGTTGTGTTTCACTGGCCTGCCATTTAAAATTTAGCAGCTTATTTTTAATCTAAATATATCTACAGTTGGCTTCATACCTTTAGTTCACACCAATAGGGAACTGGGGTGAGGGGAGAGGGGGCAGAATAAAATTACAATGCTACAAAATCTGTCTGTATACATACTTTTATTTGATACTGTAACCATCCCATTACCTTTTTGGCTCTGAAGTACATGGCTTTAGCTTTTAATTTTATGCAGTACATTATTTTCTAGACTTAACACTATTTTTATAACTTCCTTCTGAACCCTTTCCAGTTTGTCAGAAACCTTTCTGATTCATGAAGAAATGAATCAGTAGAAGCCTCACTAGTGCCAGATGTTGCTATTAAATCATTTCCCTACTCCTACTTGATGTTTCCTAGATTTTGTGTCCAAGGTCCATGTTAGCCCACTTAAAGACTGCAGTAAGAACATGTTTATTTCAGTTAGATTCTTTGCATTATTCTTGAACTTCTCATTAGTATTTTTATCATAATATTGAAATGCCAAGACTCTTCACAGTGGTGCCAGGTGACAGGATGAAAGGCAGTGGCATAAAGTAAAAACAGGAAATTCCACCTTATCATGGGGAAGAACTTCTTTATTGTGAGGGTGGTGGCCGAGCATTGGAATAGGATGCCTATGGAGGTTGTGGAGTCTCCTCTGGAGATACTCAAGAGCCACCTGGACACAGCCCTGAGGAATGTGTTCTAGGTGATCCTGTCTGAGCAGGGAGGTTGGACTAAATGACCTCCAGTGGTCCCTTCCAGCCTGAACCGCTCTATGATTTGCACTGTAATATGGCAATGAATTTTTAAAATAAGGAAATTAAATTATAGGGATTTCCCCCCCCCAACTCCTCAAATATTCATTTGAATCATAAGTACCCTTACGAGTTGTCTGCATTTAATAGTTTATCTTTATTTAAGTTCGTTCCATGTTGAAAGCATTAGTAGTTGTCTGGCAAAGGTTTAATGAAAAAGAAGCAAACAGCATTTGTCTCTGTAGCAGACAGTATGTGACATTTCTTCAGTTAAAATTCTCTTCATGTGTTATGAGACAAATTCACACATCATATTATTAACATGACCTTAGTGAAAGTTTTTTACATGACTTCTTAAATTCTGTTGTTGCCTTTTTGCAATGTTTGCATATGCATCTGCAAAATAGCACATGTTCATAAATATGTTTTTATCTGAGAAGTAATATAGGAGCACTTCAGTTTGCAGAGGTCTCATGTTCATGACTACTTGAAGAGTTCAGTGTATTGAAAACTCTGGGTTTAGTCCAACCCTCTCCCAGGGAAAGAAAAGGCCTTTTTAGTGATGCAGTCTCCTTTCTGCCTGGAACTGCGTTGGTTGTTCTGAAAATCGATATTTTATTATTTGCTTAAAATAGTGTGTTAGCTTCACTATTCTTATTGGATAAAGGAGGAGAATGTGATTGTAAGCAATAGTTGGATGCTGTGGGGAGTGGCTTGTGTACAGCTTGTGCCAGTGGGGAGGGATAGGATTTACTTCTAAATAAAAGGTTAAAAAAAATCCTCAACAATTGCTTCAGAGAATTAACAGAAAGTCCACATTACAAATAAGTAATTAGGATATTAGGGGGTTTCCCTCCCATCAACTCCCCTTGTTTACCTTTTCCTTGCTTTGCAGCCTGATTTGTTCCTTTATCACTTATGACTGTGCTGCATGCAGGCACATGACTTATTGTGTAATTTCTCTTAGTACTTCATAATCTGTACTACACGTTTTCCTTTCATGTTCTGTCTAAATTTCTCAACTAAGATTTTTTTCTTCACTTTTATCCATTTAAGAGGAGAATATATAATGAAGGCTCTGAGCTGCTTTTTTCTTGTTCATTGGGATCTTTTCTGTAGGAAACAGGTCATTATATCCTTTGACTAAATGTATTGTTTTTATCAGAAAAATTTAAATTTGCTATGCTAGAGGCATCTTTTTCACTGTAAATTTGCTCTTTACAGACCACCTTTTTCTTTCTTGAACAAAAGTACAGAGTTATGTTCTGGAATTAACTGCAAAGGAAGGAAAACAATAGCATACTTTCTAAGTATAATTTAGTATGATTAATTTGGGAGCTGCATGAGTAGTTGTAGTATGCTCTTGTAATTTCTCAAGTCTGTATTTTGCTACTTCCTACTCAAAAATGGTTTTGCAATGCATAGATTTAGGTGGAGAAAATCTACTCTAAATTTTTGAGTCTGCTGATGCATACATTATTATGTGGCTTTTTTGTTGAATAAGGGTCTTGGTGACTTAATCTAGACAAAGAAAATAGTTTACTGCTTCCTGTTTTCTGTGTTTCAGTTCCCTGTCTTTAAATGTAATAACTATGCTGCTTTTTTGCTGATTTTGTGTTGCATTGGTGGATACCAGTCTGTGCAGTGACACTTAGAATTGAGCATGGGTCTGTTCTATATTCCTGTAATATCTGTCAAATAAGGTTATTAAAATAAGGTTATTAGTAGTAATGGATTATTAATAATTTTTTTTTTCTAAAACTGGACTGTGTGATTATGAGCTTTTCTGAAGTTTGGCATTAAGTGGACACTGTTTCACCTGCTGTTGCATCAGCATCTTGTATCACAGATGATGTCTGGTCTTGGCAAGGTGGATGGGGATGTGAATAAGCAATCTTTTTGTGGTCTGCACACATTTCAACTCTTCATGCTTTAAGAGAAAGTATTTATTATTTTTCCCTTTCTTTCAAAGATGCCAAGCAAGCCACCTGCAGTTCATGTATAATCTAGTTAGATGCAATTATTATTTTCTTTTTGTTTACTATAGAAATGTACTTTGGGTTTTATTATTTCATAAAACACCACTGTTGATATTTTTTTCCATTAAAATAATTCTTGCAACAAGTGATTTAAGAGATATGAAGAAAAGATTTTTATTGAGTCAGTAGTTTTTCTAAACGTAATAGTTTTCTGTGGCAACAACCTTTTTGGTTTTCTTTGATCCTTGCTGTAAATGTGTATATGGTGTGTTTATACATAGGTGTATATTCCTCACGTGGCATTTCTGAGATAGACTGAATAACGCTGAAATGCTGTTGGAGGACAAAGATAATTAATAGGAGTGTGCTGGAGTGACTGCAGTGGATGAACATATAGAAAAATCTTGAGGAATAATAACTCTGAGAGGATTGTATAAACAGCAATAAAGCTTGGTGCAATCTCTTTTTTGTTGTCTCAGAACTGGTTTATACCCTGCCAGGATAAGCTAGAGGTAATATATACTAATTAATCTTTCTGTTGAAATATTTCCAGTAATTAGAGAATTCTCCATAGTCTTAGGATTTTTTCACATAGTTATACTAATGGTTAAAAATGTCAAGTCTATATTTGTTTAGACCCATGTTCCAGTTACTGGTGCTTGTTAAAAGAGATTGAAGAACTCCCTTATATTACATTACTAATCCCCATGTAGCTACTTAACACATTATATCAAATCACCTCTTAACCTTTTCTTTACTAAGATAAATAGATTTAAATCCTGGCACTTCTTTCTAAGGCATGTTTACCAATCTTCTAATCGGTCTTGTGGCTCTTTTCCAAACCTCCACTCATTCCTCAGTATCTTTCTTTTATTGGAATACTAAGGCAGGACATGATCTTTTTGATTGTATTCCTACAGCTGTCATCCAGTGTTAACTTTCACCTCTTATTCAGAGTTCCAGTTCAGGCATCTTTGGCTCTTATTTGTGTTTTTTATCACAGTTGTATATTGCAGTTGATGATATTAATGAATGATTACCCAAAACTTTTTCAGCTGTTGCATCCCCTGGTAATTACCTTATTCGAATTCTCCAGCTGTAGCATAGATTTTACTTTTTTTTTTTTTTTTCTTCCCCCTTGACCCTGATTAAACTCCAAGACTGCTCTTCATTGGTCCTCTTTATTAACTGTTTCCCCGAGCTTTTTTTCACCTTTGAGCTTTATCGCTCTTGATGTTTTCTTTCTCCCCACTTCCCACCCCAAGGGATTAATAAAAATACTGAAGACCACATACACAAGAATGGACTTTTGCAGATATGTACCCATTTAGCAGCAATTGTGCCTTTAGATTTTGGACTTCTCCACTTAAACACAAAGTAAAAATACATTGTGCTGTTCGTTATTCCAGTAGTTAATAATTATTGGAGAATAGTATCTAACAAACACTAGTCAAGATCCATTTCCATAAATTCTCACTAAGAGGGAGGAATGATACTGCTGTTTAATTGTTCTCCTTTGTTGCCTGTGATCAGTGTCATGCTAACAGTCTAATAGACATATTATTCAACACTTGTTTACTCATTAAATCTTCATTATTCACTAAATTCATACTCACTATTTTTATTTTTTTTTCCCATTTCTCACTCTCTTAATGCTTTGTTGTACCATTTAGTGTGTGATGTAATGCACTTATGGCTGAGTGGCTGAGGTGATTTTTTGTTTATTTGTTTTGTTTTTTCTGGTGATGTTAGTACAAGAAAGGAAAGGAGAAATAATTCAAAAGGTGTATGTTTTAGGGTTTTGGTTTCTTTTGTTTGTTTGTTTATTTTTCTAACAATACACACATTTATGCTAAGCTAAAATTTCTGGGAATAACATTGTTAGATAATTCCTGAGCTTCCAGCAGTACCTTCCCCTTTCGATATTTAGTGTTCACTTGAGAGGAACATAATACAGAGCTAATCCATCACTTTCATTTTGCTGTGCCTTTCACCTCTCAGTAGCATTTGCTTCAGAAGTTTTCCACTTTGTTTCAAAGTGTTTGCACTGTTTAATAGTAGCCCTAACTAACAGGCAGACCAATACAGCTGTGGTCAGAGTAGTACATCTTTTCAGTTTTCTGTATATAAAACCCCATTTTTTTTTCTTTTTTTTAATATTTTTATGTCAACCTCAGCTTTAGTTAAGGCAGTGGAAGAATATTTGCAGGTGATATATGATCTTCTGGGAGCATATACTACATACTTCTGGAGCAGAGGGTATAATTAAAAGCATATACTGCAGGATGCTGACAATTACTCTGTTTTCATAGAAGTTTTTACCTGGTGACTACTTCATCAGAATCAGCTGCTTGCCTTTATGACTCATAGAATCATAGAATTGTTTAGGTTGGAAAAGACTGTCAAGATCATCATGTCCACCTGTAAACCCAGCACTGCCAAGGCCACCACTAAACTATGTCTCTGTGCACTACATCTACATGTCTTTTAAATACCTCCAGGACATGTCTGTTAAGTACATCCAGGGTGATTGTTTGACATTACAGGAATTTAGGGACTGCATTGCTCAAAATAACTGAAGTCATAGTTGCTTGCAAAAGGTGTTTTGTAATAGCACACCATTTTTTTTTAGTTTCAGTATTGTTTGTTTTTAGAGGACCATTCCAAATTCAGTTGAAAAACAAAATGTATATGTGGAAATCTGATAGTATCAGTTGCCTCCCTTTATTATCTTTTTCACTTGTGGTTTAGCCGTGCTGGATCTCAGTTTTGTTGTTCTTTTTAGCTCTAATTCTGGATCTCGCAAGTGTCTTTCACAGACTAATGTCTCTGATCTCCATTGTGCTTTAAAATATGAAAATCCACAAGGTTTTCAAAAGCAGGAGTCTTTAATAGAGGTTTTCCAAAATTCTCTTCTATCACTTCCATTGGACTGGGTTGCTCTGGGCCCCATCCAGCCTGGCCTTGAACACTGCCAGGGATGGGGCAGCCACAGCTTCTCTAGGCAACCTGTGCCAACACCCCATCACTTTTCTGTCAGATTAAAGCTACTATTTTCTTTGTTGGATTAAGCTTCTTTTTCTTTCTCTATGATGAACTCCACATTCCAGGTTTTCCTTTTTTGTTTTAAGGTGGTGCTGTCAGCAGTGATTATCTGCTTTTCTTTCCTGACTCAACACCAGACTGTGCCACTCAGCCAGATAATCCCCTCAGTGGCAATGTGCCAGTACTACCTGTCATTGTTATTCAAGACATATTCAAAGAATCAGAATTTACCAGCATCCTGGAAACACTTCCTCTCCTACTTCTCATGCTGTGGCTTTTTTTTCCTTTACACTTTTAGAGAAGTCCTCATCTTTTTTCTTCTTGAAATCCTTTTTGTGTATTGCCTTAAAGATATAGCATGTTCTGAAGTATTCTTAATTAATATACACTGTAAGTTTCAGAATATTATAGGCATTATATTCCAGGGATGGTGACTCCACCACTTCCCTCGGCAGTGTTCACAAACTGCATAGATGAGGCCCTTAGTGACATGGGTTAGTGGGGCCTTGGCAATGCTGGGGTAAAAGTTGGACTTGATTATCTTAAAGGTCTTTTCCAACCTGGCTGATTCTATGATTCTATACACTTGTCATTAAAAAAAGAAACCTCACAGAAGTTGTAATGGTGCCAGAGACTGCAGTATTGTGTATGTCCTTTAGCACAGCTAATGATAATTTGCCACTTAATTGTTTACTGCTGTTCTATTTGCTGTTGTTTACTGCTGTATTCTCTAGCCTTCAAGAAGAGATAGTTATACCTAAAATTAACATTCTTGTCAAATCTGCTCATTTGTGCAAATTTTTTTGCCATAATGGTGTGTCCGCCTGCACTTTTTTTTCTTCTCATTCTCTCTCACTTAAGGCACAAACTTATTTCCACAGTGATAACTGAGGAAAATGGTTAGTAACTTGTAGATTCTACTCTTAGAAAAGATCCAAGCACACAGTGCTGTGTGTTAAAATCAAACAAAAAACAGCCAAATGTATTTTTGAGGATAATTCTGTAACTGTTAACAAACCAGGATATTCAAGATTTTGTTATGCAAAAGAAGTTAAGCACAGTGCTGCTTGAATTAAGGATTTACATACATTGGACATCTCGATATACCCACAGTATCACTTGAACAGACATATTTTTAATAATGGGTTCCCTCCCCCATACGTTTTAGATAGATGGAAACAATTCTGCTCTTTACCACAAAGGCAAATTAAGTACCAATTAAAATATCTTACTTCTGGTTTATGTCAGGCTCTTGATCCTCAAATATCCAAGGTTCCTTTTATTTTCAACCTGTCCTCAAGTAAGAAACATGCATAGAGCCCACATTGCTTCTTATTTTGCTCACTCATTTGCTCTGAAAAATAGGGTAAAGATTAATTCTATTTCAATCAGGAAAGTCTTTCCCATAAGGTTTCAATTTAGAAAAGAAGCAATTATAACACATGCACATAAATATAAATGATGTATCCCATATTTCTTGCTTGGATGTATCCTATATTCCTTCCTTAATATAATACGTTCAAGGCCAGGTTGGACGGGCCTGTGGAGCAACCTGGGCTAGTGGAAGGTGTCCCTGTCAGTGGTAGGGGGTCGGAGCTTTAAGGCCCCTTCCAGCACAAGCCATTCTGTGATTCTATAACCACCAAGATACAGTTCCAAAGTATTTCTATGTTTTGCATGTCTGCACTTTTTTCCCCTCTATGCTGTTGCTTTAAAGTCTTCCTGAATAGTCCAACCAGCACCATCTGTCCCTTAATATGTTTTTTACAGTTTTTTAAAGGTCCTAAATAAATGGTAAATTGTCTATTTTTATCTTGATTCAAGAATTTGTAGGTCTGTCTCAGTACACTTCACAGTTCAGAGAGTATGTAGGTTGATGCAGATCTCTCTGCTTTATGTAAATCTGTGTTCTTTGCAAATGAAAAAATGTTATATGGATTCTTCTCTGAAGAGTTGCTCACAGTTTGTGTGAGAGCCACTGACCAGATATATTGCCTAGTTTCCCTGACTTGACTTATTATACAGAAGAAGATGTATAGGCAATATGTTAAAATATTCATAGAGACATCATCATGACTTTGTATAAGAAATTCTGTGATAGGCTGTGTTCCTAGCACTGCTAAGAAACCAACTGAAAACAAGTTTTCAGTTCAGATATTGTTTAACAGGTTCTTTGTAAGTGTAGCAGAGGCCACTTTATAAGAGAGGTTCTTGGTGGGTGCGGGGTGCATGTTGGTCTGGGAACTGAGGAATGAGGACTTAAAATTGCTTTGAAGCTGCGGAAATACCAAATATTGAGAAATGTTAGGGGACAATTCTGTAATGCGTGTAGGACTTTTGGTTATAACTCTTCAAGTTCTTAATTGTGACTGTAAAGCAAGATCTCTTAGAATCTTGTAGTAGAGGCTGAAATCCGCTTAAGCTGTCTGTCAGTTAGGAAAATATGTCTCATGTTATAGTCATCAGTAATCCTGTGCAATGGATTTATGTCAAAATAATCAATGAAAAACTGATTTTTTCCACTGCTCTCCAAAGTTGTATTCTGAAGCTGGAAAAATATAGGCTTCTTTCAAAATGCTGACAGTTTTGAGGTTTACAAGTTGTTATAGTCCCTAACTTCTGGTTTATGTTGGGTTTTCTTTTTTTATTTCTGAAAACTATCTGCATTAAAAATATCTGTGAAACTTAGATAATGCAAAGAGCAATATATCCTGAAAGAAAAATAACCCCCAAGATATTTTAAGCTAGTTGCACAATAAACATTGACCATTTTTCTTACTTCGCTCTCTCTTGGTGAGACTAATCTTTTGAATCTAGTTTAAGAGTGAGACTGCTATTCCATCTTTTAATACAGAATACTAAGATAGGAGTAGGGTGAGAGAAGCTTAATGCATTTGAGGTTACTCATAGATGATAGAGTTGTGTATCTGCCTCTGAAGTTATGAAAATTCTGCCATTTAGGAAATGGGTGGGTCTATGTGTATGTATAATTGCAGTGTTACTTGAACAAGGCAAAAAGAGGGAATGTTACTTTTGTGCTGTTGTGGGTAGGGAATTGCATATTTTAAACTTGCAACTCCAGAGCTGATTTCTAGGAATGGTATATAATATGCTCCAGATTAACTCAATGACAGTGAAATAATTTTCTGTGTATGTTGACTTAGAATGATTAGAGCAAGATTAAATAATTTAGGATGCGTGTTTGTGGTTTTCTAGGACTATTATGTAACTTTTTCCTAGCACTTGGAGAGCATGGAGATGGATAAAACCTCCAGCATAGTAAATGATGTAATGAACCACAAGGCCTTTTCAGTACCTGGGGCTTTTTTATATTCCAACAAAGTACATGTTCAATAAGCAACAGATGTAGATTATATCATCAAATAGGATGCTGATTGAGACTGAGCAGTTTATTGTTTCAGGGGCATTTTTCCTGGTCTGTTATGCATCTCCTTTTTTAACTGATAGTGGATATGTAGAACTTTGTACCTTTTTGCAACATAATATTGCAAGTACATTTAAGACAGCTTTAAATTTTCTTTCTTTTCTTCTGAAAGTTCACTTCCCCTCACAACTCCCCAGTAATTTCCAAAACCTTTTGATGTCAGACAGCTTATAGAATCCCAGACTGGTTTGGATTGGAAGGGGCTTTAAAGCTCATCTAGTTCCAACCCCTTGCCACAAGCAGGGACACCTTACACTAGACCAGGTTGCACCAAGCCCTGTCCAACCCAGCCTTGAATGTGTAGGTGCTTCTCATTTGAGGAGCTGTCTTAAATTCCATGGTCAGAAAGTCTGCGTAATGTAGTAGAATGTATATAGAGAGGGAAGATTGGCACAGACACTTTAATTGCATAGTAGCTGAAGTCCTGGTTCAGGTGTCTAAATAGAGAAAATTGTTTGAAAACATTGAAGAAAAGGTTTCATAGCTTTTTTTTATTTCCATGGAAACTGGATCTGATGTTATAGCTTTCTTTTCCCTTGCCTTTAGTTACACTGTTTGTTTCCCGTTTCTTCTTGGTTTTCATTATGGTTGTGTGGAAGTCTGTGGCAACTTCTTATGCAATTAATAATATATACTAAACGTCAGCAAATAAGTCAAAAAGGGGTTTTTTTTGTGGGTGTTTTTTGCTGGGGTTTTGTTTGTTTTTGGTTTTTTTTTTTTTTTTTTTCTTTCTTTTTATGCTTAAAAGCTTAGTGGCAAGCTAACTGTGGCAGTTGTCTAGCTGGAGCAATACAGAATACAGCAGCCCTGTTTTTTAATTCCATCTCAACAAAACCTCTCTTTGGGAGTAGAAGAGGTGGTACTTGACCACTGCTTCAATGAAACAGCAAAAAAGGTCTGGGAGCACAAAAACTGACACCAGTATGGTTAGACCTATAGAATTTATGACAAAATGTATTCCAGGGGAAGAATTCCTGAGAAAAGAGCCTTTGAGTGTGTTGGATGTTGTAAAAGAGCAATATTGGATTAAAAGGGGAAACTGAGTGTAGCTGTAATGATTGTAACTTAATAGGTCCAAGTAGCTGGCAGGTGAGAGCCAGCTGATCATGAAAGAGAGTATTTCAAGCGATGTACTACCTAGAGAATCCTACCTAGAAGTAGGTCTAGGCCTGTCCTCTGGAGTAACCAGGGAGCTATTGACAAAGCTTGAGAAATCACCTTGTTGTGATATGTTGTGGTTATGACCCTAAAAAAAGTAATCCAAGGTGAGACTGATTTTTTGAATGAGATCTCAAGTTAACCGTCAACTTAGCAACACTGCAAACTTTGTGCTAAAATACCTTCTAAGCTGTTAAAAGTAAAAATATCTAAAGGGGGTTCCCTAAAAGAAAAAAAGGAGAAAAAGAAGAGAGAGAAAGGGAGAAACAGGTTAGCCACCTATAGGGAGTGAATACATGCTCCAAGGCATTGTTATAATGTGTGTTAGAATGGTCTGACATCTTGCCCCTCAAAAAGAATTAATGCATCATGGAGATTGGTAGTTGCTAAATAAGCCGGAGAAAGTTTGTCATCCTGAAGTGGTTTTGGATAATGAATTGGCTGGTGTATATGTTTCATTAAGAATCAAGGCATGTCTAGTTCAGACACTTGAGCCAAGAACACAAACACAAACACCCTGCATTCCCAGGGCACAGTGACTAATACTTCCAGTGAGATCTCAGTGTTCCCTTTTATAGATCAGGTGTTAATGTGCACTGACATTCCAACTTGCAGCACTGAAAATTAATATCAATATGGTGGGCTAAATAAAGTGTAACTCTGGAGCTGCAAATACTTTTGGGATGAAGGATAAAAATTTTAAAGCTTTTCTGCTAGTGCTGAGTTAGTCTTTGATGCTAAAAATATGGGATTAAAACCTTCATGAGGTTGCAGATTGTTTATCCCTGTATAGAGATGCTCAAGTGAAATGGATCACTATCCTACAGTAGCTGAATTACAAAAATGAACCCATAAAACTAGATGGTGGACAGCAAGTTTTATTCCAGTTTTACCCGTTTGAGACTTTCTCTATAGTGTGTTGTAGTGTGTTCCTCTGTAGTGTCTCTCGTAAACCACAATGATATTGTACATCTCCAAGTATCCTTCCAAAAAGTCATGGATGGCAGCATCTCCAAGTAGGCTGAATATCATTAGTGGTGTCTGTCTTTTAGTTTGGAAACTATTACAGAAGTAGAGACACCTCCCCTCTTTTTTTTATTTCTCCTCCACCTGATTCACCCTCACTGCTTCCATTGACACCTTCATATGTGTGTAAAATACATGCTCAGACTAGAATTTAATGTCACCTGAAGTTGCAGGGGAGCTCTGTAGTGAGGGTTTCTGTGTTTGTTCATGTGAAATGGCTCCTTTACCAATTCCCAAATAAAATTTCTTTTTGAGATATATTTCTCTGCCTTTGGGATATCACAGTGTCTAGTCACTTATTTGCTCTTGCTTTCAGGTTTTATCATCTGCTGAAGATGTACATATCTTCTCCAGATGCTGAGTTGCATCTTATGTTCTATGAATGTTCATATGTTTCAGGTATTTAACTTCTTTAGGTCCTCCTTGTTTGTTTGTTGGGTTTTGGTTGGTTTTGTTTGGTTGGTTGGTTTTGGTTTGGTTTGGGTTTTTTGGTTGGCTGTTTTGTTTTGTTTTTCTAATTCTCCTATTTATCTGAGGTTGGTCGGATTCTCCCTCCTAATGGTATTTTTAAGGTAAGTGCAGTATGGCTCCAACAAGCCAGGAATCGATGTCACTCTACAGTTTACACAATTTATTGCTTGCTATTTTTTTTTCACTTTTTCTCAAGTTATTCATATACAAGTTCAGTTATAAGTGGATCAGTGACCCTTTTATTATTCATATATTTTCTTTTAAATATTTTAACTTGATCTTCCTAAATATATTCTTCATTGGTCTATGCATCTAGTTTCAAGCCCTAATATCTCTTAGATGGCTAATGTTATGTTGCGCATCTAATATACAATTGTATAAGTCATATTTCCCGTGGTCAGACTGTTAGGAAACTGGGGTTTGACTTCTGTAAATGTATGAGACTGGAAAGTTCTGGGGCATGTTTGATGTTTGTATATACAAGTAGTGTAGTTCTAAGTAGTTGTTTTGGATGTTTTATTTGAATTACAGCCTATGTCTGGATATCTTTAGAGTAGATCTCTTTTTTTAACAATGCTTTTTGGCTACAGAGCCCTAAATACTTTAGAAAAAATGTGCAAGGAGGTGCTAAGAAATTTCACATGAAAACTGGTGTATATTTGTTTTGTATACAGTATACTCCAAACACCCCCTGCTTTGTCAGGTTTTGTAGTTTCTATAAAAAATGAAAAATGGCTGAATTTTGGCAGGTCTAAATAGTTGTGATTCATTGATTTCTTAAGCCAAATTATACTAGCTGAAAACTTGGACATTAGAGTGCCAAAAATAATGAAAAATATTTTCATAAATAGTTCCTGCTTTAAGTGTATTAAATATTAAGTTAATTATGGCCAGTAGAGCTTTACTCTGGCAAACAAATGCAGAAATTGAAATACAAGGTATGACTGCAGATGGCATGAGTATTTTTAGCCTCTTTAAGCTGGTTTGTAAATTTCAGGTGTTCTCAGGTTCATGCTCATTGTCTTTCATATGGTTCATCAAATGGGAAGAAACAAATCTCAATCTAAGCGTGCATAACAAAACCTCAGTTTTAAAAAGTTCATGCTGTTGGGGTTTTCTTTTTGCAGAATGAGCTGTTTATAAATGCATCATGACATCATAAATTTGTATGCATGCATTTGTGGCAGTGAAGCTGTTGGTTTACTATGATTTCAAAAATCCATGTTGATACAGCTGGTGTATCAGTAGCTTTTTGATCAGGTTGCCATTTTATTATGTAGTGTTCAAGGCCAGGTTGGACAGGGCCTTGAGCAACCCAGTCTACTGGAAGGTGTCCCTGCCCATGGCAGGGGTTTGGAACTGGATGAGCTTTAAGGTCCCTTCCAGCCCAAACCAATCTGGGATTCTATGGTTAAAATTTGCCATTTGTAAATTGTTCTTCTGCCAGTTGAGGGTGAGGGGTTTCATTGTTGTTAGTGTGCTTGGTGGTGCAGATGCAAGACCCATTTATTATGTAAGATCTTGATTTATTTTCTTTTTGAAGTATTAACTTCTTTTACTTGCACCTAGTTAGAACAATGCGTGTTGAGCAATTATAACTTGCTTTTTTCCAACAGGCATTAAAAATAAACCTGGTAAACCTAGTTCTGATTTCTCTAATAGGCACATAAATCAGTTTGTGCGAACTGAAGGTGATAGACCTCATTCTTCTCTCACTTCTGTCAGTTTTTAGGCAAGCTATGCCTGTTTGTCCCATTTTCCTTTCTCATATCAATGTGAATTTTTAAGAATTGTATTGAGGGAAATGAGGGTGTTAAAGTTAACAAAGTTGGAAAGAACAAAAGGATTTCTTGCACACGCAAATGCATACT
Organism: Ara ararauna; assembly: GCA_028858755.1. Lineage (NCBI taxonomy): Eukaryota > Metazoa > Chordata > Aves > Psittaciformes > Psittacidae > Ara > Ara ararauna. The sequence goes on from CM054380.1 coordinate 28,247,243, forward strand.
GTAGTATTGCCTCGTTTATAAATAGGAGAGAGAAGAAAAGGCTGCTGAGATATTTGAACTGATGTGTTCTGATAAAAACAGTTATCTGTACTGTCAAATTATGTTAATTGTGAAGCAAGGTAGAAAAAGGCACACTGCATCTTACCAAATGTAGCATTACTTTCAACTAAGAGGATTTGATGAGTTTGTAGACATTTTATGGATGCTCTTATTTTCATTCTTGAATGAATTCATATAAAAGCAATTCCATGCACTCATCAAAGTTCATAAGCATGTTTAAAGCAATATTCATGTTGGTAACTATCATTGTTGTAAGCCTGCGCAGCAGAATTATTGTTGGGGTTACATCAGGCCTTGCATTACACTGTTTCCCTATGGCCATTATCTTTCTTTCCCCCAACAAAGATCACCTGATCCAGCATGAACAAGGTGTTCAGTTTAAGAAGACAGTGATTGGGTGGTGAATGTGATTGAATCAGGAGGTTGGGGGTATCTGTTTGAAGAATGGGGTTAGCTGAAAGAAAAGTGAAAAAGATTTGGAGCATGGAGAAAGGGTGTTTAAAAATCCCCACCACCACAGCCAACAAAATGAGTGTGTTTGTTTAGCTATAATGGTATTTTATGATAGTAGTTGCTGGACTGCAATGTCAAAATGATGATGTTTCCTGTCATGTGTATTTTGGAATTTCTTCAACTTTTTTGTAGTAGAGGTGTTCTTCAGCACTTCTGCCCAAATGTCAATTTTTATTGAGTTCAAAGGTGAACTCAAGTTGAAGAAACTTGATCTACGAGGTCAGAAAGTCCACTAAGAATTGAATTCAGAAAACAAATTATGTTAATCAATTTAGGAATTTCTCAGTGATCTTAGAAGTATGATGATAATCTTAAAATTGTGTTTCACATTTCTCTTTCTTTCAGAACACTTACCAAAGTTTTGAAAATAGTTTTTATTTGTAATAGCCACAGGAGATTTATTGTCATCTTTCTCTTGTGAGAAAATGCTGTCCATTTCATCTTAATCCTCTTTTAACCAAAATATGAAACCTCATGAGAGATGGTATGAGGCCAATACCAAGTGCGTGAGCCTCATGCTCAAAGCATGAGCCTAGATGAGTCTGGTAAACATATCAAAAATGATCATATTTTGGTGTACATAAATGCTTATTTGGGGGGAGGGGTTTCTTACCTATGCAATCAGAATTCAGAATTTTGCTGTGTGCAGCCGACTTAAACTAGAGACACTGGTGCTCTTTCATCAACATTTTTCAGTTCCCTAGGATTTAATGTAATTGCTGAGACTAAAATTAATTAGGAAGAAAGGGTCTCTTCTGTTTAAATTGCTTAGGCTTTTTAACGACAGAATGAATACCAACAAATCAATCTATTTAAAAAAAAAACAGAGTAGAATCAAAGCCTATTTCTTTTTTCCCAAACTATTTAGTTGCTTATAAATAACTTGAGCCACTTATTCATTATCTCTAGATTTGTTATCCTTGGCAATGGCTCTGTACTTGGTACCAGGTAATACATCTACTTTAAACTGCAGTACTACTTTTCTTATAATACTTCTTGCTGCCAAAATACACCTATCACCCCACACTCCCCCTGGCCTTGCAGACACTGATTTGAAGCTCCCTAATGTAGACAAGTTTGTTTTGTGACACCTTATCCAGCTCCCATTTGCTTTCATGAATGCTATCATCCTTTTTGTCTGCTTTTATAATAATGTGTCTGCACATTTTAAAACCTGCTTGCATCTGTGTATTTATGTCAGTCTCAAGCAGTATCCCCAGGAACTGTAAATACAATGTGCTCCACTTTCTGCCCACTACAGTGTACCATGGGAGAGGAGGCTGACTGCCTGGGATACCTTATTACATCAAATGAATATTGGGCCCCAAAGCTTTGCAATGTGAAAGTGTTGGGAATGAGCACACTGTTGGGCTGTCTCAAAGACATTGCTAGCTGAACTGCTTAGGTTGAATTCCTCTTTTCTTGGCATTCTCTGTAGTTACCCAAACCACTAAGTTAGTATCTCAAAAACCATCTGTGGATATTAACATAGCTGAAATTGAATGTAAGTAAAATATATAGCACGTAAGAAATTTGCAAAGTAATTATGTATGCAGTAACAGATGTTCAGAACCTTACACCTGAATGAAAAATAATGTTTGGTATACTCTAGGTGCCACTTTTCCTACTAACAACATTCAGGCAATGTCTGTACTCAGATATTTTACCTAAACTGTATTGTCTGTTCCCAGAGAGCATATCTTCCTTAAGTATTAGCTCCTTCAGGTATTTCCAGTTCAGAGAGCATCCCAGAAAGACAAATGCCAACAGTCAGCTGCAAAAATGCAGCTTTTCTTTCCCCCAAAACTATAAACTTGCTTATGCCCCAAGTGAAACTAACCCCACAGTGTATGGATGTGTGGCAGTGCCATCTAGTGAGCTGTGTTCTGGCAGATACAACAATTTCAGCACGTTTGGTTGAATTGCTCTTCAACCCAATCACTATTCATCTCTTAACTATTCAGCTGTTTGGAAACATAACTAATCTGTGGGTTTTGTATTCTCCTGGTGGTATCTTTCGCACAAATATTTTTCCATGTGTATTATGTATGCTTTTGGGGATTTTAATACAAGTTGGGGTGTTGCATTTTTTTAAAGCTGGTTTAGGTTCTTTGAAACGGAGTTTGAAATGGATTTGCTCCTTTTTTTTTTTTTTTTTTTTTTTTAATGCAGGGAGATGTAGTTTTTTCAATTGGTGCTGTTTCTCCAAAAGCTAAACAAATGCAGGCTTTAAGAAAGCATCTTTTTTGATGTTTCTTCCCTCATTCAAACTGAGGAAAAAGCAAATTACTCAAGTAAGATGACTGACGGGTAAAAATGTCATGAATCCACAAAACCCATAATAAGGAAACGTCAGCATTTATTAGCCACTTTTGGAAATCACAGGGCTGCAGTTTTGATCAGTATTAATACTAATTAATTATATTAATTAATTATAAAAATAATTATTGATGCTAAGAAATCTCACTAGATAAATGGAAAAAATACTGGGAAACTGTAGAGTCTTTCAGCAGGCTGTTATGCATTCACTGTTCTGTCATAGTCTGTTACCTATCAGTGCTGAGATCATGTGAGAAGCTCCCACAGACAGAAAGCTAAGTTTATCTATTGTAGCAATATGTATATTCTCAAAAGTCTCTGTACTTCATGAGTGTTTTGGCTTCTCAACATGTTTTTGTAACACAGGAAATATTTCATTAGCTAATGGATGAGTTACTTTTATATAGACTTAACTTCTAAATGAGTGTTTGTTGCCCGCATTCCTATGACTGTGAGAATTGCAGCTGTAAAAATAAGAAATATTTTATGACTTTGCATGGAAAATGCTAAAGTAAAAAGGCAGGTAGCTAAAATAAAAGAACAGATAATTGGAATTAGTGGAAAATGAGACTTCTTCTAATTGCCACTTAAATGTAAGCAAGCATGAAAGAGTGATCAGATGTTACCATGCTTTGACTGTTTGCTAATGAGGGACATAATTTGAGAAGTTTAGTTATCAATTATCCAAATAAACACCCTATTCTAATAGCTATACTGCAACTGAACTAACTGGTACCTTCCGCAGTATTTGAATCTGCTAATAACTGATGACGAAGTTCAATGGCATATGGAGCAAATTTTACAACAAAGGAAATTTTTTTTCTGCCACTTGAGTGGGCTTAATTGTTATTTAAGAGCCATCTATGAACTGGAGGTGCCTCACTGCTGGGTTACAGGAGCAACTGTGACCCCCTGAAGTTTTCACATGTTGTCTCTCCATCTCACCTTTCCAGTGGTGAAATTTCATTGGTGTTTGGTTGGTTTCCTGCTTCAGAGGTGTTGTGGTTTAAGCCTCTATAACTCACACAAGTTTTACTCACTCACTCCCCCCTCTTTCTACCCCCCGCTCCCGAAGGGATGGGAAGGAGAATCGAAAGAATGCAACTCTCATAGGTTGAGATAAGAACAGTTTAGTAACTAAGGTATAACACAAATCACTACTGCTACCAGCAATAATAATAATGACATGAGAAATACAAGGAAAGAATACAATTGCTCACCACCTATACCCAGCCCGACCAAGCAGTGCCACCCCCACCCTTCCGGGTCTCTGCTCTCCATTTTCACATCCTGGGCATGATGTGCTGTGGTATGGAATACCTCTTTGGTCAGTCTGGGTCAGGTGTCCTGTCTCTGCTTCCTCCTGGCTTCCCCTCCTCCCTGGCAGAGCATGAGACTCAAAAAAGTCCTTGGTCAGACCAAAACATCACTAAGCAGTAACCGAAACACTGGTGTTATCAGCGCTGTTCCCAGGCCCAAAATCAAAAACACAGTGCTGCACCAGCTACCAAGAAGGAGAAAAATGACTGCTGCTGCTGAACCCATGACAAGAGAGTATGGAGTTGTGGTTTAACTATACGTAATGTTTTACCACAGAGTGCAGACCCAGCTGGTTCAGGTGGTTGATTGTCCAATGTCATTGACACTAGTTTCTTGGAGTCTCCTAATTTAATAGTTGGAACAAAGCATTGGAGAAAATCTTTAATGAAGTAGCATAGACATATACTGTTGTTCATCTAATCTTCAACTTGTCTTAGAGCTAGGTGGGCTTGTTTCAAAAAGTGTGGGACAAATGAGTGAACTAGCTGAAAAGCTGCTCTTGTACTTAGCTTCAGGTTTGCTTTTTCTGCATTTGAAGTACAGGAGGGCTACATCTTAAATTGCCTTTTATTTTGTGTTGCTTATATCTACAGAGCATGTAACAGATGAGTAAAAAGGACATTCACTGAGTCCCAGATCTATCCACACAGTTTTCCCCTGTTAACAATTACTAACTGCTCTACTATACTACCTCTACCCTTTTTAGGTGTGAATTTCAGATTCGCTGTAGTATCTGATGGACTGTAATTCTATTTTCTTAGTGGGTGCTCTGTAGTGTATTAGTAGCTGGGTGGTTCAGGGGCAGAGAGGTGATGGCTGCATTACTTGTTTGAGTGAATATATCAATGAAATGAATGAGTCTCATGTATCCCAAATTCTACCCTAAGGAACAGGTGAGCTTTTTCCAGCATCTGTTATAGTCTTACCAGAGTATACGTTTGAGGAGTGAAAGCCCCCTAATTTTGCAGGGTAACCTGTCTGTTCTCCAGGGCTATTGGATATAACTACAGTGCTATAAATATTGTCTCTGTTATGTCAGCTGTGCCTTATCATGTAGACTAGCCATTAGATTAATCTGCAGTCTCCTTGCTTGGGTATTAAAGCAATTCCTTTTTTTTTTTTTTTTTTTTTAATCTAGGCACTTTTAATAATTAAGATACTTATCCTGTTGTGATGCAGACAGCATATCTGTGGTTAGTTCTTTGCTGAAGAAGAGTAACATCCATTTCTATAGCATCATATATTCATTACAAAATGCACCCTCTGGTGATGCATCAGTGCCATTGGAGGCAGACAACTAGTAGGGGAATTCAGTCTTCAGAATTGTTGTTATGTTTTTGCTTGCTTTTTTCTCTTCTTAATTTTTGTTCCTCTATTGGCAAAAACTGGACTGGAAACCTTCATGTCACTTATGTCAGCATTACTCTACCATCAGCAGAATTCAGAATGTACATGTCAGCCCATCAGAGCTGTGCTTTGAAAAATAGTGGTACCAGCAGCACATTACTTACATTGTGTGCCTACACGGGGAAGCCTAAGGTCGGTTGATCATAGAAATAAAGAACGTTTGGGGTTGGAAGGGACCTTAAGCTCATCCAGTTCCAATGCCCTGCCACAGGAAGGGACACCTTCCACTAGACCAGGTTGCTCCAAGCCCTATCAAACCTGGCCTTGAACACTGCCAGAGATGTGGCAGCCACAGCTTCTCTGGGCAACCTATGCCAGTGCCTCACTGCACTCACAGGGAAAAACTTCTTCCTAGGATCTCATCTCAATCTCCTCTCTGTCAGGTTAAAGCCATTCCCACTTTTCCTGTCCCAACAGGCACTTGTCAAAAGGCCTTCTCCAGATTTCTTGTTGGCCCCTTTAGGCACTAGAAGCTGCACTAAGGTCTCCCTGGAGCCTTCTCTTCTCCAGGCTGAACAAACCCAGCTCTCTCAGCCTGTCTTCATAGCAGAGCTGCTCCAGCCCTCAGAGCATCTCTGTGGCCTCCACTGGACTCACTCCAGCAGCTTCACATCCCTTTTGTGTTGGGGGCCCCAAAGCTGGATGCAGGACTGCAGGGAGGGTCTCCCCAGAGTGCAGTAGAGGGGGAGAATCACTGAGGGGAATAAAACTGTGTTGGTCTTCATTTCCTGTGAATGAGTTGTGTGGTCTAATCCCATCCAAGAATCTGAGAATTAAATCCCATCTGGCTGTAAGAATATTTCTGCCTTGTTTCAAGATGTTGGTGGAGTATTCAACAAAAACACATTACACTGTGTCACAGATACATCTGAAAGACACTCTAGGGTATCCTGTTTAGTTTCTTTAATAGACTGAATTTCTGTCATGTATTTAGTTTATACAGCTTTTGTAAAACAAGCAAAAAATTAAGATAGCTATGTATTTTCTAGTCCTGGGTGTTGCATGTGTCCTATATTACTGAATTAAAATTAATTTAGTCAGGCACTTTTTTTCTGAACTCTGCTACTTCTCTGAGTGATGAAATGTAATATAATAATGACACTTTCTTTAAGAAATTAAGTGCTTAGACCTAACAAATGAAGATTGCATGACATAGCTAAAAATAGTGAACGTTTAGTAGTCACTCACTGTAATAATACTTAACATGTCACCCTGTGAAATCAAGGGGATAAACATATTTATTATATTTTACAGGCAAATAAAAGAAATGTCAAGCTGTTTTGAAACAATAAGTTCTTTGGAGTATTTTCATTGGACAATGGATAATTGTCAAATGACAAATAGAAACAAAATCAGGTCAATGTCCAGATTCAAAGACAAAGCTGAGCATCACAAGCCTTCTTTAAAAAAAGGCACCAACAACTACCTGGGCTCTCTCTGAGACAGAGAGTCAAAGGTAGGTTTTGTCTCTGGGAATTTGAATGCCCCCAACGCACTATTAGACTTGGAAAAAATGGTGTTTGGACTGCACTTTAGCTTTGGTTCTCTTGACAATCAGCTTATTTTAGGTTGATCTTTATGTGCATGCATTTTCTTTTCTTATGTAGTAGGCCAGATTTTTGTTTTCTAAGATCAGCCTTTTAGTCATTACAATGGAGTTTTCTTAGGTTGAATTTGAAATAGGCAAGGGAAAATAAAGGCTGTGAATCTCTCATTTACTGTATTTGATAATATATTAATTCTCTATGCTTACAGGTACTGTTCATGCTGAAGTTCTTGAAGGTGCAAACTCCCTCTATTTATTTAAGCTGAATGTAACTTAAATTTTTATTTCTATTATTTCTGTATTTTTTAGTTCTTTCTACTCTAAAAGGAGCCAAGTTTACTCTTTACTTTCCACTCCTGCTTTCAGTTTTACAAAGGTAAAAATGTTCCTGGTTTTGAGGAATCATTTCTAGAATTCTGGAAGCACATCACTGTGAACAAAAATTGCATTTAACATCAGTGTTTGAATTTACACTTGTTCAGGAAAGACTATAACTAGAATTTTTAAACATCTAAAAATAATTTTCTTATTATCATTATGTCCTTGCTAGCTTTTCAAAAGTTAGTTTTCCTTGTGTGATGTTGCTTTAAGAGACTTGCTTTGTGTACATATGTGAGAGAGAGAATCAGGATGTTAATGTGTTCCTAATACAAAGTACTTTGTAAGCTAGCTTTTACAAGCTTTATTTAAATGGTTAAAGTTTTTTTTTTGTTTCCTCCAAGTGGTTGTGGGGAAGCATCTTTAAACATTAACAAGAGAAACACGCAACTCGATGGTAAGGGAAAAAATTATGAGCATGAATGGTCAAATTGCTTTTAGTCAGAAAAATATCTGTATTGGGCAGCTAACAGTGGTTGAGAGCCAAAGCCTTTCTCAAAATAGATCAGTTTAACAGTCAGCACGACATTCACAGTAGATTATAGGTGATGGAAACATTGGAGCACATGTAGGAGATGTGTATATACATATAATTCAGATAATGTATTTCAACAGCCCACAGATAAGCTGTTGGATATTTTTGACAGGCTGACCTTTCTCCTTTCTTGACCTCAGTTTACATCTTATTGAACTTATTATAATGTATTATGATGTCAATACTATTCTAATTGTAGATGAGACAAATTTAAGAAACTTATACAAAAGGGCAAGGATTGTTGGTGAGCTGTGTATGGGAGTTCAGTGATGCATTATGGGTTAGCACAAAAATGCAAGCATTCCAAAAGCTATGTTGAAAGAGACTGTGTCTTTTGATTTCTATATCTCTTCTGTCTGCTGTGTTTACTGAATGCCCCTTTTGCCTTCCTGAATTAGAAGTCTGACACCAATGGAGTCTGGCCTGATGACTCCTTGCAAAAGGGTCTGTCCTGTCTTTGATCTCTGAAATAGGAAGGGGTCCCCTTGGCTTCCCTTTCCACTACAGGATGCCTATGAAGAACATGGAATCCTCCAAATCCCTAGGTACCCATGGTTATAGAGCCACTTGTGGAAATGAAAAGCCCTCCTCTGGCATCAAACATTTTCTCACCATGAAGCTCTTACAGTTCTGTGAAAGAGCTAATCTAAATCCCTATGATGCTTCAGGACCCCTGAGGCTAGATTAGATGTTGGGGAAGAAACGTTTGGTGTAAATGTCTGTAATCTCCTCAGTTATGTGTGCATCAGTGGAGCAGTAATGTGTGTGTTGCAGCTCAGCCTTTCCTTCTTCCTTTGGTTTTCTTTTCCTATCACAGACAAAATGCCGTGGGTTTTGGATGGCTGGAAAGACTCTAATCTGGAATAAGCAGTCAGCTGGGCAGGCCCCTGTTCTCCTTGATTGCTTTAATGATGTGCAAGTCTGGTGCAAGTAGACTGTGGAGGGAAGGGGGCCACTCAGTGGATCAACTTAGTTAAGAGGTATTAACGCAGATCTTTAGTAGAGTTTAGAAATCTAAATGTCTTACACAGTCCTCAGAGGAAGATGGGGAAATCACTCTTTCCTCCCCCGCCCCTCCCCCCTTATTTATTTTAACTTCTGTATTTAGGTCATATGCCTATGCTTAACTAATTTAAGTAAAATAAAAAGAAAAAACAAAACTGTATTAATAAATTTATTTCTTTATTTCTCTCAAAATAAATAAAAGCTAAATAAAATTCTGAATCACTAGATAAATACATTCTAAATAATGTGTCTTCATTCTAAAAAAGATCTATTTTCATAGTTCCCTGGAAATTCTATTAGTTAGGATCTTTTTCTTTGTGAGTTCCAATGTTTTTTATTTCCTTTTAATCCTTCAATTTCAGATTGATAGAGAGGGATGGCTAACCCTAAATACTATCAACATCATGCGATTACCTTTCTAACATGAATCCAAGCCAGTCCCTGGGACGTGTGTGAAATTTTCTGGTTTCTTTTTTGTGCCAGTAGAAGACGGTGATGTTTTTGAAAGTGAAAATAATAGTCTGCTTGCTACAAGATAGAAAACACCACCACAGAACTGCACACTTTGGTATGTAACTTTGGGCCTTAATCAAAATGAACTACAGACATTCACAGTAATGGGGAAAAGAAATTGTTAGGCAGAATGGGGGCCTGTGTGAAACTTTGTCTTCATGTGCGTGTTCCATTAATCGGATTGTAAGCTGATATTTTAGAGGCATAAGTTTAGTGGAGAGAAAAGAGAAATCATAGAATCATAGAATAGTTAGGGTTGGAAAGAACCTTAAGATCATCTAGTTCCAACCCCCCTGCCAGACCAGTTGTATGTTTTTAGGGTATTATGTCATTTTGATCAAAATAAGAAAGAATCTACATTATTTTCTTGGCAGCAGGATGTAACCTGTTGACCTTTGGCCATATTCTGTTTAGATAAATCTCCACTGTTTTAAGAATCCACAGATTCCAAAGGAGAAAGTTTTCATTCATGACCGTTTTATCAAGGCAGCTGAGCTTCTGTTATTCTGCTGGTAAAACCATAAGGCAACTACCTATTGAAACAGGATGCTACCCAAGGTAGGATCTTGAAGACCATCTTAATTTTTTTTTGCACATTAAATTACTATTGATTCTGAGTCACAGTGCTGTGACTCATCATGAAAGTTAGATGTGTCCCCAAGATGTTGCTGCATCAGAGGCTCATGGTGAAATTAGCATTAGTGTTGCTTAGTTTTCAAGGGAGGGAAATGATGGGAGCAGCATTGGTTTTCCTTTTCCCCTTTTCTATGTTAACAAATGGAGAGGGAGACACCAATATTATACTAAAGTGGACACATCAGCTAATAAACTGGATGTTTTCTGGTGTGATAATATGGTTACTTAATGTTCACTTTTTAGCAAACTTTTTTCATTATTTTTACAGTATCTGAGAACTATGCCCATAGTTTAGACCTCTAAGCATATTATACACCCTCCAAAGGAATGGGTAATTCTTGTTGGGAATAGTTACAAATAATTCTCTGAATATTCCTCACTGGTCAAAAGGTCATTAGAATATTAGGCATTATTAGCAGAGGTATTTAAAGCAAATCAAAAAAACTACTTTGTGCTGCTGGATAAATCTATTTATAAAGTTGTGTCACTTTGTTTTTTTAAATTTTGAATACTTCATGCAATTTCGATTAATTTGAAAAAAGCATCTGGTAGAACTAGAAAGTTCTTGATTGATCAAAAGCATGGAATATCATATGGATTATAAAATTATAATTAATTACGATTTTTCAGTTTGGAGAAGAGATAGGAGGAAGAGAAGATGATAGGGGAATATGCGAATATAAAAACTCATATACTGAATGAAACTTTTAGCTTGTAAATAAATTTATATCTAATGGAAGAAATTACTTTTTGCATAATTTCCATGTGGAGAACCCATTATCACAGGATGTTGTGGTGACCAAAAATGTAAATGGATTAGGCAAATCTATATACTGTGTTTCCTGAATTACTCCTGAACCTGATGTTCCAGATGTAGGTTCCAGGTTCTGCAATTATTAAGACTTCTCAAGCATAATAGAGTTCCTTCGGCAAAGTACATTGGACAAGACAGGCCTAGACTTAGTAAATCTGTTCGTACATTCTGACAAGGTGATGATATAACACTCCAGATATTTCAAATTTATAGCATCTGGCAAATATTAATATACTTCAGAACCTTCTACACCTGGTTTGAAAAGACTGGAAATGGATAGGTAAAATGCTACATCAGCACAAAGTGAATAAATGTCAACCATTCACACTAGTCACGTTTATTTTGTTAGAGACATCTATGATTTGTTGATACCATTTGAACATTTCATTTTGTGAGAGAAACATAGCTTTAGAACAAGAAGCCTCTAGAGCCTGCAAGCAGGAGGCGGAAGTGAGTGGGCAGGTATTGAGAGAAACACTGTTGATTGACATGATATATTGGTTTAGAGTATATTAACTTATCTCACACTTTAAAGAGTCAAAATTAACTCAGCAACGTGTTTAGAATCCTAACACCTCAACAGATGGAAAGCTCCCTTCCTTCCTCCTCCCCCAAAATCACCTGGCAAAGAGCAAGACAAGGCTAAAAAGGTGTTTTAGAGAATTTTAGTTCATTCTGCAAATTATTTTTTTGCACTTCTCAGAATAGTTTGCAGCTTTCCACAAACCAGAAAGCATCTTCATAGCTTTTCTTGTTTCCTCATAAAAAAGAATCCAGGAGTAGAGCTTATTTTAATTACAGTGCGTACAGTATGTCACAGTCTGGTGCGTCAAGCATTGCTATTTTGTGTCTGTGCTTAATTCCAACTTTAGACGGACATACATCATAACTGTGGACACCTGCCTAGCTTCATTAAGGACAGTAAAAATATCCCATTGTGGGAGGACCATAAGCTGCAGTTTGTGTGTGATCTCTGACAAGAACATACCATGCTACATCTTTCTTGCTGTCTGTAGTCTCCTTCAAACGAGAAATATGCAATTCTCTCTCTGTCCTTGTCTCCACCATGCATGCACACACGCACATGCAGAATATCCCAGCAGTGCATAGAGTAATTAAATATAATTTTGCCATAGTCAGACTTTTTATAGGGAAATGAAACTAAATTTAAAACACCACAAGATTAGCTTAAGGCCTTAATATATACAGATGGCTTTGAGGTCATTTATAATCATTGTATTGCTGCTGTATGTTTAAGGAAGATTAATTAAAAAAAAAACAAAACCTTGGGCAGTTGTTTCATTTAAAATAAAATGAATAAAAGAGAGAAAAAAATATGAGGTTAGTGCTTAAAAAAAGGCTAGAAGTTTCCACATAAGGATCCAAACATGAGTAACTTGCAAACAATCCTATCATCTGTCAAACCAGATACCACATCAACTTCATAAATAGCAGTGTGTAAAAAGGAAACTAGGAAAACCAAATTCCATTTTAAACTATCAGAGAAATATGAGCTGAGCACTGCTGGTGTTAGTATTAAAACTCTTTATATGCTTTGGGACTAGTTTTTTTGTGTTTCATATTATTTTCCAGAGCACTTCCCATCTATTGCAGCCATTTACAACCAGATAAACTGAGGCAAAAATAGTGCAACAGCTCTCAGTTCCTTTTGGTTTCAGGAGGACAAGAACATACTTCATATACTGAAATGCAGGAATTTATGTGCCAGTATGGCTTACTTCTGGCCCACGCTTTTCTCTCCTTAAAGCTGAAATGCGCACTGCTTGATTTTAATATCATTAGAGTTAGTCCACCAGGAAACAGCTGTCTACAGTAGAATAATTCCAACACTCTTGGCTCTTTAATTGCCAAACTATTACACTATTCAAGCGTCTAGTTTAAAAATAAATAAAAAGATTAACCAAACACAAAATCCATCATTTGGATTTTTGTGTTTTTCAGTTGCACGCAGAATTGATGGGCATAAATCCAGCTTGTCCTGAAGCTCCTGTTTAAAGTTGCTTGTCAGCTTCTGTCTGGCCTTGGTCACGTAGGCCTTTGTTTCCAGCCCACATCTCCTCTTACTCAGAGCACTTCCTGCTGCTAGAAAAGTCATAGCCCCTACTGATTTCTATAGAACAACACTGAACATTTGAAATAGAATGACGTGGGTGCTTGTAAGAAGTGTATTGGCATAGCAGATGTGATAATTGGGATACACAGGCTCTCAGCATCGTTGTACTTCCACTTGCTCCTTTCTAGATGGGCATTAGTAGCTTTCTGAAGTCTCATATGTAAAGCCATCGCTTCTCAACTAAACAGGAGGTACAGTGGTGGATGTGTTCATTTCCCAAATTACATGGTATTTGTAATTTAAATGGTAAAGGCTTTGAAATTTGGTCAGTGAATAGTATGGAAAATTATTTCAAAGATGGTACTTTATTTTTTGTTTGGTTTTTTTTTTTTTTATTTTTTTTTTCAACTGCAGCATTACTTGTGCTAATATGCATTTCTTGGAGTTGTGCAGTTGGTTGTATTAATTCCAGTATCACATAGGATCCGTTTTGAGAAGAGGTTTCATGGAACATGACTGATGACAAGATAGCTTTGGGTAGGGTGTGCTGTTATTATTTTGATCTGAAGTGTTTCTCTCTGTGTGTATAAGTTTAATATAGAAGTTTATATATAGAGATATTTGTATATAATTAAGCTAAATTAAAAAACATTCACTTGAAATATAACCCTGGCAGCTGGACCCTAAGAAAGCAGGGGACCTAGGAGATGCCATATTCCAGCAGTGTAAGCTTACATCACCTCTACTGCACCCATAACACATACAGTGCTTTCTATCCAGGAAGCTGACACCTGTCCTTCTGGCCTGTACATTACTGATCCATTGAAACACTGTAGTGGAGGTGGGTTTCTTGCAGATATTTCAACTGTTCTGGAACATATGAAGTGCTCCAATATGTTTCCATAAAAGCAAGTTTAAGCTATCCACTTTTTTCCAGAATGATCACTTGAATGCCAATAACTTTCATCTTCAATTGCAGTAGCACCTACAACTGATGTGAAGGTGCTGTTAAATCTTTGCTGTATTTCTTTGCAAATGTGCCAGCACAGGGTGTTACACCAGCAAATATTGAGACAAAGGAACATGCACCCCTGCTTTCACTGAAAAAATGGAAGCATTAATGGAAAAATGTGACTTGATAATCCAACCAGTTACATTTGCTTTTCTTGAGTAGAATTCCATGAGAAAAGTCAAAGGAATTATTCTCATGTATCTTTAGAGAATGAGCACATATAGTTTACAAAAGTCATTGGTATCTGGATCTGCTGGCAATGACTGCATTAGTATGCCTATGATGAGGTTGTACCTTTGTATCTGTAGTGGTAATGGTACTTGAATATTAATTTTGTAAGTCAAAGATGAGATTTGATTATTTTCAAATAAAGGGAATTCCTTGGGAGTGTAAAACATGGTAGGCCCTGTAAGTCTCCAAAAATACAGTAGAAAATCTAGTCTGAGTGAAAGACTTTTCAAATGGTGCAGTGGCCATTTGACATAGGCAGCAGTAATGCTGGAGGATTTGACTTAGCTGTTTTTTCAGTGAATGATGGATAGGCATAATTCAATAGGGAATTATGTTGAGTGAATTTACCCCAACGAAAAAATCCTTGTACTTTGCGAAAAAAGAAAAATATACCTGAAGACTCTGTGAGACCTTTTCATGTCTATCTGTAAATAACCAAAGGCTTTTTGTCTTTTGTTTTCTCTTTTTTGTTGGGGTTTTTTTTTTGTTTTGTTTTGTTTGGCTGGATTTTTTTGTTTGTTTGGTTGGATTTTTTTTTGTTTGTTTGGTTTTCTTTTTTTGGCCATTGTGTCAAAAGTTGCCTGGAGGCTGATACATAGTAGTAATTTTCAGCATATGCTTAATATTAAATTATTTTGATAGCTCTGTGGTGGTGTTTGTTTAAACAAGATAGCTTTTACAGCGAAGGGACAATTTTCTTAATTTTTCTTACTCTGCTTCCCCTTTTTTCTAGCACTACTTTGTTCTCTAGGTCCTAAAGACAGCTGTTGTAGTCTTCTAAGGCTTAAGCCCACCCAGTTCTTGTTGAAGCAGACAAGAGGCGAGAGCACTCACATTTTTATAGGACCTTACTTTTTCTCATTTCAATGTTCTTTGCTCAGCCCCCATTCACTTTATAATGTGAGTCATACTCTAAAGAGTATTCTTACAACACCTTGGATTCCCACCCCAACCCCCTTTTCTGGGCTGTCAGTTAAAAACTGGAAAATAAATTAACTTTGTCTTCAGCATCCAGTCAGTAAATCCATAAAGTCAAAGAAATACAAAAGCAGCTTCAGGGATATATTCCATTTTCTAGGTGTCTAATCCTAATTTTCCTTGAGGGCAAAAAGCCCTTCAAAATGTGTTTCCTTTCTTACCTTTGTACACTGTTAAATGCCTTCTGGGGGCAGGACAAATCATGAAGACCTGAGAAATGGAGATGTCTGTCATGTTCAATTTAGATTGTGGTTAGTGGCTTAGTGGATGTGGGGAGTTGCAGTAACAAGGAACATGATTTCAGAACACATAGCAACCACTTCTCAGAAGGTAGATTATTTTATTTCAATTTTTTTTAAGACAAATATCTCTGGAAGGCAAAAGAAAGATGAGGTGATAAGGTCTTCAAACATGCTTCATATCTACCTTATCCTTTCTGCCTCATATTTAAGTTTTACTTTACTTTTACTTCACATGATACTTTCAGATGAAAAACAGCATATGCGAAATGGGTATTTTTTTGTTTCACCCGTATGTATTTAGAATTTTATTCATTGTGTTCTTTGTTCTTGCTGCTTTTCAGGAAGAAGTTTCTGTTGCCCTAATCTTTTATTTCTGCCTAATCCTATGCAATCTCTGTATAAAATTAGCTGTTTTGTCTCTTCATTCCTCATAACTCTATTTAAACTTGCCAAATGAACCTATAGTATTATGAAGGGTTTTTTTGGAGTGATACTTTGACACAAATTAAGTTAGGCACGGTTCTACTTTCTTTTGTCTCTGGATGAAAGAAGTACCCTGAGCCAAGTACTGCTTCTTAAAAATGCTGTGGTCTCTGTTCTTGTTGGTAGACATGGTACAGAGTGGAGGCTCTCCCTTCGCTTTCATGAGTGCTCTTGCTAGTGTTTGATTAAACCATTGAAAAGGTTTGATAACAGATGATGGTTCTTGATCTTTTACTGCTGAGTAACTCCAAGCTGCTTTAACTCTATGCAGCATGTTTATGCTTTACACTATCTATTGATAGCCTCCTCTTGGAAAATTGGGTGGTTTGCTTGTTTTGAGGTGTGTTTTTGTCTGGGGGCTGGGGAGGAGCGTTGTTCAGTTTGGTTAGGTTATGTCCAGAACAGGATTAGCATCATAGGTTATCTTGAAAGTTACATATAGGTTCTGAATTAGTTTCCCTTATTTCTTGTATCAGAAACCTGAAACAGAAAATGTATCACATTCCCTTTCCCCCCCACCTTTTCTTACTCCCTTTTTTTTTGTGCCTCTCCCACCTTTCATTTTTCTTTACAGTGGGATAAGAAACTACTGATATCTTACTTTGTAGTTACTTAATGTGTTGCAGGATCCAATTTCTGTTGCTGCCCCACTTGAAATTAAATTTAAGGTCATTCTTTGTTTTATGATGCCTCACATACAAAGAAAGTGACAACACTGTAAAGGCACAAGCTAGAATGAAACACTTACTGATGGAAGACAAAAGTAATGTCAGGCACAATACCCAGAAAACCGGCATAGAACTTGTAGACTAGTAGTCATGGGCCATGGCACCAATACATAGTGTTGCACAGAAACATACACGTATTTCTTATTGAAATACAAGTTTTCTACTTTGTAAGTTATGCTTCATAGTGCTTTAGTCTAGTTTAGGACAAAATAAAGCTATCAAATACAGAAGAATAAAAAGAAGTAATCATAGAAGAGAAGCTAAAGAAGCAGTTAGCTTTTCAACTCTGAGGCAGAATTTACAAGAGGTAGAGAATTAGACTCATTGTTACCTTTAAGGTAACAACAATAGGGGAAAAGCTGTGTGCTATATCTGCATTAATAGAGATTTCTATTAGTGATTAGATGATGAACGATAGGCTCCCCCACAAAGAGAGCATGTAAGTGCTGGTAACCTCATGTTCATGCAAGGTTCATGCTCACTGATGCATGAAGATCTTTGTTTCTCTCTGATTTATTATCTAGACCTTGAATATGACGTATTCATTGTAAGATGGCTACCTGATAATATCCTGAGATATTAAGCAGAATTACTAAAATATCAGTATTAATATTTCATTCTTAAGGCTATTAAAGTTATACAGAAAGTACAGAGTTTTGTGTTGAATTGGTTTACTTCTTGTATTACATGATTTAGTATTTTAACATCAGTCTTTTGAGATTATTGATTTCTTTAAAGCAAATTCCTTTAAATTTTGTTATCCAGATCATATACAGAAACCAGCAGTATAAATCCGCTGTAAGAATGTCATATAGATTCTATTTGCTCTTTTTAGGTTATGGTAAGTCTTGGTTATCAAATGGTAGACACATTTTTTATTGTTATTAAAGTGATCTGTTTTTTTTACAGTTGGAAAACAAGCATGCAAGGGCAACCTTGAGCAAAGAGGTAAGAGCAAGTTTATTCATATTTCATAATACCTTTTCTTACTAATATTGTTCCTCATTTTGAAACTCCATTACAAATACTTTACGTATATGAAATAATCCTGCCAAAGTGGAACACTATAGTTGTAAGTGGATTTTTCAGTGCCGAGATGGAACCCAAAGTAGAGGATAAAATTTCAGTGGAGTTTATTCAGAGGCTGAATAAAACATTGTCAAGCTATTATTGCACTTAAAATTAGGGGAAAATTCTGTTCTCCTGTCCAGTGCCAGGTTGCATGCTGCCTTTGGCAAAGGAAAACGATAAATTTACTCTTCACTTACGCTAATGTAACTGAGAATTTTTTCCATGAAGTGTCCCTTGCTTTGAGAAATAATTTACATTGGTCATAAGAGTTAAAAAGGTTCTGCCGATCATTTAGTGTTGAAAGGGATTTACCTTTTCGTTACAGTATAACACATTTAACCCTTGAGGCCTAAACTGCATCTTTTAGGTGAAATTAGGAAATGAATTGAAGATTGTCTCTGAATTATGTCCCATGTCTTTGGAACTGAAGGCCATCCTTTTTGCATGTGGGTTGTCTTGCTGCAACACAGTGCAAACAGGATGAAGGGAGTATCTTTGGTTGATCCTCACCTCTCTTAGCTAGCTTGGATGTGGTGGCCCCAGGGGTTCTTTCAACTTCTGGCAGCAGGGGAGCACTGCTGCCTTGTGGTGCATGCCCCTGTATTGCTCTCCAGCAGATACAGTGGATAGCCACTTTATTAAAATATTACTATATATACTTGATTAAAATATAAATAAATGTAAATTAATAAATATTATTAACTATATTAATTAATAATATTATAATTTAATAAATAATGTAAAAATATATTATTATTGTAAAAAAATAATATTTTGTTAAAAGTGAGTATTTATTAAAAATACTCACTTTTAATGGGATTGGGAACCTTCAGAGGACACAATGTATGCAGCCAGTAGCAGGTGGTTCAGCAAGACAGAATAAAAGTGTTATCAACAAACTGTGGCGTATTTTCAACAGGATAGCCCCTTCTAGACAGCAAACAAAAAGACTACATGCTTAGAACAGTGAATTTTTCATAGTTCTCTCTTCAGTGGGGTTCAATTAGACCTGGGGAATGTTCTGATTTGCACAGGTAGGTAAATCTATTCCAAAGTGATTACTCTGGAGTAATCAAACTCCAGTGTGTGATAGTCACCCTATCCCAAGGTAATCAGATGTATCATAATGCAACAACTTGAAAAGCATTTATTTATTTTTTTATGTTTTTTTTCAACCTGGCTATAAGCAAACTTGGTTATAGTGAATTGTGTGGTCTAAAGTTTTTTAGCAGAAGTGAGACAGAACTGTTTGCAGGGATAAAATTGAGATTGTGAGGGTAGGAGAACTGAAAATTCATAAACCAGTTTAGCTGGAAGCCATGTATTGTGGAATTGTCTTCTATGTATGAGTCATCAAATGAAGCCTGAGTCCAACCATCTCAGTATACTTCTGTCTTGCAGATGACTTCAGATTGGTGTGTTGGGCCTTAAATTTCTCAGTGCTTCAACTATCTGGTCAGTGAAAGAGTTTATAGATGGCTGTAAAAGGGGAATAGGTACTTTATTTAAGTGTCTAAATGAAAAGTAAGTGTCTAAAAAAAGTTAAGTTTTTGAAAAGTCTGTGCAATTGCTGCTAACCTACTGTGGTAATAACTTCTAGAGTGGCCTGAGGTCTTTTCCTTTAACCCCAAACCCTGTTAATGCCGTGTCTGCATATGCATATGGCTCAAGGTCTGTGCCTGTGTGTGATTCCCGGCCTGATAATTCTTCCACCTATTTGTGTCTTAGTCCTCAGTCTGGAAGCTTTGATGCCCCACCTCTGCTGGGTGACTGGCTCTTTACTGCTGTCGCCTGGCATAGGAGGATCATGCTTGGCTTTTCTTTATTTTGCTAGATAAAGATAGTTTTTTGTATTTTCATAAAAATGTAGCTCAGTGTAACTCCTTGAATAGTCCATATCTGTTTTAAAGCTTGGTTTCATAGTGGTTTGTAAAACTAAACAGAGGACATTATAGACAGCACTTTTTTTACTATTGTGTGCACCTGGATTACTATTTACAACAGATGAGCACTTTGATTTTAATTAAGTGAATGACATTTATTAACTACCCCATGACTAGTTCAAAATAAATCAGCAAAGTCTGAACAAAATAAAAATAATTAATCTACAGAGATGATTGTCTTCTGTGAATCATCTAATGCCACCTACCACAGATTGGCGTTTCAGGAACCGTTAGTGAGGACTTTCCACTTTGTGACATGGCACAGCGATGGCAGATATGTCTAATTAGTGCTTTTCCCAATAGGCAAGGTCTTCTAATTATTTTAAAGGAATAGAAAATGAGTGTCTGGTAAAGAGTCAGAGGAAAGAACTCTTGGCTTTCTCCCTCTCCTATGCATGCCATACTACACACACAGATCTGTAGTTCAAAACCAATCTTTAAGAAAGCACTGAAGAAAAACATACATCTATAATAGCCTGATTAAATTTTATTCTGAAGTATGAAAAAAGCTTCTATTTAGAAATAGAAAAAACATGTTTATTAAAAGGAAAACCTCAGCCTCATCTTTAAAAGCATTTCTTTTTACAGGTATAATGAAAATATAATTCAGAGGTTGTTAAAGTTCTTAACCTAGATGGATACTTTTTATGATGCTTGACCAGCATGTGTGAAAATTTGTTTTTGTTGGACATGAATATTTATTGGCTGTAACACATTTTACTGCTTAAATATATTTAAAAAACTATTGATGATATTTTATTTAGTACAGTTGGCTTTCTGTGAAGAGAAGATTGTCTCTAAAAAGCCTGAGTTCTGAGATATAATGTTACAGTGCATGGAGCTTGACTGAAATTTGGTTTTCAAAGCCATATCCTCTGTCCATCGGCTGCTTGCACCTTCTCTCACCTGACAATTTTCTACTTCCCCTCAGTCTGAGACAATAGTTTAGAAAAGCCGCAATAGTTTAGAAAGCCATTCCGGTAACAGGATCAATGATTAGATTATTTTGTTTAAAGGGATCTTTTAAGGGGTTCTTTTGGCAAGGTCATTTTTAACCAAACTGTATTTAGTCCAGTGACTTGCAGCTGCACTCCGTTAACACTTGTGACAGCTGAGGAGAAAGGATAAAAGGAACAGGTAACTTGGTGCCATTGTCTCTCTAAGATTGCTTTCTGTCCAGAGTCCAAGTATATGTAACTTTGGACATGAAAATGTATGGACATTTTTGTAGGTGATGTGAAACTTGAGGCTCCTGCTAGACAGCATGTGCAGCTGTACATAAAAGTAGAAACAGAATCGTAAAACATGAACTTGCACCGCATGGTCAAATACAGGGTTTTTTTTTTTTTACATGACAGCTTTCTGTGCTTTGTTGGGGTTGTCCCCCTAGCAAGAAGCCTAAATTGTTTCCTCTTCAATTTTTCAAAGACTTTGTTACAGCCTGTATGTTCCTGCTACCTTCTTTCCCCATCTCCTTTTTGCACCTGAAGGTTTGCCTCTCTCCACTTGTCTTTCTTTTGTGTTTGTTGGGTTTTTTTAGACTACCAGCAATTGATAAAATAACTGTTTTCTCTGATGTTGCTGGGTTTTGCAGGTGCTCTGTCTTTTCCCAGATTTAAGATTTCTCAGCCTTCAACACAGGATGATATTGTGGACCGTTGCTTTATTTTTGATAGAGCTGTTTGCATATTAGTTTGAATGTTAATCCGCAGCTAGCTGAGGGCTGCTAAGATCCTATGAGATCAGACTCTGAATTTTGTGCTCTGTATTGCACTTGGGTTCTTATTACCTGCCATGAGAACCTGAGCTCAAAAAAAATGGCTATAAGCAAGAGAGAGAAAATCAAAGATGAGGTAGGGGGAAGAAGAGGAAAAAGCCAGAATAGAAGAAAGAGAAAATAATCAAGAGAAGTGTGATGAAACCAAGGTAGAAGATAGAGACTTTTCACCATGGATTTCTGTGTCAGCTCAGGCTGAGATTTTAGAAGACTGTTGCCTTACTTTTAGGAACAAAGCACTAATTTTTTTTTTTCCTTTGTTCATTAAAATAAGTGCCCAGCACAGCATTTTAACTATTGCTAATTAACCATTCCCCCTGTAGTCCATATGTAAAGTACCAGCTTGCTTGAGGTTTGCATATGGGTAAATTCTGAGGCCATTGTTGAATCCAGATGCTCTCCTGACCTTTAGAATTTTGTTTACTTAGAATGAAAAACAAGGAAAACTTTTTGCTCAACTTCATCCTTGTATATGGTTGTTTCTTCATATAAAAGCCCTGGAAGAATTATATAGTAGAGCTTCTTCCCCAAACCCAAGATTAAACTGAATAGAGAGATTAGGATTGGGTTGTACAAATATGTTGCCAGCTGAAAATACTTTGAAGTACACCTCCCCTTTTCTTGTAAGGGATTGGTGAATCCCTTAAAATGTCTTTCATTGCTTGGGCAATTGTATGAAGGGCAAAGTTCACCCTGAATTATGGCAAAAAACAATATATGTAGTACATGTCATCTGAATAGCTGTCCAATGTTTACTGTTGTTCCCAGCAACATAGAATCATAGAATAGTTAGGGTTGGAAAAGACCTTAAGATCATCAAGTTCCAACCCCCCAGCCATGGGCAGGGACACCTCACACTAAACCATGTCACCCAAGGCTATGTCCAACCTGGACTTGAGTACCACCAGGGATGGAGCATTCACAACTTCCCTGGGCAACCCATTCCAGTGCCTCACCACCCTTACAGTAAAGAATTTCTTCCTCATATCCAATCTGAACTTCCCCTGTTTAAGTTTTAACCCGTTACCCCTTGTCCTATCACTGCAGTCCCTAATGATCCTTGATTCTTCTCTTAGTTCAGTTTTAGTTGGGCAGTGTCCTGTTACATCCTTGCCTCTTCCAACTTGGCTTGTCATGACAGTGCACATCAATTATTCAACTGATCCTTAAGTGTTTCAGACAACATATGTTGTTGTTGTAAGCAGGTTTAAAACTATGATGTTGTCCAGTCTTGGTGTTAGCTCAACGGGCCTTACTGATTGTTTTTCTTTCCTACAGCACTGCTGTTCCAAACCTCAAAATCAGTATGTGGGAAAGAGATTTAGAAGAATAGCCTTAAAATTAATAAATTTAATGTCAGTTTTCCCCGATACAGTACTAATGTTCTGTGGTGCAGACTAGTGATTGTTTATGTATGCGTTTCCTAGTTTGTTTCCGAAGTGCAAAGTCATGAAATCTCTAGTTTTCTCTTTGCAAAGAGAGTTTTTAGAGGGAACCCCTCTGCTATCTGAAGATCCCCTGATTGAACAGTCAGCCTAATTTGAGGTGGGAAGTGAAGCATGTAGACAACACTTGCCACGCTACGAATGCCTGTGAACACCACAGGGAAATGACGGTTAAAATAAGAAATGATTGGTTTAGGCCAGGTAGGATTTTACCAGAACTTGTGATAAAGTCCTGGCTTCACTGAGGCAAATAAAAGCTTTTGTACTGATTTGAATGAAATTTGGCCTGCAAGTGAAATACTTCTGAATACATGGTGAAGCGATAATATGGTTCTTGCATGAACCTTACTGAACAGCTGGACTGTATCAGACTTGCTACTTCAGAGTGAACATCGTCAATGGGTTTCACCCAGACTTACTCCATAAGCCTGGCCTTACCATCCTGAAGCCAAGGCATGAGTGACTGTTAAGATCATTACCTTTCCATTCATCAAGGAGCAGTACCTGTATTGCTTGCAATAGGAATTCCTTCAACGTGCAATAGTTACACTGGACATGCATTTTTCCAAGTTAAATATTTTTGTCAACAAATAAAAGCTAACTATTCAGAAGTGCAGTTGCTAACACAAATCGTATAGATAAGCACAAAGCTTTTGTAGTTTGTTGATGTTAAATGTTGCGCTAAAAATGCAGAAAAATACTACCAGAAGTTTAGAAATCTCTCTTGGAATATGAGGTGCCTTCAGCATTGTACAAGGTTTTGCTTGGGTGGAGATAATTTTCTTCAGAGCAGCCCCTGTGGTAACACACCAGTGGTTTAATTATTGCTGAATGGCCTTAAGGCTGCCACTGTTTCTCCAACTGCCCCCACAGTGGGTAGGCTGGGGGTGGGCAAGAGGATGGGAAGGAGCACAGCTGGGAGAGCTGACCCCAAGTGACCAGAGCAATATTCCATGCCATGTAGTGTGACACTTGGCAATATAAAACCAGGGGATATTTCCAAGGCAGCCATTGCTCAGGGACTGGCTGTGCATCAGTCAGTGATGAGTGATTTCCTTTGCATCGCTTTGGGTGGGGTTTTGTTCCTTTTTAACTTCACTTATGGAAAGTGTTGATTGACCCACAAGATTTTTGCCTTCTAATTGCCTTCCCACTTTTGCTGCGGACAAGTGAGTGAATGGCTGGTGTTTGTCTAATTGCTGGCTGGAGCCAAGCTACTACAAGCATAAAGCCTGAAATTTACTCTAATTTCCATTTAACAAACTGGGAATGAAAAGTATCCCATTTAGAAGAACTTTTCTTGAAACTGTTGAAACCTAGGACTAAGAGAATTTTCCTATCCTTGTACTTCGTATCAAAATGTACTTTATTTCAAGGTAGAGTATGAATAATTAATTATTATGAGAAACTTACTTCCTTTACAAAGCCTTATGTTTTTGCTTTATTTAACACACAAATCTCTTCTAGAGTGAACACTGGCAGCTCTATCTAGAAAAAAAATAAATCGTGACAGAGTCACTATGTCATTCTATCATCATGTTTTGGCTTCAAGTCATTTTCCATAGTTTGTTCATTTTCAGAGCTTAAAATTCCTCCCACAGCTCAAAATATATTTTAAGGTGATGCTGCAGGCTCAGGATTCATTTCCAGCTTAAGAGAAAGGTGCAAGCAAATGCTGAAGTTTTGGCAACAGATACAGAGATACTTACTATGGTAGAAACTACAGGCTGAAATTTAGTCATAATTCTTGGAAATGGGATAAATTCAATATGCTTGAATCTCATGCTTTTTCCAGTAAGAGGGAAAGGTGTACTCTAACTGTTACTGTAGAGCCTAGTAGTGTGATTCAAAACTATAGAATGTGGCTCTATCTCTATGTGATGAACTTGCCACCAGCTCCATCAGAAGGTCTGAGAAAGAGCTAGAGGAGTTTGATTTTGCACATGTGTTTGTGAGAAGCATATGAAAGTGGAAAGAGGTAGCAAGGTTCAGATAAAAACAACCTCACTTTGAGATTTATGTAATAGTTTTGTAGAACTAACTGAGGCTGGAAAAAGATACCAGTGAACAGGATTCCTATTATCTTTAAAGTAGCCTTTAAAAAGAATTCTCATTAAATGTCCTACCTTAACGAGTTTAAGAGCCAAGGATGCTCAGCAATGAAATCAACAGAGGGATATTTGAAGCAATCTAAGGGATGGAGAACTGTCTTCTTTTCTTGGCTTATTTGCTGTTATGAGTTGTATACTATTCATGCCATCTCAGGATCCGGCTCTCACCTTCATTAAGATCGCTTGTTCACCTAGCACAGTACACAGAAACAGCAGTGATGGTAAAAAAGAGTCTCCCTGAGCGCATAGGACACCATAAAACACAGTATGGACTGGAGAGTGTATGGAACAGTGTTTTGCCTGCTGTACTTGCTCTACTGCCCAGACCTGTTAAATCTCTGCTCAACTGGAGGTAGGGAGTAGGCAGGGACATATCCAGGAAAGACGGAAGAGGGAGTGGTTCTTTTGGGATTCTTCTCAACTGGCAGAACCTTTCTTACATGGCAATGAATTAAATTTTGGCTTCCTACAGTGAGGCTGAGAAAAGGGATCAAAGAGCTGGGAACTCCTTTGCCGCCACCTCGCTTTGTTCTGCATAGCCTGGTAGCAGCAAGTTTATTGGTTTTAATAAATTTCTGTCTTTCACTTTACCTCCCCTATACCTAAATATTAGGTTATAATGAAGATTTCATTAAATTAGAGGTCACTGTAGACATTTTATAGGAGCAACAGAAAAAGGAAAAAAGTACTGTACTGGAGTTGCAACTTATATTTCAGCAGTTGTGTATTACCTAAGCAGAGGACCTCACCAATAAGGGAGTTCACAGTGTTTTTCTTAACCTGCTGCTTTAGGCTCATTGCAGACAAGAGCTACTTCCTCTGTATTGTATTTTCTCATTTTAAAAGTACTTTTTACACAATAAGAACCTGACTTTTAGAAATCTATTTCAATACAGTAAGAATTTTGAGCAATGAAGAATTTAAAAATGAAACCTGGAACACTGTTCTCTAGTAAACAGTGAATAATTTACAATCAATTTGCAATGAAAAATGAGGGTACATTGGCTTGGTTTTTATTAGGGGTAATTTTTTTGTTGTTAAATGAGAGAGACAGAAATTGAGCAAAGTCCAATAAAAAGTAAGGAAATGGGCAACTACATAGCGGCTGTTCAGAAAACTTTTTACTAGCATATGTATGTTCCTTTTTTGATTTTTTGCTTGGCAGAAGGGAGAATCCTGCACTTTCCTCTTACGTACTTCTGAAATTCAGGTGGACTGGTTCTCAAGTTTGCCAACAAAGTTTCAAAGGAACTGCATCTTGGAAGTTGACATCCTTTGCTGTGTATAGAAGAATCCAGGTCCTTTTTCTCTGGAAAAAGTATCCCTATATAACTAGAAGAGAAGAGCAATCTCAGTGCAATCCAGTTTGGGGATGTTGTTTCAGTGATGATCAAATTGGTCGAAGCCCTTGGGTTTGATCTACCCGTCAGAAATCTGATGCTCCTTCCTTCTCAACTGTTCAGCATGCCTCCTGCCACATAGCTTGATCCTCAGAACATTTCCTCATGTATGTTTTCTGGATCTCAGTATAACATTATTTTTCACAAACAAAAAAATGGTCTTGTTAACTTTGTAAAATTGTGCTAATAAGAGCAATGTTTGAATTGTTATTCTGGGTGCCAAAATCGGTGATTTTGGAGACATAGTGTGTGATGCAAATGTCCAAAATACAAGCTAAGAACAATTTACTGGCAGGCCAGAGAGGCTAGAGGGCTGGCTTTCTACTACAAGTATCACCTGTGATGCCTAAAGCCCACATGCCATGAGGTATCACTATTTTAGCTGAGCCAACCATCTTGCAGGCCTATTTCCTATTAAAGACTTGTGATTCTGTGGAAATGGAACCCTATTTTTAAAGTCTCCAAGGGGTCCTGAACATCTTTGACAGGCACCAGAAAATTGAGTTCAGTGTTCAGATTTGTCTACCTTTTCTCACAAACTCAGACATAAGGGCTGATACTATCCTGTTTTGAAGGACAGTTTAGAAAGCCTAAGTTTGGTTTCCTTGTTGCCCTGGGATAATATAAGCATGGTATTTATTTTATGTCTTACTTTCCTGCAGAGTTTTTTTGCTAGCTGGCAGCTGAATGGCTCCAGTTGGTAATTCTTCATCATCCTGTTGAACCTGTGCTACTTCCAAAACTTAGTATGAGATTTATGGGGCAAAGGAGAACACAACTAGAAGAAAACTTGAGCTTGGAGACCAAGCAGTCTTTTCAGTTCTTCTGCAGCACTGTTCCCCAGTGTTAATGGCTGTGTTGTGGTCTGTGCCATACAGCCCAGGGAACAGAAGGGCTTGGATAGTAACATAAGACTTTTCATTCCAGAGGGCTGGAACAGTCCTGCTTGAAGACCTCCCTAGCAGGAGCCAGGAGATTCCTTACCCTTTCCCCAGCCTTGTGCCTAAAGGAAAACAGAGGGATGTAGTCATTATGGACACTAGGCTATGCATAGATCAGAATCGCAAGCAGGTATATAACACATGGGGGTGTTGTGGTTTAAGCCCAGCTGTAACTCAGAAAAACCACACAGTCTCTGGAGTCTCTCCTCCCCCCTCCCCCCCACTCCCAGAGGGATAGGGAGGAGAATCAAAAGAATGTAACTCCCACAAGTTGGGATAAGAACAGTCGAGTAACTAAGGTGTAACACAAATCACTGCTGCTACCACCAATAATAATAATGATAAGGAAAATAAAAAGGGAAGAGAATACAACTGCTCACCACCCGACAATCAGGCCATGAACTCACTCTTTCAGGTTTCTGCCCCCAGTTTTTACATCCTGGGCATGACATCCTGTGGTATGGAATACCTCTTTGGCTAGTTTGGGTCAGGTGTCCTGTCTGCTTCCTCCCAGCTTCCCCTCCTCCCTGGCAGAGCATGAGACTCAGAAAGTCCTTGGTCAGACTAAACATTTGAGCAGTAACTAAAAACATCGGTGTTATCAGCACTGTTCCCAGGCTGAAAGTCAAACACAGCGCTGCACCAGCTACTAAGAAGGAGAAAAAATGACTGCTGCTGCTGAACCCAGGACAGGGGGTTATTCAAAGTTCGCCACCACCGTAGAGTAATGGTGGAAAAGAGAGGAAAAAGTTGTGGCTTTTAGTAAAAAAAAAAATAATATTGATTAAAAAGCACAGTGCCAAGATAGTGAGAGAATTAAATGCCTAGATTCTGGATATTTGAAAACAAACACACAAAATTCAGTGCTAGAGAGTTTACCGTTAATTAGCTGTCTAAAATTACCTCCTCAATTTGTATATTACATTTTTCGTTCTTTTGATGGTTGGGTATCATTATATACAAGATCATGAAAGTGCTGTATCAAGTTCCATAGTAACAGCAGACTCTCTGGGAATTCTGGGTTTGCAAACTAAAACAATTACAAGTTACAAATATGTAGTTTGTTATTTCAAGTTAACCCTAAATTTGCTACAACTCCCGATAATTTCCAAAAATCCCCCCACATTCATTTCTGGATAAATTAAAATTTTCTCCCTGTTGTGTGAGGGAACTATGCAGATTTTGTTTAGGAACCATGATACAGATTATAGCCTGTTTTTTTTACTTCAGGAGGATTTTTGCTTTTCATCTTAGCTGGACAAGGAATTGTTCGAGACTTTGCATGCAAAACTACGTCTTTACAAGTCTCTCCTAGAAACTGAACAGCATGCATATGTTTGAAGGGCCTCATTCTAATCTCACATAAAATCACTGTAAATCACTTGTGATTCACTGAGCTTCTTCACTGTCATGCATAAAAAAAAAGAAAGTCCCTGGTGTACTGTGATAGCCACCTGTCATGATGAATATTTTTGTTTCACTCCCCCCCCTTTTGTTATGTTTAATTCCTTTATTTCTCTTTAAAATTCAAATACTTTATTTTTTAAGAGAATAAACTCCCTTTCTGTGTACAATACCTAGGAAAATGGTATCTTCATTTCCTGACCTAGGTACAGTTACAATAAGTATAACAAACCATTGGTTAATAATGCAAAAGAAAATAAATCTTTACTAAAGCCATTGAATTGTTTGTAAGTTTTGTTAATGAAATCCATGTCAACATAATTCCTAATCCTACCTTGTTATGTGTGAGAACAGCTCTTCTGGTTTTCTACATAGATGCACATTTTTGTTTGGGTTGAAGGGACCTTAAAGCTCATCAGTTCCAACCCCCTGCCACAGGAAGGGACACTTTCCACTCGACCAGGTTGCTCCAAGCCCTGTCCAACCTGGCCCTGAACGCTGCCAGAGATGCAGCAGCCACAGCTTCTCTGGGCAACCTGTGCCAGTGCCTCACCACCCTCACAGGGAACAACTTCTGCCTGAGATCTCATCTCAGTCTCCCCTCTGTCAGCCTAAAGCCCTTCTCCCTTTTCCTTCTTCCTACATGCTCTTGTAAAAAGCCCCTTTCCCCTTTCTTGTAGCACTGGAAGCTGCTGTAAGGTCTCCCCTGAACCTTCTCTTCTCCAAGCTGAACAATATATGCATGTGGAAAACATGTTCTTTAAATTGACAGAATGTGAGCTCTTCAGAAAAAAGAGAATTAAAGAAATCAAAACACATAAAATCAGTTTCACTGCCTCTAAAATCTTTATGACGTTTGTGCACAAAGATGATTAAACTGATGTCAACAGCAGATATAGCCTTGGTGTCATCCTAATTTACCAAGGACAGCTTTCACATTAGAGATTTTAAAATACAAAGTACATTAATCTTTGCCTTCAGAATGTGTGTGTGAGACTCGTGTGCGTATGATGCTCATGTGGAATCGCATGAAGGATGAGTATATTCGCGCAGGCTTGTCATTGGCTACAGTGTGTACCGCTCTTGGATACGATGTAACAGCCTTGTTCCAATGTATTCATGTAACTATATGAAGTCATAGTGAGGACGCTGGAACAGGATCCTTTTATGACTGTTACTAGTAGAAAAGGAATTATGACTCTTATGACCCATTACTTTTAAATCCTGAACTTTTTAAAGATTTGAGTTAGATTTAACCATTATATTAGTCTTGTAGAGTTCAGTAATCCTCTGTCTCAGTTCAGAGCTGATGTTCAACATGCTATGAAGGTTCTTTAATAGAAGTTGAGGTTGCAGGAATGTTCAGCATCAAACTGTCATGTTGCTGCAGAATTAGGGCACTCCCTTATGAATTAGTAGGAATGGAATAACGAATTTCTGCATCTTATGCTGTCAGCTCTGCACAAATCATTCTGGAGAGGTACCACAGCTCTGTGGTGTTACCGTGTCAGTGGTTGGGCGGTTGGTTTGTTTCTTTTACTGTGGTGAGAATCACTATTTATTTCCTTATTCAGAGCACATATAAGAAAATCTCTTCTACAGATGTTGATAAAAGCTGAGGCTTTCAGGTAGGTCGC
The DNA here is from genome assembly GCA_028858755.1 of Ara ararauna. Taxonomy (NCBI): domain Eukaryota; kingdom Metazoa; phylum Chordata; class Aves; order Psittaciformes; family Psittacidae; genus Ara; species Ara ararauna. The sequence continues at coordinate 28,277,766 of CM054380.1, forward strand.
AGTTTTAAGCAGCTGAAAAGGGAGAGAACACTCTTCCAGACTGTCAGGCAGACAGATGAGCCAAAGAGGTTTCAGCCTCAGCACTTGCTTCACATTGTGAGAGTGAAAGGGGGCAGAGGTTTGTGTGAACGAATCTTCAGACTTTCTTTTGCCTTATCTCTTGGTTTCTGTGATAATGAAAGGTTCTGTGAAACTATTTATTTTGGGAGTGTCATTATTTGTCCTGCAGTCCTTCTGCTTAGCACAAGAAGTTCTATTGCTCCTGTCTGTAGAGAGGAGTGGTGGTGTTTGCTCTTTGGAGTCATTGTCGAAGAATAACAGAATAGGTCAGAGAAGCTAGAGAGAGTGGAAGAAGAATGGAGTGCACCAGAACCATCTTATTTCTGATTTTTAAATGAGAAGTAAATTAATTGGGTGCCCTGCCAGCATACAGTGACGATAGGGGTTCTCAGGGTAAAAGATGTGAAACCAGGCTTTTTTGTCTATGGAAGGACATAAGCCGATGAAAAGTGAGGGCCATAAGCTATTGAAAGAAGTTTACGTATTCAAAAACTCTGCAAACTTTATTTGGTATTAGGGATAATGCTGCGTGTTCCTTTCACTGTTTGTTATTCGGCCAGTCCAGCTGTGACTAATCTATTCATTAACCTTTCTGAAGGAACCCTTGCTGTAGATATGGCTGCCTCCCCTCAGAGTGGTGGGAGAGATTCCCCATTGTAAGATTAGGGCTGAAACCAAATAAATGGAAAACTGTCAGCTTCAGCAATTCAACAGGGGATGCATTTTGGGAAGTTCAGGTAGAACTGTCTGTTACATTAAAATATGGCATCCAAAAGTTGGGGTCCTACCCCTGTCATGAAATCTCAGCTGTCTGGGGCAGACAGCTGTCTTGAAACATATTAACATATTCAACTGGATTTACTTGTGAAATGGCAGAAGTTTGTCAAGGTCTGTCTTCTCTTTACAAGTTCAATTCTAAATAAACACATGGTGTATAAGATGCATCACAAAAATGATAATATTTCCATAGTATATTTTTACTCAAATCTTGTGATGTTTGAAGAATCAAAATTGATAACTGAAACTGTTGTCACTTTTTTTTTTTTTTAATGTCCCTTCTTTGAATAATATCATAATGGCTAAAATTTCATTGTATTTACTAATGCTTTAGTTTTGAAACTCAGATAGAATTTTTTCCACCTTAAAAAATTTCTGGAGAAAAGGAAAGAGCAAATCAGATTAAACAAAAGTGGAAAAAAAAAAAAAAGAATATATTTAACATTGTGTATTGGTCAAAATAACAGGGAAAAAATAACTAATAATGTTATGAATTGAAAACTAGTTCTGAGTCTCATTAAAACCTTAACTGCTTTAGGCTTTCCCTTCTCTCACCTGCCACCCACTGATGACCTATGAGTCACCAACTATTCCAGCTTCATCTGAAATCTTTATTAAATTATTTTAAACCCTAAAGCCCTGTGTGATAAGAAAAACAACAAATCAGCTTTTATACTTTTAATTTATAAGATGATCTGTAAATAACAGAAATCATAGTTTTCCATGTATATATCTACACATGTATCTGTGTTAACAGCTACAATATGCATAATTCTGTAGTATTAAGCTCATAAATAGCATAAATTATGAAAGATGATGCTGTTTTAGCTCATTGCAGTTTGCTGTTCATAAATTAACCCTTTTAGAAAATAACTAGAGGACTTTCAGGTTTATTCAGAATATCAGCCCCCGGGCAGCAAACAAAATGTTAATCAGGAAATACATTTCTTCCCAAATCTTCTTCTTTTTTTTTTTTTTTTTTTTTTTTTTTTTTTTTTTTGGTGCTGGTTAGTGAATCTCAAAATGGCTATTGATTTAAAATTATTTTTATTCAATAACATAGAATAATACTAAAGGCTCTGTTCTGTCAATGTTTTTCTCTGTTAACAAGAGCTTGGCCTTAGTCATTGCCTAGATGCTTCTCATCAATTACATGTGCAAGTAACTACCTGCTGTTTGTCTCACCATGGAACAGATAACATCTCTGTGAGTAATTGCAAAGTCATTGAAACCAAAAGTCTCTTCTTGACCTGATGCAACAGCTCACGGAAAACAACTGGACTTGTGTGTGTCAAATGGTGGGTGAAGTTCCTAACCATTAATACTGTTGTAAAAGTTAGACATACATTGTAATGCTTCTTGGGATCTGTTGTGTGTCCTGAACAGTACTACCTACTGTGTCCTATGAGTACCTGCCTCCAGGAGAGGTTTTGCAGATGTAGATTCTGAAGTGGGAAGGAATCATTGTTAGTTACACCACAGCTCAAGGGCGATGTATGTAAGTCCACACCCCCTTCACACATATCTTTCACATGTACTGTGCACAACAAGATTTTCTTGTGGGTGGCTTCACCATGTGGATGTTCAAGGCCAGGTTGGACAGGGCTTGGAGCAACCTGGTCTAGTGGAAGGTGTTCATGCCTGTGGCAGGAGATTGAAACTGGATGAGCTTTAAGGTCCCTTCCAACCCAAACCAGTCTGGGATTCTGTAATTTCATATTTTGTTAATTTTGCTAGCATTGTTCGTTCTGTTTGTGTATTGTATAGGAAGGTAAGTAATTTAGCTATTAATTAGGTATAATTTAATTTTCCTACCATGTAGCACAAGATATATAAAATGTAAAGGCTGCAGTATTTACCTTCTTGAAGTCACACTGTGACAAACACATCCAGGCCTCCAGGGTACTGTTCAATCATTTAATTTTTTGGCCAGCCCTTCTTTGCCACCTTCCCTTAGCATATGGGCTGGTATAAGCGCAAATCATAGAATCATAGAATAGTTAGGGTTGGAAAGGACCCTAAGATCATCTAGTTCCAAGCCCCCTGCCAAGGGCAGGGACACCTCCCACTAAACCATGACACCCAAGGCTATGTCCAATCCAGCCTTGAACACCGCCAGCGATGGAGCATTCACAACTTCACTGGGCAGCCCATTCCAGTGCCTCACCACCCTTACAGTAAAGAATTTCTTCCTCATATCCAATCTAAACTTCCCCTGTTTAAGTTTGAACCCGTTACCGCATGTCCTGTCACTTCACAGCATGAAGGAGCAGTACTTGAAATATCAACAAAGGACCTGATGAGTTTCAGCATATAGTCAAAATAACAATAGCAAAATGGCTGATTACAGTGTGGGCAGAATGATGGAGGCAGAGTTTAGGAGTTTAGGCTTCTCCATGGTGAAGCACTTACTGAAGTTCAAGCATATGAATAATCTCACAGAAATTATTTCAGATTAGTTAAGTTTCATTTAAGCATGTGACTAACAACTCTCCTAGGCCAGGACATTAATCACGACTGAATGTCCTCAGCAGTAGGTAAGATGATCATTCAGAGATGGTCATTTTGTGAATATGTTTTTGTAGCTCCTTTAAAATACAGATCTATGTCACTGATGACTCATATGATGGAAAAAGCAGTTGAGAAGATCAGTGCTAGTACCAAAATATAACCTTTTTGCTGCATGAAGTAGACACACTGACGTACCAGTACAACTTCTTCCACTTGCATAGTCTGAAATGGGATTCTGTAGTGGTACACATTTTTTTTGCTCACTTTTCTATTTTATTTTATTTTTTAATAATTAAGTGGAACCAAAAGTAATGTAGCTTTGCTTTTTAAGATAACCTTTACTTAGGACAGATCTTCACTCTGGTCAGCTGTTAAGGCTGCTTTCAATATGTTGTTTAAGAGGGAATCAAGTTCACCCATTGTGACTCTTTTTTGCTTCTTTTACAAACTATTTTCTTTTCTCTTGTCTTCATAGAATTATATACCTCATCTTTTTTATTCTTCTCTGTGTCATCTACCATTTTATACTCGAGCCAGTTTTTGTTTCCTTTTAACGTATATAGATGTTGCCACTGATCTCTTATCTCCTTTTTTTCTTCCCTACTTGACCTCTCTTCTCTTTCACTTCTGCCTCTTGGATACAAAAGTCCTAATATACATAATTGGACATTGGGGAAAGTTCTGGATTCATTTTGGCCTAGTGTAACATGCTTTGTAAGACAGCACATTACCTACATTGAGATTATCTATACAGCTATTTAGATTTAAAAAATAACAAACCAAATGCGTCTGTAATGATAAAACTGTCTTGTGCTTGTCAGTCAAAAGAGTTGTAATTGTCTGTGTCCCAAGAAAACAAAACAAGCCTAAAAAGCAACCCATCCTTTAAAATAACAGGGAAAAGCAGTACAGTACTTAAATTAATGCGGTCTATCTGAACAACAAGTAATGCAACATTTCCTTAACTGTAGTAAAACTAGAGACAACCCACAGATATGGGCAGTTGGTGAGTGGGTAGCACTCCAGTACAGTCATGCCTGAGGAGTAATTACATTGTAATTGGTATTTTTGCTTTTGCTCTCACTCTGCCTTGCTTCCAGCAAGTGGATGCTGTTCTCCCCCCACACACTGCTCTTACCTGACATGGACTGGGGGAGTGCAGGCAACTGAGAGAAATTGTAAAATGCTCCAAAGAAAATTAAGCTTTTCTCTCAATATTTTTAACAGGAAGATATACCTATTTTGTGATTGTAAAGATGAGCTGTCCCAGTGCGAATCCTGTATGAATTCTCCAAAATGTACCCAGTTCTCCATAGTCTCCTCCTTCAGCTTACTTTTATGCCACAGTAATTGCCTCTTTACTTCTCAGTAACTTTGTAACAGAGGAGAGTGGAAATAGATGATTCTCCTGGGTTCAGCAGCAGCAGTCATTTTTCTCCTCCTTGGTAGCTGCTGCAGCGCTGCGTTTTTGACTTTTGGCCTGGGAACTGCGCTGATAAACACCAGTGTTTTCAGTTACTGCTTGGTTATGTTTTGGTCTGACCAAGGACTTTCTGAGTCTCATGCTCTGCCAGGGAGGAGGGGAAGCCAGGAGGAAACAGAGACAGGACACCTGACCTAAACTGACCAAAGAGGTATGCCATACCACAGCATGTCATGCCCAGGATGTAAAAGCGGAGGGCAGAGACCCGGAAGGGTGGGGGTTCGCTGCTGGGTCGAGCTGGGTATCGGTGGTGAGCGATTGTATTATTTTCCCTTGCATTTCCCTCATCATTATTATTATTGGTGGTAGCAGCAATGATTTGTGTTATATCTTAGCTACTGGACTGTTCTTATATCAACCCGTGGGAGTTGCATTCTTTCGATTCTCCTCCTCATCCCCCCGGGAGAGGGGCAAGAAAGAAGGGGGAGTGAGTGAGCGAACTGGGTGAGTTATAGTGGCTTAAACCATGACAATGATCCTGCACTTTAAGTTAGCAAAAAATCTCAGGTCCTTCTTGTATGTATATTGGGGGATATTGTTTCCAAAACAGGATACATTTTTTTCTGCAAACATCCTACTCACCAGCCCCTAGGGTCATGTTCACAGTCGTACTCAACCATTATATAGTATGTAGGAAGAATCATGTGGGACAGATTTGACTTTTATGTGGAAAGGCTTGGCATAGTGGCCAGGGAACACTGTAAAACTTCTAGGTTTGAATCTCTTTTGTAGTTGCCAACATTTTGCTTTGAATGCCCTATAGAAGTAATTTTTTTACCCACAGATCTCTCCATTCTGCTGTCACATTAGTGAATCTGCCTGGCAGATATTTTGCAGGGGAAGAGTCTGGGGAAACTGTGTGTTCATCTGACTTTATTATGGCATATTCTTCAAGACTTTGAAAACAAAACTTACATTCAATGTTAGTTATCCTAAAGTTCTGGAAGTCACTTTTCTGAACTTAGACTAGATTTAGTTTTGCTCATCTCTCCAAATATAAGACTGAATCCGTGTACAGGACCAGTCACCTTTGATAGTAAGTCTGATTTGACTTTTTTGTGTTTGTAACACAGCCATCTTTGTTGACTTTTAGATGCAGATCAGGAATTTCCCAACATTTAAATATGCACCTATACTTTCTGTATTAGAGGTGCTTTCACCAGCACCCTTGCAGAAGATGAGGGTGGCAGTCAAGGCCATCTGTTCAGCCTTGCTAGTTTGTAAATCTACCTGTATATCATGGGATCAGAGTTTGCAATGCACAGATTAATTAAAACTACAAGAAAGTCAATAGTACAGATTGGCACTAACCAGGGAAAATGTCAGCTCCTTATTGAATGAAACTATGCAGTTAGGCTAGCAATTGCAGAGCTAGTATGACTAGAGTCAAATAAATAGCATGCTGCAGAAAATATAGCCACCCTTACCTTAATGCAGTAGAAAGCCTTTAAGGTGCTAAGAGTAGTGTTGCCCCCAAGGCATATATATGATGTGCTGTCTTTTAGTAAAAATTAGCAACATTGTAAAGAGCATTACAGAGAGCAGACAGGACTATTAGTCTTGGGTTTGCTTATGCAAAATGTAATCCTAGTGAAATCCAATTGAGGACATCTAGAAATTTAGAAAAAATACATATAGATATGAAGCCAGCCAGACAAACATAAAACTGCAGCAAAGGTGATAGAAAATTGCATCCCGAGGAGTTCTCTGACTAAACCAGTAAAAAAATGGGGTGAAAAAAATTGAAAATCAGACAAATCCATGAGAGAAAATGTGAATAGACCAAAGACCTTACCAGGATGTGTTATATTTAATAACTGTCAGTCAAGTTTTCTAGGAAAGACCATGGTAGCACGTATGTCCACAATCTGTGTGATACGACACACGAACACAGCCTTTCTCAGGAACTGAGATGTTACTGCTGTAGATGGTGGTTAAAAAGCCAGTACATATACATATTTTTGAAGGAAATAAAAAACCCTAATACACTCCTCCCCTCCAACTCTTCAAAAGACAAATACAGAGCTACTGTAAAACCTCAGACAAAAAGACACAAAGTAAGTCAGTTTATGATGTGGTTTTATTTGACATCAGATACTCTTTGCTGCTGGAAATATTCTTTGACAAAGGATTGATTATAACAGAACTGAAACATACATCTTGAAAGCTAATGATGTACTTAAAAATCATTCTTCCTTTAATTAAGAAATAGAAGAGTGAAGATTATTTCCATATCAATGAACTAGAGAAGTAAAAATAACTGTAGTGTAAATAAAAAAATACATATGTAGCAGTCATGATATAATTACTAGATTATTGGATTTCTATTAGATTATTTGTATTAGGTGTCTCTGAAGTATTTAGTGCTGGCAAAATCTGATCCTGTTGGTTTGGGAAGTGCAGTGAGGCCACTACTCTTGTCTTTAGAAATGTATGCCTGCAAATTTTATCCTTGCAAACTAGACTCGTTGTTAAGGAAGCTTACACTTTCCCTCCAGATCTTATGAGAACAGGACAGTTCATGACTCTACCCAGTTTGTAACTATTTTGCAGCAAAATCACTGCTGCCACCAACAAAAAGCCTCTGCCTGTGATTTGTTTTTATTATTATTGCTATTGTGATTTGTTTTTATTACCACCCAAATCTGAAATACTCATCAAGAATGGAAATCAGTTACATAAACTGTATTTTAAGAGTTGTGTTGAAGTGGTGTCGGTTCTCCCCCCTGCCAATCTGTAATTTACAGCCATCATTTGCAAATTTCTATATATTGTGGTTATTGTTTTAAAGTACTAATCATAAAATATTTGTCTTTTTTATAGTGAAGATGTTAAGAGTCACAGCTTCAAATGGTAATTTTCAATAACTTTTACTGTCTCCTAAAATAAAGTGTCACAACCAATAAGTGTGTATATACAAAGCATGTCAGTTCATCCTTGCACATTAAAATATTAAAGTTTTCTCATAGAATCATAGAATGGTTTGGGTTGGAAAGGACCTTAAGATCATCTAGTTCCAACACCGCTTCCATGGTCAGGGACACCTCATTCTAGACCATGTCTTCCAAGGCTTCATCCAACCTGGCAATGACCACAGGCAGGCATGGAGCGTTTACCACTTCTTTGGGCAACCTGTTCCAGTATCTCACCACCCTCACAGTAAAGAACTTCTTCCTTGTATCTAACCTGAACTTACCTTGTTTAAGTTTGTCCTATCATTGTAGTCCCTGTTGAAGAGTCCCTCTCCAGCATCCTTGTAGGCCCTCTTCATGCTGCAGTGTGCTTTCAAAGTTGTAGTAGATGCAGCAGTAATAAGCTCTAATCTATGAAAACCATAGAATAAATGTATTTTTACAGTTCTAGTTTGCCTGAACCCACATAGTGGTCACAAGTGACAATGCCTAAAGAACCCTTGATCTGAGAGAGACATGTAGCAATATGTGGGTGTCCTGGGTTCAGCAGCAGCAGTCATTTTTCTCCTTCTTAGTAGCTGGTGCAGTGCTGCGCTTTTGACTTTTGGCCTGGGAACAGTGCTGATAACACCAGTGTTTTCAGTTGTTGCTCAGTAATGTTTACTCTGACCAAGGACTTTCTGAGTCTCATGCTCTGCCAGGGAGGAGGGGAAGCCGGGAGGAAGCAGACAGGACACCTGATCCAAACTGATCAAAGAGGTATGCCATACCACAGCACATCATGCCCAGGATGTAAAAACTGGGGACAGTTACCCGGAAGGGTTAGATCACTGCTGGGTTGGGCTGGGCATCAATCGGCAGGTGATGAGTGGTTGTATTCTCTTCCCTTGTTATTTCCCTTGTCATTATTATTATTGGTGGTAGCAGCAGTGGTTTGTGTTATACCTTAGTTACTGGACTGTTCTTATCTCAGCCTGTGGGAGTTACAGTCTTTCAATTCTCCTCCCCATCCCCCCAGAAGTGGGGGGGAGGAAGGTGGGGGAGTGAGCTAATCACTGTGTGGCTGATTTGCTGACTGGGCTTAAACCATGACAGTGGGATAACATGCAAGATATCTCTGAAGGCATTCATATTTCTTATGAAGTTAGATTTGAAAACTTCAGATGAGATAACTGAAAACTTCATTTCCATAACAGGCATAGCAGAGGACAGATTTCCTTTTTCTCCCAAGTAGGTTTCCCAAAACTTGTTTCCATGATGGTAACCCACTAGGAAAATCCTCATATAATTTACATGCTCTGAGTTGTCTCCATAGCTTCTCTAGTTCTATCCACCCTGCCTGCCAACAGACGGCTTCAGTGGATGCTATAACTTCTTGATTTGTTAGTGTCAGCATGATAATCAGGTCAATCACTCTGGTTATTTGCACAATGTTTTAGGGCTTTTACGCACACTAAACAAACTGGGGGTTTCTGTCCATCTGTTAACATGAATAAAAGTGTCACACTCTCCAGCCTCACTGCATTTAGTAACTAGGATTGCCTTGGACATGGTCTTGGGAACCATGTCCCATGAGTGAAGAGCTGTGTCTGATATCATCTGAATATAGTCTGCTCATCAAGGGAGAAAATGCCTCTTCACAGAGGTTTGTCTCCCCCTTCAGACTATTCCTCTCTGTCTCTCTTAGTCCGCACAGAAACTATGTTCCCTAGGGCATCTTCTGAAAAGCAGATGGCATTTTTTAATACATAAGTGTCTGTGGAAAAAATGGGTATTTTCTTTGCAGGTAAATTGCATTTCTGTGGTGTGCCCAAACTAGTACATGAGATAAGCCCCAGAGTGTCCTGAAGAACTTACAGGGAGATAGATATTGCTGACATCTGGATGTGGCATGAGGGCATCTTTGTATGGACCATAGAACGAGGTATGGTGAAATACCTGTTTCAGACCTGCTTCTACCTAGATGGCAGCAGTCTCCAAGACTTGTCATTTCCATTTCATGCACAGTTTCCTGAGGGAGTGTTCTGATACTTAGAAAAGGACTTTCAAGCAGTTCTTCCTGCTAAGGTGCTCAACCATGCCCTCATATGCTTCTGCAGCAAGACAGCGTGCGCAGCCTGTGAATTTGACTTGTAGGCTGTTATTCCCTGTTCTCTGGTAAGATTTTATAGACACAATAGTTAAGTTGAAAAGGCTCTTCAGGTCTATCAAAGGAGAAGTTGCAAAGAGTTACAGTGCCTTCATCTAGAGGTTGAGTTAAATATCACAGCTCTTTCAGGCAGGTAATTGAAGTATAGGGAAGAACTTTGACGACTCATGCAGGTAGAGTGCTTTGACTTACTTCACAAAAGAAAGATCAACCTGATTCTTCTTGACAGTTTAACAAATGAGTCATGCCATCTGTTTTTAATAGCAGTTCAGATCTCCTCAAACTTTTTGTAGAGTAACTTTAGCAAAATATTTCATAAGAAATTACAAATTATTATTCTGAGTGCTCATGTGTCTGCTAATTCTTTAGAATAAGTATCTGTATGCTGTCGGTTCTTTGAGCAATTACCAATGTCATAGTCACTAGTTAGCACAGGACAACAAAGGAATTCCTTCTATAGCATTAATTATGCCGACAGGAATCTGAAGGAATATTCACAGAGCTGCAGGATTTCTGTTTTTCATAAAGAAATTAAAGGTATCAGAAGTAAGTCTTTTCTAAGCACTACTGATAGGGAGCTAGCTGGTATAAACCAAGTATGTAATGTATAGATTATTTTGATTTTCTTTCTAATGTAATATTTTCTCTCTGTTTTACTTAGTGGCTAAGAAGCTAACACTTGCAAGTCTACTGGTATATGCTGATAGCATGCTCTGAAATACGGATTTCTCATTTTCATTTTTAGATGGTTGCTCAAGAAATACATGAAATGAACAATTATGGTAAATAGTTTGCACAGAGTGAGGCCACATAGATTAGTACACTAAAAGATATCATGTACTAATCACTAAAATGGACTACTGAGTAACAAGAAAAGGCATCTGGGAATACTTTTGAAAATTACTTAGTTTACAGGCAACAGTTGCAAAGGAGAGGAGGAAGAAAATGGAGAATTCTTGCTGAAGAACTTAGAAAATGCCTAAGGATGATGGGGTATAGTGGATAAGACTTGGATTTCAGCAAGACTTAAAGGAAAATGCAGCAACCTCACATATAAATGTTCTTAAGAATAGTTCCCACTGAGGTCACTAAATAAACAAGTTATCTGCTATTTCTCAGGTAAGCACATATTCAGAATAATTAAAAAATAATCTCAGATAACTTTGCAGATTTTTCCAGTGAAAATGCCGACAATAAAGGAGCAGTGAAGGTGAAAAAGAACAACTGTGGGTATGTGAAGACATTCAGGATTCTAAGACAGTTTCTTGAAAGCCAAAAATCTAAACTAAACTTTGTCTTTATTGAGAACTGAGACTATCAAGTGTTTCAGAGTTGGTCATAGACAATGTTTAATATTTCAAATAAAAGTTGGTCACACAGTAGTGATTACCTGCTGTGCTGAGTATATTAGTTTTCCTGTAGAAGACATTCCTTTCCTTTACTATAGACAGTATAGTCAGGAGGAAAGTTTTATAAGAAGCAGCACTGGGGGGGGGGTGGGGGGGGGGGTGGGATAAAAGAGGAGGTCCATAAGTACTTCTGCATGAACACCCTGGGCAGCAGCTGCCTTGTGCTGTGGTGTTCCATAGCCAGATGCTGTGATACTGCAGGAAATCCTTCTAGAACCTGATGTTTAATGAAGCGTTGTTTTTTATCCTGTTCTCTTTTCTGCCTCCCCTTCTGTAGGTTTGGGAAGATTAAATTTCTGGGCAGCAGAAAGATCAGAAACAGGGAGTACTTCACGGTTCAGGTTGGTTAATGAGTTCAAGGATTAATTGCAGAAGTCAGTGCATAGGAGGCTAGAGAGTCAAACTACACTGCACCAGCTGCCTTATGTTACATCCGCAGCCATGTGGTTTTGCGGTACAGCGATGCAGTAAGGGAACTTGGACTATTTTCAGGAATGGTTCTGCTATTCAAAAGTAACTAGCATGTACCTCCCCACGCATAGATGAAAGATCTCTACATTCTCTACGGCCAAGCAGTACCAAGGCTCTGTTACTGAGTCGATGCACAAGGATCTGCAGTAGCACAAGCAGGTTGACCCGTTTCCTCAGACTGGGCCTCTCCATACCCCAGACTAATGAAATGAAGTGCTTAGTAAATCCACTGTGAGTAATCGTCATCGTGGTAATAGGTATATGGGAAGATATACCTATATCTGATAGGACAAGGGGTGATGGGTTCAACCTTAAACAGGGGAAGTTCGGGTTAGGTAAAAGGAAGAAGTTCTTTATTGTGAGGGTGGTGAGGCACTGGAATGGATTGCCGAAGGAAATTGTGAATGCTCCATCCCTGGCAGTGTTCAGAGCCAGGCTGGATGGAGCCTTGGGTGACACATTTTAGTGAGATGTCCCTTCCCATGGCAGGGTGGTTGGAACTTGATCTTAAGGTCCTTTCCAACCCAACTATTTTATGATTCTATGATGTTGCTTAAGCTGTCTCCATTAATTATTCATTTATTAGTGGTCTCATCAGGATGAGAGCTTCAGCTCTGAGGCTGGATATCTGGGAGAATCTTATTGTCTGTCTTTGGCCAGGAAACACAAGTGGACAGTAATGTACAGTGAAATAATTTAATCTCTAGCTCCCCAGAGCTGACACCACTGTGTCACATCTCATTACTCAAGCATGGAACAGCTGCCCCTCTCTCTCCACCTCAGACATTGAGCCAGAAGAGTTTCTGAAATACTTCTTCCTGTAAGTTTACAAGACTTTTGAAAACATGCATAAGCTTTGAACATGGGATGTGATTTTTATAGGTACCTTCACAGCCAATTTCTAACTGCTCTGATGAGACTGTGTTTTTAGAAAGCAGCTAAGGTCTTTGCATAGCATTAAAAAGTGGTTTGTTGCATCTCCTTTTTTTGGTAGTATGCATGTTTTGCCACAGTACTCTCATAGCTTTCATTATTCTTAGCTGTATTTTGTTCTTACAATAAGCTTAACAAACAAATGTTTTACATTGGCCTATGTGGAATAAGCAGTTTAGGAGGAAGCTACATTATTAGTCTAAGGTTTTTTTTAATGCAGTGACAGGGAGATTAAATTAATTTGGTCCAAAATAGATGGTAAAAGTTTAGGTTAGAGTTTCTCAGTGGAGTCTGTAGGGGTTATTAATAGAATAAGTTTGTTGAGTAAAAGAGTTGGTGCTGAGGATCCAGAGTTCATGCTGTACCCTTTTGGGGGTGGGGTGTGTTGCTCCAGATGAGTGATATGCTGTTTCTGTAAACAGAACACCACTAGAAGCTGGTGTGCACCTCCCGGTTTAGTTTTGCTTTGCACACCCTAACATTGCTCTCCTACATGAACCACATTGGTTACTCAGGTATTCACTTCATGGAAAACAAAACGGCTTCCAGGTTGTATCTACTACTGTATTAGTGTTTTAGTGTGATTCTGGATCTGACTCAGGGATGTCCACTAACCCCCCAGCAATCCAGTGTACTCTAACAACTGAGGGAGTGGGAAGATGCTGCTAAGGTAGCTTTTCTATTGGCTGTACTGGCACACATTTCAAGCTGCTACCAGAGGTCAGACCACCAGGAAAAAATTGTGATCTTAATATACCAAATAACTTCCTTCAGGTCTACTGAGCATCTGATGTGGGAGAACTTTCTTGAAGTCCCCCGGGTGCAATCCTTCATTTTGGAATTCAGAGGCAGAGGAGAAGTCTGAACTTTTCAAGTGTCTCCACTAGGAAACAGAACATCTTTTGTTTTAGTTTGCAGGTACTGTTTGTCGTACAGAAATACACCCCATCAACTGCGTTTGTTTGGGTTTGTTTCCATGTTTGTTGCATCAGTAAAATCTGCACCTGTTTGTTTTGGCACCAGGAACAGTTTGTTTTCTAGCCTGGATAAACATTTCCCACCTGCCTCACTTATCTCTTCTCCAGAGCTCAATGCCCTCTGCACTTGCTGTGGGTAATTAGCAGGCCAGTTAACCCAGGAGAGGCAAATACTTCCTTTCAGTTATCTGCAAACACTTTTTTCCTACAAGTACTTTTGTGAAGTGAAATGAATTGAGTGGGATTTTTTAAGATATACAGGGAGAAACAGAAAACATTCCTAGCTGATGTGTTGTTATGATGAACAGGCATTAATAATTGACATTGGTGGTGAGAGGGAAGGCAGCATGCACTCTGAGGGATTGTGATGATATCATGGTAACCATGAGAGCAAAGCCCGAGTGGTCTGTGATGACGGCAGGTTTGTGCATAGCTTTATACAAGCTGTTCCTCTGTTCGGTAGTTCGTATTTGATGCAAATTTGCTTATTAAATCCATACGTAAAATATCTGCACATACTCCTGAAAGTTTGTTGGGGGCAAGATAAGGTCGGGGGGAGAACAAACTGCTACTAACTTCAAGCATCACCCAAGTGAAATGAAGCAGAATGTCTGTCTTGTGGTACAAGGGAATAGCTGTGCTGTGTGGAAGGAACCTGCTGGCGGGCGAGCTGCTTCCTGGGAGCCTGAGGTGAGATTCTCATCCTGCTTGTCCAGGGCACAGACTGGTGTACGGGGGATTATAATTACTCCTGTGAATTGTTGTAGCCGCAATTTCCTTTAGTAATCCTTTTGTAGTCCTATCCCAAGCCCTCCAAATACAGCATAAATATGTGTATCTTGTGTGATTACAGGCAGGCATCCTATTGGCTTTGCATAACTTAAAAACTGTACGATCATACAACAGCTGCTAGTCATCTTCATACCCACACAAACCAGTGTCCAGTAACTACTGAGAAAAATATTGTTTTCTCAGACAATTGTTTTATTTGCCTTGATAATTAATACACTTACCAAAACGCAAATAGTTATTCTTTTCACTCTAATCCTTTAGCAAGTCAGTTAATTAACTTGGCAACAGCCCTTTCAAAGAGCAGCTTCTGTGCTGTCAAAGCCTAATGTGGGAGGACATCCTCAGATCCCAACATTTCAGAATGGTGAAAATGGGCAGCTTCTGAGCCAAGTCTGATGGACGAGAGTAGCTTCCAACCCACTTTAAGCTGAGGTCTCGCCTCTTCAGTTTGCTGCTGCCTTTCTTTTTCCATAGGCTGTGAGCTAGCAATGGTACAGCACATAATACCAATCTGTTGCTTGTTACAGCATGCTTAACTAAGGCCTTTTTGTACCTCTTTAATTTTGTGTTCGGCCCTTTTGCTTAGCTGCATGAGCTGGTAAACCAACTGAGTTCTGACCTTAAAGAATCCCTCTGGTTTGAGAATTTCTTTGTGGGGAGACAGCTCTCTGCCTTCACACCACCAGTGGTGACAAGGGACCAGCCATCATTAGGTACTGTTATGCTATACTTACTAAATATGTGTTCCTGAGAAAATAAATATGTGGCATGTAGTAGTTGCAGAGCACTTGACATATAATGTGTTCTTGGTCTCTGTCCTAGTATACAACTCAGCTGCATAAACCTCTATTCTGGGTAGCACTTTTTTTGACAGTAGTATTCTTTCAGGCTAAGTATGAGCAGGTATAACTTGGTTGTCTTATCCTCTGTGGAAAGGATGACAAAATCCTAAAAGCTATAAATCATAAGGCTCCTAGTTTCATACTCAGCCTTCCAAGATAGGAAGATGCTGTTTTGTTTATTTCCTATTCTGCCTGAATCCCACACTGGTTGTGTGCCTGAATCCTACATGGGTTAGGTAGGTTTAAAAGTCTTTTTATTTACAGATGGCTCAGGTATATGGAAATAAACTCACATAATCTCGGATTGCACACAGTGGCTATAAGAAGTATTTGCTGTAAACTCAAATAAGCATGTGCTAACACTTAAAAACAAAGAAATGATGGTGGAAAAAAGACAATCTCTTCAGTGCTGTGAATTTTAGTCACCACTGCAATGCAAGATACCCAGTAATGGTCCATCTGGGTAGCACCTTATATTAATACATGATCAGTTTAGTATAGCTTGTGGCATCTCAACCAGCGCTTTCCTTCAAAATGATTTTCAAGACTGCAGGAGCATCCATGAAGTGCTGTCTTAAGAGTAGGTTCTCTGGCATTTAGTTATACCTATATTGTCATGATTTTGGTTGGGAAAAGCAGGGCATTCTCCTGAGCAAATGAAGTGTTCCAGTGCCAACTGAAGGATAAGAAGTAAATATTGAGCTTTTAAAACTGTCCTAAGAATAGTCTCCTTCTTCTCAATTCTTATGTAATAATCTTCTTAAAAACACATGGATGCATAACAGATGTATTTAAAATATAAGAAAATCTGTGATAGAATGAAAGCTGAACTAATAAATGTCTTCTTTATCACTCCTCACTGTCCGGAGGGATAGGTAAGGATCACTGACTGAATTCCTCTTTTTTTCCCATCCAATTTCTGTAACCTAGTTACCCAAATTTCTTTTATACTTTTCTCATTTCCACCTATGTTAGTATTATTTCCACATAATTTGAAATGTAAGTCTTTAGAAATGGATAAGGAAAAAGAAATAAAACTGTACTTAATTTTTTTTCTCTCCCTTCCCTTGATAAGTAGAAAACAAGAGAAATGCTCAAATGTTCAGTGTAAAGGCAAAATACTTGAGCATCCTGGGGGAAAAGGGAAAGAATTTTCAGAGACAGGTAACTTTATGTGCCGTCTTTATGAATTACAAGCCTGTTTGTTTGAAGTGAGCATAAACTTTTCTGGTGTCTGTATGGAGGACCTATGTTGTTTATTCATTGTTGCCCATTCTCTTCAGACTTCCATTGACACAACGTAGGTTACGAGACTAGTTTCTGCTGGTTCTAAGGATCAGTCATCAATAACAGTTGAATAATTTTCATTCTGTTTTCAACCTGTTTTTTTCTCTGAGGGTGGAAGAACTAATAGTTGTATGGTTTAGCGACCAAAATGAACCCATTTTGTTCCCATTAACATTCAGATTTAGCTCAGGAGAAAGTACTCATCCATTTCAAATATCTACTTTGTACCAGACCAGCTTATTACAGCCCTGAAGGCCAGTGGTTAAATATTGGTGTTAGTTTCCCCATTGAGAAAAGTAGAAAACATACAGTATTTGTGCAAACCTGGTATTTCCCTTCTTTAGAACAAGAAGTGTAAGTATATGTTCATAGTCTGATAAATGAGATCTCTTCTAAGGAAGCTAAACTCTGTAGCTTTTCCTGTTTGCTTTGTACAGGAACTCTTCATTGAGGACTGAGCACTTTTATTTGAATAGCATGTTGAACAATTATTTGCTCATTTAGGCCACATTTTTCATCTGTTTCTCTTTGTAAGACTGCCAGTTCAGGCTGTTCTTGCTGCATTGTCAACAGTTCATTCCTGTCCTGTGTAATTTTCTACAGGCTTATTTTTAGGCTGAATGAATACCCTGGTGGAGTTTACATGACTTTGTAAGCAGTTGCATGAGAGCAACATGTGGGGAAGGACAGGGGAGAGAAGGGAATATGGGAAAAGATGGCACTGAGCTAAGAGGAATGGGTGCAGTCCTGACTTCAAAACAGTCCTTGCTGGGATGAACTTGCTGCCTCCTCCCTGAGTCTCACAATGTATCTAAGCAAAATGCTTTCTCCTAGAATTCAGCTCAGGTGTTTTGCTACACATAGGCTCCGTGTTTTCTGTTTGACAGTCAGTGCTCAATATTGATTTCTCATCTCACCTGGTTTCCCAAGAGTTCTTCATATTTCCTTTTCAGATTTTAGATGGCTGCACTGCTTATATATTTCCTTTTCAGATTTTAGATGGCTGCACTGCCTTATATGAAACACTTTAGGCTATTCTTTAATCTACTTCTGTGCATTGATTTTCTTGTCTGATGTTTCAGATGCAACAAGAAAGTTATTTTACTTTCAAAAAGAATATCACTCAAATATTTTCACTCAAATAATTGTAGTATTTTCAATACTACATTGTGGCCAATTACATATTTTTCCAGGTTTGAAATAATAATGATATATTTTTATACATAGATACTGTGGATATTCAGAGAAAGAGACTTCACCCTCAAAACCCAGATACAAACACATTTTATGTGTCTATTTTACTCTGGAAATTTTCTTCATTAACATTTTAGATTTATGGGTAGCAGATTTACATAGTTAATATTAAAAATTAAATTTTAAGTTGGAATTATTAATTGAGGCTATGAATCTCTCTTTCCACCAAGCAAGCAATACAATAGAATTCTTAATGTGAGGTAGCTTCACAAATTGTCCTCTATTAGCAGAGGCCAGACTGGAAATTTGACTCAGGTTCCACTGAAGTTGATGTAAGTCTCTGCATTGGTACTTATGGGGAATACACACCAGCTAATTATAGCTTAGGCTAAACCTCCCTAAGTTCTCACAGCAGTCACTCAAGAGACATAAGCTTCTCCTAGGGCCAGTTTAAAGCAGAAGCCTAGCATAGCTGTTCTTATTCATGCTCTGGAGGATCATGCGGTAGAGTCCTCTTCAGACTCTAATTATCTGTATGACCTAAGGTTTCTATAGCATCCACTGCCATAGCAGCCAATCCTTTAACATGTTAATTAGATCGCTAATATGATACAAAATGACAATATTCATTTTAACTGTACACAGAGTAGAAAGTTGCCATGTTGGTGTGTTTTAGAAAAATGTTTGTTATAAAGTTACATAAGCACATAATTATTTTCTATAAATGTACATAAAGACAATAAAATTAGCAGCAGCATGTATAAGCTTCCTTTTAGGCATATTTCTTAAATATAAATAAGGGCTCAATGAAAGAAGAATGTGTCCCATTACTTAATAGTTATAGGTATCATTACTTGCTAACCCTGATTACTAAAGCTGTGCTTCTTGGTTCAGGCATGCACACCACACACTCTACTTTGTGGACAAAAATTCTGCAAGAGTTACATCATCTTACCTTTGAGCTTTAAAAGGAAAAGATTAAAAGATGTAACAACTTTGGGTCAGGGCATTTCATATCGTAAAATCCATGAGGTCTCATGCACGTATCACAAGTCCCAGCATCAACAGGGAAAACAGCTCTAACAGTTCCACCCCATGTCCCTGAAAACATAAGCTCTTAGTTAGTGCTAGTAAAACCAGGACACTCTATGTTCTTGTTTGGTTTTTTTTATTCCAAGTATTATATATTTTGCTGGTCCATATAAGAATCTTCAACTTCCTGCATGCAGAGGCATTCTCAGCTCTGCTCTCAGTTCCACATGGCATCAAGAGAATATGCAGGTCATGTGAGACTGCTGAATCCTGTTAGCTTGAGCGGCTACACCGGGAAAAAAAAAACAACGACTCACCTCCACAAAAAACCCTGGTTGTGTTGAATCCAGACAGACATTTTAATAGTTTGCCTGTTAAACATTAACTTCCAAACTATTAACTTAATTAAAAGCCTATATAACCCTATGGTGAATACTGTAACACTTACAGGGGTCATCACTCTCCGTAACCTGAACAGTGTTGAAAGGTGTAGATTGGAAGCAAGCTATCTGCCTAAAAAATATTAAACCAAAGTAAGCTGTATCACTCTAAAGTGAATGTACACAGGCTGTATGAAATTGACATAGTTTTCAGCAGCAGTGCTGGTTTAATCAGTCTGCACCTCCAGCTGCGAATTCCCTCTTTCCTTTAAGTGTGCTGGGGCAGGTAGTTGGGCAGCTGTGAGCCTCATGCAACTCAAAACCATTATTTTCTGTGCTGGGTTGTCTGTCAGTGCAATCAGTTCCCTCTTTGGTTCACAGTGTAGCTGAGTGAACAGGACACAAGATGAGGTAAGTAAAATGGCAGGGATGAGAAGCCAGGGTACTTTAACTGGTCAAAGGTTCTTTAAAGTTTTAGAGACAGTTAAGAAACCTTTCACACCTTCCCATGTTGGTAAAGCTCAAATAATTCCTCTTTTTCCTAATGTGTATCACGAACTCTTTATTACACATTTATATTTTAAAAGACTGTGAAGGAGTGGGCTAATCAAACCAGACATAGTGAATAACAAATCATCCTTTCTGAAGAGCTGGGTTCATTTTATCAGTGTAACTTCAGTTCACATGTGGCTTTATCTACCATGTGTATATATCTAGAGATTTTTTCCTTTCCATAGTGTAATTTTTTTTTCTATAAATAGAACTTCGCAGATGGCCTTTCATACACATAAAAGGGGAGAGGGGAAAAAGTCTCTCTGCTCTCTGAATGATGTTCAAGGCAAATTCTAAGAATCGACGTTTATTTTGTTTATTCACTTCTATGCGTAAGAAAGGGACTTTAAGTGTCATACTTAGATGGTCACTGGTGACATTATAAAAGAAGACCTTTTTTTCTTTTATTTTCCCCTGTATTTATGTGACATGCCAGAGATTCTTTTCTTTATTTCAGTTGAGTGAGTTCTCCTGGCTTTTTAGGCCCATTTACAGTTTGTATTAGAGTATGAGTATCATAGTGCTTTTTCAACATCTCTGTTTTATACAGCCTGCCTTCCTACCTGCACACTCAGCTAGGATTCCTTATGTTTTTAAGCCAGGCAGCTAATTTTAGAGGTTTCTGCTCCTAAGCACTTGTTCCTGACCCTGTGCCACTGTTTTGGTTGTGCCAACACTCCTGCACCTGGAGTTACCTGGACCAGAAAATATCTTCCAGTGTTCTCTGGTTTGTCATTTAACCTGAAAGATGCAATTGAACGAATCTACAGCATATTTCTGTAAGTGCTTTGGATTGCCACAACTCAAGTGACAATAAATTCTGTCAGAAGGGCAGGAAACACTGGTAAGGGTAAAGAGTGATGTATGAAATGCAAAGGTGTGTTTTGCCAGATAGTTTATTATTAATATGATATTTTTAATAAAGTTGTGTTTCTTGAGGAGATTAAAATTGAAAACCAATGTTTTGTAGTCATTGTCTTTTCTTCAGCACTGCACACTTTTAGACATACACTTAATAATTTTATTCCTGTTAATTTGGTTGCATGCTGAAGTGAGACACTTGCTCAGGTTTCCTTCTCTCTATCCAATTTTGTTCACTTTTGATCATGTTTATTTACTTGGAAAACTTTGTCTCTCTCTTGTCAAGTGGGTTGCAATTTCTGTTGCACGTCTGCAGTTTCTACAGGTCATGTATTTGGTAGCTAGAATAATAGGTACATAATCCTAACACATAAAACATGTAAATAGAGCATTTAAAAGTAGTCCTGTTACCAGAGAATTTGTTTCATATGGATAACACTTGCCTGGAATAGCTCTCAAATGAAATAATCTAATCTATCAGTTCTCCAAGACTTCCACAAGTGGCACCCCCTGAAGATTATAAATTCCTGCTCACAAACATTTGAATTAGCATCTATCTGGAGTGTACATTAGCTTCTCATCATCATATCATTGTAATCATTCTCCATCTGCAGGCCTGTGAAGTAAGAGAGCTATTGCTTCTGCCTAAAAGTTGGCAAACTGCACTACTACTCTTTCAAAATCATACAAAAATCTGCAGAATGTTTGGGAATAATCTGAGATTTTCCTAATTTATAAAATAGCATGAAGCTGCTGTTTGATCCTTCCTCCATCCACTAATGAAAATTCCCCAAATAAGATGAAACTTGCATTGGCAAAGGATGACAAAATAATCTGAGACAAACAGAAAGAAGGATCACATTTGGTTAGAGGAAAGCTACAGCTCTATATGTGCACTAGACAGACTTCCTGCCATAGAAAATTCCACATGTGGAATCTGGATTTGGTCGCTTGCTGTCACTGGGAGCTGGAGAACTATGAGACACCCTATTTCTTCTTGGGGATATGCTGCTTATTAAATTGTTCTTTAAAAATGCTCAGCATAGTATAGTGTTAAGTAGCAGCGATTGCCTGGGCTGCAGAGCTTCAAAGCTAAGAGCTGTCACATAACTACATTTTCCACTTCCCTGTTTGCTGCTAAATGGGAGAGAGGGGAGGGGACCCCCTGGAATCAGTGACTTTATTGATACAGATTTCCTTTCTCCCCCCATAAATTGTTTATATTCTCCCTGTGGGATTGGCAGTAGTGCATCCTAGCAGGCAACAGCTCACTCTCTTTACACTTTGAAATCAGGTGGGGGTTTTTTTCTTTTTTTTTTTTATAGTCACAAAATAACTTGTTTTAATATTTTCAGAACTGGTTTCCCCAGATTTATTTTCTCATCAGTGCAGACTCTTCACACCCTCAGTAATTTCCACGCCTGTTCTCTGATACTTAAAATAGCTAGTTAATTCTTTACCTTCCACCTGCACCTTCCGGAAGTACATCAGGTTTATCTATCTTTATATTACTTTCTATTATTTAATCTCAGACATTTTCCTCTAGTTCTTTATCATTTTCTTTTCAGTTACATCTTTTCTTTAGATACTCACATGACAGCTTTCCTCATAATCATCAATCTTTTTTATTTCAGTTTGACATTTTCTCTTTTATGTCCTCTACTTTTAACATAGTCTGATCTTTTTTTCCCTTTGGTTTTCCAGTAACCTGTTTTCCATCCTTCATCTTTTCCTGCGGGGGATATGGAACAACGCAACGCTGATCAGTGTGATCAAAACGCTGAACAATTTATTGGGTGCAGGCACCTCTTTTATAGAAAAGTTACAGAATACCCGAACATTCCGCAGCAGTTGATTGGTTCTGCCTCCGAGTTAAATCATAGCAACGGCTTGTCATTGGTGGCAGCTCCTGAAGTGACAGCAAGTGGGCGTCCCCTTCTGGCAACTTCTGGCGGGCTTCTGGAAAGGTGTCCTGTAGTAACCCCTCCAGCAGCCTCCGGCCCTCTGCTCACTAGATGGGTGGGGCTAAGCCAAGGGCTGGATTGCTCACATAACCCTTTTCAGTGAGAAATGCCTCCACAATACCCTCTTCTTGTTTTTGAGCAATCCAGATTTGACTTAGCACCCTAGTTACCAATTTCTTTATTATAGTAAACACAATGATGCATGCAAACAAAATTAATAACACAATACCTACAACCTTCAAAGCCATAATCATCAAACTCTGAATCCAAGTCCCTATTCCCCATCCTGAAAAAACGTTGCAGGGCTTCGAAGATGGGTAATAAAATAAGGAACACAACAATAGTAATAACAATTGATGCAACCAATTATTTTTAACTTCTTTCAAAAACGATCCTTCAATCCTGTGCACAACTCCCACAACATACAATGAATCAGAAACAATATTGAGGGGAGTATCACTCCATTTTTGAAAGGCCCAAATAACTGCTCGCGACTCTAATGTTTGCAACGAATCATTAACAGTGCCAGTAATCACGTGTTTCTCCCACCGCTGGTGGTTCTGCCAGACACAAGCAGCTAGTTTAGAACGCTTGCCAGCATCTGTAAAACACTAAGAATTCAGTATGAGATGAAATTACAGCAAACACATTTATAACACATAAACTAAATAGACACTTTGAGAGAACAGTAAAATACATTCTCTTAGGATGGTTAGGATTTACCTCACTATAAGCTGTCAACAACCTCAGTATTTCAAAGATTATCATCAATACAGAAATTAAAGGAAGCATGTTCAAATACAGGTATTTCTTACATACTTTCAACTAAAGTACAAATTACAGTTGGGAAGGAATTAAAAAAACTATCTATTACACACAGCCAGATTGTCAAAGAAAAATTCATAACTAGGATGATAAGCAGGAGGAGAACAAACAGGTAGAGGCAACGCTTTCTCCAGCCATAAATTCTGATTTTGTAGATATACTCATTCTTCGGCCTCTCTAGGCTAGTGCCTGGTGTTGTTGTCGTGTATTGTTTACATAACATCTGCTTGAGCGGTGACTGAGACCGGATACGCCTGGGGGACAAAGCTGCCTTCCACTATAGCGTCCCTGATCACCCCCTTCCACTTTCGGGAAACATCCTGCGGATCCCGCGGCGAGGGGTTAAGGTGGTTCGACGCCGAGTCAGAGGCGTGGCCTGTCTCTCTAGGCAGCGTGTGGCTTAAGGTAGGCTCCGCCTTCGGCCCAAAAGTATTCAGCTTTTCAATCACCTCCTGCAACAGTACTTTTGTCCGATCATCCTCCTTAGGTTCTCTAGGGGTTTCTCCCCCCGGGGTGGTTGCACTGGAAGTTTTGGGGGAGGGTTCAGAGGACGGAAGGGAGGAATAAACAGGCTCCCCTGGCTGGCAGCGGCCTGCGCCTTCCGGACCAGCCGGCTCCTCCTTAACTTCGCTACTTGCACCGTCCATAACAGTCTCACTCCCTCTTTCAGCTTTCCCCTTATCTGGCGATGGGTGGTGAAAAGCACTCTTTGTAGTCTTAGCCCGCTTTCGGGGCCCCGGGGCGGCAAGACAGTGCTCAAAGGGACTCCCAAACGGACTGGCAGCGGTGGCGGCTGGCAGCGCCAGAGACTCCTTACTTTGTAACAGCACAGAAGGGGAAAGAGCATTCGCGGCAGCCGCCGCTGCAGCCCGCTCTGACTTCGTGGCTTTTAGAGTCTCTCGGATAAGTTTCCACAGGGTGGAATACTTCTGTGCCTCCTTCCCAGCCTTGCCACCATCACTAACAGTGTCCCATAGCCGCACCCCTATGGCCTCCCACGTGGAGAGCTCAAAAGCCGTTCCAACCCTGCTAAATAGCCCCTTTTCTTTACTCCACTGGAGTAGCCCTTTAAGAACATCTTCTTCATATTTAATCCCTCTCTTGGAGAGGCCATGTTGGAGGAGATGAAGGACAGCTGCCTCTTCCTTTGTTTGAGCCACCCCCATTCCTCCCCGACCGCCACTTGCCTTTATCGGAGTGGACCTTTTTCGCAGAGACACTTTTCTTCTGCGGGACGCACGTCCTCCTTCTACATCAGCAGGGCTACTGCTGGCTCCTTTTCGGTCGGCTTCCCACCCGTCAGGTCTGCGCTGATCTTCACCGCTGGAGCAGCTCTCAGGAGGCAGGTCTGAGGGTCCCTGTTCGGGCGCCACTTGCGGGGGATATGGAACAACGCAACGCTGATCAATGTGATCAAAACACTGAACAATTTATTGGGTGCAGGCACCTCTTTTATAGAAAAGTTACAGAATACCCGAACATTCCGCAGCAGTTGATTGGTTCTGCCTCCGAGTTAAATCATAGCAACGGCTTGTCATTGGTGGCAGCTCCTGAAGTGACAGCAAGTGGGCGTCCCCTTCTGGCAACTTCTGGCGGGCTTCTGGAAAGGTGTCCTGTAGTAACCCCTCCAGCAGCCTCCAGCCCTCTGCTCACTAGATGGGTGGGGCTAAGCCAAGGGCTGGATTGCTCACATAACCCTTTTCAGTGAGAAATGCCTCCACATTTTCCTATGTAATAAACCTCAAATAATTGTAGGGTGTAGCTATTAATTCCTCAATTATGAACTGGAGAGACTGTAAGGAGATTAATAGGCTTTGTGTGATACATATTCTAGAAGCACCTCTTTGGGTAGGTTTAAAATAAACAGGAATTTAAAAATTGATCTGAATTTAAATGAAGTGGAAGCCTAAATCCATATGCCAAGCAGAGAACCTAATTTAATTTACCATATATAACATAGATGTTTCTGTAAATAGCCAGGCACCAAAAAAAAAGTAAGTTCTTATGCAGATTTATTATCCTTTGCTCTCCCAGAGAACTTACATTTAAGACTATATTATGGTCTTTCCTTGTCTAGAGACATTATTGTGGTGTCCGGGATAGTACTTCACAGGACTGCTTTGATGCATAACTGCCTAGTGTTTGGAGAAATCATCACCAACTTTCAGGTCATAAGAAAGATGCATCAGTACTGGTAATAAGTATGTCCATTTGTTATCACTGAAAACTGACAAACTTAAATTGGGAGCATTTATATGATGGCATGTTGAGCAGAAGTTTTATCCTTTTTGTTGTGCAAAGCCATTCTAGTATCTGTTGGGTGAGGTTTGTGGATTGTATAGACTATGATGGTAGTCCAGGTGCTCTGGGAAATTGTATTGGTACTGCTCTGCTAGACTTGAGGAGCTCACTTAGCACTCCATGGCACTATCTGTCTGTCATTCCCTTGACCTGACTTAAGGGCCTCAAAATACTGCTTTGTTACTGACTTTCCCTTACTTTGGAAATTCATATGCCATAGTCTGGGTCTACACAGTGACTGTTTGGGCTTTTTGATACCAGGAACATTGAAACAAGTACAATACAAATATTTCACTACATGTTTCAATAACTGTTTCTTCCCTACTTGATTATATGACATCAGTTAGTGCCTGCTGTGGTTTGTATCTCCCTGTACAAACAAGCACTCAGGTATGTTGCTTCAGATATAAGAAATTATTTTTAAAAACAGATCAATTATTCCAATAGGCTTATTAACTTAGAAACAGTTTAAAATATAAGACTTTTAAAGTATGGTCTGATTTATGGCAGTTTAATTATTGTAAATTTGACAAATTTTTTGGATATCTGGTGTTCTTATGGGTAATACGACTTTTAATTTTTTCCTTATATTGATTTCACTGGAGGTGTTCAACACAGATAAAGTTGACTAAAATTCATGTCAACTCATTATAACCTTACATTTTCTTTCATTTAAAAACAATTTTTCTCCTCTGTCTACCCCTTTCCACAAATAAAAAACACACTTTGATATAAACAGGGCAAAATGCAGATCCTGAGACTACCGATTCCGCTTCTACTTTCAAGAGGAATGCAAAGGTTTAAAAATCACTGAAGAAAACACAAAGTCCTCTATTATTTACATGAGTAAGGGTTGTACAGATGGAGCCTGACACAGGGGTGATTCAGCGGTGTGGGTAAAGAGAAACTTCTCCAAACCTTTTCACACAACTGGGAATATGTCTCATCTAGTGTTTTTCTGATGCCTGGAACAAAAAATACCCTTTTCATCCCTCTATAGAGTTTGTATTTTGTATTTGTATTATGCATTCTGGGTATTTTCTTCTGGTCACCTCACTGCCTTAAGTGGGCATTGTATCAGGCAGGCCTTACTAGCAAAAATTCTTTAGGCTGGATCTGTGGCAAGTATAAATACATGTAGCTTTGTCAACTGGAGTGGAATTTTGCAGCTGAGGTGGTCTGATTGTGTTTTGATGAGACTGTAAGCTTCTCTACGTGCATGAACATAAACACATTGATATAAATGCTTACAAAGTACCTGTAGAGCAAGTTCTTGTCAACAGTCAAGCACTATAGCATTCCCTATTCCAAAGGACTGTTTCTTGTGAACCGAATACACGTGTTGGTGTAAGGTTGCAAAGCTGCCATTACATGTTCTTCAATTTTAACAGAATCAAAATCCAGAATTTGGTGGCTAAATACTGAGATCAGTGTTTTGCAGTTTGAGGAGAGCATGAGATAGGCCTACAGTTCTGTGGCTGAGTGGTTTTCTTGGAGCCTGGTTTCAAAATGTGTGATATATCTTCATTTTTACTTTAATGAGATATGATGGTAGATACTCAGCTTCTTGTTGATCTGTATAAGGTAAAAAAGAAATGTAGAAACCTGATGCTTTCATTGAAACCATGGGAAATCAAGGGCCCTTAGCATCTTTGCAAATCCTGTGTGAAGTGTCTCTAGCAAAAATTGCAGTCCCTGAACAGAACTCCAGAGTGCATTTCACACAGTACAAAATCTCCACTGAAAATATTCTGGGTTATGGTATTAAAATCAATACAAACTAAAAATTAAATGAAACCCCAAAAAGTAGTGCCAAAATGGATAACCCTAAATCTCCTGGCTCATTACCTCCTGCAACCCAAGCTGCATACATCCCTCCGCTGATACTGAAATACTTGGCATTAATCTATTGTTATGAATGTCACTGTTCTCTACAACTTGCTCAAGATTTTTTTTTTTTTGACTATTATAATTGGCAGTTTGGCAGAGCATAAAGTATGAGCTAATGAGTTGAAAGAACAGAATATACTTGCAAATTCAAAGCATTTACGTATGAACTATCTGCAGTTTCTTCTGGAAATGTGTATTCTGAGTACCAGGTT
This sequence comes from Ara ararauna, assembly GCA_028858755.1. Lineage (NCBI taxonomy): Eukaryota > Metazoa > Chordata > Aves > Psittaciformes > Psittacidae > Ara > Ara ararauna. Next base: position 28,305,580 of record CM054380.1, read on the forward strand.
GTGACCTCGCTTGCAACTCCATTACCCCGTATTCAACACAGAGGAACATTTTCTGATATAGTAGCTTCCCCTGTATAAAGAATTATCTTGTATTTTGTGTATGTAACTCAAACACAACCTTAAAGTAATTGACACTCTGCAACTTTCTCAGCACTAATGAAGGTCAGAAAGACAAACATGACCCTTTGCTTCCTCCTCTGATCTTTCCACAATCAACACTACTTAAAAAACTTTCTAATGTGGCAGTGTTGGGTTAACAGTTAGACTCAATGATCTTAAAGGTCTTTTCCAACCTACATATTTCTGATTCTATGACTATGCTCCTTACACCCTTCTATATGCTGTGATCAGGAAAATTTTGGCTGTACTTTGTAGTCCACCTTCTAACTTCTTATGTGATTGTTATGTATTATCTATATATACTTCAAAAGATGGAAGTCACACCTGTAAGAATCATAAGTAGACTTTATACTTGAATTATTAAATACCTCTGAATTGTCCTTGGGTCTCTTTTTAAGTGATGAAGCAGTCTTAGTTTCAAGTTTGTCTCCATTGTAGCAAATGAAGGAATTCCTGTATGATTCCTGTGTCCAGTCCCCTAGTGCAGCTGGCAGCTATGACATCCTGCCCAAGCATCATCAGCATCAGGCATTTTCTGGCCCTAGGACTTGACTGATACTGAAAACTGTTCCAGAAACCCTGATGATTATAAATATCTCCCTAATTTCCAGCCAAGGTATCATAATTCTGTTTAAAAACCATGATAGCCCCTTCATTTTACACAAAGAATGACACCTCTGTTAAAACATTTTTACTTGCATATTCCAAATTCATCAAACAGATGAAAAATTGAGAGGTCTTGCTCATACACTTAAAGGGATGTGAATAATAAGAACATTTACAACTGTCATTGGAAAGTGAAATTCATGTTCAATAGGGCAGTTGTATGACCAAGATAAGAAGGGGCTCTAACTTGCCACGTCTTTGTAGGCTGATAGGCTGATGTGATAGCAAACCAGTATACAGACATATTATCTACTCTAAAACTCCACAGAAAGGGTCCAAAAGAATATTACAGTCCAGACTGTTATTAGTTATGTACTTTTGTAATAATTTTTTCAAATATTTAAAATCCATTTTCTGAAGCAAATATCCAGAGTGAAATTTCCTTCAGGAAATACACAAAGCATTTGTGTATATCATACATATATATATTTATATTATATATATCAATATATATATTTGTTTTAAAAAGCCAATGCTGTTTGTTTGTAAAGGACTGTAATCTGACATCTACATATCCAGGTTTTGTTTCTCTCAAGGAAAATGTATATTATTTGGAATCTCCTTCAAAAGCATTATACAAATGTGCATGAAGCTCTCCTTAGTCATTTACAAAATCCTGTCTCCATTACAGAGAAGGTTTTCATTTGGTTTGGAATATGCTTAGTAGTGTCAGTTAGTTTTAATAACGCTAAATTATTTCATTTCATTGCTGAAAAGTGACTACATGAATACTAAAATAAAATAACAAACTGTTTACAATTGGAAGTTTTCATGCTATTAAACCAGCAGACAATTAAACCTGTTTGTTTTCATGCTTTTTATTATTGTCTTTGTAGAAAATCATTACATGCACTCAATTAATTTTTAACCTAAGATTTCTAAATCCCATGGTTGGATTAGTCAGGTATTGATTAACTCACTAATTGCATGTAATAATTTAACTATAGAAAAATTCATCACAGCACAATTTTTGCATAACATGCTATTTAGCTACTTATTTGCAGTGGTGCCTCCAAATACAAGTAAATAATGGCACTGAGGCACAAGAAATAGGCAGAAATAGGGGGCTGTTCAGATATTAACATAAAAGTATTTAGATATTAACATAAACATGAAATCCTAAAAATATTCTTCATGCAGAGAAACAGAAAATGTTGAGTGTCTTTGACAGATGGGGTACAGTAATGGTTTACAAACCAATGAAGGTTTTACAACTTGTACCCAACCCATTTTTAAACTCAAGCAAAAGGATTAATCTTATTATATGACAGTTTTAAGGTAATAAAAATACGTCTAGATCATAACTACTAAGCCTCTCTAGAGGCATGTATAGATGTTAAACTGTCTCTATACTGGGAGTTAACACAGATAAAAAACTTCATGGCCACAAAAAATCATCAGCTGCTGAACTGATAAGATCACCTATTTTGTATTTGTAACTGTATGAAATGTTGTGGACTGCTCTGCAAAGGCAAACTGATTCACAGAAAGCTAAGAATAGAATTTGTTATGAGCCAGCAACTCCCTAGCTAAATTAAGATGTTGCTTTATCTTTTTGTATCACAGTATCGGTCTCACAGTGATATATTAATAGCCATTCTACTGTAACTTACTCCACATTAATTCCCCTGTATAAACAAGTCCTGGGATCCATTGGGAGAAAAAGTTTATGAAGATAATACAAATATTTTACAGTGCAGGATTGACATTTATCAGGTGTCAGTGATTATGGAAGTTATAAAACTGTACTTGGCAAGTGATAAATTGGGTACAGCTGGGTGGTCTCTATGTTCCTCAAGTTGGCCTTGTTCTAGAAGCATAAACATTAATAGGCCGCTGCCAGCACCTATACAAATGCTCTGTTTTCTGCAGTTTTTGAGATATGGCATTACTTTGTATTTCCTCCTCATCAGTTTTCTAGACTTGTTAACCAGTAACTTAGCTTGTCTTCTACCAGTGCTATATTTCCCTTTCTTCAAGGAACCAACGTGAATTCTTGTAAAACAATATAAACCTGTTATGCACAATTTTTGATTTTAATTGTAAGATGCACTGAATTTCTGATCAGGCAAAACTAGTGGAATACAGCCAAATTCCTAATGTTGCTTACCAGTGTAGAGAATAGCAACGCCTTTAGCAAACCCAGCTCATTAAAGGCTTGAGGACAGTTCTTTAAATTTATGTTAACATTGCTTCCCAATTTACTAGAAAGAGGAAACTTATGCTGACAAGGAGATGGTGTTATGGGGGTGGAAAATAGACATGATCCAATCAGTGAAGCCAGAGGTGGGAGGAACAGCTGCTTCTTAAGTAATGACGTATAAGTAATATTAGTCCCATTGGTTTAATTACATTGTAACCTTAAACAACAAACATCTGTTTTCCATGTTTTCTTCCCAAAGGCCCTGACATTTTCAACATAACCAAACCCTCTTATATTTTTCATGATAAAATAGTTTGAAGCAGTCAATAGTATGAATGTTTTTAGTATTTAAAAAAAACCCCACACATCCAATCCCAAAACCAAGATCCACATGAAAACCAAATCACAGTTGTTCTCCCAGTTTTCTTGCCTCCTATATTCTTGATTGCATGCTACAAAATGCAGAGATGAAAGATGGGGAAAATAGTAGATGAAGATGTATCTTTTTCTCCTTTTTCCTGTCCTCATGAGTGTTTGTGGAGAACATATACCTATGATCTATGAGGCATACTTAACTTTCAGATCAATTCTGTTTCCAATATAAAAATAACTGGTGAATCACTGTGCAGATCTCAAGCATGTTTTTAAATTCCGTTGTGTTTTCCTTTCTCTCTTCAGTGCATCTACAAAAACAACCCATTTTTAGATTTTGTATGCTTGGGATATGATGCACTGCTGTGATAAAGGGTGAGGGAATCTGCACAAGTCCATGTGCCATACAGGGTGTTGGAGTGAATCACAGAAAAAGGGAAAAAATCCTACAGGGCAAAGCCTTGTTTTATAGTAAAATTCAGTGTCCTGAAAAATTGTGTTTGCATGTACATGCTTCTAGATATCAAGTAAAGGGTCCCTAGAAATACCTAAAATGAGACAACTAGGGAGGAAGGGTGAGTGGGAAAGGTAAAAGGTAAGCAGGCTGAATAGTCTTGCAAATACGGTTATGGGCTTGTCTGTTGGAGAAACTCACCTAAGATGAAGAACTCAGTAATGTTCAGTGGAATTTATCTGTGGTGTAGGAAATAATTTGGGAAGGATGATTACCAATGCAGAATTGTGGACAGAAATTACTATTGCAGGATGCTTTAAATTGCATTATAAGAATTTGTTTCAAGAATGAAATGGTACTGATACATCATTAAGGATGGAATTCAGATTTAGAATGCATTTTAATAATTAATGAAAAAAATCGTTCCACTAACATCATAAATTTTATAGATTACATGCATGGTACATACCATATTAGCTGTGTCTGTGAAATGTTATACATCTGTAGGATATGGAAATTCATAATTAGAGATACAACCCAACCCCCCAAACTCCAATAATGCACTAACCACACACTTAAAAGACATTTCATTATTTTAAGTCCTCTGCTACAATGTACTGATTGTTAAAGATGTATTACAATAGTTGGAAAATAACTGCTTTTTATAGTGGCAAATAATATTTGCAGATACATCATATTCCACAGATACTCTGATCTGAAAAATACACAAATAAGTGTTTGAAACATTTTTTAGTATGTTCCAAACATAATAGTAATCATCTTCTGCTTTGTTATAAAATGTGCCTGAATTCAATTTAAAAGGGATAAAATCTAATTGGAATCTACAGAAATAAATCAATTTCAGAATGAATTCTTTGCATGACATCCGTTTTTGTTTTCCAAGAAGACTATGCTGTCTTACATGCAAAAATGGGTAATTCCCAGCTACTTTCAGTCCACCTAGCAGTTATTTTCAGAGACCTGCAATAGATTTTGCTCTTAAAATGCTCCTTCTACAGTATCACAGCAGAATCCCTTACTTAGTTGCTGCTTCCATGACACATGTTAAAGATCATACTGGAATAGTGTGACAGATGTTGCCTCAGATCTTCAAGCCATTATCAGTGCCAAGTATTCACCCTGATCTTTTTTTTTTTTTTTTGAGGGCTTTGCTCTCAACTACAGTCAGTTAATGGAACATGCACCCCCATCTTCCTTAAGATTCTGAATCATGAACTGAAACAGCAGAGGCAATAGCAGATACTGTGTTCTACAGGCTCTGCTGCAGGGAAATAACCTGAAGCAGAAGAACAGGAGTGAGACAAAAAATAAGTTGTCATAGTAAGATTTTTGAGTTCATTTATCAGTATCTTGCCTGCCACATTACAGTCTTAAGTGTAGGCGTACTTATGAACTAGGACGAAGTCTGCTTTCTTGATGTTGTATCTTTGATCTGTGATGGAAGGCCAAGGTTTTAAACTGGACCTTCATTCTTGGGGTTTCTTTTTAATTTGTGATTCCTTTGAAAAGTGACCATCAAAACTAAATGCATTAATCTGCTAATCTCACAAGATACAGCATCAGTGCTCCTAATCAGTTCTCTTCATATTATGAGGCCAGTATTAAATTAGATATCTTAGCAAAGCATCTCTCTGGGAGTAATGATAACCCCAGGTATGTTTGTATACCAGCCTCCAATCTTGAAAAGACATCTGCATGCATTCTGGGAATAAGATGCACAGTTGTAGCTCCTGCATGTGGCCTCTGGCATTCAGTTGTGTTAAAATGCAAGTTTGTTAAGCAGCCATGGAAGTTTTCCAGTGAGATTAACATTGAAATGAAGTCATTGGTCTCCACTGGAAAAACCCCAATAAGGTTCCCCATTAACGCAGTAGCTTGCGATCTGTTGGCATCCTCTTGATTTTTCCATACATATTCCTCAATGCTAAATGAAATGCCTAAAATCTATAAATTTTACATGAACAACAAACTGATCTGCTCAAAATTTGCACACAGTTTGTTTGCTGACATTTAATTATATAGAACTGGAACTGATTTGAATCACTGCTATTTTTGTATTTCAGTCCCCATTTATTTTTTGTCTTGCAGTATCTGTTTCTATACTTACTTTGGGCCTGATTGAAAGCTGTTTTTCTTAATATTGCAACATTTACTTGAAGCTAGAAATTGTTTCACAGTGTATGCTAAAGATATGAATAAGAAGTAAAAAATGCTTAAGTATGCGTTATTTGTATTTTAGATTCTGTTACACAGGGCATATATAAACTCTTAACAGTGGCCAGGCAGCAGGCTCAATCACTGGATCCCTGATCATCCACACAGTTCCTTGTTTTACTTTGGATCATTCCAGTGATGGAATTGGAGTGCTTCCAAAAAACAGGATGATTCAAATCAGTGCATCAAATTTAGCTTCCTCTACCTACGCAGTCTTTTAAAAAACTACCTCAGAATGTTTAGCGCCCTCAAATGCACCCTCATGCCATGCTTCGGTCCTTCCTGTCACCTCAGTTGTGTGCCATAAAATCAGCCTCTCTGATAGGCTGCCTTGAAGCATTGCTTTATTACAGACTCTTTGAAGTTCTAAAAGTGTACGATAATGATTACATATGAGGGCAACAGAGGGCCACATGGGGATGGGAAGATAGTGATATCCAAAGGCCAGGTAGCCTGCATCTGGACAATCTACCACAATAGAGGCTACCCTTAAGTAGTGTGGATAGTAACTGATCCGCTCTACTTGGTGTTGAAGTTGCTTAGGTATTTGAAACTGGTAGCTTTGAGCATGTAAGAAAAACATTCAAGGTTGGGTTTATGCTCTACCTCAATGATATTGCATGGGAGGAAGTAATTTAAATTAGAATTTTATTTTGATCTCATTCCTAGTTAAAAAGTTTTAATTTTTCTTAGAAGAAAAATGTAATAACCTAAAGTTCTTTGCAAGAGGGGTTTTTTGTATAACGAAAAGTGTGGTAGGACCCACTCATGTCATCTTTGTACAAGGCCAATCAAATGAAAGGTAGTGTTGCAATAAGATAGCGTGAATGTTTTTCTTTTCATGATTTAAAAGGTGTATGTGATGTGTCATTCCTGATGATATTAACTTTAAGAAGAATATGTAATTATGGATTTTAAAGGGAAAAATAGAATATTTGTTGGCTTGTCTAGATTTTATTTCTTCACTTCAAACAACACAAGAAGTCAGATCTAAAAGGGTAAATCAGCCCTTCATGCACTGAATTGGCAATGTCTCTTGAGTTGTAGAAGGTGATGTTTCCTAGTTGTTAAATTTTCACAGAATCTTGTTCTCTGTGCAGTTTTAACCTCTGATGGATCTTGGCTTTGAGCTGATATAGTAGGGAATTAAGGACTCAGAAATGAGGCAACTGGTGAATTGCAGGAAAAACATATTCATGCCAAATTAATGGGTATTATTCATGGGTAAAATGAAATATAATTCTTCAGAGGCTTGGCTGTAAACTAAAATCTCCTGATATATAGTGAAACAGTTTTCTTCTGTCATTTCTAGTAACTTGAATATATGAATAGAAGAAATGCTATTATCTTGTCCGTATCACTGATGCTATATGTTGGATATATTGGAACGTATCTTCATTTCTGTACCTAACCTCAACTATCACTTCCATTCATACTAACTCTTATGAACAGCAATCTTCCCATCAGACTCAAAGCTTATGGAAGGGACCTCATCATCTTAAACAGCTGCTATGCTATTTAAGATGCTGTGGGCTTTAAAATGTGAAGGATATTAATAGAGAATACATGTCAATCAATCTGCAAAGGCTGGATAATAAAAAAGATGAAACTAAACAGTAAGGTGGCATCAGCAGTGGCTGGCTCTACTATGTGTGAATAACGTTTGAGGGAGAAGGTTTGAGAAGGAGCCAAATTTGGGGAAGTCACTAGCACATCTGTAAAACTGTTTCCTTGGATGTTAGCCTCTCCTTGGTCTCAGGTTTTAAGAACCTTCAATTTGTGAGTTCTAGAGTAAAAAATCATAATTTTTTTTTTTTACAAAGCAGAACAATGTAAGCTTTCCAGAAGACAAACTAGGACTCTTTAGTCTGGCGAATAATACAACACAACCTAGATTTTTCCTATTTATACTCAAGTAAAACGTATTTCCTTTCAAAATAAACTCACAGTGAGTAAGCTGGAATCCTTACTCTAAGTCAAACAATTAGATAAATACAGTAGCCAAGGGGGAAGTGAAAGGTCTTGTAGCCCACACCTTTGTACTGAGGCATGATCCATCAACCTTTATTAGTACAGTTGATGTTTAAATGTACTTAAAATCCGCTATTTTTGTCACTGGGAAGTTTCTGTAGGGCCTCATGACTGGACCACAGAATTTATCCATTGTTTTGTCCTAGGATAATGTATGTGTTTCCAAGTAGAAGACTTAACTATCTTCATTATATAATGCCAACTATTCAGACAACAGAAGCTAAGCCTGTTGTCAAATTGCCTTTCCAATTGACATTCTGTGAGACATTAGAAGTTACTACATATATCTTCAGTGCATGTGGGAGTCATGACATTAAAAATGACATAAAACTTATTATGCAGACAGAAAATAAACATTTTCTTCCCTTAAAGAATTTAAGATTGATGGATAATTACTTTGCTTGCCAAGGAGAGACTTCCATAATCAGTATAAATCATAAGGTCATTAAATTGGTAGGGCAATGAGAGATAAATCAATGCCCTGAAGATGACTTGTAATTGCTTGTTGCAGGATACACGGCTGAGTGATATTTTGTAAAGACCATACTGTGCATCTATCTAATTGGGTTGGATGTGTTAGAGAGTCTATAACAGAGCTAGCTGAATAAGTCAAAGACCACCCACATATGAACCAAATGACTTACGTGTCTGTGGGACACTCAGGAAAATCTGTACTTACTAATCTGTCTCAACTCTATCAGGAAATTCCTGGGCTGTCTTAAAAAAGGATAGAAAAAGAAACAAAAGGTTGATGCAATTCATTTTGTGTAATGCGTCTAAACCCAATGATATGGAGACGAAAGTGACATGCAGTCATAGCGACAGCGATGCTATTTTGGAACGTTCTGCATGTACATATTTCATAATTGGATTCAAATGACCAGAAAGTGACACTTCTCCCACAAGCATCCAGCTCTTCCTTCTAGCCAAATCTAATAAACAGTTCAGAATCAAAATCGCAAGAAATTAAGACTTTGCAGTTCATGACCTTTTTAGTACCAGGGGTTTCTAAATAATACATTCATCAAAAGCAACTTAATTAACATGTGCATTCTGCAGAAAGGCAGTAAATAACTGTTCTGAAATTGAAGTAAACTGTGATACAGGATTATCAGCGGGCTTCACATTCTAGAGAATTGCCTCGAGTCTGTCTTGCAGCCTGAGCAAAATAACTGTGCATAGACAAACCCCATTTATTCCATTTTTTTCCCTGTGGATTCTGGACTACTTTGTTCTCAGTTAACATCTGTATCAGTCTGTATGAACTCCACTGAAAATAATAGGATCATTCCAGATTTACATCAGTGTCATTTTGTTTTTACATGCCTGTTACTAGTGAAGGAAAAGGCAGGGATTTATTAAACATTGTTGCTCATTCAGCATGCCTACTTGCAAGCAAACGTGTTTGTTCAGTGTGGATGGCAATGATAAAGTAGTTATATGACATTAGGGTTTAATCAGTCTCCAATTCTTCATGTGCTGGGAGCTGTACAAATATAAAAATATCTTCCTTACCTACGGATGTCTTAAGATTACAATTGCAAACAAAAAGGTTGACAATGTGATCCATTGTGCAAACAAATGGAAAAAGTCCAGTTAATGTAGTTTTGTTTATGTATTGTAGCTGGGTTGTAGGTTTTGTCTGTTTGGTTTTTACATAGGAGAAGACATAATGGAAAGAGGAGACAGTAGGAATAGCCAGATTAGTTACTGCAAAGTTATTGGAAAAGTTATTGGAAAGGCATAAGATTCATATTTAATCTGAATTCCTCAGTTTTATTGTTTGTTAACTGAGAATAGGCAGACACAAGTGTTAGAGACTCTTCAAAGTGCTTATTAAAGCACCTATTAAAGTGGTTCACTGCAGAGTGCCATGGCTACTATCCAAGCATGTAACTCAAAGAGCAGTGAATATGTCATCATTCAAAGTTCCAAACATTATTCTAGATTTAAAATGTGTATATTGCCCCAATCTGTATAAGAAGCCAAAGCAAAAACTGTATCAGAACTCCAAAGCATACAGGCTGATTCATCCTTCTGAATGTAGCTGGTCAATATCTTTCTAAAAAAAAAATTAGATGAATAAAGTAAAATTTTATTTTACACTTTTCTAATGAAATCCAGATTTAAAGTTCATTATTTTTATATTCAATGTTAAAGCTTTGATATCAAATTACTAAGACAAAAGCAATATAGCTTCCGGTCTGTCAAGTTACAGATCATAGAAACATAGAATAGTTAGGGTTGGAAAGGACCTGAAGATCATCTAGTTCCAACCCCCCTGCCAGGGGCAGGGACACCTCACACTAAACCATGACACCCAAGGCTATGTCCAATCCAGCTTTGAACACCGCCAGCGATGGAGCATTCACAACTTCCCTGGGCAACTCATTCCAGTGCCTCACCACCCTTACAGTAAAGAATTTCTTCCTCATATCCAATCTAAACTTCCCCTAAGTTTGAACTCGTCACCCCTTGTCCTCTCACTACAGTCACTCAAGAAGAGTCCCTCCCCAGCATCCTCGTAGGCCCCCTTCAGATACTGGAAGGCTGCTATGAGGTCTCCATGCAGCCTTCTCTTCTCCAGGCTGAACAGCCCCAACTTTCTCAGCCTGTCTTCATATGGGAGGTGCTCCAGCCCCCTGATCATCCTCGTGGCCCTCCTCTGGACTTGTTCCAACAGTTCCATGTCCTTTTTATGTTGAGGACACCAGAACTGCACACAATACTCCAAGTGAGGTCTCACGAGAGCAGAGTTAGTACGTTTAGAAAGTAGTAAGTATTCAGCTACCTTGAGGATTTCACGGCTATCTCTACTTGCCTGAATTATGTTAAAGTAGCCTTTAGAAGAAAATCCAAAAGCTTTGAATCAGGTGGTAACATGAGCAATTAGAAAATACACTGCAGTGTTAACCATGATCAGTTTTAACATGGATACTTTGCTCCAGTAGTCACGGTCTTCTAGTAAAATGAATTTGCCAAGCATAATGGGATAATGATATTCCTTTCATTGTTTGATTAAATTCTACTTTAATTTTCATCCTGCCTCAAACATTTTCTGAATTGTGACAGTTTATTTTTTTTCTGGTGAGAGTTAAACAATTGTCCTTTTCTTATGTTATTCATGAGTAACAATGAGATAAAAAGTTCATATGTTCCTGACAACCGGAGATTGTTGTTTCTCCTATGGTTTCTTAGACATTGGGCCATGTTTTCAAGTGCAGCAGTTGAGTGCTGTTCCATCCGATCTGATTCTTTTAATCTAACCAAACAGGGCACTCAGGAGGACAGTGCATTGGAGAGGTAAACAGAACAGGCACTGAACCACAGGGCACTGAATTGCGCAGATTGCACTTGCACTTGATCATTATGATTGTGTGGTCTGTGCTTCACATGTTAGGTGGAAGTGCTGGTCCTTGTGTTAGGCTTCTGAATTTGGATGCTTAGATGTAAAGGGTGCAGAAGATGAGGTAACATTTTTGAGTCTCCATGACTAAATGTCTTTGAGGACAAATCAGACATTTAGGAAGGGAAATAGTCTAAAAAATCTTTTCTACCTCTGTTTTCCACAGGTCTGTGATAGCCCCATGCTATTGTTTTTCACTTTCTATATACTTGCATACTGACCTTGTAAAAGAATTGCAAACATGGCAGATGAAATTTCAGTATTACCTGGAGAAACAGATGGAAAGAGGGAAGCCAAAACCATTTCTTATTTTGAGGATTAAAGTTGAGGATAAGAGGTGTTTTCCCTTGGCCAGGGAGAAGGAGGGATATGCCAGCTGCTCTGTTACTCACGAAAGCAAGATCTCACTAATTCGATGTTCTTCTCCACCTACATACCGAGGATAATCATCTCCTAAAAATATTTATACATCCATACTGATTTCAAATAGAACACATGCTTCCAAAAATGTAATAAAGAGATGTATGTTCCAATAATGAAGGTTATAAAATATTTAAATACTTCCTCCACTTCTTTCAAGAGGAAATGCCAAATAGCAAAGAGGAAGGAGATTCCAGCTTCTCTTGTTTTTAGTGTGAGGTTCTTATTCCCCTTTGCTTTATCACTCTCTTCTCCCAGAATAAAAACCTATTACTATTTTGTGATGCATATCCTGATCCAAACTTCATACATATGCATTGCCATATGTTTCACACATCATATGCTTTCCTTAGTTTCATTTCAGGTTCAACATCAACACTCTTTACCCATCACGCTTATATACACATACTTTGTTCATTTCACACATCTTCCTATGTTTGCAGAGTAGAATAGAGAAAGAAGTTGAATTGACTGTGTATCTTATGGGGAAAAAGAGACTCCAGCCTATATCTAGGCCCTTTTATGTCATCCTTACTCACTGCTTACTTGAAAAGAGTAACATGAGATATTCACTGCCTATATGAATTCAATCTAAACTCCCTTGCTTGTGCAGGGATAGAATTTCAGTGAAATTAAGAAAAAACAATTCTTTTATGTAAAGCATTAAGAGGAGCTATCACAATAAGATTTGTGTCTCTCTAGGCAGCATTACAAAATCAAATTTTAGATTCTCTGTCACTTAGTGGAATCCCATGCTTCCAGTATGCCCAGGGTTTCCTGGGGACAGGAGTAGGGGTTCTCAGAAATCAACTGCCTTGCACACATAGAGTGTAGATGTAGCTCCTTGCCTGCAGGCTGGAGGGAGAGCACTGCTGCAGCTCAGGATGTTCAGGAGACCTAGAGATATGTTGTAGACTCCAAAGGTGGTAGCCTGGTTTTCCAGACAATGAAGTCCCAGCAGTATAAAAGGAATTCTGCTTCTAATGAGTGAATGGCAAAGAAAATAGGACAGAAAGGAAAGGCTTGAGGTGGTTGTTCCCAGTTCTAAATCTCCTAAGGAACTGCCTGTGGAGGACTTCTCACATTCAAAGCATTCTTTGAGGATATTGCAATAGATAGGTGAAGTGACTGCTGCACAGGGCAGATGTTCCCCCTGGAAATTTACATTTTTTTTTTTTTACTGGAATTAATTGTAACAAATTCTTCCCCTACCCCCAGTGGAAATGAGATGATACAGCAGTCCTGTTCCTAAACTCTGCTTTCTTTTAAGACCATAATTATATCATAACAGTCTGCTAATGTCTTTGAAACAGGTGTTGTAAAATAGCATTTCTTATCATGTTTAAATTTTAAAGTCTGCACTTACAGTGTATAAGAGAATTAGTACTTGGAATTGTGAAACTCAACATTTCCAAATTTATAATAGCGTTAGACATTCCACCAATGTATGTAGTATCTCACATGGGAATACTGCACAGTATGCGTTTCTGGACAGGGATCCTTTTGATTTGTTTTCTAATTAGCATTTTAGTTACGGCTATGGATAGGAAGTATTTATGTTGTGTGTGTTTACAAATTAAGACTTCTGAACTAAGAGTTCTACATTAAAGAGTTCTTTTATATTTTAGAGAAAGAATTTGTTTGCTTGGTTCACTGACCTGTTTAGTAATGTGCTGGTTCCCAAACTGTCATGGACAAACTGACTTTCGAACCTATTCAGATATCGAAGAATAAGTTTTCAGGTTGGTTTTTTTTGTGATCCTTATAGTTATCAATGTAGCAATTTTATACTACTCATAATGCAGTCAGTGTTCTTACATTAAGGGGTGGCTAACCAAAAATTTACTTAGGTAGTAATTCTGTTCTGCTGATACCTGAGAAAAAGCAGATGGGTTTCACAAGTCATAGATTTTAAAGTTCTTAGTCTGAGGGGCATACAGAATCTGGACATTTTCATTTATATCTCCATTGTCCCTATTTAAATATACTTCATTTTAAATTGTGTTTTGTCGTTCTATTTCAGTAAGTGTAAAAATGAGACATCATATAAATTAACTAACAGTTTAGTGATTTGAGTGCTCACCTGGAAAGTGTAATATCTGCATTCATCTTCCTTCTCTGAATCGTGTCACATAGAAGCAGCATTTGGGGAAGGAGATAGGGATTTGGTGGTGTGCCAATTAAGGGTACAGTTGCCCCAGAAAGATCCTCTTACAAAGTCACTAACTTGACCTGCTCAGAGGAACAAACCCCAGAGTACAGGTGTGATTTATTGCTTTAGAATTCTGCAATATCCCAGTTCATCATGTCCATTAACCTTTGTCAAGGGAGGCACCTCACTTGACCTTTACCCTTTTAGAACCCTAAATATCAGAGGAAACAACCATTTGATATTTGATATTTATACAGATAAGAATACAGCTTTATTCTCATTTGACATTTATATACAGTTACATTATGGTTTTTCAGATAAATGTCAAATGAAAGGTTTCCAAATCTGACATTTTTTAATAGTATGCCTAAAAATGTTGCGGTCAGATGAGGGGCTGTGATTCATGTGGCACTTAGAATGGTCTACTTGGCTTCTGCACACAACTTGAAGGCTAATTCCAGCTAAACAGAGATCAGTATGGTAGCACCTGACCAAAAAGGAGAACAGGAGAGTTCTCTGTGGAATTAATTAAGTTGAAGTAAAACCCCTCCTTCTTTGGTAATAGACACTCTGAGTCTTACTGTCAAAGAGCTGAATGACCATTTTAACTCTGTCAGACTCTAATTGTCTCTAACCAGGTTCTTCTAGATATTTCACACATGGAGTGTTTAATGTTTAATACCAGATTTATTCATTTGTAAATACTTGACATTATACATTATATATTGATTCAGCAAAGTGAAACCGCAAGGTACTAAAATCACAACACATGTGCAAATGGCACTTCACAGAACACAGGAATTGCTCTATAGAGTAACCACAGTACAAATGTGGTTCTCATTACTGGTCTTTATAATATGCTTACTGTCAAGATTATGGGCATCCCCAGTTGCCAGGAAGGTATACATGGCTTGAAACTAGCTCAAGCCTATTGCTTTCTTCAGAGTTGATGTTTTTTCAGCTTTTACACTCTGTGTTGTAGCCACATATCCACTCCCCTCATGTTAGTCTGGCTAACTCGGGAAGACAACCATACTCAATTGATGAACTTACTTAGGCAGAAATATTTTCACAACCAGTTCATCCACTCAGCTGATCTACAGCCACACTCTGGTCCCCTTTATGTTCAGCTAAACTCAGTTTTCTTTGTACAGCTATGGGGAGTCACTCTCTCCATTCTTCCCTGAGTTTTAGGAGCATATTACCCATCATCCCTATGCTGTGAGTCTTCTCCCAGTGTACAGGATTATTGATCAGCCATAAACCTGTCTGACTAGTCCAGTTCTTTCCAGGAACTGATAGGATGAGCATTGCATCAGAAAACAAAGATAATGGCAAATCAAAACCAGAGTGATTCTTAATATATGCAAGCCAACTGTCATTTTCAAGGATTTTTATCTATCTGCCTAATACAGTAAATTAAATTTTCCTCTTCCAAAAATATGCAAAGTTCGCTTGTGATCAAAGAGAGTTGTTCTTGAGTTGGCCCAGCAAAGGAATATTCTGTTCCATCGAGATTACTTCAGAACAGTTTACCAAAGGCACATGGGATTTCTTGCAGCATTTCTTCAATGCTGTTGACCTCAACTGTTGATACTATATTCTGTAAGACCTTGAAAGGAGACCAAATACTGACAAGTTTTCAGATTTGTCACTAAATGACTTTGCAATCCATCTTACAGTAGTAGAAGGCCTTTTGGACAAAGTTTCAATGATACTCTTTTTTATTGCCTTACAGGATTTTCTTTTGCTCTCCTACAGGAGAAAGGGACCTAGCCCCACAGCAGTTCATAAATGTACATTTATTGGCACACAGAGAATTTATTGCCTAATGATTAATAGATCTTATAGGAAAGCTCTGTTTTATAGACACAGTTACCTCTGGTATCACTAAAAATTACTGGCCAACAAGATGTTACCACTGGCTTTTTGATTGGTATCAACCTCTAATAGCAACCATTAATAAAAAATTTATTAATCATATATTAACAACTTATATTTTATGTATACTCTGCAGTGAATTATGCTCAAGAAAATCAGAGAGCTCTAGTACATTTTAATCTTATATAGAAGTGTGCAAGAGGCAATCTCTACCCTCTCCAAAAATACAATTGATATTGTGAGCTCTAGACCTATCTTTTCAACAGGAATATGCATTTCCTTGTGAGGTACTGGATCCCTACTTTTTTTCCTATATTTCTAGGAAATCAAGTATATGAAGTTACTTCAGTTGTTCATGGAGCGTATTATTCAATAACACTTACCACCTTATCCCAGCAGCATGCCAGAAGTATGTCACAATGAGAATACAATGTCATTCATTACTGCTGTGGAACAAGACAGTGAAGGAAGTTCAGAGTGAGACAGTTTTCATTTTCACCTAGTCTTTAGGTTTTTTTGGTTTAAAAATAAATTCTTATAAATTATAAAAAGGTATTTCTTTTCCTTTAAGTGATAAGTTTGATGATGAATCACAGAACGTCTCGACACAAGCAAAGCTCCTCTTACTGACATTTGTATTTTGACCATGAAAAGGAGTTTCTCCCATCAAGAATCTATAATTATATTGGTTGACCACGACACCACTGCAGATGTGACCAAGCATAATACTTAAAGGCAGAAAGAAAATCTGTATAGACAGGACTCTTTTCAGCATTTTGGAGTATGTGCAGATAAGTAATGACAAGATAGAAGGGAGAGAACTAGACAAATGCTTGAAAGTAGGATTATGAAACTGAGTAAATCCATGTTTACCCACTGGTACCTCCTGGATACTTTCTCTTGGACTTTTGGTGATGCTGAGGGAGGCGAAGAAACTTTTAACCCATTGTTTCAAGTTATTTCCTTTGAAATATATGAAAATGTGTCTTACCATTGCAGACTGATCACCAGGAGACAAATCTGTAATTACAATACAAAACGTTCCCAGCATGGCCCTGCAAAAAAGAAAACAAAACCAGGGATGGAGACTTGGGTGACAGGGTTTAGTGTGTGGTGTCCCTGCCCCTGGCAGGGGGGTTGGAACTTGATGATCTTAAGGACTGTCCTGGGTTCAGCAGTAGCAGTCATTGTTTCTCCTTCTTAGTAGCTGGTTCAGCGCTGTGTTTTTGACTTTCAGCCTGGGAACAGCGCTGATAACACCAGTGTTTTCAGCTACTGCTTGGTAATGTTTTGGTCTGACCAAGGACTTTCTGAGTCTCATGCTCTGCCAGGGAGGAGGGGAAGCCAGGAGGAAGCAGAGACAGGACACCTGACCCAAACTAGCCAAAGAGGTATTCCATACCACAGCATGTCATGCCCACTATATAAACTGGGGGCAGTTACCCAAAAAGGTTAGATCACTGCTCAGTTGGCCTGGGTGTCGGTCAGTGGGTGGTGAGCAGTTGTATTCTCTTCCCTTGTTATTTCCCTTATCATTATTATTATTGGTGGTAGCAGCATTGGTTTGTGTTATAACTTAGTTACTGGACTGTTCTTATCTCAACTTGTTGGAGTTACATTCTTTCAATTCTCCTTCCTCTCCCTCCGGGAGCGGGGGGAGGAAGAGGGAGAGTGAGAGAGCAGCTGCGTGGTTCTGAGTTACGGCTGGGCTTAAACCACGACAGTTCTTTTTGGCGCTCAATGTGGGGCACGAAGGGTTGAGGTAACCAGAGTGTGTCTAATCATATTTGTGATAAGCATTCATTGTTTTGGATTAATAGTCACTCGTCACAGTGCTGATTTATTGGCTCTCAAAGTTGTTGCTCTTGATCTCGGGAGTTTCAGCATGTGGTACCTTACTTACAGCCGGTATTTGCTGTGTTAGTGTTTATCAGCTGGGGGCCTTGGGCTAAGGTTCTTGTTTCATTGTACTTTATGGTAATGACTTGGAATACAATAGAATCATTGATCATGAAACTGATCTGTCTTGCATTCCCAGTGTGGTCACCACCTCTATACTTTGGGAGGTATATAATAGAAGTGTTTAGCAATTACACATCTTTTTTCCCCTCCTCAGGTGGTCAACCTATGAAGGAAACATTCCCTTACATTCTTAGCCCCCCCCCCCCCCCCCCCCGACCGTTTACAGCATCATTTGAGAGTTTTAAAGGTTTTGAATGGCCTTTAGGTACTCTTGAGACCTGCTTGCTGATTGTGATGGGGATCAGCATGTTGGCACACATAGTGTGTTTTACCCATGACCATTTTGTCTGATCTCAAGAGTTAAGCAGAGTGGGGTTTTGGCCTTGTCTAGGGTTAGACGACGATATAGGATGACAAAGAGATTTTCACCGAGGCTGGAGAATCATGAATGGCAGTGTGTGTGGTATTGCATGGGCAGGTGTCTAGGCCAGTGGGCCTGTCCAGTGCTTTGGAACTTCACCACTGTACAAGTGCAAAATCCAGAAAGATTAGTAAAACACTTAAATGAGGTGTGTTGTCATTCTGGTCATACCAGAGAGGGACAAATCATGGCAAAGTGCTGGGGCTTGGCCTATGCTCACAGAGCACTGCTCAACACTACCCAGCACCTTCAAAGGGAAAAAGATGTCTCTGGATCTGATGGCAATGCAACAGACCGCAGCTACTCCAGCTCCAAGCACAGCAGCTACACCAGCCCGAGTGACAAGTACAGTAGCTACTCAAACTTCGATCGCAACAGACAGCGCAGCTATTCCAACTCCAAGTACAGCAGCTACACCAGCCCCAGCGACAAGTACAGCAGCTACTCAAACTTCAACCGCGACAGACAGCGCAGCTACTCCAGCTCCAAACACAGCAGCTACACCAGCCCCGGCGACAAGTACAGTAGCTACTGAAACTTCAACCGCAACAGACAGTGCAGCTACTCCAGCTCCAAGCACAGCAGCTACACCAGAGGACCAATTCATGCCAATATTGTTTGCCCCTGTACACAAGCGAAAAAGCAAAAAAGAGGCAAGAAAGATGAAGCAAGATGAAGAAACAATGTACTCACCACTCAGGACAGCATCTGACCAGGAGTTATTAGTATGTGAATCAGAGGAAGAAGAGGTGATCTCTCGACCCCAGACCTCAACTGAGCTACGGAATATGCGAAAAGATTTTACCTGTCAACCAGGGGAGCACATCATCACCTGTTTGCTCCAATGCTGGGACAATGGTGCTGATGGTCACGAACTAGAAGGTAGGGGAGCCAAGCAGCTGGGATCATTTGCTAGAGATGGGGGAATTCACAAAGCAATTGCAACAGAGAAACAGTCCCTCAACCTTTGGAATCGGCTCTTGGCAGCTGTGGAAGAAAGGTTTCCATGCAAGGACGATGTTATGAGTCATTCGGCCAAGTGGACTACTCTAGAGAAAGCCATCCAGTCTCTGAGGGAATCAGCCATTGTAGAGATGATCTATCACATCAAGCCAAACGCCAGGGATGCACCCATAGATCCAGATGAAGTTGAATGTACACAACCCATGTGGTGGGAATTTACATGGAATGCACCGTCATCATATGCCCATTCAGTGGCAAGAGTAACCTGGAATGACATAATACCATTAACAGCGGATGAAATGATTCATAAACTCCGAGAGTTTGAAGAAAATCTCACCCCTTCCACCATTTCAGCTGTGGAAAAACTGTCTCAGGAGTTCAATTGAGAGATGATCTATCTGATCTATCGAGCTCCTCACATGTACCAACCCATGTCTCAGCTATTAACAAAAGGCAGGGTCTCCTCTACACATCATGCAGCCGATGCTACATGGAGTAAGTGGGCTGCACTAATTACACAACAAGCTTGAACAGGAAATCCCACTCATCCAGGAATTCTAGAAGTCATCATGGACTGGCCAGAGGGCAAAGATTTTGGAATGTCACCAGAGGAGGAGGTAATGCCTGCTGAAGAGGCCCCACCATATAATGAACTGTCAGAAAGTGAAAAGCAATATGCCTTGTTTACTGATGGGTCCTGCCGTATTGTGGGAAAGCATCGAAGATGGAAGGCAGCTGTATGGAGTCCCCGACGACAAGTTGCAGAAACTGCTGAAGGACAGGGTGAATCGAGTCAGTTTGCCGAGGTGAAAGCCATCCAGCTGGCCTTGGGCATTGCTGAACGAGAAAAGTGGCCAGTACTTTATACTGACTCATGGATGGTGGCAAATGCCCTGTGGGGGTGGTTGCAGCAATGGAAGCAGAGCAACTGGCAACGCAGAGGTAAATCCATCTGGGCTGCTGCACTGTGGCAAGATATCGCTGCCCGGGTGCAGAATCTGGTGGTCAAGGTACGCCACGTAGATGCTCATGTACCCAAGAGTCGGGCCACTGAGGAACACCAGAACAACCAACAAGTGGATAAAGCTGCTAAGATTGAAGTGGCTCAGATGGACTTAGATTGGCAACATAAGGATGAATTATTTTTGGCCCCGTGGGCCCATGACACTTCAGGCCTTCAGGGCAGAGATGCAACATACAGATGGGCTCGTGATCTAGGGGTGGACTTAATAATGGACACTATTGCCCAGGTTATTCATGACTGTGAAACATGTGCTGCAATTAAGCAAGCTAAACGGTTACAGCCTCTTTGGTATGGAGGACGATGGCTGAAGTACAAATATGGGGAGGCCTGGCAGATTGATTATATCACTCCCACCAACCCACCAAAGCAAGCGCCATGTGCTTACCATGGTGGAAGCAACCACCAGATGGCTGGAAACATGCGCTGTGCCCCATGCCACTGCCCGGAACACTATCCTGGGCCTTGAGAAACAGATTTTGTGGCGACATGGCACCCCAGAGAGAATTGAGTCAGACAATGGGACTCATTTCCAAAACAGCCTTACAGACATTTCGGCCAAAGAGCATGGCATTGAGTGGGTATATCACATCCCCTACCATGCACCAGCCTCGGGGAGAACTGAATGGTACAATGGGCTATTAAAAACTACACTGAGAGCCATGGGTGGTGGGACTTTTAAAAATTGGGACACACATTTACCAAAGGCCACCTGGTTGGTCAGCACCAGAGGATCTGCCAACAGGGCTGGCCCAGCCCAGTCAGAACTTCTACATACTGCGGAGGGAGACAAAGTTCCTGTGGTGCACATAAAGAATTTGCTGGGGAAGACAGTCTGGGTTATTCCTGCTTCAGGTAAAGGCAAACCCACTCGTGGGATTGCTTTTGCTCAGGGACGCGGATATACTTGGTGGGTAATGCGAGAAGATCATAGAATCACAGAATCATAGAATAGTTAGGGTTGGAAAGGACCTTAAGATCATCTAGTTCCAACCCCCTGCCAGGGGCAGGGACACCTCACACTAAACCATGACACCCAAGGCTATGTCCAATCCAGCTTTGAACACCGCCAGCGATGGAGCATTCACAACTTCCCTGGGCAACTCATTCCAGTGCCTCACCACCCTTACAGTAAAGAATTTCTTCCTCATATCCAATCTAAACTTCCCCTGTTTAAGTTTGAACCCATTACCCCTTGTCCTCTCACCACAGTCCCTCATGAAGAGTCCCTCCCCAGCATCCCTATAGGCTCCCTTCAGATACTGGAAGGCTGCTATGAGGTCTCCACACAGCCTTCTCTTCTCCAGGCTGAACAGCCCCAACTTTCTCAGCCTATCTTCATACAGGAGGTGCTCCAGCCCCCTGATCATCCTCGTGGCCCTCCTCTGGACTTGTTCCAACAGTTCCATGTCCTTTTTATGTTGAGGACACCAGAACTGCACACAATACTCCAAGGGAGGTCTCACGAGAGCAGAGTTGAGGGGCAGGATCACCTACCTCGACCTGCTGGTCATGCTCCTTTTGATGCAGCCCAGGATACGGTTGGCTTTCTGGGCTGCAAGCACACACTGCCGGCTCATGTCCATTTTTTCATCAACCAAAACCCCCAAGTCCTTCTCCACAGGGCTGCTCTGAATCTCTTCTCTGCCCAACCTGTAGCTGTGCCTGGGATTGCTCCCACCCACGTGGAGGACCTTGCACTTGATAGGGAAGTCCGATGTGTACCTCAAGGGGATTTGATTTTAGGGGAAAACAGCCAATGAACTAAATTGTATGCTGTTGCCTGCTATGTACCACTTTTATAGCCCGCCAACTAGATGTCTTCAGGTTACCAGCGACTGGCCCTGACTTCCCTCTGACCATCATCCCAACAAAGAATGAACTTTGATGAAACCAGACGAGTTCTGCGGTACAGGAACAGTCAGCATCAGCAGGCAACGATCCAACACTGCACACAGCCTCTCCTGCTCTGAAAGACTGTTACAAGAGATGGAGTCCGACATCACGGACCAGATGGAGTCAGCAGCTTTATATGGATTGGTCCATGCACTAAGGAATGATCTCTGTGTGTGTGCGTGTGGATGTATATATATTTATATATATGAGATAAGAGTGATGATATACTGAAAATGTGGGATCTGAGCATGACGTGAATGGTATGGAATAAGGGGTGGATACTGTCCTGGGTTCAGCAGTAGCCGTCATTTTTCTCCTTCTTAATAGCTGGTGCAGTGCTGTGTTTTTGACTTTTGGCCTGAGAACAGTGTTGATAACACTGATGTTTTCAGTTGCTGCTCAGTAATGTTTTCGCCTGACCAAGGACTTTCTGAGTCTCATGCTCTGCCAGGGAGGAGGGGAAGCCGGGAGGAAGCAGAGACAGGACACCTGACCCAAACTGACCAAAGAGGTATTCCATACCACAGCACATCATGCCCAGGAGGTAAAAACTGGGGACAGTTACCTGGAAGGGTTAGATCACTGCTGGGTTGGGCTGGGTATTGGTCAGCAGGTGGTGAGCAGTTGTATTCTCTTCCCTTGTTATTTCCCTTATCATTATTATTATTGGTGGTAGCAGCAGTGATTTGTGTTATACCTTAGTTACTGGACTGTTCTTATCTCAACCTGTGGGAGTTGCATTCTTTCGATCCTCCTCCCCATCCCTCCGGGAGTGGGAGGGAGGAAAAGGGGGGAGTGAGAGAGCTGCTGCGTGGTTCTGAGTTACGGCTGGGCTTACACCACGACAGGACCCTAACTATTTTATGATTCTATGTCAAAATTCTATTTTTGTCATCTTCAGATACAAAGTTCTGAACAAGATAGAAGGATTGTTAAACATGGGAAACCTATGGAAAAGACACAAAAGCAGAGCCAGATCAGTCTGTTGCTTTTGATTTCCAGAGCATTCATAGGACATCCCTAAGTACATGATTATAAAATTGAAACCTCACTAAAAATATTAGGTCTAATTTTCTTAACAAAGATGACTTTAACTGTCCTAGATGACACATACATGTTAATGAACAAGAAATTTAACTCTTTGTCCTTAAATGCATGGATGCTTTATGCCTCTTCTTTCATTCACGTTACAGGAAAAAAAAAAAAATTCCCAGTTTTCCTTCCAGGTTTGAATTTTCTGTATCATTTTATCACTGTTGGCTAAAAGACCTATTATAGGGAAATGGACTTTAAGACAGCCATTTGAATTTTACTAAAAATAACAAATATAGTCATTCTTTTTGTCACATGATTAAATAAACACCTGAATTGGAAATACTTGCTTGGTGCTAATCAACATGGTATCTGCTTTGGTATTCTTCCTTTAAGACAGCAAATACCCCCATGGAAGATGCTGCACATGGATGACTTCACATTGCACAAATCAGCTGGTCAGCTACATGATAGCCCTGGCCAATTCTTCAGGACTTCAGAGAGAGATCTTTCAATTTCTCAACACCATACAAGTAATTAAGCTTCTTTCTTCTCCACAAACTAATTGTAATGAAAATTTGCTTCACCAAAATGTCACAGATGCCAAATATGGAATTGACAACTTTCATACATGATTTAGATAGATTTAACATAGAATCATAGAAGCACAGACCGGTTTGGGTTGGAAGGCACCTTAAAGCTCATCCAGTTCCAGACCCCTGCCATGGGCAGGGACACCTTCCACTAGACCAGATTGCTCCAAGCCCCGTCCAACCTGGCTTTGAACACTGTCAGGGATGGGGCAGCCACAGCTTCTCTGGGCAACCTCTTCCAGCACCTCACCACCCTCACAGGGAAGAATTTCTTCCTAATGTCTAATCTAAATTTCCCCTTTGTCAGGTTAAAGCCATTTCCCATTATCCATAAATAAGTAGTTTAGCATTAGTGCAATTAAGAAGACTAATGGGTTAAGTCTCTGTTTTTACTGTATCTTTTTATTCTTATCTACACTGATATCACAGAATAACATATAAAGTAACCTGGAAAACAGAAACAAAATATTGCTTATTCTATGTTCAGAAAAAACATGAAAAAAACAAAACAATAAGAGATATTGAAAAAGAGTTCTACTTGCCTGAACTGTAATTCCAATTTTTTGTCATATATCATCAACTAAACTACTTCTTCTAAATTTTATTAATTGCCTATCCCTATACAAAGAAGCATTTTAACAGCGATTGAAACAAATTAGCATATGCTTCTTCAAAAATGTGTACTTTGAATTTAAAAGAGAATGTAAAAAAACCAAAACCACAATATTCCTTTTAAAAATCAGATGGACCCGTTAGAAAAGAACGACCATTGCCACACTTAGAATTGTGTTTCAATGTCTTTGCCAGGTTTGCTTTTTCACCATAAAAAACAAAATTCACATCTGTTTAAGTTTTTTAGTAATTTATAATCCCAGCCACTGAAATTAGAAACAGATGCCAGTTAAATGAAAAGACAGTGTAGAAAAAAAAATTACACAATGTGTTTTCCATAAGATGGGGAAGTGTAAGAAATAGGAGAAAAAGATTGCTTCAAGTCACACAGTCAGAGAAGCAAGGACGCTCCTTCCCCCCCACAAATTATCATTAATTTAAGATAGAATCTTTAGCATGATTTCATCCTTACATGTTAACATCTAAAAGAACTTGCACAGTCAACATCATCACTACTTCATCATTTGTATCTGTATTAGTGAACCTGAGGTAAGAAAGTCCATTACAGGTTTCTAGTCCGGTCTATGTTTGAATTTGGGGTTTTGTTTTATTTGGGTTCCTCTCCCTCACCCCCCACCCACAAGAGACACGTTCTACTATACCAAACAATAGTGTCAGCAAATAAGCAAGCTACGAACACTAAAGATCATCTACAAAGAGAACTAAAAGGCAGACAGCACTAAAATTTTAGAATACATAAATGGATGTACTAGAAGGGAGGACCAGATTTGACATGGTACAAGTGTGGCTGTTTGCACACGAGTTATGGAATATCTTATTGGCTAGAATTTGTTGGCAGGAGGCTGTTAAAATAATACCAGTAAAAGAAAACATACATGAGATGACATCATTTAAGAAAGGCTGTATTAGCAATACAGTTTGTTCAGTTAAAGGCAACTATCCAGTTCCTTACATTAATTAGGCTCCTAAAAGACAGGTTGGGTAGGAGACAGTCCATGTAGCATGTCATTCATTTTAAGGCTATGCTGGAATAATAAAACCTGATTTTTTTCTTGCTAGGAAAGAGCTGGGTTTATAGCCAGCATGTTAGGGGAAATGATACTGTCAAAGTAGAGAAAACAACTAACAGAGCACTTGATAGCTGGTTTGCTTTCCAGTGCCTCCTTTGCATTCATAGAGCTTGAAAGTCACCATCTGTCAAATTGCTTAAAAACTACAGGAATAATTTTTTGAAACCCCAAAGTATGAACAAGATGTTTCATTTTTTCTTTCTCTCAAGGTTTTCTATTCAGATGATAGAATGCAAGCCTTTAAATTTAGGGGTATAAGAGAAGTCACAACATAAAACTAAATATAGGAAAACAGATTTTAAAACCTTTGAAAAGTATAAGGTCATGAAATACTATTGCTTTTTAATTATGATGATGTACATCTTGAGAAAATGTGAGAATTAAAGTCATAGTTCTCTTTGATCTCAGAGAAATCAGAATCAAGTAATTTTTGACTTCGGCTCCCAAGCAATTAAAGTTGCCTAATTTTATAAGAAAAAGTGGTGAATTTACCACATCAAAATTGCATTTAATGGAAATAGAGACTGACTCCTAATTTTCCTGTGAATACCAGAAATTAAAACAAAACTTCTTTTGCATACTTTAAATACTGTATTTCTATATTGCTTTTATTACCATTAATTAAAAAATCAGATGGAAGAAGACTATTTTTATTTTTTCATGCTATTTTTAAATATTATGCTATTAATAAAAGTGAGAATTTCTGATTTGTTTCCAAGAATGTTAAAACCCATGCTGTTAGAACTAAATGCTGAAACAATTAAAATTGTATTACCAAAGAATCTCTTAGCTCAATTAAATTAATCTAAACTTGAAAGAATATTGAATTCTCCTTTCTGTATGAACAGTTTTGAGTAGTTAAGAACCTTGCAGTCAAAAAAGTTTTAATACAATACCAATAAGTTTGAAATTAAACAGTGCTGATTTTAATTTTTAGCCAACCCAAGGAAAACTTTGGTTTCATCAGGCAAGTTGAAGGGACAAGGAACATGTTTTGCTTCAGACATTTTCTAATATTTCTTTTTTCTATTCCTACACAGAAACACAGAATTGTTAAATATTTTATTAGAAAATTATCAGAATATTTCATTTTGCAACAAACCAAATTACAATTTTTTATTGATTTTATTTTTTGTCTGTCTCATATTAGACCCTTGATGTTTTCACATGGTCCAAACCCTACAAATTCAGGCATAGTCAAGTGCCTACAACTTTCATTTGCCAAATACTGGCAGTGGGGTTTACTCATTTATTTATTGATATAATAGTGAGGAGATTTTATTGACAGTGGGAGTCTTGGATTTTTATCCTTGATTTCATATTTTCTCCAATGACACTATAATGCAAAATACAAACATAGGAATACATGGCAGTGTCAAAGTTTGTCTCCTTTCAGGTTAGCTGTAAGTCGCAATACAACGGGCATCTCGTGATCTTTGATTCTTAGGAGTTTAAGCACTTCCAGGAGCTGATGTCAGCACATAGCTGTGGGCTCGGACTTGGGCATCTGAATTCTCAGTTGTCCCCTAAACAGGTAAACCCTTTACCCAATTGTCCTCTAAATGCCTAGATTATGTGTGTAAAGGTTCAATTCAACAGGGCTAGGAGACAGGGAAGAGGAAAACAACTAGGAGCTGATTCTAGTGGTAGGGTCAGGAAGCATCAGAGCAGGGCAGACTGTGTGCAGAGCTCTTTCCTGATGAAACAACAAACTGTTGCATTCAAACCAAAACACAGGGTGGGAGGAAGAGGAGGAGCTGCTTGCCAAGCCAAATATGAAGAGGCACTGCCCCTGCAGTGCCCTGCAGTCCTGAATTTAAGGAGCGTCAGTAGATGGGAGAAAAGCTGAAATGAGTTTTTCTCTGATGATTTAAGAAATTGTTATTACAGGCCTTTCTCAGAGAGGAGCACTACTGGAAGATCATACTACTGATCGGTGTTTCTTAAGAATAATCACTTTTTTTTCCTCATTCTGTCCACTTCTTTGTTACCACATCAGCATAAAAGAAGGCATAGCTCATGTTTCAAGTAAGTAATTTTTCATTAACAGAGTCATGAATCTTGTGACAAGCAGCACTGGTCTGCAGACTGCCCAAACCAGAGCTTCTATCACTTATTCAGGATACTTTCTTAACTACAGTAGGTTCTGAAAACAAAACCATAACAGATGACTGAATATGAAGATAAAAGATCATAATCTTTTTTAGAGAATTTGGCGACACAACAGTGATACTATACTCTTGAAATCTGCTTTCTATTCCATTTTATTGTGCTTGGCCTTTTAGCATATGGATTTTGGTGAGATCTTAAGGAACACGATTAGGGTATTTTTAGAAATATGGTGAGGTTACTTAGATGATAATCACATATTCTGAAGTCTCCCAAGATTTTTACTAAATCTAATATTTGTGGAAAGTACAAAAACAGAACATCTTTTACCTGAAACATCTTAATGATCTGCATATTGTGCTAAAAAGTACCCTGTTTATGAATGAAAATTTAACATAGTTCTTCATTTCAGCATACCTAAATTAGAATGTTAATGACCTGTGGGAGACTCTTTTTTTTAACCATTTTTTATTCATTGTCTGTTGTGATACCAATTGTGAAAGAATGTCAACTTTAGAGAAGCCATAAATCTCATCGAATTGGCCTACCACTTTAACTTGCTGTTGCAGCATCATAAACAGTTGTACAGCACAAAAAATCCTGTCTCTCCAGTAAAGAACCCGAAGCATTTTTAAGTCACTGTAGGGAAGTTTGTATTTCAGTTTACTGCCATTTACTGCCTAGACAGGATTAATTTTTTGTTAAACTTTTGCATTAATCTTGATTCAGTCCTTCCCCCCCTCTGTTCTGTTACTCTGTATTACTTTGGTTTTTCTTCCAGAAGAGCTTTGGCAGTAAAACAAATGTTTCCAGCACCTGAAATATAATGCAATTACAGGAATTTCTGGAGTTGAGCCTCTATTTGGTTACCTGCGGGGAAGGTCCACCAGTTGGGGTTATTACAGGAGTCAGCAGAGTTTTCCATGAGCAGGAAGGGGGCAGAAAGTTCAATGCCTTAGGAAGACTGTTTCCTGCAGTGGCCCTTCAGTACTCACCTTTTGGTTTCCAACTCCAGTGAACGCATGATGGGAGTGTTCAGAGACAGCCCTCCAGTGATGCAGGCAGAGCACGTGAGGGCAAAGAGCTGGAAGGCAAGAAGGGGAGTAAAGCAGTTGCTCGCTTCACTGTGGAGCATAAAGCAAGGCAAAAAAACCAAAGGTAAATATGGAAAATTTAACTAAGTGTATCCATTTGGAGGAATTCCCAAGACTGGTTCTAATGAACAAGGTCTATATGCACAATGGGGAATAAAAGCCATAAGATAGTGATTTTTAAATCTGAAATTTTAGTGTAGTATGTGTTTTTTTTCTTTGGCTGAAGCTTCTTTTTTATTTACTAAGTTGAACGTATGACTGAAATACATGTGTACTATCTAATATGCTACTTCTCTCACAACAGTAATTTAAGGTGAATCTCATTAAAACCCCTCTTTCTGAACAGATAAATGAAGCAGTAATGTATTTTTAATGAGGTAAGGTGATTTCTTGCTGTGCAAATGTGCCTAGACCCTGTAAAAACAGCATTCCGTTTCTACACAGTGAGGATAATGATGAGAGTTTATCAATGCATCATTGTCCTATTTGCTGCTAAGACTGACCTAGTGAGCTACATATCAGAACTTGGGGCTACTCTGCTAATAAAAAGGTCAGTATTGCTGTTCTGAAAGGGCATTTTTTTCATTGTTTGAATTATTATAATGTCATTGGCAAAAACTTCTAGAACCTTGTTTGAATTCTCTGTTTTTCAGGGAAGTCTGGAGAGGACTGAAAAGAATGGGAAAGGTGTTCTCAAAGCACAACATGACAGTATTCTTAGAAAACAGCCAGAAATAAGGCTGAAAATACACCTGGAAAAAATACCAGCTTCTGAGATTTCTCCACCCGTGATCCAAAAAAAAATTACAGGAAACAAATTCCTCCAAAATAAAAATAAATTGTACCCTTAATCCAAACCCACCTGAACCTCTTTTGGTCAACATAAAGCATTCTGGATAATTTGGGAATTTTTAGGTGTCATTATATATTGGACACTTCAGATTGTATTAAGATAAAATGACCAAAATTGTTGATTTTGTGGATTTTTTACATTATGCCAAGATATTTTCTTTTTTTTTTCCCTTTAGTGTTATCTAAATTGCTTTGTGACATTTTCATATTATCATTACAATGTTTATGACTGGTTTAGATTTGGCTTTTGTTTTCTTTTTACATTTTAGTCATGGTAACAGGTAGAATTTCTAATCTCCATCACAGGCCTAATCCTAATTTATTTCATAATTTTCCTCTGGGGACTGTATTGTATTTTACACTAAATAAATTCTATTTCTTATGATCTTCCTAATTTTTAATTTATGCTAGTCATGGGATTATTACTCATACCTACATGTAGCAAAGCCCTAAAGTACAGAGTTATCTAATTTGATATAAGGCATTGGAAAAGTTCAGATATATGCAAACATCTCTGCTTTTAGATACAGGCATAATGTAAGCAGAAACTTTCAAGGAAAATGCATACTTTGATCAATCAGCTTTTGAATTAGTATATAAAATATAAATTAGTATGTAAAAGATTAATGTATATTGTGTACAAAATTATAGACCTGAGAAAATCTTGGAAACTATTTTCATTTCATTTCTTATTTGTTGAAAAACTGCTTTCATAAAATAATGATTAATTCTAAATTAGACTCAAAGAGGGTTTTAACGCTGCTACATTTGCAAGGGTATTTTGTGAATTATTGGCACTTCGTTTTTTCTGGTTGGGACTTCCTGCAGAAACATACGCATATTTTTTTTTTTAATATCTAAGTCCAACTCGTTAGCTAATCAGTAAAAACCACTGAGCTCAACGTGGCTTTTTGCAGATTCTAGGCAAAGACAAGGGAAGTGTTTTCGGAGCTTTAAATTACAGCGACTGGACATTACAGTTTTGAAGAAAACCGAGCACTGCCATCTTTTGTTGGAAGAGACTAACTGCAGCTCTCAAATGTCAATAGCTGGAACAGGTCTGATTTGGACACACTACTTTCTGTTGGAAGGGTTGTTTACCACATAGGCAGATGTTCTTTCTTATTAGACAGAAAAAAAAGAAAAGTATATTTTCCGTATTTGGTGAACATTTTCTGAGGGAGAAGACTTCATAGACGTATGAACAAGAGTCAGAACCTACCATTCTACTAGACTGCTGTACCTTTATAAACAAAAACACTTCAGGCCAAATCCATAAGGCTAGATATGGCCCTTTTTTACAAGAAAAACAATGCATTCAAGTTTGATTTTTTAATGTAGCTGAAATTTTTCATGAAGGAAAAAAAAAAAACCCAAGTACCTACCTGTAACCCAGGCTGCTGCTGGGTCACAATTTATTTTCTAAGAAGAGAGATCCAAGTCTGGGGTGGTCAGAAAGGTCTTTGCCTTCTACTGTGTACCTCAGGGAGGAAGGGGTGAAATATAAAATGGCAGTTAATGTACATGAAAAAGTAGAAACCTTTACATCTCTGATTTTACTCACTTGTATTATGGGAAATAATAATCAACAAAGACTGGTGCTTCATGAATGAAGGAGCTTGTAAGAAACAGCTCAGTGATGTTTCATAGTGCCACAGAACTGGGAGTTCTGTAGATTTACAATGGTTATTAATTCTTCATTTCCTTAAGTAGAAAGACATGTCAGTTCCGCCTCTGCCATTTTGGTATGCATAATTTGCTCGTTTTTATCTATCACTTCTTATTTGAGGGCTTTTTTTCTGACAATTTTGTACTGCAGCAAATAAGGACTCTCAAATCTGCATTTGACTGCTGGTCTTTTGCTGAAGATGTACAGTAGATCACCTATGGGCAACTGTAGTTTGATACCAGTACCTCAATGGGAGTTGGGGAAAAAAAAAAAAAAGGAAAAAGGAAAAATAGTTGCATATTCCCATAATGTAATAAATAAGCTCCTCCTGTTCTTCCTTCCCCCCATACACCTGGAAGTTCAAGATGGCAGAAAATGCTTATGACAGAGGGAAACAACTGAATATGCCAGATGATGGAAGGACCCTCATTAATGTGAGTGCTTGGCTTAAAGCATCTTTACCTGTATATCCCTACTGACAAATATTTGTCCTGAGTATGCAGAACTGCCACCAGCCATCATAAACTGCAGTGGGAATGTGAAACCTGAATTCTCCTCCACAACTGTGGCTGTAAAGATTTCTTTATATTCCCCATTCAGATGCTACCCAAGTTTGAACACTGGGCATATCTAAAGGGCAACCACTATATTCTTGTCTATCCAAGCCCCAGATGAACTAACCTCAATAGGAAATTCTTTTTTTTTCTTTTTCTCTTTTCTGGGAATATCCAGATCTATTCTATAAACGTATCACTTTGCTTTACAACCAAAATTGTTTTCTAAGCCACTCTCAATACTTTAATATAAAATGCCTTTTCCTTTGGCGTCTCTAAAATTAGTTTCCAGGTTACGGTGCTTGACCAGACATCGGGGAATCTGATCTATTTAGATTTTTAAGGGTTCAAATGGTCCATTTCCTTTTTAAAGGAAATTTTTATTGGCTTGTATAAGACAAGTAACAAACACTATCAGATCTTAGTCTTTTTATATGTCAAGAGCCCAAATTTAGTAATATTCCAGTAGCTTTATTAAGGAGCTTTGGAAAGTGCATTAATTGCCACACAGCTCATCTTATTGAAAAATCAAATGGGAGAGAAGTCCACTCAGTATTAATAAAGCACACAACCCTCTCCTGCTAGTTACCAAAATCTTTATGTTTCAGTGTCATTAATGCTATTTGTGCCTTCCATAAGCTCGAGGCTAAACAGATCAGTATCACCCACGGCTTCAGCAAGTCTCTGAGTAGACTAATTACATGACCTCATGCATGTATTTGGATGTCAGGGACATGACTGGTATAAGCTTGAAGTTATGGAAGAAGAGACCTGTAACATCCCATTATTCACTTATAGAAGGGCCTACAGATCTCCACCTTGCCCTGAAGAGACTATCCTTAAATCTGAGATATAATATTTAGATAAAATAAAGATTCTCATAACCCTTAGAGTTATATAACTGTCGCTTCTTTCCAAGTCCAAAATCCAATTTGTGGAATAAAAACTCTACATAATCCATTTTGATAAAAGATAATTAGACTCTTGATGTATTAATATATATTTAATACATTAATATGTTCAATCAATGCACTTATCATGCAGTTTTTATTCTTAGTTTTCCCAACAGGCTATGGTAATGACTCTTTCACAGTCTCAAAAAATGAACTGCAAAAATCTCATTTGACTCTGAGTAAAATCTATTTGCTCAAACAGCAAAATGTTAATGAGCGTACCCCTTTTAATCTCTGTCTCTTTTGTTGACACAATTTGTTAACAAGGCTTCACATAAAAATTATTGAGCAATTTCATTCTATGGTCTGAGCTTTCTTGAATATGTAAGCACTGCATTTTGAAAGACATAGATGCCACTTACGTAAGTCTTCTTTATGCAACCTCTCTTAGAGGTTTGGCCATGCCAATGCTTTTATGAATATTAGCACAACGCACATTACAGAATGCCCAAACTTTTTCTTTACTGAAAGTATAGTTCAATGTATTTACTGGTGGTACATTTTACTACACCCATTCTATCCAAGTGATTTTTTTCATAAGATAGGGTACCTAATAATAACACTTTTGAATAATTGCTATAGGAAAGGAAAAGTGTTTATGCCCACATCAAGGCTACAGTCAGTTGCCAACTGATAAAAGCAACGAATTCACTCTTACTTGCTTTAACAGACTTGCTTTTTCTCTTCTGTAAAAGAATAAAAGTTCTAGAAAATTAAATATGCATGGTAAAAGCAAGGGCTCCTCAAAAGTAATGCACACAGCTGGGGTAAAAATGAGAATAGTGATGCTCTTCCTGGCTAGGAAGCTCCTAAGTGAGGGGGAACAGGCAGTGCCCTGTTTTTTTGCATTGCTAGCTCTCAGTTCAGTTCTTCATGCAACAAAATTGACATTACAGTTTCCAGCTCTGGTGTGTTAAAAGCTTGCATAATAAAATCCTAAACTAGGGTCATGATGCAGGGATTTTATTATTTTTTGCCTTTTTATAATAATAAAAAAGCATTATTTTTGTGAACTGAATATGATGAGATGGTTATGGGCAATGCAAAATCCTCATTATAATAATATAGAAGCGCTACAAATCACTCATTCAACAATCACAATGCATTTCCTTCCAAGACTGGGATTTTCAAACTATTCCTCCCATGTCCTGCAGACCATCAGCCACCTGCTGCTGGAAATAAAATTACTAGATTGGAGAATTTGGGCACATCCTGGATTGTTTCTAGTTCATTCATGATCTTGTACTTACTAAGTGCTACTTCCCAAGTAATTAGGTAGCAACTACTTACATGCAATAGAATAACCTCTGTCTCACGCATTCATGCCTCATTTCCTCATTTAATGCTCTTTTCAGTCTTGTTATTTATTTTCTTTAATATTACACTTCCAGCTCTATAGCCAGATGAGTCACACTCGTTGCCATCCACAGCAGCATTCTCCAGGGCCTGTGAAACAATAAAGTAATTTATAAAAGCTTTTCCACTAAAGTTATATACAGTCAGAGAAGCTAACCTTTATTTTAGTGGCACTTGAATTAGGATGAAGTTCCATTCAGAAAATATTTTTCATAATAAAATACAAAACATCACCATGTAACTTATATTAGTTAAGGAAAAAAGAAGCCGCAACTCCATAACCACACCACACAGCACAGTGCTGTGACAGGCAGTGCCTGACACTCACAGGTTATGTTTTTTTTTATTCAGAAATAAAAAAAACTAAGAACAGGCAGAAAATTTCAGAGTGCTTCCCTTCTTTGCCATAGAAAAGGGAGAATTGAGTTCTCTGATTTATTTTCCTCACAACAGAATAGTAATTTATCACCTTAAAACGTCTCCTTTGAGTTACACCCTGTTCCCTGTTCAGCTGTCATTATCTATCTACTATCATTACAGAGTACAATTAGAATTTGGGATAAGAAAGTAATTGTTACTTTCCTGAAGGTGACACTGACAGAGAGACAAGTAAAATGATTGTGAGATAAAACAGGTAATCCCTTCTAACATGCATACAGAAAAAAATCTTGCTATCCAAGAATAAAGATATCCAGACGCCAAACACAGCAGAATCGATTACCTGTAACAGAGGGGGAACTCCTGTACTTTTTCCATGACGGAAACTACTGTTGTTTCAATGACATCAATAGCAACTGACCTGTGAAAGTATAGTACATTCCTTTGTCATTTTAACCACAAATTTGAGTTTATTCATTGTGATAGGAATATACCGAATGAGATGAAAGAATTGTTACTATTACTGTCTTACTTTTCCTTAAGGTAACTCTCTTCGTGGACTTCCACTGCAATTAGGATTGGTATATCGAAATACATGTTACGTTCTGTAAAATTCAAGGAAGCTTCAAGACGCTGGCCTGCTGTGACACTTAACAAAGTAACCCACAGAAAACATTTACTCAAATGTGCAATGAAGTACAAGTCAGAACACAACACTGCTGCTTGCAGTGTGACAGGCATCATGGTCTGCCACGTTTATTTCTCCAAATCCCTAAAGAATAAGACGGCTTGTCCCATTTGCAGTTGTTGATGGGAGAAGAGCACAAATACTTAACAGCATTTCCATATCAAGAAGGATACCTCTTCACTTGTTAGAAAAAGAAAAATTACATAACAATATATGGATGCAGAATTCAGTCTAATGTTTTGTTGCTCTTGAATTGTTATCTTGGGTTCAAGAGGACAAATACAACCTTGAACAGATAAATATTACTGAAATGAAGAAAATTTAGGGATTTGTTGAGTTTGTTTGTTTTTATAAATAAATAAATTTACCATTACATGGTAGAGGAGACGGAAATGAAATCAAGGATTGATTACTACATTTGTAATCTGAAGTTCTGAACGTATCTAAAATGAAAGTATTTTGCCAGAGCAAAAAGAACTAGTCAACCAACACAAAACCACCAACAGAATTATAAACTGGTGTCGTGGCACTGTGAAGAGTATTCCCTTCCCATTTAAGAAATATTTATATACTTCAAAATTTAATAAGTGTAACCTGACACATTCAAATATCATAAGATTTCACTAGTTTAAGAAGACAAAACAACATGCCAAACATTAAAAATAAATATCACTTTAATATCATTGCAATGCTATTGAAAATCAGAGTAGAAAATGTCATGCTCATATCATTGAATGGTTTGCGTTAGAAGGGACCTTAAAGCTCATCCGGTTCCAACTCCCTGCCATGGTGAACTTCTGTTTAACAATACCCCAAGTCCTTCCCCCCAGGGCTGCTTCTAGTCCGCTCTCCTCTCAGCCTGCAGTTGTGCTTGCAGAAGATGATGAACAGGAACATATATTTTATACCACCTTAAAAATCTACTTGTTTCTTCTTATAAATTGTGCCATTTTTCATACCTGCATACTTGTGAAGACCAGGGTGTGTTAGAGGTCTGTGTAAATGTCACATACACAATTTTCAATCTTCTGGTATAGAAAATGTTGTATTTCTGTAATATTCTCTAAGAAACACAACTGTCTTTGGCTGCACACTGACATTGTTAGCAAAGTCCTTTACGACAATAGAGTACATGCTGTAATTTTCCCTAGAGCTGAAAACTCTTTCAAATGAACATGAGTCAGGCAGTACTTTCGGGAATAATGTTGCAAAGTTGTAAATGCTGCTTACCATCCCCATGAATGCTGCCTTTCGGAGGCAGTACATCAAGTGTGAGACACAACGTGAACTCTAGCTTGTTGGAGTACCTGTTAACAGTGATATTTTCAAAGTTGTCTTGCTAACTTTGAAGAGAAACAGCTATTTAGGTTGGCAAATGAAACAAGGGTTGCACAAACCAAACACGACATTGATTGTGACTTGCTGAATGATGTAAATATGGGTCTAGATTCAAAGCTCATTGGCACTTTTTGATCCAGGATAATTTTATATGAAATACTGGTTATTCATAATCTAACACCAGCTTGTTTATTGGAGAAGCACTAACAATAACTAGCTTAGTTTTCAGCACTCTGGTAACAGTCCTGAGAGATCTTATAAACTTAAAGACACATGCTCCGCTTTTCTACCTCCTACTAGGAGCCTGTCCTACTAGAACTGTGCCCTCTGGAAGTCTAGCCATGCTGTAGAGGTGATTATGATTACTTTAGTAATTACTTATTAGAAGCAGGAGAAAGCACAAGGTGGCACAGAAAGAATTGAATCTGAATTCAACATGAACTATTTACTTCCTTCTGCAAATATTTTTACCTTTCAGGAGAAGCTTTCTCCTTATTGATGATGGTATCACTGTTGTTTATTTCATGCAGGCTTCACAAAGGTGTGTCTTCTAGGGGTAAGTGCTGTCTCAGATTGCTGATGGTTTTCCTATTTTTTTGTCAATATTGAACTTAAAAAAAAAAGTTTTACATTAATATATTCAAAATTGTCATGTTTCAAATGAATATTCAGAGTACTTCACTGTGTGATCAGATTAACAGTTCATAGAAATGAACTGGGTGAAGCAGCCCTCTATTTTCATAGGCTGGGTGAATATATAGAGTTGATTTACAACAAGTATTCTAAGTAACTTTTTAAAAAGGGCTTGAAACAAAGCTGGGATTTCCAAAGCTGCATATGGCTAAAGTATTCAAAATCTCTTGTCCTGTATGTCCTTATGCCTTACATAGTAGCTCCAGCCTGTGTTTAATGAATGATACACGAAGGGCTGTTAGGAAGTTGTGCTGCAGGGAAAGACTTTATTCTGAGTCAGAAGCAGTGCTGAACTGTAGCCTCATTAATCTGATTAAAAGCATGGCTCATTATAGCCCAGCTGGTTATGCAATTTTTAAATAATACATAATTTTCCTGAGATCTCATTAATTGAAGTTATTATGCATTTTATATATTTTTGTGACTCTTTGATCTAAACTGTTGTGTTATCCTGCTGTTTACATCATCAAATTTGCCACTGGCCGTGCATGTGCAACACCTGAATGTTTGCAACATAATCCTTCTGATGCTTACCAGATATGTGGTTGAGTTTTCAGCCTTTTGGTACGGTTAGGCATTATGAATCACTAGAAAGATGAATAGATTGCATCCATTTTGAAAAATAATTAAAAAACCCGAAAGTACTGCTAATGAAGAAGTTCATAACAGAATTTTAAGTATGCTTTGAAAGAAACTTCTTTTGCCTTTTAAAAAAAGTAAATGCTAATAGGATACAGTTAACAAAACGATCTACTGAAAAATTAGTTCGATAACTGCTTTCATGCACGTACTTCTTTTCCCTGGTGGTCAAAGTTATTAAGGTCACAGTGATAAAATTATTCTTTCTGTGAATTGCTCAGTATTACATACCACGAGGCAATCAGCACTAAATCTAGCACAAACACTATTCTGAATCACCTCAAAAGATGCCAAGTCAGTGTGTAGCAAATAGACAGTAACAGTTTAAAAAAATAATTAATAATAAAGACTGAAAAAACACTATTGAAAGAAATTCTACAGCAAAAGGAAAAATGTTAACACTGCAAAGCCAACTCCCTTGAAACATTTGGTTCATATTGTCCTTAGGTGAACTATCAATGACATTTTTAGCAGGAATACATGATGATTCGAGTCATATCCAATCTACCATCTCTAGTGAATGCAGAAAGTTGATCTGTGTCATAAAAGATGCAGGAAACATCCTGAAATTTGACTCTAGGTGGAGAGAACAGTAATGAAAAATCTCCTTCAAGACATAAGATTGCTTATTTGCGAAGCCCTGGCTGACAGGCTGATGTTTGACATGTCTGGAAGTCTTGTGATTGTCTGGCTCTCATATGATGTGCTCTGATTCTGCAAAGAACTGCTTCATAACTCAATTATAGTTCACTGGGAATATAACACTTTCTAGTAAGGAACAGTGAATGACAGACGGATTCTTAGAACTTGGGAGAGGGGGGGACTGTAGACATTCTTATCAAAATCACGTTCTCCCTCATAGACAAACACTGGGTTTAGAGCTGGCAAATGCTGTTTCCAAGTCTGCCACTTTTGCCAGGGACTGCAAAGATGCAGTTGGGTTTGAATATGGGTTTTTATCAATAGGCAGATTTAAATGATTTTTCCCTACTGTTACTACATTCATAAGGAATCATAGTCAACTTCTTTCAAAAACCCCTACAGATTTACCTATTTACCACTACCAGCAGTTGGACTAGGTGATTGTTGAAGGTCCCTTCCAACTGGAGCTATTCTGCTCTCTTCTATTTAAATGACTTATGGAGTTGTAGTAAATAACTGACATGTCCTTCTCTAGAAAGAGACCAGTTTTGTTTTGGCCAGTTTCACTGACACTACAAGTGCAGTGTTGAAAACAGAAGTTTTCCTTACATCAAGTCTTACCCTGCAGGAGTACATGAAGTTCCCAGCTCCAAGCCCAACATCCACTCTTCATACTCAACCCCTAAAGACTTCCTAAGCATGAAAATATAAATTGCCTGTTGGAACAAGTTGGGTTTTCTGGAAGAGCAAAACCAAAGTGAATGAAGAGCCTGGGTTAACCTTACAAGACATCTAATAGGATAAATTCCTTTTAAATCCCAGTCCAGTAATTATGCATTTTACCCATTACTCAAATAGACACAGGATTTACCCCAGGGAAAAAAACAGTAATATAATTTCACAAGTTATAGGAAATAACAGGAAAATGAACAGTTTAGATGATAAAGAACTAGTCCTTTCAAAACAAATTTCTAGAAGACACAGTTGTGCAGCCAAAAGCTAGTGTAGAGTTAGTGAACCACAACTAGTCACTTTTCACTGTCTCTTTGGCTGTCCCGTTTCTCAACAGAAGCTTGGATGCTTTTTTTTTCCTGAAAACAATGAAAATGTAAAGTAGCCATTAGAGCACAGAAGTTTGGGTCTTTTTTGTCTTTTTTTAAAGCAAAATTTCAAAGAGGGGAGGAAGAAAAAAACCTGAACTTACTTTTTAGCAAAGTTAGCATATCAAGAGGAAAAAAGCTGTCCTCAGCTGCTGCTCGGAAAATGGACCATCCAAGCAAAACACATCCTAGGAGTAGAACTGTGGAAGACACTTAGCTATTTTTGAGATGAAATATTTTGTTGAACTGAAGATGACTGAACTTACTCAAGTGGAAAGACTTAAAGAAGGAAAACTGCCTGGGATCAAAGAACCATGGCTCAGTATTATTATTTATTTAATTTTTTTAGAATGAGCTGATTTTGGCAGGTTGCTTGTGCTTAGCACAGTTACATTCTTCTGGGCAAATTGCTATACAAAATAGAACTCTGAACAGACACATCAGTTTTTTGGCAAGAGACAGATGATACGGAGCAGGCACAATCATCCATCTTCACTGGGTGTCTTATCCTCCCAGATAATGGCAGAATTTGCCTCATGGTCTCTAAGCATAATTCTACCAATAATAATTTTTTTTTATAGGAGACATTTACTCAGGAACATGCAGAACTACAAGAAATGGTTCTGCTTTTTGAAGAAGACAAAATAGCTAATGTCCATGTGCTAAGAAACTTTGGGAGCAGTATATGCATCAGACAACTTATTTATATGAAGCATAAGCTAAACTGTAAGATCACAAAAAAATCTAAATAATACATATGTTTCTTATCCATATAGCATGTTTCCTTCCAGAGCATCTCTGATCTTTTCAGTATTATCAGACTTGACTTCTGGGCAAAAAAAGAAGCTTGTAACCAAAAACACCAGAGAATTCTTAACTTTCTGGGTACATGTAGAGCCTCTATTTAAAGTCTCATACAAAAGGTTTCTATAGAAACCTGGAGGACTCAGCCAACCAGTACTAAAACGCTGAACCCTGAGGCCTATACAAAACCCACAAACATATTTCTTCCTCCTAACGGCTCCTTAAGTCACTGATCTCTATCATGCTGAAGCATACCTACCTTCTTAATATACAGCGTTATACCTTATACTAGCATACTCTGTCTTTGAAAATAAAACAATCTGGTAACTGTTAAAGCCATGTTTTTAACTCAGGTCCTTAACTGATCCCATAGCTAGTGAACTGAAAATTAACTCTGATCTCCTTTCTGGCATATACTATCTCCTAGGATTTTTTTTAAAGGAGCTGTTTGTCCTATATATAGTTATGTTTCAAATTGTTACTCACTAAAAGAGCAAGTATTTTTGGTTCCTTCTGAAAGTCATATTTCCATAGTGATGCCGAGCTGACAAAAATATGCAATACATCATGATATCTGAAAATTAACTCACTATCACAGATACCGCTCCCAGATACCATTTTAAACTTGCTCTGGACTATTATGCTGGTGCAGAATTCAGGTTTTCCTGAACCTGATTTTTATATATAGTCAGTATGAAGCATTCTCTCCTCTTAATTTTCAGCTTGTTCCTGGTTTCTCTTTTGGGTTGTTTCAGTTAATTATCCTAGCCTAAAGCAGAGGTAAGGACTCATTTCAGGGTCCACTCTGGAACAGCAGCTTGGATGGGGCTGTGCTAGGTTTCACTTCCTCTTCCCTGTACAGTGAAACACTCTCCTCATAGTGCCATAGCATTGCACAGTCCTCCAGCAGGCTTCCCAACAGACTTCCATTCCTCATCTCCACAACATCTCTTTCCCCTGTGCTGATTTTCATACTATAGAACCACCAGGGTCATCGTTCCACAGACAATATTTCTCCATGTTTGTACCCTGGAATGTCCATAGATGCTCAAGTTCTACTGGCTGTTAGGGCTATGCAGAACTCCAGAGAGATACACATTGGTTCCTCAATGATTACTCACACTGAGCAGAGAGCATACAGCAGAAGAAAGATGGAAGTCAGCTCAACTCTCTCACTTAATTTGGGCAGTGCTTTCAATGTGCCTGAAAGGACAGACCACATATTTCTCATACCTGTTTAGTGTGAGGTTTTCCCTTGTGCAGAATCTTTCTGCTTTCTTGACAATAGTCTTAGAAATGCAGATTCCTTCATTTTCCTACTTCTGATCTTCCTCTATGGCTCAATCTCTGCTAATAACATTTGAAATAGAATTTAAGTCCATAAATATAGTAACATTTCCTTTCTATTACACCAAGAACCACCTGCAGGAATGACAGAACTCCGAAGTTCAACAGCACACCGAAGCTTCACAAAGAAATAGCTCTCCAAGACAAACTGGGCATTCATCTCTCTCTTGAGCTTGCAGAACTATGATACTAGGACATACCACACACACCACTTCCAAGGATAATTATTCATACCATCTACGAACAACTCTCCCAAATGTTATGGAGTTTGGGGCAAGTTTATCTTTATAAAGAATTCATGACATACCTCCTTTCAATCATCTCACATCCACCCACACTGACATTTCACAAACCAAACTTATCCGTAATACCTCTCAACACAAGGCATTTTCTACACATTTGTTCAGGTCAGCGTGCAAATGTTCTCACTTTCCAGCCTTAAAAAAAGAGAAAGAAAATAAAAGGAAAAAAATACATACCCCCACATCCTTTTACAAAAGACTACTCAAGGTCAAGATCAAGAAAAAAGGCCTTTGTCCTCCCCTTAGCTTGTGCAGTACCTTCTTTCACAGAGTGCACAATAAATTTGCAATCAGAATTTCACATCTCTCGCAAGCTCTTTCTCCCAGGGGTAACAAGATCAGACAGAATCTAACAGACAAATATTACACATCTTTGTCTAATTGCCATTGCAAAAAAACCCCCAAAACAACAAGAAAACACCAAGCCCCCCCCAAAAAAACCCAAAAAACCTCTGAAAAATTCCAGAAAACAAAACCCTCAATGTTTATTTCTAAGTAAAATTGTCACTGTCATTTATTTATGCTATGGTTGTTGGAAATACCTTTTGAAGCACTTTACAGCAGATTTGCTGCCTATATCTTAATTGCCTACTAAGTTCTCTAGACCATCTTTGATTTTTACCATCTTGATTTTTTCAAAGATGTAAAAACTGCTGAACAGCCCTTTTTCCAATTCTAAGGCAACAGCTCTGCTTTTCTCTTGGACAGACCTCAATGACATACTTCACGTTAAAAAAAAATGACAAGAAAAACAACGAGACAGTTCTTTTTACGGCAAGGCAATAGCTGTCTCAGCTGAAGACAAGCTTCTGTGTATGATAGTTATTATATTGGATGAACTGCATTACAAGTTAGAATACTATTTGTAGGTAATGTGGTATTTATGTAAAGGAATTAAACATATGAAAAAATATTATCTATACTCTGTATGACTTCAAATGATATAAAGACAGAAAATGCTAACTCACATTTGCTGGTTCATCGAGACAATTATTCTACAAAATCAAGTAGTAAACATTATTATTCTCTGATTTCCAGATTTTTGTTGTGGAAGTGAAATCACCTGCTCACAGTCTGCTAGTGTGGCATGACACATGTATGAAAATGACCCCAAAAAGCACAAATGAAGGATCAGGCCTGAATGAAGTAAGTACTCCAGGAACTCCATTCCTGCAGTTTTAGAGAAGAGTCCTCACCAGCTTCTCAATTTTCTTGCTGTACCACCGAAGCACTGTGCAGACTCATTCATGGAAACAGCTTTCAGCAACCCATGTCAAAGGATGCTGAGCAGACTTTTCAGAGGCTTTTAATTCATTTTTAATCTTTGTTCCTAAATGTGGGGCTGATGCAAATAAAACGGCCAGAACAACTTTATTTTAGGAAAAAAGAGTCAGTTTTATGCCAGCATTGCTCTCAGGTAGGGCTGAAATGTTTCATCTTAAACTCCCCCAAAATGTCAGCTTCAGGCAACTCATCTCAAGTTAAAAATATCAGCTTTAGGACTGAACTACAATAAAGCAAATGAAAAGGGCCTGGCAACTGGAAGTGCCGG
The DNA here is from genome assembly GCA_028858755.1 of Ara ararauna. Taxonomy (NCBI): domain Eukaryota; kingdom Metazoa; phylum Chordata; class Aves; order Psittaciformes; family Psittacidae; genus Ara; species Ara ararauna. Next base: position 28,349,121 of record CM054380.1, read on the forward strand.
TAAAGCTTAGCTATGGATGACACTGTCAGTTCCCTGTGCAGCACCAGGAACTATACCGTCTGTGTGATAAATGGTGGCGTTTGTGATCTGGATGTACTTCCTAATGATTTGCACCACTTCCTAAATGTCAGACATGTGATGTGAATTTCTATTCATGTTACCACTTCAGTCTATAATCCTGAATAATCACTATAATCTGTTTTTAGCAACTGTGGTCATGGTAAGGAATGTACATCCACATCCATCAGAAATCACTGCCAGTTCTCACAGAAAACTTCAGGAGAAAAAAAAGACTGAAACAAACGAAAAACCTTCATTCAAGATTCTACAATGCCAGTATGATTTGTGCCCTCTTTGCGTCAAGCCCTTGAACACATGCATAATTAAGAACTTAATTAATTCCACTGAAGGAAATAAAGCTGCTTTATATGCATCACTGTTTTGAAGGAGTGCAGTATTGTTCTCACAGCAGTAAGATTTCATGGAATGCTGTTGAAAATTAAGTAGCATAATTTTTTAATTACATGGAATAAAACCCCATCCTCCCTCAGTAAAACCCCCAAACCCAAAATTGAAACTTAGGTGAACAGACATGCATCAATGTATTTCAAGATGTAAATAAATGGACCACATTTAGATCTCTGTCAGAGAAGCTAGTTAGATTTAGTTAGAGAATTTAGTATCAGTGTCTACTTAGTGGACAGGTGCTTTTATGCGTTCAGAGGAAATACTGCTCATATCTCTTTGCTAAATACCAGCACCAGTACTACAGAATGACTGCTGCTGCTGAAAAAAGATCCCAAAAAGCGATCATAAAGGGAATAGGCACCAGATTTGATTTAAGCACAAAATCACCTAAAAAACCCACGCCTGCATACAATGTAGCTGTAAGACAGAAGTGGCAGACTCGTCTAACCAATACAAATTGAGGTCCCAAAAAAGGAATACTAGTAAGCACATATTTGACATGCAAGAAAAAAAGAAAAATAAACTCAAAAGTAACACATGCCACCAGTATCGTAGACTTTGTGTCTGAATATTCTACTAGAGCTAGTAGTATTTGTTACGTTGCCTTATAAAGGAATGATTGATTGATGACATTATTTTCTTAATACATTTTAAATGTATTACTTTTAGAATTAATTTATTTGCTGAGCACAGGTTAGACTGAAGTTAAAATCCTCTTAATGGTTCATAGCAATCAAAATAACTGAATTAAATTGAAACTGGATCAACTTAATACAAATCATTATATTCTGTGGTAAAACACACTATCATAAAAACTAATATAGGCTTTAAAGTTCCATAAAATTGAATATTCTGGCAATGTTCTGATCTTTCTAATGTTCAAAAGAAGGCTTCTAGGGAAGGCTGAAGTAGACTAGAACCACTATTTCCCCCATGACTATCTTGGTAAAGGAGCTTGGCAGAGCCAGCTTTTCAAGAAGGAATAAAACTCCAGCAGAGAAGGATTTCTACAGAGTCTTTATGGAAAAAACGTTATCATTCCAGACAGAGGAGCAGCAGAGAGAAGGCTGTGACTAAGGACAACAGATTTTAGATGTGAAAAATTAATCTTGTCATTTTCTAATAGTTCTCTAGCAAGATATCAAGTAACATTTGAAAGCATCACTGATAAGACTGTTTTAAGAGAGATTTTAGGGAGGTAGGACTATAGACGAGAATTAATGAAGGTAGAGGAGACAGAAGAAAGCAAAACACTTCATAGCACATCTCACATCTGGCTTCTTATACAATAACGTAGATATTGAAAAGTGCTCATTTACATATCAATGTATTCTAATGAGCAAGGACAAAACAAATCATAAAAGGAAGGAGGAAGATGAGCTTTTTTTTGTTCAAAGCTGAGCATCACACAAACACACAGTATGGCAGGCCCTGGTGTTCACTTCAATTTCTAGGACTAAAAGAATCTTGTCTCATCTTAGGCTACGTCAAAAAAAAAACCAAACACCCCAACCCTCACTTGAAGACAACTTCAGCAGTAACAACATTCCTTCCTCAAGTGGCGGATCCAGCCCAACAGGGTGTTCTGTGCCACAACCAAGTCCCATTTTATGTGTAACAGATAAGAGAGGAAGCAGACTGTGGCCTGTGAGCACCGCTGACGTAGAACCCTTTCCTAAACTTTTTGCTGAACCTTCAATTTAGTAGAAGCAAAATTAATCATTTACCCAGCACACACCCTGCAAAGCATCTAAACTTTCACTAAGTCCTGTTTTTCAAAGTTAGCATCTTCAAAACAATGTAACATCACATGTACACCAGAATAACCATTTCCAAACAGAATATTAACATTCTACATGTGGATTTCTGGATATTAAAGAAAGATTAATATTCAAATAAAGGAAAAAAGGAAGGTCTGGGTTACTTTGTTCTTTCATTCCTGAGAAAGGATCCTCATGCTTTGCTATCACAGAGCTTTTGCTCCTGTTTATTTGAAGAACCGAAGTGTCAGACTGCGCTCCTGCCAGCTGATATGTCTTTTTCACTGATCAGCTAAATTTCTCTTTCCCTGATTTTTTGTTTTGTGGTCAATATTTCAGACATGAAAAATTAATCTTATAATTTGTGAACTATCCTCTAACAAGAGATCAAGCAACAGTTGAAACCAAGTGCTAATGAGACTGCCTTGGGACACAGATTTAAGGAGGGAAGTACCCAACTTATTCCTGCTCAGTATCGTGCAGGGTGTTGGCCTGTAGAAAGTTATAACAAAGTCTGTTAAAACTTCAGACTCAGAAGGACATACCCTCAGAGTATATTCCCTCCCTGCTTTTCTGATAAACAGTTGCATTATCTCTTTTGCCAGCCATCTGATGTGTTACGGTCACACTGCTCTGCTTGAACAATGAACCATCTTGTAACATAGATACTAAATTAGTTGACTAGGTAAATTTACTGCCCATTATGATGGAACGAAGTAGCTGTGCTACACCTATTCTTTGGGTGCTGATGTAGTTTTCATAGGTCTAACTTGTACTGAACAAGGACTGGTAGGAGACCAAAATTATACCAATATATTTCTAAAAGCACACAATGAACTGCATGTCCTAAAACCAACCAGGGAAAGCAGAAAGCAGAAACAGACCACAAAGGCAGGAAACAGTGCAGCTTTCCACTTTTCCTCATGTGACTTCAGCCCATTACATGGGTAAAAACCTGTAAGTGCTATTGTCGTGGTTTAAGTCCAGTCAGCCACGCATTTTGCTCATCCACTCCACCCCCTTTCTTCCCCCCACTCACGGAGGGATGGGGAGGAGAATCGAAAGAATGCAACTCCCACAGGTTGAGATAAGAACAGTCCAGTAACTAAAGTATAACACAAATCACTACTGCTACCACCAATAATAATAATGACAAGGGAAATAACAAGAGAAGAGAATACAACTGCTCACCACCGATACCCAGCCCAAACGAGCAGCGAACACCCTACCCTTCCGGGTCTCTGCCCTCTGTTTTTACCTCCTGGGCATGACGTGCTGTGGTATGGAATACCCCTTTGGTCAGTTTGGGTCAGGTGTCCCGTCTCTGCTTCCTCCCGGCTTCCCCTCCTCCCTGGCAGAGCATGAGACTCAGAAAGTCCTTGGTCAAACCAAAACATTACCAAGCAGTAACTGAAAACATCAGCGCTGTTCCCAGGCCGAAAGTCAAAAACACAGCGCTGCACCAGCTACCAAGAAGGAGAAAAATGGCTGCTACTGCTGAACCCAGGACAGCTGTCTTAACGGGTAAAATTAGTATTGGAATTTTAAAATTTTCATTTTTAGGATGGGACAACATGGAAGGCACTATGATAAGAAGTCTGAAGGTGAACAGGATGGTATGTAAAGCCACCAAAATAGAATTTTATGATGGAAAATAACATGGTCCCCAGGTATTCCTTTAAAGTAGGGATGGCAACATCTTCTAAAAGCAGTTGAGTATTGCAAATTAATTAGGAGACAATTAATAATGTATGCAATTAATATCTTACAATGCAAGAAAATCTAAACAGTTTGTCAGTGCATAATACATACTGCATACAGAAATACATAAATGAAACAAAAATTAATCACTTGACTTTGATGCTATACTAGCAATTAATTTTCTGCCTAATTCTTCAAAATTTCGTTAAATATTGCATTCTCTTGATGTTTGCTAAACAGAATGCTCACCAGTGAAAGCTGTTGTCCTTATGCTCCTCTGAGAAGCTGCATTCACTGTATGTGTGCACCAATCTGTTCTTCATGAATTTCTGCAGTTGACAGATCATATCCTCCAACAGCATCACAAAAGGTTGAACCAGCAGAGGCCTGCTAACCTATCCAAGCTGAGGTGCTAGTCTTTCCCTTTGCTAGAATGCATTATAGGTAGAAAAACATGAAAATATTAATTTATTTGCATATTAATTAAATCCATATTTGTGGAAAGTGAGTTACCAAACTAAGACATATTCGATTAAGTTTTGAGTAAGCTCTTGAAAGAACTATTGATCAAAAAAAACATCAAAGGCTTAACAATGCCTTCTAAATCAGCAATGCTCTTCAAGGAAATGATAAATAAAGCATGAAGAGGCCTTAAATTTCATTCCAGGTAAAAATATTCTTCCTTAGCTAGTAAGTCTCAGTAAATGACATAGGTGCATGAACTTCAGTCAGGCTTTTCTAGTTTTTATGAGCACTGGCTATACTGCAACTACTGCCCTTAGTTCATGGGATATATAAGTATTACTGATTGTTTGCATTACAACATCAGCAGTAAAAATACCTCAGAGAAAAGGAAACAATCAGCATGTCTAGACAGAGCAGGTAAAATTCACAGACAAAATATCATTGTTTTCCAATGAAGTCTTGTACGAGATGCTGTGTACTGCCATGACCAATTGGCATATTAGGCAAAGGAGACAGCATTTGAGTTTCCAAGGACATTAATTATTTGACTGTTAAATCATCTCCAGCAGCAGCTTTAGTCTCCAAACTGTTCTGCATCAGATTTGCCTCAGGAAAGATACAGGGCTAGCTTAACTCCTGACGTGTGACTGGCACTGCTCCCTTCACATTTTTTAACTTTATCTACATTTGATAAAGCCACTTTCTGTAAGTCCAGCACCTCCTTTTTACCATTCCATTTGCCAGTCTACTTTGGGAGTTCTCCTGGCACTGGTATCTAGAAAGGAGGAAGAGTAATAATTAAAACCAGGAATCAAATCCCTTTTTGAACAGATTGAATTGCTCACTGACAAACCATTAAATTTTGCCCTTTTTGTATGTCATGAGTTCACTCATTCTAAGCTTTCTGTAGATCAGAATCATCATCCTCTTTTAGGCCATTCTGCTTTAACAGTTACATAGGGTTCTGGTTAGAGTTTTATGTATATACAGATATTACACTGAGAAAATCCATCACCCATCTAACTAGTATGAGATTCTCGCTTCTTTTAAAAATCCTTCTTGAGATGGAGACTAACCAACAGATAATATCTGTGAGGCAAGAAAAATAACAGGGACCTGACCTGCTAATACATTTTGAAGCTATACTGTTACGCCCATAAAACAATTAGAAAAATACATGTTATTTAAATTCCAGCTTATATACCATTAAGAAGACTGTGTTTTCAGCTGATATACTGGGACTGACTCACCTCTCAAACGACTTCAAAACAGAATTGGAAGCATTTTATGCATAGTTTTGAGAGAAATCCAGATCCATAATTTCAGGCTAGAAAGCATTAATACCTTTATATATATACAACTTGCTTATATATGCAACTTGCTGAAGATAGCCAATACCAGAAGCAAGACATTCCGTGTCCTGGGTTCAGCAGTAGCAGTCATTTTCCTCCTTCTTAGTAGCTGGTGCAGTGCTGTGGTCTTGACTTTCAGCCTGGGAACAGCTCTGATAACAACGATGTTTTTAGTTGCTGCTCAAATGTTTAGTCTGACCAAGGACTTTCTGAGTCTCATGCTCTGCCAGGGAGGAGGAGAAGCCAGGAGGAAGCAGAAACAGGACACCTGACCCAAACTGACCAAAGAGGTACTCCATACCACAGCACGTCATGCCCACTATATAAACTGGGGACAGTTACGCGGAAGGGTTAGATCACTGCTGGGTTGGGCTGAGTATCCGTTGGCAGGTGGTGAGCAGTTGCATTCTCTTCCCTTGTAATTTCCCTTGTCATTATTATTATTGGTGGTAGCAGCAATGATTTGTGTTATATCTTAGCTACTGGACTGTTCTTATATCAATCCGTGGGAGTTACATTCTTTTGATTCTCTTCCCCATCCCTCTGGGGTGGGGAGGAAGGTGGGGGAGTGGGAGAGTGACTGCGTGAGTTACGGCTGGGCTTAAACCACGACAGTTCCTTTGACACCCAACAGGGGGCTCAAAGGGTTTAGATAATGACAGATTTGACCAGAGTGTGTCTAATCGTATCTCTGAAAAGCATTCACTGTATCGGATTAACAGTCACTCATCACAATGCTGATTTATTGGCTCTCAAAGTTGTTGCTCTTGATTCTCTTTATTTCACAGGTTCAGCATATCATACCTTACTTACAGCTGGTATTTGCTGTCTTAGCGTTAATCAGATGGGGGGCTTGGGCTAAGGTTCTTGTTTCATTGTACTTTATGGCAATAACTTGTAATACAGGCAGGCTCCAGCAGCATGGCGGGACGGACATGGCCGCGAACTTTTACCTGGCCCTCGTCCTCGCCAGGCTGTGGGGAGCTGAGGGGGAGCAGCCCCGGGAGCTGCCAGCGGCCAAACCAGCCCAGGAGAACAGCCCCGGGGACCAGGAGGGAGCAGCTGCTGGTGGAGGACGTCGAGGCAGTCGAGGAGGAGAAGGAGGTGGCTGCTGAGCAGCAGGAGCAGGCGGCGGAAGAGCTGAGCCCCACAGCTGAGCCCAGCCCAGCGGCAGCCGAGAGCATTCCCTGGCAGCTGCCCACAGAGCCCCGTGAGCCCAAGCCCCAGGAGGATGCAGGAGACCACGCAGCACTTCCCAGCAAGGCAGACGAGGAAGATCTGGACTCAGACAAAGAGCAGCTGGTGGTGAGAGAGCCGGCAAGCACAGCAGCTACATCAGCCCCAGTGACAACTCCAGCAGCATCATTTGAGAGCTCTGAAGGGTTTGAATGGCCTTTGGGTACCCTTGAGACCTGCCTGCTGATTGTGATGGGGATCAGCATGTTAGCATGCATACAGAGTGTGTTTTACTCATGGCCATTTTGTCTGGTCCCAAGAGTTAAGCAGAGTGGGGTGTGGGCCTTGTCTGTGGTTAGACTACAATGTAGGATGACCAAGATATTTTTCCCGAGGCTGGACAGTCAGGAGTGGCAGGGTGTGTGGGACAGTATGGGCAAGTATGTAGTCCATTGGGCACCTCCAGTGCTTTGGAAGCATCGCAGATGGAAGGCAGCTGTATGGAGTTCCCAGCGACAAGCTGCAGAAACTGCTGGAGGGGAGGGTGAATTACTTTGAGCCTGGTGGGCCCATGACACAGCAGGCCTTCAGGGCAGAGATGCAGCATACAGATGGACTCATGATAGAGGAGTGGATTTAGCAATGGACACTATTGCCCAGGTTATTCACGAGTGTGAACACTGCACACAGCCTCCCTTGCTCTGAAAGACTGTTACAAGAGATGGAGCGCAACGTCATGGACCAGGTAGACTCAGCAGCTTTATAGGGATTGGTCCATGCACTAGGGAATGATCTCTCTCTCTCTCTCTCTGTGGATATATATTTATATATGAGAGTGACGGTATACTGAAAATGTGGGATCTGAGCATGACGTGAATGGTATGGAATAAGGGGTGGATTCTGTCCTGGGTTCAGCAGTAGCAGTCATTTTCCTCCTTCTTAATAGCTGGTGCAGTGCTGTGTTTTTGACTTTCAGCCTGGGAACAGTGCTGATAACAACGTTTTTAGTTACTGCCCAGTAATGTTTAGTCTGGCCAAGGACTTTCTGAGTCTCATGCTCTGCCAGGGAGGAAGGGAAGCCAGGAGGAAGCAGAGACAGGACACCTGACCCAAAACTGACCAAAGGGGTATTCCATACCACAGCATGTCATGCTCAGGATGTAAAAACTGGGGGTAGGGACCTGGAAGGGTTAGATCACTGCTGGGTCAGGTGGCTATCAGTCGGCGGGTGGTGAGTGGTTGTATTCTCTTCTCTTGTTATTTCCCTTATCATTATTATTATTGGTGGTAGCAGCAGTGGTTTGTGTTATACCTTAGTTACTGGACTGTTCTTATCTCAACCCGTGGGAGTTACATTCTTTGGATTCTCCTCCCCCATCCCTCGGGGGGGGGGGGGGGGGGGGGGGGGGGGGGGGGAGGAAGGTGGGGCAGTGGGAGACTGACTGCATGAGTCATGGCTGGGCTTAAACCACGACACCAAGCAAAGACTTAAAAATAGGCCTCCTTTTAGGGAGTGGAAATAATTTTGACTGACAGCAAAGGATACCTTTATGTATGCCAACTTAAGCATCAGTGTTTGCAAAAGCAGACATTTTATTTGCTAAATATCCACTGATGGTTGGTTTAATCTCTCTGAAAATAAGGAGAAAATCAATTCCATATTATACCAGCTGAATTTTAAACATGAGATTCTCAAAAGATGAAGCTTTATCTGGAATACTCCATGCATTTATTATCATCAATAAATACAACTTTACTGGAGCAAGGAAAAGAAGAGCTAGAATAATTAAGAGAAAGATGAGACCAAAATGCTCTTGACTTAGTATTCTCAAAAGAATTAAAACTTTGGGAGGAGGGAGAAGGATAGGAAGAAGATGAATTTGTTTCCTAGAAACATAACAGAGAACAGAACACAGTCAGGAAAAAGGCTGTGAAAGTTCAACATGTTGACACCACAAGTACACATGAGCTGTTCATAAATAAGTTTAAAAGAAGCATCCTATGCATCAAAGGAGTAAGGGTCTGGAAAAGATCCTCAGAGAGAGCATATTCATTTATTTTAAGATGGAGCCAGATGCATCTAGTAAGAAGGATTAAGACTTGATGGACCAGATTTTTCATAATACTGTGTTCCAGTTCTGGCCTTGGATTCAGAGTTCCGCCCCTTTGTTCATCTCATGCAGGTTTCCCTTTGTTTAGGGAAGCTAAAGGTATTTCATTACAACGCAGATACAGCATCATAGTTTGGATTTAAATAGCCAAAAATCAAGCAGTGACAGATGTGATTCAGGAAAGAATTAACTTCACCAATTTCAGACTGACAGCAGGATGTAGGGCTTCATCATTTCCAGCCATTTAGGAGGTCAAAGTGGGAAGAATGAATAGACAGTTAAGCTTTCTTTTTGTTTTTGCTTGCTTTCTTTTAGCTATATTTTCGAGGCAACCTCCCATCAGGAAAGAGCAGAATACCAAAGATCCCTGGGCATCAGTTCCCTGAGTTATGTAATCTGAGTTTCCTTTCTTTTGGGATCCTCTATTTCCAAGTATAGGATGGAGATTACCTGAATCTGTGGAAATGTCAATATGAGATCACAATGCCAGCATTTCTCACGTAAGACACACCATACTGCTACGTACACAGGATAAACTCAAGCAATTTATTCTCTACAATGTCATCTAAGCTTATTTTGAAAACATTAATGTGACAGGGAAGTAAGCAAACCATGCAAAGCACATCCAAACCTACCAGAATGAAATATTTCCAGAGGCAGCCAAAAAACAAATCCTTTGATATATGATAGAAATAGAAGGCTAAGAAAGAAACCTGTACCATGCTTTATGCATGAAACAATGGATTTTCTTGGCTGCCCCAGCATTTCCCAGCATTTCCTCTTTAGTTCCATTCAGTTTACTGCCTGACCCACAAGACAAGTCTTCTGGCTACAATGACTACAGCAAATACTAGGGCAGAAGGCTGAAGCTGTGGTAGGGCCGGTTCACTTCATGCAGAATCCTTTCAGCTTACCCAGTTCAACAGAACTGCTCATCGCAGAGCATACATCCATGCTTACCCAAGACCAGCCATCATTTGTTTGCACAAGCTCATGATTCAGCCGGTGAAAAGAGCAGCTCCATTTTTCATATAGCAAGATTCACTCTCAATGCAAAGAGCAATCAGTACTGTGAAGCACTGACAGAACAAGAGGAAAAAGCATGTGTTGTTCTACAGCTCTGATGATGTGAACTCAGTTGTTTCAGGGTGTGGGGTTTTTTTGGTGATATTGAGAGTTGTATAGGGGGAAACTAGCTCTCATCTGCAAAATTCAGTTTATGACCATCCTATGGAATTACTGGGATAAAATAACTAAAATTAGTGTAAAACTGCATAAGACATTTATAATACTGACTCAGGAACATGACAAGATTTAAAAGATGGATGTAACTGGAAGGGGGGGGGGGGAAGAGAGGAGTTTCTGTTAGAATTGATAAATTATTCAGATCCTAACCAGACCATTCAACAGATTTGAACAGAATAACGGAATAATGAGCCACCGGCCTCTCCCCCCCCCCCCCCCCCCCCCCCCCAGGCAAATATTTTGCTCCACATCAAAGTTTAGGAAATTGCTATGGACTGAAAATGGAAGAAGGCTTCTCTCCTTATTTCTAGGCCTTACTTTAGATTTGGAGAACTTTAATAACTTGGCTAAATCTTATTTACCTTAATAGAAGACAACAATCCTCCCATTTATCACCAAATGGTAAGGATATTTCCCAGAGGATCTAGAGCCCCAAAAGATAAAAATCAAATCTGCATTTCCATAACAAATAACTACTTAATTAAATTCTTTCTATTTTTAAACTTGTGAGTGCAGTACAAACATGTACAAGTGTAGGTGGCTTACTTTGGTTTTGGGATACAGAACTGAACTTCGTAATATCAGAAAAAAATCCCACAATTCAATTTCACCTTTATTACAAGTGCTTCTACACATAACAAGAACACGGGGTTAGCCAGTTAATATTTTTCATATATTTATGTTTTAAATGCACTGTTTTATGCTTTTAAATTTTCCTTTATTATGATAGAATTGACTTAAAATGAAGAGTGTAGGAGGCATAACAAAAAAAAAAATCTACCCTACCAAGTATCAAAAAGAATATCAAATTATTGATCTGCAGACAGAAGGAAATTAAATATGGGATCCCCTTCTCATCTAAAATAATTGGAACAGCTCCTTAAAAGTTCACAGAACAAATAGATTAAAAATGTAGTCATAAAATCAACTACTGTCTTGAATGTATCTTCTGCAGAAGTTTTATTTACAGAACACCACAAATATCAGGATTTATCACAAGAGTATGGACTTAACTTTCTTTGCTGACCTTAACTCTTCCGTGTATATAGCCAGAGACATTTCCTAGTTGTGAGAGCCAAAATTATTACTTCACCTCTGAAAGTGACTGTTTTCAGTGACATATAATCTTAATATATTTTGCTTCAGTAAGTTTTTTCTTCTTTTTGGATCCCTTGAAAATATCTCTATATTTTATCAGAAGTCAGTCTAACAGATGGACAAAAAACAACCAACACTCTTTCCATGGAGAGCTACAAAATCATTTTTGCAGCTCTGAGGCCTGAGTTGCATTAATCTGGCACACTTTATTTCCATTATATATTAATGGAGGGTCAATTCAAATTTGTAACTTAACTGTAAACTGTTTATATCTGTGTTATTGTATTTTCACCTGCATTTAGTGTCATTCCACATACAGCTTGGTCTCTAAAGAAAACAAAGAAGGAGATAAAAGAGACCAGTGCCTTATAGGTGTCCAAGTATCAAATTCAGAGATAGAGACTGAAGATGTAATCATAAAGACTAGCTTTAGGTTAACATTCTAACCAGTACTTTCCACGTGCCAGTCTCTGCCAGAAAGCAGAACACTTTCTTTCCTTTCCCTGACAGTAGGTGGAACCAGAGATGACCATCCTTTAGATAAGTTTTCCTTTCTAAATATTTACATCCCTGTATGATTTAGGCAAGTAGCACCAGTACCATGGAAACTGATTACCATGTTCCCAGAACACAGGCTCAGGTATTCAGCTATAGCCTCTAAGACCTATCTAAAATTCTGTTTCCTTAGATAACAGTAATTTCCATTCTGTTTTTCATTCTTGTGCATACACACTGTAAGTGGTGTATTTCATGATAATTTGAGAGAAAAGAAAGAGTCTTAAAAGGATTGTGGATATTCAGACAACAAATGCTTGAACACAGGATCTTAAAAGCATGGAATAACCCTGTTTAGAAAGGATCCTGGCAGTTCATCTAGCCCAAACCTCTGCTCGGAGCAGGGTCAGCCAAGTGATTAAGCACAGTTGATCCAGACTTGAATCCAGTCAGGTCTTGATAAAGCTCTAAAGATGGAGATTTACAATTCCTCTGGACAACCTGTTCCACTATTCCAATGGTGAATAATGGACCTAGGGTAAAAAAGGCTTTCTTTGAATCACAGTTGGAACCTCTCCTGTTTCAATTTCTTTCTGTTGTCTCTTGCCCTCCCAGGGCACACATAGCTTCCTTCATGCTTGACTACGTAAAAACGTGAGTAGGATACTGTTTTCCAGCACTGATACAATAGTTGTACTGAGGTTAAATACCTCAAGTACAGAAAATATGGGTTTAAGTTGCAAATTATTATAAGTAGTTTCATTAGTTTATTTAATAAAAATAATAGAAAAATTAAAAAACAACTTGCTCTCTGTTCACTGTTTCCATTCCCACCTTTCATCTATGCTTTTCCAGCCTTACAGTCCTCTGAAAGGAACTAGGGAAAAAATGGAAAGAGAAGACAAACTAGAAATAAAAATAAATTAAAAACTCTCAGAAGTTTAGAACTTCCATTTGAAGAACTGAAATACAGCTTCAGATAATTTTTGCTATCTTCAATATTTTTCAATTCCTATATAGCTCAAACTTTTAATTCCTACTAAATTTATCAAGAAGAAAAAGTTTTAAGCCCCATTCTGAAGTATTTACTAGCCCTACCCAACAAATTTCTTGCATCTGCGAAATTGTTTGGAAATTGTTTGGAACTCTTCAAACCCTGGCTCATTCATTTGATCAGAAGCACTGGGGAAAAAAGCTCTTGTACTGTTCTAACCCACCTTGATTACATGCAAAGGAAATCAAAACACAAAGAATTTGCAAACTATAAGAAATAATTTGACTACAAGACACTGCATCGATGTTGGTGCCATTAACTATGACAGATATTTGGACAGAATACTTTGTTAGTTGAACAGATTTATCATGGAATTATTTCTAGGCAAAGGCTAACACTTTCAAATGTCAGTACCCAAAAATCAATCTCCAGGCACACAGTGAAACAATCTTTTTCAACTGTACATCTGTGTAATTTTAATTTTCCCATGAAAATCTCATGAATCCCAAATAAGATTATCTTTATATTGGGTGTATATGTAATGCCAAGGTCTGAGAGGCTTCAGGTTTTGAGGGGAAGGATTTCAAAAGAACCCTCCCTTCTCCCTGCCTGACCATAGATATTGAGTAACTCTCAACTAGCTTTGTACAGTTTACATCCTATTATCCTTCAATAAGGGAGAAGAAATTAAATGGTTGAGAATTGCTGAGAAATAGACATATAAAAGAGATTATCACAAAGTTAGGTTTTATGAATGGGAGCTCACATATTAGGGAAGGCAGGCTTAGCATACATGAAAAAACCTCATTTGTTCCAAACCGTCTTTTCCTGTACAAGTGTTCTTCCTTACGCCTACAGAAAAGAGAGATTCTTGGTTTTCTATTTTGTTTCCATCCACACAGACCAGGTAGTATCAGAAATACCACCCAGACAGTTGGAAGTGATAGTCTTGATTTTTACATTAAACTGTTTTACTTACATACAATGACGTTTGGGACAACAACGTTAGAACATCTTTTAGCAGACATGTGCTACTCCCCAGTTTACATAAGAGAGAGAGGGTATTAAATGCACATCACAAATTTAGAAGTAAGCAGCTGGCTGACAAACCTTTCCTCTGCTGATTCTTGTCTTGTTAGCTTTTTTGTAAGTCTCCCAAGAGTTTCTTTAGCTCCACCATGTGATATTTCACTACTGCTATTTTCTACCCTTGCAGCGAAACCTACTATTTCATCGTAAACAAATAGTGTTAACACTTGTGATGCTTAATGTTTTGTCAGTTTGCTCAGCAAGTGTGAAGAAAATGCAAACACTTCCAAGCCTTTTTTCATGCTGTCAGACTTCACAAAGTCGAGATCTCCCAAATGGATGGTCTTGTATGCTTCATTTAGATCATTTGCTGAAAAAGTAAGAGTTGAAACTCATGTGATTCTTAAAGCAGTCAATACCTGGTTAGTAAAACCTCTGTTTTCCACCTGGAAGAAGTAAACACTTTTCTTCACAAGAAGCTTTGAAGCTATGGACATATTTCTTAGCTACAACAGGCTTGCTTCCCAGAATGGCCTGTCTTCCTTCCATTTCTGTGAATGGCTTCCTAGATATTCCTATGTATAATTTCCTATACACATGCTTTATTTTATATTTGTATATAAAAATCTGTACATTATCTACCCAAGTAGATATGCTTTTCCAAACCTAAATTTTTCATCTCTATTTAGATCTTTCACCACTTCATATAATTCGTCCTTTTTTGGGGTGGAGGGGTGAGAAGAATAAAAAATTTATCACAATGAAATGTTTTGCAAAATACAGATTTTTTTTTTCTTTCTTTCTTCCACTGGTTTTATTCAAACGTCACTCTTACAGAAAAGCTATCTGCGTCACATAAATGACTAATAACAGATACAGTAACCAGTTGCAATAACTTACATTAATTCTACCAAACACGGGTAACCTTTGGAAAAATTAATACACAAAAGTCCCACTATGCAGACTGATACAATTTTAGGGGTTTATATAAAGTACTCAAAGACATATTCCTGAAACTTACTGTCCCTTCGATTTCAAAAGGTACTTGAGATGCATTAAAACCTTGAAAACCTAAAGTTCAACGTATTTATCAGGTATCTAGTGCTTTTGACAAGGCCTATGGTATTCTTACTGGCCTCTGGATGCTAATCCAGAAGGTTACAGGTTTCCACAGATGAGAATCTGCCAGCTCCATGCAGCTGGTGTAGTCCAGACTAAAGTATTGTAGATATGACCAGAATTGTACTTAGAAGTAACACATACAACACAATCCTCTTCCAAAATTTTCATTGAAAGCCTCCATAAGCCACGTAATCTTACTTTGGATGTAACACGGACGTAACTAGAAAATCAAGAAAGGAGCTTTTCTTAGGAACTACTTAATCCTGAATGCAAGTTTTGTTAACTACGTTACTACATTAAATGTGCAACACACATTATTTTGACTAAACAAAACAAAAAAAAAAAAATCAGTATCGCCTTTGCTATTTCAAAGCAGATCTTATCACATTTACCCATTAATCTAATAAACAGAAATTAAGAACATCTGGAATTGTAACTCACACTTCAGTGCATCATCCAGGAATCCCCTTTTGAGAAACAAGACCAGCTCTAACAGATAGACTCCACTTAGCTCAGATTTGACACTCATGGAATAACGGAACAAAGCAAATTTAAGACAAGACTAACCTGTGAGGTTTAAAGAAAACTCTCTCCTCCTAGATACTTTATTTTTAAAAACATTTCTGTAATCACTGTGAATGTTTTATATGTAACTATATTTTATATACCAATTTATTTCTGGTTAAATACTTACACTATTTGCATCATGAGAAATCAGTTTCACCAGACTAAAGACAAGAAACATGGTCTGTGCAGGACAGGAAGAGAAACAAAGAAAACGTACATGAGAAGTAACAAATCAGTGTTAGCTAAAACACTGGACAAAACCAGGCAATTGCAACATGCTCTAGGAAAAAAAAAAAAAGGCAATTTATCGTTAACTCTGATTACAAATTACTTAGAGACAAACAGAGCTTTCTTACTTGAGCTATGTAATAAGCTGCCCATAGCAACCTCTTTGACTTGAAAGAGACTGACCCAACAGTATAAAAATACAGCAAATAAGGAAAGGTATCAAAATCAAGCCTCCAAACTGCATAGTATCTGAGGTAAGTACTAACTCAAGCTTGACTGAGGTCTCAGAACACTACTGTTACTTAGGGATTAATTTCTTTCCCTGAAAGGCCTAATTCTAGAGCCAAGAGCCCACTGCCATTCCTACAGCTCATATGAACCCCTTCAAGCACAATACTAGAATAACCTGTTGGGATAAGGGAAATAAAAATCTATCTGTAGCAATCTACTTCCAGGCTATTTACCTGGCTTGATGGCAACTAAACTGGAATCAGACTAGTAGCACCTGCAGGATTTAGTTCAGAGAGAGCACTCAGCAGCCTCTGACGTCACTGAAAGTTTCCAAACATGTCTAAACTTATTAATGGATAGAAAACACTGTGTAAGGGGGAAGAAGTATTTAAAAGGGCAATTATACGCCATTTATTGTTATTAAAATAATTCCTTTCCTATTTATAATAAATTGCTACAACAGGAGTTGCCCAGTGGTGCAAGACATGTCGCTATGTAGAGTATTTTTAAAATAAAGACTAAAGGTTTTTACAAGAGAAACACCACCAAAATTAATGCACAGGTAAATTTCATTTCTTGCTTCCTGCTGGACTCTCAGTTTGTATGTTTTTGTTCTGCTTCAAAATGATTTTTAAACAGACTTGGACACCCCTTTACATAACATTTTCAGTTTGAACCAGATTTATTTTTTCAATAAGGTATTTTTTATCAGAACATTCATTACCCTTTTTGAACATGGTCGAGTCAAGGATCAGAAAGCAATTTTCCTTCTTTCCTGTTCTCAAAAGTATGTTTTTTTTTTTAGTGAGGTTAAGCAGTGCTTTTTCAAATTCCCTGTGCTTGATGTGTCATCTGTCGATGAGTCAAGCCTGTCATGCTGGAACTCTGAATACAAGAACAGTCCTTCGCTTTCCAAACTTTCAAAAGGAATGCTTTATTGTCTCTATAAGGGACTCTGAAATATGGTCTCCTTTTATTTATAGATGTCATGGCCATACCCACTGATACAAGGTGTTGACTTCGTACACAGCCTCTTCAAATATTCATTCTTCCACCATGACTGCATTGCCTAACTAGTTCTCTTTTGAAAGCCTAAAGCTACTACATCAACATGAACAGACTGGAATTTCTTCACATTTTTAGAAACATCTGCTCTACATGTCACTATGTAATATATCTATATATTTACTGTAAAAGAAATTAAGGTGTTAATTTGCTGCCAAAAACTTAAGCATGTACAGGACATTACTATTTTTGATATGCTGCAGATGGAGTGCTTTAAAAAGGACAAGTTTAGCCTTTGCAGCCACATGTAATGGATGCATATCCATCCTCCAGATAAAAACAACTCTAGGAAGTAAATGTTTAGTCTGCCTTTCTGCTTTTCACTGAATTTTACTTCTAACAGCTGCTTTCTAGTTCAAGTAAAAACACTACTGATATTTGAGGGAAGAGCTATGCATCTGAAACTTGATGCATGATTTTCTTACTGATCAGCTTAGCCCCTTCCTTAAATTAAGGGAGTTTGAATTCAGAGGTCTAAACTCCCAGGAAAATATTCCAATCACACAATGATAGACTGGACAGGGGTACCCTTTATGACTCTTGATATGAAAACGTGCCATTATATGAAGCAGCATACAATATTCACAGGAAGGGCAGAAAAAAGCAAAAGTATGAGACCCTTCACAGTGGCTACAATTTTTAGCTGCAACATCTGTAATTTCTAAAAGCTCTTACATCCTTTACCTTGCTTAAAGCATAAAGGAACAGCAAAGAAACTTAAAAAGCCTATAGAAAATGCTCAAGCATTGGCATGCATTAGGAGATTTTGGAGCAGTAGACAACCAGGAGGGGAGAATGTGTCACTCTCCCAAGATACCCACCTCAATGCTACAGCTGAGGCAATGGTGAAAATGAGGTATTTTTGTTTTTTGCTCGATCCATCTTTTAATTTCTCAAACTCTGCCTCTTCTCAGTGAACAGTCTTTGCTGGACATTTTTGGTTTTGGGATGCTCCAATTGCAAAAGGAAACACTGGTTCCACTTAAAACTAAATTGCCCTTAGAGAATACATCTATTTTGTATCACCTGAAAAGTTGAATTGATTCAGGAGATAGTCCACAGTATCTAAAGAAAAAAAAAAAAACCTTAATCTCAAAGTCTCCTAACATATAAAGTAGCCACCGCCAGCAAGTAGATCAACACTGTTATGACAGTTATCTGGAGGGGAATTTGTAAAAAGGAAGGGGCAACATCTGAGCATGAAGAGTCTCCTGTGTTCTTTTACCTTCATAGCTACATGTAAGAGCCAAAGAGTAATCCAGTTTTAAACACACTTTTTCTGCAATGTTCAGTTTCATGTAGTGTCTGATACGTAGAAAGTGAAGGTCCATTAATGTTTCAGCACAGGTTAGAAAAATCCTACAGAGGCGAGCCTCTGAGCATTCACTTTGACTGTGCTTGACCATAAGTTGGATTCTGCCTAGAGGACACTGCAGGAGCTCCCTTACCACACCCCAGCTGCAGAGGGGGAGGCAGAACGCCTGGGGACCACATTAGAGCTAGGCTGAAGGAAAACCACTCCAACAGAGGCAGAGTAGGATTGTCCAGTCCTCAGCACCAGCTGGTTTCCCCTGCAAATCCATTCCTATTTACCCACCTGCTACCACAGAAGTAGCTCAACTGCCTGCCAACTGTATGTTAAAAACCATGACTAGCATTTCTTGCATATGCTCATTCTTTTTGTGTCTCTCTTACAAAATCAGGCTGAGAGATTGATGCTAAACAGCACAAGACATTCTCTCTCTTCAGTGCCAGAGCAATCTGTCTTGCTGGTCTTCCCAGCCTTTATGAACCCATGGATTTGGAAAATAAAACTATCAACCAAACCCGTCTAAATCATATTGTACAGAACAAAGCAGAGACAGAACTCTGGCTGGCCCTCACCTTTCAGGAAAACAGTACTGTGCTTAGATCATTGATATGCGGAAAAACTAAACGCTTCTCTCAACTGACAATTTTTCAATTTAATTTTTTCTTTCAAAAAATAATACTTAGCATAGATGCTTTTTAAGATGGAGAAGAATGAAGCAAAATTAAGTGGCATTGAACATCAAAATATCACTTCAGCTAAGCAGCAGGATGTTTAAATCCTTGCTGAAAGCTTGTCTGAACTACTGGAAGCTCCTTGACACTGCAAAATCATGCAATACATTTTAAAGCAGGTCAAATATTAGGCACTTCAGCTGCCAGGAATTTCCCATCAGCAAAAAGAGAGGATGGGGAGGAAAGAAGCTCTTTCATCATTTCAGAACCTAGGAAAGGCTGGTACTACAGTCAGGTAACAGTTAGGGGTATTGGATGTTGTTTTATCTAGATTTTCCTTCTACCAAATTTGATTATACATCATTAATGTTTTTTAACTAGGCTACTGTTCTTTTTAAGTAGGACTTGTGTTCAGATTCAGAAGTATTCTGAAAATACAATTTCATGCAGGCTTATGAAAATCATTACGGACAAATACGTGCATAGAATATTTAATTGCATGTATGCATACAGATAACTTCCACCATTTGCATTTACACATCCCTAAGTGTTTGTAAGAACAATCATAATATTTGGACATAATTTATTAGCTGGACAATTACACAAATTATGTATTTGTATTTTAAATGAGTCCCTTATTTTTCTACATTTTGTGTAATATTTGATTAACTCATTAAGAAACATGAAAATTAAAATTCAGGAGTGGCTGGATGCATGCCTGTTACACTTAATTAAAGACTGCTGAAAGAAAGATCTGAGAATTATCATACTGCATGATGGCAAAGATCTATGCAGCAGTAAAAATATTCTGCACAAGGTTTTAATCTGGTTCTTTGGTAAGTTTAAACAGAAGTAAAATGCAGCATCTTGCATTATGTCAAGATTTAACTTTAGAGTTTTATTTACAAATGCTACTAGTCATTTAAAGAAAGGAATCCTAGTACGAAGGTGCAGTAATACCAGCTTCAGTATATATTAAATATTTAAATATGTATGTCATACATTAAGAAACTGGCAGAGCAGCAGAGGATTAAAACATAGCACTTTTGGTATAAAGATGTCAGATACAAGACAGGGCATAAAAGCAAAGTAACAGAGTATATGTGAATCATCCTGCTAAGATGCTGAAAATGTTCAAAGGGTTAAGGATGGCAAATCACATTTTGTTGCTATGTGTAGCAAGGATAAAAATCTACTGGAACCCCCTTTAATAGGTGAAAGGTGGTCTGAGCCAAAACGCACATACTGACGTCCAACCCTTCCCCAGAGAATCAATGATGGTTTTTTGTGTGTGATCAATGTAATATTCCACAGCTAAATTTAGGGACTCTGCATCCTATGAAAATGGCACCTCTCTATGACTAATTAACAATTAAAAACTGTGGTTATCTACAGGTTTAATTATTTGATCTCCAAGCTTTTGATTAACTTAAATCTTTTTAGTAAGGACAAAGGAGTATATGGAAAAAAAAAAAAAAAAAAGCCTTTCTAATGTTGTTTATTCAGAAGGGATTCTGTAATTTTCCCTAGTCAGCTTGTAAGGTTACACCTTCTTTGCTGTTAAATCCCCTAACTCAAGCAACGTACAGCCTGAGACAGACTGCTAATAAACCTGTGTCACTGTGTCTGTGTATTATTTGGCTAAATCGTAAGCTATACCTACCTTTTATTTATGCAGGCATTATGTATTTATTTTAACAAATAACTTTCATTTTGGAATGGTAAAGACTAAGTAATATAGAGATCATAAGATTCAGTGTTGGATTTCGAGGCGTTAGAAGAAAGCTGAAAAGGTAAAAGCAAACGTCTTTACCCACAGTGACGGTAACTGGTTTCAGGCATATTTTATAGAGCAAACAAATCTTTACATACAGGTCCACTCTTTTTTCGGTTCTGGCACTGCACCTGCATGTTTATAAGTCATGAGGTGATACATGTCGGTCCAACAAAGTCAGAGGGATCTTTGTCTCATATCAGTGGGGCCAGACTTCACTTTGAATAATTCATCTGGCACACAGGCTGAAGTATTTGAAGTGACAGAATAGGTGGGTATTGTGCGAAGAATGAAATAGGAAAGGGACATTCTCACCACAGAAACTCTTCCAGGAGCCAGCACCATTGTAAGCCCCGTTTTCTCCACGCACTCTGAAGATTCTTGCTTATATCTGAATGTTCTGCCCAAAAGTGCATAATAATTATTTTAATGAAGATTTAAAGGAAGAAAAAGACCTCAAACTCAGGGAATAAGAGTTCAGTTCTCAGCTCTGACACCAGCTTGCTCTAAAACCATAAGCAAACCCATATGGCTCAATTTAGAAACATTAATAAAAGAAATTAGCACATGAGGAGATTTGAATCATATCACAGTGAGAAAAACCCCAAGAAAGTCTGCTTTTGGAAATATACTCTGGTCTCTTCCTGTTTTTTTCCCTTAACATTACGCCCCATAAATGAAGGTACACTATAAAAATGAGTATTTTAATATCAAGTATTGCTCTTAGAACCTTCAATATTTAATCTATTTCTGTAGAACTCACCTTACCAAGCAGAAGTTCATTAGGGATAACTTCATATGATGTAGGCATTATTCTGAAATAGTTTTTATGTTAAGCTTACATTCAAATGCATTTTTGCAAGAAGAAGCCTGTGCTATCAAATGGAACACATTTTCAGGAACCAATTAACCTATATGCCCCAAAAAAAAAAAAAAAGACACTTTATCCAAATACCCACAGCAAAGTTCTATTTGGATGATTGCAGGGTGCAGATGTGATCTTCCCAGACAGAGAAGTTGTATGCAAGAAAGGAAAATATGTTGACCAAGAAAACTCAAGCTCAGTTTTCACTATTAGCAAGTAAGCAAAACATGGACAAGCCAGTTAGAAAGTTTCATACTTTAAATTAGTTGTTCTAAATCAATGCAAAATTTTGACCTATGATTAGAACAGCCTACACATGGATTCCCAGACTCACAGTAACTATCACAGCTCTCCACTAGTATTTTTATAGTTCAGTGCTAACAATACTTTCTTGCTCATCTGCAAGTTCTGATACCATCATCCTACAACATAATTGATACATACTGACCTCTACTGCTGTTATATGTGTTCCTTTACCCACTGTGTTTTGTATTCAATACAGGGTTTGTGCAAATGCTTATATTACCACAAAAATATGGCCTGGTGATCTTAGTGGGTAAGTGTAAAGAAAAACAACATTGAAAACATTTTTCTTTCCTACTGCAATGGACATGTAAACAAAACAACCAGATGTTGTCTTGGACCATTCAGCTCTGCCTTGCCTTGAAAAGGCAAGAGCCATAGCTGTCAGGATGATTGCAATCCTATCTAATCTCTGCTGAAAAGTGTGAGGACTTGTTTTCACTAGCTTTATCCACAGTCTCCCTTCACAGACGGACTCCAGATGCTAACATTTCTCTAGAAATAAAGTTTCAGGACCATTTTACAACCACATGGCCTTCTGGTGGAAAAAAAAGAGAGCCATTCACATATTTCCCCTCACACAGATAACTAAATAAATGGAAGAATTCTGATTTGTTCCATAGAGAAAAAAATATTCACAGAACTCAGTTCAGCCTTTCTCTCTGCAGAGTGTTTTGTATTAAACATTAAAGTAAACTGAAGTCACTGAAAGACATGGAAGCCTCAGTGCTTTAGGAGGAGAAAACACCTCTGAATTCATAATGAATCCCCCCCGGAAGCAGTGGCACTCTTGACTGTCACATAGTAAAATAAGGAAGCCATCTCTATTTCAATTGGGTATGTGTTGTCTTGAAATCTTGCTAGGCCCATTATAATCCCAGGTCACAAGCTAGGGAAGTCAGACACTTCTCTAACAGAGTTAATACGATAGAAATAACAAAGACCAGAAAGACAGATGGAAAACTCATTTGGGAGATATTCAAACATTTGGGTAACTAAGTAGCAGATTCAGGTCCATTCCAACAAAACAAGGATGTGTGCGGTAGACCTACCAGAACATCAACAGCTGAGGCACTGGAAGACTGCACATTCGTTTGACAATTTGCTGGAAATTCTAGCTGGCAGGATTTGTAGCTGTACTTCATCTGCTCTCAACTTAGTTCTTGCTATATACAATGATAAAGGCTGATACAATGAAAGTAAAATTACGTAAGCTACAAATTACGTATGTAGGTTTTTTCAGTTGTTCACTCATCAAATGCCCCCGCAGGCCCAAATGCTATCCGATTATTCCCAATAGTGCTCCATTTCAAATCAGTGACACAAAGAAAGGTTACTTGAATTACCCAGAACCTGGCTTTGAAGAAAATTATTCTTCCATATGTTCAATATTTTTGGAAGAAAACAGGCCAGGCAGCCCTATCTATTTATATTTAACATTTCTGAAACAATTTTGAATCCAGCTGAAGTAACAGGTGACTGAAGAAAAAACCCAAATACCTATGTGTGATCGTAAGCTGTTTTTCAGATGATTCTCTCATGTTCCTGACAAAGAATAGGAAGCTTTCACAGTATGTATTATGTCTGTATAGCAGACAAGGCTGTTGTCCATTGGAATCCTGCTTTATTTGAAGCAAAAAGGAAATATGTGGGCTGAAATAGAAGAAATTCTGGAAGAGTAGAAAGCTGAAGGACAGCAGGATTAGGCAACTTCCAAGGTCACATACAACAAGCTACTACAAGGCATAAGCAGAAAACTCTCTTTTTGGTCTCTTCTTTCAATCACAGAACAACAGGCACTATGAAGAAAATCTGTCCATGTAGTATGAGGAAATACTTGTTTTGAGCTTACGGCCCAGCTTTTTGTCTGTGAAGTGCTGTGTGCTTGTTGCTCTGCCCTGGGCTTCCACACTGGTAATGGGAAAAACCAATCATGAAACCAGCCCAGCTGTTGGAATAAACCTGATAACCCTTCCAGTCTCTTTATGGGTGATAAAATCCACCCTTCCGTTTCTCAGATTAGTTTCTCTAAATGCATTCCTTTTCCATTTAATACATTCAATGGAAAACTACTTGACTTTTGCATAAACCACACTTTTAAACACTCGCAGACATGTCACGTTTATTTTCCCTCAAGACAAACACTTTCCCTAATGTGCATAAGGTTTCTAGAAGATGGACTTCAGCCTTGCTTTTAGGATCTCTGTAAAAACGTGAAAAGACACTCCTGAACATCAGGGATGTTTAGTCACATGATTAGAAGTAGCCAGGAAAATTTCAAGATACCAAGCGTTTCCTGGCTCAGAGCTGAAATGAATGTGTCCATGGAAGGTGAGAGTACAACATCACACCCAGAAAATAACACTGGCTTTGCAGTTCTCAGGAGTACCCTTACCCAGTGTGGTTTAGAGCGGACATCAGGCAGCTAAGATTTGGGACACTTTACAGCACTACACAGCACCAATGAGAATGCATGACGATTTCTTTACTCTGATATTTTGAGAATCCCTCTTGTACCCTATGTCAACATTTCCTTCCCTGAAAGACTGAAAGGCAGACAGAATTCTGTGAAACACTTTTGGCTGTGGGGTCACAATGAATCTGACCTTGTACCATATCGTGCTGCTAACACAAAAAACACAGTTACTGACCAAACGTAATCTGTGGCTCACAGTCTGTAAGTGCAATTTCGTGTTAGAGATACACGATTACTTGTTCCTGGCTTCATTATCTGCTAACAATATAAAGATTGGTCAGTGTAGTACAGTTCCATGCTTGAAGGGGATCCATGGCTGTCCTGTAAATAAATTAAGTGAAATGCAAATAAAAGAAAAACCTAAACCAGTTTGTGAAAGGCTGCTTGTAAGTGTTATATTAGTACTTTTGTCACCACAGGCAACCAGAGTGTGAAGCTGGTAAGAAGTAAAGCAAGGTCTTGACGTCAGTTTTTCCTCATTTGGAACAGTTCTGAACAATCCATGACTTATGTTCATCTGCTGATTATTGACTAAGCCACAGGGATGTTTCCTCTGGTGTTTCTTTGCCTTTATTACTATAAACAATGTAGTACTTTTCCAAACCACTTAGTTTCATATTCTGTGCATGGTCTATTAATAAGTGCACCCTTATATTCTTTGTTTTTCATTAATCCTAGAAGACAACTGATTTTCTGACAAGCTCTGGATCTCTGAAACAAGCATCATTATCAGTGCTAAGTTATGTTTATTTCTTAGTTGCACGCAAGCATTAGAATTTATGCACAAAGAAGAAATCATTCCTCTAACAGCATGATCAATTTTTGTATTTCTCCATGTAGTTACACATTAGTCACTTGGCATTTTCAGTTAAATGAACATGTCCATTTAAAATAAATAGTAAGGAAAAAACAATAGCATACATAAAGACTTCACAGGCAAGCAACAGAAGTAACTAAGGGACTTCTGATGTTCTAAGAAACCCCTGATGCCTGCTTTCATTCACACAGCACATATTTTAGAGAGAATTAATTTCTTTCAGTATGTTTTATTGAAAGCAAATGAAAGCTCCAGTGCACAGATTAATAATCTGTGAGTTATTATTTCAGCTATGTTTAGTGAATATTGCATGTGCATTTCACGTTTCTTCATAGCATGGAACCCAGTACTATGGACTCCGTGTTTCTTTTCAGCCTTTCTCCATATCATTATCAAAAGCCATTGCTATTTCTTGCTACCACCCCATTAAAAGCCTTAAGTTGTCTCCTGGCCATTGCTTTTCAAGGCAGAGTCACTGAAATAGGTGCTGCAGCTCAACAGTTGAAGTCTGAGAGCCTTTTTAGAGGAGATGTGGACACTGCAATTACTAAACATAAGAAAGCCTGGTAGGTCAGCTGTGAATTCTACATGGGATGTCTTGTGCTGTGTGCTGAAGGTGAACTTGCAGGCATCAGCTCAGCAAAGATGGGAATCCAATACCACAGCTAATAGGAAAGAACAATATGCCAACAATTGCTGTGAACAGGAAAACTGTTCCTTTCTTTCCTATCTCTGGTTACAGGCAGGAATGGCTCATCTTTCAGGCTAGCACTGCTCTAGAGCATAGCAGAGCAGAGATGCTTGGCCTGTGAAGGAAGATAGGAAAAGGGAGTATTCCCAAAGCAGGAGGTGGAAGGAAGGGAGCAGTCTGAAGTAGCAGGTATGCAGAAGTACAGAGAAAGGGTTTGCCCCACTGCTTGCAAGTTGCTAGACTCTATTGACCTCAGTCTTCTGATTTCCAAAGTACTACTTATCTTCACAGAAAGTATGTAAGACTTTTTTCTGGCTGATTATAAATTCAATGCATCTTTAGCTGAGAATGGCCCAGCTGAATAAACCGATTATGAAAACCTTCAGATCAAATGCCTGGCTCTGCAGTTTCCATCCCTAGGAAAAGCATTGGAAACCTCTTTTTTAGGAGCATGTGGAATAATATTCAGCTACTAATTCATGAGCTGAATGCACAGAAGCACCAATTAAGAGTGGTACAATGCAGAGCAGTACGAGCTGGCAGACTAGTAGTTACATATTTCTGTCATCAGGTCATACAGTACCATGATCAGCCTACTACCAGCTAGACTTGACCCTTTCAGTAGGATGGTGAAACACAACAACGTACATATATTCACTAATTTTCTGCTATTGTTTCTTGTTTCTCTCAGACATGCTCTAAACTGTGACAAGAAGGAAACCCCTTAAGCTTCTTCACACATCTTTTTCTGCCTAAAAGGTGTTGAAGCGTGAATTAACTGCTACTAGGATAGTTCAGGATAAGTATTTTTGTGTACATGATGACATTAATTATTACTGGTGATGAATGTTACATTCACACTACTACAGTTCTTCCTCCACTGAATATTTGGAAATACTTGGATGATTTAAATGATCATTGTATAGGATTTGCATAGCAATGTTTAGGTAGCAGGGGAGCTACAAGGGTGGTTTCTGTGAGAAGATGCCACAAGCTTCCCCAATGTCTGGTGGAGCTCCAAGATGAACCCACCACTGGTCAAGGCCAAGCCCATCAGCAACAGTGGTAGTGCCTCTGGGATGACATGTTTAGGGGAAAAAATACCCTGCACAACAGCAGCTGGAGAGGGCAATGAGAACATGCAAGAGAAACAGCTCTACAGGCAGGTGCTGGAACTGATATCCAGCTGCAACCCATGGAGGTTCACAATGGAGCAGATATCCACTGGCAGCCCAGGAGGACCCCATGCTGAATCTGGGGGATGTCCAAAGGAGGCTGTGACCCTGTGAGAAGCCTGCACTGGAGCAGGCTCCTGTCAGGATCTGTGGCTGTGCGGAAATAGATTGCTGGCGGAAGCTGGGACCTCACAGGGGACCTAGGCTGGAGCAGCCTGTTCCTGAAGGACTGTACCCTGTGGAAGGGAACCACACAGGAGCAGTTTGTAAAGAACCGCACCCTGTGGGAGGGACCTACATTGGAGAAATTCATGGAGGACGCTCCAGTGGCAGGGACCTCACACTGGAGCAGGGGAAGAGCATGAGGAGGAAAGAGTGGCAGAGACAATGTATAATTATTAGTTCATAATAATGAACTGATCACAACCCTGCACCACTCATGGGGAGGAGGTAGAGAAGTCCAGAGTGAAGTTAAACTCAGGAACAACACAGGGGCTGGGGAAGGTGTTTTAAGATTTGTTCTTATTTCTCATTATCCTACCCTGATTTTATCGGTATAGATTCATTTCCTCCAGTGGAGTCTGGTTTGCCTGTGTTAGTAATTCCCAAGTGATTTCCCTGTTCTTATCTCTATCCACAAGCTTTTTGTCATATTTTCTCCTCCCTGTCCTGTTGAGATGGGATAGTGATAGAGCAGCTTGGTGGGCACCTGGCCGCTAGCCAAAGTCAATCTGGACCATCATTTAACTATCAAGGTATCACTAACTACAGCTTTGAAGTAAATTCCACTCCCACTGATACTAGTAAGAGTTTTGCATTTTTTCCAAAGATTCTAAGTGCGTGCCAGTCATACACCAATGGTGCCTGCTATTAAGTTGAAAAGAACCACATATTCAAAGTGTATACTCAATGATACCGTAAGTGCTAAAAGCTTTCCTTGTGAATGCTTATGTTAAATTCACCACCACCAACATTTAAGGACAAAACAAACTCTAAAAGCAACAAAAGAGGCCTAGAAGAACTGCAAGAATTAAAACTTAACTATAAAGGATTTCCGGGGAAAAAACTAACATTTCTAATCACTTCTTTGGGGAAACCTGCTTCTCTCAACTCTTACTGCAGTATTCCTAAGTAAGGCCCTTAAGGATGTTCCACTTGGGCTTGTTCAAATCATCATTCCTGCTGTAGGAAGGAGTCCAGAATTATTTCTGGAAAATAAAAGGCCATGGACAAGGAACGGAAATAAACCTAGAAAGGAAATATCTCTGTTGAGAGCCCCACCACTGGAGATGAAGCTCACTCTGCAAACAGCAGTGAGACATCTTCCTTCCTCACTGTCCCCTTTTCTGCTCCTCATCTGCAGATACTTATTCAAAATATTCCTCTCTGAATGTGATGAGTTTTGGCCTATGATACATGGCATGCAAATTCCAGCATACCAAATAAAACCGGGATCAAACTCTATTAAGCCAACACATCTGGGAGGTTTTTCTGACATTTTCTTTTTTAGTTCAGTGGACCTACAAAGCATGAAGGGCTAGCAGTTATGTTTCTGACGTACACATTGAGTAGTAGCAGGTGGTTTTCAACAAACTCAGGGACTACAGTCTCTTTAACACCATGTAAATTCAAATGTGTCACAGGTTAGTGTTGGGTGTGTGGGTACCTGAAGGCTTTCCTCTCCCCAACCTTGCAGCCCAATGCAATCTTAAAAAATACTGCTCTGTGTACAGCTAAACAAACACTCAGACTGAACTCACTGAAGGCAGCCACAGAGGTTAAAAGAGAAATACTATTAACACGAAGTGCTACTCCTACACCAACAGCTGGTAAGCCCTCAGAAAAGCATAAACAAACTAATTAGACACAGAAAAATCATCCGTGTAATGATGTCCATCCACGCATTGCGCTACCCTCTCTGATTAGTAAGAGGAAAAGGAAAGCAACACACTTTCACTTGCAGGCATATGACCTATCCATTACTGACCTTTATCTAAGTAGCAGGGTATCTAATATACAGCTATGTGCCAACGTACACAAACATGTCTGACTACCCCATTAACTGGACACAAAATCCATCAATGCCTCTGCACAGCCTTTCAACCCCATTCCCTCTCCCCTTTTTTTCTTGGCATTTTAAGAGCTGCACAGTCAAAAAATTTCTGAAGGAATATGTGGGAGCACGTGTTACCTGTGTAATATTACTCTGATTGTGAAATTTTCAATACCTATAATGGAACACTGAAGACAAGTCATTGTACAAAGCAAAAGCATTTATTAACATTTAATTAGAGTTTCTACTGTTGTTTCCACAAACCTGCAATGTTTAGGTTCCCAAGCACACAAGCAAGACTACTATCCACCTTTTAACTAGAAGAGTAAAAATTCTTCATAACAATTTAACAATTAATGCATCAGACTGGGGAGAAGGTGGAAAGGGGAAAGAAGAATTCTACAAAAGCTGAGAGATGACTACTGAGAGATGTCCCACTTTGTTAGCAACCATGCATATGGATGGTTGAGCGTCCATCTACTTTCTGGTTAACAGATTTAATTCTGTTCAGAAGGAGGTTCACCTCAGTTTCTTCCTTTTCAATTTCAGTGATAATACCACAACACAGCTGTCATGGTTTAAGCCCAGTCAGCCGCATAGCTCGCTCACTCACTCCCCCGTCTTTCTTCCTTCCCCGGTCCCGGAGGGATGGGGAGGGGTATCAAAAGAATGTAATTCCCACAGGTTGAGATAAGAACAGTCCAGTAACTGAGGTATAACACAAACCACTGCTGCTACCACCAATAATAATGACAAGGGAAATAACAAGGGAAGAGAATACAACCACTCACCACCTATACCAAGCCCGACTGAGCAGTGAACCCCCCTCTTCCAGGTCCCTGCCCTCAGTTTTTTACATCCTGGGCATGACGTCCTGTGGTATGGAATACCTCTTTGGTCAGTTTGGATCAGGTGCCTTGCCTCTGCTTCCTCCAGGCTTCCCCTCCTCCCTGGCAGAGGATGAGACTCAGAAAGTGCTGGGTCAGAATAAACATTATTGCAACAACTAAAAACAGTGTTACCAGCGCTGTTCCCAGGCCCAAAGTCAAAACCACAGTGCTGCACCAGCTACAAAGAAGGAGAAAAAGTGACTGCTACTGCTGAACCCAGGACAACAGGCATGGACCAAAGTTGGGTGCTTCATAAGACTTGTGCTTTACCTAAGACTTTTCACTGCATTCTTTTATTCCTCTCCAAACAGCATATTTATTTGCTTTTCAACTCAAAGGTACCTGCAAGAATCTCCATATCTACACAAGATTTGGTTTTCAAAATAAGACACTATTCCAAAGCACCCAGTAAGCACAGCTGCTGGCTCCAGTCAAAGCAGAGTCAGAACATAAATGCTGCAGATTAGATCCTATGCTGTTACACAGTGGTGCTGTTCAGTTTAATCACCTGATTAGTGGTGGGTTTAGTTTAGGTCAGGATGTCCTCCAACACAGATTTTAATGACAAATTAGAGGTATAGACAATAATATCAAGAACAGTTTTCCAAATTTTGCAAAAGCAAAGCAAGTGAAAATCTAAAGCAAACAAAAAAGAGGTTTGGAGTGAATTTAATGCTGATGAAATAGCTAAGATTTTCTCCCTGCCATAGGTTTCCTAAACTCAGAGATCTGCAAAGTCATACTTGTATGTTCTTCCCGGTAATTTAAGAAATATCCTGTACATTGAGTTATGTGTAAAAACTACTACTAACTACCTGCAACTTTTCCACTGACTGTGGGGCACTGCCATTCTGCCTACTTCAGGTGTTTTGCAAAGTCACTTACTGCTCAGTGAAATTAAAACAAATGGAAGATTTTAAATTTCACAATACTTCAAGCAGACAGTATTTTGAAACAGAGACAAGTGAAAACCTTGGTGGATCACAGAGGAGAATACAGGCAGAGGCTCTGTTCCATATGTACCATTAATGATTACCCAGCTGAGGAGGGAAATGAAGTATGCTAGCACTGGTAATCTACCTTCTTATGGCAGAAATCAGCATAAATTTCTACTTCATAGCAGAAATCAGTACAAATTTCTCTACAGAAGAGGAAAAGCACTGATTTATATCAAACATTGGACCACTCTCTGTGGTCTACATTAGACCACTCAGCCACTCTTGAGGGATGAGGCTAGGGTATGTATTCTACCATTCACTGGCAGCAGTTGGAACATTCGCTTCATCTTAAAAAGAGAAAATCTTAGGCACCCACTACCGTAATTTTTACATTTATAGTAACCTGACAGCTTCTGCTTTTATTTAAAGTAAGTTCTAATTGTACATGGGATTTTAGGTCTTGGTTTATATTTGTAATATGAAACAGTATTCTCCTACAGATTTTTTAAGGAAAGCTGAGAAAACAGTTTTTAAAGAATGCAAGCGATGAGGTAGAAAATACCTTTTTCTTAAGTGCTGGAACAATAAATTAAAACAGACAGAATGAGAAGCAGTACATGAAACATATTTTCATTCATATACTTGCTATTGTAGTTCCACTAGAGTCAGAATTCTAAAATTTGCCCAGTGAGTTTCATTATTTCATTTTTAACCTTCAATACTTTATTTTCATATCTAAGATTTTCATTAATACATAATTCCTGTGGAAATATTACAGGCTTATTTGTAAAAGACTTTTTTTTTTTTTTTCTTCCTCCCCTTGAGTTTTCCATTCTAACTAGGAAATGATGCTGCTAGTATTTGGAAGAACTCCAGGAAAAGGAGTAGGCTAATAGCATATGTGCTGGATGGGAGAGGATTACAGACAACAGAATACGCTATATGTGTATGATTACTTCACAAAAAAAAAAAATCCTGCTCTTGAAATACTTGAAGTTTTACTGCTGCTCCCTGCTGCTTACTCTAATGAAGTTATCATCTTCACCTTTATAGATCTTGAATTAAAAAAGTATCATTCTGCAGCGAAAATCTTAATTGCAGCAACCATGCTATACTAGCAGCAGGATTTATCCATACCCTCACTTGTTGGCTCAGTGATTTAGCATTCCAGTGAATGCGTAGATTTAACTCACTGCAGATTTCTTGCAAAAGAGAACACCAGATGTTCTCCTCATTCCAGTGGGCTACACTTGTCCTGCTAGCTCATGTGAGAACCTTGTAAACAACACACAGTGCTCTAGTAGCATGTTTATGGAGATCCCATAAAAAACATAACTAAGAAAGTAATCCAGAGTGTGACATTTGCTGAATTACCCCAGTTTGAGGTTCTCGCTCTTCCTTCCATTTCTCACTCTTTAACAAAATTACTTGCTTGCAGTGCCTGGTATTTGCACTCTTCCACCTGTCTATGGAGCAGGAGGTCTGGCAGCTGGAACCCAACTCATAGTCAGGACGGAAGTGAAAGCATTTAATATCCTAAGAAGTGGAAGCTCATAGGTTGGGGTGAAGGAAAGTGAGCTCCACAGGCTGGGCAAAAAGCCCCCAGCCGTTCTCCTAATGTTCTGTGGGGAGCAGGGGCCCAGAAAGTAGCACATTCTGTTATTGCCACAAGTTTTTCACTCGGTAATGGAATACGTAGTTTTTCAGATACACATCTAGTATTTGATTGTGATCATCTGGCCACTAGAATACATCAGGACAACAACAGAAGAAACTGCAATTGTTAACTTTTGAGTTTATTGCCTCGGAACTTAACTCCATGGTCTACAAAATACACAAAGCAAAAAGTGTATCTGTTATATAGCATTATATGCCCAAGTCACTCTTCCAAGCAACAGGCAAGTAAACACTCACATGTACTGTACTGTACGGCTCATAGCTATATTTTCAGTCAAATTTTGCTCAAGACTTGATGATTATCAAATACTACATAGCATTGTGGGTTTCCATACATCACACTTCTTTGCTTGTCCAGCAAAATGAATGTATTATGTAAAAATCTGCTACTCTTTATCCTCATAACCCTAAATAAATGCTATATACCCACTTCCAGCATCATTTTTCCAAGTCTCTTCAGTGAAATACACTAAAAACCCTACAAAGTAGTACCCAAAACTGAAGATGCTAAACCTCAACTTCAGGAACATGAAAAGACACGAAAGAAAGGCTGGGTAAAGTTTAAGCCAATGGAAGTATGAGTCATTATTATATAACAAGCAAGTTGGGTATGTTCTGATATTTTAAGCTGAAGAAGAGAGAGGTTGAGAGGGGAAGAGAGCATAGAAGTGGGAGTCAACAGGGGAACTGAGGTAAAGTAAGTGGGTATGTAAAAGTTTCGGAGCACTAATAGGAACTCCTATGTTCTCTTAATTCTTGTTTCCCTACTTTTTTTTCTTTTTAAACTCAGGTAGACCTCAATAAAAAAAGGTTAACTCTATTTTCTTCCCAAGGGAAGAAGTATCCATGTAAACCATACCAATGTAATTAATTTTCACTAGGTATCTATTAGGCAACTTCTAGGTAACTTTGACAAACTTATTCTGTTCATAGAAGACACAGCTGGGTAGAAATTAGTCTCTAAAAATACTTTCACACAACCTGCTTGTTTTCTAGTCACTGTCTTCTTGTGTTATGCTCATTCCATCTGTCAATAGATATGAGTCACACATTCGACCTTTCAGTTTCACTTGCGCACATAAATTTCTTCCAATTTCCTGTGAAACAAACACTTTTAACTCTTTAGGGGCACAATTTGCACATTTGGCATGCTAGCATGGTTAAGGTAGAAGCAAGCTCTTGGGCTGATATTATTAGCTTTCCAGTCTGCACTACCTTTCAAAAGCGGACAGTCCCTTCAATTTGGTGACCACCCTTCTGCCCACTCCAACATTTTTTAGTGAAAAACTAGCAAATATGTTGAGCTCCAGTTTAAAGACAACAGTCTAACCATATTGTTCTGGGTTCAGCAACAGCACGACACATATTTTCAGAGTAAGCTAAACAGCAGAGAAGCAGATACAAGTCACTCCTGACATTATCAGCCATGATCAGCAGATTCACTGATGGAAAGCTGTAATTTTACCATTTTTACATCTGAAGCAGGCAACATTTGGTCCAAAGCTAACTTAAAAATAAAGACTCATGCTTGCCCAAATGCTACCCACTGACATAAAACATGATGCCTTTACCAACAGATCCTATTTTTGTCTCCCTAAACACAATAAACACCTCCAGTATGAACAAAGAAGGAACACAGCCACAAAGAACACTGCAAAACATGAAAGCTAGAGCAGTATTCTGGAATTTGGGAGTAGATTGTCTTACTCTTTCTCCAGGCATAGTACACTTAAGTTTTCAGGGAGCTTTCAAGAAAAAAGGGGAGAAAATAATCAGTTTTAATAAGAGCCACAAAGCTGGACTACTGAACGAAAGACCAAATTCTGCATGTAGATCTGGTAAAAGAAGGACCAAGACCTGAAACGTACAATTTGTTGGCAGACCTCATTTGTGAGCTGTTCACTCATTATTATTGAAAGAGCAGCTTACAGGCGAGATGCTTAAAACAGACTTGACACTTCTAGACTCAGTCTGTTTCAATTAAGCATTACAATGGCACACAAATGTCTGTGGTTTGGCCTTATGTGTCTCTTCTAAAATACACCAGACTCAGACCAACTGTAATACTGTCCCATGAAAACTACTTTAACCATCTAAGCAAACTTCCTTTTCCACTAATGACTGAGATTTGTCCATCTATAGTAATAAGAGGATACTTTTAATGGAGACAATAGGATGTCAGGCCTGAAGTTCAAAGCCCACGGTTGCTAGAAAGGATGAGTGGATGAGGTATGGCTGAGATGACACTGGAACTGCTCAGGCTCCTATGCCTGTACACCGATGTGACAACCTAAAGGGATCAGTGACACTTCAGCACTGACAGGAGAGAGAAGTGCTTTAGACAACACTGTAAAATGTGCAAGCACCCAGATGTAAGTATGAAGACTGAATTTTTTTGACCTTCAGTATGTCAACATTGAAATAACAGGATGATGACCTGTTGATGCAATGGACATGTCTCCCAATCACTTAAGTCTGGTCAAATTACTGAACCCAAGATGACATTGTAGATGCACATATGTGGTCTTTGTGTTAAAAAACTATTCTTTCCTTGCAGGCAACACACACTCCAAAGATTAATTTTGGTGACTTACCCTCATGGCCAATTTAAGGAAACCAACTTTTTTTTTTTTTTTTTTTTTTTTAATCCCCAAATTAGCAATAAGCCCTATTCGCCACTGGGGCTATTGGTTCGTTTCATTAGGTGGGGGGTTGATGAAGTGTGAGGAGTTGGCGTTTTTTTGTTTGTTGGGGTGTTTGTTTGTTTGTTTGCTTTTTAATGTCAAGAACTATGCAAGTTGCATGTGTATACTGATATTTTGGTCATTATGTGCCTTTAGGCTAAACTTAAATTATCGTTCTTCATATTCATTAGTTCAGATAAACACTTGCCATTGGCACACTGTTAGCTGATAGTAACACCTACTGTGTAAAAAAAAAAAAAAAAAGAGCAAAATCTGTTATGTGATGGCTTTAACAGGCAGCTTTTCTGTGATAAACAGTCTTTCAAAAATGTTATGATCCATTGACAAATCTATACACTGCCTACTATTGCTTTCTTAAGGCTTCAAATCAATCAGCATATTTTCCTCAGCTTCCAAAAGCATATAGAATCATAGAATAGTTAGGGTTGGAAAGGACCTTAAGATCATCTAGTTCCAACCCCCCTGCCAGAGGCAGGGACACCTCCCACTAAACCATGCCACACAAGGCTATGTCCAACCTGGCCTTGAACACCACCAGGAATGGAGCATTCACAGCTTCCCTGGGCAACCCATTCCAGTGCCTCACCACCCTTACAGTAAAGAATTTCTTCCTTTTATCTAACCCAAACTTCCCCTGTTTAAGTTTGAACCCGTTACCCCTTGTCCTACCACTATAGTCTCTAATGAAAAGTACCTCCCCAGCATCCTTATAGGCCTCCTTCAGATACTGGAAGACTGGTATGAGGTCTCCACGCAGCCTTCTCTTCTCCAGACTGAACAGCCCCAATATATGTCCACTGTTGCTCAAACATCTCACTGAAGTCAGTTGGATTTAAAAGGTGACTTTCATAACTTGGAGTGACAACACAGTAACCTAGACAGACTGTTCCAAAGTCAGTGCATATTTACTTCTCCACAACACCCCAATCTTATTTTTGGCAAGACCAGATTCTTATTTCACAAATCAGGCAGAGAAAAGAAGAGTTAAATACATTCATAGTCTAGATTAACAAAAAAGAAATTAATATGAAGATCTCAAATATTTCATAGGAAACTATCATAAAAATTTATTGTCAGTTGTGAAACTATGACCTAAAATACAGATGCTGACTCAAAGCTAATTTAAAATACAACTAGGTATTTATATATCTGTGTTTTACGTATCAATAAGTACTTTATATATTTTAACCTGATGCCAAATTAGCTTAAATCAATGGGATTTAGATTAAAGTCGATTAGGAGGTGGGAAAAAAAAAAAAAGGCATTTCAAAATCCCAACTTAATTTTCTTTAGTTATTAGAAAAAAATCAAAATAACTAGTACAAGTAGAATGAAAGAATCAAAGATAGTCCGCACTTCTCTTAAACAGTCCTTCACAGAAAAGCAGCAAGTGGTCCATGTCTTGCTAGTAGTGATATTAAGGATGAAAAATCCAGATTTATGGATTCTTTAACAGATATACATTTGCATCAGGTCACTCATCACATGATACGTATTTTTCCACAAATCTGCAGAGGCCTGGTGACTACAGTCATCTTTTTTTTGTGCTGGATAGTTCCCAAAGGGAAGGTAAAATTTGCAGCAGTCTTTAGGACTGAAATTCATTACTGTCATTTTCCATGAAGTTTCTAAAAATGCTGGAGTTTAAAAACAAACAAACAAAAAACCAAACCCAAAAAAACCCCAACAAAACCCAACCAACCAAAACAAAACAAACAAACAAAAAAACACAGAAAAACACAAAACAAAAACCATAGGACTCTCTGTGTTCATTCTTTCCAGATAGTTACTTATCAAAGAGAACTGTTCCAAAACAATCAATAATTGACCAGGTTTTATTGTCAGCAGTATTTTCCAGCCACAGCTACTAGAACATTTATTAAGTGACTGCAAACAAACAAGGAAAAACCTGATCAAAGTATCCAGAGAGGAACAAATTTCACATTGTTCACTTTCTGCAGGTTGTTCTGGAACCTTAAGTTTAACCAAATGATATGGAATGGGAATAGGCAGTTTATGATTTAGCACACCAATATGCCCAGACACCTTCATCTGTATGCTGGCAGAGTTTTAAAGCTAGAAGCTGCATTAAAATTGATGAAAGACAACATAACTTCTGTTGGATGATTCTGTTCATCTTTGAGTTGACAAAATAATGCAGCATTCCTAATTTTTGTTAACAGGAAAGGCACCCAATATTTTCCTTGGTTTATTTAATAAATGCTTTTGCTCTAAATACCTCGACTTCCTGTTTTGATGCAGTTTCACTGTTTCCACTTTCAGTTCTTTGCATACTGCAACCATAAACCTAGTGATTAAGCCACCGTTAATAGCAAGTTAGTGACACAAAATTATTTGCTAGAATTCAAGGGCATGGGAGACATTTAAAATCCTTCAAGTTCTGTCATTGTAGAAGTCCCAGAATCACTGAAGGTTTTAAAAATCATGCACTAAACTAAATGAGTACCTTAGTGATTAATTATTAAGTATACAAGACAATGTTAGACTTGTGTGCTTGATACATGCGCACAGGTGCACTGCAGAGTAGGAGGGTAACATGCATGTTTGCATGAGATGGCAGAAAGGTTTTGTTTTGGGTTGGGGGGGTTGTAACTGCTCTGGATTGCTTTATTACACAGCAAAGGCAGTTTTTCTGTTAGTGCTAATTAAGCCTTGGGGAACCATTTGTTGAGGTAGCAGGAGAAAATTTGGATGAGAGCAAAAAGAGGAATTTCAATGCTTTAATCCCAAGCAGAAGCTTTCAAGATCTAAACTTCTGGGATTGCAGCGTAGGAGCTCAGTGACTGATCCTGCAAAGAGTGAGAACCCACAGCTTTCACAGAAGCTTACAGATGTTCGCACCATGTTGCAGGATTGAGCCTTTTTTAATGGAGATCCATTAATACATTAAAATAATTTTAACTGCATCATTTTATATAGTTGTACTGTTACAGAAGACTCTTCTGTTTGCCAGGGTCACATTCAGGATTTCATGGTTGCATATGGAAGCACCACAGGTAGTGGGGTTTCATTGCTAAAGATTTTTCTCATCAATTTTTTCAAAGGCTTGTTACCAAATGAGGGAACCGTCGTTCTTCCAGCAAAGTAGTTCCTACAACAACTATTTGATATCGGTAAAAATCACGCTCGCAACATCTCAAGAAACAATGCTAATCCAATAGGTAGTTCTGCTAGATTACTGACATAACATACAAAGAGTTCTCTAAACAGAGAACTTCCTCACGGTGAGAACAGTTTCCCAACCCTCACAGTAAAGAACTTCTAATTTATATCTAATCTAAATCTCCCCTATTTAAGTTTGAACCCATTACCCCTTGTCCTATCTCCACAATTCCAGATGAAGAGTCCCTCTCCAGCATCCTTGTAGGCCTTCATCCTTCAGATACTGGAAGGTTGCAAATTAGCTAAAAAGTAATTCTGGCAGGAGCAGCATGATCACTAGCAAAAGAAACCCACCAAACCCAAGTGAAAAGACTGGGCCTTTGTACCTGATAAGCATGAGAAGCGAGGGGGACCTTTAACCAATAAGGGGTGGAATACTAATTAATGAACAAATTGTGTAACTCTCAACCAATGGACACTGATTTCTTTGACAAAATGTAATAAATAGCTTAAAGTTACAATCATCAGTGTGCTTGATTTGTGGAGACTTCCACCAAGCACCCTGCACAGAATAGACCATTTCCTTTCTAAACTAGACTGTCTCTTTGACTAGGAAGCCCCAAATCGACAACAGCCCACAGAGCAACAGCACCGAAGCCTGCATCCCCATGCTGTCATGTTAGCTTGGATCAAAGACAGACTGCTAGCACAGGTAACACTTCATCTTTCACCTAAATGTGAATTTAGGTGACGTCTGTTTTTTCGTCTAGGTCATAACTTAGAGAACTGAGAACAGATTAAAGGCAAGCAAGATAAAAGACTCTGCTTGTTTCTTTGCTGGCACAAAAAGTGGCAAACTGGGAGGCTGTCTAGGGATAAAGGAAAAAAACCTAGCAAGAGTTCCCTGCCAGGGGAGGCAGAGGGGAAAGAGAAGAAGAGACAAGGTCTTTCCTAGATTGACTATCTGCTTAGAGCCAAGAGAAACAGAACAAGCAGCTGTGACATACAAACACTACCAACTTTGTTATGGGTTTGCAAGGGGTAAAAACAGAGGAGAAGCTTATAGAATCATCTGCGGGCAGGCAAGAGAGATGCAAGTATACACAGATTTGTGCATTTGGGGACAACTTTTTGCTCATATAATGTTTTAAAACACTGGAGATTAAAAATATCCCTCCTTTTAAATTCCCAAGAGTCTCAATACTTTATAAACCAGAGAAAGACATACATCAGAAAAATAAAACTGGATTCTCTGCCGGGAAACATCACAGCAGCAGGTAAAAATAATAATTCTGTTTTTCAAACACAGACGTCCCTCCCCAGTTTGACTTCTCAGAAGCCTTTAGTTGCAGAAGAACAGTTCAACATAAATACATGTGTTTTACCAAACCCCATTCTTCTGTTTAAGAATCTTCTCCCAAGATTCCATGAGTTCTCCATCATTTATAGTTTTGCAGTCTTCCCACAAATCTCCATTCCTCTTTCCTACATCCCCTATCTTTCTTCACTCCCATCCAACCAACTCCTCTGCATCTATTTCTCTCTGCAATTCTGTCATTCCTTGAGTTTGCTCATAGTCACTGTTGTTCTTTGCTCTCAGTTTGCATTACTACATGCATCTTCTGCACATTAACCTTCTCCCTTCAACTTCCTCCTGCTGCCACAAATTGCAGCCATCCTTCCCTGAACCAGCTTCTCTTTGGTCCTTCAGGGAACAATGCAGAAAAGTGACCATCTTGTCTAAGTTCAACCAAAGTTTTGCTTCTCAGAGGATGAAGGGCAATAGTAATCATTTTAACAGCACACTGGAAAAGTAGTCAAGTTTACTAGTGAAATAACACTATTCTATTCTAAGCCACAGTGCATACATTTGGAATTAAGAAGAAATCATTAAATGATGGACGTCACATTTAAATAACACGTTTTATTTGTTTTGAGGAGAAATAAACCAAAACCCAAACATATACACACCCTTAAAAAAAAAAATCATAAACCACCAAATTAAAAAACCCAAACCCAGTCTTAAATAAATTATGTTCAACACAGACACCCTCAGGAGCTTAGTGGCTGCAATAGATTTCTCTATGCAATAGGAAACCACCCAAACAGTTTTCCTTTAATGTGTCTGAAAAACCCTCAAATACATTGGGGGATTCTGCCCTTAGCACCTAGAGGCCACAATCTGCCCAGGCACCAGGCAGAACAAAACAGCAGCTTTTGTTTCAGAGAACAAGAGGCTGTTAAGCTAATGGGTATAGCTAAAGTCTGGACTTTTAGCAAAAACAACTGACCCCTCTCTCTGAGCCCCACCCCAAACCTCCTCAATCCCTCAAGAGTGAAAGAGGCGACTCAATGAAATGCCCAGAGGATCTACTTTTAAATAATTTCAACTCACCATCAATTACCAAAGGACTTGCTACTAAATATATTTTTACTCACAGATTGTGCTCTAAGTTTGGGAAGCACGATACCTGTTATGGGGAAAAGCTGAATTCTTTTGTCAAAGGAAAGGATTGATGCACTCCTGACCATGAAGTGGTCTTCTGAATTTCCAGGATGCGAACTGCCTTTCAGTTGCCATTTCCCACAGAGCCCAGGCTCATAAAATCCAAAGGCAGAAATGGTAATCAAACTAAATCACCAGCTGCCTCAAGAAAGCAAGGAAGAGCTAGTGTAGAACTCCAGAACTGAGAGCAGTAGTGTTACTCCTCTAAGCAGAAAAAATACACCCAACAGGAAAATATATATGTATATATAAAATCTGGTTACTCCATGGTTTTTTTAGAAATTAATTTAATACTGTGTTTTGCATCTGAATTTTCTGCCATGTAAATCTTTCTTTGAAGGTTCAAATGACCCACAATTACTCACAGCCTTCTACACAAACTATAACTCAAACACAGCCTGAGGGATAAAGTCTTTTAAACCAATGTTTAAGATATTAACTAATACTCTTGGAAACCATTTACCTGTTTCAACAGATCAAGGATAACAGAGGAGTTTGTAACAAGCCAACAGATAACTAAAAACCACCAGTAAAGCTAGATAAGTTACGAAGTTTACCCAGAAGTTTGGCATAAATGTCCATTCTGTTCCCAGAGTTAGAATTCAATAGTTCAAGCCCATTTAAAGTCCAGCACTAGCCTATCATGCATGTTTTGATTCTGTAATTAAAACAGTGAAGTAACTGGGAAAGTATTAATATCTTTGTACCTCTTGCTTTGGGTTTATAATTCTCTTTCCTAAGACTTCTTCTACCTTAAGTACCTTCTTCGATCAATAGAACATTTTTAATTTAAATGTCAATGTTACACATAAGATTTGGGTAAAAACATCCAAGGATCAACCCTGAGCTTTAACATCACAGTTTATATATAGCTGAACACTTCTCCTCTAGCCTAGACCAAGAAAGCCTGAAAGAAGAGATGGTAAAGTTGAAAATAAACTATTGATGATTAAACCCAACGTAAGGTTAGAGCACTGGCTCCAGTTCAAGTCAGCAGAGATTCAGAATGTGATATACTGAAGATGTTCCAAGGCCTAGAAAATCTGCAGCGAGAGGTAGGTGAACCAGAATACAACTACATATCTAACACTAGCTGGATTTATCTTGTCGCCCTCACTGTAAAATTTAAAATTCCTCTGTTTCCTTACAGAGGAAAAGCTAGTACCATCAGGAGTTAAAGCTAGAGGTATAAGCAGGGTTAGGATCCACAGAAGGACTGCATTTACAGCAAAGCCTTTTGAATCACTGCAAAGGTCATGTGCACTAGACAAACGAGTTAAGACATAATACAGAGGCAAGAAGTATGGGCAAGGATTGCTGTTTAGGAGAGCACAGGCTGAGAGGAGAGCCAAGTTGCATAGAGACCCTGGGCCGCTTAGAGAAATACTAGAAATAAAACGTGGTTCATGGTATAGTCTGGCATTTGGCTATGTTAAAGACCAATTTGACACTGGTTTAGAGTTAGAACATAAAGCACCTTGATCCC
The DNA here is from genome assembly GCA_028858755.1 of Ara ararauna. Classification (NCBI taxonomy): domain Eukaryota; kingdom Metazoa; phylum Chordata; class Aves; order Psittaciformes; family Psittacidae; genus Ara; species Ara ararauna. Next base: position 28,391,690 of record CM054380.1, read on the forward strand.
CAATCTGAAGTAATCACTTCATGCTATAGGAATTTTAAAGGAGATTAAAGACTACAACTTCAAAGACTACAAAAGGTTTTTAGGGTCAGCCCTTGAGTCTGAAAGCTTAAACTGAACAAAAATCAAAATACACGGGCAAGAGTAATGCTCCCTACTTAACCCATAGGATAAGCAAGGGAAATAAGGAAATATTTAAAATAAAATTTCAGCTCAGACACAGCTGCAAAAAAATTCTAGAAGCGTCAAGAGATTAGGATGAAGGCTATGAATCACTTGGGATCTGGATTATGTCCCTTGCAGGCCTCTGTTCCATAACCAGCTCCTAGGTTATGAGGCTATACAGTTTAGGGTGGGAATAGAGTTAAGGGTTCAGTGACTAAGAGCCAGATTTACATCATGGTGCTGGAAAGGCCCCAGACCTAGGACAAGAATTTATACTGGCAGAGGATTAAGTTTGAGATAGGCAGAAATCCCTCAGCTTGGCTAAGAAAAAACTGGCAGCTTCCTTAAAAGATTTCAGGCACATACAAGATTGTAAACTGGCAAAATACTATTGTAATGGAGATTTGAAAGTGTCACAAGGCTCAAACATTTTGGTGAAAGAATTAACAACAGTGTGGTAAATCCTATTAGCAGGGGTAAAAGATCAGTCAACACTGAAGAGAATTATGTGAGCACCTAAAAGAATGGGAGTAAAAACATTCCCAGTACCTCCATTTAAAGGACTTATTCTGAGATGGCCTAATTCCCCAAGATAACACTTTGTAAAGGGAAAATAAATCAAGAAGATGCAATGGAACTGCACCAGTTATGACCAGAGCTCAGATGCAATTAAATCCCAAGTCTTGATTTCTGTGTTCTTATGTCTAAGTCAATGACTAGCACTACTAAAGTATGTCAAAGACTTTTTTCACCTTTTCAGGAAACATTCATATCAAAATAAACAAGGAAAAGTAAATAATAGCATTATAGCCAAAAGTAATGAGACCAGATATCTCCCTGTCTAAATTAGTGGACTTGAAACAATACAAGTGAAAACAGTAAAAGGAAGCACTGCAGGCAAAATTATCTGTTTATTTTAAGGTTTGGTGGTGGTTGGCTTTTGTTCTGTCTTTTAACTCAGGGAAGTGAAAACAATATGCGTTGTGTTGTCTTTCTTCTGAAAGAAGTTATGGATTTTTCCCTCTGCCTCTATGCACTTTTTCCATATGATATAATTCAATTTCGTCCGAGAATAAGCAACTGCCATTGTCTAAATTCTGTTCATAACTAAAACACAAACTTGGTTTTGTATTCAAGTCAATCCTAACAGAAAGGAAGCATTTAGAAATAATTCCCAGTTAAAAAAAACTTAGTTTTATTCAAATACCATAACATGCAGAAAATATTTTATTAGTGTTCCATTTTTTTGTCTCTTCTGTATCATTTAAAAACTGTTTATTGAGGAAGGGTACTTTTGAGAACTTTTAAAGGCATAGTTCTTGATTTAACAAGATCCAGAATAAGCACTAAAGATTTGCATTATCTGAAGTCTTGCTAGACTATACAACTAGATCAATAAAATATTAATCTTTTGAAGACCATATAGTCAGGAAAATATTTTAAAGAAAGGATTTAAAATAACATAATGTTTCCCACACCCACAGTAGGATATATTTCCATTTAAAGACTCAGTCCAAAAGTAAAATATTTTGAATTTGTCATGTATCAGCAGTGAGGTACTAAGTGTTTTACTTCATCTGGATGATAGTGTATTACCAGCGATATTTTCTGCTTTTCTGTTGGGGCAGGCTTTCATTGGGAATTAATTTGTTTACCTACAGCACACAGGTGGCTGAAGGCTGTTTCAGTTACACAGACAGCATACAGCAACTGTACCAGGTCTCAGCACAAAAGCAGGCTAGTTTTTGATGAAGTACTTTTGTCTCAGTAATCCTCTGTCTTAAAGCTTCGTCCCCCACATCACTGTTTCTCCACCTACATAACATTTAAACAACTGATGAATCACAAGAGCTCATCACCCTGTGGTTGGCAGCATCTCCCAGACATACTGCACAGCTGTAAGTGGCCACACAGCTGTGGAAAGGAAGGTTAGACTTGTATTTCATACTGCTGTACTGCCTTTGGGCTAGGTTACAAGCTACAGAGACCAGCATGAAAGCCATTAAGAACATTCAAGAGCAGGGTAATCTATAACCACACCAGCTGAAGATGACACAGGACCCCAGACAGCACTTTTAGCAACACACAATAAAGTGGCTTCACTTTCTTCTAGGCATCTGCTTAGGAGATTGGTAGAAAAACCAGCAGTACCAAAGACCACATTTTGCCTTGCATACTCCCATAATGAAGAAAGCAGCTGAGACAGAATGAGAGGGAAGGAAATGCAAAGGAAATCCCATTTTATATGTTTTATGAACTGTTTTACTACCTTTAAATAAATAAATAAATAATCACACTGACAGCTCAGTCTTTTAAAAATTGAAATCTATGAAGTTGTGGAAACACCTAGCTGCTTCTCTCAAGAGGTTTCATGGATAAGCCAGACAACTTTGCTTTTCAGTGCCTACAATAGAGCCTGGGCAGTTCATGGCATTGCTCCATTAACATCTGGCTACTGCCTCATTCTCATCGCTTGCAGTCAGAATAAGACACTATTCCTGATCAAATAAATGTTAAGTCACAGAAGACAGCTGATTTCTCCTCCTTTCCCCCTTCCCCAGTCAACCATAGCCAGCAATTCAAAGGAGTGTTTTGTTATTTGAGGAAATGAGTGTGTGGCCATTCAACAAACAGTAAAGACCCCAAGAACACCTGAACAACATGCTGCTTTAAAGCTTCTCTGTAAATAAGCATCTGAGCGCTAGCTTAGGTGCTTAAAACACAGTATGTTCATGTCTGTGGTGAAACGTTACTGCAGAGCTAATCTAAAGGGAACAAACTAGGTGTAAGAGGTCAATAACTAAGCAAGTTCTCCAAGACTGACTCATTTACACAGAGGGTTTTTTTGCTGTCCTGCAGCCAGTGCATAAAATTGAGAAGCAGTTATGACTGTACACTATGAGTACAGCTGCATGAATAATCATTCTCTAAAATGGGGGGATTAACAGGATAGCTTGGATACTAAGCGTAAGGTGTGTCTTTGTGAGGATCAGGTTTAAGCCAGCATGGCATCTACCTCACTTCAGAGGCAGATTTCTGTATGTTTTAATACAGAGGTAGACAGAGTTTATCCCTTACAATTTTTCTCTTTTGACAGACATAACTACAACTGACATCATCCACTGCTAAACCCTGGCTCCACTAGCAAGCACCACTTAAATTAGCACTAGTCCTGTTCCTAAGCACAGGGACTTGTTTCTGTGTAAGACTGAATCTCACTCCAGTTGACTGTAAGAAACAACTGTTTATTGCTTGATTAACATCTCACATGAGACACAGGCTAGACCCTGAACATCTCCAGAGCATTCCTTCAAGTAACAAGTTGTTCGGCTGTTTATATTCCATGGTTTTGCCTCTATTTTCAAAGTGGGAGCCCCAGATTTGAAGGTGCTACCACCCAAGTGAATTCCCAGTGCCAGAACTCCAATGTTTATAATATGCAATTATCCTCTTCTCTGGAAACAGAAGGAGAAACAACAGCAAGGTCATGTATTGCCACAAAGCAGCACAGAAAATGTACCAAATCTGAAAAGACAGCCTAAGCCATCTGACCTCTCTGTTCACAGTGCCAAACATTTCTCTTACTGCTTCGTCTCCGAGGGAAGCATTGCTGGAGAAGCCACTTCACACCTGCAGAAATATCTGTTAAATAATGGGGTGGATAAAAACATAAAATATTTTTATTGCTTGGGTTTTCTCACAGAGCCACTATCTGGCTGCAGGGCACTTCCACCTACACATCAACATAAGAAAGATCCTGCTGTAAATGTGCTGTCCTCCCCCACTGGGCAGGGGTAATGGGAAGGGGGAATTCTTCAGTTACTACTCTGCCTAACTGGAAGACAGGCATTCCTGTAAAACTGTGTGTGGGAGCATTTCACAGTGAAACCAAAACACTGTTTAAAGTAAATTCAGGGAACTACTTCTCATGCAGCGCTGCTATATGAAAAGATGAGGGTATTTTATTATACATACACAAACTGCCAGACACCAACACCACTGCAGTGCCAGGTTGCCACCAGAGAGCTAGCGTGCTCTTTGTCCTTAATCATACCTATTATTAAGGCTGTGGATCAAGTCATACCTTCACGTGCTGATCCCGATCTACCCTTTATCAACCCAAGGAGCTGAGGGCAACATGTACCTTGTTGCTTCAGCTTCTATGTAACTCATAGCCCAATTAAAGTCTTGTTTGGAGATGACACAATCAGCTAGCATATGTGGCACCCTTGACTTTCTAATCATACCAGATTTATGGTGATAAAAAAAATTAACATAGGCAGCCTCACAACACTGCCATGCCATCAACAAATTCCTGCGCCAAATCTGTTTGAGAAAAATTCATTGCACCTAGTTGCTCCATGCAGCACCAGTCCAAAGACATACTGAGTATAAAAAAGGTCTTACTACAACTATGAGGCACTACATTTTTAAAAGAGCCATATGGTAGGTACCAAGAGTAACATGTGATTGCTTTGTTTTGCAAGTTTTATCCTCAGTATGACAAAATAATAAAGATTGCTCTCTGCTTAGATCAAGTTGACAAAATTGAAATACTTGATGTTTAATATAATTGATCTTCCACCCGCCAAGAGCAATAGCTAAACACTAAAAATCAATGCCGATCTCTAAACTCCTACTTTTTTTTTTAATCACATTTGGCTGTTGCGTAAGAAGTTATATGGAAAAGTGTCAAAGTGAAGGGAAAAAAAGTAGCAAAGGAAATAATGTGGTCAAAACCATTATGCCCTTCATAATAAACACTAAAGGCATCAAAATATTAATGACAGAATAATTCTCCTTGGCAGTAAAAGTACATTGGCTGTTCAGGACACTAGTATCTTAGGAGGCGGCCAGTATTCCCACTTCATACCAATGGAAAACAAAAATTTACAGCATTGCAATCCTGTGAATGCCAATAGAGTAGAATTGAAGCTTTGTACTCAGCCTGAGCAAGGCTAGCTACTGCTTACCTATAATTTCTACTCTTCCATTAAGCCTCTTCATGCCTCAAACATTTGCAGCTACTCCCACTCAGATTTGTGTCCTTGAAGGCATACAGATTAATATTTGCAGAAAATATTTAAAGAAAAGTTTTTAAACTCTAGTACCATTGCCATACTACATTCTTTGGGCAATCTAAGAGAATGACAACCACGTGCATTACATATGCACGCAGGTATCGTTTATAAGGGAAGCTCACTCAGAGGGAGCCAGTTTCACAATTTATATTCAAGAAGCTGTTACAAATGTAAAAATACTAAATAAACTACAAATAAGCATTAGCTGTTAACATTACAGCAAACCTTTAAAAATATCAGGTCACACACAGGGTTACAAGCTTTATGTAGAAAGTGCTATATACTCTACCCAAGTGCATACCACTGTTTCATCTAGCCAAACCAAGAAGAACTTCAGTGTCTACTATTTCACAATTTTGCAGTATTATTTTTATATGGAGATATTCACTGCTTACACAAAAGAAGCTAATACTCACATCACACACTAGACACACAGGTCAAGAAGTATTCCTGAAGCCAGCATAACCAAGTGGACAAAGTCAGGTGTTTCCTTTATTATCAGCATTGGATAAAGATGCTTCTAATTTCTATCAAACATTTGAGACTTCTTTGATAATTCATAACTGGACACAGTTAATTCATAACTGGACACAGTTAATGAAGTGACCTATTGATTGTTCTTTGTTGACCTGTGTATTAACTAACGATAAAAAGCTTTTGCCTAGCAGAAAACATCCCAAATTCTCTCTCTGTAATCCTCACGGAATGTAGCAAGTTTTCTTTGTCCCTCAGGAAGACTTCTACCTGAAAGCAGGAGCTGCAGTTCTGGTAACACAACATCTAATCAGTGTGCTCTCTGATACACAGGGCACAACTATTACAGTTTCCTACCAATACATAAATGGATCCTTAAATTTGAATGAAACTACTGATGGGGTGTACAGTAGAACTTCTGCACTTTTTGGTTTTACAGCATGTAAAATCAGTTTCATGGAAACAACCACACGTTGATGTCGTCCGTAGTGCTTAGGCTGTGGGCACACAGTCACTTCTTAAGTGGCTATAAGGATACTATAGGCTCTTCAGCCTATCATAGCTTTGGAAACTGTGCTTAGCTTACCTCTGTGAAATTGCAGTTCAACTCATATTTGAGTTCAAGTCCTAGTTCAAGTTAAACTAGTTAAGAACACAATAACAAGCTTTTCTTCACTAAGGCAGACTGCTCCAAGTGATAAAGTAAACCTTTAGGTGGAACTGAAAATTGGCTTTACACTGTCTATCCTGAGCCACCTTAACTACACCACTAAAACAAACACACAAAGCTAATATTCACATCCAGCAGAACTAAGACATCATTTTTATGCTTCTATTTAGCCAGGAGGTTGATTTTTTTTGGTGGTGTTTTTTTTTTTTTTTTTTGTGTATGAGGTGCACTAGAGTTTTTAGTCATGAAATTATATCATAAATTATAAAATTCAGACACAATACTGTATTCTGTGCCCCACACTGAACTCTGTGTATGTAACACTGAAGTAGAAACAATTCATGTTGATCAGTTATAACATTATATGCATAAAAACTGCTGCTCAGAATAACTATTGTGTTATCTGGATTGACATGGAATAAAAAGGCTTTAGTTCTGTAGACATCCTGCCATTCTACGCCATATTAAATAGATTTAGTTAACACCATAATGAAACCTGTGCCATACTTTCCAGCACTGAGCACTTCCATCCTAAAGGTCTTACCAGGGAGAGCAAGAGGATGATTTGATCTGTCATTTTCTCTATGCCAAGACCAGCAAAGTCACGTATCTCCACTGTGTTAAGGAAAACTATGAACAAAGGCACTCTTTGAGCCTGAAAGCAGTACTCCCATTTATCTGTACAGGGAACTAGGTCAAAGAAGCCCCAAGGCCTCTCTGAGCTACGTAAGCAAGCAGAGGCCCATAAAGGGATATTTCTGCAGCTGAGAATCCCTTGCGCAAAATAACAGCCAATTAATAGTCTCCTTTCAAGACACACCCATGCACTGGATACAGGAGAAAAGGACAATGTCCAAGTTACTCCTTAGCTCAAGAAACATCCTGTTGGCTTGCTAAGTTAGTTCAAGGAGAAGGGGGGAGTCTATACAAAAGAGATCCCAGTGGATGCCAGAAGACAGCCACAGGCTACTATTTACCCCCAGCTGTAGCAAATAGCCAAGCATTTTACCTATTGGGGACTGAAAGGAGACCAAACTAATCTCAGAATTGTTACAGTCCAATTATTGTTTGGTAGCAGTGTACTACATCAAATTTTAAATACAACCTTGCAGCTAGATGGTTCTATAACCCACTGGCAGTCATGGGCCAGCCAGTCATCTCCAACCATATTTTCTTACAGCAGATTATAACGAATTAGGAATTTCATCAGACAGTTTATCAGAAAGATGGATGACAAAATTTCTTTCAGATGCAACATAGAAACCACTTGCTTACATACTATTAATAGTATGAGTGCATATATACAGGAAAACAAATAAGAAAGAAAGAAAATACAACCTGGCACAAAGGAAGAGACACCTGTCTTAAAGCTCAGCATCCAGGAGTGCTTCAGCCCGAATAAATGCTGTACAAAAACAAGACTGCAGCTTGGGAATCACACTACATTTATGGAAACGATACCAAGGTGTTCAAATACCTAACCATTTTCTCTAGGAGCACTGCCTCCTACATACTAGAAAATTGTATCAATAAAAAAAAAAAAAAAAACCCAACAAAAAAACAAAAAACCTTTTCCAGCCTCTGTTGAAATGTTTAGGAAATCTTAGCGCCAGGGCTTACTCTGCCTTCTCAATTCTCTTCAAAAATACTGTTTCCAGAACAAGTAGTTTCAGCTTTCCCCATGCTTCCCCAATTTTGAAAGACTGCTTGTCACAGTTTTATGTCCAAGTTAATTTACAAATGCACAGCAGGATTCTAAGAGAACCAATCCTCAAAACAATGGGGTTCTTCCAAAAAGCTATCGGACTGCTGTATGTAAGAAAAAAATTCATATACATTGTAGAATACATAAGTATAAATACTTAATTCAGCAATTCTATAAAAATTAAAAAGTTTATTTTCAGGGATAGCGATAAATAGCAATTTCAATATCAGCATAATTCATGCAAACATTGGCTTATTAATTTTTTTAATAAATTAGCCTTGTGAAGTACTTCTTCCCACATGCCTGAGCACAAAACTACCATAAGAATTTGTCTTTGATGATTTTGGAGAGCACAAAATTGCACATCACAGATGAAGAAGTTGCAATGACAAAGCTCATCACAGGCTTGTACGCAGATCATTCCAGCCCATGGGCCTTCTTGATACAATTCACATCCCTCCGCTGCATCTCCTCCCTGGAAGTTCTAAGTAATACAACTGCTTTCTCTGTCAAACCTGTAACAACCTGCTCCCTCTGAGCAACCCCGGTGGCTCTCTTTAGATACATCCAAGGTAAGTTAGGTTTTAACCACAAATCTTTCCCATGTATTTCTGCTTGCCAATGCTGGAAAAACAAGAGGCCAGCAATCCAGAGTGCATCTGGTAATGCCCTCCTTACTGTTTAATAGGCATGCCACACTAGAGGTGACACCATAACGCTGGTGTCTTTCCTTTATGCTAGTTTCCAAATATCTCAGCTGTTTAACTTCAGGCAACATAAGATCACAATTAACATAACTAGAACTTTTTGGTTTTACAGGAATCTCAATGCCAAAATACTGCATAGTAAACTGATCAGCCTTCTATGCACACAATATGCTGGTTTATAGGAATACCTATGACTTTGCACCAGTACCACATTCAGCAAGCATTAAAGCTAGCTTTATACCTTTAAAGTACTTTTAAAGAGCTTAGAGCAAAATGCACTTCCCCCAAAATAAGACAAAGAATTTAATAATCATGCCTTAGAGCCTCATAGCTATGTAATTTTTCCCCCCAAAATTAATCTGTATATTAAAACATCACTTCATGTCCAGAAATCATGCCCAAGTTCAAACAGGTACAGGGCTTCCCTATGCCTTCTCACATTTTTATTAGTTAGCATACAAAATCTGCCTGAGTTTGGGGAGAAGGCATTTTAAGAAATTAGGCAGTAAGAATAACCACAAATCAAAGACCCCGGACATTCTGAAAACTACATATTGTTTAAACCAAATTTCAGCAGTATTTTGAAGGTGTAGGAAATAAACAGCCAGCTTGTTCTTCTCAGCCTCCCTTCCCTCCAGTCTAACACATGGCCTTTTCCCTTATATTTATCTTTCTGGAACACTTGTCCCCTATTACCTCAGCCCATCCGAAAACCCTGTGGCACCACCCCTATTTGCAGCAGCCTTATTTTTTACCTAGTTTTTGGTGGGAGTTGTACCTGAATTTTGGGTTTCTTTCATGTTAATTTTCTCAAGGAAGAAATTTCCTCCTATTAGTATGAGCAGGGCCTAGCACAGAGGATTCTAGACTTGGATAACCTCTGTGTTATACTAAATAGCACATTTTTATGGGTTAAATTAATGGGGAAATTTCCTTATGGAATAATAGCTCAGTATAGTAAAATAAGCGAGAGGAATGCCAGTTAATAATCCTAGTGTGCCCACACGGAGGAGTATACTAGTGGGCAATTGATATAACTCCTTTATACTAGAGATGGGGTGTAGGAACAATGGAATAATGCATTTATGCAGTTTTGATAGACAATGTCTAGAAGTAAATGTTATCTGTAAGCTAATCACTTAGAAGAAAGTAAGATACTCCAAATGGAGATTATTGCAGATATGAGATAAATAAGGGTGAAACAAAATGAACATTTGTCCAAATCTGTAGGAATTATATAGTCAGAAAACTCCATAGACAGAGAAGATACCAGGACTTCTCCCATTAGTAGTACCAGTTCTATGTGGACAAAGTAATGAGTAAGTTACCACAGTAACTTTTGGTGGCTTACTTTTAGGTATAACTTGAGAAGCAACACCATACATACAGCAATATAGCATGCCACTAGTAAGATCCTACCTACCTGCAGAGTCTAAACCATGAGGGCAAGGACTTAAATAGAACATTATGTATAGCAGCAAGCAGAAGAAATGTGCTATAAGAAGATAGGTTAACCATAGTATGCCTTACAATGAACCATACAGGAACTAGATCAATAATCCCTAGGATCTGAGAAATACAAATTACAATAAGCAAAGGTAACAATGGATTACTTACCCTGGTATTGTAGCTGCTTCAAGTTCCCATCTCTTTAGCTTCATAGCTGCAGGTACATGACACACAGCAGTTTGCCAAACATATCACAAAGTCCAAGTTTTCAGGAAATAAAGCTGCACAAGTAAAACAGTACTTCCCCAATTGTTCATTTATCCAACACCAAGAAAGGAAAAAAATCACATCTGTTAAGACTGAACTCCAAGTTACAAACTACAAGAACAAAGCACAAAAGAATACTGTCTGTACTCACATGTTCTGCAACCTGACCCAGAAGATAAACTGGTTACAGGTGAGACTCCTCAGAGACCCTCATCAAAGGAACCTGCTCAGCTTCACAGATGCCTCTTATTTTATGTACTGCAGCTAAATCAAGTATCTGCTCCTAGTTGCATGGTTTTGCTGTTGAAAGCACAAAGTTCTACTATTCCCTTCTCCTTAGCAAATCTTGGCATAAAAAAAGTTTGAGGTTTAAAATGAAGCCTACAAGACTTTTAAAAGTCACAGTATACAGAAAATAATAATAATAATTAAAAAAACCCAGAAATGTGCTTCTAGGTATGTCAAGGCTCAGAAAAAAAAAGCAGTGTTTTGCTTTGGATTGTGTGCTTTTTAACATTATAACCTTTATCTCTGACTACTGGCTATGTTCTCTGATTCCATGCAGTAAACACATACAGACCCCACACACACTCAAACTCCCTTGATTCAATTTACAAAGAGATGAAGAGATTGACATATTCAATAGATTTTGTTCCTGGTCATAATCCTTATGAAGTAATGTCTAAACTTTATTGCATCTGACATCTCAATAGTCTGTCTGTTTAGACTTTCTGTGCTCTTACCACAGATTAAACACTCAACATCTAGCTGCCAGTGCAGCCTCAGAGCTTCAGTTCTGCACTTGCAAAACTGATGCCAGAGAGTGGTAATAGTACTTCAATGACTTTATTGACTGCAAATGATTAAGCTAAGCATGACTGACAAAGCTTCACTGACCACTTCTATTTATAACACAGCACCGTTCCATACCCATTCAGTCTTAGCTACATGCAGTTCTTGAGTGAAGCAGGACTTTACTGCCTCATAAGTCTTGGGGGCTTTTACAATAAGTGGGAGTTATTCTTTCATAACTGGTCATAATGCCATTTGGAAACTTCTCAAAGCTTTTGGGATTTTGGGAGATTGCAACAGAACTCTGTTGTTAGCAAGCAGTGTATTTTTTTATTTTCTTGGTTTGGATTAACATATACTGCCATCATGTGGGCAGAAATAAGAAGAAAAAAGCGCGAAAGCCTCTCACCTTGAGAGCCTTACCTTCATTTTAAAGCCTTCTTACTACCAGTACAGACACTAAATCAAGATTATTGAAATGCTTAAGGACATGGCTTAGGGGTGGATTTGGCAGTGCTAGGCTGTACTCCATGATTCTATCATCCTGACAAAAACCTGGCTTTTTGTTTGTTTTTGTTGTCCTTTCACAGAAAATAAGCCACCTTTTGAGGACTCAGTAGAGGGACCATAAAGCTATGCTGCAGCAGCACAATAGCCAACTAGCACAAGTGGAACTATACCAGCTTCAGCACAGTATTTTAGCTACTTTTCTCTCTTACTCCTTGAGTGTACACCTAGACACAACTTACATGGGGCTGGAGATTAGAGGGACTAGATAAAGAGAGAGCAAGCAAAAGATAAGTCCTGATGCAGCAGTGCAAATGCTCAGTTTGCACGGCAGTGCCCAATATTACTGTCTTTTAACCCATGCACAAGACTTAAGAAAGCCACGAGATGAAAAAACAGCTCCTTCTACACATCACTCCCTCTTGCCTGCGGGTTCACCCTTTTCCCTGAGCACTGCAAGAGTGTATTTACCTCTTTCAGCATCAGGAATTTAAACTTGAAGTACTGTTGCAAGAGATCCCGAGCATAAAGGATGGAAAGAAAAACAATTATTCAAAAGGATATATATGTTGTATTTTACAAACATACCTTGAAAGAAAAGCATTAGAGAATTTAAATAGAGAATTAAATATTAAAGGAACCTTGTAATTGGAGGAAAACCCCAAATCCTTCAGTTTTCAAATTGTATGTATTTGTATGGACTACTACTATTTAAAAATATTTTATAAGACCTGTATGTTTTTAAAATATAATATAAGCATCTGATATTGCCAAGAACCCCAGCCCCCACACTAAAATAACAATACACTTAAATTCTAGAAATCATCCTGGAAATAGCAGCAGTTTTCAAGTTTAACTACGCAGTAGAAAAATAAGGGTAGGGTGTTTAAATCTATATACTAAATGTAGCTTATTAAAAACTAGCACTTAAGTCTTCACTAAGGTATTAAAATGCTCAAGTTAAGGCTGAATTTACCAGCTTCATGGACTCTTTCTGCACTGCCATTATAAGCTGTTTTTCGAGGTTCATCACATGGAACCAATTAGTGGCATCTGTCTTCACAATGAGAAGCACTGTGTTCCAGAAGGGTCCCACTGAGTAATTTGCTACTCATACAGAGCTCAGTATATCAGGATCAAACAATTACATGGTAAAATATAAATAATATGTTGATTCCACTAGTGTAACAGTTTACCAAGGAGTAATATGAAATCCATTAAACATGATTCTTATTCAAGAATCTTATGTTTTGCAGAAAATAACCTTTATGAGAAAACTACATCCAAACTGCATAAGATCTGAGATTGTATGCTGCATTTACTGTATAAACAAACTTACATTGTTTCACATAAGTAACTTAGATAAGAACATGTATATACTGTCACACAGGTGTTACTTGAGAAATCAGCATTCACCAACAAGACTGAAAGAATATTTCCCTCCACATTTACCAACAACAGTTACCATCAGGTTTTTGGTTTACAATAACTATTAATAACTATTTTGCCAGGAAAGATGGATTTGAAAAATTTGGCCAGTCTAACAGTTTCATTATTAAGCTTTTTTAATTATTTAGTATACAGAAACAGTTTTTCATTCATTCATTTTCTGAGTGCCATTTTCCTCTTTTATTAAAAGCAGATCTTTTCCTGCAGCTGCCTTTTAATGCAGTTATTTAGTTGCTTCGGAACTTGTCACGTCATAGATTGCTATTTTACAAGGTATAGCTAGAGGTGAGAAATAACTGAATTTATACCAGGTGTAATTGTTAATATGACAATAATTCTTTCAATTTAATGGCTTTAATCTAGATTAAGATCAGGTTACCTCTCCTTTTCATTAAAAGTACCAGAATTGTTTTCTCTTTTGCCTTTAGACACAGGCACAACAAACTACACTAATGGAAAAGAAAATTTAAATAGATGAGCATTAAAACAAAAAGAGAGGAAAGTTGCAAAAGCATAGGAGAATAACAAAAAAAAAGGAGAGCGAGAAACTCTAAAGCAAGAGTTCCATCAAATAAACTGACAAATTAGCTATCTTCAATACATCATGATGTTTCATGGAATTTCTGTCTTTAAGACTGAGGTGCAAGCTTGACAGAAAATTCAAGACTTCTAACTCATGGATCAAGCCTATATATAATACAGTAAAAAGAAATGGGAAAAAAAGCAAGGAAGCAGCACTTATTTCTGCTATTCACTTCAGGGACACTCAGTCTTAATACATTTCATCAACATCCTCGTACTCTCCAACACAAAATATCTGGATGAAAAGTAGATTGTAACAGTGGTGCTGGAGCGAGCCCAACATATGTTGCTCGTTTACCAGTAACAAGTTCACCAGCTTCAGTTGTAGCTCCTTATCTTTCACAACACTTCCATTGTAAACACAAATAATTCTCATAAAACAGTGCATGAAGTTCAAGGAAAACAAATACTAAGCCAAATGTATCACATCCCTCTCTTTACACAATTTCTATAATACAGGAAGTTAAGAAACTCCTCTGGTTTGGACTGGAAGGAGCCCTATAGATACACATACTGCATTTTCACATCAATAAATATGTTTTTATCCAGCTTAAGAAGGACTTACGTAAAGACAGGACAGAAAAGGTGTTTTTAAATATTTCAAATTGCTAACTGGATTTCTAGGCTTACAGCTGAAAGACTAAGGAAATTATTTTTCCATTTCACTGAGATTCATTCTTTCCAGTTACTTCCAAGTAGACTACAGAGATACCTTGTTAATTATCTAAGGATGCCATCACAAAACCTGATAGAATATCTGACCCCTTATAGACAATTTTGTTACATTTTGTCACTATGACTTGAACCTACACTGAAATACAGGCCCTCCAGTGAGCTACAGACCAGACAAAATTGCACTGCAACCTCAAAACAAAAGAACAGCTTAACCAACAGGCAAAGTACCCAGTGCTTCAGGATTCTTAAGCAAACTGCTACCTAGATAAAACATATAACAAAGAAAACATAACTCTGTAGCCCTTTTTTATATATTTCATTCTAAGATAGCAGTCTGTGAGGGTCTAAACAGTTTTGGGGTCAGTACCTTTTTACCTTGCTTTAACTTGCAATAGTCATTAAAAGCATTCTTTTTTTTCCCCACCTCAGACAGACCACAACATGCAGCAATGATAAGACAAATATATGATGCTGGCTAATCAAATCAAACAGAGTATTTCCTCTTCTTTCTATAAAGAATTAGGTACATTTCTGTTCTTTTTTCCTTACCCTCATAGATGTGAGCCTATATTTCATACAGAGGTTCACAGTGGTGTCTGGGCAGGTTCAGTTAACGACCAGAGCTGGCTGAAAAACAGGCAAAAGCTCAACAACTCTAAGAGGATTCATCGCAGCCCTGAGAACTACAACACTTGAGCTGAAGCACCAGCCATAGGGGAAGTTCAAATGGGCCTGGGGCCACACTTCTTGCTCTGTGGCCTGCAGCTGAATCCTTCAGCAGGCAATTTCTCCACAGCTACAGGAAAGAGAGGAGTTAATACTTTACAGTCTTTATATACCTTAACTCTGACCCTCTGAATTTGTCTGCTTGCTCACTGACCACTCACACAAAACTGAGCAAGCTTCGGGCAATGTATTGTGCTCCCACTTAAGACACTGATGCTGCTGTGCACAGGGCAGCCTGTGGTGCAGAGCTTAGACCAAAAGCTGAGGTAAGTTAAGTTTGCCAAACTCAGACTGAGATTTGCATTATGATAAGAACAGGTAGGTTTTACAAACTGTTCAAAAAACACAGAGCTGGACACCACTGGCTGAAATGAAATCATACATTTCAGGGATTTTTTAAGGATTGGGAACTATATCCAGGTCTGAAACTCTCCACTAAAACTAAACCCCTGAAACCTTAGTTAGACAAACAAATAGTGGGGCAGATAATATGTTCCTGTAAATATAAGAAGAGTTGCGAAAGTACAGAAAATATAGCTGTTAATAAAAAATGCAAGTCCATTTTCTACTATTGTTTTCTCCTGAACCTTGTACATAACTCCCTCTCATAACCTAACAATTTGTGTCTGACTGGTTAATCTGTTTCCTGGGGTGATGGAAGATAATAATAGGTGTTTATGTTATAAATGATTAAGAACCATACTGAGTTGTATACACAACAAGGCTAAAACTGAAAAGGCTGATTAAGAAAACATTTTTCTTCAAGGTTCTTAAATTCCTACTTGAGGGCGCACTCAATCCCACTGTCAATGTCACTGACAAAGATGTTAAACAAGACCAGTCCCTACACTGATCCCTGAGGGACACCACTTGTTACTGGTCTCCAGCTGGACATTGAGCCATTGAGCACAACTCTTTGCGTGTGGCCATCCAGCCAGTTCTTTATCCACCGAGTGCTCCACCTATCAGATTGATGTCTCTCCGACTTAAGAGACAAGGATGTCATGTGGGACAGCGTCAAATGCTTTGCACAAGTCCAGGTAGATGACATCAACTGCTCTACCCCTGTCCATCGGTTCCGTAGCCCAATCATAGAAGGCCACCAGATTGGTCGGGCAGGATTTCCCCTTAGTGAAGCCATGCTGGCTGTCACCAACCACCTTGTTGTTTTTCAGGTGCCTCAGCATGCCTTCCAGGAGAATCCGCTCCAAGATTTTGCCAGGCACAGAGGTGAGGCTGACTGGTCTGTAGTTCCCCGGCTCATCCATTTTCCCCTTCTTGAAAATGGGGGTTATATTTCCCTTTTTCCAGTCATTGGGAACTTCACCTGACTGCCATGATTTTTCAAATATGATGGACAGTGGCTTAGCAACTTCATTTGCCAGCTCCTTCAAGTTTGCCGATGACACCAAGCTGTGTGGTTCGGTTGATAGGTTGGAGGGAAGGAATGCCATCCAGAGGGACCTTGACACGCTTGTGAGGTGGGCTGATGCCAACCTGATGAAGTTTAAACATGCCAAGTGCAAGGTCCTACACCTGGGTCAGAGCAATCCCAGGCACAGTTACAGGTTGGGCAGAGAAGAGATACAAAGCAGCCCTGTGGAGAAAGACTTGGGGGTTTTGGTGGATGAGAAAATGAACATGAGCCAGCAGTGTGTGCTTGCAGCACAGAAAGCCAACCGTATCCTGGGCTGCATCAAAAGGAGAGTGACCAGCAGGTCGAGGGAGGTGATCCTGCCCCTCTACGCTGCTCTCGTGAGACCTCACTTGGAGTATTGTGTGCAGTTCTGGTGTCCTCAACATAAAAAGGACATGGAACTGTTAAAAAAAGTCCAATGGTGGGCCAGGAGGATGATCAGGGGACTGGAGCACCTCCCATATGAAGATAGGTTGAGAAAGTTGGGGCTGTTCAGCCTGGAGAAGAGAAGGCTGCGTGGAGACCTCATAGCAGCCTTCCAGTATCTGAAGGGGGCCTACGAGGATGCTGGGGAGGGACTCTTCATGAGGAACTGTAGTGACAGGACAAGGGGTAACGGGTTAAAACTTAAACAGGGGAAGTTTAGACTGGACATGAGGAAGAAATTCTTTAAGGGTGGTGAGGCACTGGAATGGGTTACCCAGGGAAGTTGTGAATGCTCCATCGCTGGTGGTGTTCAAGGCTGGGCTGGACAGAGCCTTGGGTGGCATGGTTTAGTGGGAGGTGTTCCTGCCCCTGGCAGAGGGGTCGGAACTGGATGATCTTAAGGTCCTTTCCAACCCTAACTATTCTATGATTCTGTGATAAGGTTAATTCTAAAAGGACATGGTATAACAGGTATTTATTTAAGTCCTGTTTACCCAATTGTAGCAACTTAGTTTTTGAAAATCTGTGGTTTTGTTGTTATTTATCTTGTTATCAATCTCCTAGAGGTCAAGACCTAAGGACAGTTAATAAAACGTGAGCCCTAATCTACTGTATTCACTTGAATACATAGAACGTATTCACAGTAATCCACAGAAAGGCTGTTCAAAAGGCAGAGATCTGGACACAACCTTAAATTCTGTAGCATACCACTAGAGGGTATACAAGGCTACTCCATTGTAACCTCTGTCTTCAGATACAGATACACTCACAAAGCTCGAAGCAAGCTCGTAAGCACGGTTACTCAAGCTTTAAAAGGTGTGATCCTGGACTTCAGAGGAATTGCACTGTTCATTTGAGTAAGGGCTGTGCTAGTCCAGAATCAGGCATAGTCAAATTTGGCTTTCTGTTCTGAATATCCAGATTGGCTTCTCCAATGTGCCAAGGTAAGTTTCCCCTGTGGCTACCGTTTTGTGGAAGTTTTGGCTTTTATGCTGTTTCTCCGCACCCTTTGGAGGAAGCAATACAGCCAGAAGCAAATTGCTGCAAATAGCTTGTCTTTCAAAAACAATTCAGGATTCACTTGCTCACTCTCTTGGAGCCCCTCGGACAAAAATGTGAGCTGAAAAAGTCCATAAGATTCTGCCTGTGCCTGTCCTTTCTTCTAGGCTCTGCAGTGGAAGTCTTTGTGAGGGAAGGGTATAATCTGCATTATTATTTCTAATGTGACTGGAATACTGGAAGAGACTACCAAGGTCATAGTAAGTGGGGGTGAGGAAACTCCAGTTGCAGGAAAACCATTTGACAGGGTGTTTCCTTTCTTGTCTTGTGAAGGTAAGGGGATAAAACTGGCTCTGTGATTATTTTTCATGACTCCGGAAAATCCTTTCTACTCTTCTGCCTTAGTCTTGCCAAAATATTCAGTCATCCTGCTAGAAAGGTGGTCTCACCAAACACTAGAAATTAAAAGAGCATCAGAACTAAGGAAGTCTAGGTCATGTTTTGAACAGAGAACCACATGCTGCTGGCTTGGGATCAGACCCTAAGGGTAGATGAGGTTACAGGCACCAAGCTACCATAGACCCTGTAGACAGAGACAGCATCAGCAGCCAGATTGGTTTAGATATTGGAGGATGTTATGTTCTTCATTTGTAGATTACCAAAGGAAAAGGCACATAAGGGCAGATGAAACAGAAACTAGCAGACCATATATTGACAAATAATAATTTCTATTTGCTATTTATTCAATTATTAATTGCATTTATAAAACAGAACCTGAGAGATAAAGGCCATTAAAATGTTTGACAACAGTAAATAGTATTTTCTCAGGACAGACAAGAGAACAGGGAAAATATAGAATCAAATAAACGCATCCTTACTGTTCCAGAAGACTGGAGATCAAATTGTTGTTAAGGGAATTCACAAATGAAGATTTCATATGAGCTACTGCAGTTAGTAGTCCTCTGAAAGAGATCTCTTCTGTCCCATTTTAATGCTTTATACTTCAGGCCTGCCTATTTGCTATCTACTGTTGTTTTTTAAGACCAGATTTTATTTAGCCTCTTCTTTAAGAATCTTTTCCATGACTATCTTTATTGTCTTTCTCTGCTATTTTTAGTTCCGCTAGGAGTATGAGAGTTATCAGTGACCACACTCATACTTTATAAAGTAGCATGGTAATGATTTCCACTTTTCACAGTTGTTTCCTGAAATTCCTAGTCTTCTATATATTTTGACCACTGCGAAGTATTGAGCTTATGATTCCTGAGAACTATGAGAATTACTTTAAATTTCTTTCTATGGTAAAAGAGAGCCCAACATTTTGTTAAGGTTTGTATCACCAAAACTGTCAACTTACTATTCATCTGTTTTTAAAGCTTATTTATGTGTAATGGCCATTTTTGTTCAACATTCTCTAAGGGGAAATCTATTTAGTACCATGCTTCATATGCTATTGTTTAAGTTTAATGTTTTTCACTCTACAGCAAGAAATGATTTATTTTCTTTGTTTAGAAACCTTATCAAACATCCATGAGGTATCTAAAGATACTGTTAATTATTTATCCATATTGACACTGTCACTGACTTCTTCGAAGAATTCTAACAGGTTTTGAAGATAAGATTTCCATCTGCAGAAGTGGTGTGTTGTTTCTCCCAACATCACTGTTATCTAGATATCTACTAATTAATTCTATTTATTACAGTTTCCATTTTTTCACACTGTATAGATCTGTAGCTCCTTAGACTCACTGTCTTCTTTCTGTTCTGCAAATCATTGTTGAAAGTTAGCATAATTGCTTTACAAATATACTAATTAGTACCTAGTCCTTTAAGCCACCACAGGGAGAAGTGACCACAAAAATGGAAGCAGCAATTTCATGTTTGATTGCCTTGGAAGTCATTGGTTCTACCAATTTGTCAGTCGTTATTTTATCAGTTTGTCGTAGGGTATCTCCAACTGATTTTTCAAATGAAGACTATTCCTTCAAACCCATGCTTAAAAGGATAATTCTCAAGAAGAGAATATCTTTTTATTCCTAACTGCTTACAGCTGTGAAGTTATGCAGAAAAGCTGCATTAATTTTTTCCAACACAGTTGAGTCCTCCCTTTGTGCTTCCTTCAGAACAAAGCAACTCATCCTCACTAAATGCAATGGATTTATGTCCACGGATTCAGAAAAAAAGCAGATTCAAGGCTGGGTTCAATGACCACCTGCAATCAAATCTACAATATTAAGGTTTTTCATGCAGTTAAGGATCACAACCGTCAGATAATCACAAAGATTTTTCTTCTTCCTGTCTGGTTGACTAACTGCATAATGCTACTATCACTACCCTGATCATTATTCCTGAGGGAAACAGCAGTTTACCACAAGAGCAGATGTTCTAACCTTCTCCTTTGCAGCCTGTTACAGATGCTTTTAAGTCAACTGGCAGGTCCATCAGCCTTGGGCGTGTTCATTTGTTTGTCTGTTTATTTAAATAGATGCATCTCATGGGCAATTAATTTTTCTAATCACACTCATGATTTGATCCAGCTGTAGGAAGAGCTCTGCTCAGTTATAACACACATTTATTGTTTGTACAGTAAAACTACTCTCACTGTGACTCCTTTGTTTGCTGGACATTGTTATATGACATAAACACTAAAAATAGGAACAAGGTGTTTATTAGACACTTAAAAAACACATTGGGTTAAGCCTCCTGCTGTTGTTTTCCATGTCACTTCTCTCCTTTCCCCTCTCCTTTTTCCTCTCTTTTCTTCTTTGCATTCCTTTTTCTGGACCAAGAATCACTTGGACCACTTCCAAATACTTAAGCCAACATCTTATGACATCTCAGCTGTTGTTATCTCTGGAAAAAAAGTAATTGTTGCTATCAGTTATGATCACAGAACATATAAATAACTACTGATAGCAGTCTAGATGCTTAGGGGACTTCCACTTGGGCATTTCTGTCGCAAGTGACCTTTTCCTTCCATACTGCTTCAAATGCATTTATCCTGGGAATGAATTTGGAAATAGCATCTCAACTTACTGTCAACAATTCTTAATTTGTCTGCTCTCTTGGCAATCATTTATTGAGATAGTGAAGCCGATAGAAAGGAAAAGTTTTCATCAGCCTACCTTTCAAGATTTTTCTTGCAATAAAAATTGGGAGAAATGCACCCAGCCTTTAAAGTGACTGAGATGTGATTTGGGTTATAACTGTCACTCTTACAGTACAGCCTGAGAAAGATGAGAGGCAAAGCAGCAAGTACACATCAACTGATGAAACATGAGATTCCCAAAACAAAACACACTATATTTTCAGATTTTAAAAGGGAACATTTTTCTTTTCTAATTCCTGCCCTTAATACTGTATACAGTTATCCCTTAGGCAGAGAGAGAGAGAAGTACTTAACATGACAGAATGGTGCAATCAGCTCCAGAAAGGCTTACACATGCCTAAATGCTGTTTCCAGAGAAATGAGATTATAACATTTTATGCATGTTGAAGGGCATTCTCTAAACTATTGCATACAGAAAAGAACAAACAGGTTTTCATTAAGGATATTTTCATTCCACTAGGACTATTTAATCTAAAGGATGATTTTTTCTTTTCTTCATGATACACAACTGGAATAATTTTATTGAAAGCTGTAACCCTATGCCAAAATAAAGCCTTCATGAAGTATGAGTCAATTAAGCCTACCAAAAGCAGAAGTTTGGTCCTTCATGTCTGTATTTAGAAAAACAGGTAGAAGATAAAATCTTATCTTTTGAAGATCAACTGAACTAATGATTCACACAGAACTAATTCAAACATTTAAAATACTGTTATAAATTGAGATCTCAAAAGAATTGTCAGATAAATTAAGGCAATTAGTTTGGTTGAGAATGTAGACTAGGTGTTGGCAGATCAACACAAAAACAATCATGTATGAGGTCTTGTAACAAATCTTCAGGGAGGCAGAAGCATTAAATTTAGATGGTGGACAAAAGAATTAGCTACATTACAGCAACTGAGATCAACTGGAACACTGTGTCCTTGCTTGAGTCAGAGTTTCCCTTGTAGTCTTTCAGAACAATTACTGGTTTATCACCACAGGGATTAAGATGAGAGCTTCAGTTCTGTACACACTTCATTGAGCTGATATACAGTTTGTATTGTAATGTTTCTTCATGAAAAACAACTGAGTTTTGTGATGCATCACTCTAGGTGGTCATGAAAGAAAATACTTGTTTAAGAACTAAGTCTCTATTCAAAATCATTTAAAAGAACAGTAGCCTATGCTGAAGTTTAGTTAAGAATAGAAATACTTCAAAACTTGGGTTTACATCATGACGCTTTTCCCTCACACAATCCCAATAAAATATTGTCAGCCCTGCAGTCCAAATAAAATATTCTCATATTTAATTCATTGCATTTTTTATACCTGTGACCTTCTCCTTGGAACTGGCCAGAGAGTAAATTCACCAAAACAAATCTTCAAGGGAAATTAAAGGTTTTGGTCAATCTTTGAGCAACAACAACAAAAAAATTAAAAAAGTAGGAAGAAGTTTTGAAACTGTTGAACAAATTCACTTTCTTGAGTAGCAGTATAGTAGAGGGTGCTATTTCCCTCAAAGAAATATTTTATGCAACACAACTTTTTATTTTTTTTTAAAGCCTATGCTATTTATTTGATGTAAACCACAATTTTATGTTTATATTAATTCAATAAAAAGTTTTCTTTATTTCTCAGGATGTGTGTACATCTATTGGAAGCATGTAGCTGAGTTTTCTAAACTGTCTACTATAAGAACTTATTTTTATGATTTGTACTTTGTCCAGCACTGTCTGAACCATGACTGTGGTTCCCAGAATGCAGGAGACTTGTTTGTATCTTCCAGTGCTTTGTGGGCACTGGCAGTGAGAAGAAAAGCAGAAGAAAAGCAGAAGAAAAGCTGAGATGGAGGGAAAAAGAGCTTCAGCAGTTACAATTTGGGGGATGTTGAGGGGTCATGGGTTCAGCAGCAGCAGTCATTTTTCTCCTTCTCGGTAGCTGGTGCAGCCCTCTGTTTTTGATTTTGGGCCTGGGAGTAGCACTGATAACACCAGTGTTTCAGTTACTGCTTAGTGATGTTTTTTTTGGTCTGGCCAAGGACTTTCTGAGTTTCATGCTCTGCCAGAGAGGAGGGGAAGCCGGGAGGAAGCAGAGACAGGACACCTGACCCAAAGTGACCAAAGAGGTTATTCCATACCACAGCACGTCATGCCCAGGATGGAAGAGCAGAGAGCAGAGACCCGGAAGGGTGGGGGGTGCACTGTGTGGTCAGGCTTGGTATTAGGTGGTGAGAATTGTATTCTTTCCTTGTATTTCTCATGTCAGTATTATTATTGGTGGTAGCAGTAGTGGTTTGTGTTATACCTTAATTGTTAAACTGTTCTTATCTCAACCTGTGGGAGTTGCATTCTTTTCGATTCTCCTTCCCATCCCTCTGGGAGTGGGGGGAAGAAAGAGGGGGAAGTGAGTGAGAGAGAGAGACTGCGTGAGTTAAACCATGACAGTTCTTTTTGGCGCCCAACGTGGGGCACAAAGGGTTGAGATAACGACAGGATTAATAGCCAGTCGTCACAATGCTGATTTATTGGCTCTCAAAGTTGTTGCTCCTCATTCTCTTGAGTTCATGGTTTCAGCCTGTTGTACCTTACTTACAGCCGGTATTTGTTATCTCAGCATTTTTCGGATATGGGTTTTGGGTTAAGGTTCTTTTTCATTGTACTTTATTGCAATGTCTTGTAATACGGGCGGGCCCCGGAAGCGGGGGGGGCGGACGTGGACTTGTACTTGGCAGTTCGGCTGCTCTTTACCCTCCTGGCCCTCGTCCTCGCCTCCCTCTTCGCGAGGCTGTGGAGAGCCGAGGGGGGGGCAGCCCCGGGAGCCGCCGGCCACTGAACCAGCCCGGGAGTGCTGCCCCAGGGGCCAGGAGCTGAGCCACACGGCTGCCGAGCAGCGGGAAGAGATGACGGTGGAGAAGCCGAGTCCTGCAGCCGAGCCCAGCCCAGCGGCGGCCAAGGGCATTCCCCAGCAGCCGCCCGCAGAGCCCCGTGAGCCCGAGCCCCAGGAGGATGCAGGAGACCGCGCAGCACTTCCCAGCAAGGCAGAGGAGGAAGATCTGGACTCAGACAAAGAGCAGCTGGTGGTGAGAGAGCCGGCAAGCACAGCAGCAACACCAGCCCCAGTGACAAGTACAGCAGCATCATTTGAGAGTTCTGAAGGGTTTGAATGGCCTTCGGGTACCCTTGAGACCTGCCTGCTGATTGTGATGGGGATCAGCATGGTGGCACGCATACAGAGTGTGTTTTACCTATGGCCATTTTGTCTGGTCCTGAGAGTTAAGCAGAGTGGGGTGTGGGCCTTGTCTGGGGGTAGGCTGCGATCTAGGATGACCAAGAGATCTTCCCCAAGGTTGGACAGTCAGGAGTGGCAGGGTGTGCGGGACAGTATGAGCGAGTACCTAGTCCACTGGGCCCCTCCAGTGCTTTGGAAGCATCACAGATGGAAGGCAGCTGTATGGAGTCCCCAGCGACAAGCTGCAGAAACTGCTGGAGGGGAGGGTGAATTATTTTGAGCCTGGTGGGCCCATGACACTTCAGGCCATCAGGGCAGAGATGCAGCATACAGATGGACTCATGATCGAGAGCTGGACTTAGCAATGGACATTATTGCCCAGGTTATTCACGAGTGTGAATACTGCACACAGCCTCTCCTGCTCTGAAAGGCTGTTACAAAAGATGGAGCCTGACGTCATGGACCAAATGGACTCAGCAGCTTTATAGGGATTGGTTTATGCACTAAGGGATGATCTCTCTCCCTCTGTGTGTGTGGATGTGTATATATACATGTGATGGTATATTGAAAATGTGGGATCTGAGCATGATGTGAATGGTATGGAATAAGGGGTGGATACTATCATGGGTTCAGCAGCAGCAGTCATTTTTCTCCTCCTTGGTAGCTGGTGCAGCGCTGTGTTTTTGACTTTCGGCCTGGGAACAGTGCTGATAACACCAGTGTTTCGGTTACTGCTTAGTGATGCTTTGGTCTGGCCAAGGACTTTCTGAGCCTCATGCTCTGCCAGGGAGGAGGGGAAGCTGGGAGGAAGCAGAGACAGGACACCTGACCCAAAGTGACCAAAGAGGTTATTCCATACCACAGCATGTCATGCCCAGGATGGAAGAGCAGAGAGCAGAGACCTGGAAGGGTGGGAGGGTGCACTGTGTGGTCAGGCTTGGTATTAGGTGGTGAGAATTGTATTCTTTCCTTGTATTTCTCATGTCAGTATTATTATTGGTGGTAGCAGTAGTGATTTGTGTTATACTTTAGTTACTAAACTGTTCTTATCTCAACCTGTGGGAGTTGCATTCTTTTCAATTCTCCTTCCCATCCCTCCGGGAGCGGGGGGAAGAAAGAGGGGGAAGTGAGTGAGAGAGAGAGACTGCGTGAATTAGTCTTAAACCATGACATGAGGTAAATTAGGAAGACAGAGAGAAGTGAAGGGGAGTAGAAGAGTGGCCGATGGGAGAGAACAACTGCAAGAGAGCTAGCAGCAGGCGGAAAACATTTGTGCAGCATAAAAAGTGTGAACTTGTAGGATGCAGTTGGCAGAGGCAAAGCAGGTGCAAGACAGCTGAAAACTAAGAGAAGCTGAAGGTGGTGAGAGGAAAGCAGGGAAGCATAGGTGTATAACCTTTTACCTATTTCCACATGCTGTTAACCCAGGGTAAAAAGTGAAGCATGGACTGTGGTACAGCCAACTTTACACTGCCAAGAGGCTTTCTCCCTGCCTGTCTCCTTTGAATGACCTGCTATACAAGTGAAAAACCTCCAGACACTTGATGCTGCTTTGGTAAGAGACAACCAAAAAAAAAAAAAAGCTAAGTACAGTCAGCCCAATGAGGAAGACAAAATATTTTCATGCCCTTGCCTGTCACTCCTCATTCACTGAAATATGTCATCCAGAAAAAGGGATATGGCAGTATCTGTGCCTAGATTGAAAGAGAAAGATTAACCCTCTAGAAAAATAGAAATTGCTGGAGAAAGGCCAACTATAGTTGATATAGAGAAGAAAATACATGAAAAGTGAAAAAAAAAAAAAAAAGAAATAAACCTAGTTCAAAAGAACATGCGCTTTACAAAATCAAGTAGAAGTAAGGAAGTGTCAAGTATAAACATTCTTATGTGATCTTCATTTGACTTTGCCACATACAGGCCAAAATTACTTTGAAACTTAGTCTATTTCTAAAATAGAGCTCATAACTGAAATTTGAGTTCAAGCTCTTCTTTGCTATCCTTTGTATAATTAATTAAATCCACACTAACAAGCCAGCACTGAACAACATTTCAAAATCTGGTATTTTGGAGTAACTAAAGCATGAATATGATTGTGTTGCCTCTAGACTAGTGAATGATAAATAATTGCTCCCAATCAATGAGACTCATTTGAATGTGGCGTAAATATTTATATCTGAATGATGAATATCTGAAAAACAGATTTATCATGGAAAGTATTATAGCCTGTTAATTGCAGCACTATCCAAGTTGTCACAGAACAACATAAATCACATAAACATAAATTACTACATTCAAAAGGAAAGGACAGGCATTTTTTAATACTTCTTTCAGATTAATTTACTATAAATATCAATATTTTCTGACAGTAAGTAACATGCAAGAAGAAATGTGATGGATCTGATTAATCAGCATAAAATTACCAGCGGACACTAACTCAAAGAAAATAAACTTCTTTCCTTGCTGATTAAATGACGTAAACAAACCTCTCTACTCCTAGAATGGAGATGGATAGGCTGAAAATTATGAAGAAATGCTGCAAATTGTTCAGGGCTTCAGAACAGAATTTTTGAAGTCCTTTTATTCTCCAAATACTTTTGGTATCATGTATGAAGAACAAAGATGAACCATATTATTTATCTACTTAAAGCAAAATCAGTCTACAAGTTCCTGCCCCTTATGCTAATGGTGTTTTCCCCAGCCATGTGTCAGGGACTTGCTCTTCCTGAACACCTTGTATCCTAGGCTGCATTCACTGGGGACAACACTTCACAGTAAAACAGTCTAGATTTTATATCTCACTTCCTAGCTAGGATCCTCTAAAGCTTCTAATTAGAATCAAGTATTTTCCTCTTTTTTACTTCATATTTGTATACCACACAAAATGGAAATGAGAGAAGAAAAAAAGACAGATAAAAATAAAGAATTCTATCTAAAAATGAAATCTAAATATAGAAATGCTATGATTTTGGCTACTGAGAGTGTTCCTTAGAGCACAGATAATGTGAACTGTAGGTTGGGGGCTTTCAGTAATCAACAACCAAACTGTGAAAAAAGTATGTTACTGATAATTTGCTGTCTTTGCACTCAAACACAAAGGATGAAATTCACTGCTATAATATACCTGTACACTGAAACGAGAAAATAGCACAAATCTTATTTGGAAAATGAAAAATTAGAGTGAAAATTCAGTGCTAGAATAGAAAGATTAAAAATTCTAAGGTCTTCTGTTCCAAACTTTGTCTTTTGCATATAGTTTAGTAATTCAAAGTGGGAGCCTTCTACTGAGAAAGAGCTCTCAGATCAAACCTACTGTTTCCAGAACTGTGTACCAATTGCCTAGAAGGGCCACCTTTGATTTCCCAGGCTGAAAACGTATGCTCATGTTGCTTTTTCCTAAACACAACTACTCATGTTATGCCAACAAGCAGTCGCTGACTTGCAGAAATGCAGGTTGGTGATGTGGTACCATTCTACTGCAGTTTGAGTTCAAGCTCTTTTTTTATTGCTATGCCTAACAGCGCCAGAAGAAGGCAGAAGCTGAACATGTTTCCTATACTAAATTGCAGTGAAAGCATACACAACCACTTCACAAACAAACTGTGAATGATCAGTAGATTGTACAAATCCTTCCTGACACTAAGAACTATGTTTAAATTACAAATTTAAATTACAAATGAGAAGTGCAAATGCTATAACTAATCGAGACTAAGAGAAAAAAAAAATACAGTAAGAAAACACTGAAGTTCTTTGCCATTGTAATGCCTCAAGGCATTTTTCCCACACAAGGCAAAACTCGTGGGAACAACACCCTAGTCCCTGGGTTAACTCTATTTTATTTTTGCATTATTGACTGGACATGAGAGGTAAAAATGCTTTTGTAATCATAGAATTGGCCTATAATTCACAATAATAGACTTCAGTTTCTACTTCTGATACAGAATTTCTATGACAAGCCACTTTACCTCTCTGTGAAGAGTTTATAGTGAGTTTATAGAGTTCATAATTTTATAAAAATATTAGGAAACTTGCTATATTAGCACAATCAAAGAACACAGCTGAGGTTTTAATTGCAAAGAAAAGGAAGAAAAAATAAACAAAACAACCCACCTTAAAAACTAATTTTTAGACACGTTTTTAAAGGATATTAAAATTCCGACACATGATTTCTGCATGCACTAGGATGGTTAAGTGGGATTGCACTGAGTAGTATTAACATGGATGATCTCAAAGGGGTTACTTATTTCTGACAGTACTTGACATTCAGTAGAGAGCATGCGTCTCTGTATTAGGAGCTGGTAGAGAAGCAAACTGTTAGATGCCATTTAAGAAAGTATTCCTGACTAGGAATTAGGAGATAAAAGGAAGTATTGATAGTGTTGCTTTTAATCTTATGTTTCATCAATGCCTTTGGGTGACAGCTTTCAAACCTGACCTTGTCCCAGCTACTTGCATCTGTTATAGAAAAATAACCCTGTTCCTTACTTCACAGTGTCCTGAGCAGCCACCTTTAAATAGCATTCTTTACTGCTCCAGATGGTACACCTCCTCTTTTCAGGGGGACTGAAAGTGTAACATATCAGTACATAAAAGACAGAGGAAACACAGAGTTTTTTACCTGAAATGTTAAAGTTTTAAAACTGAATCAGGAGTAGTATAAGCTAAATACAGTGGGCCACAGCAATTCTCTGTTGCGTTTCCATGTACATATGTACATAATCCTTCAAAGGGAACAAGTTCTTCTTTCAATGCTAATAGCTGTGCTCGCTGTCAACATTTCAATGAGGCATAATAATGGATGAGCAGTGAGGTGGACAGAAAAGTGGCTGAAAAGCCAGCAGTGTAGCTCAG
This sequence comes from Ara ararauna, assembly GCA_028858755.1. Classification (NCBI taxonomy): domain Eukaryota; kingdom Metazoa; phylum Chordata; class Aves; order Psittaciformes; family Psittacidae; genus Ara; species Ara ararauna. The sequence continues at coordinate 28,420,942 of CM054380.1, forward strand.
AACTGGGTCCAATCTTGTACAACACAGAGTCACAGAATCATTTAGGTTAGAAAGGACCTTTAAGATCACCGAGTCCAATTGTTAACCCGGCACTGCCAACCTGTCCACCCCTAAACCATGTCCCTAAGCACCACATGTACGCATCTTTTAAATCCTGAAGACAAAGCCTTTGCTTATGTAATGGGTTTAGGTTAAAGTTTAGATTACCCAATACTTCTACCAAGGAGCTTGCAATCTTTGTCCCAAAGCCTTGAAAAGCCTACACAGGTGAGCACATCCTCATGGCACCGAACTGCTTAAATTCTATTTGATGTATCTGTAAGTTGTGTATACGCTTTCAAGGTAAGCCTCTAAGTATACCCTAGGTAAAACAAAACAACCTCTTCCCAACTGAAAAAAACCCCTTTGGCTACAATATTACACCAAAAGCCTATGATCTGTCACACACCTTGTTGGTTCTGTTGTCCTGGGAAGCTGTCCTCAGGAATCACTGTATCATCTGTAGGGATATTAAAGTTGTATCTTGTTCACCTTAATTTCCCCACTTCATAATTTTCATGATTAATACATTTCTCTTTGAAGATGCTTCATTACTTTCTAGTTACATTAATCATTCTTGTTGGGGTGACTAAAACCCATGACTAAAAGAACATAGATTAAGCTAAAAATAATAAAATACAACAGTAATTACTAGGAAAGTAATTAACATTTACTGATTTTTCACACTTCCTTTTACATGCTTTACACTTTCTCAGCTTCAGGAAATCCAGGCTAGTTCTTGTGCATCTCTTTACTTCCAAGAAAAAACAGATGCACAAGAGCGGGAATATTCATTCTACAGGCCACCAATCCTTCCCTTTAAGGAAAGATTGCTACAGTAATCAAAATACATATAAAAATGCATTTTTGCAGTAGGCACTTTCACTGAATCTGTGTTTTGCTTTTTGTAAAAAAAAGTACAGTAATGTTCACTAAAAGGTATTACATTTTCCATGAAATAAATGGATTTCTGTATTTACATTCTGAAACATTTAGCTGGATTTAATATCCAAAACTAGAAACTATCCTTGGGTCCTTTCAATGCCTAGGGGTATATCCAACAGCTTTGATGGCCTGCCTAATAAGAAGGATTTCATTAAAGGTGCTAAACTTAGGCTAATATGGCTGAATTAGTGCAACAGTTAACATGCACCCCTGTAATCCAGCATAAGATTACCTTTCACCATAACATTAAGAGAAACAGGATTGCATTTAAGCTAAGCGGCAAGATTACACAAAAATTTTGTGTTGTCAGAGTTAAGCCTATAACAGTATAGAGTTCATTGCTGAATCTTGACCGAAGGAAAAAACTCAAAGGTAGGCTGTTCCTTGGACAGTGTAGGTGTTGCTCCTATCACTGCTGTTCCATTACCATTTTCTATTACTTCATCCATACAGTTATTTCTTGGTGAAATTATTCTTAATATAATAATCAATTACTTAATACAGTTATGTCTATATGTTATATAATAAAATAAATTATTAATGTACTTATGCTCTTATGCTTATTCCAACTAAAAATAGCTAAATTAATATTACAATTGTGCTTCAGGCATCACTCAGAACCACTCAGCATGATGTGTTGTATAAAGCAAGGATGGTGCTGATCATAGAGTAGAAGCAACACGCAATGGAAGATGAAAATGGACAGCAAAATCAAATACTGAGAAAAATATGGTAATCTAATAGGCAATATTCCAAGCACTTTGTGTACCAGCTGCTTATAATTTCATGTATCACTCACAGGGAAAGAAATACTATGAGGAGAAAAATGAACTAGCTTGACTGAATAGCAGCAGTACTTGTTCCCAGATGAGGGAACTGAGGTCAAGAGAACTCACAAAAGACCAAGAGATCTCAGATGGGACAGTAAATGTAATGGAATAATTATTTTACTTGTGCTCTTTTTTTTTTTCAGAAATAAGATCCAATTCAAACAAAAGTAAATGTCAAGACAGAAGATGACAGAAAACTGTTACTATTGAGTGAGCATCTAGAACACCTAGAACATAGTATTATCATATTCTAATTCTACTCCAAGTGAAGGAATAATTCATATGGCAAATACATTAATCTTTACTCATAACTTCAAAATATATATCATAATGAAAGATTTTGAAATCCAACATCTAGGAATGGAGGAAAAACCCACAGTAGCAATGATGTAGTAATAATATTGTCAAGGGGTTGTTTTCCACATAATAAAGCACTGAACTTCTTTTCTTTGGGCAAGATGCAATTTCCTAACAAAGGTTCCTGTACTATTTAACTGTATCAAACTTCATGAAAAGACAATCTTTGTTTTCTTTTTTTTTTTTATTTTTACATCTTCATTGAATTACATTTTATACTGACATCAAATATTTCCCCCAATTTCAGGCCTCACTAGGAGGGCAGTCACAGCCTTTCATATCCACCATGAATTCAGTTTAATTAATGAAGGCAATAAATAGAATAGTGACTGAATATAAATGAAATCATCACTGATATTTATTTTTAAAAGCTGAAAATAAAACATTGTAGAAGAGATCAGAACATGACAATATCTCTGATTGTATAATAGGTCTATTTCTATTCCTATTTTCTTCTATTTTGAATGTATATAAGGTTTTATAACTGAAGTGCCCTTCCAAGGCTGTACTCTTAGTAGCTTTTACACTAAAGCACATGCCAGGAACATTCAAATGATATGGAGAAGCCCAAGTAAACCAAATGAAATAAATCACAGAAATAATCATCTGGTTTGCATTTTTGCTGCTATACAGCAGTAGGGTTTTTACTCCATTTTGCCAAAAAAACCACCATCACTATCACCAAAGCATAGACAATTTGATTATCAGTGTTTTTAGCTGTGCTGAAAACAGCACCTGCACAGGGAAAGACTGTGTGATCTTCCTCTGCTCTCCGGTTTCCTTAAAACCTCTTATAAATTTTCTTCTGTGTATCTTTGTTACTTTTCCCTACATATTTAGCTAGGCATGTGAAATTAGTCTGATTTGCTGAGCTCATTTTCCACACTCTTGAAGGACTCTTCATGAGGGACTGTAGTGACAGGACAAGGGGTAACGGGTTCAAACTTCAACAGGGGAATTTTAGATTGGATATGAGGAAGAAATTCTTTACTGTAAGGGTGGTGAGGCACTGGAATGGGTTACCCAGGGAAGTTGTGAATGCTCCATCGCTGGTGATGTTCAAGGCTGGATTGGACAGAGCCTTGGGTGTCATGGTTTATTGTGAGGTGTCCCTGCCCACGGCAGCGGGGTTGGAACTAGATGATCTTCAGGTCCTTTCCAACCCTAACTATTCTATGATTCTATGACTATAAAGCTCATCATAGCCATCTGAGGACCAATGTGTCTTTTTATATTATCCTGCTCTTAACAGCAGTTGGAGAGCAGTAAGGGTAGAATCCTAAAGCGGAAGAAAATATTGTTGAAATAGAGTCATCCCAGTGATATAGGAAAAGTGAAACTAAAATTTATTCAAGACATATGCTTGAGTAGAAATACAGCATATGATCATGTGAAATAGTGATGTAAGCTTATTTAGCTTACTGCAAATATGAAAGCTAAAGACTGCTGTTTTCACAAACGCAGCTCCCGAGCAGATCTTAAGTGACAATAAACCCCATTTCTCACCCAAAGAGATCCAATTACTTGTCAGATGAAACAGTATCAGATAACCAAATCAGATCCTAATTTTTCGTCAAGAAATAAATATAATGAAAGACTTCCAGGCAAGAGGACTGTGCTGTAACTGCAGATAAAGACAGCCTGTAAGTAAAATACTACAACTTGCCTACTGGTCTATAAAAATGCAGTACTTGCTATGAGTTAGACAACAGGTGCACAGTCTACAGGATATAAGACATTCATCTGGACTTTAATAACTTAAGGTGCAAAGTTGCATTTATATGAAAAACCAGCCATGCAGGACACACTGAACTATTCAGTTTTCACCAAGAAAGAGCATCTTAATAAAAGACTAGCAAGGCTAGCTTGCAGTATCTTGGAACACCAACATCTCTCTACATTGCTCTCTGGCATTTACACCAACCATGACACAGTAAGGTATACGAACTAATTTTTTAGCTCAAGGTCTGCAGAAGATTGGTTTTCTCAGCTGACAATCATATTCATAGACAGGAATATATAATAGGTTCAGTGAACTCCTACAAACAGGAAATGACATTTATAAATAAAACCTATACTGTTCCAGGTAGAAAGCTGATACCATCGTGGTGTTACTCAACAAGAACTTAAAACTCAGCTCTGAGATGTAACATAGCTCATCGTATACTGTGGGCAATTTTGATGATTTAGACAACATTCTACAATACAATGTGGACTATACCCCCAATCTTATTTAATTTATAATTTAGAACTCCAATAATTATAGGCAATAGAAGAAAACAGAATTTCAAAAGATATCTAGTTCCTTTTACATATCTTATAATGCCCTCAATAACCCACATAAAACTTAAAATACCTTGCGAAAAAAGTTCCAAACTTTACAAATTAAAATATACCCAAAGAAGAGATTGATAGAAATAAGGGCATCTTTATTTTGCAGAAGATTCCCCAATAAGGAATCATTTTGGTGAAAATGCATAAAGTATCCATAGCAAGATGGAAGTAGACAAGCTAAAACAAAGAAACAAACACCAGCTTTTCCCTACCTGAAGAAAATTCTGTCCTGATTCTACAACTCGTCATTGCTGTAACCCTGATGTGTGTGAGAACACACGCTAACCAAGCAGCTGGAAGACTTTCATAACCATTAAAGGAACAAGCTAACTGAGGTTTGTCTCTTGTGTTCCAGAAGACACCAGACAAACTATGCATCAAGGAAAAGGCTATGCCTCCTTCTCCCACATTTAATACCATCACTGGTACAAGTATCACTTCAGCCAAGCAAATTGTTCATTTACCTAGAGATTAAAATAGCTCCATTTAGGGTATATGTTCTTTCCAAGATTGTACTCCCCAACGGGATTATAGAAAAATTTGCATTTGTGCCCTATTGTGTCCAAGTTAATTACTGGAGATCTAGAAGGGAAGGGACAATCAGAATAATTAAGTCTTAAATCAAGCTCAAAATTCACCTACATTTAATGAATTATCTCAGGGGAATTCCTTCTCCTTTACAAACTGGTACACAAAAGTTTGTCATTTGCAATACATTTTCAGTCTTGTAGCTGTCATCAATAGCCTACAGTCAGAAAAGATATCATTTTGAAGGATGTAGTGAACATTCTTATAGGATGCAAAAATGCTGAGATCAAGTGCAGTGATGTTCTAGTACGTGAGCGCAGTGACAGCAACAAAACTTCTTCACAGCTGCTTGCAACTGAAATAGGAGCTTATCTCTTAAGCTTATCTGTTTAGGCTGAACAACACTGAAGCAATGGACTCCATGGAATAAAATAAAATTCTGATAACCAACTGGCAGAGATTATAGTCCTATTGTTCAGCTCTGCACTAGCTCTCTACAGAAATCGGAATTATACCAATATGCCTGTTAAATGTCCTTCTGGAGCTTTAACTCAATTGGCAACTCAGCAACTACTTTTATTTATAAATCTATCCACTGCTACATTTCAGGTTACATTTTCACCTTTGAAGTTTCCTAACAGACAATGACTATTCCAATAGAACTTCCTTTTTAAGTTTCTACAGAAATATCTGGGCGGGAAAATCCACATGATCCAGGAAAACAAATAAAATCAATTAAATATGTTCTCTTATCATTTTAATAAAACATATTTTCTGCAGTAGGGTTTTTAAATAGTTGAATAAATATACAAAATAATAAAATTAATAAATATATACATTTATTTCTTATTTCTTTTGCATTAAAATCTGTCAAATACTCCATGAATTATTTTAATAATAACCACTGGAATTCCCAACTACACATCAAAATTCCCTCTTTTGACAATGATTGATAAGATTGATAAGGGTGAGGAGAAATTCATGCCACTAAGAAATACCTCAAGAGTTCAAAGATGCATTGCTACCATCGGGATGACATGCATAGAGAAACGCACTAGGAAGAATGTATAGAGAGATAACAAGACTTCAGTCTGACCTAAATTTCTCCATATACAATTGGGTAAGCTCATGTCATGGGTTCAGCAGCAGCAGTCATTTTTCTCCTTCTCGGTAGCTGGTGCAGTGCTGTGTTTTTGATTTTGGGCCTGGGAACAGCGCTGATAACACCAGTGTTTTGGTTACTGCTTAGTGATGCTTTGGTCTGGCCAAGGACTTTCTGAGCCTCATGCTCTGCCAGAGAGGAGGGGAAGCCGGGAGGAAGCAGAGACAGGACACCTGACCCAAAGTGACCAAAGAGGTTATTCCATACCACAGCATGTCATGTCCAGGATGGAGAGCAGAGAGCAGAGACCCGGAAGGGTGGGGGGTGCACTGCGTGGTCGGGCTTGGTATTAGATGGTGAGAATTGTATTCTTTCCTTGTATTTCTCTTGTCATTATTATTATTGGTGGTAGCAGTAGTGATTTGTTTTATACTTTAGTTACTAAACTGTTCTTATCTCAACCTGTGGGAGTTGCATTCTTTTTGATTCTCCTTCCCATCCCTCCGGGAGCAGGGGGAAGAAAGAGGGGGAAGTGAGTGAGAGAGAGAGACTGCGTGAGTTAGTCTTAAACCACGACAGCTCACATCCCTGCTTATGTGCTTCTGGGTAAGAGCACCTCTCATTATACAGAATTTCATTCAGTATTTTCATATCTACTGTCAGTGCAGGTTTTCTTACTCATAAAATGTAACTGCATAGGTAGCCCAAGAAAAATTGTCTCCCCAGATCAGTGCAGTAGTCCAGGCATTATGGGTCTCCACAAATTTCCTGTACTGGAGTAAACCAACAGGTGTTCAGATAATTTTGTAACATTTTCAACACACATCTCTTGGTAATAGATCTTAGCTAGGTATTAATACGATCAGTTACAGGCATGTTCATAATCTCACAATGGAACTTAATCAAGGTTTGTCCTCCATCTGAATTGAGTTCTGTTGCAAGAGAGTCAATGTGCATGATCATGGTGCCAGTGTGCTCATACGTGTGCTTTTTCACCACAGTGCCTGGCCTCACTGTCTGCTTGTAGAGAGACAGAAAGGGGAACCTGTAGCCCCTGCATCCCAGACATACTGAAACAATACAAGCCTGGGAAATTTACACTTGTTGCTTGCAAGTTAGACAAGTGGAAAAGTATGAATGTATCTGTTACATTGATATTGCTTTTAACCTGTAATCCAGGGATGTGCATATGTTTGACCTACCAGTTTGACACAGTTACCTTCCAATTCAGTTAATGCAGATTGCATACCCTATAAATCCCATTAAAGTTTTATGAATTAGTAGTTGTTATTCTACATCTCTTTCGAATTCAACCAGTGCTTACTGCGATTGTGTTCACGGTTCATTTTGCCTGTGTGCTGTTATAAACCAAAACAAAAATGTGAGAAACAGACCAATTAATGAAATTTTATTTTATGGAAATACACACAGAACTCCTACTATACCTGAGATGGGAAGGCTCTATTGCTGACAGGTTTTATTTTTTCACACAAAATGGTCCACTGTGTGTAGATGACTAAGAACTCAGGGACAAAAATACCCATTTCTTCTGTTGCACTCACCTGCTCTACCAGTGGGATCAGAGTTATATAAAAAACAACATTTATCTGGATGTTCCAGAATAATTTCACATGACAATGTTTCATGATAAGGACAAAGAACAAAGCATTTTTTTACCCCTCTCACTTCCTGACACTTAGAGTATACAAGCAAGACAGAAAATTAGAGACTTTAGGAAGGAAATAATGATAACTTCACCTGCTTTGAAAGGAATACTTAAAAATATTTTGCATTTGCATACTAAAATTGTGTTGTTCAAAATTGGTCATCAAATTTCAGCAGCTGATACATGATCCCAGTAGTATTTGCAATGAAATTAGCAGGCTTATATTCTCAGCAAAGGTATTAAGATAGTAACATGCCTGGATGTCTCAAAGTCAGAACTATTAAACGGGGTTTCACCGGATACCCAGATCAGAATGTTTTTTTTTTATTATACATTGTAACTTAGATCCGATGCCAGGACCCTCTTTTTCTATTTGTCAATGGTATCATTTCATTAGAGGTTCAATACTACATTTTTAGTGGAGTAAGTGTGAGACTACCAACAGAAATGGCAATGACTGGGATTGCAGGATAATTGGTGATACTCAACATTTATAACTTTTTTCCAGTCTCATGTGCATGTGACTCCCCTCAGAAATGGAATGGTAAAGGAAAGCACAAGAAATAAATGGAAGAAGTTGACTCTTATTTTCATGGCAACCAATTCTGTTTTCATTGATACTGAATTGGATATGGGGAGGTAAAACAGGATAATAATTTAGGCAACATTTAGGCTTTAATCTGACACACTCTTGTACTTTTCCAGTTATAGAGTTGAAGAAGTTCCATGCATTAGCAAATCCAGATAAAAAAGAAATGGCAAACTCTCCCAGCCACCCATGGGAATGCATGCAGAGAAGAAACACAGTTCTATCTTAGATACAGAAACCAGACTGTCTGGGCATTTTTAATAGTCTTGCTGCCTGTAACTTGTGCAACTTCAAGCCTTTTTAGTACTTCCTTGCGTTTGCAAGAACGGATATGTTCAAATGAACACATAGGAGGTAAAGAAGTAAATGAAGACTATATTTTCAGTTTTTTGCTTTGGAGTTGTGGGGTTTTTTTCCCTGAATAAAATTGTTTTGAATATCTACCTTAATTTTACCTTGAAAATCTGAAAGCATCTAGAGCTAAATATGATTTTCACCTGAAACATGGAATTTTGATTAACAACAATTAAATAATAATATTAACTACATTTTCTAATTAGCATCCTTTAGATACAGTGAACATATCTGTATGCACATATGTAGACCATACTTCATTTTATTTAAATAAAATGATGTTCAAATTCAAAATCAACATAAACTATATTAGTTCCCCACTACCATTACTAATATTGCATCTGGCATTTCAGACACATTAATTTCATTTGAACTAGCATTCATGGATATTCTCCATTGCTTGAACATCTTAGCAGCATTTGTTTTCTTCCATTTATGGCTGACATAACTGAAAAGTGACATGCAATAGTAAGGAAAAAAGGTGGTTAGTGTTTATTTTCATAGCTGGTGTGAAATTCCCTCTTTGCAAGGCCAAGAGGGAATTATATATCTGGAAACAAAGACATTCATTAAAGGATATGAAATGCCAACTAACTCATTTTCAAATGCTTTGTGCTTAATTCCTTCAGCAGGTAATATTATTTAGTAATACTGATATTGGCATTTTACAGCCAGTTCTATGGCACAATTAACTTTCTCAGTTCTGTTATTTGAAGAATATTCAAATAGGGCGGGTAAATTGGAAATACTATTGAGTACTTTCAAGCTCTGAAAAGCCAGATTCTGCTGTGTTTACACATTTCAAGCAATATCTCATACATACTTTCATTGACTCCTATGGCTGCTTTTCTAGATGAAAGGAACAAAGGCAGCAGAAATAGGCCATAATCTTTCATCACATTCTACTCTACTTTCAATAATATAGAGTAATTCGACAGATTTATAACAACATTATTGAGAATAAAATTATTAGGGCTATTTGCCATCTGCATTTCAAGCTTAAATATCAAAGGTTAGTAATGAAAACACCTGAAACAAACACAACTTACTACTTGGGTAAACATCTTCAATGAAGAACATGTGGTTGATTTTCATTCAGCATAACGATATTGGGGTTTATAATTGTGGATCACATTGGTGATTAGCATAAAAGAGACAATGTCAAGTTTATTTTTAAATGAAATTTTGTTGATCTATAATAATATATTTTATATTTTTACATTACTATATTTGTTTATATATTAAATTCAATTATAGTGCTTTTATTAAAAAAAAATACACTTCTGCCTTAGATTCATACCCATTAGAATTCACACCGTGATATCACTGAGGTTTTTTTAATTTCTGCAGGACAATTCACACACACATACATGCACTGGCAATAAAAATGTTCCATTGATCTTTCATAACTGTGGAAGGAGCTATATATATCTCATGCTATTGTGGGCATATGTTATGCCTCCAGGAGGGTCTGATTAGATGAGATACTTGGAACAATTCCATGAAACAACAAATTGAGATAATGAGTGCACTGAATAACTAAAGCCTTGCAGACATTTATGGACATGCTTAACTTTATGCACACCACTAATCCCATTTAAAACAGAGTATGCCTTTGTGTCGACAACACAGAAGTAGATGCTAAACTAGATATTTATATTGCATATTAGCATAGTATCTGTGTACTCTAGAGTCCTTATAAGTTTTGTCTGTTTACCAGCCCTCTGAGATGGAAAGTAATGCATTCATTTTAACCAGAACAGACAATGTAGAAGTCTGTGGCTGAACCACATAATGAACTCAAATCTCACAAGTCCCATTAAACTACTCTATCTATTAGATTATACTTGCTAAATCAGAACTCACAAAATATTCCCAAGTCGTACACAAAGATACATTTATAGTTTTGTCAAAATCTGCTAAAACATTGCTAATGATTAGCTCTTTTTTTGCCACCTTGAAATTATCCCATTAAATAACATCCAGTATAAATGCATACCTTGAATTTTCCAGTAAGTATTCTGCCATCTGCTTACAAACAATCTGCAAGAAGATGCTACTCATCTCCTCTCTCAGATGGGGACTATCTGAAATAGGAAAAATGAATGAAACAAACAGGCAGGAGAACACTGCCATTGACATTACCTAAGTGATGGCACTCTATTTTTTTTTTCCATAAATGATCAACTACAGATGAATGTCCTTTTGCAGCTAGAGTTCTATGTTAATAATGTCCATGTCAATATCTTTTATATCAGCAGAGGTATTTATGGAAGCAAATAAAAATAAAACCTCTGATTGTTAATATAAAATATTTTTAAAAGACAAATTTCACAGGAGACATAAATAATTATGGGTTTATTACATCAATGGAACCTTGGTAGCTGTGACTTAGAAAGAAGTTTCTGCTGAAAGGAATTTTTTTAAATTTGGCCTCTGAAAAAGCATGCCCATGAATTATCCACCATGATGTCAGAGAGCACTGACGAAAATATTTAAAGGAGGTATACAAGAAACAATACAGGTTAAATAGTGTAGAGAAAGCAACACCGGGGTTTTGGGTTTGGTTTGTCTATTTTTTTCATGACACTACAAAAATGAAGCATTTAATAAAAAAGGACAGGTGGAAAACTGAAAATAACCAGGATTTTTAATTGTTGCAAAGGTCAAGAATTTATCAAAAATGATCATGAAATCGTACAGTTGTGTAAATATCCATTTATGTGATAATAAAATTGCAGAAGATCATTAAGCATCACATTTTAATTCTAGATTCTAAGTCAATTTAACCTACTAAAGATTCAATGTGACCTAATGTGGGTCACATTACTCCCCATCTGTCTGCAGAAGCAATCTTACAGCTTCCTTTGAAGCATCTAGTCCCAGCTACTACCAACAAGCAGGAAACCGTTGGTATATCTTTTACTGATATGTGATATAATTTGTACAATTATAGAATATTTACAGGATTTTAGTAACTCCACAGGAAAGATAAAAATGTTTCATCAGACGGATCAGTGTTTTTGCATTGTTACTTAATAAGATTTTAAAATATTCTGTTATCTTACTTGAAATATACAGGCTGAAAAAAACAACTGGAGTATATATCAAACACACTTAAACAGAAAAGTGTAGCTGTTAGAGAAAAAAATACTTTCCCTACAAGGAAATAGCATTATCATCCACAGTGATATGTGAATTAGAAGTGGCTCTCTAGTTTTACGATGTGTCACTATTTTCTTGAGCAGTATGCAAAAGATCAGTTTATATAAATCAGTTTATATCATTAGATCCCAGGTGTCATGGTTTACGCCCAGCCAGTAACTCAGAACCATGCAGCCACTTGCTCACTCCCCCCCTTTCTTTCACCCCCCACTCAGGAGCGATGGGGAGGAGAATCGAAAGAACGTAAACCCCATGGGTTGAGATACAAACAGTCCAGTAACTAAGGTATAACACAAAACTACTACAACTACTACCACTAATAATAATGATGATAAGGGAAATAACAAGGGAAGAGAACACAACCGCTCACCACCCACCAACCGATACCCAGCCTGACCCGCACAGCGATCTAGCCCTTCCAGCTAACTCCCCCCATTTTCTATACTGGGCATGACATGCTGTGGTATGGAAAACCCCTTTGGCTAGTTTGGGTCAGGTGTCCTGTCTCTCCTTCCTCCTGGCTTCCCCTTCTCCCTGGCAGAGCATGAGATTGAGAAAGTCCTTGGTCAGAGTAAACATTTCTTAGCAACAACAAAAAACATCAGTGGTATCAGTGTTGTTCTCAGGCTGAAAGTCAAAAGCACATCACTGCACCAGCTACTAAGGAGAAAAATTACTTCTATAGCTGAATCCAGGACACTAGGTTTCAGAATAGGAAAACATTTGAGATATAATACTACATTTCAAAGTGGATTTCTCTTTTGTGAATCAGTGTTCCCAAAGTCTTTTTCAAAGCTCTAAACTCATTGTAATGACTGGCAGAAACGAGTCAACTCAGCCACTGATCAGCTGAACTGGAAGAAACCCAAGTGACAGTTGCCTTGGGTTAACCAGCAGAACTGATGTTCATTCAGCAATAGCAGAAGAGTCAGCTGAAATGTTTACCTCAAATGCTTTGTAAACCTCCCCAGTGTTCTCAGAAATAGTGGTAAGGATTATGGTCTGTTACTAACCTTTTCCTGATTTATCCCAGTAAGCAACAGAAGAAGACATCTTTCAATACACAACTGCACAGAAGACTGATTTTGGAAATAATGATATTTAATGCAGTTGATGATTTTCATTAACTGCATTTTGCAAATATCTTACATTTGAAATTATAAACACAACAATGAAATAATCCAATAAGCTAGCATCTCCAGAGAATCCCTTACCGTGAAAAATGGTGCAGGCTTTCGTTAAGAGGGTATATTTATTTTAATCAGTATCTGCTATGTACTTGTGATTTCGTCAAAGTATTGCAAATTCTTCAGTTTTTTTCTGCAAGAGAAATCTAGTCCAATGTAACAAAACACAACCAGGGCAATTCACTTGCTGAATCAGCTCAGTTTCGGTGTCACTGCAAGAAACCATCAAATCATTTTGCAGTGCCATCATACTAAATACATTGAACCCAGAAGCAGACTGCAAATTGGCACTGATCTTGTAGAAAACATGTCATACCACAGCTGCTTAGTTCACAGAGACACTTTGGACCTCCATGTCCTTCCCAAAAGATATTAGATCAAATAAGGTGCATAACTAAGCAGAATAGGCATTGCTGCTATCACCTCCGTCAGGGTTTTGATTTACAACTGTTTCACTCAGGCTCCAGAGCCACTTCCTAACATGATGGCAAAGTACCTTTACCCAGAGACATTCATTACAAAATGCTGCTTTAGTAAATGGATAAGGAGTTTTGATAAGGTTAGCAGCTAATAGATGGAAGAGAACCTCTGGGAAAGTGGTATGTGACACTGGAATTGTCTTCACTGTGAGAAAGAAGGTATTTAGGGGAGCTAAAGGCAATTAAGTTACTACAATAGTCTCTTTCCTACTGTACTACCTTCAGCTTCCTCAGCATGTAATTCAAATTCAATGATAGCACAAATGACACCATTTTGTCAGCAATACAGGTTTTCATGTGTAAAAATAACTTCTGTCTCGATTTCAGCATCACTAAATTAAATTATATATGATAGTGGGAACTCCAAAGGTTAAAATCCAGGTTAAAAGAATGAGCACAACATACCTGTTTGCCTGTTACTTGTATTTAGAGATAGGGCGTAAGTGATCTGCACTTCACTTAGTTCTAGAGCTCATTGTTTCTTATTGGTTAAGACTAAAAGTCTTAACACAATTCATAGCTACAGGAGCATAGATGAAGTTCTAGTCATTTCAACCCTGCACGAATTCTGTGAGTACTAAGGCAGTGGAAAGGTAGTGCCACAGAAATTACACATGGTTTATGTCATGACATTCATCATGGCATATGAAGTGTATTAGCCTTCATTCTGCCTTTTCAGTCTCAGCCACAAACCCCTAGATTTTGCAGGTGACACAAGGAATCTGTCTAATGAACTTTATAGATTACAAAATAATACCTTCATTCAACAGGATTTTTTTCTTGACGGGTTTTACATTGTGTGAGTGCGGGTATCCAAACAGTCTCTGTAACCAACATTTGGTTTTATGTTTGTCTTAATGTCTTACACATGAGAAGATGGCAAAGTAAAGGATGGCAATTACAGCTGAAAAAATATAATAAATGCAATACAGGAAGTGTTTCCTTTTCAAGACCAAAATTTCAGCCTAATATTCTGACTTTGAAGTCACACGAATTAAAGGCCAGCAGCTATTCAGCTCGGCTATGCAATAGTCCTAGGCTGTAGGACTGCATACCCACACATTCTATTCCAACAGAGATGCACAAACTCACCTTTTGTATAATCTGACTAGTTGTTTGGAACTATACATCAGTCATTCTTCCCTCGTACAAAAGGTATTTCTGGAAATTTCATCATCACTACATGGCATTTCTTAACTTACTGGCTACTGAAATCATCAGTCATACTCAAATTGTCATTGACACAAAACAGCATGAATTTTCTTAATTCTCTGTAATGCTTTTGTGGAATAAGGATTTCATTAAAATAGTAGATGACCCCAATTTCAAAAGGATGTGCAGCTTCCTTTATACTTACTTAACAGTGATAGAAATACTTAATTCAGAATTTTACACAAGCATGGGTCCTGTCACTTCTTGCAAATTTTCCATTATTTGGCATCTGGAAATTTTTATAAAATGATGCTAAATACAATTTTTTTATTGTGTGTTAGCTCTTAATGCTAACTAATTTTTTATTATTTTTTCTTCCGAACTCTCAGTAGTAGAAGTCTGATTTTATCCTGGTGACACTACCACTTTAAACAAGATTGAAAGTTGTCCCTCTCTAAGTTTCACTTCTTATTTGCCTTTCAGAGTACCGTAGATGTTTTCCAAAAACAAAATACAATTTCCAGCACTGTAGCTCCCAAATTAATTATGTTGTAAGTAGCATTATCACTTCTAGCCTGATATATTTTCTACTCATGTCCTCTTCCTCTTTTATCTCAGATTGTTACAAGGCACAAAACCCACTTAATTATATCTATTTTGTTAATTTTGTATTTTTCTTTCAAGAGAAACAAACAGTCTGGAGTACAGCTGGATTGCCTGAAATTCATCAGGAAACTTGAAAGACATCAAAATTGATTGATTGAAAGGGAATATGTGCTTTTAATTCCATAGAGCTTTTCTAAAAAGTCTGCTTAGATTTTTTTGTTTAAAAATTAAGAAACACAGGAAACATCCTGAACACAAATTTAGAAAAAATCTTTTTTTTTTTCTGACCAGTATTGATGAGTAGTTCTGATCTCCAGAATTCTCTGTGACAGCTGATGAGAGAGATGGAAAAAGAGGCATTTGAATTTACTTATGGTAATTTCTCCTTAAATTTTGAACTAGAGATGGATAAAATTAAGCTGACATCTCAATCACAAATTGGAGTTTAAACAAAAAGGTGTTTGTAATTTGGATCCAAATTCTGAAATATTTTCTCATGCCCAGCTTAATCTCACAGCTCGACAGACTGCCCAGTTCTATACACAGCTAATGACTGATCACTGCTGGAGGTGGCTGGAAATTAGCCAGTAACCTAATAAATAGGCT
This sequence comes from Ara ararauna, assembly GCA_028858755.1. Lineage (NCBI taxonomy): Eukaryota > Metazoa > Chordata > Aves > Psittaciformes > Psittacidae > Ara > Ara ararauna. The sequence goes on from CM054380.1 coordinate 28,436,881, forward strand.
TGTCAGGAAAAGGGAAAAGGAGACAGAGCTGTGGTTTGTGGTACATAGGCTGCAGTGTGTTAACAAAGTGATAATGGTAAAAGGCAAATCTATGCGGAAAAAAAAGGCCCATGTTTTTCCTTTTGATCGTCAACTGTTAGCAACCTCTTCTATTTTGCTATCACAACTAAATTTTCATGCTCTAATTGTTAACTATATTAGTGTCATTGTTCAAATACCTTCAGATCCTTTCTCCAAAAAATCTTCCCTGGATTTTTACTTTAAAATCAGTATCATATTCCTTTTACATCTAACTCACCAGTGTAAAAGGCATTTGTCAAATGGCTAATTTGTTTCAACAGTTACATGTTTCTTCTATTAGTCGTCCTTTGAGATATAAGTCATCTAATTCCTTAGGGACAGATACTTCTCCGGTTTACAAGAGAATTTCCACTGACATCAATGAGAGATGGACTGGTGGATTTATGGCAGAATAAGACTCTAAGCATGAAGGTTGCTCATTTGGGACTAGGCTTGTTTTAGCTTTTAGAGTTCTTGGGCTGTGGAAACAGCTCCTTACTAATCAGTCAAGCCAGCCTATTTAAGCTTTTAAGATTTGACTTCTCTGATGGTTTGGACTTTCCGAAAGAAACACAGAGAGAAAAGCCATATAAAACTCCCCCTTGGCTGTCCACTAATACTTCAGTTAAATTTCAGGCTTCATTGTAAGAGTTCCATTCTTAAAAGCCGAATCAATTCTTTGCCATTTTAGTATGTTGAGGAAGAAACAGAAAAAGCAATGCTGATTCTTTCCTCAATCCACAGACCTTAAGTATTTCCTCGGGTCACAATCACACGGAATTAAAACAATGCTGTCCTTATTTTCAGTTCTGCACATAGCTTACAACCTTTCAGTCGATAAATTACAGTGTATGCATGTGAAAAGCATGTCTCTTGAGGTTTGGAATTGAAATATTTTGTTTGGTAGTTGTAGGGAAGATTTGAAGTATTTTAATCAGACACAAGGCTGCCCCTCTTGTCTCCACAAAAACAGAGTTAGTGAAATTAGTTTGCTAATTACAGATTAGTTAGTGAAAAACAATAAAATATTTTAAAAATATATAGAATATTCTGCAGTTGGCAAGCTGAAATTTAACACATTACAACTACAGCTCAAGTAGAGAACACGTGGTTGAAGATGACAATGCAAAGCAAAGATTAGCACTCAGCTATCACCCCTTGGGTTAGTGGTATTACAGCTCATCAGCAGTCTCAGCAGTCCCACTTGCTGTCAGTTCCAAGTTCTAGTGTAATGACTTCTATGCTCCCTGTGACCCCCAGGGAAGTAACAGTGATAGAACAGCAGATCAGTTTTTAACAAAAGTCTTCCTGATTTTCCAAAGCTACAGAAAGAACTGTTTTCCCTCTTTTGTCTGATTCTTATTGGGAAAAGATGTTTTGCCAGATAAGTCCCCACTTTCATGGAAACACACAAACGAGATGGTGCATAAGTGAAAAAGAAAACTCATCATTTTATCAGTCACAATTTGTGTCCCTGATTCTCCAACAGTGCATGGAAAACCTATAGATTAAAGAGCAGGGAGAAAATGAGAATAGCGCTACTACAGACAGCATGGTGCATTATTCACTATTGCTGACTGCAGAAATAAGAAGCTATGGTTTAGGATATGATTTAGGATTATTAAGCCACATGGCTTTTTCTAATATGACTTTTTAACTTTAAATGAATCCTGATCTTGGAATTATTTCAGTAATCTTACAATAAGCATTAGGAACTTTCCTATTGCTCACCAGTCCTCCTAAGAATCAGATGGATTAACTGAAAATGTGCTCCTCTCTCAAAAAGGTGATTTGCAGCAGTCAACAGCAATCTCCACATATTTTTGTGTTTAACTGCACTACACAGAATCTCTAACCATGCCAGAATATATGGATCTTTCACCATTCCCTTTATTACATGACCCAAATGTCACTCTGATCTATTTTAAACCTGCAGCACATTAAATATTTGTGACTTTTAGATAGTAAGTAGGGCAAGCTATTTTCTGAGGAAATAGTATTTACACTGTGCTTGTGGGTGGTTATTTTTATTTCTTGATGTATTCCACAGTTCAGAATGTGGAGTAGATTCAGAATCAGAAAGTTGGGTTTTCCAGCCCTGTGGAATATGGCATAGGGATTTGCATCTCTTTAGAACTGACAGCAACTGTCAAAGGCAGTGATCCCTAGTTGACTGTGACAACTGACAAAGGTCATTCAAGACTTAAAGATGAATAAAAGGTTCTAAAATACGGATGTGGAAACAGTTCTAAGGGAGTGAAGCAGGTTTGAAGATGTGACATCCCATTTAGCAAAAATTAGACTTCAAATTACCATCTGATAGGTAATATCCAACGCAATTTTCTAAAGGAAATATTACAGAAAACATAAGATAGTAACAGAAGTAACACAGTAGCTAAAGCTAAGGGAAAGTCATTCTCATACATGCCGCAGTTTGAAATTAGTTTTGATAGATTGCTACCTGCACAAAGTAAAAAGAAAACAAGAAAACCCCAACAAAATCCCACTCAAAATATCACACAAGAGCAGTTATTTCAGTTATTTTTCTCAGTATTTCTGCATATTCACCAGAATGACTGGCCAAGCATAATTTCCCTGAGGGACTCAGTTATGCTTGACAAATCAAAAAAGATATGATTTTGTGAATATACTCTTGAAGCACCAGCTCACTCTTGTATTTACATTCACAGTCTTGTTTGCTTGTGTTAGTTTTTCAAATGTGGAAAAATATTAATCTTTCTAGAACCTGAAAAAAACCCCTATACTCAACATTTTCTTTAGCCCTAACAATTATAGCAGAGACTTATATAAAGTTAATTGGAACAAAGTGACCCTTTTAAAGCAAAACATGACCAAACAGATAAATGTAAAGAATATACGGCAGTGAATTTCCTTCAATGCACTGATTTAGTCCACTACTCTACCACCTGAATGAAAAAATTAATGTCACAACTGCACCTCAAAGAAATGTCTGTGGAGGTTCAGCTGGGTAAGGCAAAGACACCTGGCAGAGTTTCCTTAGGCAGACAATGTACTCTGCGTACTCTACTGAAATATTATCCCAAAGATAAAATACTTATTTTAATGAAATAAGCAAGTAACTCAGGCTTCTTACACTGAAAATACTCTTAATATTATACCTTTTCACAAGACTGCTTAAAAGGAATCTATTAGGTGCTACTATAGTCAAATTGTAGCTGACTGCAGATCAGAGACTGACTGATTCAAAAGACAAAGCTATTTCCTACCATGATTTTCATCCATTCCTTACAACATAATCAGAAACCTCCAAGTTTCCCCTTTCCATCATGGTTATTCCTGTACCATATTCCTATACCTGGACTTGGAGAAGGCTGAGGTTCTTAATGACTTCTTTGCCTCAGTCTTCACGGGAAAATGCTCTGACCACACTACCCAAGTCATGGAAGGCAGATGCAGGGACAGTGAGAATGAACACCCTGGGCCCACTGTAGGAGAGGAGCTGGTTTGAGACCATCTTAAGAACCTGAACATTCACAAGTCCATGGGACCTCATGAAATCCATCTGCGGGTCCTGAAGGAGCTGGCAAATGAAGTCGCTAAGCCACTGTCCATCATATCTGAAAAATCATGGAAGTCAGGTGAAGTTCCTGATGACTGGAAAAAGGGGAATATAACCCCCATTTTCAAGAAGGGGAAAATGGATGAGCCAGGGAACTACAAACCAGTCAGCCTCACCTCTGTGCCTGGCAACATCTTGGAGCAGATTCCCCTGGAAGGCATGCCGAGGCACATGAAAAACAACAAGGTGGTTGGTGACAGCCAGCATGGCTTCACTAAGGGGAAATCCTGTCTGACCAATCTGGTGGCCTTCTGTGGTGGAGCTACAGAACTGATGGACAGGCGTAGAGCAGTTGATGTCATCTACCTGGACTTGTGCAAAGTGTTTGACACTGTCTCACATGACATCCTTGTCTCTAAGTTGGAGACACACCAATTCGATAGGTGGAGCACTTGGTGGATAAAGAACTGGCTGGATGGCCCCAAGCAAAGAGTTGTGCTCAATGGCTCAATGTCCAGCTGGAGACCAGTAACGAGTGGTGTCCCTCAGGGACTGGTCTTGCTCAACAACTTTGTCAGTGACATGGACAGTGGGATTGAGTGCGCCTCAAAAAGTTTGCCAATGACACCAAACTGTGTGGTTCGGTTGATAGGTTGGAGGGAAGGAATACCATCCAGAGGGACCTTGACACGCTTGTGAGGTGGGCTGATGCCAACCTGATGAAGTTTAACCACGCCAAGTGCAAGGTCCTACACCTGGGTCAGAGCAATCCCAGGCAAAGCTAGAGGTTGGGCAGAGAAGAGATTCAGAGCAGCCCTGTGGAGAAGGACTTGGGGGTGTTGGTTGATGAAAAAATGAACATGAGCCGGCAGTGTGTGCTTGCAGCCCAGAAAGCCAACCGTATCCTGGGCTGCATCAAAAAGAGCGTGACCAGCAGGTCGAGGGAGGTGATCCTGCCCCTCTACTCTGCTCTTGGGAGACCTCACTTGGAGCATTGTGTGCAGTTCTGGTGCCCTTAACATAAAAAGGACATGGAACTGTTGGAACAAGTCCAGAGGAGGGCCACGAGGATGATCAGGGGACTGGAGTACCTCCCGTATGAATATAGGCTGAGAAAGTTGGGGCTGTTCAGCCTGGAGAAGAGAAGGCTGTGTGGAGACCTCGTAGCAGCCTTCTGTCTGAGGGGGGCCTACAAGGATGCCAGGGAGGGACTCTTCATTAGGTACTGTAGTGATAGGACAAGGGGTAATGTGTTAAAATTTAAACAGGGGAAGTTTAGATTGGATATAAGGAGGAAGTTCTTTACTGTAAGGGTGGTGAGGCACTGAAATGGGTTGCCCAGGGAAGTTGTGAATGCTCCATCACTGGTGGTGTTCAAGCCTGGGCTGGACAGAGCCTTGCGTGGCAATGGTTTAGGGGGGGATGTCCCTGCCCATGGCAGGGGGATTGGATCTTGATGATCGTAAGGTCCTTTCCAACCCTATATATTCTATGATTCTGTAACTGAAGCATATGGAAATTTTATCGAGACGCAAAGTTTCTCCAGAAAACACCAACAAGTTTTGTCTGAATCTTGGTATTTGAAGTGTTCCCACAGAATTAAAGGCAAAAAGCCTAGAAACCAAGCATGGATTCCTCCAAAGTACATGATGGCCCAGATCCATTCAGAAAACCTATTCAGCATCAATGTCTCAAACCGGTTTAAGGACATATCTGTGAGATACCTTGCTATAAAGCTGTGATTCAGGATTACCACATTATACGGCAAATTCACTTGGTGATTTCCCACATAAATTATCCTTGGCTTGCAGGCTACCCAAACCAGGGAATACCTCATGATGCTTTAAGCAGAAGGACATGGGGCCCATTCCCAGTTTTTCATAGAGATTAAGAAAGAGATTACAATGCTATTGGCATTCTACCTTTTTACTGCAAAACCAGAAAGCCAAAATCCTTGGATTCTCAGTATCAATTACAATCCCAGCTTTGTGATTTCAGGCAGCCAACAGCAACAACAACACTAATAGCTTCAACTTTTTTCTTTGTTCCAGAGGCCTTGGGAGAATATTTATATAAGAAATAGCAGATATTTGGTTTCCATAACAACATTTTCTGCATGGTAATAAATATGAAAACAAACAAAGTAACCCTGCCAGTCGTAGTGCTCCCAACCAGCCATCTCTGTCCTCAGACAGCTTTTTTAATTAGCATTTCAAAAATAAGCTGATTTTTAACATGCCATGCATTAGGTGTGTGTGTATGTGTGTGTTAATCCTTAGATTGTGGCTTTTCTGAATTTTTTTTTTTTTTTCTCATCGAGGTCAGAAAAATCAGTTCAATATATCTCCCTTATTTGCATCATGCTGGGTATTTCAAAATATCTTACTATATGTTATGAGCGACACCATTTCTTATTTTTCTCTGTTCCTTGTATACTACCTTAAGGGCTACATATTGGAGAAGAGTTAGCACAACAGCCAGGATGTCCAATGGTTTTGATTAGATTATAGGTTCATTTTTAGAAATATTAAATATACCGCATTTACTGTAAGTACCAGAATTCCTGGTTCAGCTATTTCTTACTAAAATAAAACTGGGTTAACAGAAGGTAGCATGTAGCTGGTGTCAGAATGACGTGTTCAGAAAAAAAAAAGTAATGACTTTTCCTAGGCTAAGCCCTTTTTAAAGAGAGAAAAACTATTTCCTTTTTCTAGGAAGTGCATAACACCACATCACATATAGTGTCTAAGACTAGGAGTGTGCTGTTAGAAATCTTAGAAATACCATACACGGTAGGGGTATATGGAACCTGGTTTAAACCTGGACTTTCACAAAACTGATCCAAATTACCACATATTTCATAATCATGATGGGCTCCACCCAATACAGTCCTTCAATAGGGTGCTATCATTTTTTACATACTGATTTCCAGACCATTTTCCCTTTTTCCAGGGAAAAGATGGAGGGTGAAACCCAGATGTAAAATGCAGCACTACTGCTGTGATATACCGACTTTTGTTAAGAAGAAAGTAAGCAAAAAAATTAAAGAACCTTCTCCACCATCAGTTTTCTAGTCAAGCAAAAATCTCCCGTAGAAACCGACAATAATAGAGCAGCAGCTCCTTGGTTTAGATGCTAAGAAATACCATGTGGTGATGATTTTACAAGCAGTTGTTGCAGATGTTTACTTTGTGAACTAGTGTCCTATTTAGTATCTGCCAAATGGAAGCTTATTTCTGCACTTACAAACTTTTCCATGTGTTTCCCAGTGAAACTTTCACAAAATATCTTCAGCTACATGAATAATGCCTCCCAGAAGTAAAATACTCCAGAGATCCCACCACCTCATGGATTCTATTCTCATTTGTGAAAGTGCTGCTGCCTAAGAACAGTTTGCACACGGAAATGAGGAATAGAAAAATGAAAATCATGGTCATGGCAACCAAAACTTTCAGAATGCATGAAGAAAAGAAGCAGCATAAAAAAACCTATGTCAAAGAAAGCTTCTAGCATCCACCATGAAGGGGTTGAATATGCTAAGTGTGCATTAAAGAAAGAGAATCCAAGCACCTACATTCTCAAAGAAAAAAGAGCTCTACATTCTCTTCTCCTCTTTTACTCACTGCCCCTTCCTAGAATATTTACTTTATCATTCAAGAATGACATTAAATTGCATGAGAATTGCAGCTTTACTAGTAAATGGTTTCTAAAGAATGTAGAGACAAAATAAGGTGTAAAACAGAGAAGCTTCAAATCTCTTGATTATGCTGTGTTAAACTAGTTAACAACCCAATCCATTGCTGAAAACCACTCAACCACTGCTTGGAACTTGTCATGTTCTTTAGAAATCTCAGCAGGAAATATCCTCTTTGTTCAACTGAATACTTCTGTAAGCTTTCCATTGGTTTTCCTGAGGTCTTCTCTGGCATTTGATTTTCCTCCTGGTTTAATATCTATTTATATAATATTTAATATTTATAATGGGAGTTGAGATACAGTTTACACACGTGCAGCAGTATGCAGTTGCAGTAGCTGAGACAGACATCAAAATTTAAGTACAAATTTTTTACTTACAACTTTTACATATACCCTGTTTTGATGAAAAGAATGGTTAAGTGTGGATGCTGTGAAACATGAGTGGATAAATACAGAGCAGCGGCCTAAAGTGACCAGTGAATGCCATTATCATCATCAGGCAGTGAAGCAATCGTAACACTTAAAAAAAAAAAACCTACAAAGAAAAACTATTCCTCTTGTACTTTTAAAAGGCACAAGAGCATGTGAGCAGCCCCTGCTGTCCCTAGCACAGCTGTTGCATGTAGCCCTTTTCTGTCATATTGCTAACGGGAACAGTCTAGCTCCTCTTGCGTAAAGCAAATTTAAAGTAGTCTGTTATATATTTTTGCAACTTGTACTCATGCTCACATATCTACCCATGTGCAAAATAGAGCTAAGCAAATACATTTCTTGACATGGTATGTTTCTCTAGGGAGACAGAATATGCTACAGGTATAAGTCCAGGTTGCATAAACCAGGTTTAACGTTATATTGATACACACCTTAGTCACCTGGAAGGATGGAAGATAGCTGAGGCAGGGGAGAACAGCCTCAGAGGAAAACCTGTTTACTGCTGTACAACTGTTGAGGTAATATGTATCATAATATTGAGATAATGATATTGAGATAATGATAATATGGTACAACTAGTTTTCAAGATTTGCTTTTGTATAAGCAGACGTAATATCATTTGCAAATCACTGAAATTATCACTAGGAACAGTCCCCTTTGCTTTGTGTTTATGAAGATGATTTTCAATCAAACTCACTGCATGATTTCCTGGATTGATGGAAATAAAGAAGACTTCATAGAGCACAGCTTTCCTCTATGCTTTTTCCTATTTGAAACCAGCTACTAACCAGGGAGTTGTAACCCTAGGAACTAATGGCACTTTGAGGGCAAACAAAGATAAGTTAATTCTTCAATGCTTCTGCAAACAAATGATAATAAGCCCTTCATGTCATAATTTGTTATGCGTAATTGGCTTTGTGCATGTAGATGGATGAAACATTTCCTGATAGTCATGCTATTTTGTATTCAGACCAAGCATTCATTATACCATTCAAACAAGAAATGTGTACAGCAGAACAGCTGATTTTGCTGGGAAACCAGTGCTGCAAAAAATAATGAAGGAATGAATTTTCAATATTTCCATGTACATCAAGGCTCACAATATTTTAAGGGGAAGAAATACATTTTTCCTACTACCTAGTTCTACTTCAAAACCAGTTGCACCACACCAGAAGAGCAGAGTGAAGAGAACAGATGGTAGAAAATGCACCCTTCCAACCTTTGCACAGCAGCCCCAAGCCTCCATTTGAACAACCTGGAGAAGGCAAGGCACTGCAGCAGCTGTTCATCAGCACAGAAGCTTTGCTACACAGGTTGAAGTAATCCAAGGATCCTTTAGTAAGCCCCATGAGCAGAGCTCTCTAGCAATGCTGCTAACACAAAAGGCTTCTGATACTCCTTGAGCTCAAAAAAGGCTGACAGATACGTTTTACTCCTGTGCTAGAAATTCGTCATTGTTTACATTCTGCTGCTAACGCTGCTTAACTAATATTAAATAAATATTCATTACAGGGCCTATATTTAATGCTTTGTGCACTACACAACAGAAAATTCTTATTTTAGTTTTACTACACATTAAAACACCTTAAACACATTTAAGACAATGTGCTGTCCTTCCCAGCTAGAACAATTTCAGATGCAATTCTTCCACGTATCAAAGCTGCTAAGACTACTGACTATAGAAAAATTTAGAGTATTTCCATTTATAAAGCTTAGCATTAGCGTATCCAGAGCTCAGTCTGAAAATGAGGCTGCCAGGGGATTACAGTGTGCTATTCCAAGAGAAAAAAAACAAATGGTAATTCTACATATTATATGCTTCTAATTATAATCAGCTACAAAGGTGTACTCACAAAAACATCTTTTCTTAATGAGAAAGAACTGGTTCCTAAAGGATTTTTCTTACACTTAACAGCAGGCATTACTAACTCCACAACACAGGTATTGATTTCAAAAAGGCATAAAGCATCTTCTTTTCACAGTTTCTGTTGATAAATTACCCATGGGATGTTTATTTTGATACTGAGTGCATCAGTGTCATTCTCAGTCATCTGACCATAGCCCTAAGTCTCACCTTTGATTACAGCAGACTTTGGATCAGTTCTGTCCACTCACTCTTGCTTGCTAACTCCACCTACTATGTTGCTTCTAATATTATTTTCTATTCTTGCGAGTGGATGTGCACTGGACCTCTAAGACCACAAAGAATCTCACTAAAGTAATTTCTGTTAATAAATGCTTCTTTCACAGTTGCTTCAGGAGCACTGCATTCATTCACCACTCAAAAGCTGAAACTTTGAATACATAAGAACAATGTAATCTCCTCTGTCCCTGGACTGGATTAACACAGTTATTCAAAACAAGGTTAGAATAAAAAAGATTGAAAACAACTGCCATCTGATGAAATGAAAGTATTACTCTACTTATAGTCATGAGGGTTTTTCCCCTTTTTTTCAAATTAGTCTCTTAACACAGAACATGACTTTATTTCTCTGAATATTTGAGAGTCAATACTTTGTTAAAGGATCTTAGAAGGAAAAGCATTGCAAAAAAGAGGGCAAAAGCCTCAGTCAATTCAAAATCAAGCAAACATCAACAAATGTTTTGGCAGATATTCCTTTGGTTTAATTACAGAATGAGTCATATTTAAATATTCTTCTGGGTTACAAATGGAGAGTTCCCTAAAAATATACTCTGTGTGTGTGTACATAGAACTTACCTGCATATCTACCACTCTTACAAATGTATTTTTTCATATGCTGATGATATGTGGTATTCACAAAATCAGAACAATGTTCATCTGGATTTCTCAGACAAAAGAGATGCATTATTACCAAGTAATGTGATTTCCTTTTCAGAATAGAAAGACAAATCAGATTACTCTAGATAATACTCTGAAACTAAAAAAAAAACCAACTTGCATTATTGTGTTAAAACCTGGAGTGGAATAGCCTTAAAGAACCACTTGAAATTCTTTTATATGAAGAAACTATAGTCAGTAGTTTTCAGTTTGCAATCTTTCTTTCCAGGGTTTAATTGACTATTGAAGAGATCCATAAAAAAAAACAATTATGAAAGGCAAAAGTATTGTACAATATATCTGTTTTTCCAGGCATTCAAAAACCAGCAGAGGCTGAAAACCATTTAATGTTAATGGCCTTCTCTCAGATGAAACAACGCTTTTTCAAGAATAAATTTAAGAGGAAAAAAAAGGCTCAGTGGATGAAGCGATCTATAAACAGATAGGAACAGCCTCACGCTTGCAGGCCCTTGTGCTCATGGGGGACTTCAACCACCCTGATATCTGTTGGAGGGATGGTATGGCTCAGCAGAAGAAATCCAGGAAATTCCTCGATTGTGTGGAAGACAGCTTCCTTCTGCAAGTAATAGAGGAGCCGACAAGGAGAGGTGCCATGCTTGATCTTGTGCTCACCAACAGGGAAGGGCTGGCTGGAAATGTGACGCTCCAGGGCAGCCTTGATTGCAGCGATTATGAGATGGTCGAATTTGAGATCCTCAGGACAGTGAGAAGAGCGTGCAGCAAGCTCACTGCCCTGGACTTCAAGAGAGCAGAATTTGGCCTCTTCAGGAACCTGCTCAGTAAGGTTCCATGGGATATAGCCCTGGAGGGCAGGGGGGCCCAAGACTGTTGCTTGATATTCAAGGATCACCTGCTGCAAGCTCAGGAGTGATACATCCCTACTAGAAGGAAGTGCTGCAGGAGGGCCAGGAGACCTCCTTGGACGGATAAGGAGATGCTGAGGAAAATTCAAAGGAAAAAAGAGGCTTATAAAAGGTGGAAGCAAGGACAGGCAGCCTGGGAAGAATACAGGGATGTTGTCTGGGAAGCTAGGGACCAGGTTAGGAAAGCTAAGGCCCACTTAGAATTAAACTTGGCTAGGGATGTTAAGGATAATAGGAAGGGATTCTATAGGTACATTGCAAATAAAAGACAGACTAGGGACAACGTGGGCCCTCTCCAGAAGCTACCAGGAGAACTGGCTACCCTGGATTTGGAGAAGGCTGAGGTTCTTAACGACTTTTTTGCCTCAGTCTTCACGGGAAAATGCTCTGACCGTACCACCCAAGTCATGGAAGGCAGACGCAGGGACAGTGAGAATGAACACCCTGGGCCCACTGTAGGAGAGGAGCTGGTTTGAGACCATCTTGGGAACCTGAACATACACAAGTCCATGGGACCTCATGAAATCCATCTGCGGGTCCTGAAGGAGCTGGCAAATGAAGTTGCTAAGCCACTGTCCATCATATTTGAAAAATCATGGCAGTCAGGTGAAGTTCCCAATGACTGGAAAAAGGGAAATATAACCCCCATTTTCAAGAAGGGGAAAATGGATGAGCCAGGGAACTACAGACCAGTCAGCCTCACCTCTGTGCCTGGCAACATCTTGGAGCAGATTCTCCTGGAAGGCATGCCGAGGCACATGAAAAACAACAAGGTGGTTGGTGACAGCCAGCATGGCTTCACTAAGGGGAAATCCTGCCTGACCAATCTGGTGGCGTTCTATGATGGGGGTACGGAACTAATGGACAGGGGTAGAGCAGTTGATGTCATCTACCTGGACTTTGCATCTACGCTGCAAAGCGTTTGACACTGTCTCACAAGACATCCTTGTCTCTAAGTTGGAGACACACCAATTCGATAGGTGGAGCACTTGGTGGATAAAGAACTGGCTGGATGGCCCCAAGCAAAGAGTTGTGCTCAATGGCTCAATGTCCAGCTGGAGACCAGTAACGAGTGGTGTCCCTCAGGGATCGGTGCTGGGACCGGTCTTGTTCAACATCTTTGTCGGTGACACAGACAGTGGGATTGAGTGCACCGTCAAAAAGTTTGCCAATGACACCAAACTGTGTGGTTCGGTTGATATGTTGGTGGGAAGGAATGCCATCCAGAGGGACCTTGACACGCTTGTGAGGTGGGCTGATGCCAACCTGATGAAGTTTAACCACGCCAAGTGCAAGGTCCTACACCTGGGTCAGAGCAATCCCAGGCACAGCTAGAGGTTGGGCAGAGAAGAGATTCAGAGCAGCCCTGTGGAGAAGGACTTGGGGGTGTTGGTTGATGAGAAAATGAACATGAGCTGGCAGTGTGCACTCGCAGCACAGAAAGCCAACCGTATCCTGGGCTGCATCAAAAGGAGCGTGACCAGCAGGTCGAGGGAGGTGATCCTGCCCCTCTATGCTGCTCTTGTGAGACCTCACTTGGAGTATTGTGTGCAGTTCTGGTGTCCTCAACATAAAAAGGACATGGAACTGTTGGAAGAAGTCCAGAGGAGGGCCACGAGGATGATCAGGGGACTGGAGCACCTCCCATGTGAAGAGAGGCTGAGAAAGTTGGGGCTGTTCAGCCTGGAGAAAAGAAGGCTGCATGGAGACCTCATAGCAGCCTTCCAATATCTGAAGGGGGCCTATAGGGATGCTGGGGAGGGACTCTTCATTAGGGACTGTAGTGCGAGGACAAGGGGTAACGGGTTCAGACTTCAACAGGGGAAGTTTAGATTGGATATGAGGAAGAAATTCTTTACTATAAGGGTGGTGAGGCACTGGAATGTGTTGCCCAGGGAAGTTGTGAATGCTCCGTCGCTGGCGGTGTTCAATGCTGGATTGGATATAGTCTTAGGTGGCATTGTTTAGTGGGAAGTGTCCCTCCCCCTGGCAGGGGGGTTGGAACTTGATAATCTTAAGGTCATTTCCAACCCTAACTAGTCTATAATTCTATGATTCTCTTGAAAGAAAACCAGGGGTTTACTGTATAACCAAGATATTAAGAATGGTATGGAGACTGATAGTGGGATACAGAGCCCTTCAGATACAGATCCCTTCAGATCTTTCAGCTGTGTGCTAGGCCCTGTTCCAGTGCTGGGAAGTGACACTTTCCTGCTATGAAACAGAGAAGTCACTAAAGCAAAGTGATTGTGAAATTCCAACACAAAGGTCTAGGCAACAGCAGATCTGAAGAGAATGTGATATTATGCATGTGACATGGAAGAGAAATGCTGCCTACATATGTGAATTCAACTATAATTTGTCTGCCTATCATATTTTAATCTTTGATAGGTGTAGATATTAAAAGTAAATCAATTCATACCCTAAATTCACTGCTACCAAATGTAACAGTACTGACGTACTGTGTTTAGACACTATAGTGAAACAGATAAGTTAGCAGAGTTACAGCCATCAGCTGAGCTTAGCTGGCAGAGATACATCCCTCTCGTATCAAACAATTTTTTGCACTATGACAGAAAATTTAGTGTTGGTTCTTATCCCACTATAGAGTGCAAGGCAGTACCTACTGCATATTCTTCTACTTCTGTCTTCCTAAAAAGCCTGTATTTTCTTCACCTAAATCAATTTCAGGGCTATGTGTTTACTTACTTGAATGGCAGTGCTGTAACCATTTCTGCATGTAAACCTCAGGATAAATGAGTTACATTTTTAGAGGAGGTATTATTCACTTGGGCTTTTCTGCTTTCATTTTTTAATGAGGTAGCATTCTATCTTTGCACCTTCACTTCCATTCTATGACTTAATCATAGAGTGTTATCAATACAAATGCTCTCAGATACTACTACTACTGTTACTTTAGATATTATCTCAATATCCATTATTACATTCAGTTATCAAGACATTACTTCTTCATCACAGCTGGATTCCAACTACAAAAGTGGACAAGAAGTCTAGTGAAGACAACTGCAGAAGTCTCGTTATTTCACAGCAAGAAATAATGACTTGTTTTTTTCTTTGCTGTTCATAAGGCAAATCCGAATTAGAGGTTGAGCACTTTAACGACTTGCTGATCACAAATCAGCAAAGAAACGTGTTCAATTTTGACAGGGCATGCATCTCAGTCTTGTATTACTGGTATTAAGTGACACTTTCTTCCTCAGTATCCTAGCAAGTTACTGAGCTGCTGCAGTATTCTAGTAACATAATGTTCCTACAGGTGCTGAGTAGGAAGATTGTGGTGGGGGAGGCAACGGATGACTCTCTGTGGAAGCACAAAGAGCTTTGTGTCTGTCTGACAGACGTGGGGTCTTACAATGATGAGATCGCCTCCAAAAGCAATCATGTATTTCAGTCGCAGTACTGCTACTTCTTCACTATGAGTGCCTACCTCATACCAGCATTTCAGTGGCTGACTCTGGGTGTGACTCAAACACAGTGAACTCAATACCTCTTCCAAAGGCACAAAACGTTTTTCAGCAGGCTTTGTTGAACTAGCAACAACAGTCACAGAAAGCCCCTTTTATTCTGCAGTTAAAGATTCTCCTTAAAAAAACAAACAAACAAAAAAACAAAACCAAAAACAAACCCCACAAGAAACAGAACAGGAAAACTAAAGCCAAATGCTACTTGAGTGAAGAAAAAGAAAGCACATTCTTTTTTCACAGCTGGATGCCTAACACGGTGTGAAAGGAAAAGCTGAAGAAAACTTAAATGAGAAAGGATTTTTAAGGGGTGTCATTTTTTGCCTAGACGGTTATTCAAATAAGGTTCCTTTGCCTAATGCTTATGTTTTAATGATAAGTATTTTTGTACTTATGCTCTCCCATGCATGTATTATGCATAGAAAACTTATGAGGACAATTTGTTGCCTCCAGTTTGAAATTACTTGTCAGAAAAGATGACAAACTCTATGCAATAGAGTTTGTTCCTACTCAGCTCATTTGTACAAGAGGGATGAAATGTGCTCAGCGCACCCTCTCTAACACGGAAAGTCTGTCACTTACCAAGTCGTGTACAATTGACACATATTAGAGGTTTTTAAGATAATAAAGAGAGGAGTGTCTTAATAAGTGGACATTTTATGAAATGACAGATTCATTTCTGAATGTACATAAAGTTTCACCAGCCAGAAAAGGCACACTGCCTGTAATACACCTGAAACAGGGAGTGATGCTGTGAGTACAGGTATGAAAAGAACTACAGACTTTAACGCAGGTAGTTTTCTTTACATCACGATGTAAATGAAATTTTCTGAAATAACCTGCCAGTTATAGCATCTTGTGTTCATGTCTTTAAATCATGGAGCATGCAATCTGCCTGTATCAGTCTATGTTTAAAGATAGATCAGTCAGGGAAGGGTAGCTTCTACATTACTCCTGATTTGCTGGTTGGACCAACTCCTTCACCCAACATTTCAGAAAATGAGACAGGAAAATACGGTTTCATCATCAGACAAAACTGATACAGAGTGATAGAAATCTATCTGCATCTGGCACTGAACCTGGAGAAGACAGTTGTGTCTTTTTACACACTGGTTTGGCTGTCTCCTGTACAGCAATACTTCATTCACATGGTTGCAGTGAAGCTTGATGAGTACAAGGCGCTTGGAAGTCCCTGGGTGAAAGACATCATGTAAATGTTATTCAACAGCACCTGAATTATTGGTAACTTAGCATTCACAAGTCATAAAATAAAGACTTGCTTGCTGTCAGTTCTGATTAATCTGATACAGAAAAAACTAATAGTTCAGATAAGCAGAAAGAGAAAAGCAGATCAAACATTAAGAAAAAACCCTAATTTCTAAAACTGAGCACTGCGTCTTTTATTACAACGTATGGATGGAAATACGATCTGACTTTTTAAACTGATAATTGCTGAAGATAGAGATCATCTGTGAAAATTATTCCTATTGAGTATCTCTTATAAAAAGTACCCTTAATACTCCTACTAACTGACACTGTGCAGCAGTATCTGCAAAGAGATCAAAACTTGAGCTGTCAGTGGAAGCAAAATGGCTACATACACTATTTCGACTCATTCTTTTCATTTTAGGAAAGATGATGAGAAAACTGTCAGTGCACTCTATCTGAATCCGTACCAAAAAGCACTGTCCATCTAGCATAACTGATCCAGAAATTAGAGTCAGAAACTAAACCTAAGGATGAGGTTAACTAATAAATTTGTGCATCAGTGTCATGTGTCATCACACTGTGTTAGGCATCAGAAATATTTTGTATCTTTGCACAGACTACCTTGTGTCCCAGAAAGATGAGGATTTCACACTCTGATTTTGCTTTCAGCATATGTCTTGGATTCAGCTGTAATAGTTATTTTTCTCCTCCTTACTAGCTGGCGCAGTGCTGTGTTTTAGCTTTAGTCTGAGATCAATGCTGATAGAACGCTAATGTTTTGATTGTTGCTAAGTACTGCTTACTCCAATCAAGGACTTTTCAGTCTCTCATGCTCTGCCAGTGAGGGGGGGCACAAGAAGCCGGGAAGAAGCAGAGACAGGACACCTGACCCAAACTAACAAAAGGGGTATTCCATACCACAGCACATCATGCTCAGTATATAAACTGGGTGGAGTAACCAGAAGGCTTAGATCGCTGCCCAGGCCAGGCTGGGTATTGGTTGGTGGGTGGTGA
Source organism: Ara ararauna (assembly GCA_028858755.1). Classification (NCBI taxonomy): domain Eukaryota; kingdom Metazoa; phylum Chordata; class Aves; order Psittaciformes; family Psittacidae; genus Ara; species Ara ararauna. The sequence continues at coordinate 28,453,999 of CM054380.1, forward strand.
CCAATTGAATTGTGCATCACTTGTGCTTATTGGTTGGTTTTTTTCCCTTTTCTCCTTTTACTTTTATATTCTGTCCCCTTGTTATTTCCCTTATCATCATTATTATTAGTGGTAGTAGTTGTAGTAGTTTTGTATTGCACCTTAGTTACTGGACTGTTCATATCTCAACCTGTGGGATTTACATTCTTTCGGTTCTTCTCTCCATCCCATCAGGAGTGGGGGGTGAAAGAAAGGGGGGAGTGAGAGAGCTGCTGCATGGTTCTGAGTTACCGGCTGGGCTTAACCACGTCAGCATAGAACTAGTTACATAGAAATTTCTTATAGATATGGGCAGAGGAGAATGGAAAGATTTTAATCTCACAGTTGTTTCTCTTACCACACTATGCTTTTCCTGTTGAAGACAGCAGAGCTAACATATCAAAACGCTCAAAGTGACTGCAGAGGGGGAAAACAGAGAGGCTCCTGCTTTCCGTTCATAAACGAAAAAGAAACCTTGCTTTCCATTCATAAATAAAAAAAGAAACTCTGCTTTCCATTCATAAATGCTTTGTGCTAAAAGGACTGCAAGTTACATTAATTAATATCATTCAGTGTTCATTAAGAATGCTTAATAAGATATGTTATACATAAATTATGATCAAAAACATAGATGAGCATCCAGAGGTTAGACACCTACACATCAGAAAGATTTGTGCCTAATATCTTACATTCAAAGATGTTAAAGATAAACCCAATACATTATGGGTTGCAAACTGGAAAATGGAGTGGTGAAACATTCCAAGTCATCAGGATATTTGTCCATCCATTTAGTTTTCACTCCTCTGTTGATCCTGTGGTGACGTCTAAATGGTAGTCACTAACAGTACCAAATTCTGTAAATCTCATTCTAAGCCTACTGTAAAACAAGACCAGTCATGTATCAAATCCCTTTCCCTCATTTCTGTATTTTCTGAAGGACAAAAATCCAGGCAACAGACAAGAAAGACCACAATGACTGGGAAATTAAGATTGTAAGCAAATCTCTCCCATGCAGTTTGGATCGTGCCTGTATCTATTCGGGGCATAAAGGCTGCAAAAGACTGCAATCTTGGAAGCATTACTTAAGTATTATCCACACTCTTCCTGTGGGTCCCCTTTCCTAAAACAGTTCTGAACTTCTTAAGTAAACCTCCCACTGAAGCATATGGGAGTTAGAGCAGGAGCACTGCACTCAAATCATCACTGGAGTGCTAGAATTAACAGGCTTCTACGTGCTCTGCTCCTATACCTGACACAGCAAAGCCACACGGTGAGGAGTATGTGCTGAATGCCATAAATACGGAAGGACCAAGAAAAGGAGATAGATGAGCATCCTCTGTCCCTGCATACATGAGGCTGAATGGATGCATGTGTTTTTCCTGAACATGCTTTGCAGTTCTCACTAAATAGGTTAATGCAATCTTTCAAGGTTCATAGGATTCATTTCCATGAACTGAAAGTCAGCAGTTCACCCTGACTTCTGACTCCATCTGATGAATTACCTTGTCTGCAGTGCCTAATCTATAAATAAACACAATATCTGTTGGAATGCTAGGGCTGAAAGTCTGCCTGAATAAATCACTCTCCAGAAATTCCCAAAGCTACTAAGGCTCTTTCCACTGCTTCTGTCCTTTCCCCTTCCCTGCCATGCATATATTGATTCTCTTTCCCCTCTAGTGGAATATTTTTAGTGTTGTTACTTTCTCTGTTTCAGTTTCCTACAGGCATACCTTCAATTAGGTCAGCTGAGAGGGCTGATGGTGACAGCTAGTGTGCTGTTCTAAAGCATAGAAGTACAGTTACTATTTACTCAAAAAGATGGTTTTGTATGTTTTTTAACATCCATGTTTGGTAAGAACATTAATAAGTTAAAAAAGAGTGGGTGTACAAGATAGTAATTTGTGCACAGTACTTTGGCAGTGGTAAAGAACATAAAAACAGATTTGTCAGGCTCTCCTTGTCTTGTTAGGCTTTGCTTCCTGATATCTCCTCTTTCCAGTGCTCCTCTTTGCAGATTAAATAGGAAGCCTCCCACAATTTGAGAAGACAACTGTTGGGTTCCCACAGGGATTGCAGTTTCTCTCTTGCAAGCTCCCATTCTTCTCAGTGAGATATGGGACTTAATTACATTAAATGTGTTTATAGAGGGAAGAGTTCCAACCAGAAAGTGCCTGATCCCAGACATCAACCTTCATCTGGCATGGCACTGCAGCATCACCTTTTGACAGAAGCATTTCTGTTATAAGATTGTCATTAAAATCCCAGGTCTGCTAAAAACAGCAAAAGAAGTTTTATGAAATAACAGCTTGGTATTTTTTAAAAAATAATATTTGACCAGCCTTAAAATTAGCATCAGAATCATGTATGGTTTTAATATTAACCCGAAAATTTGAAAAGGACATCATCCACCCACATGCAAACATCAGATGGTCATTTTTATAATCTATCATAAATCAGAGCAGACCCTTTGATGAAAAACTACTTCAGTTAAAGACTAGTGAGGGGAGGGGAAAGAAGTTATGCAGCCACTTAGTTTTGTGGCCTTTGATGCTTTACTGGAAAAGTGCAGTTGTAAAGTGTAGCCCAGCTACCCAGGTAGTATGAATTCATTCCTTCTCTTTCTTTCTGACAGAACAGACACTATGACATTTCAAAAATCTCTAGTTAATAACTGATGTTGCTTTGTACACATTTAGCCTTCATTGCTTTTGATATACAGAAGACAAAGTGATCTTCATTGTTGGGTCATGCCATGCTGTATTCTTCCTGATTTTTTGTGATATGCTCTGTAATTTTCTCATCGCATCAGGCCCACTCATACTTCTTCAAAGATACAGTCCTGTCTCTGATCATTTTAACTTCCGTAACTGATTGTGTTGACCCGAAAATCATGATTGGCATATTCCACATATGAGTTAAATACAGTTGACTTCTCTCTGGCTCAACAACAGCAGCTACAAATAAAAGCTGCAGCAGAGAAAGTGGAAGCAGAGACAAGACGTATCAAACGGGATGGCAGGTAACATGGGATTAAGAATCCCAGTACCATCGTCTTGGGCTGACTATGTCCTCTTACATTATGGGTACGAGACTATTTCCTTATTAAACATTTTGAGGAAGTGAAATATCTTACAACTTGAAAATTTTAAGTTCCAGTACATCAAAACCCCTTTGTACCTGCATATTAACCAAGATATTTAAAATAATGATTGCCCATGGAACACTCATTGCACACAAGACAGGTTTTTCAGCCACCTAAGTTGTGGAGTAAAACATTTATAGTTAAGCTGGCTTGGGTGTTCCCGACAAAGTAGAAAACTCATGAAAATTAGCTGAAAATTCATTTAGTAAAGCTTGCTTTTTAAGATTTTTTGCCAATTAACATTTTCTTGCTTTCATTAATAGGTTCAGAGTGTAGATTAGAAATACTGAACATGTTAAAAAATTATAACACTATCCAAAGTTTCTATCAACGTACAATACAAGAACTCATTTAATCATTAGGAATTTTAAATTACATGCAAATTTCTCCCTCTTTACTGAGGAACTTAATATGTAACTTTGACATACACTGCACAAACCTATTCTAACTGTTCAACTGAAAAAAAAGCTAATGAGAGAAGAATTATTTATATCTTAGCCTTTGGCAGTAGGAATTCTAGACAATTTTTGAATCCAGCTTTATAACTTTTTAGAAAAAAAAAAAAATCCCTGAAGCCAAAGGGATAAAAAAGGAAAGTGGAGATATTTTTTTCTATGAAAGTACTGCTGCTTATGTTCCTATTGGCCTTTTTTGTCATTTTAACAGCAGCTCTTGTACTTTATATTGAAAGCTTTTGATGCACTTTACCAACCATAATGAATAGCCTTAATATTTTTCTGTGAAGCAGTAAAATAGTGCCCTCAAACTTAGGATGAGAAAATGAGACAAATACATAGAAAAGATTTATGACCCAGTTGTCGAACACATTGAGCTGGTGAATCAGACTGCATGCAACTTTTAAATCACATAAAAGCAAGTTTTTAGACCACTTCAGTGACCCTAATTAGATCATAGGAGAAAGACCTCCCCAGGAAGCCCTGATGCTGTCTATTCTAGTAACTACTGCCATAATGAAAGGGGGATACTGCCCTATTTAAGAAGATAATTCCATGCTTTTAACTTCCTGAGAACATCTTGTATATATACACAAACAAACATGTATTTTGTATTATCATTCTAGTATTATAAATCAATTCCTTCCCATGGAACACTGACGCAAGAAGCAAAAACTGATCAGTTATGCCTGTGATGCTCATATGGCAGAATACAGGACACTGAGGTAGGAAACAGAATACAAAAGACTCAAAGCTATTTTTGCATTTATTTATTTTCTTTTTTTTTTAATGCTTTGTAGGTTTTCAGAGGCATTGTATGGTGTGACAAGGATGTGCACCATAAAGTGCATGTAACTAAACTGCTTTCCCTCTACTACCTGAATGACACAAAAAGAGCATATGCTCTGCCCCCTGTATTTTAAGAACTTGGGGACATGCTGCTGCTTCTGTTCATATGCTGTAAAGAGCCACAGACACTAAAAATTCTTTATGCATGAAAATAAGCGATTTCTGTCTCTGCCTATGATTTAGCTTAAAGCTGAACAGAAATGAAATGTAGTGATTTTGTTTCTGTCACTCTATATTAATTCAGTTTCTCCCTTGTGCTCCAAAAAAAAGGTGTGTTTATCACTGCGAAGATTATAACAGGGTAGGTGGTAATCCCTGCTGGACAGCCTGCTTCTAAACCAGCAAAGCATCTCTTTATTTCATGCTACTTAAGCTGGACTGACTTATCCTATTCATGGGCTTATGCACCAAGTTTAATCCTCAGAATTCTCAAAACAAACAGTGCATAATAATCACATGCAATGCTGATCTTTTTTCAAGTGCAACTGAAGAGATTATTTTAACCCTAACTCTATTTCCACAACATACTGCATAAGTCAGACAACATGTCCTGATACCGGAAAGATTACACTCTGAAAACAGCAAGGTGTAGTCTCCAGAGGATCATCCTGCACATTTATTCAAGGAATGAGTTAAGGAAAGGAAAACATCAAAACATCAAAAGTGATAAATCTATGTTAAACTGAAGATATTCTGCCAACTGTATGAATTATCAACATTTCCAGGCAGGGGGACCTGACAGTGGAGCAGCCAGCAGTTGTAGAGAGGAAGCTCTATTGAAAGACCACCTCGTCTGGACATAATTCATACAGCAAGTCAACAATTTGTGCGACAGTCCTTATAACTTCAAAATCTCTTTTCTTATGGAGTAAATAATAGCTGATTTTTTTTTATCCCCTGCATTGATGGATTCCACCAGACAGGATTTTCTGACTCTCAGATGCTTGCTCATGTTTCCTCAGATCTACAGATTATATTTATCTTGGTTACTTTTGAAACAACACAACACTTTCTAGTATTGGTTTTGTTGTCTTTTGGGTTTTTTCAATTGTTTTTTTAAATAGCCCAACACAAAGTATTGTTCTTATAAATAAGGCAAATGTGAATAAACCAAAAAGGATTTGTTCACTGGAATCTGTGTGGCTATATTGCAGAGAATGTAGAGACTGTTTCATGCAAGTGGAAAGTGTTTTCCCTACACATTCCAAAGCTGAAGCTGAAGTTATGTCTTACAGGCAGTAAACCATTCCACAGTTCCATCAGTGGAAAGCATTTAACTAATATAAGCATGTGAAATTGGATTCAGCTGGCAGTGACTTTAACTACTTGGCAAATAATAAGAATTTAGATGCATAACTGGTATTTCCTTCCTAAAAGTCTGCTTATATTCCATCAAACCCTGGCTACAGAGCATTCAGATATCATTAACTAGCTGGTGAGTATCCATAACTGTTCAGCATGGTGCTTGTTGTGGAAAAGTCACCCGGAATACTGAGAAAAATATTTCACCTCACATTGTTATAATACTATATGGGGCTGTATCAGCATTCACTTGGGAACCAACATCTACAGAAGGTCTAGTCACACCTTTGACTTCTACTACATAGCTATACCTAAAAAGAGTACTATTTTCACAGGTTTAGCTGTTAGTCAAGTTCTAACTTGGTGATGTGTGGTATCAAAACATCTGAAGGGCTCTTCACAAGATTGTTATGTACAAAAATTATAATTAAGGAAAACAACCCATCAATCACAGTAAAACATGCAGTCCCAACTGGTATTTTTTTTCTGTTTATGACCTTCCATTACATCTTAGCTGATTTTTTTGCTTTGGACAGTCTTTTCCCTCTTAACAGAAGAGCAGCAGTAACGATGGCTGATCATTATAGTCAGAGGTCTAATTAGTTCTGCGAAAATGAAAAGTCAATTCACATGTATTATTTTGAGAAACAAAATTACTATAAATATTGATGCATATACTACCACATACATACATTTCTTCTGGTCTTCTCGATATTATTGCAGAGTGCTCAGGTATTTTAAGTTCTGAAGCACTGAGGGATTTTCTTTCCAATTCTGTAGCCTTTCACTTTTGTACCATTTTGCCCCTACATCTTGACCACACCATGGCAGTGCCTTTACACTAGTATCTCCATGTGTTCTTATCCTCAAGGCCTTGCCCTGCTGGATTCTGAAACACTTTTACAGGTGTTGATTCAGGTTTCATAGGGAAAATCCTACTGATTAAATCACCCTTTTCTCCCTCTACCTCTCCATCTTGTAGCTTGTAAGATCTCTTCACCCTTCCCCTAACAGCTCTTATTTTTTCAACTGTAGGGCCCTACAGATGGCAGCAAATGGTTATTTACATATCCAATATCTGTAAAGCTTTATTACCAAATGAAAGCCTTCTTACATGGTGAACTGATGGCATTCCTCCCCACATTTAGAAGTGTCAATTCAGCACAGTATGTTCATGATACCTTATTCACTTTTTAATATGCTTGAAAGGAAAAATTTCTCTATTTAGAATTACCAAGTCTTCTCAATAGGGAGAGAAAATGTTAAGGGCTTTTAAACTTAGAAAGATTGTAAAAAAGGAAAACTAGTCACTGAAATACTTAAAAGATTGATTGTGAGCAAACCTAAGACCTAACCCTCCACTAGTTAAAATCCTCTGAAGTACAGTTCCTAATTCAAGCACCACCAATTTAGCCTTGCATTTCCCTGTCACTGTTTCATTCACAGGTGATATCAATTACTGGGTCAAACAGATTGTCATTAGTGGACAAAATTAGGAGTTACAGACAGGTTTCAGAAAAAGAAAGATGAGGATGGAACAATGGAGGGAGCGGAACTATCCCTTGAATGTTTTCCTGTTTCAGCTTTCCGTAAAGTCCCAGACATTCAGAAACAGAGTGACACGGAACCAGTATCAGTTCAGCAGTTCTCAAAGTAGCTTTACCACTATTTTACTGCCCCTCCGGCAGACATAGCTTATTCTGTGAAATGCAAGGGCGCACACAAATAATGTAGCTACACCAAGCCACACCCTGAAAGACAGGTGACTGCTGCCAACAGACATAACTGCCAGTGTTAGAGTGCATTTAGGGAAAAAAAACCCACAAAACTGCATACAGATGGGAGCTGAAGATCTGCAGTTATGCTTAGGGTAAGATCCTGTCTTTTAAGAGCAATCCAAATTGATTTGGTTTTGTGGTTTTTTGGGTTGTTTTTTTTTTTTTTTTGTTAGCATTGGCACACCGCTCATTTCCCATTGTTGCAGATGCTCAGCGCAACTGTTCTGTTACCTGTACAGGTCTTCCACTTGCATGGTCTCAGAATATTTAGGAAGATCCATACTCTTAAGGATACTCTAAAAATTGAACCAGACTTTCAACCAGCACAGAGTCAAAAACCAGAATCACAGAATGGTTTGGGTTGGGAGGGGCCTTAAAGCTCATCTAGTTCCAACCCCTTGCCATGGGCACAGACACCTCCACTAGACCAGGTTACTCCAAGCCCCATCCAGCCTGACCTTGAATACTGTCTTTATATTCTCTGTGTGCCTTCATTGTGCCCTTCCTGATCTGGAGTGTCAGGTACATTATGATTTTATATTTCTTAACAGAAAGAAGATCTATTAAATATACCAAATTCACAGTCTCTCGCTCAGGAAGTCCCTGACTACAAAATCTCAGAAACCTGAGGACTCACCGGCAGTGTGTTTGTGCAATGCACAATGCTATACGATTTCACTGCTACCTTAAGAGTCCACCATCACAGGTAGGATGCTTTCCATGGCAAGTGAACTTCCATTCTGACCTGGTAAGGCTTTTCTTAGGTGCCTGCAATACGCTAGATTTCTTGGCAACGCACTTCTACAGTAGACATTTATTCACAGTACAAAAACAGAAAGAGGTAAAAAAAAAAAAAAGAAAAAACCATCTGTCTAAAGAAAGTATAATTTGAGAAAACAAGACAAAAAAATTGAGACAGAGCTAAAGCAACTCTTTAAAGACCATGGAACATGTTAGCAACCAAAGCTGTTAATATGCTAATGATTCACAATTCAAATGTGTATCAACATTTATTTCAACGACAGTTCTTTGCTCTGTATTTGTCAAATCTGTGCAATAGAGAATTGACCTTGGCCATATAGCTGGAAGTTCATTATTCTTTTTTTGTTAGTGCATGAGTCACAGAACTTGAATAACAGTAACTGCTGCAATAGCAGGTAAGAAACTGATGAAATTTATCCTTTATTTATCCAGAATTTTATCCTGATGAAATTTAGCCCTTTTCTGTACATCTGCAAAAAAACCTGCTGTATTAAACTACTCCAGTCCTTAAGAGAATGGAGGACTGGGTCTATCTTTAACACCTGACCTCTTCCTTCATTTTTATCCTTTCTTTTCCTTCCCTCCATCTGGATGTCTCTCAGACAAACCCAATGGTCTATAATCTCCACAACAGCAACAGTCCGTATCCCTTCTGTGGCAGAATCTTATTTTGGCTTGGCAAAATTCTTCTGTTTTCCTTTTTTTGGCAACAGCTATCCTTAGAACTCACAGACCATATGCAAGAGCAGAAAAACAACACATACAAAATGCTTGGGCCACCAGTCCTACCATTAGTGGATATATAGTCTACCAGTATAAGTTCACTGGAAAATCTGAAAGCCATATAGATTTGTGGCCGTTGTGGACAAAATCATATAATTACTATGTTCATTGCTCAATCATAATGCCTAAACACTCCTTACATAGAGAATGGAGTGCATCACCTCCTCCAAGCTCAGGAGTATTGCATCCTGACTAGCAGGAAATAGGGCAGGAAGGCCAGGAGGCCTTCATGGATGAATAAGGAACTGCTGAGAAAACTCAGAAACTAAAAAGAACATTCTAAAAGGTGGAAGTGAGGACAGGTGGCCTGGGAAGAATACAGAAACATTGCCCAGGAAGCTAGGGATCAGGTCAGGAAAGCTAAGGCCCACATAGAATGAGTTTGGCCAGGGAAAGATATTGTGTTTGGCCATTGTGAAAGATAACAGGAAGGGCTTCTATATGTATGTCACAAACACCATCGATATGAAGACAGGCTGAGAAACTTTGGGCTGTTCAGCCTATAGAAGAGAAGCTGCTTGGAGACCTCATAGCAGCCTTCCAGTATCTCAAAGGGGCCTACAAGGATGCTGGAGAGAGACTCCTCATCAGGGACTGTAGTGACAGGACAAGGGGTAATGGGTTTAAACTTAAAAAAGGGAAGTTCAGATTAGATATAAGGAAGAAGTTCTTTACTGTGAGGGTGGTAAGGCACTGGAACAGGCTGACCAAAGAAGTGGTAAATGCTCCATCCCTGGCAGTATTCAAGCCCAGGCTGGACAGAACCTTGGGAGACATAGCCTAGTGTGTGGTGCTCCTGCTCATGACAGGGGGTTGGAAATTGATGATCTTAAGGTCCTTTCCAACCCTAACCATTCTATGATTCTATGATCTATATTATTCTCACATTTCTGTCCAAATTATTCAGCCCTCTTTATATTCATATACAGTGCACATTTCATTATTTATATTACTGCAAAAAATAGTGATCAAAATCCCATCAGAATTTACCTCCTTCATAAATGTTAATTTTTTCTCTTGCCTGTCTATTTCAGTCTAAGCTTAGGAAAATGTATTTTTAAAGAATACATGTTGAACTGACTGAAACATGAACAATCCCTCAAATCACAGACATTTAAGAGGCTTCAGTTTTTCTTAAAGTTTAGGCCTATTACAGCCATATCTAAACAAATTACTAAACACATTATTACAGGCTACATAGACGCTTCATTTGACGCTGTGCTTAAGCTTAATCTTTCTTCATAGACATACGTGTAGCTGTATCCACACTGGCTGCAGGGATAGAGTTGAAGTATAAGCCAGTCTGTCTTCCTATCCTCCCTCCCCTGCACACTGCCTGGAGAGACAGTTGGACCACTTCAGTCTAAAGTCAGTGTCTACCATTGAGTAAGCAGTCAGAAACTGGGCATGAGTATTACTTCAAACACTGTGCCAACAAGGCAACATTAAGCTACCATACTAAGTACAGTTTTCTTCAAGTGGCAGATGCATCTTCTGACCCAATTACCTCTCTAAATATTCACGAAAATGTTTGGCCTTAAAATCTAACAAAAGTGATGTGTTTGCACTTTCAGGGTGTAATTCTCCTTGATTCCGAGATTAACACCACTTGCTACCTCATAGGATTTACAGCTTTCCCTCGATTACACAGAAAAGTAAGGTCACTTCCAACTTGCAAAACAAGCTGTAATCTCAGCTGGTGGTTGGCACAGTTCTCAGGCTTTCAACTAAATATGAGTCATACCCATGCTAATCCATCAAAGGTTTGGGTTTTGCTTTCATCATTGGGTTTTTCCTCCATTGCCCTCTGGTGAGGGCTCAAAAGTAGTTTCTCAGGATTTCCAAGTCACACATCATTCCTTTTGTTAGGGTACTCTCAGAGTTACAACTCGGCCTCTTCACTTCCTCCCTGTAGAAACCTTCTTAGGTTTCCAACTGCAGTAACGATTACAATAACAACTATCACTGGCATGATCAACAGCTCTTCCTGAGTCTGGGCATACCCTTCATGCTCTTAAACACACATCTTTTGCAACTTTGCTGATAATGCACAATCTAACAGTCTTGCATTACAAAATACCTCTCATCTTCTGCACTGCCTGAAAACTCAAGTTCCCAATTCCTTTCTTTACAGAATTAAAAATAAAGAACAGAGGATAACTAGAGCTAAGTTCACACTTGAGCACAGGCTAATCTCTCATCTAGTTACTGCTCTGATCCCTACAGCTCATTGTATTTCAGGTGGACATCCACAGATATTAAAACTTGGGAAGTTAATTACTGTCCTTCATGTGAGTGTCAGTAGCAAAAAGTGATAACGTCAGGAACAGCGAAAAATGTGCTTTGTCCATTTGACCGGAGTGACTAAAGCACAAAATATTAATGTCAGAATCCTATCTCTAGTTCAACAGATCAGCATTTAGCTGATGCTAGCCCGGAGCAAGGTTTGCGCTTAATTCTCTGAATTAAGACTTTATCGGTGTGCCCCAAATTACTAACAAAAAACATAATAATAAAAATATCAATAAAATACATTCTTGATGTATTTAACATTTTGGATCTGTATTTCAGATACCTAAGAACCAAAAAAAAAAAAAAAAGGTAAAATACAAGGGCCATAATTCAGCCAGGCATAATTAGCAAAGATCTATAGATGCAGTAGAGCTTTTCCAATCCATGCTTACTAAGAACAGAGTATTAGGCCATTGTAAAAAATCAGATCAATCACAGAGCAAACAGCTCCAATCAGTTCTGTAGGATCCAGCTGCTAACCATGCACTGAAAATAAGATTTGCTTAGTAAAAGCTACAGTGGATTTACAAAGAAAGATCTTCCTGACTCACATGCTTCAGTTTTTCCAGATCACTAGAGTACACAAGCGAAATGCAGTTAACATTGTCCACAGTACTTAGCTATCTAAAAAGCTTTTAGGAAAACTCTTCATTGGAAGAGATTAGGTAATGTAAGAAGTCATATAGGTTAAGCAAACAGACATGAAAATAGATCAGTCTTATGTTCATTTGTAAATATTAATTCATTTGATGACATCCCAAGGATTTACGTAATTCATCTGCAATATAAAAACACAATAATTATTTTGCTGCCTCTGTAAAATATGAAGTAGAGAGGAACAAGTAGCAATGCTTGTCCAAACTCTGTAATTTTTACACTGCCCATTTATGTCACTTTATTCATGTCACCAGAAAATACCTTAGGGTCTGAACCATGTCTCTTTCTTACTCAGTCAAGCACAAGAAGGTGACTTCAGAGACATTTTGCTTTTCAAATTTTAGATCTCATATAGTTCCTAGTTTCCCAATTCGCTACTCTATGAACAACCTTAATATTAAAAGGGAAGAGTATCTTGACAGCCACAGAGTTACTGAGGTCAAACTGCACTCCAGATGGGTGATTCAGAGTCAAAATGCCTCTTTAACTTCTCTTCTTCATAAATACACTTAAATCCTTGCCTTAGGGCTGGGTCCTAGGAGAATATCAATAAAAAGAGCAAGTGCAAATCATGGGGGAATCTAAACAAGCAAGCCTGCTGAGAAAGGAAAGGAAATGATTGCACACAAAAGTCTGGGACATCAATAAAGCATTTTTATTTTGCAAAAAAAACAAAGATATTTTTAATTTAACTCATGCTCTCTCTGAAACTGTATTTTCGTAACTCATTATCAGTGTGCTAAAATGCATGCCCTGTCAGAGCAAATGCACATTTTCCGTAACTGTTTTGTCTTCTGAAAACTATGGAACAAGTGCAAAATTCTCACCTAAAACCAACAGGTAATGATCATTAGCTCATTGCATTATCATGAGAGGCTGCCCAAAGTATCAACAATTTCCCTGAAAAACCCAACACAAATCTAATTGCTTCTTTGTGCATAACATTTCCAAGATAAGCCTTTTCTATCAGGTCATATTGCTGAAACATAGAATAGTTAGGGTTGGAAAGGACCTGAAGATCATCTAGTTCCAACCCCCCTGCCAGGGGCAGGGACACCTCCCACTAAACCATGCCACACAAGGCTATGTCCAACCTGGCCTTGAACACCGCCAGCGATGGAGCATTCACAACTTCCCTGGGCAACCCATTCCAGTGCCTCACCACCCTTACAGTAAAGAATTTCCTCCTCATATCCAATCTAAACTTCTGTTGTTTAAGTTTGAACCCGTTACCCCTTGTCCTATCACTACAGTCCCTAATGAATAGTCCCTCCCCAGCATCCCTATAGGCCCCCTTCAGATACTGGAAGCTGAAACACAGATTACCATTTTTCATCTTGACCTCTGCAATATCTTACTTTCTCATCCTGACACATGCAACTTTGACCACTTTCAATGCATCCACTGTTCATATAACTAAAGTAATTTTCTTGGCTGTACTACCATGCCACCAAAAGACTGCTCTCTTTTTCAGTCTGTCATAAACTTCTGATCCAATGTGAGGTTTTATATTGAATGTGCTTTGTAACTTATAGTACAGTATAGCCTGTGGTCTAAATACGACCTTCCATCTCTATTCAAGCCAACCATCACCATCTATCGGTTCAAATTTCTTTCAGATTCTCTCTCACTTTCTACTGCCTTCTAAACATGGGAGGAATCCTCTCTCTCTACTTAGCCCTGGTGAGGCCTCCCCTGAAGTGCATTGCTCAGTTCTAGGCTTCCCAGTATAAGAGAGCCATGGAGTTCCTGGACCAAGTCCAGCGAAGGGCTACCAGAATGATGAAGGGTCTGGAGCATCTCTTATATGAAGAAAGGCTGAGGCACTAGGTACAATTATACAAATGCAGTGTACACATTATCTGTGTACATCCACTGTGTATGACTCATTGGGCTTGGCAGTGAATGCACAGAATCAGCACTCAACTCCCTTGGCTTGTTTAAAGTAGTTCTCAGCAGCTGTTGTGTTACTACAGCTGTTTACTGTGCAAAACAGAAATATTGCTCCCTTACTCTGTTCTACTTCTTTGTATCTTCTGTGAATCCTATTTTCATCCTACACTTTCTGGGGCAGGAAATGCATTGTGATTTTCAAACTTCAAATCACCCTTTGCCATGATACGTTAAAAAGTATCAAAATGCACAATCTCAGGTTTTCTTGCACTATGCAGTATAATTAACAGTCTAGAATGATTTTTAAAATTATATGATCACGTAACATTTTTCTCACTTTCTTAATCTGGTTGCCCAGAGAAGCCGTGGCTGCCCATCCCTGGCAGTGTTCAAGGCCAGGTTGGACAGGGGTTGGAGCAACCTAGTCTAGTGGAAGCTGTCTCTGCCCATGGCAGGGGGTTGGAACTGGGTGAGCTTTAAGGTCCTTTCCAACCCAAACCACTCTGGGATTCTATGCTTTAGTCATTTGAATGAAAAAGAACAAAAACATATATCTGTATAACCTAGGATTCCTTGCACTTTACAATCATTACCAAACACAAGGTGGAGATTCTGGACTTCATGCCAGCTGAAACAATTGGTGTTAAATCACATAAAGCGAAGATGTACACATCTTTGGTTTTTGAAGGACTTGTTCACTGCGGAGAGTTGAACAGCAGAAATACAAATAAAACCCCTGACAAACAACAAACAAATTGCTCCATTCCCTCCTGCTTCACATCATCACACGGCCAATTTTGGAAGGATCACCTTTCAGATGAATATTATTTATTAGTTGGATCACTTGATAGGTAGAATTTTATCTGTCAAATATTTTACTAGACAAGTAAAATAGTAAAATAACCATTCTGAGCACAGAGTAAATAGCTTCAGTTAGCTGAAGTAAAAAACTGTTGCTCCAGTATGGATCAAACATCATCAAAGTCTTCTTGGTGATTTTCAATATAAGCCAATTGATATTGTACAATCAAATTATGCTTAACTAATACCATCTATACACTGAGTCAGATTTCCCCTTATTTCTACTTCATTTTCTTCATTGTGTGAAATTAAATAATGTGTGAACCTGTACTGACATGGAGTGTCAACCTTGCTTCTTTAGCCTTCTTGGAGTAAAAAAGTCTCAATGGCAAGAAAGGCAATGAGGTGTCATTAATCATGTCCAGATTCTTACTCAAGCTGCTAAATTTATCAGTTATTGTATTGTACCAAGACTATGTTATGGTTAAAGTTTTCATCTATTTCGACTGTCTGGGGTGGAAACCACAAGTGTTCAAGCAACATACCAAGATAAACAAAAATAACCCTTTCTTATGAAATTTCATTAACTGAAACAGCTATATACAAACCATATGAAAAGGACACATCATTACCACAAAAAGAAGCATGATAGGCAAAGTGCTTGCAGCCTAAACTTGCTTTGGACCCCAGTAGTGTAGCCACTGTAAGAGCAGACAGTATTCCCTGTACACAACTATTCAGGGATGTGTGGTTTAACTTTGCATTACTGTGACTTCACCTAATGCTGATCTGCAACTAAGCAATTTATGGATAATTACTAGGAACACAGAAGCAAATATTTCCTTTTTTTTTTTTTTTTTTTTTTTGCTTGAAAATAAAGAATTCATTTTCCCACCACAGACCTAAAATGGAGCTATGCGTGAACTAGATCTCTCCAGGTTATTTTCAATCTCCACACTTGCTTCTTGTTTCATAGAATCACAAAATGGTTTGGGTGGGAAGGGACCCTAAAGCTCATCCAGTCCCAACCCTCTGCCATGGGCAGGGGCACCTTCCACTAGACAAAGTTGCTCCAAGCCCCATCCAACTTTGCCTTTTCAGTAAAACTCTGCAGAAATTTAACATACAGCACCTCTCTTCCTCGCTCAGGTAGAAACTCAACTTAACGCCAAGATCCTATTTAAATTTAGACTGGCATTTAAATACTGTAATTTCAGGGTAAGGTTAAAAGTTGATAATTGAGACTCCAAAAGCATTCTGCAAGGAAGATCAAGGTCTAATTTGTTGGGTCATCCTGTCCTGCTGCCTTCCCCCACAACCCAAAAAAAACCCACCAACCCAAACCCAACAGTTAAAATAAATTATTAGAATAATTATACCAAAGTAATAGGTTAATGAATGGCATGCATTATCAGTCTTCTAAAATTATTTTCAATTCTCCTACACCATTTGACTCTAAAAAAACAACTTATCCAGTTTTATTTATGTTGTGGTTTAAGCCCCGCCGTAAATCAGCCACACAGTTTGTTAGCTCCCCCCACTTCTTCCCCTCACTCCCGGAGGGATGAGGAGGAGAATAGAAAGAATGTAACTCCCACGGGTTGAGATAAGAACAGTCCAGTAACTAAGGTATAACACAAACCACTGCTGCTACCACCAATAATAATAATGACCAGGGAAACAACAAGGTAAGAGAATACAACCGCTCACCACCTGCCGACCGATGCCCAGCCCGACTGAGCAGTGAACTACCCCTTTTGGGTAACTGCCCCCAGTTTATATAGTGGGCATGATGTGCTGTGGTATGGAATACCACTT
The DNA here is from genome assembly GCA_028858755.1 of Ara ararauna. Taxonomy (NCBI): domain Eukaryota; kingdom Metazoa; phylum Chordata; class Aves; order Psittaciformes; family Psittacidae; genus Ara; species Ara ararauna. The sequence goes on from CM054380.1 coordinate 28,470,549, forward strand.
TGGCTAGTTTGGGTCAGGTGTCCTGTCTCTGCTTCTTCTTGGCTTCTCCTCCTCCCCCCTGGCAGAGCATGAGACTGAGAAAGTCCTTGGTCAGACTAAACATTTGAGCAGTAACTAAAAACATCGGTGTTCTCAGCACTGTTCCCATGCCAAAAGTCAAAACCACAGCACTGCACCAGCTACTAAGAAGGAGAAAAAATGATCGCTACTGCTGAATCCAGGACAATTTACAACTTCTGTGAGATTTTGTATAATTTATTAACTCCTACTTCAATAAAATACCAATTCCATAACTCTAGAATTTCTGCCTACCATCTTTCAAAATTTTTAATTTTTCCTTTTTTTTTTTTTTTTTTTGGTACCGAAATATTCCATCTACTTTTGGTCAACAAATTCCTAACATATTTGTTCATTTAATATTTTTCTGACCCTATTAGTATCACTTGCCCTACTTTAATGTATTTTAATCAAGTTCTATTCCTGTCTTTAAAGCAGGATAACACAAAAAGCTTCTGCCCTGAGGACGTAAAGGAAGAGAATGACAGGGAGCCAAAGGAAAGCTTTTTCTAGTTGTTTGAAGATCTAGGCCCTCAGTAAGAGGTAGGTGTCCCTCCAGCAGCCTAAGGGGGAGATTCCAGCTGGTAACACATCACTTCTGCTATAGAACATCTTCAGTGACTTGAGACTTACATAGAAATGCAAGATGAAATCTCCTACTACCTCCATTTTGACCAAGTGGCCTCATTCAGAATTTCCTTCTCTGAGGTTTGATTGGAGAACGGATACAGATAGGAGTCATAGGTGCAAACTGCCTACACCAATAAGACTTTCATCATTCAGCGAGTCACACTCTTGAAACCTGTATTACCTATTGGTTTCAGAGGGATTACTAGCACACTTAAGGATGTACACAAGCATAATTCAAATGGTTTTTAGAATCAGTGACTAATTCACACTAATTAAAATTTGACCCAGATCTGTAATATCTAGGTTAAATGAAATAATTGCTGTCTGAAGGCTTTCTATTGACATGTGGAAGCTTGTAGTGTCATAGTTCTGACTTGTGATAATGCCTCGGTCATTAGCAGAAGCATAACTGGGGGATCTGCCTCAAGCTCTAGACAAAACTTTTGAATAAGTTTGACACAATATAGCCATGATTTAAGTCCAGAGTCAGAAACAAAGCTCCTGATGGAGAATCACTGCCTATCACAGAGTTAAGGCAGCTGATCTAAAGCATCTCCTGGCAGCCCCTGCTCACTGCTCTTGCCGAGCTCCAAATTCAGCAAAAGCCCTTCTTTTTCTCAGAAACAAAATCCTCTCACTACAACAGAATGACAATGCATGTAACTACTGAGGCATTTTAAGATTATACATAGCCTCTGATTTCTGAGATCCCAGAGCTGACCTTGGACTGCATTACTACGAAATACAGCTCAAAAAGTGGAGTTTGCATCAATTCTGCAATATCTCCATCCAATGTATATGTATTTTTCCTGTAGTCAAATTCCAGTGATTACAACCACCTAGGAAAAGGCACATGCCAGAATATACAAACAAAACAAATAGTGGTTTAGGGTTTTTTATTCTTTACTTTCATTCTTCTAGTTTGCAATTTTATACTTTTAAAAGGGCTGTAATGTTCATTTTTGTTTTAAATGAGATTAATATGATCCAGAAAGCTACAAAGACCACCTCTGCAACATTGTCCTGGGTTCAGCTGTAACAGTTATTTTTCTCCTTAGTAGCTGGAGCAGTGCTGTGTTTTTGACTTTAGCCTGAGAACAATGCTGAAACACACGTTTTGGTTGTTGCTAAATAATGCTTACTCCGATCAAGGACTTTTCAGTCTCTCATGCTCTGCTACTGAGGAGGGGCATGAGAAGGTGTGAGGAAGCAGAGACAGAACACCTGACCCAAACTAGCCAAAGAGGTATTCCATACCACAGCACGTCATGCCCAGTATAATTATAACTCTGGGGAGAGTCACCCAGAAGGCCTAGATTGCTGCTCAGGTCAGGTGGGGTATTGGTTGGCAGGTGGTGAGCAATTGTATTGTGCAGCACTTCTGTTTATTGTTTTCTTTTCCCTTTCCCCTTTTAGTTTTATATTCTCTACCTTTGTTGTTTCCCTCATTATTCATGGTAGTAGTACTGTGTTTGTATTATACTTTAGTTATTGGACTGTTCTTATCTCAATCTATGGGGGTTACATTCTTTCAGTTCTCCTCCCTATCCCTCTGGGAGTGGGGAAGGTAGAGGGGGTAGAAGAAGGGAGGGAGTGAGCAAGTGGCTGCGTGGTTCTGAGTTACTGCGTGGGCTTAAACCACCACAAATATGTATGGTTCAGTGGTGATCTTGGCGGTACTTGATGATCTTAAAGGTTTTTTCCAACCTAACTGCTTCTATGATTCTATGTGTTAAAGAAGAGGCAGATATAATAATTTTCAGTTATCAACACTTGCTGCTATATGACTCTCAGGCCTTTTCCTATGCCATCTTGTATGAAATGATGACTTCTGTGAGAAGCTGGATACAATCTACTGTCTCTGTCTCATTGGTTGTTTCCAACAAGAATTCTCAGGTACTTATATCTGCCCAGGTTACTTACCATTTTGACATTAAAGCAATGAAAAGGGACCACTTCCTAATAGAAAACCAAGTCTTATTCTCATCTACCCAAGCTAAATACCATATGTCTACTGAATAAAACACAATGGCTGGAACGGTTGTTGCTGTTAATATTTATGACCAGTTCAGCCTTTTTTTTCCATTTATAAATGATTCGTTAGAGGATCACAATTTCTCCAGATATATAAATTATTAAACATCACAATGAGTTTTCAGGCCCAGGACAGAATTGATTTCAAGCATCTCTCTGAGTATTTTCCTACTGCTGGTATGCTATTCATCATCAAAATTGCATGAAATTGTGCTGTTCCATGGGATGACAACAATTTAAATTAGAAGAAAATGAAAATTGATAGCAGAAGTGATTCCTGATAGACATTAATGTTTGGATTAATAATTCCTAATAAAAAATGTATGAAACTTCATTATCTGCCAAGAAGCTACAGTTAATTGCAAACTCTGCCACTGGTTCCCATTTTGTAATGGCTGTTACTCCTTCTGGACATCATCTTTAGGGATTTTGGTTAGAATCTGCATACAGTATCACAGTTATATCGGCCAATATGTAAATAGTAGCTTGGGAGTCAGCACTCTTAATCCCTTCTGTTTCTTATGACTGTAGATGTGCTACACTTTTGTACAATTATTTCTGCCAACCAACTAGAACAAAGCCTAATATATAGACTAATTTTTATCCTATAGACTGTAAACACTGTAGAAATGGGAATACCATTCCTAAAGAATATAAGTATATGCAATACATTTAAGAAGGGAGATCTTTTTGAAATACTCAAGTAGTTCATAGCTTTACATCACTGAACAACCAATATATAAAATTAACACTTGTTTTACACTTGCATGATTACAAGGTGAATCTTTAGATACTCAAGTAAAAATAGAAAATCAAAAATATCTATTTTTTTATTGAGAAGACTTCATTGTTTACCTGTCTTATAATTGAGGAGTGATTTTATAATGGACTTGCCTTCTGTTTTTATAGAATGAATTCAGAAACCTCCTGTTCTCTTGAAAGTAACACCGATCACTGCAATATTTGCGAGCACTTTTGGGCTGAATACTATGTGCCTTGTCTAAATACTCAATTATTTGGAAATTAAATTAATAACACTGTTAAGATCCTTCGGCAAGTATGTCAAGAACACATTTGTTATAGTTGCACTCCAGATTTGGTTGGCAAATATCCAGATGTCTATTGATTCTTGGGCAAATACAAGATGATACCGATTTCCTAGCTCTTTCATGAAAGCTCACTGTTTTGACATTATCACTGTCATAGCCACCAAATCATGGGCACTCTTCCCCTATCTAATTAATTCCAAATTGACTCGTGATTCCTGAACACTCAGGTTGGACTGTGAATAATGTCTACAAATCAAGCCACGTATTCTGAATTGATTTTGACTCACTTCAGCCCATAGATACCATAAAAACTGTCATACCTCTTTATAATTATCAAGACATGTCATTTTTCCTCTTTGTTTTCATTTGAAGTCATACCCAATCTACATATGTGTCAATACTTCTTTTTTTTTCAGAAGTACTAATCTTTGCTCAAGGATAAGAAACATTTTTGCATCATTCCAATGATAAAATACAGAAGGTTTTATGATAAAGAGTAAGTAAATTTATTAACAATGGTCCTCTACACCATTCCCTACTGGAGAATTTTTCCACTAGTGAGTCAGGTATTAAATTATACTAAAAAATTCAAGGATCTAAAAATTGTGGGCACTCCTGGAAAGTTTCACAGGGCTCATTCAGTAAGTCTTCCTGTAACACAGAAAAAATATGCAGTGGTTTCTGAAACTTCCCCTGAAAACATTAAAGTATAAACTACTTCAACAAATTCTTTGCTTCTTTCGTAAAAGCCACTTATTACAGTAGAACTTTTAAACATAAAGCTGAAAATAATACCTACTAACCTGCAGCTTGAAAAATGTGAGAAGTTATTCCATTCAATATAATACAAGATTATTTCCTTTTGAAAAATATAGCTAAGGAAACCAAGTTTAAGTTAGCTCTTTAACCTGGCTTTTGAACTGTCAGAGTTTTACATTAGTTGATCTGATTCCTGCAGCGTACCTGACTTCAAATTGGTCTTTACAGTAGATTTCTGACCCCGCCCACAACCGTTATCTCACCACAGGAATAGAAGAGCAGCAACATCTAGATGCGTTGTTGAAGAAAATCAGGCTGTCAGGCCAGTTTGCCATGAAACTCAGGAGGGAAACTAATAGCAAATGCAGATTAACACACCTGATTAATATAAAATATATCAAAGAGGGAAGTTTTTCAAGTAATTATAATACTAATCTGAGTTGTGCCACAGATAAATTAAGACCATCTGGTTGTCCAATACTGCATGATGACTGAAAATAAAGGATTCAGAAAGAGAGACAACACTAACTCTTCTACTCCAATGGAAGTAAAGAAAAAAACCATAATTTGCATATCTACAGTAGAGAGATTGGGCAATTAATATATGCCATCAGGTTTCATGCTGAAATTCTTGTGATGTGTGTAAAGATAAATGTCAGAGCAAGATACAAGCTGTTCTGAGGTATTACTGCTGCCTGATATGCCATCAGAGAAAAAATGGGTAAGAAATAAAAACCAGATAATGCCCTGTCATATTTTCCCTTACTGCTGCAAATTCAGGTCTTGAAATTTACCATTTTAATTCTTCTGTACAATGCTTGATATAAATGGGCATCTCTTTTCACTTTCATCACATCTTCCTTTCCACACTCCTGCAAAATTACTACTAATATTCCATAAGGCACAATGTACCTTCCCATCTCTATAGGCAGTCTCCTTTAGCAGAGCACCAGACATAACCTGCTCACTATTTGAAAGACAGATTTTTACAGCTCCTAAGCATCTCTTCAAACTCCTAATTTTTCAGTCCTAATCACTGTAATGTAACTTTGCTAGTGGTGAAGAACCAAGGAACTAGTCTCATTAACCACTTCTGTTTTCCTTTATTCCCAAAGACAGACATGCTCTAATTAACTATTTGCCTTAGATATTCTCGAGACAATAGCCTAGTCCAGGCAGCCTGAGTGGAATTTAAATAGATGGGAGCAAAATGGCAACATCAGTCATTGCTGATGCACTGCCAGATGCACAGAAAGCGAGTGTCAAGATTTTCTTGTCTTATCAGGTATCTCCAGTCTTGTGTATGAACTGCCAGGTATTTCTATCCTGTCTTCTGCATCTCACTGTGGTGAGCAGAAAAGTTTAAAGGGATCTTTATGTTGCTATGAGAAGATTTTGGAGGGTTGGTTCTCTTCAAATACAGTAATTATTATTATTATTGTCATCCTATGCTAACACTTTTAGCCTTTCAGCATAGGAGTGTGGAAGGGAGGACAGGCATCTGGTAAGAGATAATTACTACCAAGAAAGTTCCACAGAGCGTTTGAACTTGCCTTCAGGCCCATTTGAGCATAGGTGATCATTAGATCTGCTTGAAGTGAGGGAGGATAAAGATCTCTCTGAACAGAAATACAATAGTCTTACTGAATGCATGTACTGCCAGAGGTGAACACTGATTCTTGCCCAAAGCACAGTGTTTTCGGTTTAACAGTCAATACCAGGTGTGAAAGAAAGGCCAGTTCCTATACATACTCCCTGACTGTTCTAAAACAAATTGGTTTTCCTCTGGAAAGTTATGGGGGAAGTCAGAATACTTGTGCCACAGAGTAACTATGTGAAAACATGAATCAGGAAATACAGGTACTCATGTCAAGATTATTATTTTCTAGACCAAAAAAAGATGTCAAATTTGACATAGATGCATTTTTCCATCCACAGAGAACTCACTCCTGTCAGCTGAAACCAGAATCCTAAAGGAACACCCCAGATATGTTACTGCAACTTTGTGCAGTTTGGGTCAAGAGCTCTGTGGCAATGACGTGGGCCTCTTAGACTTATGTGCTAGCAGTGAATATGCTGGTGCAATGCTTGTATTGTTTTTATGATATTATAATTATATTGTTATCATTATGCAAATTTTCTTATTAGACATTAATAGAATATTATTATAATATGTTATTATTCTGCAATAGAAAGATGTAAACTGCAGGAAAGACTGGCAAGAGGAGGAGAAAAAAAGCAGCAAATCAGTGCCTTTCTTCATATTGATAGTAAAACATTTAAACTTCATTGCCAGAGGAAAGATGCTTTAATATTTCAGCTTCAAGCTTCCAAGAATGTCATATAAATTGTTGCAGAAAGGTAAAACAATCCCATATACAACTACCACAGGTTCATTACATTTACACAGGGATTGAGTGTGCCCTCAAAAAGTTTGCTGATGACACCAAGCTGTGTGGTTCGATTGATACGCTGGAGGGAAGGAATGCCATCCAGAGGGACCTTGACACATTTGTGAGGTGGGCTGATGCCAACCTGATGAAGTTTAACCATGACAAATGCAAGGTCCTACACCTGGGTCAGAGCAATCCCAGGCACAGCTACAGGTTGGGCAGAGAAGAGATTCAGAGCAGCCCTGCGGACAAGGACTTGGGGGTGTTGGTAGATGAAAAAATGTACATGAGCTGGCAGTGTGCACTTGTAGCCCAGAAAGCCAACCGTATCCTGGGCTGCATCAAAAGCAGCGTGACCAGCAGGTCGAGGGAGGTGATCCTGACCCTCTACTCTGCTCTTGTGAGACCTCACTTGGAGTATTGTGTGCAGCTCTGGTGTCCTCACCATGAAAAGGACATGAAACTGTTGGAACAAGTCCAGAGGAGGGCCACGAGGATGATCAGGGGACTGGAGCACCTCCCATATGAAGATAGGCTGAGAAAGTTGGGGCTGTTCAGCCTGCAGAAGTGAAGGCTGCGTGGAGACCTCATAGCAGCCTTCCAATGTCTGAGGGGCTGCCTATAGGGATGCTGGGGGGAGGGACTCTTCATGAGGGACTGTAGTGAGAGGACAAGGGGTAATGGGTTCAAACTTAAACAGGGGAAGTTTAGATTGGATATAAGGAGGAAGTTCTTTACTGTAAGGGTGATGAGGCACTGGAATGGGCTGCCCAGGGACGCTGTCAATGCTCCATCACTGGCAGTGTTCAAGGCCAGGCTGGACAGAGCCTTGGGTGGCATGTTTTAATGGGAGGTGTCTCTGCCCCTGGCAGGGTGGTTGGATCTTGATGATCTTAAGGTCCTTTCCAACCCTAACTATTCTATGATTCTATGAGGTTAAGCATTCACATTTCATGCATATTATTGCATAATGGATGATTCAGTATCATAAGTCAGTATTCTATTACCTTTTTACTATGTGATGTAACTGTGTCTTAATTCATCGACTAAAGGTAAAGACACAATTTTAACAATTTTTTTAAATATATGAAGGCAAAGAGACAAGCAAGGGAGATACTGTACAGACCTGCAGTCAATTAAAGCAAGTAGTTTATTTGAATACCTTCTTTCTTATAATTTTTATCCTTGGATAACCTTGCCAGAAGATAAAGTAGTATTGCCTGAATTGCCATGAAAATGCCATTCATTCCAGTGGATCTTCCATGTACTGATGTGTCCCAGTAACGATAAAACAGCACACACAATTCAGCAGAGATTTCCCTTGGTTACTTTATTACACTTAATGACTCTTTTCACTCTTGGGAACATATTTCTCTATATATTTCACCACAAAATGGCATGGTGACTGGTTGCACAACAGTCAGAGAGCCTAGTAGTGTCCATCATTTATCTGTATATGCTTCATTTAATATGTACTGCTTCGATCGTTCAGGTCATTAAAAGGTCTTAAAAACAAGACTCCCCAAGAGAGCCTTCAGTGAAAGCACTTGTTTTGCTATCTTTTCCAGAGATACTCAGGCAGAGACATCCAGCATCTCTGCGCACTGCAGAGTAAGGAGCACTGGTTCATTCCTGCTGGTTGCTGTGGCACCCCAGTAGGGGTCCATTTTCCTGAATTACAAAGCACTGAATGACTGTAGGTCATCAAAGGTTGACAAAAATTGCTGTAATTTGCCTCATATTTGCATTTGAAAGTGCCTTTTTGGATGTCACCACTTAATGAAGACTAGGTTTGATAGACAGTGTTCAGAAACAATAAACCTCCTTGCGCTGACACACAGGTCTGAACTATCACTCCTTGCAAGAGTCCTAGCTCAACATATCCTCCTCATGTTGTAGATATTGATAATATTACTTTTGCTTTCTGAATACTGGATGCTTCTCACTTTTCTCTTGGTCATATGTTTACAAGAGCTCACAGAACACACTAGTATCCTGCTGTTATAAAAAAAAATATTGTACAATGGGATCTCCTACTAAGGCAAAATGCTAAATTGAACATTGTCAAGCCCAAACTCTTCCTGGAAAAGGTGAACCAAAAGGCTATTTAAAGAGCACTCTTTTGCATTAGCTACAGTGTAAAACACCAATTTAAGGCCTGGAGGAAAGGCTAAAGGAATTGACTAGCAAGACAGAGCTGACATATACTGAGGCTGGTTATCTTTAGTGTCAATGTCAGAGGCAGAAAACCACCCCTAAAGCAAGTTTGATTAATGTTTGCTTTTATCCTGTGGGTTTTGGTTTTTATTTTTCTGGTAAAATTTAGACATAACCTTGTTTGTTTGTTTGTTTGTTTGTTTTTAATTTCTACTTGCTCCCAGCTATTGCTTGTCCCACTTGCTCACTTTATCTTCTTTTTAGGATAGTTGTGGAAAGTAGAAATCAGAATCATGCCTATTTGAATTTTTATAGAGCATCTAGCACAGGTGGTACTGTTGCTGTGCTAAGGTTGTACACTGATAATACCATGCTCTTTAGGTACTCTATTGCAACCTAACTCTCAACAAAAGGTACACAAAGAAACAGATGTATCACACAGTCTCTAAGCAATACATTTGCTGAAATATAAATATATATACATTCAAAAAAGAAAACATCATAGAATCATAGAATAGTTTGGGTTGGAAAGAACCTTAAGATCATCTAGTTCCAACCCCCTTCCACGGGCAAGGACACATCCCACTAGACAATGTCACTCAAGGCTTTGTCCAACCTGGCCTTGAACACTGTCAGGGATGGAGCATTTACCACTTCTTTGGGCAACCTGCTCCAGTGCATCACCACCCATACAGCAAAGAACTTCATACCTGGTTAGAGTGGAGAGTCAAAAAACATGTTCTTCCTTACATGAGTTGAAGAACACCTTGTCCAACACAGATGAAATTTAAATGCAACTCTAAAAAAGCTACAGATCCATAAAAAATATTGGGAAAAAAAATACAGGTGCTTTATCTCTTGACAGGATTTTCATGTTATTATCTGTCTGCAGCATTTTTTGGTCATGGGGATGTTTTACCTCTTTACAACCTGACTTAACAAGGTCAGTTTTCATTTAACCTCAAGGCTAGCAGAGAAAACAAAGTAGCACAGATTTCCTACATACATTGTAATACCTATAAGCATAAAAGGAGGGAGAAGAGTTCTTCACTGTTCTTCACTACAAGACCTGGCTTCTCAGGAGCCCGTATTTTCTGTCAAAAGCATTTCAGGACATGCACTAATTGTTCACTTTCAGTAGCTTTTACTCTTTACTGCTTCCCTTTGCAGTGTCTTATTAATTTATCAAATGTGTGGGATACAAATGTTTCTGCCTATTAATACTATTTAAAAATTCATATGGTAGAATGCTTTCTATTTAAGCACCAAAGACAGAAAGCCATCAGAGCAAATATCTACATACTTTTTAAAGTTCGGTCTCTTGAATAAAAGGGAAAATACTAAGTCAGAAAGAGGAAGGCCAAAGTCAACCCCCCCCCTAGTGAGCCTCATAAGGAGGCTATAGACAGAGTTTATGCGGTAAAAAATTGATCTCATATTTTGTTTCTAACAAGGATATAAAGTCTGAAAGCACACCAAATTCTGACATTTGTATTCCTTTGAGAATCTAAAGTTTTGCTTCTTGGTTTGCTCACGGCTATATCAGTCTCATCAAGGCTGACCAACTTTGGTTATATCTCACTCAAATTTAGCTGGTGTTGTTAAGCAAGGTAGCGAACCTGGCTGCAGAGGAGGGAGACCTGAGTGTCCATGCCAAAGTAAACATCTACCTTTGCCTGTGCTTGTGTAAAATACTTGAAGCAACCAAAGATTATCTTTCTACTTTGTTTTGTTTACCTTTACATAGCTTTGAAACACTTCATACATTTCTTGCTTTGAAAAATAGCTGTAATTCCATCAAGTTGCAATGAAAACAGAGGGCTCTTACATTATTGTACTTCTTTCACAGAATATATGAGCATACAAATATGTATGTGTATACATACGCTTACTTTTTCCTTTGTATCTCTTGAATGATACACATTTTAAAATTCATATATTGCTCAAGAACCTCTTTACTTAAGGTTCTTAAGAAAACTACTTAATAAGCTTTTTGTTCTCTGATTTTAATTGCAAATTCTTTCTGCTCAAAATATCTAATGGTCTTTGCTATTTATTTGCAAGAGCTGAGTTTTTTTAAATAACAGGGACCATACCTTCAAGTAGTTTAAATTGCACTACCTGCATAGAAGTCTGCAGAACGAGACTGGTATTTTGTCTTTCCCAAGTGGATTGACTCTTACAATTGTTAAAATATAGTTCTGCCTTACAAACACCATACACACGTATTTCAAATACAAAAGTTTTTGGTTCCTAGTCAGTGACTTCATAATCTTTAGATGAACAGATGTGCCAACTGTGTTACATACTGCACCCTGTAAACATGTCTGTTTACCTAATGAACCTACATCTTGGAGTCTGTGTAACTAAAGATTTGCCAGTTTTTAGTTTAAAATGCAGTTAGCAAAGGCTAGTCACAGTCAGGCTAGGCAGCTGTTTGTGCTTTAGAGAACTGCTAGATTCTGACTTGCCAAAGATATAATATTTAAATGAACTGTTTATTACAATCCACACTAGTTAAAATTTAGATTACATTTTTTTGTGTGATTTTATGTAAAATTATACTGAAATTAATTATTTGGCATCACTTTATATAGCATCATAAAGTGTTTAAATTAATATTAAAATTACAGATTTTTGTCTATAGGATATTTCAAAATAAGTTGCAGAAAAAATAGAACATGAGAACTTCCATGAAATTCTTGTAAATCAGCAGGAAAAATCAGGCCCTTTGGAGTGCCTTAAAGGAGGGTAAATGTTATTTTACGTAAGCAAAGTAGGACCAGATTTCTCACTTCAGTAGAAGTATGCTTGCCTACCAAGAGAAGTATGAGTAAATTTGCTCTGCTCCTAATTGCAAACTTCCCTGAGCTCTGCTTTGCACAGGGATTTCCTTACTGTGCAGCAATTTCCAGGCTACATGCCCTTACTTTACAGCTCTTTGCTCCTGGGTGTGCTGGGAGGTATGCAGCAGATGGAGAGAGCAGACAAGGATCATTCAGAGAGTTCAAGGAAGGACATAGACAGATGACTGCACATGATTCAGGTTGCAAGTCTGAAGCCATACCTGTCTCTGAGAAGCAAGTAATGGCGCACAACCATGCCCCTGAGCCATTACAAGAGCTACCCAAACCACCTTTAAAGCATAATCTAAATAATTTTGAGTTTCCTACTACACTCCTAGTTGGTCAGTGCTAAAGTTATAAAAACAAGATCAAAAGATAGTTTCACCGTTCAAAGTCTGCAGCAGAAGTGTCAGCCAAAAGACCATCCTCCCTTCATAAGAACAACTTTCTTAGACCAGGTTTCTTCCAGTCAGACTAGATGACTTAGGGCTGGAGTGTCTGGCTCCAATTCCCCCCTCATAGCTTGAGCCCCTAAGCAGTGAAGCACTGGAAAGGATTCTGGCACATGGAACCTCCCAAGATGCCAAAGCAAATCACATTAAAAAAGTATTTTAATGACAATTGTTTGAGTCTGGGGAAAAGCGTTTTGCAATGCTTTGTATAGTTATTAGAATAGGTTACTGAAATCTTAACAACTACAAGTTCAATTCAAGATTTAGAAAAAATAATTGTTGCTCATTGGACCAAAATATTAATGAAAATAATAAAAGCAAACACAAAAGAAATCTCAACATACTGTGAAAATCTACTGGCTGATATCAATAACTTACATTAAGCTGTGAATCAGCTTAGATGTCACATGAAAGTGATTCTGGACATTTTTGATATCACCTTTAACAACAAAGAAGAAAACAGCCTAAATTAATTTGCTCTTGAAGAATGCCATCTGATCAGAAATACATCATAATGTTTCCCTTATGCTGTTTTCAGAAACATAAGGCTGCACGTAGTAGGTTTCTGTGAAGAGTCTGGACGTTACAAAGATGACTTAAGTTTTTGATAGCTCTGAAATCTCATTAACTGTTCTGTCAAGTATAGCCCCAGACCTGTAACAAAAGGAAAAGCACCTGTTACTGCATTTAAAATTCCCTTTTAGAAGTGAACTTCTTGGGTAAGTGTTAGGTGGCCTGACAGGTCCTTTCGTATTTCTCTCAACTTTTACAAATGTAAGTCCAGGACCCTAAAACAAACAATTCTTATATATTAGAAATAATTAGGGAATTCAGCACAATCCTGAAATGATGGGAAGAATAAGAAGTGATAGAAATGTGCAGCCATATGCCTCTGGAGAAAAATAGCAATAGAATAAAGGCTTTGGAAGCTTGGACCATTAAAAACAATGATCCCATTCCTAAATGGACAGCAAATTATTTGCTTGTTAGTTTTTGAGAATTCTGCTTTTCTATGTTCATAAAGATGGTTTGGAAACTTATTAAAAAAACCATTAGTATTAAGAGACAACATTAATTGAGCAAACGTCACAAATGAGGAAAACCATTGCACCTGCACTTACAAAGAGTTAAAACTTTGAGTGCCTGTGTTGTTAATGAAAGAGGAGAAACTTTGAAATAGCTTCATTATAGTAAACTTCAGGATTTGGAGGCAAAAGAGGTTAATAAATTTAACTAAGCAAGCTAAAAAAGACTGTACTTGCAGTAGAAAAGTTCAACAGCATTAGAGCGAAGTTACTTTTAGAAATAAATGTCTGTTTAAATAGCTATATAGGACCCAACACACATGTAGGATAAAACAAAACAAAAAAAAAACAAACTAAAAAGAGCTGACTGCACACTAATAGGCAGTTGCACATTAAATGACAGCAGGAATTGCCAACAATGAGTGGTCTAGAGTGCACCTTCAAATCATATAAAAACAAAAGTATTCTAGAATACAAGTGAATTTTGGAAAAACCTTTACTTGGAGACTTTTAGACATTTAGTGCTAACATCAATGGAATACACAAGCTGCTCTGTGGTCAGTTTACACAGTTTTAGGTACCCCAGCAGCAGAGGCAGGGTCAAAACATGGGCAAGGTAAACCTCAGCAACCAGCCCAAACTATGCTTTATGCTTGTAAATTAGATTTTAAGTATTAGTTAATGCTTCTGTCTCATCTGAAGATGAAAATAAATCAAAGGGATATTTATATTCTACTCAGATTAAATTTTCTTTTCTACTGGAGAAAAAACTGAGATTTTCATTCCACAGCAACAGATCTGTGGGGATTATGTGGAAGTTTTCCTCTTCTTTTACCTCCTATCCCACCCTGTCTTGCTTCTACAAGGGCTTGAAAAGCCCAGGTTACAACTGCCTCTGGATGTCCTTGGTGGAAAAGCAGTAGGTGAAAAAAAAATGCTTTTCTTCTGGTGTTTTCCTCTCAGTGCATCTTGCCTTTGGTCAAAGACATTTTCATCCAACAACCAGAACATGACATCTCTGCCATTATTATTGCCACTATACAATCCAAAATGGTCATCCTTTGTTTTACTATATTTATTTTCATACATGCCTGCTTCCCACTGTGTTTAGATATTGTGAACACACCATAAAGCATGTGTTCTAATAATTTTGGAGACCTTCTGGCAAATATTTCAGACAAGCCATGTAATTTGGTTTTAAATTGAGTTAACTGATGCTCCCAAGCTCGGGGTTTAGCCTGGAAAAAATAGCAATGTCTCAGCAGAACAGCAGAGGGAAACAGAGAGACAGTTCTAAGTACAGTATTAAACATTAATAATCACTAGTGACAGAGGTTTGGTGGGTGAAGTGAACTGGGAAGTTTAACATCATCAAATTTAAACTACAAATTGAAAGGTTGAGTACAGAGATTGACAGGCAGAAAGGGAGGTATGCACAAGAACTATAATTTATTAGAATAATTAAACCATTAACTTACATTGTGCCTTTCAACTTCAATGTTCTAAGAATATGGGTGTGACATATCCTTGCACTATCACACACTGAAAATGTGGAAAAAGTTTTCTTCTGGAATACACAGCTTTCTGCAGCTCATAAATGAATTTTTTTAATAAAATTTCAATGCCATGTGATTCACTTAAACTCTCAAAGTAGGCAAAATACAGAAAATACTTCCTAAAGTTTTGCCAGAGCTAGTTACCTGACAGTCACTCCAGCTTCTCCCTAAACATCTGTCCCAAGGCAGTACTGTCCATCTAAATCCATCTAAACTAATATGTGACCATCCGTCTCACGGTCACATATGAGTCAGCTGCGAATACACAAGAGGGCAAGAGCCCTTCTGTACTTAAGCTTTCTATAGGAAGAAGGGTAATTCTGGAACTTGAAACCTGGAAGGCATTTTTTCCACTACTATTTTCTATTGAATTTAACTATCTCATTTAACAACATTTATGAATTACCTACTTACAGTAATCCCTTTTTTCCTCAGCATTTTTAGGAAATGCCTTGCTCTTTCTTCAGTCCTTTGTACTACTTAAGATGACTGGTTCTTTCTTCTTTCTAAAGCCAAACGTGTTGTCCAAGCCATGCTCATGCCCAAGGCTTTCATTTATAGAATTTGACATTTTTACAACTGGCATAAAGGACTTTTTAAGTCTTAGTATTCTGTAAGATGGTAATGATATATTCTCTCATGTAAAACTACTAAGGTCTTCAGTGCATATACCTGGATATACATGCATATACCTATGTGCACGTATGCACGTGTGCCATGTGTATAGAACATAACATATATACTTCACAATAAAGAGAGGATGCTGACAAACCTAAATAAAGCGATGATAATAATGCACAGACATGAAATAAGAGGAGAAAACATCACTTCCAATTATCTTTTCTGAACTAGGTAAAATATGTTAATTATTAGTGCTGGGTTTGTGAAACTGTTGAATCTCTCTTGCAAATTAAAAGAGACTTTATCTTCAGTGGATATTACATAGCTCACAGACTTTATTCAGGTAATTCAGATGGTTTCGCTACCTGCAGGGAAGATCTTACTCCCCAGAATGTTTCACTCCGCAGTCCTTGATCTCTGCATTTCACACCCCACTGTCAATCAGTGTTGATTTTAGTACTAATACCATTCTCAATTCACTTCATTCTACTGCAGTCTATTCTGTCATACTTCAGTCATGTTGACCAAGAACATACTAACTGGTGTGTGTATCACATAGATGCTTACTATACCTTAAAAGTGCTCTAGACAAAAATTTAGGACAATTTTTTGGTTACCATTTTTTCTCTGTGGCTGCCATGGTAGATCTGTCCTATAATATTCCAAGTTCTTTAAATCAATACTCAATTAACTAAAACCACCCTAAACACTACTGTACACCCAGCCTTTGTGAACATGCATAATGCACTGAGTGTGCATGTGTAACCTTCCAGCAGAAGAATAAAGAATTTATTATAATTAAATATGTCAAGATGGAGCAAGGCGAGCAATCTTCATTTCAAATTTAATCCACATAATTTCATACATGGCATATTAATTGTACATATTCTTTTTCTGTATTTGAAATGTTTCTCTAGACTTCATGACCTAAAACTGTCTTCCTAAATTTAGCTGGAAGAACTGAAAAAGTAAATGATAATATATGTGTCACAATATTAAACCAGGCATCCTTTTAAGTGCAAATTTTTGGTTGGTGTGCATTCAAACATTAAAACTATGAAAATAAATAATCATGCTGTGATTGATTCTATCTTCCTATCAGTCAGAATATGGTATGTGATTTTTCTACACTGTACAAGTCCTGTCTGCCATGAGAGGAGACTGGCTGGCACAAGACACTTGCAAGCAGAACTGACAACTCGTGCTGAGCTCTAGGAATTATACTGTTGTTGAACAGCCATGTGGAGATAGCTTCTAAAATGCTCCTTACAAAAATTCAGTGAAGAGAAAAAGAAGAAATGTCAACAACCATGGGAGGATAAACAGCTTATAAGATTAATTCTTACTTGATACTCCTTGAATCTTTTACATCTCAGAACAAATTGTATGAACAGGTATCCAATTCTCCAGCTTCTGATCCTAAGAGATTTAGGCACTTAAAGGTATGTAGAGCAATCAGAAGTGACTATGTTACCGTAGCAAAACATGCCAGCATTTGCAGTAGAGCCCTGATAACAGACTGCGTATATGCTATTTTCCTGACCAGTTAGGAAGAAAAACACATTAGCATAAGCCAAGAGCACTTAACCTTTCTGACCAGGTGGAAGTAGTGAACTGTTCTACATGATTTTGTGATCATATGAATCTATCATGCAGAACTCTATAAGCAAAATAAAGTTTAACTAACCATGTTGACTTAGCAGACAAAATGTAAAATCTCATTACTTTAATTTTCTAATAGTCTGCCAAGGCTCTCATGGCTTCCAAAAGCAAGAAACATTAAAGGTCTCACAGGTTACCCAGCTCTTATATATTTCAGAAGGCAAATTAGATTGATAGCAATTAAAATTAAAAGTCAAAGTAGGATGGAAGGATAATGATTGAAGCAGTCCACAGAATACCTCAGTATAAAATAAAAATCACAGAAAAAAGTCATTTGTAGAAAGAAATACATTTTGTGCAGTTATTCCAAAAAAATAAAATTAATCCCATTAGTAGCATTAAAACTGGGCCATGTGGAGTTGAGTGCTGCTGCCTTGTCCTCCCAACCACTTGCTTGAGGCTTATAAGAATCATAATCATAAAAGCATGCTTCTAAAGGGAATAGAAACTGCTCCAGGTAACCACGCCCCTCTTAAACCAAGATGATTTAGACCTCAAAAGTAAATAGGCCACAGTTATTACAAGCTAAAGAAATTAGGATAAGATAACACCAGAAAGGTAACAATTTGCAAAAGAAGAGCAATGATCTCCTGTGGAGATTTTCAAGGATGCAGCAAGAAATTTGCAACCTGTAAGAAAATTCTGCTTCTGCAGGTACCATACTGTACAACTGCCAGCAATATGCAATTTCTCTTTCTTTAGCCATAATAGGATATAACAACCACCTTTTTTTTTCCTAAAACTAGGCTTCCATGAAGTGGTTTCTCACTGCAAACAGTGAAAATAACCTTGCAAACAAGCAGAAGAGATTTTTCAGTTTCAGCAATGCAGGTGGGTAACATATTCCCCTACAGCCTAGTATATTTTGACAGCTTCTCTTCTCAGAATCTCATCCCAGGTCTTATCTGCTACTCACTAATCATCTCTCTTCTTGCTTAGCCCCACATCTTCCCTTTCTTAAAATCAGAGTTTAATGCTTCCCTTCTTTGCTGTTTTAGAATAGTCTGTTCTCTGTGTTCAGTTAGCAGGATACTTCTATGCAGTGCAAGAAAGCAGGTGAGATTCAGGCAAGACATTAGAAGAAAATTCCAGCGTTAAAAATATAGAGGAGAGCCACCCTGCAGGAAGACTTGTATAGGTTGCAAGAGTGGGCTAAGAAGAAACTTATGGATTCAAAAAGGACAAGCATAAGGTCTTACACTTCAGAAAACACAATCCAGGAGTGCAGGACAGACTAGGACATACCTGGCTGGGGAGCAGGTCTGTGGAAAGGGGTCGGGGGGTCCTGATGGACAAGCTCAGTATAAGTGAACAGTGTGCAGCTGTGGCAAAGAAAGCCAACAGGGTGCTGGGGAACATCAATTAGGACATCACCAGCATAGATAAAGATGCTATGATCCTACTCTACTCAGTGCTTTGTCAGCCCACACCTGGAATGCTGTGGTCAGTTTTGGTCCCTGCTATACAAAAAAAGACATGCAGAGGCTTGAGAAGGTCCAGACAAGGGCCACAAAGATGATCCAAGGACTGGGAAACCTGTCATATGAGGAAAGGCTGAGAGAACTGGTTTGTTTAGCCTTGAGAAAAGATAGCTCTGGGGAAACCTTGTCACCATGTTCCAGTGCTAAATGGGTTGCTATAAAGAAGATGGAGACTCCCTTTTTACAAGGAGTCATGTGGAAAAGACAAGAGGTAGTGAGCACGAGTTATTCCTGGGAAACAATTTTTCACAATGGGAACAATCAGCCATTGGAACAGTCTCCCCAGTGAAGTGGTGGACTCCTCAGTCTTGGACACTTTAAAGATTCAGCTGGACAGGGTGCTGGGACATCTTGTTTAGACCTTGCTTTTGCCAAGAAAGGTTGGACTAGATGATCCTTGAGATCCCTTCCAAGCCAGTATTCTATGATTCTAGGATAATTTTATTTAACTCAGCTAGTTTAGAGTGTTACATACATGTAAGGATAATCAGCCCTAATTTGGGTGTTATTTTAATATACTTCTAAAATATCAGGAAAGTATACGTTTATAAAAATTATTCAAGCCATCAGCACTAAGAGAAAAGCCACTTCTTATGTTCAGTTAATTGATGGAACTCAGTCATCCCCAGGGACACTCTTGCTAACTGATGTTATTAGCTGCATTTTGAGACTTCAGTCCTAGAAGCATTAATGGAAACATGTGACACATCTGGGTAATCCATGAGACTGAAAGAAATACTTTGCAGATATGGAAATAACCCAGAAAATCACTGCCTAAAGACCTGCGTAGTATTCTCATCTATTTTAAGGTATAACAGGGGGAAAAACAGGGGTGGGGAGAAAGCATTCCTGGGTAGCAAGAAATATTTACTGTATTGTTTTTTTAAAAAGAAAACATATTGTCCATGTTGCCATAATAATTTCAGAGCACCAATTCCTTTATTTGCCTCAAGAATAAAGGCCCAATTCATATATGTTGTACCAGGTTTATCCTTGTGAATCTCCTTTGATATATGTTCATTTTTCTATATACAGATTGATGGTGAGCTTACTCAGGACCAAAATAGGCAAACACAGCAGATTATTTATCTTTTAACCTACTTACAGAAGAGGCTTGTTTAGAAGTGCTTATTTAGAAGTTTGCAATTATTTAAGCAAGAATACTGACAGAATAAACTGGTAATTCAGTTTTATTTAAACCATTGGACTGGTTTGATATTTATCACCGTGGACCAGATTTGAACTAATAACACAACCTTGCAGGAGAAGCATGAATCTGTTCTACAATATATGATGCGGAAGGATAAATAAATGAGTTTGGCACTTTTTAACACTGAACTAAAACTGTACGGTTTCCAGATATTGGAATTGTGCCAGAAGAGCTTAGTACGTCACCTGAAGACAGGCAATTCCACTGCAGTTATTGCTCTGCTTAACTGAAATTAAGAACATGGATTTATTACGTCTCAAATATGCATTAATACAATTTATAGCCAGGGTCTGAGAAATGCCTTCCTGAGCACAAGAAGATTTATTTTACCAAGTTATCCAGCAGCCTAAAAAAATCCTGTGTACTCTTTCAGCCACACAGACTTCTATATTTTTAGGTTCTTCTCCTCATTAATTTGCTAAATTCTCTTTTCCAACTAGGGTCACTCCAGATGTTCTATCTTCCCCATTTCTGGTGTATGTGTTGCAGTTGTAGTCTTCCAACTGATCCAAAGAAATTTCAGAAAGCATTTGCTAACTAGACAAGTTGACTGCAGAGAAAACTTGCATAAAAAGTGGACAAGCAGAAAGAGAAGTTTACTCTTAGAAGAAAAGAAAGTCTCGTACAACACAACATTGAAAACAAAACATGATTAATAACTATCTTCCCATGCAAATGCAAAATGGTGTGGTACTCATTTAATGCCATTTGCCTTGAAAATGAGAAACAAACTTAATAACTGTTAAATAAAAAAAGGAAACATTCAAAATGCCTGTTTTCACAAACCTGTGTAATAGCAACTAAATTAGCCAACATACACTCAGCACTCCTGGCATTTTCATGGCTTTACCTATAAAACCTTTACAAAATAGAATGCATTTAGAAATATAGTTCAGATATAACTTACTAACTTTACAAACACTGACGCTGACAGAATTACTTTTTCCATGCCCTCTATCAGGACAAATCCTTCAAACTACTGAATGCAGTTACCAAGATGAAGGTTGGTCCAAGTGAAGGACATGTATCCCTCACTCTCCAGGGAGAGCTTTGTCCTAAACTACCTCGCTACTCAGTGAGGGTGCACACTAGATAACTGCAGGAGATCTGTATTCAATTAAAGTTTGAGGTCTACTTTCAACAATAACACTAACTTCTAAAATGATGATTTGATCTCTCTTCTTTAAGGTCTGTGCTTTGTTTGGCTTTGGTTTTGGTTTTGAGGTGGAGAGAGATACTTCTGCCTCTTACTAGCAGAGAGTTAATTATTTGATCTTTTAAATACCTAGATTCTGGTGTCTAGACTGAATCAGTAGATACTGTCAAAAAATGCAGAGGAAAATGTTAAATAGCATTATAGAAAATGGCTATGCCTTGGGTAGAGAAAAGGAGACATAAGCAAAGCTCTTTTTGTCATGCAAAGATTAGGGTGTTTTTCACTGTGTTAATAGAAACACAGGAGATGCTTCTCAGACCTGTTGCTAAAGAATAATGATAACCAAGGGCCGAACCTTGAAAAGCAAAACTTGATTTCTCAGCTGAGCAAATTAGCCAAGGGAGGGTGTTGCACTTGGGTAAATATACTGTTTTCAGGATCTGAATTAATTCTGATATTACAGATAATTATATAGTCTGATGCACTACAATATAGTATTTTTTATTATAGCTGAAAAATCAGAACAACAGGATTACTGACATGCCTAACTTTAGACATACTTGTTAAATATCCTCATAAGCCGTACAATTATCAGTGGCCTGTTTAAAGGAATATTTAATCATAATTAAAAATTAATATACTTTGTGGTGTTTGTATTCTGACTATACTAGCAAAAACCTGAAATTCACAGTACACAGAATAAAAAATATGTATGCCTCGGGACAGAAGCTATTTGAAGAGAAGACCTGAGCTCCAAAGCATGCTGCCTCACTTCTTGCATCCTATCTTATGGTTTCAATTTCCTCATACAAAACTTTATCTCAAAAGTAAACACACAGAAGACAAAGGAACAATACTAGAGGAGAACCAAAGCAAGTGAAAAGAGAATTCAGGATCCTCAGTCTGACCTTTACAACACCGTAAGTGCTTCTTTTTATATCTCAGGGAAAAAAATAGCAAAAGCCATTAGGGGATTCAGCCCTGTTCTAATACAAATCAAACTCAAGCATATAAATACACTGAGGAAAAGGAGAATCAGGAAAGAAGGATCCACAAAACATTATTTTTCCTCTTTTGCTTCTAGAAAATTCTTTAAGAAAATATGGTTTCCATTAGATCTATATACTGATTTTGACAAGCACACAATGGGCAAAGAACATAAAAAAAGTAATTATGAATTTATTTGATTAAAATTTTGGAAGAGGGCAGTGGGAACCCCTTTTTCCAATTGATTCCACAACATCTACTGTTTCTTTCCTACCTGTGCCAAAGGAATTAGCAGCTTCTGATCACATACAGCAAGATCACAAGCTACATGGGACAGTGTGCCCTGCCAGAGTTCCCTGTCTCTGTATTCTGCCACTTTTTCCGCAGCAGTTCATTGAAGCAGGCAAGGTTTTAGCTTCAGGTGGTGGGAAAAGCATCTCACGATGAGGACTGAAGTAAACTAAAACAGTCCTTGAGCAAAGAGATATTGTTCAACATATTGATGGATAAGCAGAAATTTTGCCCTTCCATACAAGGGAAAAGAGTCTAAGATAAATAATCATCCTTTTCTCTGTTAGACTTCTCTCATTGCTTTCTAAAACCAAAATAGAATTTTCTAAAGACATGTGCAGTATTTCATTTGGCATTATTTCACTATGACATCAAGGATGACTGATCCTATTGTTCAATTGATCCCACTATAATTGGTTGCACGCTTCTTTTTTTTTAACAGTAAGAAAAGACTTTTCAAAATTAATTCATTTGCAACAAACATATTTTAGTTGCATCTATGATCACTTATCACCACATATCACCACAGCTCTATACTCATACTGTAAATTCTCACTTCATGTTTTCCAGGAAAACATCTATCTTCATGTCTTTGCTTCACCGACTACAAAGGACGCAGTTTAGAAATCACATAAATTCTAGCCTTAGCTACAGATTCCAGAAAAGCAGTATAAAAATAAATTCAGGCTTTATAAAACTGTGTTTTCTAAAGATATGGGTGCTACATAATTAAGTCTAAAGAACTTAGATTATAAAACATAAATTTGAGGCACGCATTGCTGTACAATATAGGTATTTTAAGTGCTGAAAGGATGCCTGAGTTTATTCAGATAGCAGGCAATGATTAATCACGTAAGCAGAGTATATATTGCACATTAAAAGTGGAGCAGGGTCTTCGTTCATCTAGAGTACAAGTACAAGATGCAAATTTATAACTATGCTTCAATACCCCCCAAATCTCTGTACCCTTTATTATGAAATATTGATATGGATAGCAGGAACCAGCTGGCACTCTGGCATATTTGGAGGATGCTTTTTCCCATATGACTGCATTTCTACAGAATGACTGTTGAGGGTGCAGAGACAAAAGCATACAATGGTTTTCCCTGGCCTAGAATTTTGCTGAGTTTTTGCATTATCACTTCCCAGGTTATCACCTCTCAGGCTTGGTCCTCTCCTTCTGGTGAGTTTTAAAGAAAATTTTAGGGAGGACTCTTCCACCTTTTTCAAAAATAATGCCAGGAAAAAATAGGTAACTGCCAATTACCAAGAATATTCCGTGTATGAACTTGAAGTGGTCTTAGACTTTAGGGAAATAACCACTAAACTGTAGCAGGGTTAAAAAAAACCTCGCAGCCCCAACACCTGCCTTGTGCTGCCAAGTGCAATTGCACCAAGATTTGATCCAAACTGAACTCTTCAGAAAGCACCAGCAAACCTTACAGTATGAAACACACAGACCTGCCTTGGACCCACACAGCTTGTGTATATTATTAACTAACTGTGCTTCACAGAGCTGATCAGGAATTTGCTGATTGCCTTTTATGAGAAGTTTTTATTAGAAAAGTTATTGTCAAAATCTACATGTGACAGGGTCACCAATTTCAGTGAAGACAATTACTTTCTTGGGATGGCTCACCATGATGCAAGAAAGACCAAACTGACTCCTTGCTTCTCTTACACAGCAGCCAGCATCATAATGGCTACTAAGCAAAATCATGATGTAAAAGATCCTAGGTAATAGCCACTTTTGTGTCTTGTCCCAGTAACACTGACTACCTAAACACAGGGCAGAAAAAGCTCCCACAAGAGATTCTGTAAAATATGTACAGTTTTAGAACAGATGAAGTCAGCCTGTTTCTAGAGCATGCGCCAGCCCAAGGGCTCCAATAGCAACACAGTCGGTCTGCTCAGGAAACTCTACCTGCTTCTCAGGGAGCCAGATCAACTCCCCAGCCATTTAGGACAGAAAAGGTTTTCACAGTTTGGTCCTCATCTGGATCTGCTTCCTGACCAAGTGGACTGCAGTTGCCTGTGTAAAGTATGAGAGTGGGAACCAGAACATCTCTGATCTAGAGTTAATGGGCTTTATTTCCATTTTTTTAAACAAGGTAAGTAGCTGAGAAATTGGACACAGACACATTTCACAGAACCAGGCATAGAACATGGAGTTCAGACACTACATCTGTCACTCGCATTGACGCAATCCCTTTTAAACAGGTTGACAGATCTGCGGTCTAGACTGAGAACTCCTGTGTTACAAGAAAGCATAGTACCTACTAACTTGACTTCCAAGTGCAAAATGTAACATAAAACCTTTCAGCAGTCACACAACAAAAAAGCAGCTTGTAGTATTTTCCATTGTTTGAAATTGAAGGATAACAATTCTATTTGGTAAGCCTAGTGTAAATCCAGAATAGCCCTGTAACTTCTTTTATTTTGATGGAAATCAGGATCTGGTCTGAAAGTCTGTGATATGCACTGACTACAAAACAAGAGTGCCAGCCAATATTATACGGTGTAGACAAAGAGGAAAGAGGATTTCAGGGGAGCATGCAATTTGATGCTGGCAGGGATAAGCTATTCGACCTTCATGCTCTGAGTGGTAGGGTCTGTTGTAAGAATGCACACTTGTAAAAACTGATGAATCTCAGTACAGCTGCACTGGCCCAATCTGCATGTGTAATAGCTATGAAAAAATATCATTAAAAATGTATTGCTTAATATCCCAAGAAGCTCTTCTAATACAGTATCATCTGATTGACTGATCTAGCAGAAAAGCACACAGTCAGCCTGAGGAGATCAGGCTGGCAGTGGCATATGCATGATTACACCATCCATTTTTCCCAGTTATTTTTCCTCTGTGCTTACTGCAGTTGTTTCTCATTGGTAAATGAGTGGCAATATATTCCATCATTTTAAATTAAATTGGGTGAATTTTTGTACTTATGAATCTTGAAGATAAATTGCAGCATCTGGAGCCACAGACTAAGAAAAATAATGTAAATGGTCTTATATTACCCTGTAAAAAAAAAAAAACAACAAACAACCCAGAGACTTCACTGCCTGTGACTGTCAGAGAGAGAATGGGAGGAAAAACTAAACACTATCACAAGTGCTTTCATT
This sequence comes from Ara ararauna, assembly GCA_028858755.1. Classification (NCBI taxonomy): domain Eukaryota; kingdom Metazoa; phylum Chordata; class Aves; order Psittaciformes; family Psittacidae; genus Ara; species Ara ararauna. The sequence continues at coordinate 28,496,041 of CM054380.1, forward strand.
TCAAAGAACTGAAATGGAGTCTGAGTGGTTCTTCATCGATGCCAAAAGTGTGAATTTCAACATTTGCTATTGCTCTGAACATCTAAACAATAAATTAACTTAACCTTATGGCTTCTTTGCTCTTGTGTACATTTCTAGTTATTTTACTGGGAAGCATATATAACAGTATTCACTTTGCTTTCAAATAAAAAAGCAATTATTGCGAATATGGGCAGTAAAATGAAATGAACATTCTAGATAAAGAAATTTAAATTTAGGATGAGGAATGAGGGACTTCACCAGGAAAAAAAAATTAAAACTTTTCAAAAGATCAGTAAGAAACAACCTGAATGTGGAGGAACACTGTGAAATTTGGAAGAATGCCTACTTGGCTAAGCAAGGAGCTTCTCCAAAAAAACACAAAACCAGATGGATGGAAACAGGGGCAGGTGATAATCTGAAGTATAATAGCCATGTTTGTATACTTAAGGAAAAAAATCAAGGAGGCCAAAGCCCAGCTGGAGCTAAAACTATCATCAGACTCTGAGTAACAATAAGGGACTCTATAGGTACGTCATTTACAAAAGGAAGATGGGGAACGTGAAGGTCTGCTGCTGGAGGAGACAATCTGGTGACGAAACGCTGAGCATGTTGATAACTGGTGACAAATGAAAGGAAAGGCTGAGCGAGTTGGTGACTCTTTTGCTTTGATCTTCTATGGAAAATTGTGCTTCTACCTCCACCTCCAGATGAATCAGCACATTTTGGGAAGAGAAGGACAACTAACAGTGAAAGCAAAAGAGGTTAGAGACTTCATGAAAAAGTTTCTTGTATTCAAATCCACAAGGCTAGATAGGAGGCTCTCACTCATATGAGGGTGTTGAAACAGCTGAACTAAAAAGTCACTCTTTGTTTACCAACGGTCACATTTCTGTCAGCCAGGTCCTCAGAAAGCAGAAAATTAATAGCAAATCAAAAGACACGGATAGAATTGAATCTGAGACCACGATTCCCAATCTGCTTTTCAGACTGGGAATCATATGGGTTCAGGAAAATATGGGATGTATCCTTTCTTAAATAAACAGACAAACTGGAAATAGGAGAGCCAGTGTGAAGGTAGCAGCTGAAATAGTGATGTGTAGATCAAGACCAGATGCAGCAGATGACTCATTTCTTTGGCCTTCTGTGGCATCTAGCATGCATGGGGAATGCATTCTCTAACACCCATATGCTAAAAATAGTGAATTTAGCGTGCCCTCTAGGAATATGTAAGATTTAGGACATTTTCCACTGATTTCTATGTCTTTAAGGCAGGGAAATATTACTTTTGGATAGGAGGAGTAATAAAGAACCTTACTGGTAGAAATAGTTATTAAATCAGTACCGAAGGCTAGTAACTCAGAGACAGCATGTAACTTTCCATCCAGTAAATTTGGACATCATTCACACACATATGGATCATTCACCCATCACACTGAGCCTTTCTTTTAATAAAACATATGATATACACATCTAAAAAACAGTTTAACACTAATTACTTTCACCCTTCTTTAAAAATGACAGCTTGATTTTGAACAGGTAAGACTTTATAGAAGCTTTCTACCAACAAGGCAATCTGTGAGCAATCACACTCACTTTACTGTGTGTTAGTGTGTAATACAAAACACATTAAGCTTCTGCAAAATAAACACTTGCAAATTATACCCTGGATGTTTTTTAAGCATGTGCTCTCTGAAACACACTGTAATGCTAAATGTAGCAGTGTGAACATATGAGCTAGTGTTGGCACAGCCAGATTCAGCTGCCTTTAGGGAATACTGCATCTGGATCCCTTATGAAGTACAGCAATTGACCAAGAGCAGTAAGCTGACTAGCCTAAAATTAGAACACCTTGTGTTTCATTTCAGGAGCTACCATTGTATCTTAACACACTTTCGTAATGTCTACATAGCATCAGCAAAAGCACACTGAGCTCCTTGCTCAAGATGAAGAAAGGAAGAAGAGCTACAGCTGCAATAGATTGTCCTCCACACCAGGCAGAGGTGAGGAGAACTCACTGACACACCAGCTCTCAGCTGCCTCCTTTTCTGTGGCAGAAAAATAAATGTATTTGCTTCAGTTTCTGCAGTAAGTAGTAATTCAAAGAAAAGGACTTAGTGACACCAGGATCACCCAAAGAACTGAAAATTTCAGCATCACCCAAGCAAGAATTACTAAACAAGTATTATTTATATTCAGCAAAATGGTTTCATTCTGACGGCAGATGAGGCACCATTTCTTGTGGATAAAAGACATGGCACATCTTATCAATAATATCATTGCCATTATTGCAGTAATGCCCAGTGCCACTTGCCTAGCTGGAAATCCCATCTGCCAGCCTAAAGGATCAGGTTCCCTACAGAGATAGACACCTCTAGGTGTTCAGATTAGGTGGGATCATTTGCCCCTTGGAAATGCCCAGTTTTCTCCATTGATTATAAAAGGAACAGGGCAATTAGATGAGATTAGATCTGTACCTTTAAGACAGACAAAATGTAGAGGCATTGTCATCTACCCAAAATGATACTCCTGCTCTCAAGATAAACTAAAATTCTGAGGGTCAAGCATTCAGACAGTGAAGAGGTCTGGTTACATGAACTGTTTTACCCATGATGGATTGTTTTAAGACAACACATGAAATGAGGTCAAATCCTCATAACTCCATGCTGCTCCACAGAAACTTTCAATGAATTTTAAAGACTTTTTACTAAACAATGAGGGAAATATTTGCCCCAAAATCATCCTGCTGCCCCTCCCATGAAGAACTCTGAATAGGTATAATTTAGGTATTGGTTCCAGTGATTTGTAAGCTCCAAGAAGTTTCTTAAGAAGTTTAAAATCACAGACCAGCAAATTTTCAAGTCCTTTTCCTCAAAGAGATCCATATGCCTCAGGAAAAGGGGGAACCATTGGCATCTTGTTACAGAAATATCAATACTGAAGAGACCACCTAGAAACCTCTTCAGGTTCCTTCCACCGTTACATAGATATTATTGAATCTATCATTTCCATTTAATTATGATTATTATATCATTAGTTTAGCAGATCAGATCATTTATAGGGTTTCATGATAAAATTGATCTAGCAATTAATTTTTCAGGTTATTCCCAAAAATCTTCAGAAGAAAAGTCCCATTTCAAAGATGACTCACAGCTTCTCTACTTCTTACTCTGCATCTTTTGGGTCAGCAGAGGAGACCATATTGTCATGTTTGTTTGTTTTAAGCTGTCTGGAGAACAAGACAGAAATGTAAACCAAGAAAAACAGTAACACTGCCCATCTTCCTATTTTGAGCCATTAAGTAACGCTAAAACATCTTGTGTGATAAGCTGAGAAAGTTGAGGATGTTCCGCCTGGAGAAGAGAAGGCTGCGTGGAGACCTCATAGCAGCCTTGCAGTATCTGAAGGGAGCCTATAAGGATGCTGGGGAGGGACTCTTCATGAGGGACTGTAGTGATAGGACAAGGGGTAATGGGTTCAAACTTCAACAGGGGAAGTTTAGATTGGATATGAGGAAGAAATTCTTTACTGTAAGGGTGGTGAGGCACTGGAATGGGTTGCCCAGGGAAGTTGTGAATGCTCCATCGCTGGCGGTGTTCAATGCTGGATTGGACATGGCCTTGGGTGGCATGGTTTAGTGGGAGGTGTCCCTGCCCATGGCAGGGAGGCTGGAACTAGACGATCTTCAGGTCCTTTCCAACCCTAACTATTCTATGATTCTATGATTTCATCCAAGATGAGCAAGAGAAGGGAAAAGGAAAGTAGAAAAGGAAAACAAAATAGTCTACATATCCCAGCTGACAGTGAAAGGAAACAATTCCCTTATCGCTGTCTAAAGAAAGCCTGAATTCAGTAACACTCTCCAAAAGAAATGTGAAGTTGGTATGACTGACTGCCAACAGACCCTCCAGCAGAAAGAGAGTAAAAGCAAGCTGACATCATCTATTCTGAGCTATTTTGAGGCTTTTATTATAGGTTGAGTATAAAAATGGCCTCTAGACAAAAACTCCGCATGTAGACCTAGAATTATTGATACTTTTTTTTCTCATTAAAAACCAAGGGCATTGCACTGTGTCTGTAATGGTAAATTTTCTGCTGGAACGAGTTTTCATGACAATGTGAAATGCTGCAGAATATAATAGTCATGTCAAGGGTGTAGCAAAAATAGTCATATGAGGGAAAAATCCCTCAGCGGAAGCTGCCTGTGCTTCATTCCCTAAAGAGGCTTGTTGTGAAGATACATCTAGTATCACCTGATGTTCAGGGACCACTTCAGAACATTAAGAGAACAGGTAATAATCTCCTTGAAGCCTTGATTTCATTTTTTATTTCTCTTCATGAAGGAATTCATATATTGAATCACAGGAAACAGGTGGTCACACACAATTTCATTGATCTGAATGAACCTCACTCTTTGAGTTGCACAGGATTATGGACTTTTGTAGATAGGTACACACATTAAACCAGATTAATAATGGGAATGTTACACAACAAAAGAAGCATCCTCAAAGTTTCTAGAGATGATTGGTGAGTATTAACACAGTGCTTTTAGTTCAATACAGTGAAGTATTCTGTCAGGAAAAGAATATTCATCAGCAAGTTATACTTCTGGAACTCCTAGATCTAGAGGAAAATACTAACAATGAAAAACCAGAAACTCTGACAAGAGCAGACTGTTACGAAGCCCAGCTCTTTTCTCACCAGTTACCCTTGAAAACACATTCAAAAAGGGACATCTCGGTAGGGCATAAAACCTGAAAGTAACAGGTGATAAAAATTAACAAAATTCATGTTAAAAAAAAGTCTCCTGAATATATTTCCAAAGCTGCAAGGCATATCAGTGTACATTTGCTCAGAAATACTTTCCTGTTATTCGCTCTCACAAAATAGCAAGTTACACATGAAAAAAGGATGGTCTTACTCTATGTGAAGTAATAAAAAACAGTTTATGCACTGCAGTTTCTTATGCTCTGCAAGTCACTTTCAAACTTTAAGTCACTTTTATGCTTGGCTTGACATTTAAGAATCAGCTTAAGTACATTCTCCTAATCCAAAAATAGAAACCTGTTTGTTATCTCACAGAGGTATCACAAATGTGCTAAATAGGACTAACTTGGGATTTGCCCAGCTGGATGAGTGCAGACAGTGATATGTGCATTCGGCCCATGCTGAGATGTGCCAGAAGATGAGCCAGCCACGGCATGAAAACAACAGAGCCACATTATCATGGCTCTGAACTGGAATGAATATATCTACTTCTCAACAGGGCTTAAAGTTGAAAGAACCTTTCTGTTTTTTCGATTTCTAAATATGATTTGTATTGGCAAATATGAAGTAGACAAATATATTGCAGTAGTTTCATTTCAGTAAATGGTGAAAGGATAAAAAAAAGTCAATTCAACTATAAATCTTTAGAAAATTCAGACTAGCAGCTACAATAATTTTTTGCCATCAGAAAGAAAAAAAAAAAAAAAGAAAAACAACCCAACAGTAGAGTTCTCTGCCAGTTTCTTTAGCCAGCAAGCATTCCCCTAACTGTGATTATACAGCATCCCTGCTAGTCCAGTGAGGCATACAAAGTACCACAAGTCCTGCGGTTACCTCTTGTAAGCTGGTAAAGAAAATACAGATGAAGGGTGAGCTAAATTTTTCTAAGTTCTCACTTCTGCTGGTTGAAGTTTGGCTTCTCAGGCTGGAATTTCAACGGAACCAATGGAGAGGGACTCTTCATCAGGGACTGTAGTGATAGGACAAGGGGTAATGGGTTTAAACTTAAACAGGGGAAGTTCAGGTTAGATAAAAGGAAGAAGTTCTTTACTGTGAGAGTAGTGAGGCACCAGCACAGGCTGCCCAGAGAAGTAGTAAATGCTCCATCCTTGGCAGTGCTCAAGGCCACGCTGGACAGAGACTTGGGTGACACAGTCTAGTGTGAGGCAACCCTGCCCATGGCACAAGGGTTACAACTCTATGATCTTAAGGTCCTTTCCAACCCAAACCATTCTATGACTCTGTAAGTTGGGCAATCAACCAGATTTCAAGGAGGACAAGTGCCTAAATGCATCAATTTTCTCTTTAAAGTGAACAATGACAAATGCCCATGAGTAATAGGCTGACTTTTTAGGAACACTGACTGTATCAGATACGAATTTTAACAGAAGTAACAGAACTTGTAAAATCTTCTTTTCTGTCATTTGTCATGTGACTTGAAAACCTCTCTCAAACATCATATCGAGGATTCTAGATCTGTGTTAAAAACAATTCATCTCAGTAACATTAAAATCTGATACATATATTTGTTCCATCTGCCAAGTGGGATACAGATAATCTCAATTCCTGAAATGGCTTCAAATGAGATCTAGCTCAGCCTCAATTTTCCTCAACTGTAAAGAAATCAACTTCTATTTCTAGAATGATTTAGAAAATCCAGAAGAAATGGGAAAAAAAATAGTTGATTCTAATACAGAGGCTGAGGATACTTATTTCAGCAAAAAAAGAAACCAAATTTTCAACAGTGAGCAAGGGAACGATTGTGAAATACATTATAGAAGACCAGGAACTACCTAGAAACTATCTAGAACATGTTGTAATTTACTGTCATCATTGTATTAAGTGCCTCAAATTACTATTTGACAGGTGATTAATTCAGAATTAACATTAATTCACCCCTAACATGCTAATTAATGGTACTTTATTAATGGTGACCAGCAGGTCAAAGGAGGTGATCCTGCCCCTCTACTCTGCTCTTGTGAGACCTCACTTGGAGTACTGTGTGCAGTTCTGGTGTCCTCAACATAAGAAGGACATGGAGCCGTTGGAGCAAGTCCAGAGGAGGGCCACGAGGATGATCAGGGGACTGGAGCACCTCCGATATGAAGATAGGATGAGAAAGTTGGGGATGTTCCGCCTGGAGAAGAGAAGCTGCTTGGAAACTTCATAGCAGCCTTCCAGTATCTCAAGGGGATCTACAAGGATGCTGGAGAGGGACTCTTCACTAGGAACTGTAGTGATAGGACAAGGAGTAATGGGTTCAAACTTAAACAGGGGAAGTTCAGGTTAGATATAAGGAAGAAGTTCTTTACTGTAAGGGTGGTGAGGCACTGGAACAAGTCGCCCAAAGAAGTGATAAATGCTCCATCGCTGGCAGTGTTCAAGGCTGGGCTGGACATAGCCTTGGGTGGCATGGTTTAGTGGGAGGTGTCCCTGCCCCTGGCAGGGGGGTTGGAACTAGATGATCTTAAGGTCCTTTCTAATCTTAACTACTCTATTATTCTGTGATTTTACTTAATTTAATAGCTTATTTTACTTAATTTTTAATGCTGTTCTTGAACAATACACCTGAAGAATTATTATAGTGTATACAACCCTGTGCACCAAGGAACAGTAAGAAGCCAGCCCTTGATCCAAAGAACTAATGTTGTCAAAAATAAACTGGATGTGAAAGAATGAGGAAAAAATATCAAGCAGATATAATACTTGATTAAGGGCAATAACATCACCTCAACTTAATACCATCTTACTTTTTCAACAGGGAGGGTGGAAGGTGTTAACTTGGGGGGAATTAAAGAAAACAAGACTTGAGGACATTTACAGAATGAGGAAAAGGGCAGGAAGGAAATAAAAAAAAAGGGGAAGAACAATTGTGAGACAAAATAAAAGAAAATAATTTGAGACAAGATTGGGGCAAACATGAATTTGCTGGACTGCCGTTAGGCTTCAGTTCTATGTAGCCTGTCTTTTAAACGTGACTGCTATAGTGGTAAGACAGAGATTGTTAAAAGACAGCAAAAGCTCACATATATAATAGGAATATGGTTTCTTCAAGAAAAGAATCACTGATTCTTGTGCTTGAGCGGCTTTCTTTTTATTAGCTAAGAAGCCACTCAGCCTACAAATGAGAAAGGGTTTCCCCACACCCTGTAAAAATAAGCAAATAGGTGACCGATTTAGCTTGACCATCTGCTGGAATAAAGGTGAATGTAATTGCTAGTGGAATCCTCTAGGAAAGACTTTACTTTCCAGTACACTAGACTTTGCTTAGACTGTTTTTTCCAGCACTCTGACTTAACTGTTTGCAAACATTCTATTATACCCTGAAGCCACTTCCAGAGAAATAAACAAGGTCAGCCTTTATTGGCAAGAACCTGAAATCACACATAATACTTTTGGCATTCCTTGTTTGCAATCAACTGCTTGGCTACAATAAAAATTCAGCTCAGCATGAACAACAAGAATACGTGGACTCTTGTCGTGTCCAAACCAGACAGCAGGTGTGGAATTCTAAAAACGCAAAGGGTTAATTGCGTAATAGAGACTTTCTCTCTACAGAATGTAACACACAGAGGAGATTTTCTAAAAGGTTAGGTTGTTGAGATAGGAGTGGACTATAATGAATCAGATATATTCTATTAGTCTTATGCTATAAACAGTAAATTGCCTTAATTGTAAGCATGAAATGTGTAGATAGATATGACCTTCCCTCTTCATATACAACACATACTGTATACAGTAACTGTGTTAAGCATAATGTTTCTGACTGTCAAATAGCTCACAATGAATTATAAACAACTTGATCTCTATGCAAAAAATATTCCCAAAATAATAATAATTTTATTTAACATATTCTCATTTATAATTATTCATGGTCACTAATTCTTAGTTTGTAACTTGTCCATGAGTTTTACAGCAAATTTTCACTGGCTGAAGTTCAGGCTGTTTCCTGCAGAAGGATCATGCAATCTCTCTGTTGTACTATTATCAGATTGGCAGTGCAAGTGTTTTTAAATACAAACACGACACATCAACAACTAGATATCTGTTAACAGACCACATAATGGCAATCCTGATAGCAAACATACCATTTAATATGTGGCTTACCAGCAGGCAGATGACCACTAATACATATTTACTAGTCAACCAGTTTTAGAAAAAACCTGTAGTTTTTATAAACCTGTAACAATAGGCCAAATGCATTTCCCCTGGTGGGTTTTTATTTTTATTTGGTTTGGACTGGATTTTTTTTTTTTTTCTCTTCTTCCAGCTGCCCTAAATAATGATTAAGACCAAGGTATGTTAATGACTCTTCTCCAACTATGATGTCTCTCGTCAGCCAGAACCTATTCTTTGAGGTCTCACAAGAGACAGACCGTGATATTCCACTCACATAGCTTTCAGCCAGAACAATCTCACTGAAGGGATAAAGATAGGAGTACCTCACAATTTAACCATTGAAGCGCAACATTGTAGGAGGTGAAGTTACCCATACAATGCCTAGCAGCAGGGGTTTTTTTTATATAACACTTCACAAATATAAATAAAAGACTGGCTTTCTGTACTGCTCTGTTATCAAAATGCTTTGGGAAGACTGAAACAGTAGCAAGAGTGGTCTGATGCTCAGGAAAATGAGCCCGACTGATTACCTGCAAAGGACTGTTACTGGGAAGTTAAACACCGTTTAACCTGTTGTCAAACCTTCAAAACCACTTTGGTTCAAATCACAAAAAGGTTGGTTCAGGATTTGTTATTGTTGTTCCTCCTACTCAGCCAGATCTTTTAATCTGTGATTGTGATAAAAATATTTACAGTCTATGCTTACTCTAAGCAAAAGCACCTCAAAATATGGACCAGCTCTGCAACTGAGGTAGATGAGGTATAAAATGAGGACTAATATTAAGAAATGCCAGTTTCTATTAGCTGAAAATCTGGTACATTGCATTTTATAGTACATAACATTTTATAATACATCAAAGAATTTTTAGGAGAAGAACAAAGAATGTAGGAACCTAAAAGAAACAGGTACAGTTACATGCCAGAAAAAATTGCCTACCTAAGATCACGTCAAGTATATCATATTGCACATCAGCTGGAACTCGTGCACAGTGTAAAAGTGGGTAAAGAGTCTTTGGTTTTCTTAAAAGACAAGCAGATCACATGTTAGAACAACACTGGAGACTCAGACCTTAGGAAGACCATGCCATACTGAAATAAAGACAAAGACAATTCAGAAAACCACAGACTCAAGGAGGCAATTTCCACAATGTATGTTTATAATTCAGTTGCAGTTCTTCAGCAAGAGATTCTTCTATTTTTTATTTCAAAGCTAAAGAATTGAAACAACAATTTTAAAACTAAAGAAATGGTCTCACAAATACTCAGTATCATCATCTTGCTGCTATTTATTTTCCAGAACTGAAGTATATCTCCTATGATCCACAAAACTCTGGACCTGTATCAGAACAACACTGCAAGAATAGTTTTAATGGTTTAGATGATACACAGACATGATCATTAACTGTTGAGCTGTAAAGATTACTTCTGCGTGTTACCCAAGAGGAGAGAGGCCAGTATTTGCCTGGGGTTATCGTGCTGTTTGATCTAGAATACTGTGAGATTCTTCTCTGGCTTTGAAGAAAAAAAGAACAAGACAAATTTGCTTTGAGAGTTAAACCAGGTCCAGCTACAACCTTGCAATATCACATTTTGCTTTACACATTATCAGTATTTTGATTTTGCAAAAATGAAAAAAGTTGTGAAAACATTATAATCTGTCTTGCAATATTAGTGTCAGCTTATCTAAAGAGCCAAACTGAGCAAGGCCCCCATGCCCTAGGGATGGGATGATATAACCCTTCTTTTCCCATGAGAGGCTTCAGGAAAGAATTGTCTTCAGGCTTCTTACTACAATTCATCACACAATTTATCAAGAAGAGAGGTGAGGTGGAGGAGTTGCTATTGATTTCTTCTATCAATATTGCCCTTCTATGGCTAAGCTGAACCAATAAGGCAAGAAAGATGATGGGATCACACAGCACATGACCTCAGAGCTGCCAAATGTAAGAAGAGAGTTCCATCTGTCTGTCCACAAAACGTGAACTCCAAGACTAAAATAAAGATACCAAAGACACAGAGTTGGGAAAGCTCAAATAAGAGAAGAATGAAAAGAAAAAGAAAAAAAAAAATCAAAGTAGCAGAAAGGATTTCAACTGTGCGTAAACTGGTCATAACATACCTCGGGACAAATAAATAAATAAAAGAACTTCACCATTTTAAGTGATTTGCACTTAAAAATCACCGTCACCAGTCTTAATGCTAAAGATTAAACCTAATACCTATGTCATCCATGCTTTTATGTGTGACATAGTGCAAACATTATGCTGCATCTTTAAACCCAAGGATTTTTGTGCTGTTTTCATTTATTGTGGCACATAAGCATTAATTGTTTTTCTCATAAGAGCTTAGCAAATGCACCAAATTTAAAAGCATTAAAGAGCTTGAAGACTAAGAATATGATGGGGGTTGGGGGGGGGGGGGGGGGGGTACAGACAACCAAACAACAAAAAAGAGACATTTCCAGGAACCTCTACATTGTTAATTCAGAAATAATGGAATATTTCTTCAAAAGCACACTTTACAGAGCTACTTCTTGCTAGTCCCACTGTGCCCTTAGCTGAACATACAGTACCTTGTACTCCTAAAATGCTCTGCAGGCAAGAAATAAAAATTCAAGGTGTATAACAGAAAAACTTTCCAAGCTCCTAAAAAATTAACCCCTCTCAATGAATTTTATGTACAGCTATTTGTCTACTTCACATTGTCTGTTGGCCTTTCTTCCTGCAATTTTAAAACAGCTTGTCAGATTCACCACAAATAGACAAAATACTGAATCCAAAATACTTCCCACCTATGGAGAGAGACAAAACTCAAGGAGCAGACATTTGACCTATTTTTGGTGAGGCTCTGTTGCAGAGCTCTTAAAAATATGCTCTCTTCTGTCCCCATTCCTTTGAACAAATTTTGTTTCTAGTAGGCATTCAAAAATTCCCGTTAGCTCCAAACTAAATGTGCTCTTGGAACATTTGAAAAGCTTTACATTCTGCCATGCCCTTCACACTGGCCATAGTCGCAATACTTTGTGCATCACATTTAATTAGCAGGAAATCTAAGACAGATCACCCAGAACCCATTTACTTTAAATTTACTTCAGGGGTAATCAGAAAATGTGGCAGATCGCTTCTCAATATTTTAAAAGAACATTTTAATCCATTTCTGCTAAGTAACAAGAACAAAACCAATGAATGAATGAACCTTTTGGTAACATTTAAAAAATGGTAAGACATCTCCTAGCTGTAAAATTAAAGCGCTTCAGTCCCTCTAAGGCTTCCCTAGGTTACTGTAATTTTATCTGTACACAGCAGCTAAGAAGTAAAAAATCACTCTTCATTGTCATTTTATATTACATCCTGTGATCTCCAAACTACCATCAGAGTCCATCTTCACATTGTATGTTATATTGGCATGTCACAGGCTTGCTTTAGCACATCAGTACAACTTCCAGTTCTCAAAACTGAAAGGAAAATGTGCAAATTATTCAAGCAAAAGTTGTCTTCTAACTTAAACACCCACCAGCTCTGGTATGAAAGAAGCTAATGAGTTAATTGGTACACTAAGTTAAAGTAATGTCAAGACTCACATCAGTAGGAACCAGAGGTTCTTATTTGGTTGCTGTTCAGCAGGACTTTCAATTTAGGTATGCTCCTTAACTGTAGACTTTATCTACAGTTCAACTCTCAGACATACATAAACTCAAACTGTGAAGCTGATGTTCATCTCACTAACTGTGCAGTGGCTTAGAGGTGTGTAATACCAAAAAAACGATGCTTCTTCCACGGGTGAGAAGAAAGTACAAGTTTTCAACAAGGAATTACTGGACAAGCATTGCATTGCATTTTTTCCTATTACATACATACAGCCTGCATGGACTAATGAGGCTGAAGGTCTTTTATCTCATTCCTGCCTCCATTTCTTCTCCTATCCCATACACAGTGGAGAGAGGAGAATTGACTTCAAGAAAGAACTAGGTTAACAGGGAGTGTAACAGACTCCAGCCTGCTGCTTCTAACACTGAGCCATAGATTTATGCTCAACTGGTTGATTGGTTCTCCTACTGCTTCTAGGGAGTTGTTATTTTGAAATGTGCGTTGGTCAGGCACTCCTTTGTCTGACAACTCTGTCTGATCCATACAATAGTAGCTGGTCACCAATTATGTTTAGGACTGGAAATGGGGCAGGGTTCAGAAAACAATATGCCAAAGGCATGTGTGCTATACGTAAGATTCAGTCATACAGTTTGAGCCTGCACTAAAACATAATGGTATGTCCTCTTTCTTACCTACTCCTAAGTTAGCACAAACTCAAAGTCACTGGAGTTGGAAGCAAACTCCACAGAGGACTAGTATCTCATTAGTAAACAGGTATCATGAAGCTGCAAAGTCATCTCCCTGTTTGTATAACCACATCACTGAGTGCCAGGTCTACTTGCACGAAGGCAGACTTATTAAGTTACCCCTGGCATTCTTCCCAGAGAAGCGTTTTGTGCATGTATTACACAGATAAAAAAAATAGCCACATTCTTTTACAATGCCCGAGACCTATTACACATAAGGTCACCTTAAAATATTCACACGTCAAATATATACACATCCAGAAAGGTTAGTAGTAACTAAGAGCTGAAGTGAGGAAAATGATTGCCAGGAAAACTGTCTAGACAATAAACACAGGCTCAATTGCTTTTGATTACTTTGGGACACTCAGTTGATGGACTTCAAAGAATACAATTCTCTTTTATTATTGTTTACTACATATTATGTATATACCCACTTCTCTATCAGCATCAAGTTCTTCCCAACAGATGATTGAGATCTATTTAGCCTGAAATTCAAGTCCATGACCTCAGACATGTATTTCCTTGGAAAACCAACATGTTATAATGGAACTTTAAAAGCATTAACTTCAGCATTATTTAACAGACACTGACTTAGCTGACCATTCTTATAGCTAAAAACTAGCTTACAGAACACTACCAATGACTCAGATAACCAACTCTCCTTATTTATGTCACTTTTTAAAATTTATCCATGTCTGCACAGCAAAACTTAGGAAGTTCTCAGCAGTATTTCACATAATGAAATTATACAATTAGTTCCTCGTCCACAAAATATTTATCTGGAAAGGCTTCAGCAAGATACCATTATTGACAGTGAGACTGACTGTCCTCCAATTTTCATCATAGTCTAAGGACTACAAAGATGATATTGGCAACTACATGCCACTAGCTATGGCCCAGTGCATGGAGGCACACATAGAATTAATTTCTCAGAAAACCAATTAACATTCTCAACTTTTCTTTTAATATCACTTTTTGCTACTCAAGTAAAACACTGTTATTAAAGTGAAAGAAATGGAAAGTGTTGAATGATTTGTGAAGAATATGTGCATGTCCCATTGTGTACCCTGAAGCACACATTTGCAAGTACTCTGAGACTAACTGAACTGCTCTTAAAAGATTAAGCAGCTTTATTCTCCCATGAAATCTCAAGGGATGATGTGAATAAACAACACGTAGGATGATGTATCTCTGTTCAGAGTAGGAAAATGTGGGGTTTCTGAATGATCAGATGTCCTAAATAAGGAACACAAGGTTGTTCAGTGGTGGAAGCATCTTATTCCATTCTCCTCTTCTGTAAAACAATACCTTCTTGCAACTGAAGGGTGCACCACTTCTACATTTCTAAAATGTCTTTAGATCACCACATTAAAGGAGCTGCACAACCGCAGAACACTCAAAAGACTGTTTTCTAATCTTTCCATAAACAGTCACATTAATTACAACGCATAGTCAGAAGGCAATAAAAATTGTTCTTAAAGAGAGACTTCAGCATTACATATCGATCAACATTTCTCTTTCTTAAAAATCATGATGGTATGAAGAAGATTGCCCATTTTAGCAATATGCCAAGTGCTGCAGATGCAGAAATAAAGCTTAAGGTTGCTGTATAGAACTCACTGAGTTATTGAAGTTACATTCTGGGAAACATAAGCTTTCTTAGCTTTTATTCATGCTATATTTAGCTACCAAGAAGACATGAAGAATTTCAAGGGTTTAAAGCTTAGAGATGAGAGGCTAGCAATATACTGGCCAGTAAAGCTAATGCCAGCTTTCTGAAACTAATGTAGGGAAAAAGTTGTTCTGTCACCTGCAAAGTTGCTCTGGTCTGCTGTGCACTACAAAAGACAGCGTAATGGAGTGCACAGGACTGCTGCTTAGGAGTACAGTAGAATTCCAAACATTTTTAGTGAAGCTAATTCACACTTTTGCCTGAATGAGCCATGGGTACCATATGTATTTTTATTACAGCCAGCCTCCACTTTCAGTGAGTCATTCACAAGAAGAAAAAAAGATAGTTTCACTATAACTATGAAAGCTGACTACTTCCATGTGCTGGGATGACCGCAGCTTCCCCACCACAAATGAGTAACTGAAATCCAGCCTGCACCAGTCACTTAGTAAAACCTTTCCAACGGAAAGACAAGGTTGCTGGGAAAAGGACCCAGTGTTAAAATCAGTGCTGCTGAAGACTCACTAGGTAATTAAGCATCCTTACAGCAAGGTCTGAATGGCAGATTTTAGCTGTCTAGATGAAGAACATCATGATGCAGCATGAGCCATGTATCACTGTTTGTCCAGAGAATTCCTGGAGGAAGACTATACACTACAGTTGCCCTCTCCCATTCCAAATACAAGAAGGGGGAGAATCTTCCACTGCTGTGGATCGTGGTGGATGAAGCCAGTGTTAAGTCCCTATGTCTTTGAATTCACCAAGGTGAAACTGGCCCTTTGCATGTCAACTCTGACATGCTTTTCCTGTTGTAAAACCTGCGTAACTGGAAGCTGGCTGTCTGGCAGTTGCTATAGATGTGGAAAATATACAGGATTTAACCTCTGGCTTTTGTGATCTCATAAAACCTTAAGTGTCAGATTGTTTGGAGGAAAGGATATACAATTATAAGCAACCTTTTATAGTTATCATCAATGGAAAGCTGTGGAGGCTGCTTCCAAAGTCAAAATAAATCTATGTGAAGGCATCTCCATGGAGGGCACATTATCTTATCACTGACAAAAAATGAAATACCAGAGCAGGGCTGTGGAGTCTGTGGTAAAATGTCACCATGGAGTATGCCTGAACAAGTTACACTGCCACTGCTTTAACAGAAAGTGGTTTATGTCTTGTCTTTCTGGATTATCCAGCTTTTGGTCTCAGTCATTAGCAGCCAAGCCTAAAATAAGAAGCTAATTTCTTGTCTCATCCTTCTATTTTTCAAAGTGTTTCCAATTCATCTTTCACACTCTTTCCTTCATTTTCATGTTTGTAATAATTAAGCCAGTAGACCCCACACGTATTTTGTAGTCATTTTATTCATGCCCTTAAAAGTGGGGGCCTGGATACTTGCTCCATCTATTTAGACTTACAGTTTACATAACCAACATGCATATATCAGATGTTTACATTCCCTGAGCAGCTAAATAATCCTTAGTGGATTGCAGATGGAAAATATCACCACCCAGTAAACTCTCAAATTTAAGGTCTAAATGAGAAGCTTAGTCTAAGGTAGGTGGGATTAACTTGGATGCCGCAGTCTAAATGGACAATAAAGAAAACTTACAATAAGTTCTATTTTACAGAAAAGTAACCGTGACAGATATGCCCCTTCTAAAGAGAGTAACATGCCCCCTCTTGAACGACCTTTTCACAGTGTCTCAGCTTTAGGACTGGCTGTACATTATCTCTTTATATCAGACTTTAAAAAGATAAAAAAATAAATGAAATGGAAAGTTTTCTAATAAGTATTCAATAGGTTGTACATGCAGAGTTGAAACGTATACAAGTCCATGGGACCCGATGAAATCCATCCGTGAGTACTGAAGGAGCTGGCAAATGAAGTTACCAAGCCACTGTCCTTCATATTTGAAAAATCACGGCAGTCAGGTGAAGTTCCCAACAACTGGAAAAAGGGAAATATAACCCCATTTTCAAGAAGGGGAAAATGGATGAGCCAGGGAACTACAGACCAGTCAGCATCACCTCTGTGCCTGGCAAAATCTTGGAGCGGATTCTCCTGGAAGGCATGCTGAAGCACACGAAAAACAACAAGGTGCTTGGTGACAGCCAGCATGGCTTCACTAAGGGGAAATCCTGCCTGACTAATCTGGTGGCCTTCTACGGTAGGGCTATGGAACTGATGGACAGGGGTAGAGCAGTTGATGTCATCTACCTGGACTTGTGCAAAGCGTTTGACACAGTCTCACATGACATTCTTGTCTCTAAGTTGGAGAGACATCAATCCGATAGGTGGAGCACTCGGTGGATAAAGAACTGGCTGGATGGCCGCATGCAAAGAGTTGTGCTCAATGGCTCAATGTCCAGCTGGAGACCAGTAATGAGTGGTGTCCCTCAGGGATCAGTGTTGGGACTGGTCTTGTTCAACAACTTTGTCAGTGACATGGACAGTGGGATTCAGTGTGCCCTCAAAAAGTTTGCTGATGACACCAAGCTGTGTGGTTCGGTTGATATGCTGGAGGGAAGGAATGCCATCCAGAGGGACCTTGACATGCTTGTGAGGTGGGCTGATGCCAACCTGATGAAGTTTAACCATGACAAGTGCAAGGTCCTACACCTGGGTGGGAGCAATCCCAGGCACAGCTACAGGTTGGGCAGAGAAGAGATTCAGAGCAGCCCTGCGGACAAGGACTTGGGGGTGTTGGTGGATGAAAAAATGAACATGAGCTGGCAGTGTGCGCTTGTAGCCCAGAAAGCCAACCGTATCCTGGGCTGCATCAAAAGCAGCGTGACCAGCAGGTCAAGGGAGGTAAACCTGACCATCTACTCTGCTCTTGTGAGACCTCACTTGGAGTATTGTGTGCAGTTCTGGTGTCCTCAACATAAAAAGGACATGGAACTGTTGGAACAAGTCCAAAGGAGGGCCACGAGGATGATCAGGGGACTGGAGCACCTCCCGTATGAAGATAGGCTGAGAAAATTGGGGATGTTCCGCCTGGAGAAGAGAAGGCTGCGTGGAGACCTCATAGCAGCCTTCCAGTATCTGAAGGGGGCCTATAGGGATGCTGGGGAGGGACTCTTCATGAGGAACTGTAGTGACAGGACAAGGAGTAATGGGTTCAAACTTAAACAGGGGAAGTTCAGATTGGATATGAGGAAGAAATTCTTTACTGTAAGGGTGGTGAGGCACTGGAATGAGTTGCCCAGGGAAGTTGTGAATGCTCCATCACTGGCGGTGTTCAAGGCTGGGTTGGACAGAGCCTTGGGTGGCATGTTTTAATGGGAGGTGTCTCTGCCCCTGGCAGGGGGGTTTGAACTAGATGATCTTAAGGTCCTCTCCAACCCTAACTATTCTATGATTCTATGATTCTGTGAAACAGCTGGGCTGCGCAATCAACAGCTACTCTGGTTCTGTGGGATTATGTCTTAAAGTAACCAAACCTGTATCACAACAAACTACTTCTCTTGGAAAACTGATTAAAATTAAACCAGCCAAACATAAAAACCTCAAACAATCTACTTAAAATATATTCTAAGGCAATTGACAATACACCAAACACTTTTTTTTTTTTAAGCTAGAAGAGAAAGGAAGCAATGTTTAAATAGGCCAACATTCAATAATCTTTTCATCAAAGAAGATGATGTTTTCTAGCACCCAGGTTTCAGAACAGCATGCCTACATTGGAAAAATAATCACCAGGTGTCTGAATTAATTGCCAGATCAATTCAGAGGAAAGCACCGACGCCAGTCACATGTGCTTCTCTAGGATAAAAGAACAACTACAAATCAATTTAACTCTTCCACTGAAGAACAATGACAACCTTAGTTTTTCAGGTGGAAAATCTTGTTTGCTTTTTCTTAAAAAAGGAATTATTAACCCACATATTAATCAGTACTTACACTTTAAATATCGTACACATTCATCACTAGTTTGGATCTGTGACTGGAAACATGTACACATTCCAATTTAAGGAGAAAACCCAAAGACCTCCAGGTAAGACATAGTGAAGCATCAATACTTTGCACAGGATAAAATGACTCTGCATCTGTTTAGGCTCAGTTAAAAGCTGACAGTCATGACAAACTTGCTGAAAAGCCCATAATGGACTTCAAATACAGTACAAAATCTTAGACCAGAAAGAAAGACTCAACCTTTGCATAGTATCTTCCATTCTTGATATCAGGAACAGGGTACAAAATCCTTTTCAAGGATTTAGTCTTTATTTCATCTTCTAGATTCCTATGTGTGCCCTCTCTCGTATTCAAACCAGAAGTCACTGGATAAATGAAAGTCCTTGATAAGGCGGAGAATCTGAATTGTATGCTCTGAGAGTGGCTAACTTACTGCAGATTCCATAGGGGTAAAGTTTTCTACAGAACTCATTGCCTTGTTTTGGGAAGAACTCAACAGAAATGAGGGCATCCACACAATAAATTGCCAAAACCCAGACCTGGAACGCTGTGAGACCACAAATAACCACAGAAACTTTTGAAAGAACACAGAAGGATTTTTCCATCATGATGTCTGAAATCAGATAGAACAGTACCAAAAAGAAAAGGACTAGAAACATGCTACTAGTAATAGATCACATTATGTTCTAACCTTTTCTTCACCATGACCAAAACACATGCAGAACAGTGACACCATCTTTTGAACTCTTAATTGCAAACATTGATTTGAAAAACTACTTTGATTTTTTATTTCTATAATTTCTGTACAGTCAGCATGGTGAGAAACGGTAAGTTATTCCTTAGTATTCATACCCATTCATTGCCATGGCAAGTGCACTCCAGTACAATTTGCACTTGCTTCTTTCAGAGAACTTTTGAAAAATCTGCATTTATCACAATATTCAAAGCAAACAAGCAAATTTTGGAATTGAAAATCTTATTTTGAGCGCTTTGGTTCATCATATGTCCTGTGCAACTGACAGTTGATTTCAGCTCTGTCTTTTTCTAATACCCTTTACACAGTTACATATTACACACCCCAACAGAAACCTCTCTCAGACTGAAAACTCTTATATCTTCTTGCTTCTCATTGCCTATATATTGATTTTTCAAGAGTACTGTACTATTTATACTTCATAATGTAGTATGAATTTAAATATTTGGTTTCAAAGATGTTGAGAGCTTGCAATTCCCTTTTAATAACAGTCTGTCTGCTGATGTCCAGCACTTATAACCTCAAAAACCAGGACTTTAATGGAAAGGACTGAATTGCTTAAACCAATAAACAACAAAATCCACTGGGGTTTCATTGGAAGGAAAATTTCAAAGGGCAAAACTAAATCTGAAATGTAGTTCTTGCCACCAGTTATGCAGCTACTTCTGAAAAATTGCAATTCCTAGCATATAAATTCTAAAAAGCTCTATATAAATCAATGTAGATTCAGTGTTTAAACATTAGGCATGCACAACTGAACAAGGAAAAGGTGCAAACTTCAGTTTAGAAACAAACACATGACAAGCAGCATGTATAGTGCAGGTGCCATTATGGAATCTGCCTGTCCCATAGGAGAAAATGGACAAGAAATTTAAAACCAGCAACTGGTGAAAGTAATTGAACTGCAACTGACAAATGCTGGAGGAACTAGTGGTTGGGACAAGTCCATCTGAAGAGAATTTCAATAACTCACTGCAAGAGATCCCTCTGAACACAGTACTGTCCACTTCTACAATGGCTCACTCCTGTTTCTGGTTTATTGATTGAATTAAAATACTTTTCAGCATCATATTAGGGCCAAGTTAGTGGCAGTTCTTTATTGACTGCAGCTTTTGGACCTAGGCCATGTAGTGTATTAAAATAGAATAAAAGGGTCAAGATGATAAAAAAAGAAATTAAGATTAGATGCTTATGTTGTCATGGATCCTTCAGATTTAGAATTTGACCCTGCTTTTCTCTGCAAGAAATACTTTTTCAACAGAGGACTCCAAACTAACTGCACATAACAGCAGATGTAAAAGCAGAGCAAGTACCTGCAAGAACTTAACCTGCACAGCAGCCATCTGTCTCAAAAGCATAGATATATTTTTCAAATATAGTCTTTCCTGTTTCTCATTTAGCTGAGGATCATATCCTCAGATTCTTGTGGATCATCTTTTGGTCTCTTTTCCGTATTTAAAATTAGGCCTATTGAATTGCTGACAACTAAATTAGCACATAATGAGGCCAACAGAACAGATCTGCAGAGAGACGCAATTGGTGCTGTCGGCCCAGTGTCCACACTGTATGTCTTTTAAGGGGTTTTACTTCAGTAAGCTGCGGTCTGATACCCTAGATGAGTTATCACCTGCAGCTGGAATGCATTAACTGTCTTCCCGTTTGTTTTCTCCATTTTAATTCCATTTGAGGGGAATCCAGTTCACGCACACTGAAACCAAAGCATTGGAAGCAGGAAAAACCACGAGATTTAATTCAAAAGCACACTCTTGATGCAAACTGAAATCCTAATAGAGACATCTTTTCAGAGAAATGTCAGAGAAATACAGAGGAATTTATAAGTTGTCAGGAATTGTACAGAAATGGAAGCAAACTCCCTTGAAGGCTGTAAAGGTGAAGCCAAGGTGGGGCTCTGGCAGGGGTAGCCCTTCAGAGGAGGGACAGAGAAGGGCAGTTAGATCACAGCTATGGAGACATCATTTGATAATTCTTCAGCTTGTCCTGGCTCACAACTTACAAGGTGGCAAACTCACCCTGTGCAAGTGACAACTGCTCTATCTGTTGTGCCTAAGATATATTGTATGACGTTAACAAGACATTGCCAACACTGAAATCACTGACACTCCACTTACTGAAAGGTTTCTGGAAAGAACAAAAAGCTGTTCACTAATGCACTGGCAAAGACAAGGTAAACATAGCATTCATCTTTTCTCATGGAAAACTCTTCACAAGTTACTTGCTATTTTCCAACCACAAAAGATAATCACACAAGCTCTAAAAGAAAATGCAAACTAGGCAAGAAGAACGACATTTTAATACTTCCTTGGAACAAATGAAATCCTGTTGAATACAAACACAGAAGAACTGCCATATCAGAACAAGACAATAATCCATGCAGTCTGTTATTCTGCTTCCAAAAAAGGCTAATTGCAGCTCTTGAGGGTAGCTTAGGCTCCCCATAAACTGAGCAGTCCTGTGCAAGTCTGAGGAATCATTTTCAGCCTGACTGCAGCCTGACCGAAGTCTAAATGTAGCAAGTACATGTGATTGCAAGAGCAAAGCTCTGGTTTTGATTTCATTTAACGTAAGTACCAATTTCAGTTTTACGCCACAACATGATCATGTCCCACAAACCTAGAGATGGTTTAAGTCAGTATTTGCAACAGATGCCTCTGAAGAAGCAGAGACACTGGAGAAAGTTGTTTTGCCATTCAGGTTTTTTTTTTTTCCTTTTTCATCATCCCCAAATCTGCTTGCCTGCAGAACTGTGAAACATTTCACACTTTTATTCTTCCCAGCCCTTCTTCTCTAATTTCCATTTAGGGCCATAATCCTTGACCAACAGAGAACAGCAATTAGCCCTAGAAGTAATAGCATTATCATAACTACACTCACTCACGTAAGTGCTGTCAAACGTTGACAGCAATTATGCACCCATGGAATGCAGGAATTTTTTCACTACAATGTAAATGTTTATTAAAAATTATAACTATAAAATCCTTGGAAATATTATGTTTCACAATTAGATTTTAAGGTTTTTTCTATCATGTACAGCAGTTTTGAATTCCTTTTTTATTAATGATAGAAACATCTTTGCTTATAGTTTTTGAGTGTGCACCCTCCTCCATGCATGCATGCATGCATATATGTGGTTGCAAGAGAGTAAATAAACCCACCACAAGCCCTTAGATCATTGCAAACAAAGTTCTTGATGGAATTTATTCTTGCCCTGATGTGGAATAGCTGTATTTACCAGCACCTTCCCAGTGCTAATATTTCCTCAGTGTTGGCATGACTCCTGCACACTGCTGTTGTTCACTAGTGCAACGTGACAGTCATCCCTGCGATATGGACAGAGTCCCACTAGAAATGGTTCCAAAGCCACAAGCCAATTTTGCAGGCATTGTAGAGCAGTCAGATGGCCATTAGTAACCTGGCCTGTCAAACAAAAGCTCTTGGTGCAATTTCCAGTATCATCCACTTATTACCTTCCCACTGCTTTATTGTGCATCATGCAAGACATTTTCCACAATTCTACATATGAATGCTCTGCATTTATGTCAGAATTATATACAGAATGGTGTGTTGTTCTTCTGGGTGTGCCAGTCTCAATAGGCAAACTGTTAGGGATTTCTAGTTTTAAAATAAAAAGCATTATTTTTATATATACTTCATCTTTAACCTCAAATTAGAAAAAGTGATAGGTTTTCCTTATAAATATCAGCACCATTCCTTACCCCTTTTTGTCCACCTCATCATGAGTGTATTCACCTCTCTATATGTACAGTGTTATTTTTTTCCTAGCCCTACTGCTTTTGCTAGGTTATTTTTCCCCCACTTACTCTTCCTTCATTTTGTTTTTTCTGTTCCTTTTTCCATACTCTGTATCTTCTTCCTCCTTTTTCCTATTCTGAGGCATTTTTAGAACTTCTCTTTTCTTTCAATCCCTGAGTTAACAGGAACCTTCCCTGCCTGATTTTAGATGCTTTCAGATCTTTTACTCTCCTCTCCGCTCTAGCATTCTTATCTCTTTCTTGACACTGCTTTTCTTTGCACTACTGCTCTGCAAACATAACAATATTTTTCAGCACTTGAGCAAGGTGGCCAAAAATCATACAACTGGACTGAAGAGTGAATAAATTTCAGCAACCTCTGCAGACCAGAACAAAATACATACAGCAATGTATCTGCTAATCATTTTAAATCCAAAAGAAGTGTTCAGCATTCACAAATAAGCATCGTCTCTATTCCCATTCTAATATTTTACCAACCTTAGCACCCACATGAACTTGCATGTTGTACTGTTGCTCCCTACATCTCTTTTCTCCTTCATTTTTTAACATCAGTTGAGCAACTGATGTAAATGGCTTAGGCAACCATCTGAATACTACTCAGAAACTCCGGAAAGTAGTTTGCAGCTTTCCCACAACATGCCAACCCCTAGCCTTCAGTGAAAACAATACTGTGAAACAGTAAAAGCAACCTTTTCAGCATCCACTGAAGTCTAACATAAGGTCTATTGTCACCCTAAATATATGGTACCTTGCCTAAATTAGAGCACATAATAGCTCTGTGTATTATTTTTCTATAGAAGAAGCACTACGACTGTGTTCTTTTGAGGGTCAACAGGGACTAATCCAGTATCGCCCACTTTTAATTGTGTCTAAAATACATATTTGCTTATTCAGAGAGCTTCCAAGTTTTCCCAACATGTATGAAATGGCTGTGGTGCTGCAGTACAACACTGTGTGATGACACTGCATCTTGGGGTGCATTCATCAAATGAGAAAGGTGCTGCAATCAGACAGAGACCAAATCCAGACATCGCAGGCAGGAAAGTTTCAGGGGAAAGTAGTCTTGACAGATACATTTTAATAGTCTGTACTTAACAAATAAGACTGAAACTTATTTTGTTTTCAGAATTTAAAATGTTTCTCTTACGGATTTTTGGCTGTATATGCTCATTGTATTTTTTTAGCACAGGATCATAACAGAAATGCACAGCTTCTTCTTCAAACCAGTATCTCAGACCCTAGTGAGATAAAAGGAATTTTTGTACCTCTTGACCACAATTATTTTTATACCTTTCAACCTGACATGGTCATTGTATGAGGTGTAGAAAAATGTAGGGCAGAAAAAAAAAAAAAAAAACCAAAAAAATACCAGTGAGGAAAGTTTCGCATGAACAAACCAGAATTTCTTGATAGCAACAGTAGTAAGAGTATCTAACCCAAATATCCTGACTCTAAATTTCTGGTGCAAGTAATTTATAATAGTCCAAGAAAGCTATTGGGAAATCACGGGAAGGAGATAAAAATCTCAGTATAAAACAAAGGGGCAATAGCTGCTTAGGACAGATAGATCAGAGCAGATACATGTTCTAGCAATAGATCCTAATTTATAACCACAAGGTTAAGTGCTGAGCATACAAATTCATAGAATCATAGAATGGTTTGGGTCAGGAGGGACCTTAAACTCACCAACTCCCTGCCATGGACAGAGACATCTTCCACCACACCAGGTTGCTCCAAGCCCTATCCAACCTGGCCTTGAACACTGCCAGGGATAGGGCAGTCACACCGTCTCTGGGCATTCAGGGCCTCACCACCCTCACAGTAAAGAATTTCTTCCTAATGTCTAACCTAAATCTACCCTCAGTCACTTTTTTTTTTTTCTGAATTCTGCTGCACTGCTAAAAATGAGAAAAATATTTTGCTAAAATTAGAATATATCATACTTTGAGATCTTACATACAGATATATATATATGTATTCAACTCAGAAAGTCACCATGCCCACAGTACCTCTGTGCTCTAGCCAGTGTCCTGGTTTCTGATCTTCCTTCCCTACACACTGTGGGAAGGGAGAGTGAGTGAGCAAGCAGCTGCATGGTCCTTAGTTGCCAGCTGAGGTTAAACCACAATGCCAGTCACTGGTTCAGGAGTAAATCTTCCTATTTCTTTTAAGATTATTTTAACTCTTGCACCAAATTGCTGATATCTTAAAATCCACACATATACCTGTCAAAACCATCACTTTTTAGGCTGTCATATAAGTTGCCCCAGTCCTATCACCTATTCCCTATACATACAAATATATAATTTCCATCAGTACATGTAGCTACATCTGCTGTGTATTCTTTTATTTTGAATTGAAAGTATATAACAGTTGGTATTAATCTTAAATAAAGTCAGATGCATGATACTATTACAGTATCCCCTAAGACTAAAGGGAGATTAGTATCAAAGGTCCAAGAGTATGACTGCTGTAAGAGGGGTTTGAAGAGTGCAGGAAAGAATTTCATTTTTACATTATAATGAGACTACACTATTAAATATTGACAAAGACTTGAACTCCTACAGTTTCGTCAACATACCTGTTCATTATTCTTCAGCCTGCAAATTGATGCAAATTGCATCTTGAATCAAAAGGACAACTGATCCCACTGAAATTAAACAGAATCATGCTCCATCAGAAAGATACACTGATGTCAGGAAACACAAAGTTTCAATAGTTGTCTAAAATTCACCTCTGCACGCATGTTTCTATTGTGTTATGTGCTAGAGTTTTAATTAGGTGTTTCTTGGGCTTTTTTTCAATGAAATTGTTCTATGGTAGGCTTCCCTTTATTTAGCAAAGAAATTACAGCAATATCTGGTGTCACTGTGCCTCAGTATATTGCCAAACCCATGCATGTCAATAATATTAGTACTATTCCACAGCTTTATTCCCACCTTTCCTCCACTCAC
This sequence comes from Ara ararauna, assembly GCA_028858755.1. NCBI lineage: Eukaryota > Metazoa > Chordata > Aves > Psittaciformes > Psittacidae > Ara > Ara ararauna. The sequence continues at coordinate 28,522,362 of CM054380.1, forward strand.
TGTAAAATCATCCTCATGTCACAGACCAACTGACCACCAAGGCAATTCCACCACCATCCTGAGCTGTGTGACAAACCACAGCTACACGGCTTAGGATATTATGAAGTGGGAGCTTCATGCAGAGCTCCCACATGCCACATAAATTTACTGAGCTCTAATCATTGTTTCAAAAAATACTGCTCCAAACATCCACAGACAAGCCTGGAATTCTGTGCTGGAGAGGGCTTTCATAACGTCCTTTACAAGTGGAAAACCTTTAAGGAATACCTTTGGGGAATAGTTAAGAAACAAGGGAAATTCTAACTAGATCGTATTATAGATTTCCAAAATTAGAAACGTTTAGTCTTTTCCCAAAGGGCCTTGATATATCCAGTAATAGCTATCACTGGCATTCCACATGCACGGGGTTGGGGAGAGGAGGAAATTCATTTCCACAGCTTCACAAAAGATGCAATTCAGAATACCAAGTTTGAATGGGATCAAGATTAAGCTTCTGATTCCAGTCAAAAGGGTCACCTACTTCATGCTCCTGTCCTGTAACATATTCAGTTACCAACAGCATTAACAGCTAGATATTTCTTCAGTTAGTTCATAAAACTCTGAAGATGCAGACCCATCATCTTTCCAATGCTTTTCATGATCTGTATTATCAGAAATGTTTGCTAACTTCTAATCAAAATGTTCCTTAGCAAAGCTTGAGACAATTATTTCTTATCCTATCAAAGATAGAAAAAAAAATGTACATTCTTTGAGAGTTTTACATATTAAAAGAAATTATAATTTCTGTTTATAGGTTTTCAAAGCAATCCCTTCATTAAATCTTTCTCTGCTGGGGATATTTCCTAGAACTCCAATCACTCTCAAGGCTTTAGAAAAGTGGTTCAGAGTTCTGAATTGAAATTGAGTGACTAGAACCGTAACTTCTTGTGTTACAAAAAAACAGAACTAAAATCAGCTAAAAAAAGACCAGCTAAACATCATGCTTAATACTTCGTACTCCATAGACATAATACGGCAACAGCTTTGCAACTAAAACAGTCACTGAAAAGCAAATATACAAAACCTAAAATATCCTGAAATACATAAAGTTAGAACTAGCAGTGTTAACAGGCCTATACACAAAGCTGCCTAAAGTCAGAAATAATTACTGGCTACAAAAAGTCTTGTTGACAATATTTAATGCTGGTCCCTAGAATTACGAGAAGCATGCCTTCGGGGCAGAATGCATGTAATGCCTGAAAGTCAAGACTATACTTCCAGTTGGCAGTTTTAATAGCACACTTCCAAGCTCTGCTCATTTTCATAATGTTAGTAAGCAATTTCTTGAGGAAATCACATTGCAGACAATGTGCTCATGCAGGACTTTGTTCTAGTCCTTATAAATTGTCAGAATAGCAAGTATACTAGAGCTGACCATGTGGTTCAGCTTAATGCTGATGAGAAAGAGGGCCTTCCAGGTATTAACCTTTGGAAGGAATATAGATACAATACCCAAAGTATTCTTGATCTGAATACAGCTTCAACTTACATGTAGCCAAGATTTTGCAACAGCATCTGAGAAACAGCAATTTTAGAACATGGTACATAAAATGAGATAGCAAGTTTGGGATTCATTGACCTAGTCATGACAGAGTTTCTCCATGACTCTTCTGGATAACAATGGGAGGTAATCTAGCATATACAAAGAATGGTACTACTGGTACTAATCCTGCATCACATAGCTGAGAAGTAAAGGGACATGACCCATCAGAATACCAGCCCTTCTCCCCCTCCAGACTTATGACAGGCCTTGGGAGATGCTGAATCAGTACTTGCAATTATTCCTACCCTTTCTCATTGCACCTCTGTTTAACTTTTTGCAGAAAGAAAAGATACAAATTTTGTCTGTGAAAAATTCTGTAGAAAACACTACTCAAAACTAAATCTCACTGCTAGTTGTACATAAATCTCAACTTAAAACGTGTTTGCACTGTACAATTAGACATCAAAGCAACCTCTATTAGCACATGTAAACATCACAGTCTGATAACAGTTTTAAACAAAAATTGGTAGGCAGTAAATCCACTGGGGTTTTCCACATAGATATACTTGGTTGACATTAACCATATTCAAACAGAGAGAGCATAATATTGATACAGCATCGCCCTCATACACTGCCACTGGTACCTACAGTCCCCACCGATCTTCACTCACAGGTAGTATCTCAGTTTGAACAGGATGCCCATACTACATTCTATAGCAATTCTCCAAAGCTTTTGAAAAGTGTCAGCATCACAGTCTTTTGTAAACAATGAAAAGTATAGAATCACAGAATAGTTAGGGTTGGAAAGGACCTTAAGATCATCTAGTTTCAGCCCACCTGCCAGGGGCAGGGACACCTCACACTAAACCATGACACCCAAGGCTATGTCCAATCCAGCTTTGAACACTGCCAGCGATGGAGCATTCACAACTTCCCTGGGCAACACATTCCAGTGCCTCACCACCCTTACAGTAAAGAATTTCTTCCTCATATCCAATCTAAACTTCCCGTTTAACTTTGAACCCGTTAACCCTTGTCCTATCACTACAGTCCCTCATGAAGAGTCCCTCCCCAGCATCCCTATAGGCAGCCCCTCAGACATTGGAAGGCTGCTATGAGGTCTCCATGCAGCCTTCTCTTCTCCAGGCTGAACAGCCCCAACTTTCTCATCCTGTCTTCATACGGGAGGTGCTCCAGTCCCCTGATCATCCTCCTGGCCCTCCTCTGGACTTGTTCCAACAGTTCCATGTCCTCTTCATGGTGAGGACACCAGAACTGCACACAGTACTCCAAGTGAGGTCTCACGAGAGCAGAGTAGAGGGGCAGGATCACCTCCCTCGACTTGCTGATCACGCTCCTTTTGATGCAGCCCCGGATATGGTTGGCTTTCTGGGCTACAAGCACACACTGCCAGCTCATGTTCATTTTTTCATCGACCAACACCTCCAAGTCTTCCTCAGGGCTGCTCTGAACCTCTTCTCTGCCCAACCTGTAGCTGTGCCTGGGATTGCTCCCACCCAGTTGGAGGACCTTGCACTTGGCATGGTTAAACTTCATCAAGTTGGCATCAGCCCAACTCACAAGCATGTCAAGGTCCCTCTGGATGGCATTCCTTCCCTCCAGCGTATCAACCGAACCACACAGCTTGGTGTCATTGGCAAACTTGCTGAGGGTGTACTCAATCCCACGGTCCATGTCACCGACAAAGATGTTGAACAAGACCGATCCCAACACAGATCCCTGAGGGACAGCACTCGTTAAAGGTCTCATAGGGGCATGAGACCACAGTTCAGAAACCTTCAGAATGCTTCAATCACAACCTGCCTGCTGCCTCCTAAATGACAGCCTCCTGAAGCATACTAATACGCTGTGATACTTTAGGAACGATTTATTTTAATGCATCTTTTCTCTACACAAGTAGCATGTGTAGGTCTCACGGACAGTAAGCAGTAGCTGTCTGGCTTAAAACTGCTGTTTAGCTGGACTGCATTTCAGATGTTTTCTATGTCTTCTGTGAGCGCTATGTTCACATCACACAGTCCCTTGTTAAAATTTATGCCTTCCTTAGAAATCTGACAATATTTTCTCACCCAAATGCAGACCATGTTTTCAGCACAGAAAACAAAGGAAAGAAACAGTCAGTTTCTGTATAGTGCTGGACCTTTTTACCAGAGATGCCCTGTGCTGCACTTAGCAGGTATGCCAACGCCATGGAATTCTCCATCTCCTCACAACTTATTAAGCAACATTGCCCTAGAGGCTTCACATCTTGTACTCCAGTTGACTAACAAATGCTGCCTTGTTTTGGAGAAGCTGCCTGCAGCAGTGCAATTGGTTTTGGTTGCATTATATTACAAGGACATTGTTCTTCAGGAATTTTAACTAACTGCTGGATCTACAGGGCTAAAAAGCCTAGTCACAGAATAAAAAAGAAATAAATAGGAACAGTATTTATAAAAACCTAGAGTTAGTACTAGTAGTAAAAGTTTCTGTTCTTTGGTTTCCTCTTCTTGTGCTCTTTTCTGCTGAATATCAACCGTTCATGCGGGCAACATTTTTCCTGTGCATGCTGCAATCTGAAAAGAGGCTTATCCTTGACAACTCTGTTAGAGCACTAAAACTTCTCAGGGGCAAGACTTACCCCCTTTAGTCCCTTCTCACTCTCACCAACACTTCCTTAGCCAAAAGGTTTCTCTTGTATTAAAGTAATAAAGAAGAAGCCATAGAAACAGGGAAATTAAATAGTATGTAGGCCTTCACTGCTCTGTCAACATCCCCAGATGGAAAAACTTGAAATAGACAAATAGATAGGACAACTTGAAGGAATGCTGCTTTCCTGAACATCCCTTCCTCTGAAAGGAATTCTTTTCTCAAAGATGTACTCCTCCACAAACATTTCTCTGATATTACTTTGAGTATAGCCCCCAATTAGTCATATCAATAAGATACCTACTGATAAGAAATAATCCCTATTCCCTATTCTTTTAGTATAAAATATTTTTATGAGACAATCCTCCTCATTTTCAAGTGAATATCAAAGTGTGTGGGCTTCACTTTTGATTTTTTGTGTCAAACTATGTGTAACAGTTTCTGAAATAAATCTAAGGCGAAAAAGTAAAGCAACTCAAAAATCAACCTTAAAGTAACCCAGCTCAACAATGAGCTATATACGATTTATTCCAACAGAAAAATGCTGTGATTTTGGGAAGAAAACTAGTTCAGCACTTGGAAGATAGAATGTAAAAGTATACAATGAGCTAAACACCTTAATTTGCATTATTATTATTATCATTGCAATTTTTACCAAATAGCCATTATCAGAAGTCTGAGAGGCATAAGGCTCCTCCTCCAACAGTGTTAAGGTATTTCCAGTTTTGCTGTATTTCTTCACAAGTGCATTTATATTTTTGGTTTTAAATAGACTATATATTCCCAAAAGACTCTTATTCTATAATGTTTTTTTATTCAGTTTAGCACAGGCAAAAATGTCAAGACTGTTTCTTTCTATTAAACAACATGACTTATTCTCTTGATACAACCTCATTTGTTTTTAAACAGCCTGAGGCTGGTAAAAACTAAGGCAGTTTGTTTCATAAATATTAGGAAAAAAAGGGTCAGGTACAAGTAATTTCCAATTTTAGGACACATACATACAACATACATGTATGGATTAATGACATATAGAACCATAGAATGGCTTGGCTTGGAAAGGACCTAAGATCACATAGTTCAAACCCTCCTGCCATGGGCAGGGACACCTCACACCAGACATGTTGCCCAAAACTCTATCCAACCTGGTCTTGAATGCTGCCAGGGATGGGGCAGCCACAGCTTCTCTGGGCAACCTATGCCAGCGCCTCACCACCCTCACAGTAAAGAACTTCTTCCTTATATTTAACATGAACTTCCCCTGTTTAAGTTTGAACCCATTACCCTTGTCCTACCACTACAGTCCCTCATGAAGAGTCCCTCTCCAGCACCCACATTGGCCCCTCTCAGACACTGGAAGGCTGTTATGAAATCTCCATACAGCCTTCTCTTCTCCAGGCTGAACAGCCCCAACTTTCTCAGCCTCTCTTCATATTGGAGGTGCTCCAGCCCCCTTATCACCCTCACAGCGTCCTCTGGACTTGCTCCAACAGCTTCATGTCCTTCTTCTGTTGAGGACACTAGAACTGCACACAATACTCCAAACAGGGTCTCAAGAGAGCCGAATAGAGGGGCAAGATCCCCTCCTTTGACCTGCTGGTCACACTCCTTTTGATGCAGCCCAGCACACAGGTGGTTTCTGGGCTGCGAGCACACACTGAAGCCAGCTCATGTTCATTTTCTCATCAACCAACACCCCCAAGTCCTCCTCAGGGCTGCTCTGAATCACTTCTCTGCCCAACTTGTAGCTGTGCCTGGGATTGCCCAAACCCAGCTGTAGGACCTTGCATTTCACATTGTTGAACTTAATGAGGTTGGCACTGGCCTACCTCTCAGGTGCGTCAAGGTCCCTCTAGATGGCATCCCTTCCCTCCAGCATATCAACTGACCCACACAGCTTGGTGTCATCAGCAATAGTTCACATGTAATCAGGCTAGTAAAATTGAAATAATTTTTAAAAAGAAATGCTAAATCTATAAAAATTTTTTTTGTATTTCAGGTGGGTTTTCACAACAACCACCTGTGTGCCTTCCTCACCTTGATGATCTCTGAGTGATTAAAATTTAAGAGGCCTATTCATAAGGCCGCATCTCTTACCTCCATTCATTGTAACTGTGGACTCTTTCACAATGCCTGTGTTTTTAATGGAGGAATACATACCTGAGAGAGATAATAATGAGTTTTACTACCACAGACCTGCTTTTAATCCATTAATTATTTAGCATATTCACCAGAAGACTAAGCATTTAGATCTATTGGGTACCCACTACATGTATGAAAAGTATAATAGTAACTTGCCAGCTGCATACCTTACTCTGGAAAAGTATCCTCATTATAAAATATTTATTTCTCTGTAGAGACATAGAGTAATAGAAATAACAATGCTTGCAAAATGATCTAGTGGAGAGAAGGCCAAAATAGCACACACAATGCCAAAGCACAAACAACCAAAACCTACATAAAAGTTGCCAATATATAGTAGCGACACCAGCTCAAAATATTAGTGCAGTAGGAACTAAAATGCAAGACTAAAGTTAAGTACTGGATTTCATAGTTTCCACACAGACAGTTTACACCTGTCATCTTGCTGCCTTGGCTGGCAAACTCACAAGGTGCCCTGAACCCCTGCAGGTGCTGCTGCGGGAAATACAGCCTCACTGGCAACAAAACCAGTTCAGCATGGCTGAAGAGAAATGAGAGCTGAGACATTGTCTGATGGCAGTCTTAGGTTACAATCATGAGAAATAAAAACTATTCATGAAGACAACATCAGAGGTAAGCCAATTAGGCTGATAAAAATAAGTGCATTCTACAATTACACACCAAATAAAAGATAGACCTTGCAAATACTGTAAGTGCATTTATGATTTACTAACCCTTTCACATTAGTTAATTACCACCTCTATTTTCCAAAGTAAACAGCTTTTTTCCTAATGAATCATGATTCAAGTGAACTAAAAGTGTGACTAATATTAAACTGGCAAAATATTTATTTTTAGACCTTCTGCTGGTTTTTATTTGAATTTCAACTTGCATGTATCTTTTAAGCATGCTTTGCTTCTGAAATCAAAGTTCTCTCATGTGAGTACAGTAAGTGTGATGGAAAAAATGTATAATTGAAAAAAAATCTTCCACTTTGAATACACATAGGTCAGTTTCCCAATTGCTATATAAATAAAAATAGATGGATTTTAAGGATTCTAAAAGCAAACACGAATAACACTTAACAAAACTGATGTCGGACACAGAAAGTAAAGATCATCTTTCCTTAGCAGTCACAGCACCTGAAAAAGCAGCCGCAACTTCAAGAATAATAAAACTTATGTATACTTCTTTATCTGTTGTCTGAAAAAATATATCTGTAGTTTATATAGAGAGAAAAATCTCTCATGAAGATGCATGTTAGCTGCCAGCACCAAAGCTCCTGAGAGATCACATGGAGCTATTTAAAAAAGGATCATTTATTTAAAGTATACACTGCAAAACAATTCTGAGCAGAGTACAGTACCACCGCCTACCTTGGGTTTGTGAAAGCAAAGTTCTCGGAGCTCCTGAACCATATTGATACTAAAACCAAAGGGAATCATTTCTTCCTAAAATGAAAAATGGGAACCACCACTGTGGTTTTGCCTTTCAAATAAATTAAAAAAAAAAAAAAAGGACATTTATGAAATATAAAAACTCACAGAGATAGTTCTGAATGATATTTTAAATTTCATTCCTCTTGAACTTGTTCCCCTTTTAAAATCTTTCTTACTGCATAAAAAATGTGTAAATACAGCTTGCGCTTCATGTTATTTGTCAGACAAAGACAGGAAGAGAAAGGGAAATAAAGTTCATCAGTATCTCTCATGCACACATCTTCACTTCTTTCCTACGACACTGCAAATGTCTCAGACAAACTTTGTGGACTCTTAACTTAAAACAATGAATTTTCATAAGGAACCTTATGTGGTTTATGGCCTATAACAGGTATTTCAAGTGTAGAAATGACATATTTGGGGGTGTGGAAAAAGGAGATAAAGTATGGGACAATGTTACTTTTTAAGGTAGTGTTTATATTCTGATAGTATATCCCCTTTACCAGTTGTGCTGCCTTTGTGCATGTCCATAGCAATTTGAAGCCCTAATCACTGTGCTTGATACACTCAAATGGCAAACAAACAGAACAAATCAAACTTGGGCCCTTTCCCAAGGAACATTCACATATGAGACAAAAGAAGTAACTGCTTACAGGGGAAATTCAGAAAAGAGTTCCCCAGAGACCTAAAAAATTGACTTTATCTGTTAATATTGCTCATTAAAGACACACTGTGCTGAAGTCGACAAGAGAATACATGCCTGACATTCTATTTCTTTAAAAAAAGATGACAGAAGCAAGAGAATAATGGTATATAATATTATGTGTGAGTGCATAAACATGTATCATGCTAAAAGATGAAAGCTTAAGGAAGCCCATACTACGTAAATTGTGTAAAATCACATGCCAGATTTCCCTTTCCAAAAGTACAGAAATAAAAAGTAAAGAAAGGCAGGAAAAAAGTCACAAGAACTGAAGTCACTAAGGGCTTGCAGAGCCTTGCATCTCCTGCTTCATAGTGTGATTACGGAAACTCCTCTAAGCAAAATTAATCCATGATCGTATTAAAGCCATGGGAACTACCTCTTGATTTTCATAATCCATGGTTTTACTAAGGGTATTGAGGGACCAGCGCACATTGGAGCATGAACACATTGAGGCAGGAGATGAAATACAGAGAGATCTGCAAAGCAAGTTTCAAAAATTAATATTTTTTTCCCTTCATTTTTCATACTCTCAAACTGGTTTACAGAGAGGGTGTCCAAAAAAACACTGTCAACGGCCATGATTTGACCATAGACTACGTAATACAAAGGCAAATGTACATTGTATTTAATACTATTTACTTCTGATATTATCTTATTTACTGTGTTGGCTACCATAAATTGTATTACACTGCACAATAACAAAGAACCTTCTTGTGATACAAGTAGCTGTGAAGTTCTTACGATCAGCTTAGTCCATAGAAGTCAAAATTTGGGCCTGAGTAAGAAAGCATCAAAATATGATGCCTCACAAATCAATACTAAAACCCCTTATATTTTTTAACATGAGTTCTGAGGGAATGAAAGAAGGTTTTTCTGAGGAAGTATTAACTAATTACTGATTAAAACATAACAAAATTGGCTTGCAGCAAGCTCTAGTTTGCCTATGGCATGATATAAGCAATGTTTTATACACAAGTAGCAATCTGTAAATGAGACAAATATTCTGGATACTTGTATTTTTGTTAGTTATATTTTTAAATCTATTTGTATAATGTGTTCAATATGGGTTTGAGGTATCTGGAAGGTTATCACTCAGTATGAGGTAGTCCATGTATTCATGAGACAATTTAGGGTTCAAAATGTAGAACTGTTGATGTAATCAAAAGACCAGATTATTCCTGATATGGAATAACCTCCTATTTAATTAGCTAACTCATACAGAATGTTACTAAATACAAATTCTAATATCAAAGAAAATTGATGGGTGAACAAAATCTAAGAGAAGCTTGCAAGCCACTACGATTTCGATCAAGATTTTGACCACATTCAAGTTCGAAAGTGTTAACATAAAAGCTGTAATTCTTAGAAACTGCCGTGTCTGCCCATTGACATGCAGGTTTCACTGACACGTGACACTTTTCATTGTTTCATTTTAGGTTGTTTTGTTTTGTTTTGTTTTAACAGAGCTGTTTCTTTTTTCTCTTTCTTTGTAAGATGGCAGACTGCCCTGCTTTTACATGCAAGAAGAATCTGCCTATGTAAGAGCTTATTCTCTCCTGCCAGCCCATCATATTTCCTCACCTCTGTAATAAATGCACCAAAAATGGCAATGGATCTGAAATGGCTGTATCAGTTTTTTGTCAATTTTAATGATCTGAAAAAAAGGAAACAGCACTTCAACCCAAGACAATATCGATCACAGGCTCATTATTAACATCTTGAGAAGCTGACTTATAAAAAGTTCCTTCTTACTGCCATGGGGAATTGCTGAGACATAAAGCTAACAAAAGATGTCTGAAAAAAAGACATGCATGTTCATGTATCTCTCTAAACATGTTCAACATTTCAAACATCAATTTTTGTAGGTGTCACTAACTTACCACTCTCCATACACTCCATATGTACCCTGACATAGGCTTCGTAAGTGAGAGACCTCTTTTTGTCTTAAGGAATTCACATAGTGATAAACTAAGTCTGCATTAAACCACTGAATATACAAGAAATATAATCTCAAAGCTTTTCTTACTGGTAAGCAGGCGGAATATATGCTTTTAAAGCAGTCACAAGGGAACTAACAGTGTCTTGAGGTATAACATGACTGCACTGTGTGTTCCTGCACAATATGACCCAAAAAGGATAAATTAATTGCTTTAACACTTAGGCATGATGGACCAGATGAATCAGAAACTGTAGAGTTCTGATAGGAATTACAGAAAGTAGTATATGAAAGCATCAAGTAAAGATTTCACTACACTAAGTGTTACTAAGGATTTAATATTCCATCTCAGCACATGAATGGTCTCTCAAAGTTTTAAAGCAGTGAATCTGGGTTAGCAATATTAACAATAAAAGGAGTGTTTAAACAGTATTGCACGAATGACTACTCGAATTTAAAAGAACCGTTAGTTGAAAAGGATATTTATAAGTCAAACAACTTGGCACAACAGAGTCACAGTAGGCTAGGACTTGAAATCAGGAGGTTCTGTTCCCATCTCTGCTATCGATATACAACCTCGAACAAGTCTTTCTACATCTTTCACATTGAGTTTATGTCCTCGTTAACTTACGCTATGATACAAGACAGGCGTGTTTGTTCACCACACATGGCCCTTGCCTTGACTAAGGCCTCGTTGTGTTATTATTAGAGCAGAGAGCACCCACTAACAAATACCAAAGCACTGGTGATTTCAGAAGCCCTTGATCATGCAAAGAAAGTAAACTACTGTGTTCAAGTAATCAACCATCTCAGTGGCTGTGGTTCTTGATTTAATCTATGTGAGTTTTAGATATAACTGTTTTCTGACAAAACTAAAAAGAAAAACAAAAGTACATCAGCTCTGTGAAGGAGAAATCAAAATAGCCACGACATCCCCTGTTTTACAGGATTTCTGATTTTTAAGGTCCTTGGAACAATTCTTTTCAAAATCATAGGACCAGCAGAGTTTGTGCTAGTACCAAGTACTCCATGGTGAATCAGTTTATTTGGCAGCTGCTCAGGAAAGAAATATGTCAGGGGATACAGGTGATAAGTTTGAGGAAGCTAAACTTGTTGTTCACACCCAACTAAATGGCAGTACTTGAAAATAACAAATCAAGACTGATTCATTAAGAAGGTCATAGAAACTGCTGCTGGACAGAAAGTTATATATTTTGTGTGATAACATGATACTTGACAGAAAAAAAACAAATTAGTCTGATATGCAGTAAAGTGAGAAAAGCCAGAGGTATAACACCAGTGTGCATGGATAGGAAGAAAATTTAGCAAACAAAAGACAGAATGCAGCCAAGAACTTGGAACAGAAGCAGAGGTAAAGCAAAGCAACATGAGGGGAAGGAGATAAATGAAGTGAGCCAGCAGTTGTAAGTTTGTAAAGACCAGATATATGTTGACAGTCTCACGGTACAGATTGAAAAACATGGCATTTGTTTTCCCTATACAATGTTCTTTGCTTCGCTATAAGTTTAAAAAATTGAGAAAGGTATCTAGAAAGAAATAGCACCTTTTGTCACTTTTAGGCTTCTAAATAAATAACAAATTAAGCAAGAATCTGTAGTTAAATTCCCAGATTTAAAGTATTTATAGCAACCTCCAAGCTGTAATTATCCTCTTGCTTGCTAGCAAAACCAAAAAGCTGATAAGTCTGGAAAAGAAACACTTTAAACACTGTTAGATATTGATAAAGAGGCATGATTATTTTCCTAATTATTATCTTACTGTACTTAATGCACTTAATGCATTAAGTCAGCAAACATACATGAATTTTGTATATATGTATGACCCACATACTATGTAAATATAATGCTCCAATATACAGTAGTGTGTGAGAAATGTGAAGGTGGAATACTATGCAGCTATGCCTGGCAGAAGTCTCTCCAAGGGATCATAAGATTTCTAAAGTTTGGTCTTCAGCTGCTGTGAAAAGACCTACTTTGCTTCCTTTTTCATGTCTGCTCCTGGAACTGTGTGGCAGATGGTTAAGGATTTTTCAGAGGCAGTTTTTAACCAATTCACTTTTAGTGGATGGCATTCTCCTCCTCCCCAAAAGCCATCTGAAAATGTAGACAGTGATTTATGTTGGGGGATAGGTGGCCAGTGTCTCAGTATTGCACAACAAAATCAAGGCACTGGAGGTTAGGAAAAGAAAAGAACACAGGTGGAAAAGAGCAGTTGCCTATTTCACTACAGCAAAAAAATTGTAATTTGAATCTGACAGCTGAAGAAAGAACCACGCAAGAACAGAACATACTGGTTATTACAGCTGGTGGCGATCATATTACGGAGCCAGCTCTCGCAAGGGAAAGGAATATGTCCAAGCCATGATGGTTTGATTAGTATCAGTACTTGAATTCTCAAGGGCTCTCCACCAATAAGTGGTATGTAGGCACAGAATCAACCTCATCTATTTTTCCTGCCAAAAACATATGAAATATTTTTCTTTGCAGGCCACTAGCTTCAGGTCAATTGATTTGAAATTTTTAGGTATGTCACTAGAAATGTGTAGTTAGGCTGCAAGCACAGAATGGACCTATAGGTAAACTGTACATGAGGCAAGGGAGGCAAGGATGAAAAACTGGAGTTACAACAAGGAATGACAAAACTATTTGTTTCATCTCTTGTATTATATTAGTGCCTTTAAAAAAAAAAATACGCAAGACTCTACGCAAGACTCGTCATGGCCCAAATTAGATCAGAATGATGCTAAGGAGGTCAGGGGTTGTGTGAGAAGCAACACATGGAGAAAATCTTCATGTGTTCTCAGGCTGACACAGACAGCTATGTCAAAGCTCATCTGATAAAGACTGAAACTTCTGGGCTCATCTGTTTTTTCTTCCATCTATCAGCCCCTCACACTTGTAAACTGGTACTAAAAACCTAGAAACAAAAGCCAAGACAGTCATCTATAAGATATGAACGGGTTTTTTTCATGTGGTCATACAGTATCAATGGGACATCTAAAAGCACAAATAGCATGAAATATAAAAGGTACAGAATTGCTTTCCATGTGCCTCAAATCGTACCCTGACACTCTTATGTCATGGCAGCAGCCTTTTATTTCACAGTAAAACCAATCCTAAAAATCATTATTCCAAGGACAAGAAAGCAAGGCAATAATCTCCCTACATCTAACTTTAACATTTGTCAAGTTTCTAATTTTCATAGCATCTGAGTAATTTTGACATGAGCAAAACCTATGAGCCATTCATCTTCCCCCTTCCTTTACATTTAAGACTGTGCATGCAAATGTTTTTTTTCAGCTATGCTGATTAACACACAGCTACTTCAAGTTTTTATGTACTTCTGTAAATACCTAGCATTGGCCAGAGATGGTCACACATCTGAGTCAGTAGGGGCCTTCACTATGAAAGTCTCCAATGATTTCAAATGCATTTGTTAAGCACTCCACCAAAATGGCTCTCCCACTTTAGAACAAGTCCTATGTCCTGGGCTGAACAGCTTTATCCATGAAGCCTAAAGCATTAGAATAGGGATTCTATTTGTTAAATAGATAAGTTATTCTAATCTGGTTTTAGAGAAAGTTTATAACTTTTTTTGGTTGTTGACTAGCCTCAAGCTTTTCCATCATTTATTGAAACATATTTCATTCAGATTTTATGTTTGTAACAAAATTTAAGCCTTTCTTGGATGGTTGTGTTTAGGCCATTGTTAAAGCAGCTTATCTCTCCAGAGATTATGAGCATCAAAATTGCTTCTGCAGGGGCCCATACTTGCATTTTGGGATAAGATGGAAATAGGAATGCAGGAACCACCTGAGCAATCTAACCAGATCTACCACTACAGCCTTGCTTCTCCTTTTGCTCATAAAACTGTGCTTTCACCTTATTCAACAGACCTGCTGACATGACAGGTCCTGAGATGTCACAGAAGCTACAAGCTGCCCCAAGAGCTACAGACCTTATCTCGTTAAGCCTACTTGCTCCCCAACGAAATGAAAAATAGCAAAGATGTAGATACATAGATGAATAGGAAAAGAGTTATAAAAGCACACCTGCCATAATTACCTCACATTTTTCAAGCAATCTCATCTATAAGAGAATCTTAATAAAAGAGATGAGCATATCCCATCTCAAGAAAAAAAGGGAGAAAAGACTATTTTCCTTGACTGCCATTCCCACCACCCCCCCTTTTTTTAACATCATTCAAAGATCTTTTCATTTTTTTAAACAAGTAATGTTAATCCTATGTGAAGCACCATTAACTCTTCTTGCATGCTCTATGATTTTGCTTTTTCTCAGCAGGGACAGAAAGCACAACTGCAGACTATGCAGTTAATTATAGTGTGGCTGCTGCCACAGCAGTGCTATTAGGACTGGTGGGAGAACCACATGGTAGAACTGAAGAGGTCCGATTCAAGGATGGCTAAAAGCCACTGGGTTTAGGGGGCCCCTATGGCAAATGTTAGGATTCTACTTCATCTTTGTGTTCTGTTTTGTACATCATGCACACCCTGGAGAAGGAGAATCTGTAAGACACAGCGGATATTTGTTCTACTATATATGTCTACACTGGTAGCTGCAAAAGTGTCATGCCCAGGATCACTGTCAGTAGCATGTGCATTGATAATTGCATGGACAGAAGATTTGGACATCAATTCAACAGGGCATAAGAACAGCATTTCGACAAAGCATTTTAGTGTGTACTAGCTACAAAAATACAAACTGACCTCTACATTATTAAATTAAAATTTATAATTCAAATAGAAAGTCTGTACTCATGATCTTAGCTGGTTCTTGAATCATTGTTTTGTAACAAAAACAGTATTTTGAGACTTAAAAGGATACACACTCACAAATCACACTTAGCTACATTTACACCAACAGCCACTATTCACTTGCTTCTCAAAGGCCTTAAAGTAGACATCTATATAATTCTTAATATAAACTTTATGTCCATATTTCCACAAAAAGAGCTGGCTGGATGACCTCATGCAAAGAGTTGTGCTCAATGGCTCAATGTCCAGCTGGAGACCAGTAATGAGTGGTGTCCCTCAGGGATCAGTGTTGGAACTGGTCTTGTTCAACATCTTTGTCGGTGACATGGACAGTGGGATTGAGTGCGCCCTCAGCAAGATTGCCGATGACACCAAGCTGTGTGGTTCGGTTGATATGTTGGAGGGAAGGAATGCCATCCAGAGGGACTTTGACACGCTTGTGAGGTGGGCTGATGCCAACCTGATGAAGTTCAACCACGCCAAGCGCACGGTCCTACACCTGGGTTGGAGCAATCCCATGCAAAGCTAAAGGTTAGGCAGAGAAGAGATTCAGAGCAGCCCTGTGGAGGAAGACTTGGGGGTGTTGGTTGATGAAAAAATGAACATGAGCCGGCAGTGTGCGCTTGTAGCCCAGAAAGCCAACTGTATCCTGGGCTGCATCAAAAGGAGCGTGACCTTTTGGTCGAGGGAGGTAAACCTGACCCTCTACTCTGCTCTTGTGAGACCTCACTTGGAGTACTGTGTGCAGTTCTGGTGTCCTCAGCATAAAAAGGACATGAAACTGTTGGAACAAGTCCAGAGGAGGGCCACGAGGATGATCAGGGGACTGGAGCACCTCCCGTATGAAGATAGGCTGAGAAAGTTGGGTCTGTTCAGCCTGGAGAAGAGAAGGCTGTGTGGAGACCTCATAGCAGCCTTCCAATATCTCAAGGGGGCCTATAGGGATGCTGGGGAGGGACTCTTCATGAGGGACTGTAGTGAGAGGACAAGGAGTAACAGGTTCAAACTTAAACAGCAGAAGATTAGATTGGATATGAGGAAGAAATTCTTTACTGTAAGGGGGTGGTGAGGCACTGGAATGGGTTGCCCAGGGAAGTTGTAAATGCTCCATCGCTGGCGGTGTTCAAGGCCAGGTTGGACAGAGCCTTGGGTGGCATGGTTTAGCGGGAGGTGTCCCTGCCCCTGGCAGGGGGGTTGGAACTAGATGATCTTAAGGTCCTTTCCAACCTTAACCATTCTATGATTCTATGATTTATGTGAATTGACTTATCCACTGAATTCTTCCTGGAAATGTTACGTTGCAAAGCCCTGCGTCATCTGCTACTAATGCAACTGTAAGAGCACATAGTGACCCCATGCCTCCGCTAGCTTGTTCTCCCACTACTTTCAACAAAAGATCATCGGGAAGCAGTGAAAGTTAATATGATAAAATGTAACAGAAAAATCACATCAAACTGAAGTCTCTTATATAATATCAAGTGTTCTGTGTCTCCACCAGTGGGCTGGTGTAAATTGAAACTCTGAACATTATCATGGGGGTGGAAAGAGAAAGAGACATAGCTAATAAAGGCTGTACTTTTTAGCCTGAGGAATTCAATGCAAGAAGGTCAATCCAGTTTATACAGTCTGCATATTAAGTACTTAAAACATACATAATGTACTGATTCAGAGGAATCAGAGTATAAGACTATTTCAAGAAGCTCCATAAGGTAAACAAGAGCATATAAATTCAGCGAAAATATTCTGTCATTCATGTTCATCAAGAGAGCATGCTAGCCTTATTTCATTATTTACACCCAACCTAATAACTCCTGTTCATGGTTTTTATTCCTAAAATGTGGTCCATTAACACCCTTCTTATTCATACAGCTTTGCTGAATACCAAGAATACAAAGGTATGTAATAAGTCACTGAGTATTTTAAACAGTCAAAAACCTCAGTGGAACTAAGGGTTATTTTCCTATTTATCTTCCTTCAGAGAACTACCGGGGTTTTTTCTACATATCATGGCAAGCAGATTCCTGGCAGCAATAGTGTATGATGCGAACTCTTTTTTTCAGCTCTCAAATTATTCTCTGCTGCTGTTCAGCAGTGGATTAGACTAAAAGGAAGCTGAACACTATCATAATGGTGGGAAAATATGTGGAAAGTAGTATATGTAGGCTGCGTTGTTTAGGCTAAAAATAAGAAACTGAATGTGTGAATTATTTTCCCACCTAAGTGAGATTCCCTTTATCTATTTTATGTATTCTGTAGCTCACGAGTATGGTTTTGCTCATTGAACACCCAATTAGCTCATATACATTCACAGACCATATCAACTGTTTTGATTAAAACAGACATAACAAGCCTCTCTGCATAGTTTATTGTTGGCATAAGCACTGAATCACAGGACAATTTTGGAGGGGACCTCAAGAGAGAGATCAGACCAGGTTATTCAAGGCTTGCTCCACTAAGGTCCTAAAAATTTCCAAGGACAGAGACTGCAAAGCCCAAAATAATAAGGCTAACAACATGCATTACATGGTATTTTCTTTCCTGACTGCTTGACTCCTAAGTTGACAAAGAAAAATTTAAACATCTCGAGTGTGAATATATACATATATATACATACTCACATAGCAAAATGTGTTCATAAATGTATTCATGATGCTTTCTGCTCCCATGTTTTCAAAGAAAAATACATTTTTTTTAATACTGAAAGAAGTGAATAAATGGATAAAGAAAAATGTGATGGCTTGATGGCTCTATGAATGAATATTGATTCATACTTTGCCAATCACCATAAGGAAAGATTCCTGAGTGGCATTAGTACATGTGTTAGCCCAAGGTCAGTGCAAGAGGAAAAAAGTATTTCTGCTCAAAGGCTGAGAAAAAATGTTATGCATTTCCACACCTCAAAAGCCATTTACATTTTGTTTTTAACAGCTAACTTGATCTCCTTAAACATGTGACATAGTTCAAGCTATGTACTGGTGTCGTGGTTTAAGCCCAGCTGGTAACTCAGTACCACACAGCCGTTCACTCACTCCCCCAAATTCCTCCCTCTGCTCCCGGAGGGATGGGGAGGAGAATCAAAGGAATGTAACTCCCACGGGTTGAGATAAGAACAGTCCAGTAACTAAGGTATAACACAAACCGCTACAGCTACCAGCAATAATAACAATAAGGGAAATAAAAAGGGAAGAGAATAAAACTGCTTACCACACACCGACCGATACCCAGCCCAACCCAGCAGTGATCTAGCCCTTTCGGGTAACTGCCCACAGTTTATATAGTGGGAATAATGTGCTGTGGTATGGAATACCTCTTTGGTCAGTTTGGGTCAGGTGTCCTGTCTCTGCTTCCTCCCGGCTTCTCCTCCTCCCTGGCAGAGGATGAGACTCAGAAAGTCCTTGGTCAGACTAAACATTATGGAGCAGCAACTAAAAACATCGGTGTTCTCAGTGCTGTTCCCAGGCCAAAAGTCAAAAACACAGCACTGCACCAGCTATCAAGGAGAAAAATGACTGCTACTGCGGAACCCAGAACAACTGGTAAGCATTAACACCTGCTATCCAGCATTGATGGATGCATATTCCATACTGGAAATCCAAGCACCTTTAAGTACAATGGGTTTAATATAAAATACTAAAACTCATTCACAGTAGCTCTCAAGAGGAACATTCTACCTAATTAAGAATGTCTTTAGGTCAAGTGTGTTTGTACCTAAATAGTACAGCAGCTGTAAAATAATTGCTTAAGTAGATTGTTTATTGTAAGAAGTCCTTAGTACAGCTTTCATTATTCTTCATTCCACTTATTTCTGTACAGCTTCTTACACTGCATCTTTCACTTAAGTATCTGAAATCTCCATCAAAAGACATGGCTCACAATATTTGGGTTCTCTTCCCTCTGTTCCTCTCTCTCCAAGGAACACTATCACATATACAACCTGGCTAAAGAGAATGGGAAGAAAAAGTGGGAGTCTAAGTATATGTGGTGTTACTCGTTTCTTCTAGAGAAGAAGCACTGCTCATTTACCTGAGCAAAAGGTAAGGTTGGCTGTTACCATCTTTAGCTCCTGTGAGAGTCTGCTGCACAGACATTGTACCATTATAAATTTTAATAGTATTAATCCTTCCAGTATTGTCATAATTCTGCAATTATATTATCATCCTTACTGCTTGCCAAAGCAACATGCACAGTCTCCTAAACGATGCAGACTTTTTCATTTAATTAAGTGAAAGCTACCTTAGTATCTTTCACGGATATTGCTATTTGAGGCTAAAGAACACGGTAGTTGATTTATATTTTTGTGGTCACTTATGGTTAATGTTCTAATAGTCTTTATTTGTATTACATTACTATTATGAAGAGAGGATAAGCACAGGCCATTAATATCAATAATAACCATTTATGTACTACTAAATCTTGCATGGGATTATACTAGATTGCAAGAGAAGCCAGTAGTATTTTACAAATGCACTATTGTCTCTCACAGTAAATTTATCTACTGTATCTTTTCTTAGGGGCTTAATTAACAAATACAATTTGTTCAGCTGACAGTCCTCCCAGAAGCTGAGAAACATCTTCTGCATCTCTTAAAAACACTTGCAAAACAGACAGATAAAACCAAGCAAACTTATTAGGTCTTTATGGTGGAAAAGCACATCAAATGATACAATTTCAACAGGAAGGAATAAATACGAAGGCTTACCTGAAAGAAAAACAAAAGCTACCTGGTTCCATAAAATTATATTCTTCATTTTTAAGTTTACAAATAGCAAAGGCAGTAAATTTCATGCATACAATCACATTTATACCAACATGTTACTTTCAAAAACATGAACTGGAAGTGGGTTTCTGCAAACCCTACTTCTATTCAATAGCACTCACTCAGTTCCACAGTTCATACTTCCAACTTAGCACAATATAGCACCTACTTAAAGAGTTTCCTCTTCTCAGATAACTCCATGATGTGTCCATCTCACTTCCCCAAAGGAGATCTCATTATCTATTCTAAGAATAACTTAGGGAAAATTCTTACATAAAGACCAACTGCTCAAAAACATTTCACCTGCCTCAAATCTAAGCCATAACAGTTCTGAACAAATGAGTGTTTCTAAGGGCAACAATTTCCAAAAAAATCTACATGTGACACGACTTTCAAAATAAAGTAGACTGGTATAAAAACAATCATCTTTGAAAAGAAACTAATAATTCTTATGTGAGCAAAATACTTGGAAGCAACTAATAAAAATTAATATGAAATTAAATCTGCATTTTAGGAGCATACAACTGCTTCTCAGAACTATAATTAGCAGCACCTATGCTAAAAAAGGCTCATTGGTTATTGAGGTTTGAGCACCTGACTTAAAATCAAGAAGCACTACTGGCACAAATGAAGGAATATTTTTTCTAAAGGAAGCTTCTAGCCTGTTTAGACAAGTGTAGAATCTCCTTCTCCAGCTACCTGTGTTTACCCTGAATGCCAAGGCATTTAGCAAATTTGTATATATATGCTTTCCATGACAACAGCCTGTAAGGTTAAAAGCATCATTTGAACTTGGGTCCCTCAATGCTAAGCATCACCTATCAACTCAAAACAGAATGTCATTATGACCTATTAGATTCTTCTCCTTTGAATTAGACTAATCACTAGCTCAAAACCAAGGATCACCAGACATAACCCCACAAACTGTGTATGTACATTATATATGTATCATTTGATAATTTTCAAGGACACATGATAGGGTCTTTCAAAAGGCTAACTAACTTCCTCTAATACCAACCCTGCTTAGAAGCAGCAAGAAATATTGCAGAATAATTTCAACAGCCTGTGATCTGATCAGAAAGGCAGAGTGTGATGCACTTGTCACAGGATGCTTGGACTGTGCTTCTCAGCAAAGGCAGAGATTCAGGAGAAAGGCTCTGAAGGAGACCCAGTGAGTAAGCACAGACTTCTTGAGCACAGCACTCATTGGGCTGATATGTACAGCAAGGAAACTGTCAACTTGTTTTCTTCCATCCTGTCAAGAGAAGCAGAATTTTGTGCCTTTTTCTGGGAATTAATTAAGAATATAGCTCAAAAATTTGTTTAAAACAGTAGAATCTTTATCATCAAACTTCAGCTGCTTGAACAAAAAGAAAAATATTATGGTCTCTAGAGATGATGAGAGAGATAAGACAGAAGAGTTACACATTCGTCCATCACATTCCTTTGTCCATTACACATATTGATCCTTCATTTATTAAAGTAAATACCATATGGTGTTGAATGTCTCAATGTAAAGGTCAGCAAGGAATCCAGTTAATGACAGCCAACAGGAGTAATCAGGTGGCATGGGTTCAGCAGTAGCAGTCATTTTTCTCCTTCGTAGTAACTGGTGCAGTGCTGTGTTTTTGACTTTTGGCCTGCGAACAGCGCTGATAACACTGATGTTTTTAGTTATGGCTTAGAATGTTTTGGCCTGACCAAGGACTTTCTGAGTCTCATGCTCTGCCAGGGAGGAGGGGAAGCCGGGAGGAAGCAGAAACAGGATACCTGACCCAAACTGACCAAGGAGGCATTCCATGCCGCAGCACGTCATGCCCAGGATGTAAAACTGGGGGCAGGAACCCGGAAGAGTTCAGTTCACGGCTCAGTCATTGGGTGGTGAGCAATTGTATCCTCTTCCCTTGTTTTTCTACTGTCGCTATTATTATTGGTGGTAGCAGCAGTGATTTGTGTTATACCTTAGTTACTGGACTGTTCTTATCTCAACCCATGGGAGTTACATTCTTTCGATTCTTCTCCCCATTCCCCCCCTCCTCGGAGTGGGGGGGAAGAAGGAGGGGGAAGTGAGTGAACGGGCTGCGTGATTTACAGCTTAAACCACGATATCAGGCCAAAACCACAGCTAATATACATTCACTTTCATATATCTGGGGCCAGCAAAATGACTGTACTGCATTGCAGATGATATGTAATTCTCTAACTAAAAGGAAATCAAATTGATATATATGCAACTGGCTTTGAACTGAAAAAAGAGTTGTGAATAAGCCAAATAATCCAAATAAAAAATACCCATTCAGCCCTTCATCTGGAGCAAATTGCCAATTTCTGACCCAAGCATCCAGTCCTAGTGTTCATTGTTTAACATGGATCCGATATAAAATAAGGAATAGGCAATCGTAACTGAGCGTGAGTACAGCTACGCTCAAACGATTCTATACATAAAGCTACTGGAAAATATCAGAGGCAAAATTAACTGCTAATGATTTCATCATGACAATCACCAGCTCTATTAGCCTAACAGTCCATAGTAGCAGAATACAACTGCAATGCAGCCTGGAGTTTCAGATAGCGGAGAGCAAAGTTCCAGTTTGTGTTCATAAGTAAACTGCTGCCACCTGTCCTGCAGGCTTAACCCTGCCTGTAAAAACCTAGAGGCAACTTGCAATCAAAGCAAGGTTTCTGATCAAGGTTGTATGAATAATTATTCGTATAGTTAATATGCCAAACTAGGACTCTAAAAAGAAATTCAGAGTACTCCAGATTTTTTTTTTTTTTTAATACTTGCTGATAAAATTAAAAAGCCGGGAAAAAAATATGTTGAAGTATAGCACTCTCATTTAACATAAGCATAAAGTTATATTTAAGAGATTTTGAACCAACAAAGGTTTATCTTACTTAAACTAAGCAACAAAGGCTTTTTTTTTTTTCATTTTGTTTTGACATGGTCAAATATATTTGACTTTCAAAGATACATAGTTGCAAAGGGGAGGGAATTCAATACATTCAACATACAAACTACTGATAAAAATATGTAGTCTGAGAGAAGTTCCATCATAAATTTTTGCTCAGACTTCACCAAATGCCTTCAACTGCACCTTTGTATGTTTGCAAGGATCAAACATCCAGTACTGTCCTTGTCTTGTAAACTTGTGTGACCTGTTTTCTGACCTCTGTTCTCATCAGTTTCATTACCCTCCTTACCTCCTGACCATTGCCAGTCTCAGATGTCCCCCTTTTTGTCCCACTTTATGCTCTCCACACTGAAGGGATTAACTTCTAAATTTGCAACAAACCCAAACATTCACCACCTTAATATTGTCTCCTTTCAGATCACACAAGACTGTTATATTCCCTTCTGGAACTTTTATAAAAGGAAAGTGGCAGAAAGTAGCTCTATTACTGTCAAAGAAGCAATCCTGCATGTTCACGTAAGGTTATCGAGAATTTAGTCTACATTTATTAAAAACCTGTATTTGTCACAGCTGTAGAAGCAAAAGGATTCCTATACCAAAAGAGTATCCCTTTGTGATGCTACATCTACAAAGACACAAGTTAAACTAAGAAGAATGAAACTACACCATAATCACTGCAGAAACCACAAGTGTATCAAAAGCAATTCTTCAGAGGCACAATGCTGAGGTTGTCATGGCAACTCTTCTCACTCCTTCCCACTGATTTTTGGCAAACATTTTTAGATTATTTCTTTAAAGCATTTCCACTCTTTCCCTCATAGCCCCTTTTCCCTTCTTCACGCAATATGAATGATACCACTGAAAGTGAAAAGCATGCAAAACCACCAGCGTGCACTTCAGACAGAAGACTGAAGATACATCCAGCCTATACATGGTGTGGGATTTAGGCTATCACAGTCCAGCTATCACAAAAAGCTCCTTTTTTTTTTTTTTTTTTTTTGTCTTTGTAGAAGACATTGTAAGTTGTTGAGCTGTTTATGTACTGAAAGATTCTAGACAAGAACCAGTTTAAAAGGCCTGCGAAACTGAGAGGTCCATTATGCCCGCAGACAAATTTTATGTCCATAGTTTCCTCTCACACTTTTCACCTAAAAAGCTATCTTGTTGCCCATGCATCATTCTGAAGTCAAAGTGTGCAAGTGTTCTGATTGGTAGCAGAAGCATTCTATGGTTCTTAAGATTATGCTCCCAGATTACCTTTAGAAAATAGATCCAGGGAAAAGGAAATCTTCTCCACCTGCACTGCAGTCACAATTTGTTCCACCCATTCTGTTCTTTTCATACTATGGCACAACGTGCCATAAATATTCTAGAGTGCCTGACTGCTCACCAGCTGAAGTTACGCACTTTAATGCCCCTTTAACTCAATGATGCCCTCAGAGACATCTCTGTGTGACAGATCACGATGCCTTGAATACATGATGCAACCTCCTGATAGGATTTCAAGTCAGCTAATAGGATTTTTAGCCACAACTTCGAAATACCTGGTTTTGCTGCACAAGAACAATTGTCTTAGACTTTTGACTAAGCTATAAAAGGCAGCATCAACGTGCCGTTTCTTTGTGCTCAAAGCACAGGGATGAAAGTGAAGAGCTAAGTTTTCCCAGGATCAGAGCCTGTCTCTGGCTACTCTGAGAAGTCCACAGAATGCTCTCCTGCTCCCAGCAATGGTGTGTATCCATGGGTGTTCTCCCTTCACAGCCAGCTTCTATGGAAAGGGAACCCATTTCCAATTTTAAAGGCAGATGTGAAGATACACGATTTCTTCTAACCTCCTTCTCCAGAGTGTGTCTGTCTCAGAGCATAAGACCCCAGTTCACAGTCTTCTGAATACAATTTCATATCAAATTGACTACATTTTGCATTAAAAAAAAATTACGGCTTGATCTTTCAAGGAATATTGCTCAAACATGCTAACAGTGTTCTGGGATATGGGTTTTTGTGTTCTATCTTATTTCAAGAAAAGTAAAATTATTTTGGAAAAGACAAAGTTCCATCTAGTCCAGCGTCCTGTTTCTGGTAGTGGCCAGAACTCAGGGTGATTCCAGCAACTGTGGATTGCATTTCGATGCAAACCCAAAGCCTACGCATACAGCTGAGGGAAGAACACAGTATTTATCAATTTCTGATCTAGGCCCTTTAAGTATTTCACAGAATTTTCTGCAATTAACAGTACCCATACCGTCCTACACATCCCCTGAAAACTCAGAGGACAGCAACCAAATGTAAATCCATGCTGGTAGCTTATGAAAAGCAGATACTTAACTCACATTCAAATGCAAGGAATGCACGAGTTTTTAAGCAAATGACCAGACCATACTTACCAGGTTGTAATAGCATACATGAGAGTTAGCAATGGAGTAGTCAGTTATGAAATATTGCTGGTGTTTGAAAAAACTCCCCGTATAACATGCGTATTACCATTGGACAGTTTCATCAGTCCTCTAGAGGAATGTCACATGAATACCTACTATATTGCCCACTATAATTACTTCAGATCAGTTAAGCTGATTCTATTCTGTTGAATATACATAAATTTAAATTAAGTACGACCAAAGGTACCAGATAGTATCGGTTATATTTGCTAAGATGAAAACAGAAAAATTGTAGGTTTGTCTTACTAAAAATAATACAAAATACATAAGACTCATCTGTACTGGAATAAAGACAAAATAAAGAATAAAGACAAAAAAGTCTCAGTCCTTCATTCTTTGTACTCGCTGTTCCAGATTTCAGCATTTGAGAATAAAATGCAGCACTTGAAGATTTTGTTTGGTAACATTATACAATTTTCAGTAATTATAAACATTATAGTCTATGGTTGTTATCCTACTACAGTAATCCCTCAGAGGAGATGAGACTTCTTGCCAGCGATGAAGCTGCTCCTTTTAATCATGTGGCAAAGGTTCATGCAGCAAGATCTACAATTCTCAGGCTCAAGCCCTCCCAGAGATTTAAGGACACAGGACATTCAGCTATCACTACCTGACTAATTGCTGCAGAATAAAAAATGGGCAAAAGTCCACAAGTTTTGCCATCAGAATTTCCTCAAAGTAAACATTCTATCAACATGCTTCATCTCCATGAGGTATTACCATACTGCGCACGTTTAGTAACAGCAACACAGCTGCTGCTTTTGAATAGTCAGAGCTCAGACCCTTCCTCTTGTTACTATCTTGTTTTTTCCACAGGAAACAGGAGTGGATTTTTAGGTAAGAATTCCAGACTATACAGATCAAAAGTAACACATGGACCAAAATACATTCTCAGAGCACCTGTACAATGTGCTGTATGAAGCATACCTCAACAGGTACCTGGCTGCCATTCCAAACATTTCTTAAGTATATCTTAATGTAGAAAATGTTACAGAAAACTAAATGCAATAAAAGTGCTAAATAATTACAGGGAAGCCTGTTTCTAAAACATAAATTTTAGTCTTCTGTACCCCTTTATTGAACAGAAGACTGTCAGGCATGACACATTAGCATCTTGAGGGGTTGGGGAACACAACCTAAAGTTCCTTAGTGAAAATGCAGCAACTGTAACCAGCAAATTGGACAGGGATTAAATTAGCTAACAGCCACCAGAACAGAATGGAACAAATGCCAAGACATTACCAACAGTTAAAAAACCTGTGGAGATTTTACTGGTCTGATAGCGCAGGTTTAGGAACATATTTTGTCAAAGTACACATTGCACTGCCTAAGCTGGCTACCCTTCACAGCTCGTCACTGGTGTGAACTAACAGCATCACTCTTCTCTTGAAGCAAGTGTGTGCTGGAGTCGGGGAAAAAGATACAAAAAGGATCAGTAAATATTTTATATGAGCAGCTGACTTTTATATTTCAGGGTGAAATCTCACTCCTGCTGTTGAGAGTTTGGGTCTTAGTGGTTACAGAGAAAAAAATAGGAACTGGGGCACTTCTATTTTTGTAAATTACAGCTTCATTATTAACCATACAAAAATAGTAAAGCTGGAAAAGTTTGTGTGCTGTACACAAAAGACTAGGTAGGTATGTTTATTTCTGTATCTAGAGCTGAGAATGGCAGAGCAACACAAAATGGGGAACGGGGGGGGGGGGGGGGGGAGAGTGTGAATATATTTACTCATAAGTAGTGTTCTTTCAAAGGCCAGCACAGGACCTAAAAGCCATGTAAAATAAATGGAAATCCTAAGCTTTATGGGCTTCATATCATCTAAATAGTGAATGAGCTTGTGTCAATATTCTGCCCATTTTATGCAAAAGGCTGTAACTGGACTTGATCAACACTAAAAGATACCGCAGGTAGAATGGGATATATAACAGAATGTGAAATGAAAACTGTATTGCTATCAAGTCAGTTGCTGAGAGCTGTATTCAGTGCACTGCCCACCGCTGTGCAGCACTGCAGTGCTGTGCCACTGCTTGTGCTGGAGAGAAAGCTCAGCTAGTAAGAGAAGATGAGAAGAGCACACCAGAATACACACCTTATGTGTATAAAGAGAGAACTGTTGCATGTACATAAATAGGTTAGTTCAGGGCTGGGCTTTTTCCTTTTGTGTCTGTTCATTTACAGTATATCTAGAGATGCTGTTATGTCAGATGGTTAAAAAGCTTTCATGCTGTATTGCCTCACTTTTTCATGCGCTATTTAACATAGCATAGGACAGCGCATTACTGTGTTCAACACAAACGTGCAGAAAAGCTCGTCTTGAAATTCAGCAAACTTGACATTATACCATGTACAAGACAGATTTCTAGTTATACTTACAACCTTCTTTATGGTCACTATCCAACTACAAGAAAACTGAGAACAGTGTTACCATAATACAAAATTCACAAGGTCTAAACTCTACTACAGTACAGACTTAACAATAATCAAATTTGCTTTAAAGCATATTCCTCCATTTTCTGTCCTTTAAACTTCTGAAATAATTCTGTATGCTCACTAAAGATGTAAAAGTAAAAAAAAAAGGGGGGGGGGAGAGGTGTAAAGACACAAAATCTCTTAGAAAGCAGTACTGTGTTACTGCTCAGATGCATTCTTGGGTAATGAAACAAGAAGTCTAATGGGTCACTGATACCAGACAGTAAGTATGGCATTCTATTAAAAGATGTTACAAAAGAATAAGATCAATATGATGTGGCAAAATTAATAAGTACATGATAAAAATCTGTAAAAATACAGTCTTTATAGTCAATAACATTGTTGCTGCTGATGCATCACCTGCTGGAAGATAATTGAACTTATTTCAGTAGGTCTATGTTGGAACCTACTTCTGCTTTTGCAGGTTATTAATAGGAAGGACATGAGTTTCTGCAATTATCCTTTGGCATCTAAATAAGCCTAGTGGATTTGAACTCTGCTTTTTTTCCTGCATAACCCAAGAAGCATGCAACCACTTAAGCTTTTTTCTTGATTATACCAATCATTCAACCTCTTAAGAAAGACAAGAATATAATCTATTGTGATATGAAGATAGCGTATTTCAAGGAAAAAATTGTATTCATTTATGCAAATGAGGCCTGGTTTTATCTGAGGGTGAAAGATACAATGGTCATGAAAAACCTGACAACCACTTCCTGATTTCACAGTAAAAAAACATCAGTGAACCAAAACAATGCCAAAGGAAACAAGAGAATGCATCACAAGTTAACTTGTAAACACAAGTCACCTACCTTTGAGAAATACCAAATCTTCATGTATTTCTTCAAACACTGCAAATGGTTGCTTATGACAAAGCAAAGGCTGAGAGTATCTAAATGTCTCTCCTAAAAGAAAAATGGGCAAAAATATGCATTTATATCTACACTGTGTTCTCAACTTACGTATGTATCTATTGAGCATTTATGTCATCACAGGTTTAACACCACAACCACAACCCAGTGTTAATAATTCAATGGGATGTTATGCAAAATTTCCTGGTACAAATGAGTCCTGATTAAAGCCATTCTCTTTTAGATTCCCACCACTTGGGATCTCTGCTCTGTCAGTAACACTTTCTTCAGGTAGAACGTTGCACTGTAGCAGTAGATCTATAATCACCTCCCATCAATGTAAGCAGTGGAAGCACCCCATGCTTTTAACGTGTTTCAGTAACTGTTTAGTCACACAGACTGATGCTGAATGTATGCACTCAACATTTCCTTGTAAAAACTTCATATAACAAACAGTAACTTGGATAAAACTGCATCTTTGAGAAGAAGGGAGGAAAAAAAGAAATGTTCTGAAGGGAGGGCAAACACTTTCTTTCAGGAGCATAAAGCTGTCACGACAGGTGACTCATGTTGAGCTGCGCTAGTCATGTCACCACACGTTGCATAACCAGAGGCAACTGACACAACATAAACTGACACATCCCAACCTAGCTCGTCAGCAGCGATATGTATAAAGATAGGCTTTTTAAAGAAAACACAGGGAAGAAAGGATTGGGGGTTTAAACACACACACACACACACACACAAAAAAAAAAAAAAAAAAAAAAAAAGGTGTGAAAGATTCTGCTGAGAGTTATATTTTTGCAAGGATGCATTCTGCTACCCTTAGTTTTTTTGAGGGCTTGAATTGAGTAAACTCAGTGATCTCCATGAGCTAATGCAGATGAACCCCCAAAACGACTTAATTCCATTTCTCAGCAGCAAATCTGGTCATACATATGTGGCAGCTTTGTAGTTTTCCTTTAGATACTACAATGGTACCTGCTCTCTGTAATGACCTCGTGACGTTCCTCAGGTTACAGCGTACGTACATATTCTAACGAGCTAACCCGCAGCAGAGCCGCTACTGCACCGCTTTGCAGAGCCCTCACCTGCTGCCCCGCGTTCCGCTCAAGTTCCGCGGGCAGATCTTGGCACCACGCACCCCGCGCAGGCGCCATTTTGGATCAGCGAGCTGACACCTTTACCGCTTGCCTTTCCCACGCACCTCGGGGGGGCAGCTCGCACGCCTGTGCGGGGAGGACACGGTCACCCCGGGCACGGGGGTACGGAGCAGAGGAGGCTGACGGCGGGGCGCGCGTTTCCCAGCGCCTCTCCCCGCGCTCCCCTCGGAGACGCGGCCCCACCGCCGGACCGAGGTCGGCTCAGCCGCCTCTGCCGCTGGCGCGGCAGGGAGCGAGGCGGCAGGGAGCGCGCGCGCTGGGCGGGAAGGCGCTGCCCGGCCTCCCTGCCGGAGCCTTTGCCTCAGGCTGAGCCCGCTGCTGAGGGAAGCGGCTGGTGTCCCTGTCGTGAGAGCCACGAATCGCAGGATTCGCGTGGGGCTGCGATTTACGAGGTGCAGGCTGCAGCTGGGCGCTGAGGCAAAAGGCTGGAGGTCTGCACCAGCGCCTCTGAAGGGCCATGGAGGGAATCATAGAATCAGTGAGGTAGGGAAAGACCTTTAAGATCATCAACCTGTACTCCAGCAGTGCCAAGGCCACCACTAAACCATGGCGCTGAGGGCCTCATCTACACGGTTTGTGAACACTTCAAGGGTGGTGATTCCACCACTGCCCTGAGCAGCCTGTTCCAATGCCTGAACACCCTCTCAGGGAAGACATTTTTCCTATTACCTAGTCTAAATGACCACACTTTGGCCATCTTAGGTCCTCCTCACAGCCTCATTTACATCTCAGTACACTAGCCTGTACTTAATAAAAGATGTACTTCGACAGCTCCGAATTTCCTGCTTTTAGGATGAGGAACTTGAAATAGTTCATCATTACTACTGTTTCTGGCATCCTTACTGAGTTCCACAAACACAGGTAAATGTATTTAGAAGGCAGACTGATGGAGGCCAGTTTGCATCATATGTTCACACTTGTGAATATACAAAGGGTTTTTTTGTTGCTTTTAATTAAAAATCTGGCTTCTTATATAACCTCTTTAGGGGATCATAGTTAAATGCTGAAATATGATTAAATAGGAAATAAGACTTAAATGCAGCTGTTCAAATTGCAAATCAGAGTACGCACCCCTCTAGAGATTAAACCTAGGTCCGGTTGCATTTTCCAAACCTGGAAAGCTACAAGCCTTTGCATTAGCACACAAAACCACTTTTGAAGGTACGTCTGACCCAAGAAGTGAGGGGCCAGGCCTGGGAAAGCTGTTTACCTGCTGCCAACATGCACACAGCCCCAATGCCCAGTCATGGGGCTCTGCAGGAAGGTCAGGGATCAGCGATGGGACAGTGCAGGGAAGCAGTATGCAGTAAAAGGTGCCAAGCCTCACTGTACTTTTCCATTTCCCAAACAGCAATGCACTTACCTCTCTGTGAACACAAACGCTTATCAGAATCCCAGTCCAGGTGAAGTTTGAAGAGAATCTGAAATCAGCCTGAAAGCTTGCAGAAAAGATAGCTGTTTCCACTGAGAATTTATAGCACAACCATTTCAGAATACAGAGAGAGACCTGACTACAATTCTCCTGCCCAGGTAGAAATTTATTTATTAGGACATGAATGAGATCTCGGCAACCAACGTCATCATTATCCGCTGATTCCACTATGGGCCAGCGGGTCTCTCAGTCAGGACATTCTTTCAGACATCCTCAGGCCTTCATCCTTCAGACACTGGTTGACAAAAACAGCCCTTATGCTGCTGACATACCTTACATATAAGCAAATTTTCAGGGGACTTTTCAACCTCAGCTGTTTAACGACCAAGACAGTTCTGCCAGTGGGATCATGCTTTGTACCTACAGTCTTTATACTGCTCTAGCCTTAACAGAAGTGTGATATTCAACCCACAACTCATACTGGAATGTTAATTTACAGGTAGACATGCTGGAGCCATAACTGGCATGGGACATTCTTCCCAGCAGAGGCAAGTATTTGGAAGGAGGGAAAGATTTAAATGATGGAATGCTACTTAGAACACAGGATGCTGCTTTTAACATGGGAAGCAGTGGCAGTCATGGAGGTGAAGAAGATCAACCTTCTCATTTGCAGGGCCTGCCACAGACCAACCTGCGGCTGGATTTGCATGCCCCATCTCCTCCCTCCTTGTTTACAGTATTATAAATATGGTAGCACTTTTTTAATAGAAATAAAAAATGTTTAGTGTGAAAAGAGACTCTCGTGTTTGCAAGTAACATGACATCTATGTTTTTTCCACTTAGACATGGTAGCAATTTTCAGAATTACAATTTATTACAGTAAAAGAATTGTAGACCCTTATTTACTAATCACATTAGTTTTCTTGTTTTGTCCTATGAAACTTTTTTCCTAAGTCAAAAGTGCTTTGTCTTGAAAATTCTCTAACACCCAAAATATTGTGAGAACTGTTCACTTTTGCTAAGCAGAAATTAATTGCACAGTTAGAAACATCCTTTCTATAAATCACTACCTTGGAACCTATCCATTTTAAAGCCCATGTTGCTGAGAAGTAAGATAATGCACCCATCGTGTGCTTTCGTCATCCTTCTATCATTTGCCCAGTAAACCCATGGACAAGTACAGGTGTGTATTTGATCATCTGTACAACAGCACACTTCATTTCCAATTATGCTTTTGAAGATGCATGCTAACTTGAGCAAAAATAACCTGAAACAAAACTAATGTCACTCTCACATAAGGCTTCATCATTCTTTATAATGAGAGAAGCCCCCGAGAGAAATAGCTCTCCTTTGGTTTACTTTCTAGTTTTGTATTTGAACTTGCAACAAAGAAGAAAAGCTGTGGCAATGTGGTCAGCCCAACCTAAGGGCAGTGTCTTTTTACTCATCGGTCTATATTTAGAACTATCACTTGTTAAGAACACTGTCACCCAAAATGAATTTATAGAAGAGGCTTTGCATTATACACATGGCCTAAAGCACTTATACTGCAATGAAAGTAGAAAGAAAGCGTGATTTTATAGTCTAATATTGGCTAATTTGTACCGGTTTTGTACAAATTTTAGCACTGAGCATTAATATGCTCTGTTGCTAAGGAGCTCCTCTTACATTTAATGCTTTAGCAATGTGTCTGTTCTTGCTTAAAGTGGTATCTATACCAAAACACCGTGCTCTTTTGCAGTCAGAAAGATATTAATTTCAAGATATCAACAAATCAAGAATTTCTTCAATAAAAACAGTGCTCAGACATAGCTTATTCTTTATGGGTTTTGTGTTTGGTTTTTGTTTTCCTACAGCAGGACCTAAGAAAGTTCAAACTAAAAAAAAGAAGGCATTTTTCACCTTCATATATCACATTCATATAAACACATACAAGAGATTTATTTGCAGGTGCAGCCCTCCATCTCCTGTCACAGAACCATCTCTTTTCTTGTTTGAAACATGTGGATACCTTTCTGCACATCCAAAATTCCAGCAGATACTAGGGAACAAAACTGAATGAGCCCCGGGTAACCTCAGGGTGGGTCCATTACTAGCTAGAGTGAAAGGCAAAGATGATACATCTGCAGTAACAGGAAGAACGAAGCAAAGCATGTCTCTCCAAATTTTACAAGGTCTGCTGCACGTTTCAGCAGCTTTATGGCAACCCCATTCCCAGCATGACTAAAATTAGCATTCTCCCAAGCCAAACTAACCACAGATTTCTCCTTTAAGTGTATCTTCCTTATTGCTATCGTCCCGAGTTCTTGGTGGTTACTGAAGATGGTGCTTTTAAGGATGTTTTCAGGGAACCAGGAAATAAGTGAAAAATTACACAGAATGGAAAAAACTCTCGCGAAAGTGAGCACAATTATTCTAGCCTGTTAAGGACAGATTTTTCTGCACACAAGTCTTGTTACTTTGGTTTAACATTTTGAATGGCAGCTTTAAAATCCAGGAGGACAAATACCATTTAATAGCTGTAGTTATACAGGTCTGCTATCCTACAGTAATGGCTGAAGCTTAAGATGCCTCTCCAGGTAAAAAATGCACTCCCAGTGGAACTTTACTGGTATAAAAGTTAATTGGTCTGTAAACTTCAGTCTAGGATCCTCTCCATAAATAAGTAGATCAGATGCATCCTTTAATAATAAAAGAAAATAAAAATTGGAATCGTTCTTGTCCAAATGCATGATGCTGTCCACATCTCACATCCTGAGTGCTCAGACTGCATGCCAGAAACAGGCAGCTGGAGAGAAAGTATCCCTTCAGTTTCCATAACCCTAGTAACATAGCTATGCCACTTCTAGTACCCAGCTGAACTCTTTGAGATCTGGCGTAGATAATTCAGCATATTGACTTCATTAAATAAATGACATAAATTAAACTGTAACACTGTCCCAAAATAACACTTTCTTCTGTCAGCCACATCAAGTATATTACAGGCTTTTTCCATGTCTTAACCACACTTCAGACTGCAGAATGATGGCCTTTTAGTACGAGTACCTCATGGAGAAAGGCAAAGTCAGAGACTTTTGTCACTATCAATGTTATCCTTTTATGCAGCCCAAATAGGACTAGTTCTGTCTTGTTTACAATGAAAATGTTTAATGAAAGGGCACAATATAAGACATACAGATGAAACAGGCTAGGATTAGTAAGAAATTAATTAATGGTTTTTAATAGACTTTGTACCTCCGTACATCTGTGCTGCTTGCACATCCCCTTCTGGCTTTAAAATGAACACATAGGAGTCAGCTTGCTTCTGGGTCCAGTATTACCATTAATATACATCAGCCTTGTGTCATGCATTGAGCCACGTTGCAAAAACCTTGAGAAATGATTCTCCTCGGGATGTTGTGACCTTGTAAGGACTGCTGCAGTGAGGACTCTTCCCCTTTGTCTTAATGAAGCCCCTTATACATGTTCATGCAATAAGTTAGAAGCTCGGATTAGAACAAATAATTTCATGATTTTAGAGGGAGGTTACACAGTATTCAACTCATTCCAGCAAACATTTTTCCTGGTGCCAAATAAATCAGGATATGAGGCTCTCCAAACTGCCTTTTTTTTTTCCCTAGACTTTTATATCTGGATCATACAGTCATGTAACATCCTTGGGTGCGATCACAGCTATTGATTCCAGTGCTAAAAGTGACAGACTAAATGGCATATAATAACAACAGTGCATGAAACAGCAAGAAGGGTAGACCAGGTCAGTCTTTAATTGGTAAGCATATGCTTGCTGAGAGTAACAGCAAGAATGCTGCCCTAAAAAAAGACAACTTGGTTTATGACAAAGAAGTTTACATCTCAAAAAGCAGTCTCCTGACTGAACAGTCATTCATAAACGGCACAACCACGCTCAAGAAAGTTATTCTAAATTAATATCTTAAATGCATTATTTAAACAGTGTTAAATCCCTGTGCATACTCTTTCACTAAGAATTAAAGAAAATATTTCAAAACTGATTCAGCTGATGTCACAAGAGCCAAACTAATGCTCTAGATGGCTGCATGGCTTCTCTGCTGTTTTCAAAATCAGAATACTGCTGGAGTTAAAATTTCTGGATTTTCCTTTTTAGTTTTGCTTTACAGAAAGAAAATTCTTTATTCTTCCATCGTTAAAGAGATGCTTGATTTGTGTTCTTAATGGTGGAAACTGTCCTGCTTCCAGTTTTCATGTGTTTTGTCCTGGTCTGTAGGTGCTGTGGTGCTTCACAAACTGAGGGTTGTTTTGATGCGTCTGAGATTTGATGTACTAAAAATTGATGATGCTCTGAAAAATGATTTGATGCTCTGAAAATGAGGACAAAGATTCTAAATGGTATGGAGAGCAACTGGGGCTGAAAGTAATTTATAGATTACAGTGATCTCTGATTTGGACTAAAGAGTCACAGTTTATTAGCCAGCTATAATACACCACACAGGTGTTACCAACCCTCAAACAAAATCACTTTGCAATTTACAAAGTCTTCTAGTTATGCATAATATATTGAAATGGAACTCACTCCTATGGAATATAATGTTGATTCCTTCAGAGCTTCATCATCTAAAATATTATTTCTGTCAAAATTTTACTTTCAAAAGTTGTACAGAATCATCTATAGCCAGAACTATCCTTAGGTTTATGGCATATTTTTAATATATAATAATCACAGTTAATAATTACAGTGGGACTTCAAAATGTAAGTTTAGCCAATGTCACTCATTAAATCCCTGTAATTAAACTAACCTTCCCTACAGAAAAGTAATAGAAAATGAAAGAAGCAGCTAAGGCACCAGTTAAAATTGGCCTGTTCTGCTCATATTTATATTAATTATGCTGCATAAACACAAGCTGCATTGATTAGAGACATTCTGCTGAACACACTGTTAACAATGGCATCTAAATGCTTTATTTTATCTTTATTACCTTAGGGTAATGAATTGTAATGTAAAGAGCTGATGCGTAATTAAACTCATCAGCTGTGGATTTGGAGATATTTTTAGTGTCGTATGATGGAAAATCCTCTCAACAGTAGCAAGGATATATTTTCACAGCATATATTATATTCATTAACAGGTCTCATGAGGGAGCACTTCATACTGTTTGTAAAAGCTGAAATTAGGAAAGAACACTGTATCTATCTTCATTTTTTACTTCTTCCCTGTGCATGATCCAGAACTTTAGATAGAACTTCTTGATGAGCTAAAGCCATTTTCTGTTTGCCAAGTACCAACTGCGATACTGCCCACAGACACCAAATACATGGTGTCATATA
Organism: Ara ararauna; assembly: GCA_028858755.1. NCBI lineage: Eukaryota > Metazoa > Chordata > Aves > Psittaciformes > Psittacidae > Ara > Ara ararauna. The sequence goes on from CM054380.1 coordinate 28,558,818, forward strand.
ATAATATTAAAATTATCAAGATCCATCCAAAAACATTTTTTTATTTTTATTGCTCCAAAGTACCCCTTCTAATTTCCAGCTTAAATTCATCCAAGACTGGTTTATCGTACAATCATAGAAGTTAGGGTTGGAAAGGACCTTAAGATCATCTAGTTCCAACCCCCCTGCCAGGGGCAGGGACACCTCACACTAAACCATGACACCCAAGGCTATGTCCAACCTGGCCTTGAACACTGCCAGAGATGGAGCATTCACAACTTCCCTGGGCAACCAATTCCAGTGCCTCACCACCCTTACAGCAAAGAATTTCTTCCTCATATCCAATCTAAACTTCCCCTGTTTAAGTTTGAACCCGCTACCCCTTGTCCTCTCACTACAGTTCCTCATGAAGAGTCCCTCCCCAGCATCCCTATAATCCCCTTTCAGATATTGGAAGGCTGCTATGAGGTCTCCACGCAGCCTTCTCTTCTGCAGGCTGAACAGCCCCAACTTTCTCATCCTGTCTTCATACGGGAGGTGCTCCAGTCCCCTGATCATCCTCGTGGCCCTCTCTGGACTTGTACCAAGAGTTCCATGTCCTTTTTATGTTGAGGACACCAGAACTGCACACAATACTCCAAGTGAGATCTCACAAGAGCAGAGTAGAGGGGCAGGATCACCTCCCTCGACCAAAAGGTCACGCTCCTTTTGATGCAGCCCAGGATACAGTTGGCTTTCTGGGCTACAAGCGCACACTGCCGGCTCATGTTCATTTTTTCATCAACCAACACCTCCAAGTCCTTCTCCACAGGGCTGCTCTGAACCTCTTCTCTGCCCAACCTGTAGCTGTACCTGGGATTGCTCCCACCCAGGTGTAGGACCTTGCACTTGGCATGGTTAAACTTCATCAGGTTGGTATCAGCCCACCTCACAAGCATGTCAAGGTCCCTCTGGCTGGCATTCCTTCCCTCCAGCGTATCAACCGAACCACACAGCTTGGTGTCATCGGCAATCTTGCTGAGGGCGCACTCAATCCCACTGTCCATGTCACCGACAAAGATGTTGAACAAGACCAGTTCCAACACTGATCCCTGAGGGACACCACTTGTTACTGGTCTCCAGCTGGACATTGAGCACAACTCTTTGTGTGCAGCCATCCAGCCAGTTCTTTATCCACCGAGTGGTCCACCTATCAAATGAATGTCTCTCCAACTTAGAGACAAGGATGTCATGTGGGACAGCGTCAAACGCTTTGCACAAGTCCAGGTAGATGACACCAACTGCTCTACCCCTGTCCATCGGTTCCGTAGCCCAATCATAGAAGGCCACCAGATTGGTCGGGCAGGATTTCCCCTTATTGAAGCCATGCTGGCTGTCACCAACCACCTTGTTGTTTTTCATGTGCCTCAGCATGCCTTCCAGGAGAATCCGCTCCAAGATTTTGCCAGGCACAGAGGTGAGACTGACTGGTCTGTAGTTCCCCAGCTCATCCATTTTCCCCTTCTTGAAAATGGGGGTTATATTTCCCTTTTTCCCGTCGTTGGGAACTTCATCTGACTTCCATGATTTTTCAGATATGATGGACAGTGTCTTAGCAACTTCATTTGCCAGCTCCTTCAGGACTCACGGATGGATTTCATCAGGTCCCATGGACTTGTATACGTTCAGGTTCCTCAGATGGTCTCAAACCAGCTCCTCTCCTACAGTGGGCCCAGGGTCTTCATTCTCACTGTCCCTGCGTCTGCCTTCCAAGACTTGGTGGTATGGTGTCATGGGTTCAGCAGCATCAGTCATTTTTCTCCTTCGTAGTAACTGGTGCAGTGCTGTGTTTTTGACTTTTGGCCTGCGAACAGCGCTGGTAACACTGATGTTTTTAGTTATGGCTTAGAATGTTTTGGCCTGATCAAGGACTTTCTGAGTCTCGTGCTCTGCCAGGGAGGAGGGGAAGCCGGGAGGAAGCAGAAACAGGATACCTGACCCAAACTGACCAAGGAGGTATTCCATGCCGCAGCACGTCATGCCCAGGATGTAAAACTGGGGGCAGGAACCCGGAAGAGTTCAGTTCACGGCTCAGTCATTGGGTGGTGAGCAATTGTATCCTCTTCCCTTGTTTTTCTACTGTCGCTATTATTATTGGTGGTAGCAGCAGTGATTTCTGTTATACCTTAGTTACTGGACTGTTCTTATCTCAACCCGTGGGAGTTACATTCTTTCGATTCTTCTCCCCATTTCCCCCCCCTCCCCTTGGAGTGGGGGGAAGAAAGGGGAGTGAGTGAACGGGCTGCGTGATTTACAGCTTAAACCACAACATATGGTCAGAGCATTTTCCGATGAAGACTGAGGCAAAGAAGTCATAGAATCATAGAATAGCTAGGGTTGGAAAGGACCTCAAGATCATCTAGTTCCAACCCCCCTGCCAGGGGCAGGGACACCTCACACTAAACCATGCCACCCAAGGCTATGTCCTACCTGGCCTTGAACACTGCCAGTGATGGAGCATTCACAACTTCCCTGGGCAACCCATTCCAGTGCCTCACCACCCTTGCAATAGAGAATTTCTTCCTCATATCCAATCTGAACTTCCCCTGTTTAAGTTTGAACTCATTACCCCTTGTCCTCTCACTACAGTTCCTCATGAAGAGTCCCTCCCCAGCATCCCTATAGGCCCCTTTCAGATACTGGAAGGATTCTATGAGCCTTCTCTAAATCTAGGGTAGCCAGTTCTCCCTATAGTTTCTGGAGATGGCCCACGTGGTCCCTAGCCTGTCTTTTATTTACAGTGTACCTATAGAATCCCTTCCTGTTATCCTTAACATCCCTAGCCAAATTTAATTCTAACTGGGCCTTAGCTTTCCTAACCTGGTCCCTAGCTTCCTGGACAACATCCCTGTATTCTTCCCAGGCTGCCTGTCCTTGCTTCCACCTTTTATAAGCCTCTTTTTTCCTTCGAATTTTCCTCAGCAGCTCCTTATCCATCCAAGGAGGTCTCCTGGCCCTCCTGCAGCACTTCCTTCTAGTAGGGATGTATCGCTCCTGAGCTTGCAGCAGGTGATCCTTGAATATCAACCAAGAGTCTTGGGCCCCCCTGCCCTCTAGGGCTATATCCCATGGGATCTTACTGAGCAGGTTCCTGAAGAGGCCAGAATCTGCTCTCTTGAAGTCCAGGGCAGTGAGCTTGCTGCATGCTCTTCCCACTGTCCTGAGGATCTCGAATTCGACCATCTCACGATCGCTGCAATCAAGGCTGCCCTGGAGCGTCACTTTTCCAACCAGCCCTTCCCTGTTGGTGAGCACGAGGTCAAGCATGGCACCTCTCCTTGTCGGCTCCTCTATTACTTGCAGAAGGAAGCTGTCTTCCACACAATCGAGGAACTTCCTGGATTGCTTGTGCTGGGCCGTACCATCCCTCCAACAGATATCAGGGTGGTTGAAGTCCCCCATGAGCACAAGGGCCTGCAAGCGTGAGGCTATTCCTATCTGTCTATAGAGCACTTCATCCACCGAGTCCTCTTGGTCACGTGGTCTGTATCAGATCCCCACAATAATTTCTCCCATCACTGTTCTCCCTTTAACCCTGACCCACAAACTCTGTGTCGACTGCTCACCTGTCCCCAGACAGAGTTCCATACTCTCCAGCCTCTCCCTAACATAAATAGCAACTCCCCCTCCACGCTTCTTTGTACATCAGCTTTTAATTAAATGGTAATTTTCATTCCTTCTGAACTTCTCAAAGCAATGAGAAGTGCAATCACAGACCCTTTTGCCTTCCAATCTGCTGAAATAAAAAGTCCAAATTCTTTTAGACTCCTCTTAGATGAAATGCTGTTTTGGCCACAGCTGGTCTTTTCAGAACATACTCTACTCGGCTCACCTGTCCAATAGCATTGCAAGTAAGATTTTGCTAGTGCTTTTTACAACCACAATTAGATCTCCCTCAGCTCAGATGGAAGTACCTGTTCTTAGGTATTCTGGGATACTTTTTTAATTGTTTCTCAACCTAAGAAGACTGATTGCTTAAGGTAAATCAACTGTCAATTCATACACTTCAGTTCTTTTCCTAATGAGGAGCTTGGAGCTTATGAAGAAAAATGCTTATGATTATTCCCCAAAGCTTGCGTATGCACCACCTATTTATTGTATTTTGTCCCAGTTCCACCAACAGAATTCCTTAGAGCATCTAGATCTGATGTTCCAGTCGTCTTTTATACTGACATTGCATGTTTAGGCGTAACAAACACTAGCTTGGATATTGGATGCAGCTTGGTTAAGGGCCCTAAAAGAAGTGTATTTATTACAAACTGTAAACATAGGAAATGGAAACAGTAAAAGGCAGATAATAGGAAATGATGGTAAGTAGACTGATGCTGTCTACTTTCTGATACTGATACTGTGGGCTACAAAAAATGAGCTACAGGCACTGCAAACAGCAAACAATTATTTATCATAATGGCAGAGATCAAAACCAGTAATCTGCCCTTTTTGGCAACCTCACAGCTTGCAGCAATAAAAAAAAAACAACCAATGAACCAAAAAAATACCACCAAAACCGTGGAAACCACTTTCTACTCTGTTAAGCAAAAATGTCAATGAATGTTTAGTTCTGACTGACCCTTCTACTGAATGGGCATTAAGCCCAGTTAGACCTTCACAACTGAGCCAGTATGGACGTACAGAAGCGGAGTAACAGCCACAGAGCTGCTACTCACCCTGCCCCTGCACACTGAACCCCTTTCTTCATGCATACACCTGAGAATCACTGGGGGTGATGTGGAGGAGGCTGAGCTTTTCTGAGTGACAAGCACAGAGCTCAGAGAAGGAGACTGAAGGGAGAATCATCAGCTATATGGGAGCTGGGAGTGCTTTTCACTGCTTCTTGAACTTGATCATCATGTACTTTAGATTCTTTACCCAGCCTGATGCTGCCTTTGTATCGCTTTGGAGGCTGGCTTTTCCTTCTTAAAGTTGCATTCAGCCAAATATCTTCCAGAAAGAACTATTTGAGAGCTGCTGTTCCTTGCTTTCTATACCTGAAATGAATGATTAATTGTTTCAGACACTAACTTCCTCAGGCTTGGAAATGCCCCTAAAGTTCCTAATAACATGCTAAGCATTCACTTCTTTCATATTACGTCTTTGTTCCATATTCCACCTCAGAGCAAAAATACAATTGCATGGTGATTCAGCAATTCCATTCCAATCTTTGCAAGAAATTCCTCTGTACTATACCTGCTTGGTCTATTTCTTACAGCTTAGTAAGCATCCAGGTAAAAGTACCCTAAGTCTCAGTGGGGTGCTCTTGAGGAGCTGGTGTCATCTCTGGATTAGCAGCTACAACTGACAAAAGGACATCTTTCCAATTATTTTTGCTAAGTCACGGTGTGTCCTGGGGTGGTTGGTTTGTTTTCTTTTCCTTTCTTGACTTTCAACATATATATAATCAATATATAAGCATACTTAGCCATTCCTTGCCAGAGACTAAGATCTACATACAAAGAGCTCTGTGTTAGTGATAACTAATTTTTGAACTGTAGTGTCATGTACATTCATCTTCTATTCTAAAATAAAATGTACTTTACTGCAATCTTGTTACACCTCTGTCATTACTTCCGCACCCATCTCTCACAGATGTTCAAGCTATTGTCCTATTCCTACCAATATTCCATTTACCTTGCTTCTTTGGCCTTTGGGGTTTGGAGTGTGGGTTATGGTGGTTTTTGTGGGTTGTTTGGTTGGTTTGTTTTTTTGGGGGGAAGGGTCTTACTCCAGCTCAGTTTAGAGCTGAATAAAGAAATAAAACAAAGATCATCCTACAGGTAAGTACTAGACATGTTCTATTACTGGCTTATCCTAACCAATACAGTCAGTCTGTGCTTTGAAATCACTTTACCTGGGAACAGATCCAATATTTCATAGCGTAACAGGTGAGTTGTTTATTATGCAATAATTTCACCATTTAAAATCAATGCATGATTATTCATTCCCGACATATTTTTGTGACATCCTACTTAGAGAACCGTCACCAGTAAGATGCTGTTTCCAACTATAGTAGCCTCACCATGTGAGAAGAAAAATAAATCTGACCTTCTGAACAGTGAGTCTTACCTGGTCAAAGCACTTCTTCCCTACAGAGAGCACATCTTTTTCAGTTCCTCAAGGAGACAACACTTCATGTCTTTGCATGAGGCCAAAATAATAACATGCTCTGTTCCATTGAAGTATTGAAAAATTATTAATACATAAAAGCAAAAGCATGTTTTAGTGCTTATTTTCAAAAACTATATTGTGACTCTTCCCCTGCAGTATATAATGCATATGTGCAAGAAAGTGTACATGGGTCACTGCATACAGTAGATGAAGCATGAGAACAGGAGCTGTGTTCCTCTGCATTCTAGTCCTAGTTCTGATGATCATCATCTTGCTTCAGGCAAATCACTTGGAACTCCTTGGATGCAGCTTCTCTATCTATAAAATTATAAAAACATTTCACTGTCTAAAGCTTTCACCATAAATTAAAGGCTCTGAGAACTATTATGTCTGAATTAAGATAATTAATGGGAGGTGGGGTGGAACTAGATGGTACTAAGGTCCTTTCCAACACTAACCATTCTATAATTCTAATTAAAGGGAGCTGAAAACAACTTTTACTGCAAGGTTCAGAGCAAAGTATGGTCCAGTGGCAAACAAATGTAACCCAGATGAAAATCACTGGGATTTCATTAGCAGCCTCACAGCCTTTTTGGACTGCATCAGTTGACAGAGTAACACCAGGCCCAAAGTGTTCAGCTAATTAAGCAACTTTATGGAAATAAGATTATAAACTGATGTGCTCGGTTGTAGATGTACATCTGAAATTAATGTGTGAGTGCATGTGAGATCAGAGTTTAACATAGCTGATGTTTTATCACAATAGCTGTGTCTTCCCATTCTGTCACCTAGTTTTCCACTTCTTTGCTATTTCCACAGTTTCTCACACCTTCCCATACTTCTAACACCCCATTTCAAAAGGCAATGTTATGCATTCAAGATTCATGGAAAAGAAGAGATACAGCTGAGTGGTCAGCTGCTCAGACAGGCTGCTCAATGCAACTCGGGCAGAGAAAGAACCGAACAGCCCACTACCATAAAAACAGCCTACAGACCCTATCAGCTTGGGCTAGATTTTGCAGTGCCAGTGAATTTTGCTCCATTTTATTTTAAAGAGCTTTATTCATTGCAGCTAGCATAAGATCTATTTACCTACTTTGGTTTTGAAAAGGTCACCTTTCCCTGTGATGAAAGCTGAAGTTTCATTTTATTATAAAAGCTTTAAAATGGAAAAGAGAAAGCACTGCGCTTCTGCTCAAGTTTTACATCTATTTATTCTTTACTTGAAAATATCTGACCAAAAAAGTCTATTAATTAATGCATAAATTGTATTTTTTTATATAATATAAATTACATTTAAAGTAAAAGGTAATAAAATAAAAAGGAAAAGCTATACAGGCCAGATCTCCCTAAAGAAATCCCACAGTACCTGAAATTCAGGCTTCATCTCTTCTGACAGAGCTTAAATTTAAAAATAAATAAATAAATCTGAACAAGCTATTACATAAATCTCAGAGATAACTGCATGGTAAAAATCTCTGACTGCAACCCACAACTATCTAAACCTCTATGAAACACATATGTTTTGCATAAAAATAACTGGCATTATGTTACCATGCAGTGAAATCTCTCAGTATAAGTCATAGTTAATTATAGATTCAGGGGAAGAGTGAATAATTTAACTCACATCTCAAATTAACTCAAAAGAACAAAACAATAATAAAAAAACAAAACAAAACAAAAAAAAGAATCCATCAATCCTTTGTATCCTACAGTGCATTTCTACACAACCAGAAAAGGAATAAGCACCCAAAAGCCTTATTCTTTGCTAACTGAGGGATACATCGAAACTAATTAAAAATGTTCTGCACTTGGATGAGTACTCAAAGGTGAGATGGAATGGTGTAATCCTGTAAGGTCCAGCTAAATTTTCACCTGAATTTTGGTTTGGGGTTTCAGAAGCAGGGTCATATGGGAATAGAAAACACCCACGTAAATTGCCCAACTATCCTTCATATTGTAACTAGGGAGAGCAGAGACACCACTCTGACCCATGCTGTCTTTTTAATTCACTAAGATTTTTTTAAGTATCTCATTGGTTATAGAAGTGTTAAGTATCTTAGTAAATATTTTCTTGAAAGGGCTATTTAGATATGCACATATATATGAGCACCGTAATTATCACAAGCTATTGAAATTAATCTCCCTTGAGACACAAGGCAGTAGTGTATTTATCTATCCCCCTTCTGATTAGGGTCCATACATCAACGGAGTCTATACATCAGTCACCATTTTGGTCAATGGCGAAATGTGATCCTAATCATAGAGTCCCACACTGGTTTGGGTCAGGAGGGACCTTAAAGCTTGAAGAGTTTCAGGCCCCTTCCATAGGCAGTGTCACCTTCCACATGACCAGGTTGCTCCAAGCCCCATCCAACCTGGCCTACGATGAGTTACTCTGATTAGCAGGCTCATAGGAAGTTAGGCTGCAATATCCCAACATTAACTGCTGAAGAGTTACACTCCTATGGCTTCTTAGATATTTTTACAAAGAGTTTGGTATTCTATTTTGTTTCATTTTATTAGCACGCTCCTCCTTATTTATGTGATTATAAGTTAGGAGATTTATGGTTCTTTTGTTTACGTATAGCACAGTGGCTGATTCCTTTTTGTTGCCCTGAGGAGATTACGAAAGTCAACTTATTACCTATATTCATGATGATTTGATAGACTCATGTACATGAAATAAACACTTTACTTTAAACTCATGTGAAATTGCTGGGCTATTAAAGATGAATCTACCCCAACTAAATTACGCATTAGAGTATTACTGCTGAAGTCTGGAAACTAGAATATAGTTAGTATATATAGTATATATAGAATATAGAATATAGCCTAGTTCAAAGGAAAATGTAGCCCTTTCCCACATACTCAACAGTCCTAATGGTTTCTTCTGGCATAAAAATCTGTTATTCTCTTAATATGATCATAGGATTATGGTATTGTATTTTATATCTGAGAATGGGTTTGGTTTTGCAGCTTCTAATCTATGACCTCAGAGAAAATAAGTCATTCCCTCTCCCCCAAATTTGATGCTCTGTGCCTCACTCATTGTCATTATTAAGCTGTTCTAAAATCAGTACCTGTGCTGATCTTACCTATTTAGAAAGGTTTGAGATTATTTCCTAGCCTTTTGGAGCTTGCAGGAGTGACTGGAATATAGATCATATATAATATGGTTGAATCAAATAAAGGCAGGGATTCACATGAACACAACAGGGACACCCTACTTTGTATTAATGAATAGCTTGGTTGTTTCTTTAACGTAAGAACATATTGCTAAAAAAACTTTTTGTTTCCTCTTCATCTTTCTAACAGCAGATATTATCCCTTATTATTCTCTTGTATCTTTATGCAGCCTAGCTATAATTAATGAATCATCATCTGAGATTATATCTAAACAAGATACCTCCCAATTCTTTTTGCTCATTTGAAATATTTTAGCTTCAGCAACTCGGGTTAAAAAGAAGTATAAACAAAAACTACACAATGAACAGAGCAAAAAGACAGCCAAAAAAAAAAAAAAAAATCCACCAGAAAACCCCAGGAAGGCTGTTAGGTTAAAAAAAAATAATGAAAAATAAAACCAAGAGGTAAGGGGAAAGATACTATCTAGTTCAGGGAAAAAAAATGCAGAATAGTGCATCTAGGTCACTAGCTTCTAGGTTTTGTGTGCCCCTCTGCTCCTAATAGACTGTGTAGATCACAGGTCCCTTTAACAAGCACTGCTTGTTGCAAAATACTGTTTTCATAATCACTTCTGGAAAGAGAATAAATTAAAATAGGGATAAAGCTTTGGAAATCAGAACTATTTCTGCAAACCTTCTGAAGATAAAAGCATGTTGAGATTCCAGACAGTCATGAGATCTGCTCATCCTCATTGCAAATATCAGGACCACACTAGCAGTTCCATCTTCTGAAAATATAGGAATTATTTTTGGACATTCCACAATGCCAGCCAAGACAATGGAGTGCTTTTAACATACCTGAAGAAGCACATGTATACACACTGGCTGGAAAGACTTGATCTAAAGCTCACTGAAATTAGTAGATTTCCATTTCTTCCAATAGACTTTGAATCAGGGCAGCATCAGTGGGTTTCCAGCACTTTAGTGTAATAGCAATGATTTGAGTTAGCACTTTGCATAAAAGGACACTACCTACTGCAGGAAGCCAGATTAAGCAGAGAAGAACATGCCGGTTTAAAAAGACTTGCCCTCAAAATGTGGCTTGCTTCATCTTTACTGAGTTTGAATTTTACCATAAAAGATGGAATCAAGTATAAAATACTGGGCAGTGTAAAACTAGCTGTAAGGAAAAATGGAACAGCAACAGGAAAGAACATCTAATGAAAACATATACAGTAACATGCAATATAAATGAGCCTCCTTGAATTAGCTCCTTAAACAGCTACTGAATCGTACATGCTAGAGTAGCCCTATGAGCCTTAAGGTTTCATGGTTTTCACACCCATAGGCACAGCTGTGTATTTGCATTGTGCAGCATGCAGAGGAGGCCCAAGAATGATTTTACATACACAACAGTGAGCAAACGGCAGTTCTGATTGGGGGGGGGGGGTGGAATCAGTATAAACACTGATAAGAATTATTACTTTGTAATAATTCTTAAGTTGAATATCGTTCTGTAATGTATCTGGTCATGGTAGAGAAATCAATTTATGCATTCACTTTCTTAAGTGTTTCAGTCACACAATGCTAGAAAAGCCAGATTTGAGGACAGTTGCAATACAGTAGGGAATGCTGTGAGGAAACAGTCTGAGGAGTGTAGCATAGAAAGATTTTTCTATAAGAAAAAATAAGAACGAGGGAGAGTATTTGTATGGCTTAAACAGGGGCAAACAATTTGGGAAATCACTATAGAGGAGAGAATGGGACTGTACTTTAGAAAAAGAAGCTGACTTGTCTGATTCAGCTGATTTGACTGCTGCAGCTGAACCCAGGACATCCCTACGAAGTCCTCTTGTGGCAGCTCAGTGCGAGTGCAAATACAGAAAATACTATAACCATACAAATGAATGCACTGCACAGGGCAGGGCCATGTGGTTATAACCTCATATATTCCACAGTATCTATTCCAGGTTCCACTATACTGTGCAGCGGAAGTTCTATGTTCACTCAAAGGTGACTGCTGTTATCACATGTAATGCTTATGTTCAAGATCTAGAAGATTCTCCTTCTCCTCTCTTTCTGCTCACCTCAAGATTCCCAAAACTCTGTTCCTCAAAGTTAATCTCTGAATGACTATGAATGTACCTTTCATTTAAATGATTTCATTGCTTCTCTACCTGTTCATTTACAGCTTCAAAATGATAATTTAGAAAACATTTGAGATTGGTACATTTTTTTTTTTTTCTGCAACCTACTTTTAGTTGTGCTTCTTACTTTCCCTTTACACAACAAAAAGTGAGTAAACTATATGCCACTGTGCCAGGACACAGTGGAAACTATGACAAATCTAGGCTATCTGTACTACAAGAGACTTTCTTGTCACTTTACTACAACTACATGCAATGGAGAAAATCAAGCTTTTCAGTGTTCTGCAAGAAAATTATAATGATAGCACCCTGTGCTTCAGTTCAAACTACTGTTCTGCGTTTTATACTATTGACTTGTAGAAGAAAATAGAAACCTCTGCAGAAGACTTTTTGTACCATCTTTCAGAGTTTAAGAATGATGCTGTTTTTAGAATTACAGGGAACAGTTCCAGGAGGGGAAGAACTATAATGGGAAAATGCTTTGCACTGCAGTCTCCAGAAAGAGTAATTTTTTAAGAACTCTGCTGGTGGTTTCCCATAAAAGAAGATGATATACAAATAATTTCAACTGGAATAGAACTACCAGAATAAAGACATGATTATACTGCTCTTTTTCATTTAAGCCAGTTTGTCATTCAGATTCCTTGGACCAAAATGACATCATTAAGCTGCTTTCCCTCTTCCTTCTGTTAATACACAATGTGGAGAAAATAAAGAGCATATACGGTAACATCAGAGCATTAACACTTGTGCAAACTGTAATACAGTTTAGACAGAGTAGAAAGCAAAATGATCTACAGTGCTGAGATCAGGAATGGCCCACACTATAATCAGAGGTACAACCTTCTGTATTTGACATATTCCAATTCAGGATGCTTCAGACTTTGGCACTTTCAGTCCAAGTTGTTACTACATTTGCTAGATAAAAAGTGTGTCTATTCCTAATGGAGTCAGTAGCAAAGGCATGTGTCAGTTTGCCTAGCAGGATTTTACACTCTGTTAATGGTGATGGAACTTCATTATCGCTCCTGAAGATTTGGTTTCACAGTTATGTTTGACTTTATCATGACCAGATTTCTGATTTCATCACTAGAAGCAACATATTATTTACTCTAAAATTGGCATTACAACATAGTTCATTTATTGCTTTCATCTTATGTCTGGCATTTTATGGAGCTCAATTTTATTGCTGTGGTATATAAATATACTTTGTAGACTTGTTCTTCAGCCTAAAGTTTTCTATCTCTTCAGTATCATTCAAAACAGGGGTAATTAAATTTTATTCAGAAGCCTACGTTATGACCTTGAGAATGGCATGCATTTCTTCCATGCTCCTCTTAGTGTGCCTACACATTCTCTTCTTCTTGTAATGGATTTGAAGCTGCCTTTTAATAATGTATTAATACTTCATGTTGACCTGTTACAGGGAAGATGGATGTCTGAATAAATTCAGCACGGCTCTCTCTGGAGAAGCAGGCAGGGGGAAAATGACTGCTTCGAGACAGGCATCTGCTTACACAGTATTGTTAAGGAATGAACTCAGAACTCTCATTTATAGTCAACCTATAAAACTGGTTTTGTGTAAAGAGCCTCAAGACAGAAGGTCCCGAAGACATGAAGCACAGATTTAAAATTGGATACTCTCCAAGAAAGAGAAGCAGTAGTTCTTTCTGCGAATTCGATTCAGATATAGATCCCTAATGAGACTGTTAAAAAAGCTTCACCTGCCAAACATGTCATCTATCTGTGGTAAGATTTATGCTTAGGTAGGTTTGTAGGCCTGCTCACAAAAAGGTTGTTCCGAGTCTTTCTTTTCTCACTGAAAGCTTTATTTCTAGTGTTAAAAGAAACATTACTTTGCTGATGAAAGGCTCTTCTTCCAAGTTATGTAGCCCGGTGCGGCACCCACGTTTAAAGTGCTCCCACAGGCTAGTCAAGAGATGACAAAAAAAATGTACTGTTATGGATTACTTGGCTGTTGAATTGTTTAGGTAGATTGACTGACATCAGTGCTTCATGGTAGAAAAGCCTGGAAAAAGCAATATGCTGTATATAAAATGAGGAAGAAGAAATTCAGGTGTTATCAGCCAGGCCAGTAATCAACATTTCAGTTCCTGTGAAATTACTGCAACAAGTTATCAAATAAAGTACTTGAAAGCAATTTGGAAAAAAAAAAAAAAAAAAAATAAACAAAAAACCAAAGCACCTCCGTACAAGTTTAAAAGCCCATTCAGGAATTCAGGACAGCTACTGCTGGCTCCCTATCAGGAAGAAAAGCCTTTGGACTGAGTCTCCCCAGTGCCCAGTAGTCTTTGACATATTCTTTAGCACCTTCCCTAGTTCTGCATGGCAAATACATCACAGCTTACTGTGAATTCTGAACACATGGGCAAAACCTGGAAAAACTGAGTGGAAAAAGGATGCATATCTTTCATCTCTCCACAGAATCTGAAAGTGATGATTGCAGATGCTAAATTCAGTTTATACTTGTGAGGAAGCTTGACAGGTATGTGGAGTCTCTGCCTTGGTCTAACAGTAGCAAAACAGTGACATTCCACCCTGGCAGAGAAAAAAACAAAGTCAAATTCAAAGAGTCCAAGAAGGCAGGCAGAAGTACCAAATACCTTTATACCACGCTATACATTTAACCTCTAAACTCTAAACAGTGATAATGAAATCTTTTGGAGCAAGTACATTGTTTCCTCAAGTATTTTCTGAAAGAATGCCTTCCATAAGGCAGACCCTATCTCATTCTGAGTCCTGTAGGTGTTACAGCTATATGAAAGACAGATTATCACTAATATGCTTGCTCACTAAAGCTACCGTAAGTGTATCTCAAAAGTAAAATTAAATATCCACAGGATTTCATTCAAGTCTTCTTTTATTTCAGTGATGTGGCATTACTGTCTTATGTTCTCCTTCCTCTTCCAAAACTCCAATATGGCTAAACCATGATTTTTTTTTGGCAAGGGAAAGTTCAAAAATTAAGGCAAAAGTTTTTAAACAGTGCTGCAAAAGCAAGACTAGCACTTTAGAACCTTATAAGCCAATGAAGAAAATAAGTACAATAAGAGATGTCAACATCACTGAACATGAACTAAGACTCCTGTGGTAATAATTGACTGAGTCATGGTACAGTATTTCACAAACTGATAGAGGGCAACGCTTAGTCAAAGAAGATTAATCCTGGAGCTCTCAGGGTGACGGTTCTACAGATGATTTTGAGAATTCTCAAAGGAATCTTACTCCCAGATACTAGACAGTTGGCCAAAACAGAAGTCCAGTGGGGTGAAGGAAGGGAATGTTACCAGCACTACTGACCACCAGCATTCCCTGGTGTGGTATCTGCAGTTGTTCTGGGTTCAGCAGTAGCAGTCATTTTTCTACTTCTTAATAGCTGGTGCAGTGCTGTGTTTTTGACTTTCAGCCTGGGAACGGCATTGATAACACCAATGTTTTTAGTTACTGCTCAGTAATGTTTAGTCTGACCAAGGACTTACTGCGCCTTATGCTCTGCCAGGGAGGAGGAAAAGCTGGGAGGAAGCAGAGATAGGACACCTGACCCAAACTAGCCAAAGAGGTGTTCCATACAACAGGCTGGAGAAGAGAAGGCTGCGTGGAGACCTCATAGCAGCCTTCCAGTATCTGAAGAGGGCCTACGAGGATGCTGGGGAGGGACTCTTCGTTAGGGACTGTAGTGATAGGACAAGGGGCAACGGGTCCAAACTTAAACAACAGAAGTTTAGATTGGATATGAGGAAGAAATTCTTTACTGTAAGGGTGGTGAGGCACTGGAATGGGTTGCCCAGGGAAGTTGTGAATACTCCATTGCTGGCGGTGTTCAAGGTCAGGTTGGACATAGCCTTGGGTGGCATGGTTTAGTGGGAGGTGTCCCTCCCCATGGCAGGGGGGTTGGAACAAGATGATCTTAAGGTCCTTTCCAACCCTAATTATTCTATGATTCTATGTCATTCCCACTATATAAACTGAGGGCAGTTACACGGAAGGGTTAGATTGCTGCTGGGTCTGGCTGGGTATCGGTCGGCGGGTGGTGAGCGGTTGTACACTCTTCCCTTGTTATTTTTCTTGTCATTATTATTATTGGTGGTAGCAGTAGTGGTTTGTGTTATACCTTAGTTACTGGACTGTTCTTATCTCAACCCATAGGAATTACATTCTTTCGATTCTCCTCCCCATCCCTCCGGGAGTGGAGGAGGAGGAAGGGGCTGAGGAGTGAGAGAGCTACTGCGTGAGTTACGGCTGAGCTTAAACCACGACAACAGTATAACTCAGAAGATAGGACACAAAGTCACTCAGTGTTATCTTTCTGTCAAGCATCATGTTATCTTTCATGTCAAGCATCATTGAGCTGGATCTTCACTTTCTGAGCCTCTCAATTTCTAACAGAAGAGCTAATTGTAATGGAAGTGTTAAAGGAGACCATGAAAATTACTGTTTTTATCACAAGTGTGCCTCTTCTGATACAAACTAGCTACCTTGTCACCAGAAAAAGAAATTAGAAAGCCAAAAAAGAATTAAATACATAAAAACATTCCCTATTAAGCTACAAAAGTCTGCAAGTAAACCATGAATTGAAAAATAATCCAGCTAATAGTTTTGTGTCAGAAAATACAACACCCAGCAGAAAAAGAACAAGGAGTTTTAATAGACTTTAAAGAGTGTTTTAGGATAAACAGCCCAAAACTAACTAGCTCAGTTGTAATATAAAACTAGTATGAGGTGGCTGAAGGGAAAAAGTATGTTACTTTGGGAACATAAGCTGTCAGTCCTCTGGGTTATTTTCAGTTTATATCAACTCCATGTAAACCCCAGAAGACACAAGCATCTGCTGTATTTAAACCCAAATGAATTAATTATAAGTCTACAAAATATCCATAAGTATACATAAAAAAGGCATTCATAATCCTGACCTAAAGCGGGGCCGACCCTGCGCCCACATAAAAAAGCTTCAGAGCTGAAAGCTGCCATTTAATTTTATTTCTCCAAAAAGAAACCATGTAGCATGTTTATAGTGCAACAGTTTTACATAGCTATCAGTTGAAGAATCAGCTATTCTAAAATTAAATGAAAGGCACAGCATCAGTTACTATCACATAGATGCTTATAGTGTGAATCTAAGACAGAATGATAGCTTTCTTTTAAATGAAGAGGTGTGTATAATGGGCTCAAGCATTTAAAGGAAACTCGATTAGCTACACTACTTTATGTTTGTCCACATCTAGCATCGCTACCTGCAGTGGCCTAAACACCATGTCTACACGAATGATGTCAGCTTGCACCTTAAGTCTTTTTTACAGTCTTCCACAGCAGATCGAAGCCAGTCTACCTGCCCCAGCCTGTTACAGTGTTTCCTTTCTCATTTTAGCTGGGCGCCACTCTTTCACTCTCCTGTGTCCGTCCTTCTCTATCACAGAAGTTTCCTGTTTCCTTTTCAACTTTTCTTGTGCTTGAAACAACCCACCTCTCTTTTCTAAAACTTAGAAAACTTGACCTAACTTTATACAGATTGCTATACTCCATCCAGTTTTACTAAGATTTGTAAGACCTTTATAGCAGAGAAAGTATGGGCTTTCAATGCATGCAAAAGTACTAAATAAAGTTATTACTTATATTGCTTACTTTTTTTCTCCCTTTTTTTTTCATTACAATATCTTCCTCTGACTGGATTTTGTGCAAAGATCTGATTTTAAAAATAAAAAACATGAATGCTTGCTAGGCGTTATCATCTGTGCCAACCAGTTGTTGCAGTAGTTGGGTCTAAACACTTAATACTTTGGACACTCAGGTTTTGAAATCCCTGATATATCAGCTGTGACAAAAGTGTTTTTACATGTACTCTGTTCTCTGTGCAAAGCTTGTGATGAACTTTCTCAGAAATGGTAAATAGTCTGTTCACACTTTAACTGGTTCCAGAAAATCCCACCCTATTTTCTGCATACTGTGTTTTAGCAAGTCCTCTAAGAGATCTGCAAGATGGAGAGTGGCAAATAACAGGCATCTTTAGCAAGTAATTTTCTTCTTTATGCTTCAGAATTCCTGCAGTCCAAAAGGTAAAGAAATCTATTTCTCTATTTATCCTACAAGGAGCCTTCCTGTATCAATTCTGGTAGCCATTATTCTCACACATTTTTTTCATTCTGCCTATAGGACATTATCTATAGGAATCTAAATTACTAGTAACACAAATTGGCAGCAACTTAACTGTGTCTTCAAGTCACAAGTGTAATAAAGCAATCTATAGGATGAGCTCATTCATAGATTTCATGTATGTAGCCGCCTACCCCTCAATCCTGTACTTGGGCAGTCTGAAAATTCCAGTTTAAACCAGCATTTGATGGACTGCCAAGTGTTTCTTCATCTAAATACTATACCTAGAGCCTCTGTCAAACCCCTGATATATTATTTTAAACTCTCTGAATGACAACCATGAAAAAGTTGAAAATATGATGGATTCACTACTGCCAAAGTTTTTTCATGTATAGTCAAGTAAATTTCAGCCATTCAAGAGCTGCAAATATGAAATGCCAAGGAATGCTGTGAATTAACATGGTCGTAAACTGTGCATTAAGAATTTAGAAAATAGTAATGATATTAATCATATCATGTAAAGCTAGAATAAAAGACAAACATAGAGATTTAGATGTTGAATGATGAAGTAATTGAAGTTGACAAAGATGATCAGAGTTAACAAGGCTGTACTGTAACTTCTTTGGAACTGTGGGAACTTAAAATAAATGGTTCAGTAAACACAATGATGAAGAATGAAGTAAACAAACTGCAATCTGGGGATTTCATCAGAAGTCACTTGTATTTAGTCATGAGCCCAACAAATTACCTGGAAACAACTGGAACTTGTTCCAAGTATAGAGTGTTAAGGCAGTTTGTAATCCACTCTATTCATTCCAAAACATGACAGCACACTAAATGCTGGAAGCCAAAAAATTGTTTCAACAAGCACAGTTACTATTACACCTCTGCTAACACTATCACTAAAACATGACTGTCTTTCAAAGAAAAAGAAAGAGCAAGTTGCATCAAAAAATACAGGTCTTGAGCCAAGTCGTATAAAAACAAAGGTAACAGTCTCACTGACAACAACTTTTGGTTCATTAACATCAGTAAAGTGTAACACAATATACTATTTATTTATTTGCATCAAAACAGCTATTTACTTGCTTATTAGTATTTAGTTTAAATACACATTTTGGGGCTGTTGTGATCTTTCTCATAGATATTATTGGAAAGATAAAAAAATAATAGAATTTATCAAATAGAAAAATAAAATTAAGTAGGAAAAAGTAGAAAATAAGATTTTATATGTATATTAATCCATGTATTAGAGTGCTACTGGGATGCACTTCCAGTATTTCAGGTAAGTTCTATACCAATATGAAAGATGTCATACTTGTGAGGAGTTTTACACTGCTAAGAAGTTACTATGAAACAGTCAATGAGCCAGAGGACAGACTATATAGTCTGAAGATAATTATCTCAAAGACTTTTATATAATTCAAAGAAAATATTTGAAGACTGAAAGCTCAACAATGTTCTGTTTTGCTTTAAAAATGGTGACAGAAAGGTAGAGTTCAAAACATGCCTATGAAGCACTGCACAGTGAGCTTCATAGCAATAATCCTTTTTGTTATTTTTTTACCATATCATCATGTATATCATCCATGTGATACAATGCATTTCCAATATCAATATTAATACTGACCCTAGAAGAATTCAGTAAGATGTCCATCTTTAATAGAAACTGTAACTATACGCTACTGTTTGTCAAGAGCTCCTACTGGTTCTCAGCCTTTGCAGTCTTTAAACTTACATAGGTCTCTTTTTTCCAATAACATACGATTGTAACTCAAACACAAGATAGCATGTTTCAATATGCGTGTAATGAGATGCTTTTTTGGGGATAAGAGAGTGAGGTGAAGCAAGTCGAGCAGCTGCTTACTGTACAAAAACTGCCACATGGGTAGACACCATCTCTCCTGAACATCTGTTTGGAATTTATCATCATCATCCCGAAAAGGAATTTCAGACTTCAAGCCTATAAACATTCTTGTTCTTTGCTTATAACCTACCCTCTTAATCCTGCACGTAGTTTCTCCTACATTCAATACTATGGGTAGTATTTTTATTATCTGGTTTTGAGATAACATTAATTCAATTATGTCCTCCTATGGAGGATAATACGATCACAGAATAGTTAGGGTTGGAAAGGACCTTAAGATCATCTAGTTCCAACCCCCCTGCCATGGGCAGGGACACCTCGCACTAAACCATGTCCCCCAAGGCTCTGTCCAACCTGGCCTTGAACACCACCAGGGATGGAGCATTCACAACTTCCTTGGCCAACCCCTAATAACATAATGAAGAGATTTTATGTTAAATAGCGCATATTTCTCCATGGTATGTTGCTGCATGAAATGGTGTTATGTATAATCTGTAAGATGTCCTGTGTGATTGTAATTAAACTTGCAAAAGCAATAATGTTGCTAGCTTTGTAGCAGGCCTGGCCTCTATGGTGTTGCTTTCTGCTGAAGTAAAAAAGAAAACCAAATATATAAGTATGGTCTTCCTCCACATCTTTCTACCCCCAAACCTGTAGCACTGTCTTAGCTATCACGATAGGATAGGAGGTGAAAAACACAAAACCTCCTGGGCTAAATCATGTAAGGCTTTAAATATTTTCATCAGCACTTTGACTTGCATATAAAAGTGAGCAAGCAGCTCATGCGGTGTTTCATTACTGATGTAAAATCTGTAAAAAATGCTGCTATGAAAACCAGTATTTCAAAATTATTATTGTAGCAGAAGCTTTTTCTGTAGACTCACTTTGTAAGGGGAACAAACATAAGGTTTACTTTCAAATACCTCTCCATGTTGACTCCTCCTCATAATTTGAAACAGTAGGAGTATGTGTCATTATCTGCTCAAAAAAATCACACATGATCTGTACAAGTATAATAATACATTACCATTTCATTGTCATCACAAGGCGATTGTAGGTGTGCGCAGAAGTACGTTGTATAGCAACAGTTGTTTCTTTATACAATGTTGGCATTTAGTGGTAGGATGGTTTGAAGGGTAATCTCAAGATCTAAAAGGAATATTTTGTGATTCAGTTGAAGTGCTCAAATTTTATAAGAAGTAGGATATTTGTATCAACAAATGTTAGTTAAGCCATTCTGTTTCCATGGCAGTCATGTTAAGCATAACTACCTGTCCCATCTGTGGCAAACTCTTCCACAGATGTGTTACAGGCTTAATGCTTTTATCCTTTTCTACCACTGCATAGCGTCAAATGAAGCTCAGAATCCTTACTAAGAGCAAAAGTTACTACCTGGTCCCCTGGGATACCTCACAGTGGAAGCAGGTCACATTACTTCAACACAACATTGTCTCCTGAAAAAGACACAGAACTGAAAGAAGCATAAAGAGCACACTACACAGAACCTATCTCTGATTCTAGGTTCACTATAGCAGGCCAAGTCATCACTGAAGCCAGCCATGCATCTGCTTCTTCTGCCATTCAGAAACCAAGAACAGAAGGCAGCATTGGTTGCTGGCTGCATATTTTGCTACATATTTTTATCTTTGTTGTGTTTGATTTAGACATTGCCATGACACTAAAATATTTTGTCTGATCTGACTTTTCAGAGAAAGTGTTGAAATATCTCACAATGTGGTATGCAACATCACTTTTTAGTAAAACAGTTGTACTGTAAATTAACAGCTGAACGGGTTTTTTGTATTGTCACAAAGTATGCAACAAGCTGATTTTGTTGGCTTCTTACTACAGCCTCCAGGGACATGATAGGGAGTTTCAGTGTATCAAGCTTAAATCTGTCTCCTGATTTGTAGAGGTAATCTTTCACCATCCAAAAAAAGACCAAGAGTCTGAGAATTAACCTTCTCAGTTAGATATAAGGGTTTCTTCCTTAGATATATGGAAGAAGTTCCTTACTGTAAGGGTGGTGAGGCACTGGAACGGGTTGCCCAGAGAAGTGGTAGATGCTCCATCCCTGGGAGTGTTCAAGGTCAGGTTGGACAGAGCTTGGGGTGACATGGTCTAGAGTCCAGCATCCCTGCCCATGGCAGGGGGTTGGAACTAGATGATCTTAAGATCCTTTCCAACCCTAACAATTCTATGATTCTATGATTCAGTATGTTTTCTGTAGATAACCCCACAGTAGCAGATCTCTCATGCAGTTAAGTAATCTATAGAATGCAACAAAGAGGACATGTCCTGCAGTGATACACTTCAGGCTTAGTAAAATCTCAGACATACTCCAGAATCTGCAAAACCTGACCAACTCTCCTATTGCTTAATCCCCTTCTGTGCCTTCAAAGAGCTGTTGCTGTATTTGCCTAACACATATCACATCACCTTAAGCCTTTCTGTCTTCTACCTGAACAAGTATCAGGTAAAAGCAAGACACTAACACATCAATAAAAATAGACAGACCTAGGTCTTCTTCCTCCTATACTTACCTCTCCTCACTCCATATTATTCTTGCACAGTTAGAATTTTATCTAGCTTCCAGTTAAGCATGTTGCATTTTAGAACCAAGCTATCATACGCAAAGCCTTTCTTCTCTGAAAAATAAAACCTTTCCTGTAATAATAAGGGAGTTGTTCTTTTTGTGTGGCTTGGTACATTTTCCAAAACATTTCTGTACCACAGAAAATTGTCATAACATTCAAAATAAAATTGTAAATATTCAGCTGTTCTCCTAAGGGTACAAAACAACTAAAAAGATTCCATAGTTCTATAAATTATTCAGCTGTTCAGAAGAAAATACTGTGGAACATATCAAGTTGAGTTGTGCTCAATAGCTGCAAGATTTTACAGCTACCAGTAAGGGAGCAGCTTGAGAACTTGCTCTTTGGTGCCTATAGCAACCATCAATAATACAAAAGTCCCCAAATTATCAACATTACTGCAATTTTCTAAGTATATATGAAATCAGGTTGTTAAGGGAAAAAAGAGGGGGGCTGATATATTGAGGGAAAAAAATCTTACAGCAGAGAAAAATGAAGAAAAGGAGCTGGTAAGAGTCTAAGAGAAATCTATTTTGTTGCTCAAACATGCATTCCTGGAATGGGAAAGTAAGTGGCAAATTATTAACGTGAAGTGGTGAAAGCATGATATTATGCGAGTCAAATTGCCTGGTAGTGCTAAGGATGCAATTAATTTTGTAAAATGTTATGCCAGGATGACAGACAATTATCAGAGAAGTTTAAGAACTGAATCATGTGCCAGAAAACAACAGTGGAATAGGAAATGCTGAACTGCCCGGTGTTAGGCAGAATGATTGGCAGGGAAAAAAAAATAAAAGAAAAGAAATAATGTCAGAAAAAATGGAAAAAGAGAGCTGTAGGATGTGGTGACATTTTTTGCAATGCACCTGCTTCTCAGCTGTTTTTTAGCAGAAGAGCCCTTTCCCAAGGTTGAGTTTCAAGTAAATAAATAATGTGTATTGTGACATATTTTGCTTATTCTCTGTCTTTTCCAAAAATGAATTATCACAGAATCCCAGGCTGGTTTGGGTTGGAAGAGACCTTAAAGCTCATCCTGTTCCAACACCCTGCCATGCACAGGGACATCTTCCACTAGACCAGGTCGCTCAATTATATATACACCATTTCTTCTAAACCCTTAACCCTGACTTTGCTCAGGAGTACTACTTAGGCCTTATTCCAAAACAGAGCTCATTTTACAAATATTTCGTTCACTCGACCCTTTCTAAAAATGAAAGTAGTCACCTCTCTCTCTATGGGCCCTTATATACCTTTACCTGTTGCACTGGGAGCCTTTTCCCACATCTACCACGCAAGCCACCTTGGAAGTACTTCAGACTACACTTTAAATATTTATTACCCATTCTCAGTAAGAAAGTTACATAAATACAGAGCTCCTTCTGATATTTAAACCAGAAAAATGAGCATAGTCAAAAATGTCAGTTGGTTCTCTTTAGTATGAGGAGGAAACAAACAAACAAACAAACAAAAAAAATATTTCAGTGTAGTTTGATCTGTCTCAATCTTCAAAACATTAAGTTTCTCAGTGTCATAATGTTCAGCATCTTTAAAATTATGGTCTGACCTCAGGATACATACTGCATACTGTCTCTGATTTGCTGCCTCCTCCTCCCATGATTTTGAAATACTAAAATTTGTTACTATATATTCATTTATTAAGACTTAACTACTTAATCTTTACCCTCTTACTGCATGACTCAGAGAGGAAGTCCTGCTAACACTACAGTAATAAAAAGGATATTAAGGCTGTCATTGACTTCAAATATTTCTATTGACTTGCTTGACACACTATATAAATGTTCTTTCATTGTTAAATCTTTTTCTTTAAAGCAGGGGTACCTTGGAAAGTCCAGTGACATTCCCTCATAATATTTTTGAAACAGACAGCAAAATGAAAAAACTCCAAACTTGGAGCCCATTTTATAGAGGAACTCTGATCACCTGAAATTTTGAGATTAAAAAGAATCAGTGTCAATTACTTTTCCAGCCATTGTTCTTGTAATTTAAAATTTACTACAACCATTTTTATTTTTTTAACTTAAATACCAAAGCCAAAAAATGTCATTTAAAAAAACCCTAGTAAATTATCCACTGAAGTGGAAACTGGTTTCTAAAACATTTTTGATTAAAAGAAAGCTTGTTTGCATTAGAAATAACTGCTAAACAAAACTGCTGCAGACCCTGACTTTACAAAGTCTGCTTTGTGAAGTACTTTCAGCATAGCTGCAGCACAGCTTCAGGAGGGACTAAAGATTTCAATCCAGTATGCGCTGTAAAGCACTCTATCCATGTATAGTACTTCTAGTACTGCATTCCTCCAGACCTAGCCTGACTCAAATTTACCCCTAGTTTTTTGTACCTTCTGAAGACCTTCAGCTGCGACAGCATGCAGATCAAGGGTGATAACTTCCTCCAGCTAGAAAGAGATGAGGGAAAAGGACAAATGCATGCAAAACTCAGGGAACGTACTTTTGAAATAAACACTAACCCCGCAGATCTTAACATTTGCCTGCAGATACTCAAGTTTAATCCCACAAGAAATTCTGGAAGCAGATGGAAAAGAATGAAAGCAGAATTTTGGCCTCTGCCTTGAGTAAAAAGAGCCTCAAGGCCTGGAGAAATCCTAAGACTTCCAGAAGCTGGATTTCAGTCATGCTGAATGTACAAAGGTGTCTTACAAAACAGAGCAGGCAGCCCCTAACACCTCTTTGGTTTGGACGTTCTCCAACAAAAAGTTATATACCCATTTTCAGCCATGGTAGCTAAAACTGATAAAGAAAAACTGACTGAAATCTGAGAAAGAGAAAGGCAAAGAAAGGCAGCCTGTTAGCTTGTGATGCATAATTATTTCTACTCAGGAATGCAGAGGGAAAAATGCCAGTGTTTTTGCTTGACTGACCAGATGATTAACTCAGTCACACCTTCAAAAAGCCACTGTCTCCAGTAATACTACATAAACATAACCAAGAATAACAGCCAGGACCAAAGGCGCTGGATAATATGTAAACATAAGACACTAACCAAGGATAATAATCAGCACAGAAGAACGTGTTGTGTAATTTCCCCTTGCACCACCAAAGCAGACTTAGCGCGATTAAAATAGAAACCTATACATTTACTGAGAATGAATATGGAAAAACTGTATTTCTCAATAAGCCAGGATCCTTAAAGATCCATGAAATACATACCCCAGACCCTCTGGATAAGAGGAGAAGGAGGAATGTCCTTCTGTTGTCCCTGACACCGCAGAATACTGTCAACTCTTTCTGAAAAATGTAATCATGAGGCATGTCACAGGGAATGCTGTAGGCTGAATGCCGATTTCTGTAACACAGGCATAAATCCAGAGGAATTCCATTGACTACTGCCGTGAAAAGAAATTATCTACTACAAGTCTATCTAAAGATGTTAAGACTAAGAAAACAAGGAAGGATAGTAGTAAATTGGCATAAATCAGTTGAGTAGAACAAATACAGCTAAGTACAAAGAATAGGTAGAATAAATACTTGACAATGAAACAATCCTATATTATGAAAAAACAGTTGATACTCCGAGAAAGTCAAGCCTGTTGCAATGACGAGTGCATCCACAGAGCATAAACTGGAGTTAACACCCATGTCATATTCAGCTTTTGACACAATTATTGTACAGCCACCATAAGGCTGATACAGGCATTGGTCCACATGTGATAGTCTGCCAGCACTGCAAAAAACAAGATTTGTTCCTATATTCCTACCTTTTGCATGCATGCACAGATCTGAAAATACTTATTTCTTAATTGTAGACAACAGATTTTCCTTTTTTAATATTACATCCATCAGGAAGGTTCACATAGTTCTAACAGAGGATTTTTCAATATTTCAGTTTCTAGATTATATTTGTTTATTTCCTATTAAATACAAAAGTGCCGAGTCATTTTATAGACAATGAAGAAGATTTGGCAATGGTACAAAATGCTTATAAATGACAATTTTGATGCTATAACACAGCACACTTGGACAGTTGTGATTGAGTAAAATTTTATGAGTAAAATTTTATGAGGCAGAGCTCCTCACCTGCACATCATCTATAGGTTAATCACTCACAACTTATAGGAACTTTTAACAGTAGGAGTATTAGAAAACCCCAATGCAAAATAATGAGCTAAACAGACATGGCTTGGTGATGACAGGCCGCAGACAGTGAAAATGAAGGAATGCTAATCCTCAGCCAAGAAAATAAAAGAATTTATCTGGAATGTAGCACTGCTATATAAAGAATTATCCTTTACTTGAGCAGAAAAAAATATTTAAGTTGTAAAACATAGTGTTCCTATTGTTACACACTTACATGAAGAACCCAGTATCATTATGGAATAACAGTAGAAGCCACATATTCACAGCAAAGGCAGCACACCGATTAATATTTCCTCAAGTGTATGACAAATCGCTCAATGAAAAATGATGCTTTCACTAGAATTTGAAATAATTAGAACTAGTTATTCAATTAAGAATATTCCACATTATGGAATATATATGAATATATGAATATTAAGTCTTCACTTTATGAAGCACATGCCCATTACAAACCATTAACTTTTTCAGTTTAGATACAGCTTTCCTCAGCAACTGTAATGATCAGTGGCAGACAGATTTAAAAATAACAAAATGTATTTGCCTTGCTATTGAGGCAAAAGGGAACACACACAGGAAATATGAATCAGGGAAAAATAGAATAGAAAGGTAATTACCTTTTAACATTACGTATTGAAGGAATTGTAGCATGTACATGCCAAGGGTAACATTATCTTGATGTCATGAAGATGAAAAAGTTGGAGGGAACAGGTATGCATTTCATACACTTTAACGAACGTATTACAAAAAGCATTATCTGCAGAGACAGATAATAATGATAAAAAATCATTATTGCAGAGTTTTGGGACTGGAGCAAAGGCTTAATTCAAAGCAAGCTGCACACAGACTGAGAAATCAATGGAGTTCAAGAGCCTGGACTGAAGGCTGGACACAGTTCTTACTGTCTTCAGCAACACTAAAGGCCATTCACTAAATTAGAATCAGAATAAAATTAGGATCAAAGGACTGACATCACGGGCAGAAATACAAGCTCAGAAGAGCTGTCACCTCTGAATCTGACTTCCCCTTTGCCCACTGGCCCACAGCAGGAGCTGTGGCTCTTTATGCTATTACCCCTCAGCAATGGTCCAAGAACTGAAAATGAGAGGGATGGCAAACATTCCTCTCTTCTTGTATGGCAGTGATGGGAAACATGATATGTAAGGGGAGTATAGGAGTAAAGGTCAGAGTAAAGCAACAGCTGGAAGACTGTTGCTTTACAGTCTTTGTTGGTAGAAAAGAAACCAACAATTAGTAAGACTGCACTGATGAAACTCAGAGAAAAATCTTAACCCAAGAGCCAAGATGTTTCCTGGTCATTAATCGTTGAGGCATTTGTGGATTTCATCACAATAACATTAAATTGCCTTTGAATATATTAATTAAAACACCCAACACTGCAAACATCAGTATTAAAAAAACAACACTGAGCATCTCTTCTGGACAGACACCTGTGTCATCACAGACATCCTGGCCCTGCATTTAAGTTACTTAGCCCCATCCATATCGCTGTCTCATCCTCTGCAGTGCAGCCACCCCACTCCATGAAAGATCAGCTGGCATAAACAACCTAAAGGAAGTTCCTAAAGCTCAAACATGCCTGCTTTTCCTTTGAGTTGATTTTGTGTCCAAAACTATGTCAAAACTTTGGTATTTGTTTATGATTTTGCAATACAGCCTGAAGAAATGGTAACTGTTTATTAAAACTAAAAAAACAAGATAAAACAAAGAAAAAAATAAATAAACCTTTAGACCAGTATGAGAAAAGAATTCTGTCAGACCCAAATGAGGTTCTTCTCTGTAGTTTCTTGGCACTACTGGCAACTTTCCAGTATATACTGACATCCTTGTCCTTACACTAAGTATAACAACAAAAATATTCCTCCCTTTAAAGCCATCTGTGAAGCTTGTTGTCTCGTAGATGGATAGATTCCTTCAAAGCGGAGTCTAGATCTCCTTAATCTTCAACTTTGACCAAAGATACTTTCTCTCTCTTAAGGAGTTGACTTGCTGTTTGCTTAAGCAATGAACTAGATGTCTTAAATGCTCTGGGCATGTCAGAAAGATATTGCCTCCCAAGATGGCAACAGAATCAAAAAAGAATCTGCTGGCAAGCTGCTCCGAATAGATCCCAGGCAGCTTGTCTTGTGATGAAGCTAACTTCAGAGGAAAGCTAAATATCAAGGCTACACAAATCCCTTTTATTCACATAAGCAGGAGCCAATAACAAAGTCATCCCAAATTCAAAAAGGGAGACCAACTCACGGTAGCTGTGAAACTTTACCTCTATTCTATATTCTTCTATACAGTGAGAGAAATGCATAGCCATTATATTCATTAATACAGCCAGGCACAGCAGTAAAGCAGTGCTGATTTTCACTGTTACTAAATTATTAACCCTAATGACTACCAGGGTTTTAACAGAAAAATTCTCCAAATTATTTTATTTAGAAAACTTATTAATGAAGACAAGAAAACACTGGTCAGGAAACCGAATTAATGATGGTCTACTGAAATAGTGGTTGCCTAATTTATTTCATTCCTGCCAACAGATCCAAAGTTGATAAGATCCCTCAAGCAAACAGAATCCTGAGGCACAATCGAGTTTAAATTTGAGTACAGGATTATGTTCAGTCCACTATTTGATTAACTTAATCCTGATCTTTAGAACTGCGTTCTTTCACCAAATCATTCCAGACCACTGAGCTGCCGAGAAATAGCTTCTGAAAGTGGCAGTTACAGACAGAAAAGAACATTTTTCACTCAATGAAATCTACAGACTTCCTTATTTATGCCCCCAACTGAACTGATTTGATTAAAGTTTTATTCCATTTTCCTTTAATTAGCCAGCGTTGCTTGAATTTATTATTCCTACTTATAGGAGCAGTACCAGGAAGGTCCATGCAGGCATTATACACATGAAATTTAAACAAATAAAGTTTAGTCTAAAGATTTTTTCAATCCAAGTTACAAAGCAAGAGGCACCTAGTGTATTATTGATTTGTTTCATTGATAAAGGCTTTTTAAAATGCAATCCACCATTTAAAACCGAGTAATGTAAAGGCTGTCATGGGCAGTGTTGCATAAAAGACTCCACATGAAATTCTGTCTCGTGATGGTGGGTGTTAGAAGGACAGCGCTGTGCAGTCACTAGCCTGGAGCAGCCATTGCTCTTCTCCTGATGACAAGGACAGAGTCTGTACATGAACCTGGCTCAGGGACAGAAAGGCAAAAGCTTTCCTTTACCTGCCTTCAGTACCTATTTGCATAGAGCTGAATACAATCTAGTACACATTTAGATACAAGCATGTTCTGAGTTACCAAATTGATTTCCACTGAGCTATTATTCCCTGGTGTAAATAAAAGCAAAATCTGGTCTTAATCATGTATGTGTTGTCTATGCTGCTAGAAAATACAGACGCTTCTCATGGACAACTGGCCTGTTCAAAGTTCCTGGCATAGTATTTTCTGTTAAAGCAGTTGTATCTGCTGACCTAATATGACTTTGATGGTTACATCACTTCAAGACAACCAAGGACAAATCCCAGCTTCCAGTGCCACTTTCAAGCTGTTTGTAGCAAGCACCAGTAGGTAACAAGAGCCATGCTGCACCATCATAGCAGTACCACCTGAGGAAGATCTGTACACCTTATTTTAGCCAGAATGAAAACCTGCAAACTGCCAAAGAATCAGCAGGAAGAACTTAAGTCTCCTATTTCTTTAAGTCAAATACATACAAGAAGAGGGAATACTCTCCCTCTTCTTGTACATAGATACAGCATTTATGTTTTTCTACCAGCCATGTGTCTTGTTTCTTTCTAACTGGTGAACCACAGTTAAAAACCTCAGCTTTTAATTACTTTTTCCTCCATAGCTGCTATCTTTTTTTTATAATGGAAGAGTTTACTTGCTGGACACAGCAATTCTGCTTTATACTGGGTAGCCATACCATATTATATATTGTAGCGCACAGCTTGCTTGTTTTACTGTAGCAATTGCAGGCAGCTAGCTAATATGTTAAAAAAGACTGTCCCCAAAAAGAAACTGTATATGTAATTGCTGGGACAGAAGCTGTAGTACAGTCTAGAATTAAGCTTACATACCACACTTGTAAATTAGTGGGAAGAGGAAGCATATCTGACTATAAAAACATATTCCTTTTAATATAAGAGGCTCTCTTACATTTGCTCTTAAACATCCATGTTTTCCCTTCTGGTTTGTATTGAGAGCTTGGCATTCCTGGCTGTGAAGTTTAAAAAAGCTGACCTTGAAAATGCAGTCACATTTATTTTTGAATGTTAGTTTAGTTTCACACCCTGGAAGTGGCTTCCTGCCTTCCAGATTTGCTGAACGCTGCATGACCAGCCATGCCTGAATTTGCTGCGCAGCTCTGTTCAGCCTGCACTACAACCATTAAACTATCCACTTATAGCTTGAAATACAACAGAATTCCTCTTTACTAAGCCATGCTGTGTTGCTAATCACCCTCCCTCATGGAAATGATGATCTGCTTACTCACACACCTTGCAGCTTTTAGAGGTAACAGGCCAGCTCCCTTCAGCGGGTTTTCTCCAAGATCTTTCTCAGCATTGGAAGAAGGACATTTCTACACCCCAACAGGCTTCATGCAGCACTCTCACTGGATTCACACCCCAGGAGGTATTTCAAAGACCCACCTAGAAGGACCTTTTCCCATTAAAAACCTGAAGCAGTCTTTCTAAAACTTTGGCATGTTCTGTGCAGAATAAGCACAGCACTCTCTTGCACCCTGCTAATCTGTGAGAAAGTCTGTTCATTAAAGCAATCTGTTGGGCCAACGTTAAGGGCGAAGAGGTTGCTCTGTGCTCATAGCAACTTGTAACATTTCCATGAACCTTCCCTAAGAATAGTACTATTACTATCTAGGCAGTAATTTTGATAGGCACCGCAAGAAGCAAAACCATGAGTATATATACACAGTGTTCTACAGGGAAATGTGGGATTATATCAATGATGTTGATACAGCTGGACTTGTGAAGTACGTACAATACTCAATGCAGGCATTAACTTTATGCTCTCGGACTTTCCCAGACACTAAAGATGATAGGCTGAAGACACTTGGATATAAATAATTCCCAAAAATGGCTGATCAAGCGCAGAACACTTTTTTAGTTCCTGAGATTTCCAGCTAGCTGCAAGCCCCGCACGTTTAAGTTTCAGGTGTGAAAGTCTTTCGCTGTGAAAGAATCAACAGCACATAACATTTTACTTTATGTTTCTTTCACATGTGACCCAATTCAGAAAGGCTTATTTGGAAAATATTTCCCCATCTTACAAAATGACTTATTCAGAGTCCAAATGGACCATATCCTCACCTGACACTTGGCGTCATGTTTCACATGTAGCATCAGATTTAATCAAATTGAAAATTCCACTGTCTTAAATAGAGTTTCTCCTGACATGTACTAATGCAGTTCACAATTAGGGAGTAAGATCATGACAGCAAAATCAGAATACAGTTTACCTGTTTGTGCCTGTCACATAGGCTGTTATAACTTACATTCTTAGCTTATCCCAATTATGAAGTAAAACAGGCTCACTCAAGCCTGAACTGAAGAATGAGAGGACAGAACATAGCTGAAAAAATAATTAACATTGGAGGCACTAGCCATCACCTACTGGTGCTACAGAGCATCACTATAAAAATAAACAGCAAGAAATCCCCCTCCACCACCAAATTCTCAGGAACAATTATTGCATCTCCTATGAGAAAAAAGGAAAATAAGCATTAATGATCATATTTTGGTGCTAGACTGAAAAAACTGCTGCTGCTGCTTAAGGGCTTTTTAATTTGTTTTTACTGCACATACCCCCAGAATATACCTTGTGAAATAATACTGTTATGTCAGCCGTTTCATAGAGTCAATACATTTTCTTAGCCAGCTGCAGTATTTACATGGATTTATTAGATCCAAAAGTCTGTATAAGCTTTTTAATAAAAATCATACTTCTCAAAGTTTTACATAACCACGGCATTTGAGGTAGTACAGAAGGGTACAGTAGCTTATGCTGGAGTAGGTGTAGTACAGCAAACCTTTCAAAAGTGCTCAGACGGCTGATACTGGAGGCGTCAGCATCCAGCACTGCTGCACCTTTCAAAGCATGGGATCAGGAAACCATCAGCAACCAGTGGCATTAGGAAAATTAGTCTGACATCAAAGTGAAAATAGTTGAAAAAAGGAAACCTTATTGAAAAGAAGAAAAAAATCTAGCCAGCAGTCCC
This sequence comes from Ara ararauna, assembly GCA_028858755.1. NCBI lineage: Eukaryota > Metazoa > Chordata > Aves > Psittaciformes > Psittacidae > Ara > Ara ararauna. The sequence goes on from CM054380.1 coordinate 28,591,159, forward strand.
CCTTAATGCTTTCTTTGCACAAAGAACCTCCCTTTACAACTCTCACTACTTCTCCCTTTCTCCACACACATATTCAAAGCAAAACACATTTGTAGTCCCCCAGTCTTCTGGCTGTAAACTCTACACATGCCAGAGAGCTGCCTGGCCAGGGAGAACTGCACATCCTGCATCCCCACCCTGGAGGTGAAGGAGAAATACATGCCTAAATGACCTTGCTGCAGAAGATATCGCTACTGAATGGCTTCAGCCGAAACGTATGCCAGGGTGACATTGCTGACATAAGTGCTTTTACTTGGTGTGTTCTCCAGCAAAGCTCTGGATGTAAATGGCATGCTTCAGAGGAAGGGCAAATCTTGAGAAACCTTTAAAATACATCTCTAGGTATTCTGAGAGATTCCAAATCATCTGGGCAGTGTGGGGGTGTCATTAAAGAGGTGCAATGTGGGATTGACGCAACACATGTGCAAGTGTATTGAAAACTGTTTTTATAAGTTTAATTCTGAATACCCAGAAACTGAGTCTTTATGTAATAAGCCATTACATTAGTCCCTTCTAAAGATACAAACATTAGAAATCAGGGCTTTCAGATTCACTTGTCTTTAGCTCATGATGAAATACTCAGTCTTTGTTTGATTCTTACCCCAAGTAGGTTCATATGAGTTCATTTAACTCCACTCAAATAAATGGACACTGCCAGCTGATAGTTCAGGATCATGTTCTTTTATTAAAAAGGCACTTCTAAATATTAGTTTATTTTGCTTAGTAAAACCAAATGCTACCTAGCACAACATTTTATCTTGTCAGAATAATGCATTTATCTACATGAGGTTTGTAATTCTCCCCATAAAGACAGACTGGCAACAGATCCACAGCAGGTAGGAGAAATCAGCTCCACAGTACTGACAGCAAAACACTGCATAATCTCAACATGGTAAAACTACACAGTACACAGGCACAGAGCCAAGCATGTATCCTTTAGAGATCTCTGTGTAACATACAGAAATGTGAGAACAGAACATTCTCACTCATTCTAACAAACTGGCATAGACCCACTATGCATGGAAATTAATACCTACCACGTTAAAAAGCCAAGCAATTGTTTAGCCATTTTACAGCTCCCCATTATAAACAGCACCAGTGCTGCAGACAGCCTATGAAAAATAGTTATTGGAACTGGTAGGCAATAATAAATAACCTTCAGTGGGTAGCATCAGTTATGGTATGATTTCATACTGGGCTGAAGTTGCTTTCAAAACCAGAAGCATTTATAGATGGCTGGCTACAGACACTGAAAACAAACAGTCATAGAAGCAAAAATTGTTAGTGTTTTCTGGACAGGGTGGTCTTTTTCAAAAGCAAATGTACAGCAGTTTGTTCCAAAGCACTTAGAATAGCTGCTGGCGCTGGTGTTTATAACATCTGAATAAACCTGACACACATGGAAACTCTCTGCTTTCAGGTACACAGGTAAAGCCACTGTAAAGAGGAGAATTTGTCCTGAGGGAAACATACCATACTGACATAGGAAAGGGTCTCAGAGCCAGATGGTAACTAACTGGACTTGGTTCTGTTCTAGGCTACACACACTTACCCCTGTTTCTGCAGCACAAAAAAATCCTGCCACTTCTTAAAGAAAAAGGGCATTTGAAAACCCAGTGTCTTTTTTTTTTTTTTTTTTGGGGGGGGGGAGTTTGCTGTCAAAAACTTCTTCAAGAGTCACGTGTATAAATACTGGAGGCATGTTTTAGTGGCATATTTCCCCAGCTGCAGTCACCCTGTTGAGACTTCCCCAGGTTTAGAGAGAAACTGCAGGAAATGACTGATAGAGCTCAATATTGTTAAAAATACTAACATAAAGTATGCATGATTAATACAGTCCATCAGCTGCAGTTTATGAAAGAACATTTCTTACTGTAAATGCAAACAGCATCATATTTAAACCTACTGCCAAAAGATAACACAGTTTAATTTTAGGGAATCATATTTCTTTCCATTCATTTTGTACCGCCTAAACCAGACCCACCAATAAATAAAGGCAGGTACATCACCTTCCTCCTCAAAACAAACTTGTAAGAGTAGTTCTTAAGTCAATCAAGAACAAACAAGAGCCATTGTGCTCTAATATTCTTTTTGATTACCCTGCATGCTACCCCCTCTAACTCATTTTAATGCACACACATTTCAGAGCAAAGATTACATCTGTGGCTGACCACAGTGAATTGCTCTTCTATCATGCATACATGTTTCTTTCACAGTACTACATAAACAGCACTTTGCAGTAAGCTCATAATACAGTTTCTAAATTTCTTTCTTCTGGGGTCACAGTGTACTACACTTCCATTTTCTGTCACCCACTTCCTCATGCTCTTCTCAAATGACTGAAGAGCTCAGCATTCAGCACTGAGGACACGGTGAATGGGTTTTCTGCAGTTTTCCAGCAGCATAACAACCGAGTCTAGCCCAGCAAACCATAGAGCAAAGGGCTGCTGTCCTCAGAGGGTGCACTTTGCCAAACAGAGAGTCATCATTATTTGCCAGTCTACAAGTGGGCGAAAAAACAAAGCACATGGATTCCTATTACATTAAGTATCTGCATACGGAGCCGCAGCATGATAAAGAGATGGAAGACAAACTACAGCCCACACTTTCTAACATTCATGAAAAAATGTTAATGCATAGGGATTTTTTTTTTATAAATAGTATTCTGAAGTGTAGGCTATGGAACAAAGAGATAGTGGTCTCTGTGATGTATGGAAATACACGAATAGCATAGAAAAATATTATCAAAAGATTATATACTTTGTGTGTACAAACTAATACAACATCCAGTATGAAGTACTACAGCCTTTCTTCCATTAAATGAAGAAATTTTCCAGAAAGGCAAAGAAGAAGGCACAGTTCTGCCTGAGAAGTTTCTAATGACAAACTATTTGTCATTATATCTATTAATTTGTATTAATTATTCTAGCAATTACAATAACTAAAGACTTCAGTATCTAAGACAGACTAAAAACTGTATTCACAAGCTAGAGCTGGATTTCCAGAAAACTTCTTCCAGTATGAAAAACACACATTTTTTAATTAACACCAAATTTTTTTCTCAATACCTATCCTCATTTAAAAGTCTTTAATCACAGTTGCACTCACACTATTTACACCAAGCTTTGTGGTTTGGTTGATAGGTTGGAGGGAAGGAATGCCATCCAGAGGGACCTTGACACGCTTGTGAGGTGGGCTGATGCCAACCTGATGAAGTTTAACCATGACAAGCGCAAGGTCCTCCAACTGGGTGGGAGCAATCCCAGGCACAGCTCCAGGTTGGGCAGAGAAGAGATTCAGAGCAGCCCTGCAGAGAAGGACTTGGGGGTTTTGGTCGATGAAAAAATGAACATGAGCCAGCAGTGTGTGCTCATAGCCCAGAAAGCCAACTGTATCCTGGGCTGCATCAAAAGGAGCGTGACCAGCAGGTCGAGGGAGGTGATCCTGCCCCTCTACTCTGCTCTCGGAAGACCTCACTTGGAGTATTGTGTGCAGTTCTGGTGTCCTCAACATAAAAAGGACACGGAACTGTTGGAACAAGTCCAGAGGAGGGCCACGAGGATGATCAGGGGACTGGAGCACCTCCCATATGAAGAGAGGCTGAGAAAGTTGGGGCTGTTCAGCCTGGAGAAGTGAAGGCTGCGTGGAGACCTCATAGCAGCCTTCCAGTATCTGAAAGGGGATTATAGGGATGCTGGGGAGGGACTCTTTATTAAGGAATGTAGTGAGAGGACAAGGGGTAGCGGGTTCAAACTTAAACGGGAAGTTTAGATTGGATATGAGGAAGAAATTCTTTACTGTGAGGGTGGTGAGGCATTGGAATGGGTTGCCCAGGGAAGTTGTGAATGCTCCATCGCGGGCGGTGTTCAAAGCTGGATTGGACATAGCCTTGGGTGTCATGGTTTAGTGTGAGGTGTCCCTGCCCCTGGCAGGGGGGTTGGAACTAGATGATCTTAAGGTCCTTTCCAACCCTAACTATTCTATGTTTCTATTCTATGATTTACGTCTTCTGTAACTAGGTCTCATTCTAAAATATCTACTGTCTCTGTGAATCTCTGTTCATTGACAAATCAATATCTAAGCCATAAAATGAAATCTCTAATTTTAAATAATGTAATGGCAAATGCTAAGTTGGGATGACCAGTAGCTTCTCTCATTTAGTGACCTCAAACACAAAGAAACTATACCTGCACTACATTTCCATTGACAATAGAGACACGCCAATAGATTGCCTTTCTCCCAGAATTTAAATGTAAGGATTTTTAAAATGTGTTTAGTAGAAAACAGTGTTAGAACCTATTATTGGTATTGGCTTTCTATTTAAAAAATAGCAATTCTCTTATTTTTCACCTTACTTTAAGTTTTAAATTCTTATAACTAGGTAAACATCAGTATAAAACGCTATTATTCTTAACAGAATTTGCCACTTTGCAGCAGGAAGCAAAACAATTCAGTAAATTTAAAAACTATCCATAATAGCTACATATTTAAGCTATCTTGCATCATAAGTTCCCAAGCAGAACACATTAGGAAACGATAGCACTAATCAGAATACACTAAAGCTTGATATTGCTTTTCATAATCAGAATGATTTTTCCAGTCATGTTAGGCCAAGTATTTAAGACAGAAAATTAAAAATACTTCAACAACCAGAAATCCCAAAACCTTGTGGGTTTTTTTCCTCATTTCTCATAAAAGTGATTTTTCTTCTGTATCTGCATTTCTCTACAGTCCTTACAAGAATGACATCATAGCACAAGAACCAGAACAAAAAATGACTAGAAACAAAAGTAGAAAGAAGCTCTCTAGCTAGAAAGCTTTAGCAAGATACTGAATTTATTCTTGTATTGCCATCATTTTCCAAATCAGATTTCAGCTAGTCATTTTAGATAGCATTTTACAATTGCTCTTGATCTATTTTTATACTTTGACTACTCATTTTGCTATGCAGTTAAGTAAAAGACACCTGAAAAAGATTAGTAATGATATTCACACTGGTTTACTGTAAAAGAAACTGAATATACCCATTGAATTTCTTTTCTGCTAAAATTACACTTCTATCATTAGTTATTGAGTTTTCTTATTAGGTCACATATACTTAAGAACACCAATATCCCATTAGTTCATTTTACTGGCAACAGAACATTACCTCTCCCTGTTCAAGGCTTTGTGTAAGAAAAAATCCTAATATATAGAAATGTATCTACAAAGATCACCTCTTAACTACCCAAGGGCAATTCAGTTAAAAATGCAGGCTGATACAGACTGAAAAAAGAAGGGAACCCTCAGGAAACTAGGGTGGTTGTAACCAATAATCATTTTTGATTGGGAATAGAAAGTTTTTGCTAAAGGAAAACAGAGGACAACTTACTTGGGTTGTCATTAGAATCATAGAATAGTTTGGGCTGGAAAGGACCTTTCCTTCTTTCTTCCTCTGAGGGAGATGCCAGGCAGTTAAGTACTCAAGACCTTCTACAACAAATCATATTGCTCTCACCTTTCTGGAAAAGTTGGCTTTTAAGTGACAAACAAACAAACTCCTTTGTTCTTTCATGTCATGCGTAAGTGGAGGTTGCCTGTTTTCACAACACTGTCTCATCCGCAAGTCCAGAGTCTCTGCAGCAGAAAACAGCAAGGACCAAGTGGATTCAGGAGCAACATGCTCAGGTAGGTTCATGATCTCTCCTGTTGTTCATAGTCTCCTTTCAGAGTTCCCCTGGCAGGACTACAGGACTCTCAGCTCCGGAAGAAACCTTGCAAACATGTTTTACTAGTGGTGTGCTGGCCTGCAAGCTGGCCTCTTCAGTGTGTGTACATGATATACACTATTCTTTATATAACAACACAAGAGATAGATTAGGAATGGAACCTCTTGGATATTATCCGACCCACTAATTATTTTTTTTATAATTTGATGTACAGTACCATCTAATATTTTAAAGTGATGATGGCTGGCCCACCAAAATGTTTTCAATGAACCACAGCATACAAAGCAGTAATACTGAATTCTCAAAACTAAGGGTGTATATGATCAAATCACTTACTTCTAGGGAACAAACTCTGCATTTATAAAATAAATGGAGAAATTCCACGTGAACTTAACAAGAGCAGAAGGAACTAGCAAGTAAGATGAAAAACTGTGGTAAATTTAACTACAGCATTAAAACTCAGCATTTGCTTCATTTAATACAATACCTTCTCTGTATAGGCTGAAAATATAAAATATTACTGAGTACATACATCTTAAACCAGAAGTAACTGCAGGTGGTTTGAAGCAAGTAAATGCTGTATTTAAACAAGTACAGCATTCAGCAAGCATTAGTCAATATTAGTCAGTCATTGAGGAGGTTCCCTGCACTCCAGTACACTAAATACGTGCCTGCATAATTATGCATGACAACTGGTGGGGAAAAAAAATCACATCTGATATGAAAAATACAGAAATGTTTTCATAAAACAAAAACTGCCAATGGAACAGGGCTGTTGTGTCCTTTTCACATCAATAAAATCCAGTAATCCTAAAATACCAACTCTATCAGCTTTCTGGAACAGAAAATAAGTAGGTATGTAATTGCACACAATTTTCCAAGATACATACAATTCAATTTACTTCAGCTTCTTGTGTCTACAGAAAATATAAAACTCAGGTAACATCAAATTTATGCGGATGTTTGCTGTTAAGTAAATGAATTTATCATTTAAAGATCTGACCAAACAGCCTAAGGTTTTCATTGCTTAGGGGCATTTTATACATGCAGAGTTCTAATAAAGCGGCTTGTAAGCTGTACTGTACACATAATTCCTAAGAGCAAACAGTAGTAAGGTTATAAGTCCTTCTCCTCTATTCTCAGTGTCACTATATCAGAATTAGAGCACCAAACGTCGTGGTCTGCAACATTCTTGACAGTAAGAAGACAAAAAGTGAATCCAAATCAAAATGAAAGTTAATCTAAAGGGTGTTGTACGAGATCTCTGTTCTTTGCTTATACCAAAATCAAGCCAAATGTGAAGCAAGCAAAAATCCCTTTCTGCTTTGGTTTGCAAAATCAAATATAAACCAACCTAAAGACTCACTCTTCCTCATGGCTGTCATCCTTCATTTTAATTCCATCCTTTCAAGAAAAAGAAAAGAATCACCTGAAGAAAACATTCCACAAATCCACATATCTTAATTTCCGATAGCTGAGCAACAGGTGTATAAAAAAAAAAAATTCATAGCACAATGCAATGGCATTCAAAGGGATTGGTATTATCTTAGAACAGGAAATAGTAGAGATAAATGTCATAGTGATCCACACAAATATTCCTCCCTTGTATTCTGGGCCAGGCTGCACCAGGTCATGAGGATATTTGTTTGGACGTGGCTCAAATGCCTGAGCACTGTGCCAGGTCCTGTGTGAGCTGTGTCACGTTAGCATACTCATAATTCCACTTCTATCTTCTTCATTACTGACCTCCTTCTCCTCCCAAAAACAAAGGTTACTTTTATATAGCTCAATATTAAAGTCGGTGTCATGAACAGAGACAAAACCAAGCTCCAAAACTTTGATACCTACACATCTCTGGTTCTGATTTTCAGGATTGGCTTCTGCAAAATGCTTATTTTCCCATCTTAATAAACAGGGATATCAATCCTGCAGAATGTAATGTCCTGCTGGATGCCTATTTCTGTGTAAGATTGTGTGTATGTATATATAAAATATATATTTACAAGATAATTTATACAGTCAAATAATTTTGGGGATTTTTTTGCTTTTCAGCATGGAGATCTTGCTTGTCTGTATGGAGTGGAGACAATGCAGTTCTGAACATGTTTCGAGGCACTTATTTGGGTAACAACATCTAGTGAAACAGAAACATGATCCACCCTACATGATTTTGGGCAGAACTACTATCTGTAAATCTAGCAGGAAAAGAAAGAGGTGTCTGAACTTCCGTCAGGAACAAAGCAAAGCTTCTCCACAATCAGAAACACCATGGGTTTCTGCAGAAGCAGAGTAATTCCTGGTGAGTTCTCTTTAATCCTGGGATTTAAATGCATTTTCCCCAAGTGTGTGAAACTCATTATCAATGTGAAAAAGTATAGGCTCTGATATTAGCTCTATCAGCTCAAGAAATCTGCCCTCAACATTTCTTCCTGCAAAGCATTTGAGCAGACACCATACAGACTGGGAGCGATGCAATGACACGTTTTTCTGTTCAAGATGAACAGTTGCTTCTGCTGAAGCAGCAAGCTGCAAGTGGCATCACCAGGCAGATTTGACAGTGGGACTTCTACTGGATCCCTTCCTTACCTGAATCAAAACATGATTCTAAGATTCTGTGATATAATAATGAATTCACATTAATTCTGGACCTAGTTCCTGAATCAGCTTGGGCTCATTTACCCCAGTTTTCTGCTCATTGCAGAAAAAAGCATCTGGAGAACGCTCACAGCACTATACCAAACACTGGGAATTCAGAGAAGGCTGAAGATTAAGATTAAAGAAGGCATTGCAATATATTGATGGCATCTTTTGTTTAAGGCTTTTAATCCACACCATTTGGAATGAATGTTCTTTCCTGCTTCATATTTTCATAGGTTATGACTGTTCCTCCATGGGACTGCCAGTGGGCTAGAGAGGTGATGAGAGCGGCTCATCATTTTTTATCTTCCTGTAAGCCTTAGGAAGGAGGTGGAGTTTCGCTTTGTGATCCTCAGAACTTAAACCTGGGTGTTTGATCTAACGAATTCTGGAATTCTCCAGCACTTTTGAGTCTGCAAGCACGGATGGACCCATGAAAGCTCTACTGTCAGAAAACTCTGCTTCTCACCTATGTGCAGTTTTCCATCTCTGTGCACTGGCAAAACCACTCTGGATTTCCTTAAAACTGCAATATTCCAGGTCCAATCTCCTTTTTAACAACTAGTTATATTCTACATTCAGAACATACGTACAAGCCACATAGGTCACCTCCCACCTTTGGCAAACAATGTAAAGCACATCACCCAAGTATTTTTTCATGAAGTGCATAGCAGGCTAGAACATATTCCCCCCCCCCCCGCTATTTATAAAAAAGAAAAAGTGGATCTGGGGTAAGAATGATTCATTTTCAGGCGCTTTCTCAAGTATTCCAACCATTGTCACATAAAATGATAGTACCAAAGCTGAGATACCTTATAATACATACAAGACGCAAATGACACAGATGTTCCCTATGGCTATGTTTACCTAATATCAACATCTGCTACAGTTCCGATAGTGACTTTAGCTATTGAAAGCACAGCAAAAAGCTATCTCAGTCAAAAGATTAAAAAGTACTACACATGGCTCTTTAACACCTTTCTAGATGTCAGCCCCAATCAGAACATCATTATTTTCCAGCTTCCCAGTAAAAAATGACAGCATTTTTGGGGCCCATCCATTCAGTAGCTGAAAAACAGCTTTGCCTTTGAAGACATTCTGGCCTGTCGGCACAAGTAAGCTGTCTATAAAAAGCAAGCAGCAACACTGTTAGGAGAAATAATGATAAACATATTGGCAGCAGCAAAGCTAGAAATATAATGCTGAAAAATAAGACCCAGGGATGCTTAAGAGCCAAAAATCAAGAGTAGCAAAAGGCTCAACAACTGCTCAGTTTTTTAGGCTCTGAAAAAATTTACATTTCTAATTTTGGCTGGAGCAATACAAACCTTGAGCCACAACTACATCTCAGTAGAACAGACCAAGACCCAATAAATATGGTTACCAGCAAATGCAAAGGTTTTGTCAAGGCCCAGAGTGTTCTAACGGGCCTTAGCGACCCTCACTAGCCTTGCTTGGTGCCCCCTCCCTGCCTCAGGATGCAGGAGCCCTGTGCCTGCAGGCTCTGCCTGAGCTGCTCAGCAGGACGGAGCTGTGGGTGCCCTAGGCTGCCCTTGCTGGTCCTGCCCTGCTCGGTGGGGCTAGCCCTGGCTGGTGAGGTCCAGCCCTCACTGTTGCCTAGCACTCCTGAGATTTTACCATCTCAAATTGCTATTCATGTTATATGTGTTTTTGGTGTTGGTCTGATGTCAAGAGAAGCTTTTCAGGCACAGAACCAAGGACAAGACTATTAGGAGGATTTCTTTAGACAATACTGCAATCCAAGGTGCCTATTGATCAAAACTTATAAATCACATCTATTGTTTCATGTACCAGTACAACCAAGACTGTGCTTGAAAACATTGTGGATTTCCTGATCACTTCTATTAGGTATAGTTCAAGGCTATGGAAAGCCACAGAAATCAGAAAGGCTGAAATATAACTTGGTCTTTTCTCCCAAAGAAACAAAATCAGTCAAGCCATCAGGGCAGAAATGTTCAAAACCAGCTGCTGGTCAGAACGTCTTAATTTCTGAGTGCCCCAAAATGAGACAATTTAAAATACTTTTTCTGCATCAATTCCAAAGTAAATCTCTTTACATTCACTCCACTGCACTTAAGAATTTACTTGGGCAGTATCACTAATCAAGTCTTGATATATTTGTTTGTGAAACAGGTCAAAAAGCAACAAATTAGTAACACTTCTACTTACTCGTGTCTTTTTGCATTTTCTACATATTTCAAAGCTAGGGAAAATACTAATCCTTCATTAAGCTATAAGTAATAAAAAATATTTAACTAGCCAGAGAAAACATTTTTTGCCTCCTAACCTACTGAATCATCACATCACTTATTAGAGCAGATGTTCACAAATTAAATGGCACCAAAACAACAATTTTTTGTAGAAGATACTCAAAGGCATTAAATCTTGCTGTTCGTCTCTTTTACTGAAATCCTTATAGCATTTTTGTCTTTAATTTTGTGATCCATAAGGCCTGAATAGCAGTGCTTGTAACTAATAAACATATACAGAACTAAATCCTGAAGTATAAATCACTATACAATACCTCAACTATACTCCTTGCAATAGGATAGATTATTGCTAAAATAATGTTTATCTGAGCTTGTAATTTGGCATGCAGTAAAATATTATAATGCCCTTTAAACATGCAATCAAAAGTCTTTTCTACCCCCTTCCTGTGATGAAACCGTATTTTTCTCAGTATGAGTATCTGCAGCTAATATTTAAGACAGACTTTAACAGAAGTTACTATTCCTTAGCCTTCTTAACCTGAAAAATATGCAAGATTTCTTCTTTACAATAATGGCTTGCCATTTTGAATGCAAAGAGGGATCATCTTCCTTCATGCTTGAGCACTAAAAAATATTTCATGTCTTAAATTCCTGATGAATTCAGGGCAAATTGAGGGCATTTTGAAAGTACAAGTCCATTAATGAAACAGAATTTATTTGCCTTGAAGTGTACAGTTTATGGAATTGTAGTACAAATATACCTTATTGCATTTGAACAGAAAAACAAAAGGTACCTTTATTTCATATCAACAGTCCTTTGCAGTTTTCTGTATTCGGACTCACTGTGCTATTCAGGCTCCATTGTGCAAGAAGAGATTGCCACTGAATGACACCCTAAATTCAGTACAAAGCTGTATCAATAGGGAGACAACAAAGGCAGAAATTAAAGTTCATTTATATAGTGGATGAACCACATCAAGGACAGATATCATGTGCTCTGACTGAAAACAAACCTTCACTCATCTAAATGGAACAGAAGCAAGAAACATGGTTTAATCTACAGTGCAGGGCAAACATATACTACAGTGCATCGAGCAGGCCTTGTCCTTCAGTTGTGCAAGGCAGAGGAGAAAAGGGAATGCTGTCACTCTGTGCATGTGGTCTGATCTCCTTCCAAAGCATATCGTGAGATATTGCTCACCTAGCAATGAAGATAAACACGCATTGGAGCACTCTGGAGTATCCCTCCCCTACAGCATAGGTCTGTATCATAATCACATCAATATAAATACAAATAAGGACAAGCAATTGCTGTCTTGGTTGTCATATGCTGCAATACTAGGTAAAGCACTGTTTAGTACTGACACAAGTTAATTTAGATGACTTTGGTGCTAGAGTGTTTGCCTCAAAGCCAGCATCCTTAAAAGAAATTTAAAGTACTAAAGTATTAATAAAAACCTCAATGTGTCTCATTTGATTTTCTATATTGAAAGCTACTTTTCCTGTTCCAGATGATAATTTCAGTAGGTATATGTTCTCCCCCTGAAATAGCCTGGACTAAATAAAAATATTAAAACAAAACTGACTTAGCTTATTCTAACAACTAAGAACATAAAAGTTTCTATATAAAGCTAAAGAGACCTTTGGCATACCTCACTGAAATTATCCATCCTCCTGCCTGCTCTCAACACAAATGCCCCAGGAACATGTGAACACGAGATGAAAAATGAAGAAAGACCTAAAACTATCTTGAATATGTGCTGTCACTTCCTACACTGCTTAGGGAATCAGTGTAACACTTGGAAAACCTGCTTCAGCACAGTCTTCCTTTTGACCCTAAACAAATCACTTGGTCCCAGATTTAGGAAGCATTTTGCAACCCAGTTCCTAACAAAATGAATGGAAGTGTTGGGTGTATAAAAGTACAGTTTGTGAATGTGGACCTGAGTCTCTTCATAGCTTAGGAACTAACAAACTGGGGCCTCTGAGGCCTCCTTGTCTGAAAGGGTTACATGGCATTTCACAGCAAATAATTTAAAACTGTTTTTCACTCCCATAGGATAGTTGTGGTAGGAGCACATATTTACCAGTCAGGCTAAAGCCTTCACAGTACCCTCTCCCACCCCACTCAGTACTGCCCAGCACAGTATCTTCCCAGTTGCATGATGTGGTAGCAGTAGCTGAGCCAAGATGCAGCTGCTGCTGCTGCTGCTCCTCCCAAGATCATGGAGTACCTGGAATAGACACAATACATGAAGAACCTCCCTTGCAGCTGCCGACCCGTTCAACCCATCTGCCCCCCATGTGTTTTCAATGGCAAGACCACAAATGCACAAGTGAAGGAAGAAAACCAAACTTTTACTTACCTACTTCCTATCAATTAAAATATTTTATAAGATTTTGGCATGATTTTTAAGATATTCTTCTTTCCTTCTTATACGCTTATGCATTTATTTTCCAAAGGACCTGTTGCAGAAAAAAGTCTCAAGGTACATTATTGCAGAAAAGGATTAAAAATAAAAATTGATTTAACCATTTCAGTACATAACGCTTTCATGAGTCTTCCTTCAGAATCAACATCACCGGAGTTCTGAAAACACAGAAGGCATGGTAGCAATATGTGAAGATTCTTGTTTGTACCTGGTCACCAGGTACAAAACATTGATGCACTTTAACCTGGAATTAATTTGCTGAGCATTTCTTCCCTATTAGATGATCTCTGCAGATGTGAAGATACGTTAATTTCTTTTTTTTTTTTAAGTTGCCAATTTTTCTGCAAGTGTTTGCTTCAAACAGAGGAGCACAAATATGGTAAATCTATAAACTAGGCCTTATTCACTGGAAAAGAAGAAGAACCCTGTCCCACAGCTACAGATGTTACAGACTGTCATTTAGGCTAATTTAATGTTAAGAAAAATGTGTAAGCTATATGCTTGGTATTATAGCTTTGGGATTTTTTATACAGTGCTTTTATTTCTTACTCTCTCATGCCAAAAAGAAAAAAAATGTAGGTCTGTATTTGCAACCGAACACAATGACAGCAAGAAGTAAAAAGGAACCAGTAAGAAATAGTTAGAGGAAGCTAGTGACAGCCTAAAGCACCATAGATGGTTCGAATTTAATTTGAGGACTATTAATAGAGTGTAAATCTTACACTAAAAATTAATTTATACTCAGAATTAGTTTTATGAGTCTGGGATCACCAGAAAGACATATTTGACTTTTCAGTGCTGTGCAGGAAAGATTTTCCATTAACCTGCTACACATGGAATTGACTTTCTGATATTTTGCTGTTTTTCCATAGTGCATTTATCCTGCATTTATCCAAATACAATGTATTTCATATTTCTGGGTAGCTCAGCACTGAATTTTCATATCCCAAGTCAAATGACTATCAGCACCTGAAAGCTTACTTGATGGGAATTTCCGATGTCCGGAGCCATAAGGCAATGATCCTTTATTCACAGTTATGGCCTGATACCAAACTCTTTGAACACATGAATATCATGCAAAATCACTTTCAAATCCCAAAGCTATTTCAAAAGTTTTACTGACTGAAAACACACTCAAATGCCATTTTTCATGACCACAAGAAGTTCATAATGCTTATTAGTAACTCCAAACACTAAGAATACTGCTGTCGTGAATTAGATGTAACCATGATAGCAGTGTGTTTTTTCAGTGCCTTGATCTCCCAGATTTATCTTGCATTAAATGGACATCACAGAAATGGACTCTACACAACAAAACCATATCAGCAGAAGAATTTTTCTTCAAATAAAAACAAATAAATTACACTCTCCACCAAATGGAGTTGGTCTCTTAGGGAACCACTCTGAAAAAGCTTAACTGAGGACTAGAAAACTTCACCAAGGACTCCCTAACAGGGTGACGCAACACTTATTCTGATGTAAGTTTCAGAACCCAGGCTGAATTTTTCAAGGAATCAGTGTAACATCAGAAAACTCATGACTGTAATAAAGAAAAAAAACCCCTGTGGATCTCTGAATTCAAGCATCAAATTCAACACTTCAGCTGGCAAAACTCTCTCCTTATGAGTCTGGCCTTGGCACTTAAGATTACTATTAAAAGACTTAGGAATTTCTTTAAATAAGTTCCAGCACACAGGTAAGTGACAACCTGTATTTGAAATACAATTTGAGGCTGCTGTGATTCCATGAATTATAATCGAACTCTTTCCAATTTTCCTCAACAGTGCAAGTGAACCTGAAATATCAAAGTATCTCATTTTGCATTATTTTTAGCTGAAATGTATGTCAAAGTGAAATCATTTGAACTACATTAGTAGAACTAAAATGATCCCTAGTGTAACTGCATTCACATCAGTTACATCAGGAATGCATTTCCCCTGTACAATTTAAAATGTAAAAGGCCCAGCTAAAAAAAAAATTCTTTTTCTGAGAGTTATTAGTATCCAGTAACATCAGGAAAGCTCTAACAGAATCAGGTCTAGTAATTTAGAGCCATAACAGCTCAAATACAGTGTTTCTCTGGCACACAGATTCAACCAAAGTAATACTTGATGGAAATTTCTGTTTCTTGCTAAGCACTTGGGGTCTTCTGGCTTTAGCATGTTAGCGGCAGGACTTTGGCATTTTCAATCTGTGTTGTAACTGACTAGACAGATGGGTAGTTGAATAATCAAATTATAAGCCAGCCCAAGTAAAGGTATTTGCTTCTATTCTGGAATGCACAATTCTGTCTGTGATTCAGAATGGTCTGCCAAACTGATAACACAATCTAACATTCAGCTAGATTAGTTCTTATTTATAATGTCAAAGTACATGGGTTTATTCACTGCAGGAGGCAGAGCAGGGTCCACTGCTGCCTCCACAGTACTGCAGTATATAGTGCTGACATACCCAGAATGTTGCTCTGCGACTGCTATGAGGTCCAGCTGCAAGACCTTTTCCTACAGAGAGTAAGGTACTGCTATGATCACAGCATAATGCAGATACTGGCATGCTTGTTTTAAATTAGAAGGTTGCGTACTGGTAGCAGAAGAGCCGAATGGCTTGGTGGAGAAGCTGGGTAGCTACTTAAGCAGTTACCTCATGCTGAGCTCCATTTCCATACTGTGAACATATTCTAAGAGTTATTCAAAGAATTTTCACCTTTATTTCCATTAGAGAGCTAAAATTCCACCTCTTACGAACCACCTCCCCTTTCAACCAGTCAATACTGCAAACACGTACTACTTATTTTCTCTGTTTACCTAGTTACTATTTCTTTTATTCCTACATTCTTTCCATGGTGCTTGGTATTATATGGTCTCTGGTAATTATACAGAACTACTAGCGAAGCTACCTGACAAGAGAACCCTTATGCTCTCTACATCATTAACTACTAGCTATTAAAGAGACGCTTTCCATTATAGATTTTTACCAGATTTTAAAGAATGCTTCCCTTCACTTCTACTATTGCCCCTATAGAAAAAAGGTATTTCGTACATTTAACTCAGGGGAGCTACAACAAAATGCAGTATACAATTTTGGCAAATGCCTATGTGTAAAATTACTGAGTTGTTTCATTCAAAACGTAGTTGGAATTAACATCACCACACTAACAAGGAGCTTTGGTTAATGCTTCACATCAAAAATATAGCGAAGCCTGCTCTATGACTTGATATTAGGACTCAGACATTTAAACACAAATTTTGAACCAGGGCTCAGCACAATGCAGTCTTTTGTGTATGTGTTGGTTTTTATTAGTTCTTCTGCAGTGCAAAAGAAGACAAGCAGAGAAACTTTTCAGAGGCAATTCACAGAAAATCCATGAAGGCAAAAATCAACCATTAAAGAAACACCTGTGTCTATGGCTCTGCTTGGTACCACTGGATGCTGCACACACCAAATAACACTTATCTGACAAATCACATGTCTTGCTGCGAGTGCCCAATTTGCTTTTCTTGTCGCCTTTCATCTCCAGAACTATACGCCAGTCAGTTACTAGTTGACCCCCCAGAAAAAACCCTCTACTCAGCTTTAAGTGAATATTGCAAAACTACTGTAATGCAGTAGTTAAGCCCCTTTTGCTCTCAGAATGGCCTGTGCCAGTCTTTAAAGTGCATATGCCAATTTGATTTAAGTTTTATAATCTGGAATGTTCACAATGCCTCTTCAAAACCAGTTCCAGTTTAATTGTGCCTTCTCTAGGTAATTCCAAGTCCGAAAAAAATGCCTGTTCTGAATCTATTATTCATGTTATATGCAGCAATATCTTACCTGTTTAATCCTGGAGTCTGGAATGTATTACATGCCAGATAGTCTTTACCTACCTAAATCTCATAGGAAGGGCAATGGAAGTTTTCGACACACAGTAAAATACAGCTGGCCTAAGAATCAGTGAAAATAAATCATGGAATGTTTTCTCAAGGACTGCATGGGACCCAGCATTTTGAATCCCAGAATGCCTGTTTTGGATCTTAAATGTTGCTTCAAATACACATGGGTGAAAGCTGTAATTAAGGGAAAATGCAGCACCAACAATAGCATGTTAAAAGTTAGCAATTCTCAATTGTCAGTACTGTAACAACTGCATATCTTATTACTTCTACCTTCTCCTCCCATATGCTGAATTTCTTCAATACTGACAAAGCACGGGTACTAATCATAGACTCTGAATGTTAAATTAACCAGGAAAGAGATATGAATTAGGTTGGTATTTCTTGAGGGCATCAGTAGAAAACACTGATTTCAAGTAATTTTGATTATAAAATTTTACTTCACAATCCTTTTTGAGATCACAGATATTCATAATTAAAAAGAGTATGGAATTAATGTAATGTTAGCTGTTTTGCCATGAGCATCACAAAGAAAAAAGAAACAATAAAATATGATGCAGAATTCACTCTTCCAATGATTGTCATTGAACTATTACATTAGTAAACATTCACAGTATGAAGTCTCTTTCTGTATATCTCCAGCATATAAAGTAGTGCAAAAAAGCATTCCAGTCATTTTGCCTTTGCAGTCAGACCAGGTTAAATGATTCTCTTGCTTCATTTCTTTCATTATTAGACAACAAATGCTGCAATGCCTCCAAAGAGAGTTATAAAAATAAACAATTTCTGGAGGGTCAGCAGCCTTTTCAAAGTAAATTTCCAGTTACAAACAAGCATTATATATTTCAAGAAAAAAAATTTAGATCTATCTTCTGAAGAATATCTTTTTACAATAAATTTACCATTTGAAAAACAATGACTATGGTATCCAATGATTTATGGTAGCTGCTATTAAAGCACTGATAAATAGATAAATGACTACCAAACTTCATTGCTTCTTACATAGTAAATACCTCTGAATGCCAACTTTTACCACAGAGCTGTTATTAGTGATATCGACAGTTCATGCACCCACTTTAAAACTGACTTGGTTTTAATAAATTTTTCAGCCTCATGTGCAAAACACTTGCATTCTAATAAAAAATATAGTCTGAAATTGTATCAGATTGAACAATCCCTTCCTCAAGGTATGCCACTTACTTGATATGTAATATAACTTTAGCAATGCTTTTTATTTGTATTTAACCATTAAATGGCATACTACTGTATGCTGTGGACTCTTGTTTGCATATTTCATTATTTTCACTGCACTCTTTGATGCATAAATATATTTGGAAATGTTCAAAATTACACATCAGTTTCCACAGAATTTGAATTTACACAGTTTTTCTTCTCTGACTCACTGCTATTCCCTGTGTCCTGACTTTTTTTCTCCTTTACACAGAGAGATTCTTTAACACCTTCTTCCATCTCCAAATACTCTGATTTGTCCTCTGTGGATGAAGATGATGAGCTTCTAAATTTCTTCAGTAAATTTGTTGGGAGGTAAGGGCAACTGACTGCATTTTGCATCAGCTGCGTTTGTTCTTCATTCTCAGTCTCTCTGTGGTAGAAATAGTTAAAATTGGAGACAATCACTGGCACTGGTAAAGCAATGGTTAACACTCCTGCAATGGCACACAGGGACCCAACTATTTTCCCACCCACAGTTATGGGTTTCATGTCCCCATAACCAACTGTAGTCATGGTCACTACAGCCCACCAAAAGGCATCTGGGATGCTTTGAAAATGGGTGGCAGGCTCATCGGCTTCTGCGAAGTAAACGGCACTGGAAAACAAAATGACTCCAATAAAAAGAAAAAAGATGAGGAGGCCGAGTTCCCTCATGCTGGCCCTGAGTGTATGACCCAGGATCTGCAAACCCTTGGAGTGCCTGGAGAGCTTGAAGATGCGAAACACCCTGACCAGACGGATGATTCTCAGGATGGCAAAAGACATGGTCTGTTGACCATTACTGCCCTGTTCCTGTGCCAAGTCAGTGCCCAGAGTAATGAAGTAAGGCAAGATGGAAACAATGTCTATGATGTTCATGATGTTCTTGAAGAAGTGTGCTTTGCTTGGACATGCAAAGCAGCGCACTGTAAACTCAAAGGAGAACCAAATTATGCATACTGTCTCTACAATGAAAAAAGGGTCATTGAAGATGGTATGTTCCCCAGCATTCAGGTGAAGCGACTCATTGGAATGCCCCTTCCCTACGCTCAGCGACATGGTGAATTCTTTGTCATCTCTGAACTCTGGCAAAGTCTCCAGACAAAAGATGACGATGGAGATCAAGATGACCAAGACAGAGACAATGGCAATGCCTCTGGCTGGACTGGAGCTCTCCGGGTACTCAAACAGCAGCCAAACCTGCCTCTTAAACTCATTCTCCGGCAAAGCTTTGACCTCTTCCTCTTTGACAAACCCTTCATCCTCCCTGAACTTGAGCATGGCCTCCTCCCCAAGTTGGTAGAATTTCACCTCCTCAGTGAAGATGTCAAAGGGTACGTTGACTGGCCTCTTCAGCCGACCGCCACTCTGGTAGTAGTACAGGATGGCATCAAAGCTGGGCCTGTTCCTATCAAAGAAGTATTCATTCCTGAGAGGGTCAAAGTATCTCCCTCGCTTCGCTGGATCACCCAACAGTGTCTCCGGGAACTGAGCTAATGTCTTCAGTTGGGTCTCAAACCGCAGTCCTGACACATTGATTACCACACGCTCACAACACTCGTACTCACTGTAGCGGACAGAGCTGTAACCCCCAGGGCCTCCACCATCATCAGGTGGCTGGTCTGAGTATGAAAACTCGTCCTCCCCATAGTCATCACTGTAGTAGAGCTTTCCTTCTTCCTCATCGTCTTCATCCTCATCTTCATCCTCCTCTTCCTCCTCACTCAAGTCCTTCAGTATTCTCTCTTCAGAACCACTGAGAGGCAGCAGCTCAGAACAGGGAAAGGAGGCCCCACACTCCCTACTTCCCAAGTGGTGGCTCCTCTTTTTCCCTTTCTTCTGCCTCTTACCACTCTGGCGGTGGGGCATGCTGCTGCGTGATGCGTTCCCACTATGAGAGGAGGATGCACCTCGACTCTGTTCCTGATGGTAGTGGTGATACGGTCCACCTCCGCCTGTTGCCCCACCTTCTACTGCTGCTGTTGCTGCTGCTACAGCTGCAGCCGCTGCTGCTCTTGACTGTGCCAAACGCTCTCTCTCGCGGGCCCGAGCTTGGGCCGCATATCCATAGGGCATGTGGCTGTTGCACCCAGAGCTGTCTGCACTCACCATTGCAACCTCCATTTTCCAACTGGTTTTGCAAATTGGTTTTGTTTGCTTTCAATTGCTTAATGCAAAAAGGGTTTGGTTTATTTACAGTGTAGCCGTAACTTTCATTAGAAAGTTCAAAGCCATTTGCATTTGGAGGACAGTCCCCTGGCCGCAGAGCAGGGCAACATAGTTGTAACACTGAATCTATGCTTTGGAAAACCACAGATCTACATTTTGTTAATGCCTGGAATGTTTGACACAAACCACTGTTTTGCGCAGAAGAATAGATGAAACTCTCAAAACTGAACCAGGAAACAGCTGATGCCCTTGTTTTTTTTGTCCACCAGGACCCTTTATTTTCCTTTATCTCCTGTGGCAATCACAGATTTGATCAGAATCATGACTACCTTGCAGGCTACAAAGACTGCATTCATGAGGAAAAAATTATGCAAATCAAAGGGTACCTGCTCTCCACAGATAGTCTCAGCTCATTCATTGCAACCAAATGCAAATAGTCTCTTTCCTCATAATTTGCTCCTTTTAATGCTTTGGCCTAGCAATCTCATTATTTTATATCATTACTTGGGGAGTTGAAGTTAATTCCAGCCATCACTTAATTTACACAGTGAGGAGGTCTTTGCAATTCCTTTCTTCAGCCTGTCAACAATGTCTCAAACCTGGGAGCAGCACCCAAGCCATCAGCAGCAGTGGTAAGAGGAGGAGGAGGAGGAGGAGATGAAGACTGAGAAACTGGCTCTGAGGTCCCCATAGGACATAAGGGAGTGGATGGGTCACCCTTTGGTTATGGTCATGCAGAAGAAGCACTTAACCTGAGGCACATGCACAAACACACAAAAATAAACAAAACAAAAAGGGAAAAGATTGGATTGTTTTCCTAAAAGGTCACACTGAACAAATGAAACTGTGTCATCTATTACCACAGTATTCAAATCTTCCCCTACCCACACTATTCACGCTTCTACATTACACACACACCCACATCACATGCACAGAGATTTTGAGCTACTCTGTGGGTAAGGACGTGGGTGGGTATGTCACGTATATATAGACAGAGATACAGAATCCCCACCCATATAAGCACTTGTATCCATACACAAACATATGCATGCTTCTGAAACACCAACACACACAAACACTAATAAAAATACTGCAATACCCAGTGCATTCGTATCTTTGAATTCATATGTAATAGATACACCTACATATATCTACAGGAATTATTAAAGAATTAATGCATCTACACAAAAACCTTTTATTTGTAGAAACACGTAAGATGCTTCCATTTTAATCTGTATTTGAATTGTGTTTCAATCATGATGAACGTCTCACTGAATTTAATTTGGAAACAGGCACATATATGCTCAATGAAGTGACAATGCTGTGATATGGTATGGGAAGAAAACAACTGCAGGTGCACTGAAGCAACATCTACATGCAAGCACACAAAAATATACACATGCACCTCTCTTTGAAACACAAGCCTCGTTTATAGCTATATCTCTTAATACATGATAGAAGGTGAATATGAACTATTAAATGATGCTATTTTTAAAATTGTACCTGCGTGTCATGCAGAGAAAAACCTTAAAAAGGCTATTATACTTACTGTTCCTAGGCAGAGAAATAGCACTGCTGTTCTTGCTAGTGTAATGATCTGGGGACAGCAGTCCTGAGGAGTGGGCTATGCCAACTGATCTATATTTGCAGGTGTGTATGGCCAGTCAGCACCACAGGTTGATGAGTTCTTTCTCTCCCTTCCTTCCGGGTGTAAAAAGAGTGCCAGGAGTGAGCCAGTGAGGCAGCTTAAGCTGGGGGCACTCTGCACAACCACAGGCGCTGCTGCTCGTCCAGGCATTTGCAACAAGGCAACAAGCAGGAGTCTCGTTCCAAAAGGAAAAAAAACGAAGGCGGTGTGTTTGTGTTTGTGTGTGTGACAGAATGAATGGATGAGCGCGATCACTGGTCTTTCCAAGCACAGCTTTTGCGGTAGGTTTGCAAATCAGTGTTCAGTAATCCGTGTACCAAGCCTGCTTCCACTGGTGGGAGAACGGGTGTCTCCGTGCAGTTTCTCCCTCAGACACGTCCAGACGGCAGCGGCTCAGCCAGCACCGCCCGCAGCATCCACTTGTTGTGCCGGATTTTGGTAATGCTGACAAACCCCAAACAGCAAAACCCATAAGCAAGAAAAGCAAAATAAAAAACCAAACCCAAAACCCAAATCCAAAGCCCCCCAAGAGGAGAAAGCAGTTCGCTACTTCACGGCGACTACCGCTGGTTTTTAAAGCTGCAGCTGCCAACCGCGGCCGAGCCGCAGGGGCGCTCCTGGGCACAGCCCTGTTGCTCCTCCGATCAGCCGCCCGGCCGGCTTGTCGCCGCCCGGAGGGGCGGACGGAGGGTGGGAATGATGAAGGGAAGGAGGGAAGGAGGGAAGGAAAGAGGGAAGGGGGGAAGGAAGGATGGAGAGAGGAGTCGGCGCCGCAGCCGCTCTTCTGCGCCTCTACTGGCTCGGCACCACCCCCTGGCGGCTGCCGTCCCGCAGTGCGCCTCTGCCCCGCGGCTCGGCCTCTGCCTCGCCTCGCCCCTGAAGCTCGTCCTTTTGGGATACATCCTTCGGTGTTGAAAGGACTGACTACATTGTTGAAGTGGCTCTGGGAATTTCAAAACTAAGCGCACGTCAAATTTCTCAGAACAAGGAGAAAGCGGCTCCCACCTCCACGCTGCTGCTTTGCTCGACTCTGACCCGCCAGCAGTGCAAGCAACCACAAAAGCAATTTCTTCTGCTCCTGCTCAATGCTCTGCCAGCTGCAGTGGTCTTGCAAATGAAGCCAAATTAACTTCCACTCCTAATTCTGTACCTAAACTGAATTTAGGACCTAGTTAATGAACAGAGTACCACTGTGTATTCTGTAGAGCTTTAACACCTCTTCCAGAGATGTCACCTCTTTGCTCCTTCTGCCTCTGTGTAACAGGCGTTAACACAAGCGTGTTTGTACTTTAACACAAGCAGTATGTAACCTGGCTGTTCCTTCTGTGCCTAGAAAATCCAGACTGGGACTAACTGCACTCTCTTTAAGCAAGCACCCTGAAAATGCAGCTTGGCTGTTTTCGATATCACAGCTACAACCCTGCCATCTGAAAAACTAAGTGTAGGCATTCCTACATAACATGGGGAAATAAAAGCAGGGTCCGGGCACTTAAGAGCCCGATTGATAAGATCACAGCAAGGAGAAATCAAGAGTCACACTCACCCCAGACACTTTGCTTCAAGTTGTTTGCAACTGGAGGCAAATTCAATATATGCAGCAAGTAGGCTGTGCATTTTTTCATTGCCCAGGTCCACTGCTTCTCCACAGTCCGTATAAACTGAGAGAGCTCAGTGACCTTTCCCCTTCAGACCCCTGGTGGCACAATCCAGATTATCATTACCTTTCTGTCTCTACCGCCTAAACCAGTTAGCGCTCATACTCTCAATCCCATTCATTTCAGTGGGTCACATATGATTATACAAGGGAGAATGAGAGATCAACCAAATAAACATACTGAACACTGGTTCATAAAGATGTTGCCAAGAGTACTATGAAATGTATAGACGGCAGCTATATCTAACCAGTTTTTCAATAATCACAATCCTTCAGGTTCAATAGTCAATATAAGGTAAAAGACATATAGAAATTTGTAATGTCATCCCAAACACTATTAAAATATAAAGTGGTGTCATCAGAAGAACACTCCAAAATTTTCATACTCCTGGACACAATTTAAAAGCATTCCTCAAATTCATTGCCATTACCAAAAGCCAGATTAGTTTGCAGCTTTGCGCAGGAGCATACTGAAGGCGGGGATCAAACCCTTGCCATTGTTTAATCCCAAACACATGTACAATGCCTTAAAAACAGAAGAGAGATCATAGGTATACTTTTTGAATGATTGGAAACACACAGACTAATTCCTACTTCAGTAAAATTTCACTCTAGAGGCATTTTCCAGAATTCAGTCCCTTCATTCTCCAAGAGCTGATGTGCATTTTATTTATCTGCAGGACGTGAACACTCTTTTTATTTCTTTTTTGAGATGTTTCAAAGGCTTGGGGCCAAAAGAAAAAAAAAATTGCTTACCTTGCTTTTACCTTTCTTCCAAAGTTTCAGATGCATTTTCTTGTCATCGTCTCATGGCTGTGAAACCGAAAAATTCAGTGGATACTTGAGTATGAAGACAAGTTGAAACAAACCAATCACTTTAGTATGCCGTTTTGATCATTATTATTCTTTCCTTTTGTAGTAGTGAAAGCATATTCTTGAGCAAAGACAAACTGTGGTGGATGAGGGATGCACACCTGTTATACACATAACACCAATATGTGTATAATAGCAGCAGGATAGCTTTTTTGGACCTTTTAAAATCCATTTTAATGTGATAGGGATCATGTAACTACATACAATTCAATCTAACTCAGAGATCTTATTTGATCCAATTTTTAACTGATTTAAAAGCAAAACCCAAGCTTTAAGTATTTACCCATGAATACTGCAGCATTTCATTCAGCTTTATATTTTTATAGTATTCAATGAGCAATTTTTATTTAAAAGATATTGCATTCCCTCTGCTCTTTCATATTCATAAGGGATACTATTATTGCTAGAACAAAGAGAGAATACATACATGTCATTATCTTTGATAGTACTGTATTAAGAATATTACAGCATAGTGAAGTAAGGCACACTATCAAACAGATTTGTTCTGGGTACAGTGATGTAGAGGAGAATCAGCATCATTATTGCTGAACTACATATACTGTGCCAGAAAAAATGCACAACTATTTTACACATTTTCATGCAAAAGAAACATGAGATTTAAAAAGCCAAATTTTGGTCACTAGGCCCAAGATTAATTTATGCTATCCCCAGTTGCTGCAATTCTCACTGGCAGAGTCTGGCCTCAGTCCAGCACTAACGTTCCTGCTGGAATGAGGAGTGCTGTACAGCAAAAAGACTGTGCTGAATTCTTGCCTCCACAACTAGATTTTCTCTCCCACTAATTGTATCACTTTAGAGAATTCATATGTTACTCATATTTTACTAACCAGGCTCAGTAAGACACCCCTGTCAAATAATCTGGCTCAAATGCTCTTCTTTTGAATATTACTGGCACTACTTAAAGAATGAAATACAGCCTACCCTCAGTTAGTTCTTATACACAACATCCATGAATAACACATCTGTTCATTACTTGTACTGCAACAGTCTAATCCAAGGAAGTTGACACTTCAGAAAACAGCAGGCCTTTTATACTTTCCCTGGAAAGTATGCAAAACCATGGCTATTTACCACTGAGTTTAGGATGAATAACAGTAAGAACACTGATGGTATTTTTGTTTGAAGAATAATTTTTTTTTTACCAGAGTATGGATGTACTCAGAAACTAAGATAAAAATTCCATGTAGGATTTGTTTTTGGACTTGAACATTTCTCCGTTCACTCTGGGCATACAGCAAATTCTAAAACCTGGAAATATCAGGCGCTAAGTTCTGGGTTGCATATGTATTTGCCTAGATCAGGTAAAATTAACAATTGGGTTAACCCTGACTTGCAGAACAACTGAAAAGAAATACCTGTAGGACAAGAGCTTATTTAAAATCAAAATAATGAAGACTTATTAGGCAGAAGTTCAGGAATCTTATGCTCCAAGAACATGCAGCAGAAAACTGTTACATGAAGATGCATGTAAAGAAAGAAATTTTACGTGTTCAAGTAAGGCATTAAACATATCTCACATATATGTTTTTAGGTAGAAAAGGATATTTCTATGAACACAAGGCTTTTAGCAGACAAATGTTGCTCAAGTTCTACCAAACATATTTTTATAACTCCTATTTATGAAATTAGCATGCATGGAATACATGTGCATGAAGGAACTGCAGGATCAAACTAAAAATAGTGGATACAACATTATATCTCTGAGGCTCCAAGTCTTCCCAGAAGATTAAATAAGTATTGCAAAGGCAATATAAAAACTGCTCTACACTGTTCTATATACTTTGAAAATCAGCCTTTTGAAGGAGATCTGCATTTCAGGTCTCTTCATAATTCAAATTCAAGCGCACAGATATGTGTTATTTATCAACATAAAGATTTATCAAAACTATGAAGACTACCAATTTAACCACTGCCAAGAACTTTCAAATGGAAGCTGTCAAAACGAATAACCTACAATGGTTGTTCTGACAAAGTGATTGGATTACACTAAACAATGTAGTCTAAGCAAAGGCATCTGAAGGATGTAAATATGTGTGCATAATACTGGGAACTGAATTCTACACTCAGACCTCCTGGTACAAAGTGATTTATATACAAAACAGTTTAACCATTTCAAGAAAAGTCTAGTACTCTTCCCTCTTTTCTGCCACTACATGTTCTGATACACTTCTGGGCACACATATGTGGGGGCATACACCACCTAACTCATGGTTCTCTGAGGGTCTCCTTTGTACATCCATAGAGTTATTAAATGACAGAACATGGCATCTGAATCACCCATGGGGAAAAAATAATGTTACTCAGAGAAAATACATCATGCCTTAAATACTCTTTGCTTTCTTTTGCACATATGGCATGCATTCCAACTGTCATTTAAAAACAAACCAATACAAATTCTTTCTGTGAAACGTATCTTAAATTCTTAACTTGTGTATTGCTCTTGTTGGCAGTGACAAAGGGAAAGAATAGGCTTAGCTGAAAAATCAATCTAAAGGGGGTGAAAGTATCCCAGTATATATCTGGAATAAGGTAGGAATTCGCATTTTCGTGATTGAAAAGTGGGTAGATCCTGGCAATAGTTTTGTCTGAATACAGTCAAAACAAATTTCCTGTTTTATCCACAAAGAAAATAAACTTTTCTCATTGCTTGCACATGTAAGAGTCCATTACCTATCTTTAGCTAGGAAATGAGCAAGTACCAGCTTTATGGGGTAATTTATGAAGTCTTGGTTCAGCAGAGTGGGAGTTCTAAATGAATGTTATTTCAAATTTGAGCTTGACAGACTGGGTTTTGTATGCAGTTCTGGAACTTTCTTGATATTAACAATGCACTCTGTCAAACTGGTGGGGAAAAAAAAACTGGTATAAAAATGTCCATTATCTAGGGAAATCATAATTGGTTTTCATATCAGCTTTCTTTCTTAAAATACCCAAATGAACACAGCAGCTAATTGCAAAGTTCACAGAGTAGCAGTTACATTCTGACTACAGCAATCAAGGTGCTGACAAACTAAAGACCTACTACACAGATAAATAGGTTGATTTTTGTTTGCAAGTGACAAGAAACCTAACCTTTAAAAGATATTTATGCCATCCCTTAATTCATTCTACTGAGATTTACACATTTTGTTTGTGGCATTCCAGCACTTTATACAAACTGGTTCCACAAGGTAAACAAACATGTATCTTATTGAAAGGAAGCTATTTGTTCCCTTGCCTCTTGTGAACCACTCTTTTACACATCCTCATGCTCCTTGCTGAATTGTGCTGTAACTAACTTACTATCTTTCTTCCCCTGCCCCACAATGGGAATTTGACTATAATTGTTTTTGTGCAACTTCATGTAACTTTCCATGCATTTTCATGTATCCTTTCCATGCATTTCCATGTCCTGTCATAGCTGGGTTTACTTGCATGGGCATAGCCAAAGCAGTTCAGTTTCCACTGGGCTACAAGATTCAGCACGGCATTTGGTGGGTTTTCATCCCTGTTTGTTCCAGTCCTTTATTAAATATAAAGTTCTGCCCCTTACTTCACCTTGCTATGTTTTGATGATGATGAGAAAAATGTTAATCTTTAAAAAATTAAATAAAATTATTAGTTTGTTTTGAAATTTCAGAAAGGTGGCAGGACAGGAATACCGACTTTCCATTTCATATTTAACATCAAAATATGTCATAAATCAGGTGCAATTTTCTGCCTTCTGCAGCTTTTGCTAAGAAACTAGTATTTATTAAACCTTTATCATTGTCATTAAACTATGAACTTTGTCACTCCTTTTGAAAAGACATTTTCTTGATTTTCAGCTACTTTCCTTATCTTCAAGGAATTGCTCATTGGATCTTTACTGCTTTTCTTGCTAAGTTTTTCAGGGCTAGAGCAAAGAAACAAAATATGGAAAACATGACATAAAACACATCCACACACAAAAAACCCAACCCAAACCAAACCAACAAAACCACGCAGAAACAAACAAAAACCAACCAAACAAAAGAAACCCCACAGAACAAACAAACAAAAAAATAAATACCCCAACCCAACCTGGAAGAAATTTGTATTGGGTTTGCATGGCAAAGTTTTTGTAGTGAGGGGACTATAGGGGTGGCTTCTGTGAGGACCTGCCAGAAGCTTCCCCAATGTCTGGTGGAGCTAATGCCAGACGGCTCCAAGACAGACCCGCCAGTGGTCGAGGCTGAGCTCATCCACAATGGTGGTAGTGCCTTTGGAGTAACATGTTTAAGATGGGGAAAGAAACCCCATCTGTGCAACAGCAACTGGAGAGAGGAGACACAATATGTGACAGAAACAGCCCTACAGACACAAAGGTCAGTGAACAAGGAGGAGGTGGTGCTCCAGGCACCGGAGCAGTTTCCCATGCAGCCCATGGTGCAGACCGTGGTGAGGCAGGCTATGCTCCTGCAGCCTGTGGAGGTCCACAGTGGACCAAACATCCACCTGCAGACCAGGGAAGTCCACAACGGAGCAGGAAGATGCCCAAAGGAGGCTGTGACCCCATGGAAAGCCCATGCTGGAGCAGGCTCCTGGTAGGACCTGTGGCCCTGTGGAGTGATGAGCCCATGCTGGAGCAGGTTTGCTGGCAAGTCTTATAACCCTATGGGGGACCCACATTAGAGCAGTCTGTTCCTGAAGGACAGCACCCTGTGGGAGGGACACAAGGATGCTTTTATATCCTGTGCTAAGTATGTTAACTAAGCAGTAAAATCGTCAAGTATCACACTCAGAGAGTAACACCAAATCAAATTTCAATTTTTCCCAGCCGCTTATGGTGAACTTATATAAGATAAGTGATAAGGAGATACCTTTGACATTTCAGTGGGCTTCCATGAAAAATGGCCACAAATATCTGCCTCCTCACTAAAAAAAGCAGATGAAGACAGTTGAAACCTTTATCTGATAAAGTTCATCTTCACCCAAAGCATAATCTTGAGATCTGTATATCTGCCAAATAATACTTTTGCTACACCAAAGAGCAAATCATGGGGAAGAAAACTACAGCCATACAGACTAAAACAGAAAGACTGAAATGCCACACAGTGAAAACATGCCAAAACCTCAATATTTTTCCCAAGAAACTATTGTAGCTATTTGAAACCAGCATGGTAGGGGAACAGAACCAGCAATACAAACTAGGATGTGCAAACAGATAAGAAGTGGACGGGTCCTAATTGTCCCACTAAGGAGGAGTACTGGGAATGGTAACTGCGTATTCTTTTCTTACATGATGGGTATTATTTCATGCAGTTACGAACAGATACACTTTAGGTAAGGCACATTAGGAGGGCTGCTTTAGCATAAACTCTGACTGGAGCAATGGAAGCCACTCCTGCACAAAAAAATGTGAATATTACCAATGGAAACAGCAGTCTTTACCTATAGCAAGGCATTTGAAGAAAGAAATCCTTCTAAGTATTCCTAGTAAGCATCATTATAATTCCTACATAGAATATTTAGTTTTGCTCTTGTGTTCAACACTGTGAGTCTGTTCTCTGTGACAGATAAGGTTTTGCTTTGAGTAATGAATGACTTGGGTATCACAACTACTACCAGTCTTATAAATGGTCAAAGATTGATATTCCTTATCTCTTAGCTGAAATTGATTTATGATTCCAGATATTAGAGAATTCTCACATGCCAACAGTATTCTGTTGTAGTCTTGCCTGCTACAGCATTTGTATGGTAATCTAAGAATCTCAGGAAGACAAGATTTATAATGGTGAGGTAGTATTAGATACGATTAGACCATTTCTGAAAGAAAATGGAAAGTTTATAAAAAACATACACTTGTGGAAGAGTTTATGTGCCTCTGTCTAACTTTTCAACCATTCCCTGCTGTAATAAAATATGTTAATCGTCCCTACAAACTTTAAAGTGCGCTGGAGTTGATGTTTTTCAATTTCAGCCCCTATGCCGGGTATCCACAATACCTCATTGCTTTGGTGTTATGTTTTTTGTTCTCGTTTTGGCTGGGATAGAGTCAATTTTCTTCTTTAGTAGGTGGTGCAGTGCTGTGTTTTGGCTTTAGTCTGAGAACAGTGCTGACAACACACTGATGTTTTGGTTGCTGCTCAGTACTGCTTACTTCGATCAAGCTCTTTTCAGTCTTTCATGCTCTGGCAGTGAGGAGGGCACAAGAAGATAGGAGGAAGCAGGGACAGGAGCCTGACCCAAACTAGCCAAAGAGGTATTCCATACCACAGCTCGTCATGCCCAGTATATAAACTGGGGGGAGTTATCCGGAAGGCCTAAATCACTGCTCGGGTTGGGCTGCGTATCTGTCAGCAGCTGGCAAGACATTGAATTGTCCAGGACTTGGGGTTTGGGGGTTTGCTTGGATTTGTTTTTTGTTTTTTGTTTTTTTTTTTTTTTTTTTTTTTGTTTTTTGTTTTTTTTTGTGTGGGTTTTTGGTTTTTTGGTTTTGTTTTGTTTTTTTATGGTGTCTTGTTGTTGATGATGCTGTTGTATTGTTGTTTGGTTATGTTTTGTTTTGTTTGGTTGTTTGGGTTTTTTTTGGGGGGGGAGGAGGGGATGTATTCCTTCCTCTATTTATTATTATATTTTACTTTTATTTCAAGTCTTAAACTGTTCCTATATCAAGCCATGGTTTTAACCTTGTTTTAGACTCTCCTCCCATCCCACTGGGAAAGATAGAATGAGCGAGTGGCTGCATGGTACTTAGTTGCCAGCTGGACCCAAACCACGATAACTTTACTCTACTAGCTTGGGGCTATGTTATCTTCCTTTAGTTCACTTTCTATTTATGAGACTTTCACAGATACCCAGAGATCATAAAAAGATGTATGTGCCAAGTTAAGACCTGAAGAGTAAAATAAGGACTAAAAAAAGTTCACAGGGAGAGCATTTCTTGTACATTTTTAGAACAAGATGCAGAGTTAACAGAACAAGATGCAGTATCATAGAAAGTCTTGAAGGAAATGTCACATGATCCTACAGCATTCACTGGTGTACAGAAACAAACAGTGAGAGAAGCAGAGCTATGATGTGGTGAATCTTTTAGAAGAAATCATGGATTAAGATGCCACAGAAATAAATTCCAACTGTGGTCACGAGCACAAGGAATGAAAATACAGATTGACTGAGGAGACCGAACTGGTACAAAGAGGAGAAAGAGCAGTGATTCCAAAAATGATACACTCAGATATCCGTTGGAGAGAAGGGATTTCATTATGGAAAACTCTATGCATTACATGAGAAACCCTGTATAGGCCAAGTATGACTGGAGAAATGAAGAAATTATCAGAAATTTTGATTCTGAGCCAAGTACAAGAGTAAATTAACAGAAATCTCTTTTTTAGTGATGCACTTAGTATGACCTGGCAGCAACTGGCAATCCAATTCTAATCAACACAAGCACAATCCTAACACAACATTATGACTTAACGACAAGAAGCCCATCCTACTTCAAACCAACACATCCAAGGATAATTGTTATTAACAATATAAATACTGTTTTCTCCAAAATTTTTGCTCATTTTAGACTTTAAAAGATGAGACCTTAGGAAGCATACTGTCGACAGAAACCGGCTCCAAAGAGAGACTATGGCTTCCTTATGTAACGACAGAAGGACCAGGGATATTATTTTTATCCAGACTCTCATTCCAATTTTACAAAGCTGCTGAAAGAATCAAATTCCAGCTCTGAGTCTTTGCATCACCAAAACTCCCACTATTGGCTAAAGGATTTTTAGTAAACCACAAGTTCAAGACTCAGACCAAAAGAGACTAAGTAGCTTTAAAAAAAGAAATGTTCTGTAAAGTAGATATAGAAATCCTCGTTTACTATTTTTCTGATTATCTAGAATACTGTGCTATAATGCCAAATGAAAAAGGAAAATTTAAATCCATCCAGATATTTGGCAGAGCAGCACATAAATCCAGAAAGCCTGGAAGAACATAATTTCTACAAATTAGAGGTTTCATTAAGTGGCCTCAGCTGCTCGCCAGGAAGGAAGATTAACAAAACAGCCTTTCTGTGAAATAGTTACTACACTAGCTGTTCACCATAAAGGCTTCCTTCTGATTTTCCTTAAGAGTTCGGTTTTCAAAATGCTGTCATGTATCATACTGATACCTGTTTATTTTAGTTGATTTGGCTGAAAGTTTGCTTTAGTATCTTACTGAATTCATTGCAGGCTTTCAGTTTTGTCCTTGTCCTGTGTACATAGAATCATAGAATCATAGAATAGTTAGGGTTGGAAAGGACCTTAAGATCATCTAGTTCCAACCCCCCTGCCAGGGGCAGGGACACCTCACACTAAACCATGACACCCAAGGCTATGTCCAACCTGGCCTTGAACACTGCCAGCGATGGAGCATTCACAACTTCCCTGGGCAACCCATTCCAGTGCCTCACCACCCTTACAGTAAAGAATTTCTTCCTCATATCCAATCTAAACTTCCCCTGTTTAGGTTTGAACCCATTACCCCTTGTCCTATCACTACAGTCCTTCATGAAGAGTCCCTCCCCAGCATCCCTATAGGCCCCCTTCAGATATTGGAAGGCTGCTACGAGATCTCCACGCAGCCTTCTCCACGCTGAACAACCCCAACTTTCTCATCCTGTCTTCACACGGGAGGTGCTCCAGTCCCCTGATCATCCTCGTGGCCCTCCTCTGGACTTGTACCAACAGTTCCATGTCCTTTTTAACCCCTTATTTCACTTATCTGCTTTCTTTCTCTTCAGTTTGCATTGTTTGCTTGATGAAACCACCCCTTGCAGCTGAACTGAAATTAGGGCAGACATACAAACTTTGTTTTTAAGTAGCAGTGCAGTTTTGCTTACAAAACAAAGCTACTCATCACCTCCCACAGGATGCTCATAAGGCAAGCACCTACAATAGGAGACAAAGATAATGAAGTTTAATAGTTTTCCCAGCAAGAATGAAAAGATCATTACTTTGAACACAAGAACTGCAGGCATCAAAAGACATTGATGGTACAGCATGAGGTAGTTACTCACATGGCAGCTGTTGCTGTAATATCACCTTGAAAATCTGCAAGCAGTTGTCCTGACAACACTCCTCTGAGGTTAAGATGCCCTATTGAACAGTAAGGGAATTCACCTACAGAGAAGCCAAGTGCCTTTCTGCACTCATACAGGAAGCTGTAACAATGTCTTGGTCAGAAAGTTTATCTTTCATTTAGTATGGAAGTACCCCAACCAAAGAGCCATTCACCTGGTTTAGTTACTGGTAACAGGGAGCATAAAACCAGAAGTACAACGGGAACATGAACAGGACTTGGGACTGTAACCCAGTCTTAGTTTTGTGAGGAAACATCAAAATGAGATTAACAATTCTCTTTAGTTTCTAACCTTGCAAATGCAAGACAGTGAAGTCCGAATACATTGAAAAGTTTCTGTGAAATAAAAAGCAGTGATAGGTGTGAAGGTGTTTACAACTTAAATAAAATTACAAATTTGGGAATTACTTCAGCCTCTTCAACCTCTGGGTGGTGACTTTCAAGGACTGTGGGTCAAGCCATTTTTATGTATCTGTAAGTGTCCCCCATATGGGAAAATCCAGTGTAGCACAAACTATTTAAAGGACAATAGCCTCTTTTTCCCCAAATTAAAACAAAACAAAACAGAAACAAACCAAAACCAAATAAGCAAACAAACATGAAAAAACCACCTGGGGTACAGAGTGAGCAGACTGCGAACCAGTGATTTTCTCAGACCATTGCACTACTCAAACATTTATTTACCTCTGAAGAAGAGCTGACTTTCTTTCAAATTTACTTTCTCTGGTTTTCTAATCAGTCCCTTGCAGACAAGAATGGAAGAACAGTTCTGTAATAAAAAGACGTAAGTATCTATATTTTCTCTCTTGCTGCATGAGGACAATGAAGATTGATGGTCTGAATCCCAGTCCTGCATGTGTACCACACCAATCAGCTATGGCAAGCAAGCAGATGGTATGT
Organism: Ara ararauna; assembly: GCA_028858755.1. Classification (NCBI taxonomy): domain Eukaryota; kingdom Metazoa; phylum Chordata; class Aves; order Psittaciformes; family Psittacidae; genus Ara; species Ara ararauna. Next base: position 28,625,615 of record CM054380.1, read on the forward strand.
GATTAAACCAGTTCATTGCTCTCCTAACCTTGCTTAATGGTTAATTTGGCACTAATTGCAGATTGCATGAATAGAGCTCATTTATGATTCAAGTGGCAAATGATTTGTCAGGTTCAAAACTCAATTTCAGCCAATTGTACCTTCCTCTTTATGTTTGTATTCAGGAGTTATAAAGTCTGTTCCTCAAAACCTAAATCAAACAGACAGCATTCTTGTGAGGAATAAATGTCCTGAGTTTGCAGAACACCCTATCCATCCACCAAAGTTCTCGATTCATGTGCATTTTCAGTTTGAATTTTATAATTAAAAAAAAAAGTTGTTTAATGATAAGGTCCAAAAATTAAGTTGGAAAAAAGCTCTTACTATGTATGTATTTTTTGTAATAACACTAAATAATTTTTCTAGCATGGGGCAAGCAAAAGCCTACAGTGACACATACAATTCCATTTCTCTAACAGCTGTGCTTGTTGCAGTACAGGTTGGGTTTTATTGGAAGTCCAAAAAGATATTCTGGGAAGGAGTTTTGCTTTCCATGCTTTCTGAATTTTCACTTTCAAAGCACATACTCATGTAGCAGTTCAAACAAAACGCATGAAAGAAGCAGCTTATAGTTATATGAATGCATTGCTAATGATGACTAGCTGATTAAGGACCATGATTTTTTCAAATTCATTTGACTCCTACCTCTTTGTGTTTTGATCTTAAGCTACCACCAAGCTGCCAATGTATTTATAATCAAATACCAACACTGCACAATCCTAGAGCAAGAAAGATTCTTAATCTATTCTATCAAGGATTTTGCAAACATTAATGCTTCCAGATTAACCATGCATTGTCTTGTGTGTTGTAATATAAACAAACAAACAAAAAAAAGGCTTGAATTATTGTTCAGAAGTAAAATCTCAGAGACACAAATCAGTGTGCAAGCATACATGCAGTTATATCATAGAGGAAAGTGTGTGTGCAAATAATAATACACCAACAGCCTTAATTTCTGCCAGTGCAACAAAGATTCAGACCTGGAGTGGAAAGATAAAAGAAGACCTGTTTGTCCACCAATAGCTGTAAACCAGATTTGTACCAAAATTCATAAGACACCTTGTCAACAATATGTATCTTCACTGCACTCAGAGGAAAAGAAATCTGAATTCAGAGGGAACTTTATCCTCACATGAAAGAGGAAAACGCACTCACATATTCCCTAACACTTCACATATGAGCCCTAAGAAAGAAAAAGGATGCTAGATTGTTCTTCAAAAAAGCAACATTTCCATATATACATAAACACTACATGAACTTTTCTGTTATGGGAAAATGTTACCTTCTACAAAAAAACAAATCTCTCCCTCCCGTCTCTCCATATATACACATGTATATTTCCATGCTTCTCCTTCCATCTTGTGATAGCCCAGATAGTTTCCACATAGCCTACTAGTTACTGCCGATCTCAGGTAGGACTGGGTTTTATGAGGTATTTGTTTCTAGATCAACCCTTGTCCAAGTGGATGCCCCTCCAGGCCCACTGCAGCATACATGAATTGAAGTGATAGAACACATGAGCTCTGTACAAATAAGGAGTCTTCAGAATTTTTCATGGAAGAACAATAAAAATTTAAAATACTTCACATTATAGGGGCATCTCAAAACCTACTCCCAACTATCGGGCACAGAAAGTGAAATGAAAAATGATGGATCATGCCACAAGAGACTTGCAAAGTCAATCTAATTGCAAAAACAATGCCGTGTGGATGGAACAGATCTGGAAGAGAAAAAGGACATACCAGATAACAATAAGTCAGCAATTAATTAAGAAACATTAGAGTATACAAGCTGCTCAGTCATTATCAAATTTTCCTGTTAGCCTAAGAATAGTAAATTTTCATAAAGCATATTAAATGCTATTTTCCTTCATCATTTTAAGATTATGTAGCTGTTCACCTTGTTAGCATGTTACAAAAGGCATCAACGAGCCCTTTGTGACAAAAGGACTAGGTTTGTTGCCACTGCAGAAAAGCCATATTTTACAGATTAATTTGGAAAGCTGCATAGTGGCTGCAGATGTGTATAACATTTGTTAAAGCTGACATAATGAATGGACTTACATAAATCTGTGTTTCTAATGCTGACTTCTAAATAGTAACATTGCATGTTATTATTACAGTGATGCTTAATTCACTTTCATATCCATATCATGAAAGAAATGCAGTTTACCTATTGTTCACAAGTTAATTTTGCTGTGTTTTCTGGCTATAGATTACTTACTTTTTCATCAATGTTAGATAATATTTTCTTGGGATAGAGAGTGCTTCATTACAAGAAACACAAGGAAATAAATGTGCAAGATACAGGTTTAGAGTATAATTCAAAGTATACTAGTTTTTTCTGTGAGTGGAATAAAAATTTAGATTACTTTGAAGGTGAGATCCCCTTTCAATTCAATCTAGATAAAATCTGATTTATACATCACATTAGTAAGGGTACCACAAAGAAACTGTTTATGTTTACAACTACGGCTTTCTGTTGAGCTCTAGTCCTTTTTTCAGTGGGTTTGTTAACACAAACCTGAGAGGCTTTTTATACCATGCAGGATCTCCATCATCTTTGGAAACAAGAAAGTAATGATATCTACCTTGCCAATAAATGAAGCTGAAGAAGTGACCCTGTAAAGACACAGATAATGTATAGTATGCTCAGGAAAACGTGTGATCATTTCAATCAACCTGAAAACCAACAACAGAGGGAGCTGAAGTGTGTCAAAGCTTTTTCCAAAGGATTAACTGAAACATCTGTCTGAATTCCCTCACATAGACAGAACTATTTGATAACTAACTAGTAAAAATAGTCAAACTAACTGGTAAATATGTCAAGGTGTTTATTCTGCAGTTGTAACATTGGCAAGGTTTAAATTCAGTAAGTGGAGACAAAAATCTAATTGGATTACCACTCAGCACATCAAAAGTGGCACAGAACTGAAGTTTTTGAATCTGTTTCCTGAGATGAACTTAAGATTTATTCATTTCCACAGCAAAGCCAATGTAAAAAAGATTAAAAATTTCAGTGGAGAGGTAGGTCGCAGGGACAAATCCTTTGCAAAAAAACAGTATTTAATCTTTATTTTTTTTTTAAATAGAAATTGTTTACTTACTTAAAAATTGCTTGCTTCCTTTGCTTGTATTGTTGTATGACAAAACAATGAATAAATCAAAGATGTCTCTCATGCTATCTCTGTTCCTCTGTACTGTAATCCTTTAAACTCAGCCTGCCAGATGTCACATATATTCTTTAAGCTCAGAAAGCAACAGCGGGGGGAGGGCAGGCAAGAGATGAGGGTATGTTTCGATAGATGGTCAGAATGTATATATCTCATGGCTATAGAGTCACAGAAGTATCTTTCTCCTCACCCCCAGTGGCTGAGTGTTTTTAAGTTGGGAAAAAACACAAAACATGTTATAAGGAAGAACCATATATATTCACTCTGATTTCCACTGGAGTTTTCTGGAGAGACACACACAAATTCCTTTTGGATTTTCTCTCTACAAGGATTCATGCAGTTAAATTTGACTGAAACAAATCTTCAAGAAGACTCAATTTCAAAATCACATGGCTGTATAATTGCAGGTATTGCAATCTTCATTTATTCACATAAACAAGTTACAGTAGAAATCATTTCTCTTATGCTTAGGCAAGCAACAGTGAACTGATCAGAATTTGAAGATCACTTGCATATTTTGAAGTTTAACCCAAGAATCAATGTCAGCACAAGGCCTACATAGCTCTTAAACCCCACTATTGCCTATATAAGGACCATCTCTTATGTAAGGTAATAGTACTTTTGTTCTATATTCCCTTTTTTACATGAAGGGCCACTTAAAAAATGACTGAAGAGGAAACTGAAAAAATGGCATTTTAAAGCTAAAGGACTCTACCTAAGAATTAAATGATATGTAAACAACTGTTAGCATCTAAAAATTATACCATTCCTAATCTATCCTCAAAATGGACTGAATTCTTCAGGCTAAGTATGAAGTGTTCAGTTTTCAATCTAGGTTCTGTCAGTCAAGCCTTTTTCCATTTCACTGGTAAAAATTTATTACTGGAATTCAGTAATAGTACCACTAAAGTAGAAATTCTTTAAAAATGAATATTTTACCAAGATTGAGGTGTCTATTTATATCAAATTCAATCATTATGCTCAGGATACTTCCACTTTGAACTCCAGCTCCATTACTAAACATTATCTATTCATCTGGTTTATTCTCATATTGTTCCTAAACTCAGTGTAGGAAAGGAGTGACAAGCGCTGAACCGTTGGCTTATTATAATCCTGTTGATTTATTTGATGGACTCTGAAGCAGATATTGTAAATGCTAACCTCTGACTATTTTTAAATTCCATTTGTGCTGAAAAGCAATGATGTGGATTTGGAATTCCAAAATACTTACAGGTCTTTTTTTAATTCCACTTTTACCCACTTACTTGACTTGCACTTCCTTTTCTCTGACATGTATCCAATGACACACAAAAACTTTAAATTTACAAAACTAGGAAATCTTGTGGCTCTTGGAAAAGAAAATCCTGCTATTTCCCCAATAACTACTTTGGTTCAAAAGCTTTTGAATTGGCAAAATTAAAGACTTACTCTCCTGGTTACTTACAGGAACCTTTGAAATTATGTAGCACAATGGATCTTCTGTGAGGTGCATCTTTTTCTTCTCCCACTTAAATTTTGCAGTATTGTTTTCTCAAACCCAAATTCTTCAACACTGTGAAATATGCAGTAATTGAATAGTCAATGTTCAGTAACAGTATAATAAAGCCATCTCACAGGTTCACACCATTAACTAAAGCTTCCTCTCCCCTCCCTTCCCTATTTTTTTCTGTGGTAAACCAAAAATGTCTAATGTTCCCACTTTTACATTTTTAATTTATAAATTAAGATTTGATGCTAGAAGTTTAAAAACCAAGTCTTATTCCTCAGAGACACATGCCCAGTGTCCATCAAAAGTAATCTTTTCCTCTGAAGGAAATCATAGTTACACCATTTTTTGCTTAAATGGTTTGATCCTCTATGTTGTAGTAATTTTACTGCTTCAGAATTTTTGTATTTTTCAGAATAATGCAAATACAGAGATTATAATTTATAAAATTAATAGTATATCCATTTGAAGAAAACCATTTAGGGAAATTTCAATCATTATCAGAAAGAAACAAATACATTCTGCAATCAAACTTTAAACACATATTAACATTTCTAAATCCTTTTTCGCTATTTGTAATCAAGCTCCATTTTTTTTCCTTCTATCACTTAAAAGCTATGAAAATATTAAACAATATTATCCAACCAATTGTTTGCATTTAACTGTAGTGTGTTCCCAAAATGAGTCAATGCCTGCTGAAAATTTAATTATGTGGGGAGGTTTCACAGCGTCATTGCTAACTCGAATATTCCAGTTTAGTACCGATTTTAGTTTTAAATGTAATTGACTGTATTCCTGTCATACATATTGTTGCAAGCAATGATATTTTGCTCATGGCAGGTGATGATATAGCACATTTTGAGCAACAACAACCTCAGCTACATAACCTTGTTCTCCCACAGGTCTTATTTTGAGAAACACATAGATGAGCATACAAAACAGTCTTCATTCCAGTTACCCTTCAATTTTTTTAGGTGACTGTGCAAAATCTGTCAAAAATGGGGTTTTGTGAAACACTAATTTTCCCTATCTGTTGTAGGACTGAGATCAACACTTTTTACAACTATAAGATTGTCATTCCTGACTGATACTGAAGTACTGACTGGCTCTGAATCTACAATATATTTTGAAAAGGTACAGAGAATGTCACTAAGACGTCAGTAATAATTGTTGTGTGGTATGACTGTGGAAAAGAGTAAAAAAACCACAGAGGAAAAAAATCATGCAGATACAGTAGTATGTATAATATTATGTAATATTTTTATATATTGTATTGCATATACTATATATATTACATTTTATATAATATTAGAGACCCATTAATGTTCTTTCCTCCTCCTGTGCTATAGCAAGCTGGTTCACTTTCATTAATTCTTATCAAAATTTGTAAGAAAATTACGGTAAGTCCTGAGAGATGATTCCCAGGTTCAGAGAGTTAAACAGGAGTGTTAGCTATGATACATGGTTTGCTCCTAAAAATATCATTTAAAGGTTTTATGTCAGAATGGGTCCTAACTGTGCACAACTAGAACTTTAAAAAGCTTCCAGCCCTCTAGAATTGCAATTTTGCAAATGCAGACCCCTACCTGACACACAACAAAAAAGAACTTGTTTTGACTAATAAGAATTAATTTATTGGAAGTTAATGGAACCATTTTATTTGGAGATTTATTTGTTTCATGTAAAAAGGTGAGTTTAACTTCAGATTAAGGTTGATAATTTGTAATTTTGTGTTCAGATTGACCAAAAATGAAGAGGAAAGTAGTAAAGAAAGACAGAGTAAACATTTTAAATTTCTGCAGCTACCATCAAAAAGGATACATAAGGCTTAAGTTTGATAGCTCTAGTGTCCTTTTGTTTAGTCCTCCACAGAAGAGCCAGAATAGAATCAATGCATAAATCAGCAAAGAAAACAATACACCTCACAGTAACCTCCACTTCAGATGCTCAGTTGATTTCAAAAGACTGCATACTGTGAAAATTGATACTTCCAAAGAAATGCACTCATGCAAGCAGTCCCACTGTATATGTCAGTGGTAAATAAAAAAAAGAATTTCAGTTTTAAAAAGCTGGGAGGGGACGACAAACTAAAATCCCCACACTAATGGTTTCTAACAATGTTTTCCTTCAAATATACCTAGAAGTTAACAAAAAAATGAGGATTTTTGCAACAAGTGAAGCTCAAAAAGACTGCCAATACAGTCAGAACTGATCTCTATTAAATGAAATGAAGATTGGTCTGGCTGTGCCCTATTCATTCTGTGTTTCCTGCCTCCAACCTGCTGTCTTTTTTGTAACAGTCACAAGCCTTTAATCTTACACAACAGTCAGTATGTAACTGCTGGAATGGCTGTGGCTTTAAGCACACAGACAAGTGAAACACGCTTCATGCAGCATGAAGTGCTCTAGAAGGAGCTCAGGGAGGTATTGTGCATGACTGAAATACAAGTCCTTCCTTCTTCTCGACTTTCTGGCAGAGGCATAGGTTTAAACGGGACTATATTTGTAACCAACTGTCATTCTTGCATCAAGCCAGATGCCTACTTTTCCCCTGATATTTGCCAACTTGCAGACATAGCCCACACAGCAGGTATGCCCACTTTGCAAAGCAAAGGTCTGAGCTTTTTCTAAGGTTCAGATTCTTCTTGTTTACATTCTCTCATGTATAAGTAAACTAAATCCAGCAAAAATACGTTACAAGCTTACATATAATCAGACACCAAATCAAAACTGTTTTAAGAACCTAAAGGATGACTGATGCCTGACCTGCAACTTGGCTTGGTCAGTAAATGTGATCAGAGAGTATGAAGACCACAGGCATTTTTCTGTTTAACTTGCCCTTGACCTTGCAGCTCATCATCATAGCATTTGCTTTTCACAGAATTCTACAATCCTACAATGGTTTGGGATGGAAGGGACCTTAAAGCTCACCCAGAGGCAACCCCCTGCCATGGGCAGGGACACCTTTCACTAGACCAGGTTGCTCCAAGCCCCGTCCAACCTGGCTTTGAACACTGTCAGGGATGGGCGAGCCACAGCTTCTCTGGGCAACCTGTGCCAGGGCTTCATCACCCTCACAGGGAAGGACTTCTTACTAATACCTAATCTAACTTTATTCTCTTTTAGCTTAAAGCCATTCCCCCTTGTCCTGTCACTACAAGCCCTTTGAACTAAATGTTTTTTTATTGAAATAGTGGGAAATTTTGTGATGAAATATTTTTAATGACATTGTGTTAATTTTCAAAAACTGCCACTTTTTTGATGAGCATTCGGCATTAAAGTGTGTGGGTCAGATTAGGATCTGGAATCTTACTTGCATAGCCTGACCTCAAATCAATTAGTTTGCATACATATTTTACAGTCTAATTTGAATTTTTTAAAAATACATCATTAAATGTTTACTTGGACACAGAAAAGCTTGTATTTTTTCTTCCTGATATGAATAAGTGCTCATACCTTGGCAATATTTGCATACTGAGGCTTGTTCATACTGATTAATTGGAAAAATCTGTTTAAAGAGCCTATTTTCTCACACTCTTTTATTCTCACATTTTTCAAGCAAGAAATTCTTAGAAATCTTGGAAAAGAATCCAAACCCACCATTTCTTATCTAACTCTAAGTCTCCATTACAATGTACCATATCTCCTATGTTTTACCTCTGATTTATGAAAACTAAATCTGTTTCTTGGTGTTCCAGTAGGCTCTGTCAAATACAAGGGTATTTGTGATTATGTGCCAATTGATGGAGTTGTTGTAGCTACAGCCCAACAACGCTGAGACAAAGTGCTGTGCAACTGTGTGATTACGGAGCCAAATTCTCATGCTGCTGACAGCAGAAACTTCAACAGAAATGTCTAATATCTGGCAATATTAGAACTCATGGCCAAAAAAAGCTATAGAAAGAGAATACCATGCAGAATGCAATAGCAAATAGGAAAAAAATCATCCTCTCTACTAAAGAATAAGCACCAAAAAATTGGCCTTTGATGCTGAGAGTTTCCCAGTAATACTCTCTCTAATACTGAGTACAGATATATGGGTCAGGTCTGATCATTTCTTCTTTATATGAATACGAAAAAAACCCACAGTTTCACACTGTGTAAAATTATACTCAAGCTTCACAAGTGATATGGAAGATATACAATCAGTGGACTATTAAACGATGCAAATATGAAATTAGACAATCAAAGATTATGCTGTAATGGGTCCCAGATGCAGCAATCAGATTAGACACAATTTCATAAACTGTGGAAGGCTATGTAAAGCACAAGAATAGACTACTTTTCAGATATAATGCATTTGATTTCATTCACAAAAGTAAAAAATCCAGCTCTTTCTGACTACTGATAGCAAAAACACGTCTCAGTATTCTTTTGTTATCTATTGGACTTTTTTGATGTTTATGAAGAATTCATAGAATCGTAGAATGGGTTGGGTTTGGAAGGACCTTAAGATCTCCTAGTTCCTACCTTTCTGCCATGGGCAGGGATGCCTCATCTTAGACGATGTTGCCCAAGGCTTTGTCTTCTCTGAATACAATTCTGGATTAAAACCTCAGAATCCCAAAATATTGTAAGTATATGGATTCTATTACATGAAAAACAACGCGACTAATTTTCCTTGGCATAATTTGGAAACAGCAAGTCCCAAAGTTAATTTTTTCCTCAGACATAATGCAATCATAGTTAATAGCTAACCAAGATTCTTGGACAAGTTATCACAATAGATAGGTATCTAATATAACCGGGAAGGTTGAACTATTTGAATGATTCTTGCTGAAATAATAATTAAAAATAAAACAAAAAAAAACCAAATCAAAACCACGTAGAGTTACTCACCTTGTAGCTAAGAAAATGGCAACTAAAGGAAACACTAATACTCATTACAGTGAATTACACAGAAAAACCCACAGGTACAATGCCTGTACAGCAGCACTCAAATATGACCCTATTGTGAGGAACATATCATGAGTATAATACTCCTCAAAGGCTGTTGATCACGTTTTCTTGATCACTATCAGAGACTTTACACTGAGCTGTCTAAAAGGTTTCCTCTTCCATTCACAGCATAATAGAAGTAACTGAAACAGTGGATGCAATTCACCAGAATAAACTGTTTCGGAAAGTCAGACAGAAAGACTCTTCCAGGGAACTATGACTAAAGAAAGCACATTTGAAAATTTGAAGAAATGCAGCTCTACTGGTTTGTTATCCACAATGAAATTCAAGTCAGGTGCTCATAATTTTCCCTAGAAAATTCACTAGAAAAAGTGGACTCATAGAAAGAAGATTGATTTTATTATTTGTCCTGCTGACAGAAAAATTGTTTTCATTCTTCAAAACCATCAGGCAGGCAGGCAGAAAACCTTAAAAAATATGCATTTGATTTTTTTAATAATCCAACTATTTTACACCCATATAGAACCATGTTCTGTACTTAAAAGCTGTGGTCTGATTGTCTATTCTTTAACATGGAAGATAATCAGGCTAAACTATTACAGTGAAAATTTCACTCTTCCCTTAAAATTAATTTGACCAATGGTTTGGATTCCTCAATATTTTATGTAGGTCTTGCAGAATACACTAGTACAAGAAGTCATTAAGTGTGATGATGTTTCTTGCATTTCCTATAACATTAGGAAATAATTTTTTATGATATGAAATCATTAGTTTGGAAGGAATCTAAAGAGTTCATGTAGTCCAACCCCCTGCTCAAAGCTAGATGAGACCAGGCCGGATTGCCTCAGGCTTTGTCCAGATAGGTCTTGAAAATCTCCATGAAAACAGATTCTACAGCACCACTGGAAAACCTGTTCCAATGGTTAATTATCCCATAATGGATTTTTTCCCATATACCTAATCCAAGACATTCCTGCTTCCACCTACCAATACTGTCTCATTCTCCCACCACCATACATCTCATCTAAGAACCCAGATCCATTTTCTTGGTAACTTCTTAGGTATGGAATTCTCATTTTTCTTTGAACAGATGCGAAATTTCTATTTGCTCAGACTGCAAACAGTACGAGTAGCAACGCCTATAAATGGGAAATATCACATTGCATTGCATTTTACGTTCCTACCCACTGATATGCCTAAATATTTTTCACAATAATATTTATATTTTAGAAATATTTTTAAAGATACAGGATTTTTTAAAAATAAAGATGGGGAGGGTCAGCAACTTATGATTTAGTTTGAATGACAGATCACAACTCAAGACCAGGAGTTAAACTACTTTCAGTTTTCTCATTAGATGTTCCCCTACCTGGTATCACCATTCCTACTCTGACCACAGAACCAGTAGCAGTGAAGAAGGAAAATATTTCTTTAAATAACAAGCCAAAACCCTGGCAAAGCCTTGGCTTAAATAATGACCCGGTAATTAACAAGACAGACAAACTATATAAGAAATAGCAGACAGATGGGCTTCTGAAAGGAACTTTCAGAATCATTGTCAGCCATGAGAGAAGGCTCATCTCATAGCATGCATTCTAGGAAAACTCCTTTTTCCATTATATTGTAAAGAACATCTCACAAGCATTACTTCTGGAGCAGCAGAGTGTCTCAGAAGCAGATGCAAGTTTTGCCATCACTGGATACTGTGCTGCTGCTTTACTATTTACATACTTAGAAATTCAGTGTACTCACATTCCCCTGGCCAATTTGTTTGAGTTTATTGATTATTTTTACATTAATATTTTCTACTTGTTTTAATGACAGAAAAGCATACTTGAGCCTGCAGGTAAAACTGAATCAATTTTTTTGTCAGAGCTTTGATAAAGGCCTGGTTCTTTAGCAACTATTAGATAACTAAGAGGTTGCAGCAATAGTTTGCAATGGCTTTTGTCAATTCTTGCTAACTTATTTTCATATGAAAACCATAAATCATGGGCAACCCACATTGCTAGTGACATTTGAGGACAGACTGTAAAGTTCTAAGGCTGTTTTGACGAAAAGACAAAGAAAATACGCTCCATTAATAAAAAAGTAAAAGAAAAATCTTTCTGGTTTATAATTGGATTCCACATCCAATGTGCATTTTCATTTCATGCATCTTCCTTTATATTTTCCCACTATAATGAAACTGAATCTACTTTGTTCACATCAAACACGAGCAGACCGAGATTGAAGAAACAGCATGTCTTGGTTTATCACCCCATACTCTTTCAAGTCTTTTCTTAGTTATTGCGTCCCAGCTCCTGTGAAACTGGTGAATTTCTACCCTTAATAAAGGAGGGACAATGGATCATTTTGGTACGCCTCTGTAGGCTCTGTGAGATAGTAAGATGTGAGCCAGCACAGGAGCAAGCACAGGATTGACAAATGCAAGAACACATGGATCTTCAAGAATAATGGGAACTGCAAAGCTCTTTGGGGAAACTGATCCTTTTCCATTCTGGTACCTGTACAAATTGTCAGTGTTCTGGTGTTTTCTCAGTTCACTGATTGAGGGCAGCTTCTCCCTGGTGTAAACCATTGACTTTATTTCTTCATGTCATGAAGATAATTGCACATTCAATTAGCCATAGAATTGTGCATGTAACAGCTTGCAAATTTTTCTGCAGAAAGCCAGAAAAGTTCCACCAATGTCAGAGACATCATCAAGGGGATCCTTCTCATGGCAGATAGATCCACCCAATGCTCCTCTGCTACTGTTTACCAATTCAGGCGACAGCCTTCCCTTTTAGGAGCACTTTGGAACGAAAAACAATACACTGGGGCTCCCACAGAGCCAATTGCAATTTTAAAGAAACAAAAGAAAGCTTAATTATGTCACCTAGTTTACATTAATTGCCTCATGGCATCAGGAATGGCAAAGAACTGTCAAAAGCTCCATTCCTACTGTTCATTACAGGACTCGTTCGCAGCTTTTGAGAATTCTGAAGTCAGCTTTTGAATTAGAGTGTCCAGCTTCCCATGAACCTTACAATTAAACCAAACCTAGAGGAGGAACAAATTCAAGTGTTTTCATTCTTAGGCCATGTATGATATTTTCATACATTGTCCCACAATGCATCCAAATTTTCATCAGATTTTGGGTTATCCCAAAATAAGATTTGTTTGCAACCAAAACCAGATATAGCTGTTAAATAACTCTGCTTCTTCAGTCTTTTCAGATAAAGAGGCTCAAATAATTTTTGTAGTAATCTTGAAGAAAGACATAAAGAAAGAATCACAATAGAGCAAAGCCTTTGGGGCTTTTCTATTTGTTTGCTTCTTCCTAAGAACATGCTTAACGATCCCTTGTTCAGTAAAGGACAGTACAGCCTCGGTTCAGGCAGAGTTCAAGTAGGAATATACAAGCTCTGGTAACTGAATTTGCTTGTTAAGAGGCACCATAAGCATAAAGTAACTGCCCATTCCTCTTTTTTCCTTTAAGCAAGCATGGAAATCAAGGTCAAACTCTCAGGAACAAATGTTCAGCTACTGCTAGTCCACAGTTCTCAGCCTCAAGACAAGTAAGCTGGCCTCCACAGCTGATGGTACCACTCCACAGCCTAGAAAATATGAAGAAACACAGCTCAACCATTAAAAAAAGGAGAAACTAACATTGTTACCTCCAAGCTTCCTAAGTCATACTGCGTACTTGCAGTCCTTCAAATTCAAACCTTTTCAATCAAAAGGAAACCCTAGTGAATTACTATTAATGATTGTAAAAGTACAAGTGATACACTGCCTGCCAAAGCAAAATGTTCTTGCACTAAAGAAAAATAAAGCTGCAATGAGATCTAAATATGCACAATTTACCTTGAAGAATTTCTAGAAAACTTAATGACCAATTTTTCCTCTGAGCTATAGCAGATTTCATGGGCTATTAAAGTTGCACATAGAGAGCAACTGGAGAAATACAAGTCAGAGTAATATCTCAGAGGAAATACCGCATTAAAAACAAAATTTGTCCAAGCCCTTACTTCCTAAGGCAAAGAAAATGACATTATTGTCAGAATTATAGTAAAGCAAACTACAAAATAATAAAACTAACCTGACTGGGAGACTGCCACTCTTCTGCCACAGCTGCAGTCAATGCTGCAAACTGAAGGTACTGCACACACTACTGTGAAAGTCTCTCAGCTCAGAAATTATTCTTCCTTCTGTCTGAAAGCCATCTGGAAGACCATGATCCAGTGACAAGAAACAAGCAGAGAGACTGTGCTACAACATATTCCTACTAACAGGGATCCTGCTGCCTCCTAAACCCCATTGTTATTTCCAGTCTAAATTTATTCATTTGCAGGTTTAGAACTATTTGTCCCTCAGCTGACACTGTACCTTAGGTCAAGCATTTTGCCATCCTGATACATGCTTCCCACTATGTTTATAAAGACACATCTCTTTAAGCCTTATTTTGCTAGGGTTTACAGAAGCAGTTTTCTTGGCCAACTTCTGTAATGCCACATTATATAGCACTGCCTCTGTTCCAGACAAGCAACACACAAACCAGCTCTAGTCCAACAACTGAAGCACAGAATCAGGCTCTATAACGCAAGAAAAGTTATAAAAAGGGTATGTTTATTACGGCGCCGGGTGCAAGGGGGATCACTCCTCCTAACATGCACACCAAGGGGTTAAGCAAGCAGATATTTATTACACACAAACATGCATATTAATTAGGTTCCCGAGACAGCAGCGGAGATATTACAATTAGTTTAGGTACTCATTATCATGAGTCTCCTCCCTTTTGGCACTTGTGCACTGCCCTCCTATTGTCATGGGCAGGGGTCTTCAAGATGAAGTAGTCTTCCTCATGTGGGCAGGGGTCTTCAAGATGAAGTAAGCAGTCTTCTTCATGATGTACTTTTCACCTTTGGCACAGTTGGATGCCCCAGTAATCACAAAACTAGCTGAAACCAGCCATATCTGTAAGTTTCTGATAGCTGGCAAAGATTTAGAACAGTGTGACCTTCGTACAAAATTTATTGCAAGCAGAACAAGATGGGCAGACAAGGAGTATCCTAGGCTAACAGATGTTCGGGAGTCACTGTCTCCAAACTAACTGATAATTAAAAGGAAGGTAAGAAATAATTCACTCATTAGAAGGATGGAAAGAAATAATTCACCCTTGTTAGTAAGACTACTAAATTCTGTTATCACACCACAGACTTTGAACATAAACATTGTTCTCTATCTTAGCCCTAAGTTAAGTTAAAAGTATCTTAATGCTATGTTTTCCAGGCACTTGCTTTCCTTATATCACAACCATTTCACATACTCATCTGAGCAATGCACATGCTCCAGCTTAACTTCATCTGAATCAGCTGACCTGTACCATACATACAATCTACCTGAGGTCTTACCAGTACAACATTACTAATTTCTCCTGTTCAATATACCTGAGCATCATGTTTGTCATTTTCACTGCCATAGCACTGCTGAAACATTATCATCTTGCAGCTTAGTATACTCATGTGTTGTTTCTCATCAGTCTACACCCTGCTGAACCTCCAGCTGACAGCAGAAATTCTTGCAATTAATCCCTAACTGCATGACCTTGCAATTTATTATTATATTTCATCCTAGTTTCTCTTAATCTCACTTAACTGGTTTCTCCTTTGAAATCTTTGAATCTTTGGCTTAAATTATGTTTTCAAGATTTAGGACATCAATGAATACACATACTATTTACAACAGGGTAAATAAATCCTAATACAATACTAAATACATTCCTGGAGACCTTCTAAGTAATATCTGATATAGTCTCCTTGCTTATAAAAGAGTCAAATTGAACAAGGTTATCGGTGACCTATTACAATCTGTTTTAAAAGCTTTTTGCTGTTGTTCCTTTATGTTTCTGCTTACTTTTTCAGTTCCTAAATTCACAATCCTTGCATGCTGTTAACCCATACTCATGGGTATACAGCTGTCCACATGCTTTATGTTATGTTGCTGGTTTTCTTTGTTCGCTTGTTGGATTTTTTTTATTATGGATGTTATGTACCGTACTCTACTGGTTTTATATATCTTGCCCAGAAACATGGGCAAGAAAGTAAAGGGAAAAGAAGGAAAAATTTCCATTTTCTCTCACACATACACAGATAATAGATAAATCTTGAAAGAAGAAATAATAACAAAACACAGATTTGCTTCATTGACAATGACTCCATTTAGTTGTGGTATCCTACAGTTCATTGCAGAGGAAAGGATATAATAAACTTTTTTACCTAAAACTTGCAGACATTTTTCTCAATTTATTTCCTATGATATGAAGTCTGTCATTTGCTTGAAAGGCAGAATCCAGTTATTCCCTAATTAAGAAAATACTTGTCTTAACTGGAAGGGGTCCAGACTCAAATAGTTGAATGTTCTTTTTTGCACTGTTAATAAAAAAGATTTCTTTATATTTTCAGGAAATAGCATTCATTATTTCTTCAGTATTTAACTCCTGGAAGATGACTGTTATATCAGACCTGGGTCGACTGAGTATTCGGCACAGTGTTACACTGGACTGTACTAGAGTACTTGAGTACTAGATTCGAACTATAGTCCCTATACACCTTTAATATTCCAATTTGCATACCTAGGAGTTACACTTTTGCAAAGATCCTTGAACAC
Source organism: Ara ararauna (assembly GCA_028858755.1). Lineage (NCBI taxonomy): Eukaryota > Metazoa > Chordata > Aves > Psittaciformes > Psittacidae > Ara > Ara ararauna. The sequence goes on from CM054380.1 coordinate 28,641,865, forward strand.
CATGCCAAGGCCAGACTTGCATATGTCTGATCTCACAGTGTGGGCTGGGAGTTATGTCTGTCTTGATATTAAAATTCTGACCTGCATACACCCACTGGAAAACAGGTATACCATGTCACCTGCATGGAAACCTGCACTTTTGGAATCCTGAGTCTCAACTGCTGCTTGTTGGGAATATGTAATTTCTTTCTAAAACTTGGTTTTATCCCCAAAGACTGGGACTTGAGAATATCTGGTAGATATCATTATTTAGAAGGCTTAAAAGCAAGGACTCCTCTCTTCCCCAATCTTATAGTACCCATGATAAATTTGTCTTCAGTTTCCTTATTAAGGGTTCCCAGATTATATAGGGATCAGTGTCTTAGAAAACTATATAATAACCTTCCACAGTTTCTGTTTTATGCTAAAAGGAGGTGAAAGGAAAGAAATTCATCAGATAAGAAAAAAAAAAAAAAAGTCAAAATTTGGAACAGCTAAATAGGTCATTCAAGTCTTATAATGATATCCAGTATCCAGGAGCAGGTGATGACATTGGTAGTCAGGAAGATAAATTGGGAATACAGAATGCCGGCATCTCTAGCACATGTGATGCTCTATGAGGTAACCCTTAAATACATTATCAAGTGTATGGAGGTGAAAATATGTATAAGAATATGCAGTACAACTCCACAGCCTTAAAATATCTGCATCTGAAGCCACTCAAATACAGTGGCTTAAATACTGCCTAGAATCCTTTAAATAGTCCTGAAGGTCCTCTCACTGTAGCAAAACCTCTTCTCTGATTTCACTTTTGCCTTAGCCAGTATTGGCTATTGGATCACTTCTGTTAGCCAGCCAAGGAACTCATTAAAAAGCTTCCTCTCTCACAGTCTGCAGAATGAAACTGATCAATTGTTTTCATTAGCAACTTTGCTCCAGTCACATAAGTATTGTGACACACTTCCTGCAACTTCATCTGAAGCCATAAAAAGGTTGTCTCTAATAAGAGAATGGTTGTGGACATTCAATGGAACTAACTTTTCTCAGCTGATTCCAAAAGTACCTACTGAACCTTCTATTTCTCTTTAACATGTTTAAGCCCAACAAATTGATAACTGGTGTCTGAAGTCTATCTCCTCACCTTTCCTGTACCCTCAGACGTCAGTTGTTAGTGTTCAGCGAGATATCTGCCTTGAGCATTTTACACTGATTAAATTATCCATGAGGATTCCATGGGCTGCAATGTACACATCAGCTCTCAGCTCTTCTTTCAAGACTGCATCTATAGCACTATCACATCATACATACTCTTTCCAGGTTATTTAGCAAAGGGCATATTATATAGCAGAAGTAGTTTTCTCTCTCAGTGCCTTGCCTACTCAGCTCTCTTGTGAAGATTTTATGTCTGCCACCTATGGAAACTGAAATTAGAAGCAAAAACCTCTGTTTGGAGCTACTAAATCATATGTGGCCAGCAACTGTAGAATTCACAGTATTTACAGACATGCAGAAATTTTAGCAGATAGATATATTGACAGTTTCTTTATGAAGTATCATTATCTAAAAGTAATTCAAATAGAAATTAGAATTCAAGAAGAGAAACATTTTTCTGACCATGTATGTTAATGATATGCAATAAAAAATTGATAAAATGTTACAGCAAACCAGAACAGCAAACCATGGACAAGACCAACAAAATAGGAGGCTGCAAAATTATAACCATTTAATGCTACTGAAATCTCCCTAGTTTTTGAGGACTGAAAGAAAGAATAAAGCCTAATACAAATCAGATATTCATTAACAATCTGCTTTACAACATTATATAGGAAAACAAGGAGTAGAAGTTGGAGTAAATATTACTCTTTTTTAAGGTTTACAAAATAGTAGAGATGAGTGAGGCTCCCTCTCTAGGACATGGAAAAGCTGCTTGAAGTGAGGAGGAATGCCCCTCAGCATCCAAGCTGTGCAATAAGGAGGTGGAAATGAGATGGAGAAAAGCACTCTGTATACTTTTGGGTACATCTTCTTTCCGCCTCCCAAACAAACAGTATTAGAAGTGGAAGGGCTGCAGTTTTCCTATCTACTTTCAGAGCAATTCTACATCTAAGACACCAGCAGGAATGATTATGCTTAATGTTCCATGTTTTCTTGAGCACCGTTTTTCATGCCTCTCATACACAGAGACAAGCAAAAAAGGCCCAAAATATGTCACTGTATTTAAAGACTGCTGTATTATCACCACTCCTACAGTGAGAGTTCTGAAACTTCTTTTTTGCACAGACCTAGATCTAGAAAGGACAAAGCATAGCAGGAATCTGGCCAGTAGCCAGAAGGCTTAAAGCGCAGTTTCATTTAGTTTGCTTGTCGCAATGCTGTAAAATCTGCTTTAGATGTGCAGTAACTTTTAGCAACGTGAACTTTTACTCAAGAACCACGAGATGGCACCCCAACAAGCCACAAAACCGCTTAATTGGCAGCAACTGCGCTCTTCCTCGTTTATATAATTAATAAAGAAATTGAGTAGGACTGTTTCTTCTTCAGGCAGTACTACACAGATTACAAGTGGATTTCTGCTCAGTGACTTTTCTATTCCTATAAAGTTCAGCAGACAGTGTTTATACTGCTCCATTTCAAAACAGCTGTCTAATACTGAAACAGACACAACATAAATCAATATTTTAAAAGGCCATCAGTGACTACAGGTATCCAATTTCAAGGTTATCTTAACCACATTTAGGAACCCGCATTTCACAGACTGGCTTGTTTCACTTGTCTGTATGACTCCTGCCCTGTTCCTTCCTCCCACACCACCATTCAATTTCTCTGCCTACCCCAGTGCCCTGCCTGGCATTCCGCATTCCCCCCGTCCCACGCAGACATGCCTGTCGAGTGGGCCTTCACTACCCAACACCTACCATGGATGTAGGTCAAGAGGGTCCCATGCCACTAATGAGGGGGGGCGGGTGGTGGTGGAAAGAGTTTCTCTGGTCCTTGGCAAGATGAGGGACTCCAGGATCCTAAAGGGAAAGTTAAACAGTATTTTCTGATGTCAGTATGGCCAAGACTCTGGCTGGAGGTTCCAGCCATCAAGCAGCTTTACTCTTCTGCCATAAGCAATTTTTCCATCTTCTGACATTATGCAGATACATGAGTATCTGCGTGACAGACTAATCAGCCAGTACATCTCACTGGAGCAGTCTGGTGCAGTGCATGCTGAGTCACACAACAAGGAAGGCTCCTGCTGTCTGTTAGGCCCTCACAGCTATTTTTTTAATTCCCTAATATAGTGCTTCTGGTCACTACAATTCACATCCCCTAGACCATCACAGTATTTCATGTTCCTGTTTCCTATCAAGAACAGTATCTCTAAGTTGTCCCTGCGGACTGGAGATGACTTGAAAGGATGATATTATAACATGGCACAAACTGCTTTGTGCACTCCACTACTCAGCCTCCAGTGATCACCAATAAAACAACATCAAATTAAGAATCCATTAACACAATACCTAAAATAAAACACCTCCAAATAAGCTTTCTAAACCTACATTTGTCTGAATAAATACAGGGCCTGTGCATTGCAACCCAAAATGTGTTCAGCCCTTGGTAGGCAAAAGGTTCCAATACTCTGAATTAATTAAGAGTGATTTTCTGACTCCTATCACATTGCACTTTTGTTCAATTCAGCGTATTTAAGGTGCTCAGACATTTATGGTTCAATATCTCTTACTCATTTTGGAAAACTAATAATTTATACAATTATAAAATTATGCAAATATTTATGCAAATTAATAACCTATACAAATAACCTAAAGTTAATACTCCAGCTCAAGCCCAAACCTGCCAATTTTGTATTTACTTTATTTATGAATAAAGCCTCTGGTTTTAATTATAATTGTCTGGAAAAATGCACCTTCATCAGGAATTTAGCCAAATATGGTGCTTGGGGTTTTGTTTCATCATTCTCCTAATATAACCTAAGAAATGAGATTTGTTTTTTGAACAGAGCTATATACTGGGCTGGTACCTGTAAAGCTTTTTCTTTAAGGTTCAGATGTGTTTCCTCATTAAAGCTTTGCAATACCAATTTCTGCAGTAGTTTCATGAAGCTTCTTTGCAAATTGGCAATCTGATCGCAAACTCCTACAGCTCACAGAGCAACTTCAACACTATACCCCGTGCAATAACAGCCCCATGCCCTAGAATAAAGATTCCAGAGGACGGCTGAGAAAATTCCTTAAAAAAGTATTTAGAATTCCTAAAAGCAGTGACCACTGTAGATACAGCAGGTCAAATAAAATGCGAAAATCACAGCTGGAAGTGGCTATGGCCGTATGCATTCTTCTAAACCTATTATTCTTAAGCAATTAAAAATTACTGTATTTCCAAAAAGAATATGGGTCAGACATCTTCAGCTTTATTTAGTAACCCAAACAAGATGGGCTTTTCATCCATTTTCCAAGTGTAATGAATTGTTCTGCATCAACTTTATTGTGGTATCAGTACACACTGTCAGCAACATTCAAATAAGCCTTAAGTAGCAAGCTGTGGTTTGAAAACAACTAGCCAGTGCTGTTGTCCATAAGTGAATAAGGCATAATCCTGCCAAACTTAATGTTTCAGAAGAAACACACAATTTTTTCTGTTAGATATAAGGAAGAAGTTCTTTACTGTGAGCACTGAAACAGGTTGCTCAAAAAAGTGGTAAATGCTCCATCCCTGGGAGTGTTCAAGGCCAGGTTGGACAGAGTCTTGGGGGACATGTCTGGTGTGAAGCATCCCTGCCCATGGCAGGGGGTTGGAACTAAATGATGTTAAGGTCATTTCGAACCCAAACCATTCTATAATTCAATGATTCTACCCTAAATTCACCTTCCTAAAATTCACTTTAAACAAATGCTTTCCCAGCTTCTTAACATGGTTACAGAACATAATGGGAATACTGATGAGTTTTTAAAATGCCTGAAACATTATCTGTCTGCATTTCCAGGTTTAACAAAATATGAACATGACAGAGCAGTGAAACAACCTACATAGGAAAAAAAAAATGCACTCATTCGTCACACAAAGTCCTAATGGCAGCCTTTGGCCTTTGGATTCAAGCCATTATTTAATATTTGGGTGTTGAAGTATTATTTGCATAGAAGTTTCTAAAAATTATATATTGTTATTCACAGAATCTGTGTACATTTGTTGCAAAGACCATCAAGAAAGAAAAGCAGAAGGATTCTTAGCTCAGCAATTATCAGGTTTGCCACTCAGCAGTTTGTGTCAATGAAGTATCTCAGCTTTCCCTCAAGCAATTACCTTTAGGAAGCGTATGCAGTACCAAAGCCCTCAAATGCAGTTATATTTGATCTGGACTTTCAAATGAATACTTAGATATTACTATTTGGTTTTCATTTTGGTTTGGATTTCAAAATTCAGTCAGCTCTGATTAATATGGATTTAAAAGGTAATGTTCAGGTAAGTGCCTCTTTAGCAACCTAAATCACTGTTCTCCAAAACAGAAATTAAAAAAAAAAAAAATCCTTTTTTTCCAAAGATTTACCACTTCATAGGTAGATACCAAATGGCACAAATTTATTGAAAACTTACTCTACAAAGATTATTTCAATGAAGCAGGGGGTATCTAAGGTCCCTTGCAACCCAAACCATTCTATGATTCATTGGATTTCCTGTCAGCTTTCTCATCTGACTGCCCAGAAGCCTCTCAAGCTGGGCTGCTGAGGATGTTACATTTCCAAGGCTGGGGAACCCAATGCTTCCAGTATTTGCAAGCTGCTCAAGCAGTCTATGCATGTGCTCTGGCTTCAACTGACAGTGACTTGAAAGAATATAACCTGAAGCAACTCCACGATGAAAAGACCTCCTTTCTATGAAGCATTCCAAACTGCGTGAAACAGATCTGGGCAATAGATCTGTCTCTACTCTATGCAAGACCAGCTAAACCAAACCATAAGGAATCCTATCAGATGCAGAGACCCCTGTTTCTAGTTTCTTCAACTCGTATCCTAATAGAAACACCTCTGCACTTTGCCTGTATGCTGTTGACAGTGAATCTCATACAGACCCAAGAACTTCTCTCATAACAAAAAGGAAACCCTAGCTGGTTACGCATTAGTGGACTATATGACTAAATATATTGTACATCACATCTCTCCCTTGCTTTGTCAACTTTTTTCTAATATAACTAATCTATTTCGTTAAGTCTATTAAGCTGCTTTCTCGCCCTTGTTGAAAAACACTAGTCGTATCCAGAAAGCTTAAAATAACAGTAGCGCTCCAGGACAATCACAGGATCAAAACTGCTACTAATGTACATATAGAGAAGCTATTCATAGGAAAAATATCCTAACAGATACCACTGGAGTTATCAAATGGTCTTATATAAGAAGACAAGATCACACTGTGGTTTTGCAAGAGCAAACAGCTGAAGGTTGTAAGAATCTCATCACTAAAGAGGGTAAGAAAATGCAGCTGGTTTATGTTCAGAAATGCAGCATAACAATCACCCAGGAATTAGTTTATATCATGCAAGACAAAAAAACTATAGGAAAAATAACTGAAGGACAATAACAAAAGCATCTGTGTTGTTCCTTGCACTGCTCTGTGATTGGGACGTCGTCAGGGTCCAACTGGAAAAAACCCCAGTGCTGGACCCTGTTTCAGTTTGTGATTCCAAGAGTGAAATTAAGATGCAAATGAGGTCAAGTACTGTGATCGATTAGTAAGTTCATTACAAATTATAAAAAACGATTGTTATAAAAAAGGGAAATTATTGTAATAAACAGGGCAGCAATAGGACAGATTGGAAAAAAGGTAGAAAATGAAGCAAGGATACAAGGTGCAGAGAGAGAGAGTCACCACTGTGGACCCAGCAGTGTCCCGGGGATCCGTCGTCATCATCATCGGTGGTGGGAGTTCTTCATGGTTCATAGTTGGTATCAGAGCAGAGTGTCTCCCAGGAGTCCGTCGGAGGTGGGTGTCCTCATGTAGGTGTCCTTCTGGAGTCATCCCCTTGAAGGTACCCCATGGAGTATGTCTTGTGGAGTTGCCCTCATGGCAATGTCTCATAGAGGCTGTCCCTCAGGGTTTGTAATAGTCGTCGGAGGGGTGTCGTCACAGAGGTGTCCTCCTGGAGTCATCCTCATGGCAATGGCTCCCTGGTTAAGTGCCTCTTGGTGATTACCTTTTCCCCCTTTTATAATGAGTTGGGGGGAGTACCCTGTTCTTCATGTCATGTATTACATGTTCCTGGTGGACCAATTTCCCTTGTCTTGCAGCCAGCTCTTGGAATAATGATACACAGGTGTCTGCAGAAGTTCTTGGAATAATGGGTAGCAATTCCTCACACCAATCTTTAAGAGTATTAGCTCTTCCCCACTCATCCCTCAGGCAATGGATAGTGGAGTCGCAGTTCAGCTCCTCACGCCCTTCTCCCAGGCCATGGATATTGGAGTCTTATCTCAATTCCTTTCACCTGTCTCTGAGACAAAGATAGGTGGATTTCCATCTCAGCTTCTCAGACCAGTCTTTGAGACAATGGACAGTGGAGTCTGATTTCAGATCAGTCTCTCACAGATGTAGAAGGCTGCTCCAAGTAATGGACATATGTACCTCAAAAGCTTTCAAAACTTCTATGCTACTAAATACATAGTCAGTGCATTCTAGAATTTTCTTTATACTCCTGAGGATGAGGTTTTGTGCTGCATAGGGGTGGCTATATGAATTCTTCATTAATGATTAACTCTTCAGCTGACGCTAACTCATTTCAACTCTCCAGCTACATGCTCAGCAGGTCCAAACTGCTTCACCGTTCTGCATCATCAGTACTGGGAAATTAAAACAGTATCAGTAAAAATTGTATTGAACAACAGAGATCAGCTACCCAATGCAGCTACCACTAAAGCCAATAAGGGTCTTTCCAATAACTTTAGTAAGAGCCACAGTAAACCCCAAAGGCATATGGAGGGAGAATGAAATCACAAAAGTCATCTCCCACTAGTAACAAGCAAGAAAAACAACAACAACAAAAGGGAAAGATGACACTCCAGTCAATTTACTTAATGCAGGCTTGTGCTGCTGTGCTGTGAAATTCCAACCCCGCACAGGCAGTCCTGAAACACAGATTCAGAAGCAATTTGCAATCTGTGTACTTCAAGGATATCAATTTAGCCAGTCACTGGGTAGCAAAAATAAGGTCTTTTGTTTTAAATATCTCAGGTTAAATTTGGACCTGTGCAGAAAAATATTTGGAGAAACATAAAAATGGGGAGAGGATGCATACTCAGTCAAGACAAGCAGTGGACAGAAGAAATTTGACACAAGCACATATTATATTCAGTATGATGGCACTGAAGCACACAACTCCAAAATTAAGAGAACAAAATCTTCATTATGTTCTAACCTCTAGAAATTTAATTGAGCCATAGATTTAAGCACCTTATACGTGACTTGAGACATACTTTCCATGAGAAACAGCTTGTAGATGCAGGAACTATTATCCACAGTAACATCTATTTAACAAGACCTCAAACATGCAACCACAGCCATGAACCTGACAAACCTGAGATCATGACCCTTGACATATTTAAAAGAATATGTGAGAAGCTAAAGCCAGTCTGCAGCTGGAATGATTCAGAGATAACACTTGTCTTTGATATCAGATATTGTGCCAGATTCCCCCACTCACTTCAATAGGAACACAGCAATTTCTGTTGACAGGGGTCTTGAAAATTAAGCACTAGCTGTTCCAATCCAACTCTTCCATTTCCAATCAGAAAGCAATTATGGGAAGCTGAAGCAACTTGATCCCTCTCACAGGGCTTGCTAGAGCTTGGATTCTGCACAATGGACCCACTAGTAAACCTAGAAAGGCAGAGAAAGCACAGATTACTTTGCCCCCATCCAAACAGGCCATTTGCAAAGACGTTCCAGCTAGCTTAGCTAGCTCCAAGTATCAGCAGGTTACATGCAGGTCTGTCTGAATCTTTTTGTATAGACATGCCGCAATATCTTTCTGTTTCCTGAAATATAAACCACCACAGAATTACAGAAGTATGGCTTCAGTAATTCCTCTTTGACAATCTGGACAACGCCTAACATTCACCCTTGAAGCATCATGTCAGCTGCTAAATCTAAGGTGGGCAACACTGCTTAAGAACTAAACAGATAAAACCGATATTTAAATATTGCTGTAGCATGTGAGAAGGAACACAGCGTGACTTGTTCTCTCCTCTGACATTACTTCCTAAATTTAAATATCAGCAATTTAAAAAGGAAAGCATTTCTATTTCAAAAATAGGTTCAAAATTCAGTAACACAGAACCTACATATAATGCTCACATGTATGTGAAAATGATAGCTCTCTGGATAAATAACATTTGCTATTTCCTTCACAATACCATAATCTTTTTTTAACTAATGGGATTATAAACTAGAAGGAGTATTATACAGTTAGCATATAAATATTTCTGAGGTACGAACTAATAATCTTAGAAAAACATGTACTTACCCAGCGTTTTGGCCATCACAAGAAGCAACTTCTTTAGTGTACATTTCTAACAAAAGGTGTGGGAACAAAATCGAAGTCAATTAAGTAACAACTCACCAAATTATCACTCCTCAAATGATAATGTGGTGGTTACTTGATTTCAATTTGTAATTTCCTATCACCCTAAAAATGCATATTCATTTATTCACACTATGAATTTAGCGGAGCTGATAACTAGAGAGCCAGCCTGAAACTGATGATTATAGAAACAAATGTCCTTAAAGTGAAATATTCTTGTTTGTATTGTGTTTACAATGTTCTCTGTTAAGCTCACCCCTCATTCCCACCCCCCAATCAATCCCATCACTTTCACTGCTACAGCTGTTCCTCTCATTGTGGAACAAATTGATATGGATTAACACCAATGCTGTAAAACACTGCTGGGTTGGGTTTTTTTCCTTTTAATCAGAATGATTTCCCTAATTTACGTTGTCACATGTGCCGAGGCTGAGTGGGCCAGAGCAAGGAACTAGGGGAGGGAAGAAACAGCATGGTAGGGGCTAAGCTTGCACTCACTGCGTGTGAAACTATGGGTTTAGTGAATGTGTCTGATTTCTTCAAACCGTGAAACAGACCACTGCAACTGAGAGATTAGATATCTTCTGTATTGTCCTTTGCAAGCGGACAAAATTAGTTTTATTTAATTTGCATAAATTAGTACTTAGAAAGGCCAAATCCTCAGCAGGGATACAACAAATTGTAATCAGCTTTTGTCTGGCATCTCTGGAATTAGTGATTTATAGCAAGCGAGAATCTTCTCCAAGAAGACAGATTGTGTTGACACTAAATGACACAAAGGACCATTATCAAATCATCACAGAGTTCATACTAGTAAAGAGGAAGATGCCTGCTTTCTTGACCTCTTTATATATCTAATTGAGCTGTGTTGTAATTCAAACAAAGCTATTATTACAGGAGATGTCCAGGGAAAATATGTGGATCACTTTGTAACTTCAGTGTGACAGGAAATTCATTAACAAATTAAGGTATTGCAGACTGGATGGAAACTGGAACAGATGGCCTGTCTGCAGGACCACAGGAAGGTATGAGATACTTAAAGGGCTCATTTGTAAAAGCCATTTTGAAAAGTACCCAGTCTGCAGGACAAGTAATAAGCCAGTGAGAATTTCTTTTCATGATGAAATGCTTTTAACTGTATGTCCTTGCCTGGCTCTCTTTTAGGGATTGTTTTCTGTAAAAGTCAGACTGGCCACAACAGAACAGTCACAACTAAGCGAGACTGGCTGTTCTGGGCAGGTGATAGTAAATACAGTGCTAGCGTGAGTCATTTTCCCCAAAAGGGATATGTGAAGCTCAACAAAGTGATCTCTCTGTTGTTATTCTGGTGTAGAGTTACACATCACTAACTTGTGAATGCATGAAAAGGGCAGTGAGTAGGGGGACACTACTCACAGTACTCACAGAATCTTTTAGCAGCACTGTAAACTAGGTAATGTATTCAAGGTGAGTTTGTATGGTTGCCTTTTAAAAATATTAGCATTTTCCCCGTAACATGACAATACTTGCTCTGAGATCACTGGCAGAAAACACATATGGAGCCTCACTATGCCATCTTAATAGTCCCTTTCCACAATACAGACATCCCTTACATACATTTAACAAAATGTGACCATTTGACAGACAGGACCCAGGACTGCTACACTGGGATAGAAATCCGAATTTTGAAAAACCACAGTGGTATGTGAAATGGTAAAGAAAAGTGGGGTTACTCATGGCTTGACAAAACTCACAGTACTAGCTTTCTTGGACCACAGATCAATAAACAAGTACATATGCAGCCCACTGGGTAAAAACTAATTCAGAGAAAAGCAATTACGACTGATACACTTTAAATCTCAGGAACGTGTTCATTAACCAAGAATTAACCACTCTAGCAATGTCTCCATTATGAATTACCAGAGTACTAGCTTGCACCCCAAGCCTGTCAGTTTGAGAGCTGACATAAAACACAGACAGAACACCTGAACTTTTCCAAAATCAGGCCTCTCAACCTTGTTTCAAATTGTGGAACAGCTCAGCCCTTTCTAAATGTCACTGAATCAAACTCAGTGAAACTTCTAAGAAGACATTGAGACAGTAACCTTCATCATCACTTCCTATGTTTTGCTCTTCTTGTTACATCTTAAGAAGGCTTAATCTCACTGTCTGGCTGAACGTTAATCCTCTTTCACCACGTACCAAGTTAATGCTCCCTGCATTAATACACTGGAAATCCTCCAGGTATAAGTTACACATGATTTAGTATAAAAGGTGAGTGTAGAGCTTTCTTTTCACTACAGCTATTACCAGGAAGGCAAGCAGAACACAGGTGAGTTTTTCTCAGCTGTTGCTAGAAATCTTTTTTCAAATTGCAAACACTGTATGTAATTAATTGAAATTGATTTGCTTTTCTTTTTTTTTTTTTTTTTCCCTTGCTGTTTTTTCCTTCTCCTTATAGACAAGACATTTTCTGTACAGAAATATTGATAAAAATATTTCACTGAAAGTGGTATGGTACTTTGCTATTATTATTCTGCAAAGTTTGCCAACATGTCATTTCAGTTGCTTAGGAAAATCAAACTCCTTTAACAAGAAACATAAGGACAAATCTATTTAATGGCTTTATCCTTTGTTCTCACTGATGTTTCTGAAAGCTATTATAGAACCACTTGAGAAAATGTGACGGTTTAATTTCTGTCTGTTTCTATAAATATTTCCTGTTGAAAATAACTATATATGTTTCTCCAGTATATATTTTTTGCTTCATTCACAGGATGAAGACAATTCATTGTTACGTGCTGTTAGTTTGCTGGAAAGCACTTTGTTGCTATAGCTGTCAGCTCACCAATATTACCATAGCAGTGGAAAGAGAAGAATGTGAATTCTGTATTACAGTGAATGCCACATGGTGCTCAGGATACTGCTTCACAAGGGTAAGAATCTTAAGTTTGATTTCAGGCACCGGATTTAAATATTCTAATTGATTTATGAATAGCCCATTTCTCCAATCCATAATGAACACACGCAGGATGAGCCTTGTGAAAGCACAAGTTGAGTAACTGCTGTGCTATCTGACAGGGTAGTAGATACACAGCAAATCTGAACCACAAAGGGAAGGGGGAAAAAATATGCTAAAATTCAGATCTTTAACTAGCTATGCACATTGTGTTTATATTGTATAACTAGAGTTTAAAGTATTACAATCTGGATCTCTGCCTTATGTTCAATGTATGATTACAAATGAATACAACAAAGCAGCCATTACTATGGAGACTCCTCTACTTTTCCAAATAATTTGAAGACTCCAGCAGTTCACCTGCAAGATTATCTGCTGATGATATGACAGAAATTTGCCATATTGGTGCTCCTAAAAGGAGAAATCCAAGGATCCAGGTGAAATTAGAAAGGTCTGCTCCAAATCCCCACCAGTTTAATGAATTTTTACGAGGTCCTTTATTTCATAAAAATTGTGAATTCTATCCTATAACAAATAGATATTTCCTTCTTGTAATTTTCAGGATCCAGTGTACAAATACCCACCAGTATCATCTGTTCAGCAAACATGTACCTTCAAAGAAATTGCGTATGAAACAGTGAAGATCCCTGGCTGTGGTGACCACCCTGAATCTTTTTATTCATACCCAGTAGCTACAGAGTGCCATTGTAGCACCTGTGACACTGACAGCACTGACTGCACTGTGAGGGGCCTGGGGCCATCCTACTGTTCCTTCAGTCAGAATGGGAGTAATCAGTGAAGGATGCACAAGATGGCAGTTTGGCTCTAAACATTCACTTCGAAATAAAGGTACTGATGGGGCTTAAGTGGAATATTATAGGCAAGGCTATTTAGAACCTGCCAAGTTTGAAACAAATAATTTTTAAGGCCAAAATGAAGAGCTACTGACAAAACTGCTTTTCAGGCCTTCCCTACTTAACCAGTTTCCTTAAAATCTTTTTCATAGGTCTATAGATGCTGCTTCTGATACCTTCAGCCTTTGCCTCTTCTTCTCTATTACACCTCTAATCTTCATATTCATGCATTTCTGCTGTGTAGTTCCAATGAGATTTTTTTAACGTTATTTAACATAGGAGTCTCACAAATTATTCAGGGATGAATATAGAGGCAGCTGATCCCAGTAGTTACAAACATGGTGTAACAACATGCCTTGAAAATAATTCACAGTAGTCCCTTCTGAGAATGGAAGTTCATAGAGTTCTGGAGCAACTTAATTCTGCAATAGGAAATATGAAGTTGAGATGATCCGGAAGCAAGCTGAAGGACTGACTGAATCAGAATGGACAATTATTGAATATTATTGGGAAAATTATCTAAAATCTACTGAATGAAATCCTATCAGGAAAATTAAACTATACTGCTCTTCATCAGAAAAATCACAGGAGAGCCACTGGTTCAGCGGCAGTTCAGAATTGAAGACCTGGAGGTTGCAGAAGCTAAGAATGAGTCAACATTATCCTACTGCTGTGGAAAAGTGGGAATGTAAGGAGTAGAGCCTACAAGACACAAACTACTTCCACATTTCAGTTCAACATAAGGGCCACAGCTGAATTGTAATTTCCAGCTTTGGACACAGGTGTTGAATAAACTGGAGAAAACCCACAGAAGAGTTATAATGGAAAGAGGCTTAAAAATCATCTTAGGACAAAAATATTTGAATAAATGTGGTCGTTCTGCTTATGGGAGGTAACAGAGAAGGAAATTAGTGGAACCTTTTTATGCTTGAAGACTGTTGCAAAGAGAAAAGGAACAGTCAGTTCTCTATGTTCATAATGAACAGAACAGCTAATGAAAGATCCAGAGCTGTCACTGACAAATCTTCCAAAAAGTACAGACAGCTAGACACTGAAAGAAATCATTGAGGTTTGGGGAATGAAGGAAAGATGGGAGTGGGGTCTGTAGAATAGTGACCACTATATGTCTTCAAGAACACACTGAAGCTGTTAGGAATGGCAGAGATAAAGTTAATTTGCCATGAGGCAAAGGAATGAAGTAGATGACCTCTTGAGGTCACCTGGTATATCTGCTTTTGAGACCCTCACAGACATGTTTATTTAAAGGGAATTTGTTACTCTGGATCTCTCATATAATAGATATTTTAACTTATTTAATTTTTAGCTTTTTTACTGGAAGATATTAATTCTATTGATTTTATTTATAAGATTAATCTGAATGGACATTTTATTTGGTATAGTGAAGTTTTAAAAGTGGCAAAGTAATTGGTAAATCAAATTGTTGCTCACTCATTTCAGTTTTAAACAGTTTAAACTTGAGTTAAAACTAAGCATGCTATTCATATCAGCAATGATTCTATTCTGAATGAGAGAATTTTGAAATAAAATTGCAAAACAGAGTAGTCTGTAGCAAAAAAGTAAGGAAAAAACATTCCATTCAAAATAGATCTGCAAATACCTGTATCGTCTGTTGTGCATTTTGGAATAATAAAAATAATTTTGCTGCACTCCTGTTACGTATGTCTTAATAAGTCAGTTAAAAATCCTAAAAGCACACCTGCCCACTTTACTATGCTATAAATCACACGTTTTCTTCCCTTCTCATATTTTTTTCATGTAACTAATTGTCGTGGTTTAAGCAGTAAATCACGCAGTTTGCTCACTCACTCCCGCCTCTTTCTCCCACCCGCTCCCAGAGGGATGGGAAGGAGAACCGAAAGAATGCAACTCCCACAGGTTGAGATAAGAACAGTTTAGTAACTAAAGTATAACACAAGACCACTCCTGCTACCACCAATAATAATAATGAAAAAGGCAAATACAAGGAAAGAGAATACAACTGCTCACCGCCCGATACCAAACCCGACCCAGCAGTGAGCCCACTCTTCCAGGCCTCTGCCCTCTGGTTTTTACATCCTGGGCATGACATGCTGTGGCATGGAATACCTCTTTGGTCAGTTTGGGTCAGGTGTCCTGTCTCTGCTTCCTCCTGGCTTCCTCTCCTCCCTGGCAGAGCATGAGGCTCAGAAAGTCCTTGATCAGACAAAACATTCTAAGCAGTAACAGAAAACATTGGTGTTATCAGCACTGTTCCCAGGATGAAATTCAATAACACAATGCTGCACCAGCTACCAAGAAGGAGAAAAATGACTGCTACTGCTGAACCCAGGACGCTAATACACCCACCTCAGCCATATTTGCATTTTATGGCCAAATCACATCAAATAAAAGAGTGGCATATTTTAGCCTGATCTAGTAATGTGATGATGAAATATTACATAGTTGTTAACACAACAGAATTGTGGATGTGAATAAAAGTTATCATCAATATTTTATTTAAACTATAGGGAATAGAACCTCTCCAGAGCTGTGTCCACATCTGTCACAAATTAGCTTGCATGTGAAAACAAAAATCATACAGCTCATTTAATCCATCAAATGCACCACTTATTTCATTTTGCAAACAAGTCTATTCTTAACCTAAAATCTAAGACTGTAACTAATACAGTCAAAGAGTATTGAGGTTAATATCAGAATACTAGCAAAAAAAATAAATCCTAATCATGCATCACTAAAAGTTTCCAGACGCTCACTTTGTGTCTCTTGCACATCTCAGGTACCAATGCTGAGGCAAATACCAAGTTCTAGAGGCTTTAAGATGCAAAAGAAAAGGTGCCTTCCATGTAAGCACTAACCCATGCCAAGCAAATAACAGGGAAGATAGCAGCCTTCCAGTATCTGAAGGGGGGCCTATAGGGATGTTGGGGAGGGACTCTTCATGAGGGACTATAGGGAGAGGACAAGGGGTAACAGGTTCAAACTTAAACAGGGGAAGTTTAGATTGGATATGAGGAAGAAATTCTTTACTGTAAGGGTGGTGAGGCACTGGAATGGGTTGCTCAGGGAAGTGTGAATGCTCCATCGCTGGCGGTGTTCAAGGCCAGGTTGGACAGAGCCTTGGGTGGCATGGTTTAGCGGGAGGTGTCCCTGACCCTGGCAGGGGGTTTGGAACTAGATGATCTTAAGGTCCTTTCCAACCCTAACTATTCTATGATTCTACGATTCTATGATAAGAGGGAATACCTCTTTTGAACACTTTATTGACCCCTGTCCAGTACCTAGTACCTGAATCACTTCTACAATGCTGTCTTTTTGAAAAATGGGCATATCTTGGATCAAAAGCTTTCTGGATTTCAATAGATCAATGGGGAACAGCAAGCAAATAACTTATGGAATTTATCTTCTTTTCCTCATCATAAGTGACCACACAAAAGACTCAGGAAATATATAACTCCCAAATCAAGTCTTCCTGTTAACAACAGTCACCTTTGAATGTATACTGCCATTTGTATGAAATTAGTGTTGATACTTACTCTGAAGTAAAATCCATTCAAAATCATGTCAGTAATTATTTGTTGTTCTACAGACTGATGTCAAATATTTCATTATCAGCAGTTTCACTGACAGAAATGCTTACAGAAGGCAGGCCCGACTTGGAGATGTCTTAAACTACCTTTGAGACTGTGTATAGACTTTATTTACTCGAAGTTCACTTTCTATTCAGTGCCCAATAATCATTTAATGAAACTCACTTTTACTTCAGTGTTTCTCTAAACATTTAGTGAAGGTACATGCGAGCTGTGAATATCAGTGTAGTCAGAGGTCTAAACCTGCTTTGAATTATGACTTAGGAAAAATATCGAAGAAGTAATTTGTATTCTCTTTGCCTAGCTTTGTCATGATGAATAAATGAGAACTGTGTCAAAAGTTGAAAGTCTCAGTGTGACATACTACTCTACATACTAAATTGGTGGGTAAGCTTTTAGAAACTTTCCTAATAGAGTCAGAGGCCTACTATGAGCCTAACCCTTTCCACTGAAATGAATAGGTAAAATGCTTTTCAACTTCAACAGAACTATTCTGCCAACGGTGAACTTTTCAAAAACTACATATTAATTCTAGTTTTAAAGGCCGGGTCTGCAAAAAGACCTTACAATATGTCAGACTTTAGCCACCAGAATACGGAAACTAATTTTAGAGGCAGCAAAAACTAAAATGGAATGAACTATCTACTCATTTACTCACATTTAAGCAAAATTATCTCTTTTCTCGCAACACCCTGAAAGCATCAAACCTGAAAAACTAATTTATAACCCTCTGGTGGAGGCATAGAGCTTAGAGGTGATATATAGTGTTGAACTGTCCCTTAAAGACCTTTGAGGGGGCCACTTAACACAGGATTCACTGTATTGTAATTCATTAGTCTTTCAAATGCCCATATGTACAGAGAAACTGCATGAAGATTATTCATCTCTGCCACCACATCTGCGGGTGAATTAATACTTTCTATCATTTATTATGCAGACAGTTTGACCTTGATCTTATGAGTGTCTGTGCCAGTTGTACTTGAAGCCCTCCAGACATCAAGACGGGAACATGAAGTGCAGCAGCAGGATTCATAGTCCTACTAAATGGAATGACTATTTAATCCCAACTGCCTTTTTTTCAGTAGAAAGCACACCTTGATTTTACTGACAGGCAAAGAAATACATGTTCCTCACCTTGAAGCCATTAATAAAGCATCAACATATTAGCATCAGCTAATTGCTGATGCATAATAGCTCAGACATCATTCCCTGCCTAAAGTATGTGAAACATTCTTTCTAGCTTAAAACAGGTTTACACTTGCCTTCATTACTGTGGCATATAACAGGGCTCCTAGTATTTTTTAGCATAAGAAATATTAACGTCCTCTCCTTGTATCAACCTAACTGATGAATAAATATTTATTAGTCATCCACAAATCCGTAAACAAATCAAACCCAAGACAGAGGTGAAAAACAGGAATGTTAGGACTCTGGCTTGTACATGTCAAGCTCGAAGGCTGCACTTAACTTAGGCTCATTGAATAGGAAGGGGAAAGACAGCTGAGCGTGTTGTTGATATGCTACAATTCTCCTCCACCCTTCTATCTCGGCAAGTGCATGTTGCTTTGTCAGTATGCAATATGTAGCCACAAGTTTCAGTTTCATTTAAAAAATACAACTAGCATCTTAGATGAAATTACAAAAAAGAAAAAAGAAAAAAAGCTACCAAAAAAAAAAAAAAAGAGCTAAACATCTAATCTGAAAAATTCATTTGGAGACGGCAGCCTAGAGATTAGTGGTTCCTCTCCACTCAGGCAGTGTGATCTATAAAATTCTTCAGTGTATCTCATGTTTCTCTTCAATTTATGTTATTAACATTAGCTATCAAAGCCTTGGTCTTTCAGTGTGACTTATACTGATAGACACTACAGAAGCTCACAAGGCTGGAAAATACAGAAAATGAGACAGGAGCAGGGTTAGAGAAAGGCCACACTTTCAAGAAATCAAATGTCAGTGTTTCATTATGTGTAGGTGGGGAAGAGAAAGAATTAACTAGCTATGCTTTGCAATCATTAACCATTAGTTTTCTTTCATGTAGCAACTCTAAGAGGCAAGAGGTAAAGTCTTACCTCAGTGATAACCTCTTAATTCACTGAAAAAATATGGTGGGTGTCAGGTCTATTACTTGTATAGTTTGACTATATTCTGTATGAGAAAAGAAGATAAATTCTGCATCTAATATCTTTGGATTATATTTGGCTATAGTTTTATATATTGAATAATGCTATAGACAGAGATATTATTTAGTCAGAATGAGTCTAACCCCTAAATACATCACATAAAATAATCTAGTATTATCCAATGGCTTGTAGGCAAACCTTTGAACAGCTTAAGGAATTCAATTTTTCTTTTTCTTCATGTGTTTAAAGTTTCATTCAGAAATCAGCTTTATTAACTTCTTTTCTCATTATAAAGTATTGGCGAGTCTTGATGCTTTTGTGAGCACTGTGGGAACTTCCAGTCAAAATAATGTGATAATGAGGAAAAATCTTAAGAAGTTAGAAAGAAAGTTTTTGGTTCAAACACTGCTTAATTTACATCACAATGAGGCAAAGAGTTATGGATTGGGTCTATGCCCTGGTAATACTTGCTTTTTCAAATATGCATTTAGACTCATCAACAACTATGGAATACATAGTTTGATCTGCCAAAGTAGTTAAATTTCTTTCCTATACAATTTCTCATTTAAAATACATATCTCAATCTTAGGAGAATTCTCAATCACATGTGAGCTAAAGCTTTAGATAGGAGATTGATTTAAGCCATCAGTGTGAATAGGTATAAACTCTACCACACAGGCTTTGTCTACACAATCTAGCCTTAAGACAAGTAGATCCTGAACTACACGTATCTGGGTATGTTTATATTCTTGGATTATCATGTCTGGAACTTGAAACCACTTCACAGAGTGATGCTTAGTTCAGGGACAATGTAAAAGCACAACAAAATCAATTCCTGTCTTTATGCAATCTAGTTATTTAGCATTTCTTATTCAGCACATGCTACAAATGGAGGAATGCCGTTTCAAGCATTTCTATAAGCAGAGTGTAGAAACTAACTTGTCAAATTCCTATATCCAGGTAATAAATCCATTAGAGATAATGAAGGTGCAATTGTTTGACCAAAATTCAGTTCAACCCAATACAAGTTCCAAACATCATCTCTAACAAGCAGCACTGTAGTTAATGGAAAGTGTTTTGTCTAGAATGGTCTTATAGATTCATAAGAACCACTATTCATCTATTTAACACTACAGTATTTTAGAACATTTATTTTAAGAGTATCAGGATGGCTAGTGGGTGCCTCTATGCAACAATATCAGAGTATTCTGATAGAGCAACTAAAGAATAACTGTTCAGTTTTTCTTGTACTGTGTAGACCAATATTGTTTTAGTAATCAAAAATAAGATAGCATGAGAGCAAGCCTGGGAATGAACATTACATCAGAATAACTAAGCCTCTGTTATGAATTTCAATGTTTCAGGGGTTAAATACTCAAGGGTTTGTGGTGCCCTTAAATAATTCAGTCTACATCCTATCAGTAGATGACTGATCCATTAAATATTCACTAACACTTTGACGACTGGAATAGTGTCAGATCTCAAATTAGAAAATTTCTTTTTAATGTCACTCTAGAGTTAATTTCTGTCATATCATTTCAGGTTATTTGCCACATCTCAAACTAGGTAATATTAATAGCACAAAAAAGGATCTTCTCTCTCTTAATAACTCAGTATACCACATGAAAGAAACAAGCAATTCTGCTTGACATACAAAGCCCCATTGCCTTCAGAATGGGAAAAGTGATGTGCCCAAGGATATTGGAACCGATAAGAGAGACTTCAGGACCTCCCAACCTTTCATTCAAGCAAAGCTACATAAAACCACAGCTTGAAGCATTATACAACTGGTAATATTCCTATACTACACCAGTTTATTAAAAATGTATCCTTGTACTTGATCTGAAAATAAACTAAAAGCTTACTGCCCATGACAAAAGGAAGAACAAGGAATAAGTGTCATCATAACTCTACTATTAGATTAAAAAAACCTAATGTAGATCTGCCAGGTTTTGAAAGCAGACAATTGAACTGGGAAATTCCTTCAGTCTTGGTCTGACATCACTACATAAGATCTTATTATATGGCTCCAAAAATGTTATAGAAGCAGTTGTGCAGAAAGCACTGAAACAAATCTTTCACATGTCAGGAACTTTCTGTCATAATCAGATTCTCCTGCTTGAAATATGTCACATTCTCCCAATGAACATGTCTGTACTAGGTGTCATGGGTTCAGCAGCAGCAGTCATTTTTTTCCTTCTTGGTAGCTGGTGCAGCACTGTGTTTTTGATTTTGGGCCTGGGAACAGCGCTGATAACACCAGTGTTTCGGTTACTGCTTAGTGATGTTTTGGTCTGACCAAGGACTTTCTGAGTTTCATGGTCTGCCAGGGAGGAGAGGAAGCCGGGAGGAAGCAGAGACAGGACACCTGACCCAAACTGACCAAAGAGGTTATTCCATAATACAGTACGTCATGCCCAGGATGAAAAGCGGAGAGGAGAGGCCCAGAAGGGTGGGGGGTGCACTGCGTGGTCAGGCTTGGTATTAGGTGGTGAGAATTGTATTCTTTCCTTGTATTTCTCTTGTCATTATTATTATTGGTGGTAGCAGTAGTGATTTGTGTTATACTTTAGTTACTAAACTGTTCTTATCTCAACCTGTGGGATTTGCATTCTTTTCGATTCTCCTTCCCATCCCTCCGGGAGTGGGGGAAAGAAAGAGGGGGAAGTGAGTGAGAGAAGGGGCTGCGTGGTTAGAGAGGCTTAAACCACAACATAGGCTATGGATTTCCTGCTTACCTCTGCTGACATGAGAGATCCATGTAACTTTGTTGTTCTTTCAATTTTTGAATCATTTCCATGTACATGTTAACAACTATTTTGTTTGCAATGGATAGCGCAACCCAGCAGCATGACAAAGCAAATTGCCTTAATCACATTTCTTCCTCATATGAATGGACACAATAACAGACCTATTTTCTATTTTACTGCCCTTTTACTCTCCTAATTGATGCTCAGGATTTCAGGACATGCATCGCTTTTTAAGGCTTCTAGGTATTAATCCCCCCCCCCCCCCTCCCCCCCCCCGCAAATAAACAGAACAACAACAAACCCTTTCCCCTACTCTTCCTCACACACTTATTTGGGTATTTTACATTTGTATTTAGAAGTTTTAATAAAACAGCTGCTTTCCCCTCCCTTTCCCTACTACATGTTCTGATTACTGACAGTAGCAGAAAGTGAGAAGCATTCTTGCACATTTTCAATCATGACATTACTAACAATTCACATCTACACCACAGAAAATCTTTTGAAGAGTAACTCTTGTCAGTCTTTCATGTCAGTAACTCTGTTCTCATTCTTTTTACATGATAAGCACCTAAAATCAAACCTACATTTCCAAATTGTGTGCACAGTGTTATGCCCATGTTATTCAAGTTTGCAGATTAAGTGTTCCAATATAGATCTATCCAGTTATTCAGAAGTTTTGCTCTAATACTAACTGGACACAATCTCACTTTGGGGAACACATAATGGCACACACAAGTTTGAAAGTAAGATTCTCAGTAACTGATAAATGGCAGTGACATTAGGTACCAAGAAACAGCATCAATCACCTTTTGCTTAAGGTGCTAAATGGGTTTTCTCAGTACTGCCTTTGACTTTAATGCACAACAGCATGTGTCTCTTTAAAAAGCCCTCAGCTGAAGTACACATGGCAAAAGCAATGCATAACTAGGGAATGCCCATATCCTGCAGTGAAGAAGATAGAATAAGAAACTTCTGAAGGACTTAGAACTCTGGTTCTCTTTGGGAAAAAAAAAAAATTATATGAGTAAGTACATCCAGATCAGAAAAAGGGACAACAAAAGTATATAAATAAGCTATCACTGGTCTTTTTTAAACGTTTCTTTAGCTGGCTTTCCACCTCTGCTGAGCGCAACACTGAGTCTATTTCACTGCTGCTTGAGCAAGAAGATCAAAAAATAAGAGAATTAAATTGATATTGTGACAAGAAGAAATGCACATATGAGTAATGAAACTCACAAAGTCTGCTTTCAAAATAGAACAAAAGATAATTTCCCCTTTCACCTCTCCACCTCAGAAAGCCCTTGGCATTTATTGGGCTCAATGTGTTGATTTCAAGTAATGTTTTTCTTTGCCTGGATTTGAATGACCTTTATGTGGCACCTGCACTAAAATAAAATTCATTGGGAAACAAAGGCCAGACAGATTTTCCTGGTGAACACTTGAGTTTCCAAAACAAATGACATTGTAATTCATTGTGAGTGATGCTTTCAGGAACACTGCTTTAGTTATCTAAATTAAAATCTACACAAGTCAGGATTCCTAAATCTAATTTACTCTTTAGTATACTAACGCCTCCTCAGGTAGCTCATCAGAATGAGCTATGAGTCTATGCAACAGTTGCCTGAAGTTAGGCCCTGAAATTTAACGTAACTTGTAAGACTTCCTACATTTGAACAGACCTTCCTAAATGCGTAATTCTTTTATGAAAGAGAC
The DNA here is from genome assembly GCA_028858755.1 of Ara ararauna. Classification (NCBI taxonomy): domain Eukaryota; kingdom Metazoa; phylum Chordata; class Aves; order Psittaciformes; family Psittacidae; genus Ara; species Ara ararauna. Next base: position 28,665,377 of record CM054380.1, read on the forward strand.
GAACTCTAAATCATAAACAGGCTTTCCAACATAAGACCCCTTCTCTTTTGCCTATATAGCATTAAGTGCTGCAACAAAATCATGAAAATCAAAGATCTTGTGCTTAGGTTGGAAATATACTTATGGGTGGCTCCTCATTATCTTTATGAGCATCCTGAAGTCTATTGAACTCCAGCATAATTTAAGAACATCTCTGGGCTGTGCCCATTCCAGGAAGTTGAGAAGAGATAAACTTATAATGTCTTGATACCAAATATCTTCAAATGTTTGAAAACAAAGCACAAGACTCCAGAACAACCAAGTCAGGATTTATCCCTGAAGCCCAGGGATAAATGTTGTATGCTTTTCCAGGTCATGTAAATGGTGTTGAATTTCTACCACAGACATATATTTAGATGTTTTAGTTGCCCTGGGACCTGAAAAGGATATGTAGCTTTCCACATGAGCAATATTGTATGTTCTTTCCAGAAAACCCAAAACATAGATACACAAAACACAAAACTGTTCAGTGTAACCCTTAAGAAAGAAAAAGCAGATACATTTAAAAAGGAGAAAAAATTACCAAGCTGCAGTACAGCAGAAAGAGAATCTCTGATTTCTAGTGATTAGCAAACAAATTATGACTCAACCATATATTACTGCAGACATGTAATAGGATGCTAAAACAAGATATAGAGCAGAGGAAGAGGGTTTTTTTTTCTCATTTCATCAACACAGATAAGTTGTCAGTTTAAAGAGCATGCTCAGTCTGAGGGTTTCTCACTTTGATTATATGGTTTATCAGAAACTAAAGCTACATAATTAGAAACTTAACAAAAATTGCATTCAACAGAGCAAAGTAAAGCCCATGGCAGGTGGGGTTGGAACTAGAGGATCTTAAGGTCCTTTACAACCCTAACTATTCTATGATTCTATATATTCAGAAGCAAATGCCCAAAACCAATGCACATACACAAGTGCTGACAATCCACTGCATACTATTCCCTTATTTAAAATCAAGAAAAGCCATTCTCAAAAAAGTGGTAAAGAAAGAACTTAGAAGAAAAAAGTTTTAAACAGTGCTTTTCTACATAGTTCTGTACTGTATTAAATGCAAATTACACCTTGAGGACTATCTCTGCTTTCCTTGTATGTGTGAAAATACACTTTTGTTTTTTTTAATCAAGTGTATCTCAAACTTCAAAAACTTTGTAGTTTTCCTCAGGTCCAGGCACAGGCCTATACTGAGCCATCAAATAGCAACCTCATCACATTTTAATAGTGTTGAAGTCTACATTTTGATATAGTTCTCATTTTTTCATAGCTTGATTATTTATTAGTAATTTTTTAAAAGTGAAATATAATATATATAAAAGACTTTGAAAGCAGAAGCAGTACTGAAGCAGAAATGTTCCATTTTCCTGACTAATAAGTCAGTAAAACAAGGACTTGTTTTTAAAAATTTGGCCATAATCTCTTTTTCACTCCCACCAAAAAAGAATGCTTCAATAACTATAACATTCTGAAACAGTATTAGTACCAGATACTCTGATCTCAAAAAAAAAAAACAAAACTCAAAGCAAATTACTCTTCAGTTTCCAGGGAAACACTCTTTAAGTGGGGATGGCAAAATTCTCCTTTAAAATGATACTACGATAGTATCCTGACTTGAACATGTACCCCAGCACTGGTCGTAAGGAGTTCATTTACTTTCATTTCAATGGATAGAGATATTACCCTAAGAATCTTGCACTTGTCTTTTTTATCCTCACAACGACTGAAAGTTCATATGATTCTGGAAATAAAGGAGTTTTTCCTTTTAATTCCTTTAGGTCATCTCTAGGACTCTTCCTATGCTCTTAATCGATCCTTACAGATAACAGTATTCAGAAAATAACCTTATAGAAGTGTCTAAAACAGTACAAATAACTAGCATATTAATAAACTGATAACCTTTTTCTCAGCTCACAGAATGCTAACAAACAAACTAGACTGATAAATCTGGTGATTTTACCCCACAGACTAATTGAGACCACTTCCAAGGAAATCGTAAAGACTTGATATTTTGGGTCCTATCAGCCTTAGCAGTTGTGATGGGTCACAGAAATTAAGTAGCATTAACAGCTTAAGTATTATGCACAGAAATTAAGTAGCTTAACAGCTGAAGAATGTCAAGTCATACAAAGAGTCTCTTTGGTACCATTAAGCACAGGTATAAACACGAAGTTTCTCACATATGATCATTCCCACAAACTAGAAATTCAGACTCTTTGAACCATCAGAAGTAATATTCAATTACTTAAACTTATTTTAAAAGAGGCTAAACCAGCTGAAGCTGGGGGTAGAGTGACACGCCAAACAAACCAAATCAAATATACACACAGAACTTGATTCTTAAACACTGTCCTCTTTGATCGTGTCACATAATGGCAGAGTATCATTCCCAGAAGCAGGCACACCATACCACCCCAGTTGAGAGGGGATTTCATATTCATAGAAACAATATTTCCCTGTTTACCTACTTTCACTCAAGTTATACAGGTCTTGTGTGCTGAGAATGCAACAGAAAGTCAATGGAGAATTAAGCATTGCTGTTTGATCTACAGTATAAATAGCTATCCTTTGTAAACATCTATGGCATATAGGTGTTTCATTGTGCATGTTTTAGCTGTGGAACTTTCCAAGAATATGCTTCACCTCATGTCATATTGTCAACAGTGACGTATTTGACAGAAGGAACTAGCTAACACCCTTTGCTGGTGATTATGTTACATCAAATAGTAAAATTCTGGAAAACAAATAATCTCTTGCAGTTTTTATAGCTAGATTATGGAGAATGGTGCTGCACCAATCATCAGCCTTGTCTGCCAATCTAACTATATCTATGCTCTTTGCAACCTACTGAGTGTCCCTTCTGTGTTGCAGAAATCATAAGGTATTTGCCACCATTTTCAAGGCTCTTTATGATTGATCCTTCCTACCCATCACCTCTCATCAAGTACTTAGAATCCTCCAATCAAGTTATAGCGAAAGCTTCCATCATCTAGTTGTTAATTTTTCAGACAAGCATCTCTATACTTTCTGTCAAGTTAAGAGATAACAGGTACAAAAAGGTACTTTTTGGCTCTCCTTCACATCTTCCATTAAATTCCCCTTCATTGTAATGCCAGTAAGAAGAATATTGTGGAACATGAAAATAAATACATAACACGTTGATCAACAGCATTAAATTGCCTCCTTGAACACCTATCAATAAGTACCTTTGCATAATTTTAAAGTCATGAATTATTTATTCCTATTAATAATGATTTAGAGCTTGAAGGTTTCTTCCGGCTCTTATGACAAGACAAATGTGCACATCTCTGAGGAAAAGAGAAAGCACTTGCCAAACCCACAGACTTCAAAACACAATTTAAGCTAGAACGATAAAACAACAACTCCACAAGATGGCATTACTCTACAACCGGGTGAAGTAATATGTGGCACGCACACTCTTGACTTCTTATGTTCAGGGAGGATTTAGTCCTCGCCAAATCATCTGCAAATAGCCAGCATGCCGAAAACCGACATCTCTGCTCTTGGAAGTAATACAAGAAAACATGTGAACGGAATAAAAGTGCATGACCATAAAAACTACAATTTTTCTTTTAGAAAACACCAAGTACTCCCTTCACAGATGATATTTTACATAGAAACAAACTGCATGTGAGCAATTTGGGGGTTACTCTAGGCTGTCACTGCAGAACCACTTCAAGTCCATCCTGAGCACTAAAGCTCACTCAGTTCCTACCCAACACTATTCTCCAGCTGAAGCAATGCTCTTCACTCAAGTTGAATGGCTCACAAGGGCTGAAGGTGGACATTCAAGTGTAGCAAAAACCAGCAGAGCACCGTGCTATAAATGGGGACTCGCCTGCTCTGTGCAATAAATAAAAGTATCAAGTTAGCTACAGAAAAAACCTGCAGAGTAATTTGGTGTTCCCCTGACGGTCAAATGAATTCCCCTTCAATTATTGCCAGTGCAGATGGCGCACGCTATCTCTGCAGTAAATGGTGAGATTTCAGGGACCTGTTACAGATGAGCCAGCAGCGCGCCAAGATTAACACAATAGCTTCTCAGAGGCCTTGGCAGAGAAACAGCCTTGAGGAATGCAGCAGAGGCTGAGACAGAATTCTGCAGCAGGAGAAAGATCCTGCGCACTCGAACAGCTCAGAGGCTGAGCAAGATAATTTAGGCAGGTAGAACTGTTCCAGGTCTCCGATTCTACCTGCATGGCTTCCAGATAAAAGAGATTTGTATCAAAGCTGGCACTTGTTTAGTCATTGTCCTGTTCGATAGTACACAGCGTGCACTAAACTCTCAGTGCCAGGAAAGTCTCGCATCTACCTCCCCCTGGCTTCCCCCACACCAACACTCCCCCCCCCCCCAAAAAAAAATAAAATTGCTAAACCCCCCTAATGCAGTGTAGCAGAGATGAATCGATGGGAGAATCTATGAAAACAAATACCCGTGGCAGCTTCTCCTTTACTGTGAGTTTCATCTGAAACACTGCAGGCCAGATCTAATTCAAAGCCACCTGCTGGCTTCAATGGGCTCTGGATCCAGCCTTACCTGAGGAAGACTTTTCAGTTCTCCCCTTCACAAGGCACTCAGTTGACTCACAGCCCTCCCACTTGCTACTCTCATGGGGTTGCTCTTATTGTCATGCTTGTTAGGGCAGCAGATAAACTTCTGCAATCATCAGCAAGACAACTTTAAAAGAAAACCTGTGTAACTGCAGCACCTGCCAGTGCATTTACACTGCTCAGGTGTCACAGAAGATCCCAGGGGCTTTACTGAGGGCAAATCCTCATTTTGGGATCCAGCTACCATTGTTGCAATTGAAATGCTGATGTCAACAGAGTAGCTGATCTTTTAGAGTGAGGATTTCTATGCGTATCAGAAAAATATTGAGGTTAAAAAAAAAACCCATCGGAGACAATAGTGTGACAAAGCAATAGCTCTGAAGACTCTGAACTGAACAGAGGTGAGGGAATCTTAACAAAGATCAGGGGATTTCCACCAACTGCAAGATACAAAACAAACTCACAGTTCAGAACGTATTTGCTGATGGAAAAGCACTGAGAAAGGATATGGCAAAGGAACAATTGGTTAGGAAGAAGTAGAAAACTGTGGAAAGCACCAAGTCTAAAGGCAGCAGCACTGTATTCCCACCAGGAAGACAACAGTTACTCGGGAAGAGTAACTCATTAAGAGTAACCATGGAGCAAGCGGCCTCAGTTGTTCACTGCCGTCTGGCCCTTATCTCCTGCTGTGCTTCAAAGAAAACCCAAGCACACAACATCTTTCTTTCCGACTGCAACAGGAAATGATTAAATGAAGCTGGATGCAAAGGCTGGACACATGCAGTGGGTCTTGCCTTCAGAGGACCAAGCTTCAATTCTGATGGCCATAGCCACATCACTTTTCCAAGCATTTCAGCACCATTCAGCTTCAGTCACGTTGCTACGAATCTAGAATGACTAAGCTTGAAAAAGATCTCAAATTGCATCTGACCACTGCAATTCTGCCCTGGGCTGCAGTGGCTTAGCCAGTCCCTAATAACGTTGATGCGTAAACTGAGAAGAACATTGAAAATCTATGATCACAAGGTGCTCAAACTACTAAAGACAATGTATGCATTAAAAGCTTGGAAATTTTTTTCTGTTCAGTAGCATGGAAAGCTAGAACTGACTCTTTAGATTTAATCCAAGTTTCATGTTACTTACATAGTGAAGAATCAATGAAAAGTGCCAACCATCCAAAAACTGAACTGGAGGTTAGGATTCAGGGCTAGCATCAACACATGTGGGAAATAGACTTTTAAATTACAATTTTAACCTGATCCTTCTTTTTTATGCTCCCGTCCAACTCTGTGATTTCTGATTCTCTTTTTCTTTAACACAGAACACTGAAATACACTTATTTCATTAAGACTGTGGCAGTACAAACTAATTTATATCTAAAGTTCAACACTAGTCAGAATTGATGAGACAGATCCTGTTTCTCAAATTCTAAACAAACTCAGCTTAAAATCTAGCATCACCTCCTGCAGAATTAAGCATTCAATTCAGAAATCTACCATAAAAGTACCTGCTCATGCTTTCATTTTGCAAAGAGACACTGTGTGGCATTTGTCATGGCATCACTGACAAGAACTGACTGGGAAGAGATTTGCCAAATGTGCACAGCAAAAAGGTAACGGTGGTGATTTATCAGCTCATAGCCAAGACTAAGCTTGCTGCCTGGGAGACCACAGAGTGACACCAGACACTGAGGGAACATTTCTGAGGACCAGAAGAGGGGACAGAAGGAAAAGCCTGGCATTCAGAACCAGAATTCAGCGTAAATAAATACACTTGCTATCAAAGATTACGGCACACAGAGAAATTACTCTTTTATATTAACTGCAGCTAACAATGGCTTCTCACTGCTCCTAAGAGCTGTTGCCTTCAAGTCTAGGTCAAACAGATCCTTTTAGGGTCACTTATCACAATCAGTCCTCAATGTTCCTCCATTTATTCTGTTCCCATTGAGCTTAATCTCTCATTTTGTGTTTTCTTCCACCACCCTTTCCCCTTTTTGCTGTTGACATCTTTCTCCTCCCAGCCTTTCTTCCCCAATCCTTGAGTCTTACTATCTTGCATTCTCAATTCATAGCAAACTTTTCGACTCAGTCAGTCCTCATTTTCCCCCATACATTGCGTAACAGTCCAGCCTACTCTCCCATTTTGTGTTTTCTGCCATTACCTTTTCCCCTGACGTTCATCTTACCAAGTTCTGGCATAAATTCTTTCTGCTCCAACATCTGCTTTAGCTTCTCAGTGCTAAACAATCTGCAAAGCTCAAAGAGTTTTCCCACAGGGATGCATCAAGCTGCTTGAGCTTCTGATTAAAAAAAAGGTGGTTCAGACATCATTTGGCACCTGGAGAGAAAAGAGCTTGAAAAGGCTTGGACAGGATATACCGTTATCCTACACAAATGACTATACCTTTTTCTGCTAGTCATGGTGTTATCTGGAGAGTAAAGACAAGTAAAAATAATTAATACACATCCTACTTGGTGGCATAAATGATTTCACACAAACACACAATCTTTCTTCTACTTTTTTATATATTTGCCATTATTTTCTGAACCCTTTGCACTACTAGAAAAAAAATTAAAAAATCAGTGCCAAGACACAAGCCCACACTGAACACAAACTGTTAAATACAAGTCTGACCAAACTCCAGAATACCCACCCTCATCCAAGCACAGTACACAGCGACCATATTTCACTTCACAAAATTCACTTCCCCCTCCTTCAGCCGAGAGCCACCAAAAGAATAGGACGCCCTACAGAGTACAAGTTACCTCATGGGAACAAGCACAGAACAAAGCAGATGCTTCTGTGTACTTCACTGCGTTAACACCACTCCAAACAGTTTGTGGCTACTATGAGAGGAAGCACTCCTATTCAGACATCTGATAAATACACAAAACATGAATGTGTGAGGAGATTTTCTCCGCAGACAGAAAAGTGCTTCCCTTGCATGTCCCTCATTTCAGTAGCCACTAGTCTGAGACACCCTGAGCCTGCGCACGAGGGTCTCTCAAGCCTCTCTGCATTTTGAGAAGATTCAGGTTAAATCCAGATTACAAACATCTCTCCAGTCAGATCAATACATAACAATATTGCAGCAATTCCAGCAGAGAATCGCCAAGAAACCCCGATGTATCAGCGGTGCAAACCAGCCCTCTGAGGGAGAAATTTCCTCAGCTGAACTATGTCACGCGTGACCCATTTGCTGACCCATTTTCTGGACGGGTTCTTAATAGCCATTTTCTTGCAACGACAGAAGAACAACCGACCTCTTGGGTTTGCTCTTGTTTATATATGCAGCAACTGACACGCAGAAGTTGTAACACATCAAGGTAGCTCCTGGCTGCCAAAATTCAAACTGCACTTGCACGTGTGACATAACATTTTCAGTAGGACACTCCTATGAAAAGCTGAGGGCTTTTGATTGAAGGACTTTTCCAAGGACTTCCTAACATTTCAAAATCCATAGAAAGCATTAGAAAGCAAGCAAACGCATGTTTAGCATTTGGAGCAAGAGCCACAGAGGCTTCCACTCATTACAGTACAGTACACACTGCAGAACGCTCTCCCTCTGCACTGGGGTGAGGTGCCTGATGAAGCCATTTGACCACACTCTACGAGAAGGTGTTCAGAGACATAGAAAAAACCAAAAGCAACTCACTACTAAGCCTGCATGAGGGGCTTAAAGCTGACTCCAGCTAATCCCAGCAATCAGGGTTTAGATACACACACATATAGCCTTCCCACACCACTCTGCAGGCATGTCTTGATTCGCTTTGAGTCCCTCAAGTCCAGGACATTCCTCTTCCCCCCGCTACAATGTTGGCATGGCACTGACGTGAAGCAACTTCTTCTAGGTTGCCCTTAGGATTAGTTGCACCTTTTCAGTTTGGTACTAGCTTTCTTTCGCCAAGAGAGCTGCTGGTATTAACTCGTATTCATTACCTCAGGAAGCTGCGGTGTCCTCTTTTAAGTATGTTACTTGAATTCAATAAAAGCTATCAAAGAAAATTGTTGCTGTAACTTAGAAACTACTGTGCTACACTCTTGATGGACTGTAGATTGACTGATGCATAAATTGCTTTGGTCCAGCAGACAAGCAATAGCATTGGTTTGGCTTTGACACTTTAAAGTACATCAACAGAGTCTTTGCTTGAACGCGTGTGAATGTGGTTTCTTGAGGGGGGATGGGAAACACTTCAGTTTCTCCCATCATTTATCAGGGGCTTTCCTGGTTTACCTTTCAACATGACAAAGACGAGCAGAGGATAAACCAGCCAAAATCTGATTGCTTGGACATTTTTAAATAACACAGCCTAATACAATGGATGTGTGCTAGTTTTCGGACGTTAAAACCCACTCCATTTAGACTCTGACTATTTGCAGTGTTTGGTACCTGCTAACAAACCTATCAGTTGCAGACAAATACACCATTTCTCTCCAAAAACATAACGATGCATGAAATCCAGGGAGAAAACAGTGTGGTTTAAGGTCACTGATTTGACGCACGGCTATAAAACTGCTGGACAATGTAACTGTCTCCCGTGCTTTAAGGACAAAACTAAAGTATCACTCTCTAATGTAAGACCAGAAAGGATACGAATAAGCTTGATTTTGGTAAAGGTTTCATGGGATAGCTATCTCATTTCTAGTAGGACTTCTGGGAACCGCGGCGTAGCTAGAGCTCATAGAAAAGCTTGATGTACAGTGAGTCAGGGAGCAGAATGCTGGAGAACTGAAGAATACTTTACAGAATTTTGTGCAGAAACCAACCCCTGTAACAGAAGAGGAATGAAAAAAACCTGAACTCAGATACGTTCCTTTTGGTTTATGTATACACCCAGCTGCACTGACCATTTTGATACCAAGACTCTATGTTTGTCAAGAAGTCATGCAACACACTTGACAGTCAAACAGGGGACTCAGTTCCTGACATTCCTTGTCACAAGCACTTCAGGCGTCACTGTTCCATGAGCGCAACTGAACGAGTGTGTAGAACTCAAGTGTTGGGCACAGCCACGTAGCAAGCAAAGGTATTCTTACAAGCTGAGGACTGTTACAATAGATGCGATTTGCCCTGGAAAACAGCCTTTCAAACAGAGTATGTACCAGCTACCCACATAGTAGCAGAAACACTTTTATGCCAGTAGAACCATGTCAACAGAGGAAATATTTTCCCTGAATAAAAATATCACGGGGAAATTTTGCCCTGTACAGACAGTATCATGCACAAGAACTTCTAGGATATAGATGGATATTAAAATCACTGCTTGCTGTTTGTGCTGGGTAGGTTTTCCCAAAGTACAACCTAACTACAGTCCTTGTCAACAGCTAGTGGCAGCTATACAAGCAACACTCCCAGTCCTGTATACTGACCCATTCATTTCTTCTCCTCAACTTTGGTGTGCAATGAAGACAGCCTTAGAGCTTATTCTCTGTGGCAGACAGCAGAAAAGAAATGCAGAATGACCACGACGTAAGCCCTACTACTTAAGAGGAAACTATCACACCAGGCTTCCTAGAATGATGTTTGACCCTTAAAACCCCTCACTCACTTTCCCACACAATGCCCATTCATGGGGACGTATTCAGTATCTGTGCTGTTTGCTTCCTTGCACATAAAAGTGCATTGGGAAGCGGTAACGGATAACCAGACAAATCACTGAGCACGCACCAATGTGAAAGCAGTAGTTTTCCCTGTCAGTTTTGCCAATTGTCAGACTACCAACCTTCACTTTCCGTCAAACCAAGCAGGGAGAGGATGCTTTTCTTAGCAAAGCACAAATCCTAAATTCCTTGGACACCCTGACCCGTGACCAGTGAGTAGGCACTAACTGGTCTTCGGTCTGCGCAAAGATTGGCTGCTGTCCATGAGACTAAAGAGAGGCTCAATGAGACTGTTTCTCATAACAGCAAGAACTAATGTCCCTCCTTTGTGAATCAGAAATCAATCGAATACCCACTTTACAGATGGGTAAAGAAAACTCCCCATAATGTGCACTATCTGAGACATAAACGTTAGAGTAAAATGCTCTCTGCTGGGGCTTTCTAATGAGACACGAACCTGGCAGAGTGACAAAGCACCAATGCCAAAGGACAGCAGACATTCACGTTTCTAAGCACGTTCTTCCTAGCCCTGAGGCAAAGAACACAGTCTAGCAACAGGGTGATGCTACATTAGCTGTGAAGTTGCTCTAGCAAGGGATGCAGAATGGTGGCAACCGCCAATATCCTGCTTACCACAAAAAGCACAAAGATCTCACTGAGCAGACAGACAGAATGTTCCAGGCCATAAATTTATAAAGAATATCAAGAAATTAGCCTGGAAAGGGCAAAAGATTCCCAAAGAGGCATCCCAAAGTGAGATGCCAATAAAGCAGATGGTTGTCATTGGGACACAGTGAGAATCAAAGTGGCGGTGGTATTTTTATTTTTTTTTTCAGCCGGACAACTTCTATTATTTCTGTAAGAATTTCTATAGTAATCTTCTAATAAATAAAGCAGCATGATCTGAATCCAAACAGTCAACACTTGTGGGTAAAAATTTAAATTAGAATTTTAAAAATAATCTATAACCTTTATAATACTGACCAATTAAATGAAACAAAACTAATCAATGAGGCCAGAAAGTGATTTAAGCCAGTATATGTATACTTTTACACCTGTATCTGGCAAAGGAAAAGTTTTTATAATGTTACAAAATATCCCAAGGTACTTTTTAAATTGCTTTTGCTTTTAAAAAATGAAATAAAATTAAAATTAACTTTATGGTGATAACCAGACTTCAGGCAACTTGAAGATTTGGTGAGAAAGAAACCATTCTGTTGGTGACAAGACAGCCAGGTTGGACAGAGCCTTGGGTGGCACGGTTTAGTAGGAGGTGTCCCTTCCCATGGCAGGGGGGTTGGAATTAGGTGATCTTAAGGTCCTTTCCAACCCTAACTATTCTATGATTCTATGATTCTATGATTCTTAAATCGAATGCAGCACGAGTCATCACATTATTTACAATGGAAACTCATGTGAGCTACTTATTTCCCTTATGGTTTAGTGAATGTATTTACCCTTGTATTTGATTTTGTGTGGGCAAAAGTCTGGAATCAGCACTTACCCTTATTTGTGATATAACGTATTTATTTTGGCGTCATTAAAATGAAATCATAGGTTCTTGTAAAAGGTAAAGACAAGACAACTTAACAATTGACAACACAAAAGGAAAACAAAAATAATCAGTTGGACAACAGAAATTTACTGGCATAAATAAATTCTCTAAGGTCCTTTTCTTTCATCCTTCCACAAACCAGTGTTTCCGTTACACAAGCAATATTTAAACAGGCTAATACTTACTCCTATACTGTAACATTCAGTCACAAAAGAAAGAAGTCCCCTGAGCTGGGTTTCCACATACCATAAGGGAAATTAAAAGCTTTAAGGAGAGTGACAGCTTTCAAACACATTTTAGGATTTAATCCAAATTTGTCACCAGTTTTCTCCCATCAAATCTATATTCTTTATTATCACGAGCCCAGTAATTCGCAGTAACCCTTTCAACTGATACAGCCCCTTTACTGCCTTGAGTCTTCCTACTTCTTATGCAGCTTCAAAGTTTCTGAACTGCACCTCACACAGCATTTTGCCCCTTCACACTGAATTTACTGGGACACTCCCTGAGAGTAAAGGTTTTCTTTTTTCTGTAGATGCCTAAATTCTCCCTGCCAAAACTGTCAGTTTTTATTTCCTCTTTCCCCACTACAATTACTCTATCTCTGACTTCTTATCTTTGAAAGAGATGACAATGCTTCATAAGAAAATCACAGAAAAACTCGAACATCTATGCCTCCTTTGTGTTCCAGCACAATCCCCAGCAGCTGGACACAGAGAGAAGTTTGCTTAAAAACTTTGAAGAAACAGGATCTCTGGTTGTAACAGAAATATAAAACCTAAATCAGAAGCTTATTTCCTTATCAAATACAATCATATGCAAATTTTATTGTCATTTAACACTTGTGTTTAAGAGAGACTTCATGCAATACAGAAGGTTCTGTGTTAGTGGAGCATCTCAATCGTTTCACTTTAATAAAAAACAATTTAACAGCATCCTCAAACTTGCTCAGATTGAGGAAGAAATCAAATCAAATCTCTGAGCCTTATCAGTATTTTGCAGGTTTCTAGGCCAGTCTACCTGGATATTCTGTAGATAAACTGAATTTCTGGAAGTTTTCTATGGATAAGGTCTAAGCTCTTTAAACATGCTGTTCACATGATAAAGTTAGGAAAAACTTACAACCCAGGTAGTGCTTCTGGAGGAAAAATAACCAAAAAGACTTATTTTTTGTGCTTTCTCAGCTACTCCTCTCCTGTAAAAATTTCTGCTTGATTATCTTTGAAATTGAGCTGAGCTACCTGCAATCCATACTGTACTGAATAAAGTGCTAACAGCACCTTTCTTCTGAGCCCATCCCAGTGGTTTTGTGCAGGTCAGTAAAAAATCTTCACTTTTGTAGTCACTGCTTCAAATTCTGAGAAACAGAGCAATGGAGTGACCAGTAAACTGTTGGTTTGTTTTGTTTTATTCCTAAATGAAGCAACAGATAACAGCTTCAGTAGCACTGATTTCTGAAACCGGGGGGAAGGAGGAAAAGGGGCTGTATTCTTCCCTGAGACCATGCAACAGTCACGCTTCTCATCTCCCTGGTGCCTTCCCAGCCCTATCAGTGCCCAGGAATGAGCCATTCCAGACAGGCAAGGCCATAGAACCTTAGAATGGTTTGGGTTGGAAGGAACCCTAAAGCTCATCCAGTTCCCTGCCATGGACAGAGATACCTTCCATTAGACCAGGTTGCTCCAAGTCCCGTTCAACCTGGCCTTGAACACTGCTAGGGATGGGGCAGCCACAGCTTCTCTAAGCGACCTCTCACAGGAAAGAACTTTTTCCTAACGTCTAATCTAAATCTGTTTAAATTTGTACGATTTGTCCTGTCACTACAGTCCCTGATGAAGAGTCCCTCTCCAGAATTCTTGTACGTCCCCTACATGGTAAAGTTGGACACATGGTCTTTTAAAAGAAGGGATCTTTTAAAAAGTGTCATTCCAAAGTACAATAAAAGTACATAAATAGGCAAAGGAACTTTTCTGCAGTAAAACTTTACACTCAGTGCTGAGTTGGCACTGAGAATAAAAGTTTTCAAAACTTCACTGACATCTACACTTCCCTCCTTGTTTGTATTATTCAGTGCAGATCTGAAGAATTGTGCAGGGTCAAAGCTCCAGGAGACAAGAGTTCACATAGCCTAGCAACTTAGGACTGGACTGATTCTAGTCCTTAAAATACAGCATTTAGGTTTTGACCTGAGACATCAGTGTTAACTCTTAGAATACCTAAGTTTATCTGTTTCAAATAATATAAAAAAACCCCAAAGAGAACCAAGTTTGGTTTATTTTCAGAATGAAATACACCTTTCACCTTTGTTGCAAACTCAGGTGCTTATAACATCATGCCTCTACTTTCAGGACTGTCTGTGCCTCGACGATTCTTGCTTTAATTTAAATGTGAAAGCTGGAGAATTCTTAATGATAGGCTGAGAAAACATGTTTAAAAAGAATTGTTGATTTATACTCTGTTCTGTCTTGAATCAGGTATAAATTTATACTTTAAAACAAGTTTACTGGCCTGAGTGTAGCCCAGCACCTCATTTGTAGTTCCATCACTAGATAATTGCATATCCTATGCAAGACCTTTAAATTACATGCAGCTTAATATATTGAAATGTGTTATGTAATTGTTTCAGGTATACACATCTCAGAAAAACTGAACTATTACAATCAACACAATTTCTGCTGCAAAAATGCTCCAGGCAGTGGCTTTTCAGAGTGATTCTAATAAGCCTATTAACTCCTCATTATTCTTTGTTAAACCTTTGCACTGCTGTGTTCACGTTTCTGTATATTGAATAAATATTGAATAAAATTGCACATTTCATATCATTAGGTTGCACATGATGCTATTTGCTTTTATTTTATTAAAGTAGCATCCCAGACTCTTTCCATTATACAATTGGCTGATGATTCTATTGATTAAAAGGCCATATTACCCTGTTCAGGGGTTACACAAAGAACTGTGTGTCATGGTTTGATCCTAGCTGGCAACTAAGCACCACACACACAGAGCAACTCACTCCCCTGCAGTGTGATGGGAGGGAGGGTCAAAAGGGTAAAAGTGAGAAAGAGATTTATGGGGTGAGCTAAAAGCAGTGCAGTACTATAGAATTAAAAAAAAAAAAAAAGTGAGAAGGAGGAAAAAAAAAAAAAAAAAGAGAAGGAAAATAAGTCCCAAGAAGCAACAGTAATGCAAGTGAAAACAATTGCTCATCACCAACCAACCCCCAGCCATTCCCTGAGGGCCATGCTCCCAATCTCCTCCCTCAGTTTTATTGATGAGCGTGATGCCATATGGCCTGGGACATCCTTTGGGTCAGTTGGGGTAAGCTGTCCTGCCTGTGTCCCCTCTCAGCTCCTTGTACATCACTGACATACTTACAGGTGGGGCAGCCTGAGCAGCAAAGAAGGTCTCAGCTATGTAAGCACTTCTCAGGTTTAGCTAACGAGGGTGTTATCAACACCCTTTTCAGTACAAATGCAGGACATGGCCCTTAACCAGCTACAGCAAAGCAATTAAACTCATCAGATCATAGCTGAACTGATTTTTCGCACCATTATTTTTTAATTTTTTTTTCTTTTGCATAGGCTTTGGCCACTACTTCAAATGTGCATCCCTTGCTAGAGCAACTTCACAGCTAATGTAGCATCACCCTGTTGCTAGACTGTGTTCTTTGCCTCAGGGCTAGGAAGAACGTGCTTAGAAACGTGAATGTCTGCTGTCCTTTGGCATTGGTGCTTTGTCACTCTGCCAGGTTCGTGTCTCATTAGAAAGCCCCAGCAGAGAGCATTTTACTCTAACGTTTATGTCTCAGATAGTGCACATTATGGGGAGTTTTCTTTACCCATCTGTAAAGTGGGTATTCGATTGATTTCTGATTCACAAAGGAGGGACATTAGTTCTTGCTGTTATGAGAAACAGTCTCATTGAGCCTCTCTTTAGTCTCATGGACAGCAGCCAATCTTTGCGCAGACCGAAGACCAGTTAGTGCCTACTCACTGGTCACGGGTCAGGGTGTCCAAGGAATTTAGGATTTGTGCTTTGCTAAGAAAAGCATCCTCTCCCTGCTTGGTTTGACGGAAAGTGAAGGTTGGTAGTCTGACAATTGGCAAAACTGACAGGGAAAACTACTGCTTTCACATTGGTGCGTGCTCAGTGATTTGTCTGGTTATCCGTTACCGCTTCCCAATGCACTTTTATGTGCAAGGAAGCAAACAGCACAGATACTGAATACGTCCCCATGAATGGGCATTGTGTGGGAAAGTGAGTGAGGGGTTTTAAGGGTCAAACATCATTCTAGGAAGCCTGGTGTGATAGTTTCCTCTTAAGTAGTAGGGCTTACGTCGTGGTCATTCTGCATTTCTTTTCTGCTGTCTGCCACAGAGAATAAGCTCTAAGGCTGTCTTCATTGCACACCAAAGTTGAGGAGAAGAAATGAATGGGTCAGTATACAGGACTGGGAGTGTTGCTTGTATAGCTGCCACTAGCTGTTGACAAGGACTGTAGTTAGGTTGTACTTTGGGAAAACCTACCCAGCACAAACAGCAAGCAGTGATTTTAATATCCATCTATATCCTAGAAGTTCTTGTGCATGATACTGTCTGTACAGGGCAAAATTTCCCCGTGATATTTTTATTCAGGGAAAATATTTCCTCTGTTGACATGGTTCTACTGGCATAAAAGTGTTTCTGCTACTATGTGGGTAGCTGGTACATACTCTGTTTGAAAGGCTGTTTTCCAGGGCAAATCGCATCTATTGTAACAGTCCTCAGCTTGTAAGAATACCTTTGCTTGCTACGTGGCTGTGCCCAACACTTGAGTTCTACACACTCGTTCAGTTGCGCTCATGGAACAGTGACGCCTGAAGTGCTTGTGACAAGGAATGTCAGGAACTGAGTCCCCTGTTTGACTGTCAAGTGTGTTGCATGACTTCTTGACAAACATAGAGTCTTGGTATCAAAATGGTCAGTGCAGCTGGGTGTATACATAAACCAAAAGGAACGTATCTGAGTTCAGGTTTTTTTCATTCCTCTTCTGTTACAGGGGTTGGTTTCTGCACAAAATTCTGTAAAGTATTCTTCAGTTCTCCAGCATTCTGCTCCCTGACTCACTGTACATCAAGCTTTTCTATGAGCTCTAGCTACGCCGCGGTTCCCAGAAGTCCTACTAGAAATGAGATAGCTATCCCATGAAACCTTTACCAAAATCAAGCTTATTCGTATCCTTTCTGGTCTTACATTAGAGAGTGATACTTTAGTTTTGTCCTTAAAGCACGGGAGACAGTTACATTGTCCAGCAGTTTTATAGCCGTGCGTCAAATCAGTGACCTTAAACCACACTGTTTTCTCCCTGGATTTCATGCATCGTTATGTTTTTGGAGAGAAATGGTGTATTTGTCTGCAACTGATAGGTTTGTTAGCAGGTACCAAACACTGCAAATAGTCAGAGTCTAAATGGAGTGGGTTTTAACGTCCGAAAACTAGCACACATCCATTGTATTAGGCTGTGTTATTTAAAAATGTCCAAGCAATCAGATTTTGGCTGGTTTATCCTCTGCTCGTCTTTGTCATGTTGAAAGGTAAACCAGGAAAGCCCCTGATAAATGATGGGAGAAACTGAAGTGTTTCCCATCCCCCCTCAAGAAACCACATTCACACGCGTTCAAGCAAAGACTCTGTTGATGTACTTTAAAGTGTCAAAGCCAAACCAATGCTATTGCTTGTCTGCTGGACCAAAGCAATTTATGCATCAGTCAATCTACAGTCCATCAAGAGTGTAGCACAGTAGTTTCTAAGTTACAGCAACAATTTTCTTTGATAGCTTTTATTGAATTCAAGTAACATACTTAAAAGAGGACACCGCAGCTTCCTGAGGTAATGAATACGAGTTAATACCAGCAGCTCTCTTGGCGAAAGAAAGCTAGTACCAAACTGAAAAGGTGCAACTAATCCTAAGGGCAACCTAGAAGAAGTTGCTTCACGTCAGTGCCATGCCAACATTGTAGCGGGGGGAAGAGGAATGTCCTGGACTTGAGGGACTCAAAGCGAATCAAGACATGCCTGCAGAGTGGTGTGGGAAGGCTATATGTGTGTGTATCTAAACCCTGATTGCTGGGATTAGCTGGAGTCAGCTTTAAGCCCCTCATGCAGGCTTAGTAGTGAGTTGCTTTTGGTTTTTTCTATGTCTCTGAACACCTTCTCGTAGAGTGTGGTCAAATGGCTTCATCAGGCACCTCACCCCAGTGCAGAGGGAGAGCGTTCTGCAGTGTGTACTGTACTGTAATGAGTGGAAGCCTCTGTGGCTCTTGCTCCAAATGCTAAACATGCGTTTGCTTGCTTTCTAATGCTTTCTATGGATTTTGAAATGTTAGGAAGTCCTTGGAAAAGTCCTTCAATCAAAAGCCCTCAGCTTTTCATAGGAGTGTCCTACTGAAAATGTTATGTCACACGTGCAAGTGCAGTTTGAATTTTGGCAGCCAGGAGCTACCTTGATGTGTTACAACTTCTGCGTGTCAGTTGCTGCATATATAAACAAGAGCAAACCCAAGAGGTCGGTTGTTCTTCTGTCGTTGCAAGAAAATGGCTATTAAGAACCCGTCCAGAAAATGGGTCAGCAAATGGGTCACGCGTGACATAGTTCAGCTGAGGAAATTTCTCCCTCAGAGGGCTGGTTTGCACCGCTGATACATCGGGGTTTCTTGGCGATTCTCTGCTGGAATTGCTGCAATATTGTTATGTATTGATCTGACTGGAGAGATGTTTGTAATCTGGATTTAACCTGAATCTTCTCAAAATGCAGAGAGGCTTGAGAGACCCTCGTGCGCAGGCTCAGGGTGTCTCAGACTAGTGGCTACTGAAATGAGGGACATGCAAGGGAAGCACTTTTCTGTCTGCGGAGAAAATCTCCTCACACATTCATGTTTTGTGTATTTATCAGATGTCTGAATAGGAGTGCTTCCTCTCATAGTAGCCACAAACTGTTTGGAGTGGTGTTAACGCAGTGAAGTACACAGAAGCATCTGCTTTGTTCTGTGCTTGTTCCCATGAGGTAACTTGTACTCTGTAGGGCGTCCTATTCTTTTGGTGGCTCTCGGCTGAAGGAGGGGGAAGTGAATTTTGTGAAGTGAAATATGGTCGCTGTGTACTGTGCTTGGATGAGGGTGGGTATTCTGGAGTTTGGTCAGACTTGTATTTAACAGTTTGTGTTCAGTGTGGGCTTGTGTCTTAGCACTGATTTTTTAATTTTTTTTCTAGTAGTGCAAAGGGTTCAGAAAATAATGGCAAATATATAAAAAAGTAGAAGAAAGATTGTGTGTTTGTGTGAAATCATTTATGCCACCAAGTAGGATGTGTATTAATTATTTTTACTTGTCTTTACTCTCCAGATAACACCATGACTAGCAGAAAAAGGTATAGTCATTTGTGTAGGATAACGGTATATCCTGTCCAAGCCTTTTCAAGCTCTTTTCTCTCCAGGTGCCAAATGATGTCTGAACCACCTTTTTTTTAATCAGAAGCTCAAGCAGCTTGATGCATCCCTGTGGGAAAACTCTTTGAGCTTTGCAGATTGTTTAGCACTGAGAAGCTAAAGCAGATGTTGGAGCAGAAAGAATTTATGCCAGAACTTGGTAAGATGAACGTC
Source organism: Ara ararauna (assembly GCA_028858755.1). Lineage (NCBI taxonomy): Eukaryota > Metazoa > Chordata > Aves > Psittaciformes > Psittacidae > Ara > Ara ararauna. The sequence goes on from CM054380.1 coordinate 28,684,776, forward strand.
AGGGGAAAAGGTAATGGCAGAAAACACAAAATGGGAGAGTAGGCTGGACTGTTACGCAATGTATGGGGGAAAATGAGGACTGACTGAGTCGAAAAGTTTGCTATGAATTGAGAATGCAAGATAGTAAGACTCAAGGATTGGGGAAGAAAGGCTGGGAGGAGAAAGATGTCAACAGCAAAAAGGGGAAAGGGTGGTGGAAGAAAACACAAAATGAGAGATTAAGCTCAATGGGAACAGAATAAATGGAGGAACATTGAGGACTGATTGTGATAAGTGACCCTAAAAGGATCTGTTTGACCTAGACTTGAAGGCAACAGCTCTTAGGAGCAGTGAGAAGCCATTGTTAGCTGCAGTTAATATAAAAGAGTAATTTCTCTGTGTGCCGTAATCTTTGATAGCAAGTGTATTTATTTACGCTGAATTCTGGTTCTGAATGCCAGGCTTTTCCTTCTGTCCCCTCTTCTGGTCCTCAGAAATGTTCCCTCAGTGTCTGGTGTCACTCTGTGGTCTCCCAGGCAGCAAGCTTAGTCTTGGCTATGAGCTGATAAATCACCACCGTTACCTTTTTGCTGTGCACATTTGGCAAATCTCTTCCCAGTCAGTTCTTGTCAGTGATGCCATGACAAATGCCACACAGTGTCTCTTTGCAAAATGAAAGCATGAGCAGGTACTTTTATGGTAGATTTCTGAATTGAATGCTTAATTCTGCAGGAGGTGATGCTAGATTTTAAGCTGAGTTTGTTTAGAATTTGAGAAACAGGATCTGTCTCATCAATTCTGACTAGTGTTGAACTTTAGATATAAATTAGTTTGTACTGCCACAGTCTTAATGAAATAAGTGTATTTCAGTGTTCTGTGTTAAAGAAAAAGAGAATCAGAAATCACAGAGTTGGACGGGAGCATAAAAAAGAAGGATCAGGTTAAAATTGTAATTTAAAAGTCTATTTCCCACATGTGTTGATGCTAGCCCTGAATCCTAACCTCCAGTTCAGTTTTTGGATGGTTGGCACTTTTCATTGATTCTTCACTATGTAAGTAACATGAAACTTGGATTAAATCTAAAGAGTCAGTTCTAGCTTTCCATGCTACTGAACAGAAAAAAATTTCCAAGCTTTTAATGCATACATTGTCTTTAGTAGTTTGAGCACCTTGTGATCATAGATTTTCAATGTTCTTCTCAGTTTACGCATCAACGTTATTAGGGACTGGCTAAGCCACTGCAGCCCAGGGCAGAATTGCAGTGGTCAGATGCAATTTGAGATCTTTTTCAAGCTTAGTCATTCTAGATTCGTAGCAACGTGACTGAAGCTGAATGGTGCTGAAATGCTTGGAAAAGTGATGTGGCTATGGCCATCAGAATTGAAGCTTGGTCCTCTGAAGGCAAGACCCACTGCATGTGTCCAGCCTTTGCATCCAGCTTCATTTAATCATTTCCTGTTGCAGTCGGAAAGAAAGATGTTGTGTGCTTGGGTTTTCTTTGAAGCACAGCAGGAGATAAGGGCCAGACGGCAGTGAACAACTGAGGCCGCTTGCTCCATGGTTACTCTTAATGAGTTACTCTTCCCGAGTAACTGTTGTCTTCCTGGTGGGAATACAGTGCTGCTGCCTTTAGACTTGGTGCTTTCCACAGTTTTCTACTTCTTCCTAACCAATTGTTCCTTTGCCATATCCTTTCTCAGTGCTTTTCCATCAGCAAATACGTTCTGAACTGTGAGTTTGTTTTGTATCTTGCAGTTGGTGGAAATCCCCTGATCTTTGTTAAGATTCCCTCACCTCTGTTCAGTTCAGAGTCTTCAGAGCTATTGCTTTGTCACACTATTGTCTCCGATGGGTTTTTTTTTTAACCTCAATATTTTTCTGATACGCATAGAAATCCTCACTCTAAAAGATCAGCTACTCTGTTGACATCAGCATTTCAATTGCAACAATGGTAGCTGGATCCCAAAATGAGGATTTGCCCTCAGTAAAGCCCCTGGGATCTTCTGTGACACCTGAGCAGTGTAAATGCACTGGCAGGTGCTGCAGTTACACAGGTTTTCTTTTAAAGTTGTCTTGCTGATGATTGCAGAAGTTTATCTGCTGCCCTAACAAGCATGACAATAAGAGCAACCCCATGAGAGTAGCAAGTGGGAGGGCTGTGAGTCAACTGAGTGCCTTGTGAAGGGGAGAACTGAAAAGTCTTCCTCAGGTAAGGCTGGATCCAGAGCCCATTGAAGCCAGCAGGTGGCTTTGAATTAGATCTGGCCTGCAGTGTTTCAGATGAAACTCACAGTAAAGGAGAAGCTGCCACGGGTATTTGTTTTCATAGATTCTCCCATCGATTCATCTCTGCTACACTGCATTAGGGGGGTTTAGCAATTTTATTTTTTTTTGGGGGGGGGGGAGTGTTGGTGTGGGGGAAGCCAGGGGGAGGTAGATGCGAGACTTTCCTGGCACTGAGAGTTTAGTGCACGCTGTGTACTATCGAACAGGACAATGACTAAACAAGTGCCAGCTTTGATACAAATCTCTTTTATCTGGAAGCCATGCAGGTAGAATCGGAGACCTGGAACAGTTCTACCTGCCTAAATTATCTTGCTCAGCCTCTGAGCTGTTCGAGTGCGCAGGATCTTTCTCCTGCTGCAGAATTCTGTCTCAGCCTCTGCTGCATTCCTCAAGGCTGTTTCTCTGCCAAGGCCTCTGAGAAGCTATTGTGTTAATCTTGGCGCGCTGCTGGCTCATCTGTAACAGGTCCCTGAAATCTCACCATTTACTGCAGAGATAGCGTGCGCCATCTGCACTGGCAATAATTGAAGGGGAATTCATTTGACCGTCAGGGGAACACCAAATTACTCTGCAGGTTTTTTCTGTAGCTAACTTGATACTTTTATTTATTGCACAGAGCAGGCGAGTCCCCATTTATAGCACGGTGCTCTGCTGGTTTTTGCTACACTTGAATGTCCACCTTCAGCCCTTGTGAGCCATTCAACTTGAGTGAAGAGCATTGCTTCAGCTGGAGAATAGTGTTGGGTAGGAACTGAGTGAGCTTTAGTGCTCAGGATGGACTTGAAATGGTTCTGCAGTGACAGCCTAGAGTAACCCCCAAATTGCTCACATGCAGTTTGTTTCTATGTAAAATATCATCTGTGAAGGGAGTACTTGGTGTTTTCTAAAAGAAAAATTGTAGTTTTTATGGTCATGCACTTTTATTCCGTTCACATGTTTTCTTGTATTACTTCCAAGAGCAGAGATGTCGGTTTTCGGCATGCTGGCTATTTGCAGATGATTTGGTGAGGACTAAATCCTCCCTGAACATAAGCAGTCAAGAGCACATGTTTGTCAGTGCCTCATATTCCTTTCTTGTGTTCCTACTGCTCCAGGCCACTTCATTTTTACTGGTGAAGTCTATCTAAAAACTGGGACATCTGGAGTATCTTTCCTCCAAGCTGAGCAGCATCTTAGGAAGCAAAGAACAGGGAGTCTCTGAAGTTGTTATCTGTCACAACAAAAGACGATTTATTCCTGAGTAAGGAATGAAGTGGCCTGGAGCATAGCAATACAAGAAAGGAGTAAGAGGCACTGCAACACACAAATTCACTCTATTGCTTATTTTCAGAGATGATTCAGTTTCTTTGATCCACCTTCTTTCAAGTATTAGCTGGCTGAAACACTGAGATGTGATAAGCAAAATAGTGGTGATGTTAAAGTGGCAAATGAAACCCACAGATCCCACCATCAAGCTTAAGAGATCTTGTCCCAGAGGTGGGCTCTTACATTCTCACAAATTTGTCCAGGAAGAAAAAAAAAAAAAAAAGATTCATTTAGTGATTTACCCATTTTTTCTGAGTGTTAGGTAACTTGCTTGACACAATGGTTTCATCTGAGGATTGCAGAGAAATACCATGGCCTGTATCCAGGTCAGCTGCTCCACTGAGCTGCACCTATGCAATCATCAGATTTTGGATGCAAAATCTGCATGTGGTTCATTTGCCAGTTTGTTTCCAGCAGGAATTGCTCTGCACTGGTGCGGAGTGCAGTGCCTGGGCATGCATGAAACATTGGTGATGTTCATGCATAGGTCACAGGCACTCACTGCTGTGCCTGTGCTGTTGCTGTCCATGTTCTGACAGATAAAGAAACAGAACAGTGCAGATAACACTTTGTGCCCCCACAGCACCACAGGAAACCATTAATCCAGAGACCATTTGCTCTTCATTAAAGGAAGATTGCCTCTGCAGTGGCGCAGTCGCATTTCATCATCTCCTTTCCCAACTCGTTCCTGACTTTCTGAACAGCTGCATAGAAAATGATGACTTAAAAGTCTAATTTTCTGTCTTTACTTTTCTAATCACTATCAAGGCTGTCTTCAAGTCTCAATTGCTCTGTTTTTTACCTAAGCCCACACAAGCTATTTCTATGGTAGTCTTCTGTTCATTATCCCATTATTTCTTAGGTAAAACTTTCCGATTATTTTGTCTTTAGTTGAAAGACTTCACTGCTTCAAATTCACTCTGGGCTACTTAATTATTTTCTTTTCCAGCTCTTTGTCCGCTGTCATATATGGGACCATTTTTTGCCATGTTACCAAAGCAATGTTGCTCCAGTCCGGTTTTCTAACACACTGATAAAGGTGTTTGACATACATTTCTGTCGTGGTTTAAGCCTCTCAGCCACGCATCTTTCTCACTCACTCACTCCCCATTCTTTCTTCCCGCCGCTCCCAGAGGGATGGGAAGGAGAATCGAAAGAATGCAACTCCCACAGGTTGAGATAAGAGCAGTTTAGTAACTAAGGTATAACATAAATCACTACTGCTACCACCAATAATAATAATAAGAGAAATACAAGGGAAAATAATACAATCGCTCACCACCCGATACCAAGCCTGACCACGAGGTGAACCCCCACTCTTCCGAGTCTCTGCTCTCTGTCTTACATCCTGGGCATGATGTGCTGTGGCATGGAATACCTCTTTGGTCAGTTTGGGTCAGGTGTCCTGTCTCTGCTTCCTCCTGGCTTCCTCTCCTCCCTGGCACAGCACAAGGCTCAGAAAGTCCTTGGTCAGACCAAAACATTCTAAGCAGTAACTGAAAACACTGGTGTTATCAGCGCTGTTCCCAGGCCCAAAATCAAAAACACAGCACTGCACCAGCTACCAAGAAGGAGAAAAATGACCGCTGCTGCTGAACCCAGTACCATTGCTTTTCACTGCTGTGGATTTCAATCTAATTTGTGAAATTCATTTGTATTTTAAATGTGATAAAGTGGAAACGTGGTGATCTTTTATATGAGTGGAGGACAGGGATGCCACCCTGCTAAACTTTGACCTCACTTTGCATGCTGACAGAGCTATGTACTGTAAAAAGGGCTTGATAGAAATGGCTGATTTTTGTTGATAAATGTGCCTAGTTAGTAGCATTTCTAAGGCACTTGACACCACTGAATCAAAGAGCTGACCTTGATATCAGAATATTGTATTTCATTACAGTTTGAGGAATACTGAGAAACACCTATTTTACCAGTGCTTATTTTTCATATTATTTTGTAGTCCTTTATGTTTACAATGCATAAGTTATTATTAGAAATATATCTTAACCAAAATAACACTTGGAGACACTTAGGTCTGGAGTTGAAAACAGTATTTGCATGTAATAATTGTCTCACATTAATTAAACCTAAACTTAAGGCTTAATTTCCTTGAAATTTCAGTAATTCTTTTAACCTGGAGCCAAAGCTGTTGCTTTTTAGATTCCTCTTGCAGTTTCCACTGTGAGGTGAATGCTGCAGTGGGATGAATGATGCTGATTCATGTTCCTTGGCCTGTGTGATGCCTGGTAATCAAATTCACATTCTTTCTGCAGGAACTAGTTCTGGCAGGTATCAAGGGAGAGCAAAGCAGCGTCTCTGGAGAAGGGAAAATGGGAGAGACCCAGCCTGTGTTTCCTGGAGTCCTGAAGCCTTCCCATGAGAGGCAGAGGCACCTCAGTCCTGGAGGATGTGGCTCCTATGGGTAGACATGGCTCCCACCTGCCCGTACGTAGCCATAGGTTCTGAACTACTGGGGGCTCAAAGAGTTGGAAGTCCATAAAAATTGAATATTTAAAACATTAGGGATTTAATGTAGAAATTCAGAGATTTCCTAAAAATGCTGCTAAAGCCTAATGCAAGGGCTGGACATATTTTCAAATAAATTATATTTGTTTTTTCAACCTTTACAAGGATCTATCACCTCTAATCCAAATTCCAGACTATAAATACTATGCTAAGATAGCATTAAGGTGCTGCAGGTGACTGGCGTCCTTTCAGTTTGCTTGAGAGATCCTTTTTAAAACAAACAGCGTTCAGAAGGGGCCTTATCCCATGGTGAAAGTTAAAACAAATTAAGGGAAAAGAACTGCATTTTGGCCCTTGTGACCCTGTACTGTTGGCAAATGCCCACATCAGAAGTGTGGCTTCAGCTTTCTTTGATGGCTCCAGCAGGTCTGACAAGGCCCATTCCTCTCTGTCAGAAACTTCATAGCCTGCTTTGAAAGTCCAAGAACTTTCTCTGCCACCACTAAAGCCAAAAAGGAGCTTTTATTTCCAGCTGTGAAAGGCTTGGATCTCTCCAGAAAACACAAATAGGTGTATGTCCTACCATGGTGCATGCTGTCTGGGGCTTGTACCAGGTACATTGCTGCTATCCAGTATGTGTCTGGTTTCAGGTCATTAAAAAACATCAACCAATCTGTTACATTCCAATGGGCTGTGAGTCAGAACAGAGCCTTACCTGCCTTACACACTGCTCTTCCCTCTGCAGCAGCTCTCTGTGAGATGGTACATGCCAGGAGTCTGCCAAATTTCAGTGGTGTTAAACTTCATGGGCTCATCAGATGACTGTTTCAAGGACGTAAGAGACAGGTAGGTTTTCTTTCCCCCTCTCCTTACCTTGCTCTAAGCCATTCTGTACATCTTGCAGGGTCTTTTGTAGCTTAATGCAGTAAATGCTTTGCTAGCATGTTTCATGGTAACATACATGGTAACAGATTTTGTGCTTCCTACAAGCCACTGCTGTTGATTTACATCGGGAAACAATTTTGCTTCACAAATATATAAGAGAAAGTTACTGCTCAACATCACTGTCTCCTGAGTAGTCATATTAAGAATTGTCCAATAGTGAGCTGGAAAACAGGGAATTTGTTTTAAATAAGTATTATTATCCTTCTGATGCAAGTGGCTAATTGTGAATTTTGATGACGTGTGGAAACTAGTGCTACAGTCAGGCATTCTGGATGAACTGTGTTCAGTCACAACAGTGTGCCATTTCAAATGTGAGAGGGATACAAACAGCAAAACAGCAGCTGTCTGCTCATGGCTGCAATCTGTCTCTGTATCCTCTGGTTCTTCATTCTCTTCAGAGGTGTTTATGGAAAAAAATATATACACACATACCTCTATTATCTCAATGCTCAGAGCCTTCTGAACACATTGGAGCTTTCCCTTCCTGCAGTCTCTCTTTTGCTGATTCCCTTCCTGAGATAATCTCTCTTTTTCACTGCAAACTACTTTCCAGAAGGTTTAGCTCAGAATCTACCAAAGTTGCTCTCCTGTTATTTTAAATGGCCAGCAGGAGATAAATAGCTCATACTAAAATAATCTCTCACTGAGGAACTTGGAATAATTTAGGAGAGAGTTGAAGACTCTGTCGTTCCTCATATCTGGGGGCATTTGCATTTGAATAATGACAATTAAAAGTACCCTTAGAAATAGCTGAAAAGGGCACAACTTCTGAGGCTTGTGTTACTTTCTAATTACAGCTTGCTCAGAACTCATAGTCCCACAGCACCCAGCACTAACAGAAGTTAAAAATGGCATGTACCTCTTTGATGACTTTCATTGAGTACTTTTTCTGTCTTGGATTGAATTTCCAGCTGTTCCATAAGTTTCAACAGACTCGAGCAATGCTGCACAAGAGGCCCAGGAAAAAAGCTGCCATGAGGAGAGATGGACTGGGTGAAATCAGAGTCCTTTGGGGACCAAGACTGCAAAAGTTTTACAGACTCTGTATGGTGTGACAAGGTCATGCAGATGGAAGGTGCTTCCTGTGCTTCCTAACAGGCCTCTCCTCTCTGCTGAAATAAAGAAGGGCTGATGCCTGTTCTCTCTTTGTGACACTACCCTTGCGTTAAACTGTTTTGTGTTGGGGGAAGGAGAGTGAGTGGTCCACGGGGTCGCCCTTCTTTCTCCTCCTGAGCTCTCCAAAGGTCTTGCCTGAAAGCTGCACTCAGGGAGAGGTTGAAATCCAGATCATTGAGTGGTTTCATTCCAGGGCAATTCGTTTCCACTGACACCAGAGCTGGAGAGTGGCTGAGGTTCCACTACAGCAAGAAATAACCTCAGGTCTCCCCAGGAGACACAGTGGACATCTTGTTGACCTCAGATGATCACAGATGTCAAGATGCCAGGGGACCATACGGCCTAATTCCTGAGCCCTGGGGGAGCCCCCCGGGTGTCATTTTGGGAACAAAAATGACCTAAGTAGAGGTCCTGAACCACTTTTGTTGCCCAAGGGACCCTGTGGGCTCACTGGGACAGCTTGGGGCCCTCTGAGCAGCAAGGATAGGAAGGGCTGGACCTGATCTGCCCTGTAGAGGAGTTTGGTGTCTGCGTGACTGGAGAGGATCTCAAGAAGCAAGTATAGAGAAAAAAAATCAAATAAACGGAGGCTGAGGGCTGGGGCACGAGGTCAGCACTTCAAGCATGGGTGCATCCTGGGCCCTCACTGAGCATACGGGGTTACTGTGGGGAGCTCCGCCCCAAAAACAGCACATGGACTTGAGGGCAGCTTCACCTAAAAGTGGCTGTAAAAGCTGACCTCTAGTAACCCCATATTCTAATGGAGACCTCAAGTAACCTTGAATGATAATTGGTGACCTCAGATGACCTTGGAGCTGAGATTTTGGGTAAAATTGACCTCTAGTAACCCTAAATGCTAATTGGTGACCTCAATAACCCCAAGGTCATGGGTTACTAACCCTGAGGTTAATAACCTTCAGGTCCAGGGGTTACTTGAGGTCACCAACTAGCATTCGGGGTTATTTGAGTTCAACTTTACACCCCCACTCCCCATTTTGCCTCAGCCTTATCCAAGTTCTCTACTAAACCTTGTGGGTAACTTTGCTCCAGCACCACCAGCCTGTGTTGGGGTCACCCATTCAACTGGGGCTCTACCATCACATTGAGGCTGGTGGGTCCTGCATGGGTGCTCCAAAGTCACTACTTGGACAATCTCGTTCGTGTGTTGTCCCAGCCTCAGCCCCTCCACACCCTCCCTTTGTGCCTTGGTCATGGTTTGAGGCGTGTGAGGGGCAATAGGGCTGCAGCTGGGGTTAGATCCTGCAGCTGGCGTCACATCCTGCTGTCTTCGCTTTTGCTTCCAGTTCCCATGCAGGATCTGCCTGACTCTTTCAAATGCATAGACACTGGTGTCGTGGGGCAACCAGTGGCCTGGAGACGTGCCGAAAAGGAGCTGACTTACTCAAAACAAGAGATTAAAGAAGTTTAAGAAACTGGCAACACTGGCAAAAGGACAGTGAAGACTGCTGCTGCAGTGAGCTTTCTCCTCACACATCTATCTCATCTGCAGGAACACAAGGTGCAAACCCTGGATTCATTTAAAAAACAAGAGTCTCTGCTGAGCACTACACACAGATGTAAAGCAGAGTCAATGCTGGGGACAGGGTCAAACACATGATTATAAAGTCACAAAATTTCTTTTATTTCATTGTTATTTATGTCAACAATCACAGGCATGTTCACTTTCACCCCACCTGCTTCCATCCATGACTTGTATTAGACCTTCCCTTCTTTCAGTGCTGTTTTAACACTCCAAATGTATCTCCAACTGTTTTGTGAGGTCAAAGCAAATGCCTTGCATTTTCTTCAAATACTGAGAAGGAGGGCAGGAAAAGCAGATAGGAATTAGCACTAATGATCTTAGGAAGGATGATTTTCCCCAAACATCTAACTACTGAACCATGCTCTGTTTAACCAACTAGCACTTTCTAGACTTTGTGGTCTGCTGTGCATATAAGAATACAAATACTCATGCAGATGTCATAGATGTTTTTATTCTAAACAGGGGAAATCATGGTAGGTATTTGCAGTCTGTGTAATACTTCACACACAGGTCCGGAAAAAGTCAATTTAAAATGCACTTTCAACAGTGTAGGAATGTACACAAAGCCAACAGAACATCAGGAATGTTACAGACTATGGATAATTCCTCTGAGTACAACACTCCCCATCTGTAACCAAGTTGTGTGAAGTGGCAGCTGCTGTCACAGCTCACAGACACACACTGTGGTGCTGGATCTTCTCTGTAGCACAGAATCCAAACCACATTTTTACCCATAGAAAGAAAACCAAACCCTGCTGTGCCAAGATCTCCTTGTCTTCAGCTGAATTCAGCAGGTACAGTCTGGAGGTGACTCCACTGTGGTGAAGCTATGTGGAAGTGCCAAGATGCAGAACAAGCAGAAGTCCTCTTCTACTGCCCCAAGGCAGCGACGGCTGCAGCATGGAGGATAAAGGTCTGTCTGGAAGGATAAAATCATTCCATCAGTTCAGAAACATTTTTGCCAGGAGGCTAAAACTCAGAAGCTGGGGAGCAAAAATACTTTCTTTGCTTTTAATCAGCCCAAACATGCTGAGCCTGGCTTGGGCTGTTAAAGCAATGAGTAAGTTGTAAATACTGAGTCTGCTCAGTGCTGCAACCCAGACACCAGGTCTGACTCTTCCCACTTCCATTAGCCACAGCAAGTTCATTAGTGAAGTAATGCAGTGATTTACATCACATTTCAAAACACGGTTATCCCAACACCTCTGGTCATAGCAGTCAGATTGTTACCATAGAGGTCAGTCAGAGAAACTCTCTAAGACAATTTGGAGTTTTAGAAAGCAGGCATTTTTTATTGCAGAGGTGGGCACACACGTGAATAGCTTTGCAAAGGTGGGTGCACCTGTTACTTGCCAACAGAGGCTGTATATTTGGCATACTCATGCATATTCATAGGTTTCACATGAACTAATTATAATATTTGCATCCTGATTAAGCATGCACTTTCTTGCTGATTGGAGATCTCTGGTGGTATTCAACAGTCTTTCTCACTGTGTTTACTGAATGACCTCAGTGCTTGAACATGTTTGCAACGTCCTAGTGCTGAGTTAGCAGTTGGTATGTTCTTGCTTCTGTTCCAGTCTCATTGCACGCTGGGCGCCACTCTGCTATCTTGAAGGCTAGCAGCCTTGGTCTTATTTACTGTCTCCTTAGTTGTTATCAGTCCTGTGATGTTCCTTCCCCCATCAGCCAAACATTCCTTTCTCTCTGCATGTTAGTAAGTTAGAACAGTTTGGTCTATTCCACTATGTTAAAGGCACACACGCTATTGTTAGTTTAAAATTTAAGCCTACAAGATCAGAGTGTGCACAGATTCAGTGGGTCTGGGTTTGAAATCTGCTGGCATCCAGTCACTGGCAGACTTTGACTACTTAGATGATGATATTCTACTTGCCCCCGCTATCCTCTTAGATGAAACCTTTCTGTACAAAGGCAAAGACTGACACCCCAATTAGAACGCAACAAATAACTCCTACCTGCTGCTTGCCCCCTATTTCACTCATAGCTTCCTCCTTCCTGCACTATTCTCTCTCTGCAATCCCAGCTCCTCCACCTCCCTTCCATTCTGGGCTGGTGCTCGTCCTGTGGTGGGACCAAGACCATGCACTGAGCCTGCACTGGAGCACATCAGCTCTACAACCTCCTAAGACATGAAGAAAACAGGCCCCCAAAAGAGAGAGCCAACCCCTGGTGCTGGGCTGATTAAGGGTTGGGGCTGGTATTGTAATGCTTAAATTAAAGCAGGAAAGGTGCAACCATGTGCCTCAGAGAACAGAGCTGCTTAAAGGAGTAAGGGAGGAGATGAATAGGTGAGACAGGCTCTCACTAACAGGCATGACTTCACCTACAGGCCTTCCTCTTGCCTCCCAGCAATGACACTGCTTTTCTTTCACAGCAGTTCATGCACTTCAAAGGGCCAACAGCATAAAAGGAATCTAAAAATAGGTTCAAGGCTGAAACCAAAGAGTAGCTGTTTCATTAGCAACAAGAGAAGCAGAAGGAGAAAGAATTGTAGGACAGAGCTTCCCAAGTGTGCCAAATTACTTGTACTTTTTGTATTTTCTGTATTTTATGCTACCTTACAGACATTATTCTTGTACCTGGACACATTTAAGATGTGCAGTAACTGATGTAGCTGGGACCTGCCATGTGTGTGTGCTCTTCTCTCCTTATGCTGAGGAAGATCACTGGGAATCAGCATCCTGGGTCACATTATCAGACATCCTACTGGACCACCTTGCACTGGAACAGAAAGCTTGCAGAAGCTCAAGTGACGGCAGGAGGTCACTGTGCTGGTGCGTCCCCCCACTCTCTCCTGCACCCATCTGCTTCCCAAAGAATTCCTGTTAGCCTTTGCATAAATGCATGGAGTTGGATGGCTGGGCACCCCCTGACCGTTAACTCCAGTCCCTCAACGAAGGAAGGAAGGAAGGACCATGCAGGTAACAGGAATGCCTGGATACTCCCTTATCACATCAGGAGCAATTTTGCAATGGCAAATCATTCCCGACAAATACCAGATACCAGGATGAAAATTTACACAGACTCAAGCCAATCATCTTACCACCCTATGAACAGCGATCCCAATAGAGAGCCCCTTTGAGCTCTCCTGGACCCCAGTAGGCTGCAACCCAGCTGTCTCCCTCTGACTGGGACCCTCTCAGAACCTGTAAACCCTCAAAGTTTATGAAATAGAGGGATTATCTGCCTGGGCCATTACTGTTGCTCATTGGTACTCAACCCATCGCCCCTTGAGGAGTGTTGAGAAAGCTGATGTGAGTCTATTATTAGTGATACTGCTTTTCACTGCACCTGAGGGAAATTTTTCACATACTTATGTATATATATGTATATACATGTATATAACCTTATATCTCCATCTTAGTGTGTTGTGTTAGTTTAGACACTTAACTGTAAGTGCATGTAAATTAGCAATAATCAAGTGTTTAATCAATAATCAAGTACTTTAATGGACTTATAATAATTGGTATATTTAGGAAGCTGTAAAAATAAAACAAAAAACAACTAATAGTTGCCATTGGCCATAAAAAGAATAGGAAAGGAAAAGGAATTATTTCTAAATGTTAGGCTCCTGTCTAGAAGGTGCTTATCAGCACAGGGCAGATGACAGCAAAAAGATACAGGACCTAACTAAAGGAACTGAAAGAAGAAAGAAAATAGAATATGGACTGCACTCAGTATAAACACACTCAGTTTTGCAACACAAGCCTCTTCTTAGTCTAGTCTGCATAAACTAGCTATCTCACCCTCATCCAAGCACAGTACACAGCGACCATATTTCACTTCACAAAATTCACTTCCCCCTCCTTCAGCCGAGAGCCACCAAAAGAATAGGACGCCCTACAGAGTACAAGTTACCTCATGGGAACAAGCACAGAACAAAGCAGATGCTTCTGTGTACTTCACTGCGTTAACACCACTCCAAACAGTTTGTGGCTACTATGAGAGGAAGCACTCCTATTCAGACATCTGATAAATACACAAAACATGAATGTGTGAGGAGATTTTCTCCGCAGACAGAAAAGTGCTTCCCTTGCATGTCCCTCATTTCAGTAGCCACTAGTCTGAGACACCCTGAGCCTGCGCACGAGGGTCTCTCAAGCCTCTCTGCATTTTGAGAAGATTCAGGTTAAATCCAGATTACAAACATCTCTCCAGTCAGATCAATACATAACAATATTGCAGCAATTCCAGCAGAGAATCGCCAAGAAACCCCGATGTATCAGCGGTGCAAACCAGCCCTCTGAGGGAGAAATTTCCTCAGCTGAACTATGTCACGCGTGACCCATTTGCTGACCCATTTTCTGGACGGGTTCTTAATAGCCATTTTCTTGCAACGACAGAAGAACAACCGACCTCTTGGGTTTGCTCTTGTTTATATATGCAGCAACTGACACGCAGAAGTTGTAACACATCAAGGTAGCTCCTGGCTGCCAAAATTCAAACTGCACTTGCACGTGTGACATAACATTTTCAGTAGGACACTCCTATGAAAAGCTGAGGGCTTTTGATTGAAGGACTTTTCCAAGGACTTCCTAACATTTCAAAATCCATAGAAAGCATTAGAAAGCAAGCAAACGCATGTTTAGCATTTGGAGCAAGAGCCACAGAGGCTTCCACTCATTACAGTACAGCACCGACAAGCGGCTGTATGAACATAATATGCGTAAGCTGCAAATGAAAAGAAGGCAATATAAATCCCCATAAACACAGAGATCACAGAAAAGAAAAGGAAATTACACAAGCTACTAACCGCCACACTCCATTAACGTGAGTAAATAACGAAACCTCCCGGGGGGAGGAGCTGCCCTACCGGCCACGTAACTGCACGTCGCTTCCCCGTGACTTCCGCGTGACCGCCCCGCACTGAGCGGTAGTCGCCGTTCCCGTCTCCTCGGGAGCGCCGCTCGTGTCTCCGCTCCGCGGTGTCGCAGGGCGGGCTCGGGGCTGGTCGTGCCCGCTCCGGCAACGTGGGAGGCGGGTGCCGGCGTCCCGGCCCGCGGCCAGGTACCGGGGCAGCGGGAGGGGCGGGCCGAGCCCGCCGGCCGGACTGAGGCCGTGGGCCGCGCCGGGGGAGGGCGGGGTCTGGCCTCGGCGAGGTACGGGCCGGGCCCCGCGGAGCGGCTGGGCCGCGTCTGGAAGCAGCCGCGCGTGGGCCGGGGCTGCCCCTGGGCTGCAGAGAGCGCTTCAGGGGTGGCCGGCTGCTCTCTGCCCCCGTCCTGCGGCTGCCCAGGCGGCTCCCGGGGCCAGCGCTCTCCGGCAAGGGCAGCGAGCGGGCGGCTTCCTGCTGCAGTGCGATTCGGACTTGGCCACAGTACCGGCCAGGGGCTGTCGCCGCTCGGAGGAGCAGCTGCCGTACCGTGCTTCAGCGTGGGGCCTCGGCCGGGAAGTAACAAGGGGAGAGAATATAAAACTAAAAGGGGAAAGGAAAAAGCCCAATAAACACAAGTGATGGACAGTGCAATTGCTCACCACCTGCCGGTTGATACCCACCCCCACCCGAGCAGCTATTTGGGCCTTCCTGGTAACTCCTCCCCGGTTTCTATACTGGGCATGATGTGCTGTGGTATAGAATACCCCTTTGGCTAGTTTGGGTCAGGTGTGCTCTCACTGCGTCCTCCCAGCTTGTTGTGCCTCTCCTCACTGGCAGAGCATGAGAGACAGAAAAGTCTTTGATCAGGGTGTTTGTCCTGGGTTCAGCAGCAGCAGTCATTTTTCTCTTTCTTAGTAGCTGGTGCAGTGCTGTGTTTAGACTTTCGGCCTAGGAACAATGCAGATAGCACAGCCTAGGAACAATGCAGATAATACCTGTTGCTAAGTAATGTTTACTCCAACCAAGGACTTTCTGAGTTGGGCTATGTATTGGTTAGTGGATGGTGAAGCAGTGGTATTCTCTTCCCTTGTTATTTCCCTTATCATTATTATTGGTGGTAGCAGCAGTGGTTTTGTGTTAAAACCTAGTAACTGGACTGTTCTTATCTTGACCCATGGGAGCTACATTCTTTCTATTCTCCTCACCATCCCTCCAGGAGTGGGGGGAAGAAGAAAGGGGGGAGTGAGCAAATGGCTGTGTGGTTCTGAGTTACCGGCTGGGCTTAACCCACGACAGTGCTATTGAGCAAGAGCTAAAAACAACAGTGTTATGAGCATTGTTCTCAGACTTAGGCCAAAACACAGCGCTGCACCAGCTACTAAGAAGAAAACTAACTCTATCCCAGCCACAGCCAGGCAATCTGAAGCTTTTTCCATTCACTTGTCTTGTAAGTATTCTTGGGATAACCTCTGTTACCAGTACACTGTCATTTGGACAAACTGCGGTGATAGACTTGATGTGCTTTGCCTGTGTTTCCCATAGTGGTATTTCAGGTAGGGTAGTCACCTGCCAAAACAGGGGCATGCCAAGGATAGAACTGTAGCAATTATTTTTTGGTTTACAGCAGGCAGAATGTTAGGGGCTTTTTGTTAGTTTGTTTTTAAATAGAGCATCTCCCAAGAGTTCTGACTTCTAATACACATGCAGATTCTGAAAATTCACATCGTCACTTTCATACTGACCTAGCGTGATCCCTCATACACACCCACAAGCCCTACCTTCCACAGTGGGAATTTGCCAAGAGCATCCAGCTTGGTGCGTAGCCTTTAACAGATAACTTGGAATAATTTGGTGTTATCTAAATTGCTGATCAGATGTTAACTCTGCAGCAGTGAGCTTTGATCATACACAGTTCCAGTTACTAGGTTGGAAAGAGAAAATTTATGAGCCTAAGGAAAAAAAAAAGATTGGTTTTGAGTATAGCTGCTTCATTACCATGGTAAAGTTGGACACCTGGTCCTTTAAAAGAGATTTTAAAAAAGTATTATTCCAAGTCAGTTCTGCAGTAAAAGTACATAAATAGAAAAAAAAAAAAAGAAGGAAAATAAACTCCAAGAAGCAGCAGCAATACAAGTGAAAACAATTGCTCATCACCAACCAACCCCCAGCCATTCCCTGAGCACCATGCTCCCAACCTCCTCCCTCAGTTTTATTGATGAGCGTGATGCCATATGGCCTGGGACATACTTTGGGTCAGTTGGGGTAAGCTGTCCTGCCTGTGTCCCCTCCCAGCTCCTTGCACATATGGGGGGAAGGTGGGACAGGACATGAGGAGTAGAGTAGGCTTTAGCACTGTAGAAGCACTGCTCAAGATTGGCTATCATGAGGTTGTTATTAACAGCATTTTCAGTGCAAATCCAGGACATCACCTTGTACCAGCTGCTGTGAAGAAATTTAACTCTCATCTCAGCCAAAACAGTACACAGCTTTTTGTCTGAATTCTGGTTTTGCATAGTGTGTAGGTCAACATTAACATTCCAGTTAGGCTGTATTCACTGTAGTTAAGGTTCTCAAATATTTTGAAAGCATATGCGTTCCTTTCTTTTGTTAGAAATTTGTCTTTATGTTGCAGTAGAAAATAAGGCGAGATGACCTCAGGCTCTGATGTGTCAGGGCCAGCACTGGATTTGCAGCAAACTTTAGCATGGTGGAAGACCACTCTGCAGTCGCTAGCTTTGTATTTGGTAATGGAATTAATGTTTAAATAACTGCCCAATATTTACATCCAACAGCATGGCACTCAGTTGGAGGACACTGCGAAAGCCACATGACCATAACAACTGAAGACATTTGGAACCACCACCTTCTGTGTGTACCCCAGGCTTCTTATTGAAAAGGCTCAGGTTGATTTGGCACATGTTGACTTGTCCCTGATCTACATGGGTAAAATATCTAGGGAAACACTGTTGGATGTGAATTACTAACTGACATAAGACAGCCCATGCAGCGTACCTTCAGCACTTCTTTTTCCTAGAAACTACTTGGAAACAGGATGGGTGAATTGTATACCCATCAGCAGTCTCTTCCTGTGGACCACCTTTGCAACTGGTCTTGACAAGCAAGGTTTGTGCTGAGAGAGGGGGGCCCCCAGGAAACTAATGACCAGAGCAGGCAGGTGTCTGAAGAGTTCATCCGCCTCCTATCTGGCTCCCAGATTGCTTTTGAGAAAGTAGTGCTACTAAACATTTTGAATTGATGCTTATAGTAGTGGGAGAAAAAAAACCCAAAAGCCTCTGAAAGCAATAAGATGTGTGGTTTAATTCCAGAATTAAAGGTAGCGTATTTTTAGCCTTCTCTAGAGTAGAAGGCTATAAGTTCTTTACATGTCTTTTAAATTACTTAGACCTAGTCTGTCGAGCTTGCAGGTAAATGTTTGCAGCACAAATCTCATTGATTTTTAATGCTTTTTTTAGGGTGATCTTCATAGAAAATACTAAAAACTTCAAAGGATTCACTTTAGGCAAAATAAGCAAATTAAGTTGTTCTGAAAAAGTAAAATGGATCCTTGTTCAGTCGGAGTTCAGCTTCAAACTATCAGTGAATGCCATAAGCTCTATTACGCCCGTCACACTGGTTTCAAATCTAAGCAAGATCTGTCTTCATCTGATCTACTGTTACTTCAGCTTAGGACTGGAATAACCCTTTCAGACAACAATACAATCTGCTTCCACCATGCAAAAATTTACATTGAAAGATTTGAAGACTTGCAGAAGTCATGCTGCGATCCCTTCAATATACACAGAAAACTATCAAAGAAAAACTTGCGAGCAATTGACTTGGATGATGCAACTTTTCTAAGCGCCAAGTTTGGAAGGCAGTTTGTACCTGGTTGGAAGCTTTGTCCCAAATGCATGCAGATAATAAATGGAAGCGTGGATGTTGAATCTGAAGATCGCCAAAGACGAAAACTTGATTCAGATGTATGTATATGGATCAGTTTTCCCAGTCCCTCTTAAGTTCTGCAAGTTGTTTGAACTTTGCTTCATACAAGCCCTAGCTAAAGAAATAAAGTTTTTTAATAGAAGTTTGAAAGTCTGCTAGGTGTGTGGGAGTTCACTATACTCCAGCCTTTACTTGGAGTACCTTAAAAATTCCACTTCCCTAGTTAACTACTATGGTCTTTTAGATGTGAATGATTGTGTATACTATGGTGGCTTACAGCTCATGAGTTTGTATAAATACCAGACTGCTGATGGTATTTTAAGCTGTTACTGAAGCCCTGCAAATAAGCTCATGTGCTTAAAACTGAACACTGCAAAGGTTTCTTCTAAAGGATCTGAAATGAACTTTGGGTTTAGTAACTTCAGTTTGAAAATAAAAATATCCACTACCTCAGGCAGTTCATTACCAAGTGGCTCTGTATTGAGGCAATTAAGTGTAGTAGTTGTGGTGTCTGAGCTGTGAAAGCCACGGTGTTTGTTCAGGAGCAGTAATGGACTGCAGGCAGTGGGAGGATAATGCTTTAAGTGCCAAGTTTGGAATACAGCTTGTACATTGCTGAATGCAGTGTTCCAGCTGTATGCAGGCAATCAGTAGAAATGTGGGCAACCAAATTGGCAAGAGCTCATCCATATATGCCCTGTAGCAAGCAGAAATGCATTCCAAGAGCTGTTGTCCCTTTCAGCCCAGGGGCTGTTGCCCAGCTGTATTTTTCAGTTGCTTGTCAGTGTGACATTGATGGAGTGAAATTTGAAAGCATTGATTAAAACAGCTACTGTAAAGCTTGTATTGTTGTGTTTTGGACTGGAAAAATTTTAAGACTGAAGTTGTTTCTCCAGGGAAATCCAGTGCTTAGAGTTGAGGCCAACAATTTACCCAAATTATTACAATATCCTGGCTTGAATTAACATTTTCTTACAAATTTAGGTTTGTATTTGTAAGTAAATGAAATTTTCTGTCTTTGTTCAGGGGCGTACAGCTAAGGCTTTGAAGTCTCTACAGTTTGCTAATCCAGGCCGACAGACTGAATTCACTCCTGAGACCAGCAAGAGGGAAAAAAGAAGGCTGCAAACAAAAAATGCGGCATTTAATTCAGACAGGTGAGCTGTTTCCTATACTTATGCTGTCTTTAACTTTCACTTCAAAATAAAATAGCCTTGATGATTAGTGTTCGTGTAACACTGTAACATTCTCTATGTAGATGTTTGCACCTTTACAGATAGCTGTTTTGTTTTTGAGGATGTTAAAGCTCACTCTCATTACTGAGATAAACAAAATGGAAGATCAGATATTGCATACAGACCATATTTCAGGCAATTAGAATATAAACAAGTATTTGGTAAGGTGTGACAATACTACACGGATCATAGATGAAGTGATTAATTTATACATAAACTAAATTTCTAATAATAGGCTGAATTTGCATAGAGTAAGATCAAGTAGACTACATGTAAAATATTGGAGTTGTCATCTTCCAATAAAACCAGTAGTTACCCTTTGGAAACAAAAAGGTGCAAGGTAGGACCATACCTTCCCTCCCCAAAAAAAAGTGTCCAAGTTGGACAGCACTAGGTAACAAATAGCAACCTTTTAATGTGACTGATTATCACACTTTCTACGAGGGAAAGGTACATGCAGCTGAATTTTGTCTGGCATTTTCCACTAGAAAGTTTGAACCAGTTCAGTCTTGTCCTGATAGAGAGTGGTGAAAATGCCAGTTTAACTAGTCATACAATGTTTGTTAAAATGTGCAAGAAAGGTCTCATTCATGCTTTTCCCCTGCTCTCAATCCAAGTTTAACCTTGCAAGACAAAAGCAGGTGCTAGATGTGCTGCTTACAAACTACACATCCTTTTCCCCCCTCCATTTGCTTCCTCTACTCAGTTTGGACAGAAGTTGCAACCAGATGCTGTGAAAACTTTTTCTATGTATGTTGTAAAGTGCTGGATCGCAAGTATTGTGGCATCTCTGGCATTAGAGCTGTTCAGAACTCAACTAGATGTGGCCCTAAGTAGCTTAATTTGAGCTGACCTGGCTTTGAAAAGAGGGTCAGACAAGGTGACTTCCAGAGGTCTCTTCTGAACAGAGTTTTTCTGAGGTTCTGGAGTTTTACAGGCCTGTTAGAGAGATGGGTAATGATAAAACATAAAAATACTTTTAAATTAGGATATGTGCATCCTAAATGATTCTGCTTGACCTCCTTTGAATTACAGCTACGCATTACAAAAGAAAAGTAAATTAAGGGAGCATTTCACAACATGGAGGATAATTTAAAGTTTACATCATACAAATAAGAATATTCATAAGTGCCTGAATAAGTGTGCTATTAAAGAAATAAAGCCTTCCCATTCTTGAAATTATTTCCAAAGCACTATAGTGGAGATACAATACGGACTGAGAAATGTTGTCAAATACAGTAACACACATCTTTTAAATTAACAGTCTTCAAATGAACACCTGAAGAAAGCAAACTTTTGTCCACAACTGCTAGCAGCTTGGCATCAAAATAGGTGGAAATAACCATTGTTTTTCATTATACAGGCAAGTTTTACCAGCCAAGAGTAAAGTCTATGACAGCCAGGGACTACTGCTTTACAGTGGGATGGACCTCTGTGATTGCCTGGATGAAGACTGCCTTGGATGTTTCTATGCTTGCCCCAAGTGTGGCTCCAACAAGTGTGGAGCTGAATGTCGCTGTGACCGCAAGTGGCTGTATGAGCAAATCGAGATAGAAGGAGGAGAAATAATTAAAAATAAGCATGCTGGTTAGAGTATATGCACATTAATTATCCTGAGTATATATTCCATGCTTTGATTAAACACAGCACATTTGTCAGTGGTTTAATGAAAGCCATTGGAATTTATCACAATCCACGTGATTAATATGCTCACTTCCACATTTATTTTCAGTATGATTATGGAGATAATTGTACTACTGTCTTTTTACACTTCATTCTACCTTGTACTCAGTCTTGTTAGTCATCCAGGTAATCTCTCATCAAACAGTCTTTCACTGTATGTAGGTATAAGGGGCTGCATTTTCATGTGATATATCCTGAGCCACTTATTTGTCTCACACACTGTTTTGTGGAATGCATCATCTCTCACATGCTGCTCATTTTTCATTCTCTAGTTCAGGATCTCATGGTCTCAAAGCTGTTCTATGTGAAGCACTCTAAAAGTTCTCAATCAGTTTACATGCGGTATTATTAAAAGTCTCTCCAGTATTAACAGTGAATGCTTCTATAGAGTATCTATGATTCCATCCCAGCTATAGCTGATAAATTCAATCCTGTTCACTTAAATGGATTCAAAGGCATTTAGGCATTCAGATCCCATCTAAATTACAGGGATCTGAGATAAAGATATCCCTGTAATTCAGGCCTCATTGTTGAAGTGTTTAACATATTTTCGATGCCTTGACAGTTTGAAGTATTTAACTGTGGTACTGATTTGTTGGTTTCTAACACAATTGAAATAATTTTTCTGTATTTGTTATCACTCTGTATTTAGACTGGACTAACTGGTACTTCAACAGCCCTCTCCTCTCTTTTACTTTGTGCTTGTTTTTAAGGTGAAGGTTTACATGCAGCTGAAACGCATTCAAGTGTCTGTTCCCAAACTAAGAATACCCAGACTGCTACAGAAAACACCCAGACGTTTGAATTTAAATTTTGTTTGGTTGATGCATTATCTATCTGCAGAACATGAAAATTTTACAGTATAACATGATTTATGTGTAACACTTTCTAATTGAAATCTAAGTAAGTATTATTCTCTGGTATTTTTGTTGTGTTTTGGATAAATTCTGTATTTTTGTGACAGACTTGGAAGATATGCATGTTTATTAGGTCACATTTATTCAAGAATACCGTTAACTATTGATTTCTGAAGACTTAGCAAGCCTTAGCAGGTACTCCAGTGGGTAATGCTGTATAATCTTGCTGTTAGTTTAGAGTGGATTTTTTTCTGATAAGTGTCATGAAGCTTATAGCACTAAAATCTGAAGTAATGCTTTGAGTTACACTGACATCTGCTGGTCCTAGTGCAGTATAAGCATCTACATTTTTATTAAATCTGCAAAAATAAACAGACTTTCCTTTTTTTTGGGGGGGAAGGGCAGAACATTGGTTGTTCTTTCAGTGATTGTCGCTCTCATTGGCATTAGATTCCAGCCACATTCATCACAAGAACAATCTTGAGTTTATTCAAGGAGAGCAGCATACTTTTTATACTTTTCCAGAAAGCAACCCCACAACTGAGTAATAGTCACAGCTTCCCTTACGTGCAAGTGGCATTTACTACATTTTACTTTAGTAACTACAGAGTGTGCTTATCCTGATGTAGCAGTTAATCTTGTGTGCTTGATACATGTTTTGGAGCTGTTTTACCTCTGAAGCAACCTTTAGAATTAAACCAAAACATAAATGGATACCTCCATGAAAGTGATGGGAAAAGGTGGTCCAGTCTTGTAATTCCTATGTATTTATGTTTTAAATTAGACCAGCCAGCAGTAATTATTGTTAATCAACTTAACAGGCTTCCAACTGTTTGATGCATATAATTTACTTAAGCCCACGGACTTTGTATTTTTACCTGTTAAAGCATTTCTTTGAAGTGAAATGCATGTCTGCCAGTAGCTCTATCTGCCTCAAGCATACCACTATTAGAACTGTATTTATCCATCTCCATTAAGTCTCTAAAAAGTTAGTATATTCAATCCCTCATTTTACAGATTCACTAGCAGTGAGTACTTTCCCAAATAAATCACTCATTGTTTCCTAACTAAATGTATAGGATTGCTGTTTGACTAAAAACCTGGCTAAGTAATGGCTACTGGTGATCACTATAGAACCCTAGTGGAGACTTAGGGTTTCCTGCAGTGAAACGGGACTTTTTGGTGTTGGTTGTTCACTTATCCTACTTACATATTTAGGGCATTACATTTGCCAGGTCTCCTTACCATGCCTAGGTTGTAGTGGGTTAAGTCCAATAGCATTTTTATATACTTCCATGTCCCTCTCGTATGTTTTTCTGTTCAAAGACATTGCTGCAACAACTTTACCATCTTACTAGATCTAAAATGCTTACAACTATGACTCATTTTTTTCTGTATGTTTTTATAAACACTACAAGCTTATCCCATTAGCATGTAACAAGCTATTTTATCATCATCTAAAAGTGATTGCAAACTGTTCCAAATAGCACATGTAGTTCCCCATCTTTCAGAATTGCTCTACAACTAAGCCTGTTAAACAGTATGTTCTTCTAATATAGCCAAAGGAAACAACTACTTCCCAGAAAAGCCAAAGCACATAAACCCCATGTAATAACCACTTCAAAATCTGCATGCATTAAAGAGAAAAAACAACAGTTACCATGTTAAAACTTGCCCTTTGATATTCAGTGTAAAAATGCCTAGACAAAATTATATATTCAAAATACAGAAATCAATGACAATAAAAGAAACTGGTTTGTGAATAATACATACCCCATGGATCAGTTTGAGCTTATTGAACAGGAGCTCCCAATTTTTTAACTCTTAAGTACTATGTTAAGTACTGTTTTGATTTCTAACAGAGAAAAATTCATACCAAGCTTAGAATTAGTCAAACTTAACATGTAAACTTAGGGAGTTGTTCTTTGGGCCTTGTGAGAGACAACACACCACCTTGTGGTAATGTCTGAGACAGAATGGGCCCTTTACCACCCCCGATAAGGGGAGCTGAAAGTTTCAACCTGATGACACATGCACTGTTAAGTAACTAATGTGCATATTCAAATAATATAGTACGGTCAGGTAGTTAAGTCAGAAAAGGTGTTACATTAGTATTTTCAGCATCTATGCTGCTAAAAGACATTTGGGAAATACATTATAACTTTAGACACAGCATGAGTTTGTTGGGGTGTTTTTTCAGTGAAGTTCATAACTCTTAGAAATTACCATAAGGAGATGCTAACTTTTGAATCTCTTGGCTGACCATTCAAAAGATCAGCAGGAAGTGGACAGACCTACACAAAAAGCATGATTTTATATTCTGGAAGTCAGAATTAAACCCTATAAGGTGCCTTTTTTCTTCCCAATTTTAGACCCCTTTTAATGTTCTTTTTAGCCTCTTTGTATAGATGTTGGACATAGTAGTCCGAATGGACGGGAAGACATCTGCACAGGAGCTCACACTGAAATCCCATAGTGACATAGCTACACAAAGGATAAGTGTTTAGGTGGACATCTGTCACTTGTTACGTGACAAAGCGCTACGGCTTGCTGGAATCAGCATTAGAGCCTTCAAGTTCTAGACTGATGAAAAAGCATAAAAACACCATTTCCAGTTTCAGTTTGTTTTCCTCCAAAATGAGAGTCACATTTTTGGGTCATATTTGTGTCTCAGTGGAAAATGGGATGTACAGATATGCTGTAGCTTGTCCCTCATGATCCAGATAATTTTCCCCACTAATTCTTTAACAAACATTCTTACCAAGTTTTACTCACTTTTATACTGACTTTGAACCAGTCAATATCATACTAGTGACAGCTTTAAATAAAGAGGCTAAACAGCTCTCTGTAACTTTTAAGTTAAACATGCTTTCAAAAGCTACTAATAGTAGAGGGCCAGCTTTTTGGAAGGATTATATTTGTATTTAAAGTTACAAATTGGATCTAATATTTACCAATGATAAAGCCATAGTCAGAACTATTATATTTATTCACGGCAATTAGATTGCAAATTAACAGCTTTCCTCCAAGCACATATGAAAAAATACCGTGGGGAAGTGTGAATGGTTGCAATTAAACTGCCCCGTCACTCGTTAAGCTGCACTGAAGTAAGGGGAGTTTACATTTTGATACCCAGCAGAGGGCATCAGCTTACTGCAAACCTGACCATGGAACTGCTGGTGCACCTGTTAGCTGCTGCATCCACACCGTCTGGGCAGAGGGGGGATTCATTATTAGGCAGGTTCAGGACAAGAGAGACATTTCCCACATCTGTGGGGCTGAAGTACAGCAGGCTCAGGTACAAGATTAGCACTGAAAATGAGAAAAATGGATTTGTTTCTCACCCAGCCCCTCAAAAACCTTGCTGATTGTTAGTTCTTTAATTAGAGATCAACACTATTTTTATAGTCATTTACAATTGACATTGTTGACCATGAAACCCTGGTTTAGAGCTTCTGCCTGCATGCTCCCTTAGAAATTCAGTATTCGGTAGCCAAGAAACCCCCTCACAGCGGGGTCCTGCACTCATTAGCAGAACAGGAAACTTTCTGACATCCACACTGGTGCTACAGCTAAGTAACCATGTGTCCTGTTTCCCAGACAATCAAGTGAAATACTTCAACATTATTTTACCAGGCTAGCAACAATAGTAACTAGAAGAAGCCTAGCATAAGCTGTGATAGGCCATGGTGGGGAATGACAAGAGAGGCAGCCAGGGATGGGAAAAGGTTCCCTGATCTACTGTTATGTTACTAAGCCATGAAAAAGCTGCCCTAATTCTCCCCTTTTCCCCCCACCTTCCTTTGGCATATGTACTCATCAGCAAATTACATCTCTAGAGCATACTAAATGACTTGCTTTTCTAGACTCTAGTTAGGGCAATATTAACAACTAGAGTGCAATAAACTCAGCTCTCCATTTCGACCACAGGTGACAGCACTGTCTACTGTAACTCCTGAGAGTAAGGAGTCATTTAGTGTCCACACGGAGCCCCAGACTGCAACTAGAAGTAGAAGCAATTCTTTTCTTGTTATTCTTCCCTTTGTTCTTACATTTTCACTTGTAACTCTACCTACTTTAAAGTATTCATTCTGGCCACTGAATTAATACCATGAAGCATTAATTTTCATACGAAAAAAAGGAAAAAAGTACCAGCAATAACCAACTACCCATCCCAGGTGAGCTGCTTACCAGAGCCATCAGCACTTAAGATCTTCTCAGAGACAAATCACTGGGAATTCAAAGATCCTACTCCATACAAAGCCCTTAAGGCCTCATAAGTCATTTAAGAAACTGGAACTAAGGATTCCATTAGCACAATTACTTGGCTTAAAGGTAGAAAATCAGATTTTACAGACTTTCAGTAGCATAATGTCTCCTAAATTTCTTGTTCTAGATCATCCTTCCTAAGAGTACCGGTTAATCCAGATGTATTGAAGAGAACTAGGTTTTGCCTCTCTTCATCTATTTTCTATTGCAAGTTTGATGCACAAAAAGTCACTGACCAGCTAAAGATAAATCCCCACCAACAAAACCCCCAGCTGTTCCTTTCCTCCTGTTTTATAACCTGGTAGTACTCTCACAGGGTGGCTCCATTGGCAGTTTCCAATCAGATGGGTTGGATCCTGCCAGCTGACTTCAGTGTTTCTGAAACCTTTCTCCTGACAACCAGTTCTCCTTCATAATTAGAGTGATTATATTTCAGCTTAGTTTTCAGTTATTATTTTAGTGCTGCTTCCTTTCAGTTTCTGCTCAATCTCTAAGAAAAGAAGAAGATCAGTTATTACTGTTTTAAATGCACTTGTGTAGTATGCCTAAAGCCTCAGCCAGACTCCCCATACTGTACAGGCTCCTCCTCCTCTCATCACCGAGGGAACCCCAGATGTTGGGATCCCAAAATACAGCATTTGGGAAACCTTTACAGGATTCCCAAATTATTGGAAATCTTATTCCCATCTTATTGGTTCCCTAAAGAGAAGATCCTGAAAAGCCTAAAGTTCCTAAAAAATGTTAAGTGCCAAATGCCTGGATCTGAACTTAAATATTTGAGCTTCCTGTTGGAGTTCAGAGACAGGCTTGGAGATGGGGACAAGGCAGGTGAACATGCAGAGGATTTCCACATGCTTTCTGTTGGATGTGGTCATAATAACCTAGTGGGGTAGAAAGCACTCGTAATTAATATACAGTAATGAGTGTTGGTTATACCTCTAGGCAAACCAGGGTTTTATTTTTCTCAAGAGGAGATGTTCTTCCTGTTGTGTTGTGGGTTTGGTTTTGCTTCTATCAAAAAAAAACCCAAACCAGAAAGGCACAATTTATTCAGCCTGGTCTGTGCCAACCAGCTCCACTTATGAGTCCCCCGTGTTGATTTCTTGCCTGTGAACTGCTGAGTCTTTGAAGTAAACCACTGGCCTAGATCAGGTTTGGAGCAAATGAGAACACAGGGCCACTGACAATGGACATCCATCATAGGAATCACTGCAGAAGATGTCTGCAGTTTCTCTTTTCCAGTATGAGGGAACTGCAGCATCCAGGTCTATGTGCACAGCACCCCAACTGTGTACTCCCATCCCAAACTGGGGTAACAAGCTGAACCATGGTTTCCCTCGTGCTGCCTTAGCACATACTGATTCCTCAGTTTTAAGTGATATTTTTCCTCCAGGATGGCAGAACCTAACCCATAACTTTGTACATGTAACTTATTTAACTTTAATCTAACAGTGCTCCAAATGGTCTAAGGCTGGTTCAGATCCTGAACCATGTCAGGTAGTTTTTACTTCTTACAAACCTCAGTAAATCTCCATGTGTGTTTAAGTGCTTGTAGCACTGTACAAGCAGTTAAGCCAAGCAAATGAGTAGGAGCTGACCTCTCAGAAATACAAGTGCAAATGACGTGGTATAAGTTGCCACTGATCGGAGTGGATTTGATTGAATCTGCCTGAGAAGGAAGATGTAGAAACACTTTTCTGCTCACATGCATGTTCTGTCCTGGGGGGTATGATGGTAAAGGGGACATACTTTTCATTGACTTTTATTGGCCTTAACTATTAACTACTTATTCAGTAGTTAACTGGAAGGTTGAAAATTATCCTGCATCTTCTGCATTGATGTAATCTGAAAGATCCATTCATCACTCAGTTACAGCTGGTAGCTGTATCTTGGTACTACCATATGCAACAGAGATAGCTCCTGTAGCTCTTTCTCCCTTCACACCTCTCCCTTCTTCTGGCTCTGCCAATTTCAGAGTTTTAGTATTTTTTAAATGAGTTGAAACCCCTTGCCTGCTACCCAGCACTAGCTGATGATACTTCTCAGAAATGTCAGAAATTGCTGCTGACATTTCAATTTTGCTTTTTTTTCCCCCTTTCTTAGATAGTATTCTAGAGAAGATTTATATTTGAATAAAAAGCAAATAGCATGTCAGAATACGCATCAGGGAACATCAAATTGTTGGGTTTTTTTCCAATTACAACTTTATTTCAAATAGGGTAATGCAATTAAAGGATAATTACTAGAAGTGCAAAGCCCAGGTTATGATCAGAAATGGTTACCTTTTCACTTCCAGGTCCTGTCTTACTAAATAAAACATTCCTGTGGGACAAGTTACTCTGCATTTGTGTATCTGCAGGTATCCAGAAGCAACTGAATGTCTGGCATTACAAATGGCTTTTTGTGGATAAACCACCACATTAGGAAAGGCGACAAGTAGAGGTGGCTTTATCACTGATTAATGATGGTATAAACTCACTTCAGGATGGGATATTAATGAACGATATATCCGTAGTGTTTTACAAGCAGTATCATAACATGCTTTTACATAGAAGTCATCGGGATTTTCCCTCCACAGTTCTGCTCTATCATACAAGGAGTGTTGTGGTGGGCCAGAAGCTGTTAAAAGTTTAGGATTACTTTTTCAGAGCTGCTTTTGCCTCTATGGGTAGAAATTCAGTGTTGCTGTTCCCTGGCTCATCGCAGGGTCCATTCGATGGGAGGGTTGGCAGTGGAAGAAGTCAAGCTGTGAGAACTACAGGGAGCTAAAAATGATTTTCTTATGACACGAGCATACACCACTAACTAGCATGAAGCATTAATTAGCACTGCCCTTTGTCAGCCCCTGTGTCACTGCTGGTGCCACAGGGAATGGGGCTTTTTCATTCCAGTTGGGCTCAGAGGATGCTAAAGGGGGGATCTAAAAGCAGCTGATAGCTATGGGAGGGTTAGTTATAACGGTGAGGGTGCATCAAACTTTATTCAAATAGTCATGGGCTTCGATCCTTGAGAAGTATGAATCTGGTGGAAAAGCCCTCCTTGTTGCAGGAGCTGTCTGGTATAAGGCTCGAGTGTCACAAACCATTAGTGAGGTTTTGCCAATCTGTTTTATCAAAGTGCATGAAATAAAACAGCAATCCTTTATTATTAGCTGCTTTATTTGACTGGTAATAGTGCCTAAAAGGGGCCAGGACTCCAATTTGCTCCACCTGGAACTGCTATTTGCTGTGAGAGTGCATATTCTCATTTTCCCTGTGAGTTCCAGTGGCACAGTGACTGAGTCATGATGGGAGCAAGACTTATTTTAGTAAACATCCAAAATCAGTGACACCACTTGGGTGAGAAATGCTGGGTTTGTAACTGAGCACGTCAGCTTCCTACCGCTGGGTCCCGCAACTCAGGGCTTCTCAGCAACTTGCTGCTGAGCCCTGGCCAGCTGCCCACCTGAGGTAACCCTGCAGGGTTTTGACCACCGCCAACCCACTGTCACAGAGGATCAAATCAGTGGCTGCACGTTCTCTGGACAAAAAGAGAAACCCCGTAAGATGGCCAGGCAGGGACTGCTCTTGTGAAAGCTGGAGCTGGTCAAGCGGAGGAGCAGCTCAAGAGGGGGCTGTCTGGAGAAGGGAGATGGTGCTCAGCAGGGCACAGCTCTGAATCTCCTTGTGCTCTTCTAATGAGAAACCAGGAGGTGAAGCTAAACACACAGAGAATTTGTTTTGCAACATTAATATTTAAAACAAGCCTATAAGCATAAATAAAAATAATATTTATAAATATTTGTTAATATTTATTAAATAATAAATCAGCTTAATATTTATTAAATAATAAATCAGCTTACTTCTAATGTCAGCCTTGCTTCCAGGACATTTATTGTGCCTGCATCCCGCTGTACCTGAGGAAGACAAAGATGCTCCTCTGTGTACAAACCAAGTGAATGGGGCAGAATAGCAGACCAGGAAATAACGATCCCTATGGAACAAACAGCGTAAGAGCAGCTGAGTTGTTACAGCATTGCACGCATTCCCTTGAGATACGTCCTTATCTCAATAATTGGAGGAATAGTAAATAAATACATAAAATGTCTTATTTAGCTGTGGTGGTGGTGGAGTCCTTTGTAGCATAGTCAGGAAAAAGTTTTGGATTGATCCAGAGTGCACAGGCCTACTTTCTATTAAAGTGTATTAATGCCAGATTCTGTGCAATTAGTGAAAAGTCAATTCCCATTACTAGTTAACACTATTGAGTATCTGCTTTCTTTAATAAAAAGCTATGTCCAGCATAAAGACTATAAATCGATAAGCAGCCACTTTCTAAATCCATTCTGTCTCCTCCGAAAATGCAGGAAGAGCACTGCTGTTTGGAAGGCAGAATGGGTTTAGATGTAGAGATCCCTGCCCTCAGAGAGCTGACCTGCTTGCTGCCACCCCTGCTTTTGAACAGCCCTCCAAACAGTGGCATGGCTCCTGCTGCTGCTCAGCTTCTCTTTGGAAAAGCCTTTGCTGATTTCTAACTGTTGCTGGAAAACAGTTTCTGGGTTGGCAGAAATCCTCCATGGAAAGAAGGCGTCTTGCATGTTTGACTCACATATATGTGTGCTGATCCAGCAGCTGCTCTAAGTGCCCAGACAAACTTGGGACAGACCTTGGAGGTATCTAACAGCCAAATCTGGTAGCTGGTGTCTGTTCTGGACAAGCCCTTGTGAACACTGCTAGGGATTGGGCAGCCACAGCTTCTCTGGGCAACCTGTGCCAGGGCCTCATCACCCTCCCAGAGAACAGCTTCTTCCTGATGTTTCATCTCAGCCTCCCCTCTGTCAGGTTAAAGCCATTCCCCCTTGTCCTGTCACTACAGACCCTTGTAAAAAGCCCTCTCCAGGTTTCCTGTAGCCCCTTCAGTCACTGGAAGCTGCCCTAAGGTCCCCCCAGAGCCTTCTCTTCTCCAGGCTGAACAAATCCAGCTCTCTCAGCCTGGCTCCAGAGCAGAGCTGCTCCAGCCCTTGGAGCATCTTCATGGCCTCCTCTGGACTCGCTCCATGTGCTCCACATCCCTCTTGTGTTGTTGCCCCAGAGCTGGATGCAGGACTGCAGGGGAGGGTCTCACCAGATCACAGTAGAACTCCTGTAATGAAGAGCAACCATTTATGCTTTAGCAGTGGAAGATCTGTAGTTTCCATACCACTGTCACCTGGTATTGCACAGTCACTGTGTTAACTCCATAAATAATAATTACTTTTTGGTAGAACTCCATCTCCCATCATAGGCTGTGCAGTGCTGGTGCTGGAAATGCTGCCCATGTGGCATGCATGTTTAAGCCTCATGATGTCTAGCAGAGCAGTCTGCAGGTTTCACACACAATTTGATCATGTTCAGTAGTTGCTTGGCAGACAGCTGAAAGTTATCATATCATTATAGAGGAGCAGCAGAGAGAAACCTCTCCTAAGTGTGCTTTAGTAATGCTGTCTCCTAGGACAGATTTTTGTCATCTTTGTGTGTATATATCTACTCTCATTTGAAGGTACATAAATTCAGGCCAGTAACAAAGAACCACCTGGGCAGCTCACCTCACAGAAACCACACAGCTTGACAAAATAACACTTCACACAAGCGGAATATGTCTGATCAAATTTGGTCTTGGACTTGGGGCTGGTGGGCCACTGTCTTTCCAGGGATAACAGGAAGAAATTGCATCCTAATGCCATGGCAGAGATTTCTGAGTGCAAGGACCACGTGAATGCTTAGCTGAAAATCAGGAGAGAAGTGGCAAAGGTTTGTTTGGTGCCTTGTAAGCTTCTATATGCAGGTTTTGTGTCTTGTTACACCCCCACCCCCACCCCCCCCAAATAAGGAGTATTATTAGAAATTAACAATAAATATAACTAAAAATTTATGAAAAAAAATGTCCTGGGTAAGAAACAAAACAAGAATTAGAGAAAGGATGACAGAAGATTTATTGTTCTGCTCCCGATACCTGAGGTTTGATTTAGAATTGGTTTTCACTTGTGGCTCATGGATCTGCAGAAACCCAAAGGCTGCTTCTAAAAAGTGAATAAAAGCTGGCAAAAAGACTTCTGCTCTCAGTAGAATTTTATTTGTTAATGGCACCTGCAGAACAAGGGAAAAGGGGGAGAACTGAGTGGCGGAAGAAGTTAAAGATTGATAAAGGAAAGAAAATGCTTTTTCTGTCTTTACAGAGCAGCAAGGAAATCAACTTTCTTTGCCACTTTTAATGATCACTTGCTAAACATCTGAGCAGTTCAATTGTCAGTCAGAATGAATGTAGATGAAATTCAGACATAGCCAAGGCTATTTGCAGAAATTTGATTTTTATAGACACATCAACAGTACTTTCCCCCAGAAGTAGTACATTTTGATTTAGCTGAGGAAAAGAAATTATATGATGTGATTTAATTACACATTTGTGACTAACACTTTGTTGCAAACACTGAGTAGTGGAAATGGAAGCAAAATGCAAGCTATCTGGTAGGTAAACATTTTCTTTTAAATTGTTGGCTGAATTTGAATCAGGACTAAATAGGAGGAAATTGCAATCTGCTTGTGGAAGTTCCAGAAAAAGCAGCTAAGCTCATAAGGTAAATTATTAATGTTGGTATATTCGCTTTGCTCCAGTTATTTGTAACGAAGGAAATGTGATTTGTGTGTGTACAGCATTTTAATATTAACTCAGTTGCCTGATCTAAAATAACGAGACAGATCTGAGTCTTTCGTTGCCAGAGAAGAATTTTTTATGCAAGTGAAATCAGAATGGCAAAAGATTCTGCCCCACAAAAGGCTAAAATCTGAGTTTAGCTGGACTGCCTGAGGGCAAGAGGTTATAGACCCTCCATTTTCTTCACCCGTGGTGTGACAGATACACACACACATGGAAGTTGCTCAGCAAGAGGATAAAAACACATGCTTTCACCTTGGAGTTTGAATGCATGCTGAGATTGTATCTGCAGCAAGTTTCATTAGGAGCAACTACAATAGCATAAACAAGAGTAATAACATAAATCCTATACTTAGACACAGCTGAGCCAGAGTCAACGGTTAGCGGGTAAGAGTTAACATCCATGATGGAAAGTTGTTGGGAAGCCTGTGTTTCAGCAGGGATGTTGCATAACCTCTCTTCTTTCCACTTACAGCTCTTCCTTGTTATTCATAAATAAAAATTTCCAGTCCCCTTTTTTACAGTATCTATAAATAAATTCAATCACAACAACTGCAGGAATAAAATCCTATGAAAGGGAATTGTAAATTACAGCTGCAGTTTTAGACTTGAGCTTTTTCTGAATTTGGATTCAGTGTTTCCCAGAAACACTGTGATTTTAGTATTTGCAGCTGGTAACAGTGGCTTAGCTCTTAGATCTGAAGCCTTAGATTTATACCCCAGCATACACACAGACCCACTATTGCTTTTCAGGCTTGCTTTGCCCATGTGTCTCAGTTTGAGAAGGACCATCTTGGTATAAGAAGGCTGTCCAGAGCTTCGCAGACCCACCCAAATCCAAGCAAAGGAAAAACTGCTTTGTGGTGTTGTTGAAGAATCATTGGCATCCTGTTGATTGTTCCATGTAATCATTGAAATCATCTTGGGGAGCAAATAGAAAACGAATAGTAAAACAAGGAGAGAACACCCTCATTGTAAACCATGTACCTTGCTGTAGCTGATTGGTTTTTATTTTAACTAGTGGTCTGCAGCTCCTTCTGGCATCGTTTAAACATTAATCGCCATGGGGTCTCTTTCTAACAAAATCTGAACATTCACATTTGACAGATCTGCTGCTTCTAAAAGGGAAGGAGGAAAATAGTAGGGTCTACAGGCTTGAGGTATCAGAGGTCATTTTACAAAGTGCAAAGCTTACTGCGTTAAGCATTTCCATCAGCTGCAATGCATTTGCATTTCCTCCTCAGCATAAGCCCCATGCCTGATGATGGTGAGAATGTGCAGAGCTAAGCCACACTGATACAGTCTCATGATGACTAATAGTGGCATGAAAATGAACTAATACTTGTCAAGTCCAAAATATAGTCTCCCTGGGACATGTATGGCAGAAACAAGAATGGGATTTAGCTCTTTTTTTGGTGACTTGTTCAAAGCTTGTGCCAAGTCCCCTGGAAGGATCATCTCCATGCTTCAAAGTGCAAAAATAGTAGCAGTGTAAGGCAAAATCCAGGTCTAATTTTCATACTACAGAAAGAGAGCAACTCCTGTGGGGTTATATTCAGATAAAAATGCCTCTTTATTGAATTCAAAGGGTGCTGGACCTGAGGTGAAATCACTGTGGAGTCTGGTCCAGCATCTTTCTCTTTTACAAGCCTGGCAGGGATGTACAGCTCATATTGTCTTGGGGTGGATCCAGCTTTCAAAACAAGCTGAAGTTGCTGAGCTGCCCTGCACAGAGGCCAGGAGTATGCTAGTTTCTTAAAGGCTCAGAAGTTTCCCCTCTCCTTATTTTCCACTGACTGACTCTGTATTCCCCAGAGGCTCCTTTTTAACAGCACAGACCATCTCCAAAAATTAAAAATAGGAAAGGACTGGGGGGAGGAGAGGAGGGAAGAGAATAACAAGACATACCTGCAGCAGCCTTTGCAGTATATTCCCTCTGTGTCCCACCGACAGTGTCACATGGAAGGGAAATTGTTCTATCAGTGACTATGTTAGATTCATGACCCCGCCACAACCTTGAATTGGCCTTTAGTTGTCGCTGATGGGAACTGAAGAACAGCTCCTGTCGACATGATTGCTGCTCTCCAATGAATCAGAACACGCAGGGCACAGAGCAGCACATTAAACTAGCAACAGAAATATATCACTGTACTTTTATATAGATGTATTGCTTTTGCCCAGGCATATAAATGATTGGGCTATCCACTTATTTTTTTTCCAAGGACTATAAATTAAAAATAAGCTAAGGGTTTGGAAATTATGTTCTCTCTCTTCCCCCCTCCCTTCTGTCCCCTTTACTTTTAAAGCTGGCTAGCTATTTTAGACCTACACTAAAACATTTTAAAGGTAATCTTACTGCCTATGTCTACTTGACCATCCTTTTTCTAAAAGAAATCTACCACTGCAGTTCTGTCTCAGGTAATCTAACTCTTCAGCATGATCACAGTAACCATATGCATCCCTGTGCTTCTTTTGCCTGCTAATGAACATTTACAAGGCTGTATCTTTTAATTTAGTAAGACAAGTATATCAAATGGCAAAATCTATGTATGTCATGTGTTGTTCTTTTTCCCCTAAAAAATATTTCATAAAATAAGATTATTTCAATTGCCCTAACCAAAGGTCACTTTGATTTGAAAGTTAGTTTGACGTACAGCTGCATAATTTAACACAGTGCCTCAAAAAGGGAAATGTTGCCAAGAAACTGCATTTAATTTTTGCAACTTTGCTCCCTGATTGAATCACCTTTAAAAATTGAATTTTATTTCAGATTTAATTCAGAGATGGCATCACCACGCTTACAAACAGGTTTTGGCCATTGCATATTTCCAGCTCTTTGTAAACAGTTTATCACTTTCCAGCTCTGCAGCCACATGTACAAGGAATAAGCAAGCTGCCTTCCTTTAAATTCTTCCCCCATCTCAGGTTTTTCTGTGAGGAAATGCAGGACAAGAGCCTAGGAGTCCATTTGTTATGGCATGAGGCTAAGGCAGGCAGGTATCACAGTGCTTATTGCAGTGCAAAGAAACCAGCCCCACAGCTGATCTTTGGAAACCCTTGCATGGGCAAGTGGAACAACTGACCTTCATGAGGCAAGTTTTTCCTACTTGAATCTGCAGGACTGAGCCTGCCAGATCGCCTTCTGCTGGGTTTCCGAATGTGTTACAATGAGACCTAAGCTTCTTAAACTTTACATTTCTTGGACCAGCTCCTGAAGAATTTTGGTGTTAACCATATGTCTGTGCATCGGGTGCAATGAATTTGCCGTCCACCAGCATGTGACCTGGTCAAGGAAAATAAATGAGCTGGTTACAGCTATTTCTCCTCAACAGAGTCATAAACACCACAACAATTCCTGCTTATCTTTTCACCAAGTTTTGGATTATCGAATCTTACTGTGCACCACTTACTATCAAAACTATTAAGGCATAAATAAAAACATGGCTGCATTATCATCTTTTTAAAAGACCGGTAATTTCCAGATCTGATGATAATATGGACATTCAGCATTTTGAAGCTTTTAGCCAAACACTATCCAGGATAGGAGTGCTTCACCACACAAAAGTGTTGGCAATATTTAAAAATCACATCCTTTCTGGTTCTCTGAGCAGCAACTGTCATATCAAGAAACAGAGTTTAAAGGCCTGTTAGTGTGCGAAGGGTGGTAGAATGCAACAAAACCCTAACCATTTAACTGCTTAGCAAGGAACGAGACCTCCGTCCTCCTGCTCTGTCGCTACCCAGCCACTGTGCTTTAGTTCCTTAGGTGTTTTAGTGCCTCTCAATAAATCTTTCTAAATGTTCTTGGCATAGCCAGAGGCTGCTAAAATCTTCCAAATGCTGTGCACTTCCATACCCAGTAGCTGGTGTTGAAACCCTACCAAGGCCCACAGTTAACCCAGGGATTACTGGCTAATGGGGGGATGGGAGCAGCTCCTCTTCACCATGTTTTCTCAAGGAAAGGAGACACAGTTGTAGGAGAAAGGATTTAGAGCGATCATTCATGGAGATGAACACCTGGCTTGCTTTGGAAGGAAGCATGGAGGTGAGGCCTCAGCCATCCTTTGCTGGCCAGTTCAGGAGTTGAGGCAGTTCCAAACAGCTCTCCACCGAGTGTGCTGTCTTCCAAAACATGGGATCAGTGGATTTCAGAGAGGCCAACTCTCAGACTTGGACTCTGCTCTCTAGGTCCTACCAACTAGACAGACCAGCCTCCCCATGGATTTAGCCCCTTTCAAAGCCCATTGGTGGGGCATGGAGGGGGCAAAGCCAAGACCTGGCTTTTTGCTTTGGCTTTTACTTCTGGAGGAGGGAGCACTAAGACCAAGACTAAGGCTGTGAGGCCAGCGAGCCTCTGGCAGCTCCAGGGGAAAACATAACCCCATGCTGTTTTCTGTGTTAAAATACTAGGTAATTCTCTAATCAGGTCTTAAACAGCTCTCGTGAGCAGCCACAGAAAAGAAAGAAAATGAGAAATTATCAGAAACTGCCTCAAAGTGGGGCAGCAGTAGCCAGTTAGCAGCACGGCCCTCCAGCAAGGAGCTCTGTGCCCAGAACCATTTACATCAGCTTTAACTCAATACTTGCCCCCCATCTTAAGCGAGGTGAAGTTATCACTGTCTTGTAACCGCCAGCCCCCAAACTCAGATGAACTTCAAATACTTCCACCCAATAAGTATAACTGGCACTTGAAGGACACAGAAAGTCATCACTGAAAGGTGCTAACTTTTCTGAGAACGTATTAGTTTTCTGACTCTTTGACTGCTTTGTCAGCCCAGAGAGAAGATTGTTTTATAGTGCAGGACTGGTATGCTCTTTGCTTATTGATGTTATGAATGTCCATGATTTTATTTAGAGTTTTGATAGGTTAACACCAGATGTTGAGATTATACAGGGGAAAAAAACCCTTGCCAATACCCTCACCTAATCTACTGAACTGTTCCTCCAGCAGCCCACGTGAAGGGGAAGGTTGACAAATTTCTGATATCAAACCCAGCTGTCAGAACAACACGGGGTAATGGCCGTCCTTGTCAAACACGCCAATTAATTCACCAGCTTGTCAATGTAGGTGTAATTGATAGACTCCACAATCTGGCTGAGTAATGAAAGTCGAAACCATTACTAAGACCATTTCACCTCCTAAGAGATCCCGTAATCTAACCTGAGCAATCAGCACTGTGATGAGGGGAGCAGAAAAAAAACCGAAAACAGCAGCTTCGTGCCATAGTAAGTAGAGGCTTCATACATTATAAGGGTAGAAAAGGATGAGAAAAGAACATGAAACAATTATATAATACTGTGGAGTGACAGTGTTACCCAAACACTCTTTTAAGTAGAATAGAAAACATAATTAGAGGAATTGTTTCTCTGTGAGAATCAGTGTGTTCTGGAAGCCTTTATTTTAATGAAGGAGCTGTTTTTAGAAGAAAATGTGGCCACTGTCGCCAAAGCTGCTGCTGTGGAAAAGCAGTGACAACTCAGCAGGGTCATTAGCATAATCCTTTGTCTGATTCAGAAATGTCTGTTAAGAACTTCTAAAACAACCACCAAAAAATTGCTATTGGAGTTCCCTGGCTGCTGTGTTAACTTACCCACTGCCAGTATAGATTTTGGTTTAGTAAATGGCTTGCGGTCTTCTGGCCTTAGAGGGTGGGCTTTATATTAGTTACTCATTTTATTAAAAACACCAAAAAAAAAAAAAGGCTTTCTTCTTTATCACTATAGCATGGGGATAAGGTCTTTGTACCTACAACCAGACCTACTTTGGTGGCAAGTTCGCCGATGACACCAAGCTGTGTGGTTCGGTTGATACATTGGAGGGAAGGAATGCCATCCAGAGGGACCTTGACACGCTTGTGGGGTGGGCTGATGCCAACCTGACGAAGTTTAACTATGACAACTGCAAGGTCCTACACCTGGGTGGGAGAAACCCCAGGCACAGCTACAGGTTGGGCAGAGAAGAGATTCAGAGCAGCCCTATGGAGAAGGACTTGGGGGTGTTGGTTGATGAAAAAATGAGCATGAGCTGGCAGTGTGCACTCGCAGCACAGAAAGCCAACCGTATCCTGGGCTGCATCAAAAGGAGCGTGACCAGCAGGTCGAGGGAGGTGATCCTGCCCCTCTGCTCTGCTCTTGTGAGGCCTCACTTGGAGTATTGTGCGCAGTTTTGGTGTCCTCAACATAAGAAGGACATGGAACTGTTGGAACAAGTCCAGAGGAGGGCCATGAGGATGATCAGGGGACTGGAGCACCTCCCATATGAAGATAGGCTGAGAAAGCTGAGGCTGTTCAGCCTGGAGAAGAGAAGGCTGTGTGGAGACCTCATAGCAGCCTTCCAGTATCTGAAGGGGGCCTATAGGGATGCTGGGGAGGGACTCTTCGTTAGGGACTGTAGTGATAGGACAAGGGGTAACGGGACCAAACTTCAACAGGGGAAGTTTAGATTGGATATGAGGAAGAAATTCTTTGCTGTAAGGGTGGTGAGGCACTGGAATGTGTTGCCCAGGGAAGTTGTGAATGCTCCATCACTGGTGGTGTTCAAGGCTGGGCTGGACAGAGCCTTGGGTGGCATGGCTTAATGGGAGGTGTGCCTGCCCATGGCAGGGGGGTTGGAACTATATGATCTTAAGGTCCTTTCCAACCCTAACTATTCTATGATTCTGTGATTCTATGTTCAAGCCAGAACAGCTCTGCGAAGTCAGCTCTGCCAGCAGATGAGCGTTCGTTGCTGTGGACTCAACAACAATGTAGTAAAATAGGGAATAAAATCTCCACGGATAAATCCTAAAGCCATACACACCAGGTACATTCCTATACTGACCAATGAAATTTATCTCACCCTCTTTCAGCAGACTGCATTGGCTCAGCTGAGCTACCATGACAGGCGATACCGCAAACCTCTCTACACTCATCATTTAAACATGGTTCAGAAATACCTGCTTGCTGCAAAGAGCAGGGGACAAATTCAAGGCTGCTCCTCTGGGCTCAGAGATGACACAAACTATGCCCAGGAGCCTTAGAGAAGGAGCTAAGCTATCTAGGATTTTAATGCATACTCCAGAGTCTGAAATAAGAAAACAGAGCTTCTAATGGAGTTTAGAACAGCATTTTATGGGGAGGGACTGCAGGATTGGTCCTTTATGCCATTCAGGAGATGATTCAAAGACATTACACCTACTGCCAGTGATGAGAAAAGCAAGTAAAAAAGTAGTGGCAGTGCTGGGTAGCTCTAGCTTCCTGCTTCCTAGGATTTATGTACTTAAGGATGAATTGCATACTTGGTGATCAAAAGTGCAAATAGCGGTTGTACTAATGATTTCAACATAACCTCTAAATCCCAGGATGGCAGTAGAAATCTTTGGCTTGGTCTCAATCTTCTGACACTTTTTATTAAGAACCAAAGTAAGTGCTGCTGCCTCATGACACAGC
Organism: Ara ararauna; assembly: GCA_028858755.1. Classification (NCBI taxonomy): domain Eukaryota; kingdom Metazoa; phylum Chordata; class Aves; order Psittaciformes; family Psittacidae; genus Ara; species Ara ararauna. Next base: position 28,725,330 of record CM054380.1, read on the forward strand.
AGCTTACAGGAGTGTGAACTGTGGCACTGTCACTTCAGTGTGTGCACACTCTGAGCTCAGGTCCTAGTCAGACTGGATAGAGCTCTCCAGAAATGAATTACTGAAGGGACAATCTCCTGTCGACATTCTTCTGGCTTTTTTGTTAATACTTGTCTCATACTTGCGCCAGTCTTTTTGTGTCTGGCTCCGAGTTGCTGAGTGGTGCACATCATTGCCCACATTCATTAGGGTGATCACTGTTGCAGATATCCCCTGACAGGAGAAGAGGCCAAGTCCTCCTATCAACTCAGACTGTTTCAGTCCACAGTTGCCACTCTTTTCCCAATAAATGTTTGGTACCTGTTAAAGACAGCTGCAGGGCTCCCAGCTCATACAAGTACTACGCATCCTGCAGCAAAGACCTACCTTATTCTGGAGATTAGGACACCTGCAATCTATGTATTGTGGCCAAGGAAAAATTAATATGCCTCAAATAAATATGAGAATCTTCTCATCATTACTCTTCCTCTCTTTCTCCCACCTATTCCCTAAAGCATATTGATCTTTGATGTGCTTGTTTTCTTTAGGCAATATGAAGACAGTATGTCTGAATCAGAGACGCAAGCAATATTTGCAGCTGTTCTCAAACCTAAAGACAGTTTATTCTAGTTTTGCCATACCAAAGACAACTCAGCTTCTAAGTTAGCAGTAGTCTTTGCTAATAAAAGATAATGCCATCCCCAGAGACCAAAACCTAGCCCTTGTCTTCATTTTGGAGCTGTAAGGTATCAGATCTGATACTGAGTGTCCTCAATCAAGGACAGGGACTTGGGGGTGTGCATTCTTTTGCACTCTGCCCATTGTGTTCTCCTGTTGCAGAATGAGATGGTCACACAGAAGCAGTTCATAGCTTGTTAGTCTTCCTTATCTTGGGGTCCCAGAACTGGACACAATATTACAGATGTGATCTAACAACTGCCAAGGAGAGGGGTTTAATCACTTCACCTACTGTGCTCTAACACAGGCCCCATGCTTTGGCCACCTTAGATGCCATAGCAACCTGCTAGCTCATGTTCAGCTCGTTGCCTCCAACGACCCACCACTTTTTTCAGCATGGCTGCTCCCCAGTGCTGTACAATGGCGTTAGTCTCTCCCAGTTGCAGAACTCCATGTCTGTCCTTGCTGAATTCCACCAGGCTCCTGTTGGCCCAGTCCTCCAGTCTGTTTCTGTCCTTCTGAAACACTCCATGATCTTTGGACTGAAACTGAAATGCTAATACTGTTTTAATGTTCCCACATATACTGTGAGGAAGGCAGGATGTCACACTGGCAGATCCCACTTCATGAATTGCATCTAGGATATATCTAGAGAAGAAAAAGCAAAGGGGGCTGTGTGTGTGTGACAGTGACACAGAATCTCTCTCCATCTCCTACCCGCCCTTACCTGAGGTTAGTTGAGTCCCTGTTTGGTACAAGATATGTGGCAATAACATCTCAATGTTGTGGCCTTCAGTGAATGTAAGGTTTAAGACTTGAAGAAAAGATATCCATAAATTCTCTGAGTGATGAATGGTTGGCAGGTTCATTTCAGTACTTTCTGCTACAGAAGTTTAACATTTTTTTTCCCCCAAGGTGTCACTGTTTAACCCCAGCCAGCAACTAAGCCCCACAGAGCCACACACTAGCTCCATCCTGGTGGGACGGGGGAGAGAATCAGAAAGGTGAAAGTGAGAAAACTCCTGGGTTCAGATGAAGGCAGTTCAATAGGTAAAGCAAAAGCTGCACGCACAAGCAAAGCAATATAAGGAATTCATTCCCCACTTCACATGGACAGGCCGGTGTTCAGCTGCCTCCAGGAAAGCAGGGCTCCCATCACGCACAGCAGTTACTTGGGAAGACAAACGCCACCACTCCCAGCATCCTCCCTCCCTTCCCCCAGCTCTATATGCTGAGCATGACACCGTACATCCTGGGACATCCCTTGGGTCAGCTGTCCTGCCTGTGTTCCCTCCCAGCACCTTCTGCACCCCCAGCCTGCTCGCTGGTGGGGAGGGTGAGAGGCAGAAAAGGCCTTGGCTCTGTGTAAGCACTGCTCAGTGGGAACTGAAACATCCCTCAGTTACCAACACTGTTTCCAGCACAAATCCAAAACACAGCCCTGAACCAGCTACTATGAAAGAAATTAACTCTGTCCCAGCCAAAACCAGCATATGTATAAACACCCCCTCCCTAAATGAGCCCCTTTTCCTACTGTATATATCTTGCACTGTGAGCTGCCCTCCACTGCCTGTTGCGGCTATTGTTAGAGGGCACTAAAAAGTTTAAATAATTGGTACAATTTTTTGTTAGAGCTACTTTTATCTCTCATGATATAAAAATTACCCTCTGTCACTTTGTAGTTATTCTTTTAACTAAGGCTCATATTGAAATACTCCTAAACAAAAGAACAGCTTGTGGTAAGCAGAATTTTTTCCCCCCCTCACATTTTGATCATCGATTTTTTGATTCGCGGAAAAAAAAAAATTAGCTTGAAAAAACCCAGAAAAATTAATAAAGCCAAGGCCATTTATAAAGTAAAACACCTTTTCATTAGAAAGCTCCATGCACCTGCCCACTTTCAGGAGTGGGTATCATGTATCGATTGGGCTTTGGGGAGCTGAGTTTTCCACCAAAACCAGAATGAGATATGCTTGTTCTGAATTGTGCCTCAGATAACTGAACTAACTGCATGTCAGATACTGCAAATGACACAGATAAGGATTTTGCAAACAGATTTTATTATATTTCCTCTTTGTCAATGCTGGTTGAATATTGGGAAACTTCACCTAATTCAGTGCAGCCATAACAGCCTCTACTCTTTCAAGTGAGCTTCAGTGGACAAAAGATGCCCTGCTCCTAGGACTGAGAGGTAAAGCCAGCAAGCAAGCAAGCAGGCTTTTTTATCGCTTTAGCCTTTCCCCTGCCGCAGGTTCAGAGTGCACACTTAAATCTGCAAAGGGAGGATGCCTGGCTTTTCCCTCCCTGCCTTTTCAGAGTAAATGAAGGAAACCTTTAGCTCACTCATACCAAACAGCCACTCTTTTGTGCAGCAGAAGATGGCTCCTGACTGGCTGACACAGCAGGTGCTGCAGAAGCCAAGACAATTCTGCATTTCAAGTGATTGTTGTCACTACCAAAGCCTATTATCTGGGGTAATAAAGTTTAAGATTAAGGGGATTCTGCATGTTTGTGCTGTTCTCCACAAAGATTATCTTCTAATAGACCAGCTGCTTTATTACACTTTGCCTACCCCTTGTCATTGTATAGAGAAGCCACGCATACGAATGGGAATGTACTGAGGCAAGCCTTGTCTTCCAGCTGGGAATATCATATTGCCCTCAGTCACTGGCTGGGAGTATTAAGTTACCAGCAGTTGCCAGCTGGGAACACTGCATCTTCCACCTTGCCCAGCAAAGCACATCCTGCTATTGTCAGGCTTCTGCTAAGGTTGTGGGGGCTCCTGACTTGGGGGCTCCAAATGCAATTGCTGTGGCACTGGCACAGCTTTAGCTTTACCTATTGAACTGACTTTATCTCAACCCATGAGTTTTCTTGCTGTTACCCTTCCAGTTCTCTCCCCATCTCCCTGGGATGGAGCAAGTGGGTGGCTCTGCGGGGCTTAGTTGCTGGCTGGGGTTAAAACACAAGAATACAGGTCTGGGCAGCATAGTTAAAGTCTAAATGTAATGAATGTTAAAGCTCAGTTCAGTGGGCTAGATTTTGATTCTTCATTTTGCCTAGAAACCCCGGATCTTTCCCTTGTCATGTCCAGTATATCACTACCTCCTCTGAAGAAGTGATGAGTCAAAATGATTAAAAAAGTAAATTGAAACCAGCAGTGTGTTTTGACTGGCAGAACTATAAACAGAGGGAACAGAAAGTGCACTGAAGCTTGCATCACTCTCCGCCTGTCTCTGAAGACAGTCAAAGTTAAACTGCGGCAAGGCAGCAGCTCTGCCTCAGCAGCCTGGCAGCTGCTCACAGTGAACATTGGAGAAGCACCCTCACAGCAAACCATGCAAACTGGCTGGATAAGAACTGCAAAAGAAGGAAACCTAAAAGAGGAACTGAGTATCACCACAGCAGAGCTCTAGAAGAAATGCTGCTTAGAGTCAGATTTAACTCAGCAGAATTGCCTTCAGAACTCATCATCTGGCCCAAGCAATTTGAGAGCTCCTGACTGGTTCACAAGCTTTATGGCCCTTGTGTCTCAGCAGGACTGAGACAAGCTTCTCTCCTTCAGGCTGTTCCACTTCCTCTGGCAGACACAACCAAGACACCTCAGCTTCCTTTGTGATGCTGTATTGATTTTTTGCAGTCTCTCTTTCCCTAAGGAATTGACTGCACTAGATCAAATTAAGAACAATCTGAGCATTTAATGGGGCTCCTTCAATATGATGAAGTTTGATTGCTTGAAGTTGAAGTTCATGATAATTATTTATGCTGACAGTACCCTCACAGGCAATAAAGACTGACCCTTTCCGGAAGGCCTCAGTCTCTCCAGCAGGGAACCATTTCGATCCTGCTCTACTTTCCTAGTACATATGCTTCTTGTTATTAAACATGGGAATGATGATCAGAGAGCAAAATGTATTATATTTCCACCATAAGCTGGTATCAAAACTCTGATTTTGTTTCTGTTCTCTGTTACCAAACAACTCCTGTGGCTGACTAGTGTTTAGCAGTACCAGAGCACTCCTGCAGTTTATGAGATTAACATCAAAAACTTTGACTCTATTGGGTGCAGGATCAGGCTTCTATCTGCTCTTCTGCAGTTCTCCAGTATCCCATAAAATCAAATCCTGATGAAGACTGCGTCATTTCAGTACTTTCTAAGAGGTCTGTCCTGAGGATTGCCACTTATCACGTATCTTTGAATTAATGAACAGGTTTATCTGCAAGCAGGTAATTTTCACAAATGATAAGTTGAAAGTAAATCTCTCTTACAAATTCTTCAGCCCTGTTATTAAACCCCCTCCTGGTTGGATGTAATTAAAACAGTCCTCAAAATCTGTGTGTATGCATAGTATCCCATAAAAGTATCTGCCTTTACCTGTGGATGCTTGTCAATGCACAAAGCATCAACAGACTTTCATTTTTGGTGTGTATACACACACATGCACATAAAGTGAAAGCATGATGATGCTGTATGTATACACACATATAGGAATACACACATGTAAAGCAGCCCTCCACCTGCAGCTACTATAAATGAAGCAGTTAAGCTCCTCAGCCCTCCCCAAAGCGTGCAAATTCACAGCAGCTAATGGTCTGCTTCAACAAATGAATAAAGAAGGCAGTTTTCTGATTTATTTCTTTGTTTTAAATCTTTCTTCCCTCTCCCAAACCAACAGCTACACCCATCCTGCTTTTCTCTGGAGCGTAACTGTCAAAATACAGCATGTTTGGGGACAGCTCCTGCCCTAGATGCTTTCTGCTTTTTTTGATAGCGGAGAGAAAACCAATGCATATGGCTTTCACACAGGGAATATAGTGCTTACCTGGGGTGTTGAGTCCTCCTCCTGTGGTGAAGAGGATGGTTATAGTGCTCTGATGCAGCTTCATAAAACCCACATCTTTCCTCCGAGCAGCCAGCCCAGGACCCCTGCTGCTTCTGTCATACTCCTCCACCTTAATGCAGGCTTCTTTCTCTGAGTAAGTTCTTACTTAGTATAAGAGCTTTCAAATGCAGGAACAGCTGCCTTGCATTACTTGGTAATTCCCCAGCCAATAGACTGAATGGAAAAATTAGTCTATTAACTCATCTAAAATGTAAAAAAGATGTTACTTAAGAAAGGAGTTTGTGTAACTGTTGGAAAATGTGAAAATTAAAATGAAGCTGCATAGAGGCAGCAGACCTTCACTGGGACAGCAGTAACACGAGATGGAGCAGCACAACTCCATACCCACCTCTTTGGCTGGACAGAAAAGTAGCTGGTAAAGGTGGAGAAAGCACTTTTGAGGGGTTCCCTTAGACGGCTATGCTTGTTCCGGCTTTCATTTGCTGTAACTTTGTCTGTCTTGCTTCATCCATTTTAGATCGTATGTCAAAAGAGATCTTGTCTCAGCAGGTTGCTCTGAAACCTAATGATGGCTTGTTCAGTCCCCCTGAGGGGCCTGGCAAAAGGAGGATGGAGCCACCGCCCTAGCTCAGACTGGGGTTTGCATGTGGGGAGGGAGATGGCTGCTGGGAGCAGGAGGGGTTTGTCAGCAGCAGGGCTTGATGCAAGTAAGGAAAATGGTTCAAACCTGCCTCTCATTTAAAAAACTAACAAAAAGAAGACATGAGGGAGGCAGAAGGAAGTTGCTGTTCCTTTAAAGGACTGCGCCTGTGCAGGCTGCTCTGTGGAGCTGTTGAGGCCATTCACAGCCCTGCTCTTCAGTTTTTCAGTGATACTGAACTCCGGGTGACCCTTGCAGACAATGGCTGCTTTAGTATAGGTTTGACAACAGCAAGAAACTCCCTAAAAATAAGCATAAGCTTAAAATACATTTCAACCCCCGAGACTCGCTCCCGTAAGGAATCCAGTACATCTCCTGTGTTTGCATTGATTAGCATCACACTTCTTGGCAGTTTGAAAAACGAGTTTTCAAGGGATTTCCAATGCCTCCCGCTCCAGTTTCTACCCTGGCAGGGAGCCAGGCAGGAAAGACAGCAGGTGGCCTTTACAAGGAGCAGCATCCCTGCTCATTTACCCCAATATCTAGCTTATTTAAAGGTGGGCTATGGAGTAATCCCAATCTAATTGCAGTGCCTGGGACAAATGTCTTTCCTTGCCCTGTAGCTATAACATATTTCATTTAAAATGGGTACAGCACACCTTGCAATGTGGAGTATCCAAAAGCTGCCCATCAAAAACTTATTTAGTCATCCTTGTGTTGGGAAAATGAAACAACTTTCTGGTCATCACCAGGAAAAGGGGAAATTTCAGCTGCAAGTGCTGAAGGAGTTATTTGTTCTTGAAGAGGTACCCACAGGACTATGCAGAGCAGAGGCATTTCCACAATTCCAGAGGACTATTAAAGGATTTCCCATTATAACAAACTACCTAGAAATTAGCCCTTATACTGCCAAGGTTTTAAGGCAGCCCATATATCTTACTGCTACACTGAATCTGCGGTCCAGAAATACCAAATGCTTGCTGAATTTGATGGAAAGTAGGTCTTCTTTCAGTAGGGAAGAAGAAAGCGTTTTACTTAGAGAGGATGAAGTTTGCTTTTTCTGGCCCATTCAGTGGTGGCATACAACAGAGTCCTCTCAAAGGGTGAAGACCTGGAGGTGGTGAAGGCAAAAGCTGTCAGCCATGCGCTATGGACCACAGGATGAATACTGGTTTGATGGGTAATGGAGAAGAGACCCAAATTATTATTCTCTGGCTCTTTTTAAGGACATTTTTCTCAGTTTACCAGGCTGACTTCTTGCAGGCAGCTGTCTCACAGCATGAACTGTTAAGGTTCTAACGTACCTGTCCACCTTTCATACCCTCCTCCTGCAAATGTTTTAGAAGATGGTATGTTAAGAAAAGGCTGTTAGGATATTAGAGAAGAACAACAGAGACATGAATGGAATTGCTTATGGCAGTCAGTGGTGCAATCCAGGCTTCTCTGGAAGCTTCAAGTATATTCAAGTAAAGGATTTGTATGAAGTTTCAATCCTCTATAGAAAATTTATAGAAAATTAAATGTTTCAAGCTTTAAATACCAGGTGGTTCCAGGATATGGTGTGTGAAGCAGGACAAGACACACTTTCTCTGCATACTATTGCCTGTGAACTGGGTTCTTTTTCTTCTCCCTCCCCCTCTCAGATAAAAGCTACAGTTAGATGCCAATTGTAAATGGAAATACTCACCTGACAGCAGGTATTCAGATATTCAGGCAATCCTAATGCAGCACTTTCCTGTGACAAACTGGAGATATGAATTCTGAGAAATATAAATATGAAGAAGTCTATATCCTTCTCTTGTTTTCTGATTAAATACACTTCTGCTCTATCATCGACGGGGTTAGTTAGGTCCAATGACTTTTGATGAGACAAAGTGGTGGACTTGCCATTGCCTATTTTTTAAGTGCCTACATCTTCAGGGAAAAAGAAAGGCTGTATCAACTCTTTAAATAAGAAAACTTGTGAAATTGCTGGTTTTAGTCATCATTTGAACGAGTAGTAATTATGCCTTTAATAGTAAAATGAGTTTTTAATGCTGATTAATGAAACTGCTAAACTGTCAAGACTGCTAGTTACACTTACCGGTCTCTGGAGATCATCCCCTAAAATAGTTGCCATTGTACATGTAATATGGCTTTTTTTTGTAGGACCAGATGTGAAGCATATGGTGACCTATTACAGTAGGGATGAGCTGTAAGTCTTAGCTGAATTATATCACGCAAACTACCCAAATGGAAAGATAACATCCAGTGATTATTATAGGATCATAACAGCTTTCTAGGGTGTAGGGGACAATAACGGTCTTGGGAAATTGCCTAGCTCAGTTAATCATTCCTGCTTGATAGTGTGATACTGATACTCGTTTACACCTATTGATACCCTAGAAGAGTACCATGTTGCTGTGTGTGCAAACAGACTGTAAAACATACTGCTGCTGCCTTCTACTTGTTCTCTCTCCTGCCCATGTCAGTGCTGGAGGGAAGTCTGTGGGGCAGTGGATTCCAGCGAGGGGAACCCGTGGTGTTTTGCAGCACTCAGCCCAATGGCCAACTGGAGCAAGCCTCAGAGCTACTGCTGCAGGAGGAAACGTATTCTAAGACTGAATGGACACTACCATCCAGACCACACAGAAGGAGGCAGGAAAATAAGGATTATGTAATGACGCTCACTGCTCTTTTACACAGAGACACAAACGTAGTGTTGTTTGGCACATTTTATTTCCTTATGACCACCTGGTCATTGGCGCAGTGTCCTCGTTCGCAGGAGACTGGTGAATGGCTACACTGAGCTCTGGAGGCCCAACACAAGAGTGCTTCTGTCCCCTGGCAGGAGGAATGAGGGCAAGACTCTCTCCTGAATAACCATATTTCCCCATACCCATTAACTTGATCATTATCCAGTACTATACTCACTCTTCAGTATGTTGGCAGATACTATCCCAAGCAGAATATAATGGACTGCTTTTCAGTTTTGCTACTGCCACTCTGTATTACTCTTTAGTATGATTCTGTCATTTTTGGAACAGTTTAACCTATTTACTCATGTGTAAATGGACAATGGTTGAAGATTAGAGAGGCTTCATTTGCTATGAAGAGCTACTATCTTGTCTCAAAGGAAAAAGAACCAGTTGACCTAGATGGCAGGTCATCTACAAATGATACTCTACTACTAATGTATCAAATTATCATCAGTGTCAGCCTATCCGTATATTAACAAATAGGAGATAGCATGGCTACACACCAATTTTAGAGGCCAGAAAAGTATAGACAGCTATTTCAGTAACTAGATATACAAATTAATGAGCAGGATGATTCAGATGGTTCATAGGCACATGCACTGTGTTTCATATAAATTTCTAAAATCAGTGCTATAATTGCTGCTGGTTAAACTTACTTCATAGAAGACGTTCTTGTCTGAATGTATATTTGAAAGAGGGAGTAAATTTAGCATTATCTCCTTCTCTTCCATAGCTGTATTCTTGGGCTTTAAGATTGTTCCATCAGACAGAAGTGCTCTTATAACCAGACAGGTATTGTCATTTCATCACTGATTTCACAGCACCCAGTCCTGCATCCCTAACCCACATGAGCAGTACCACCAACTTCCTAAAATCAGATCCACAGAAATGCTGAAACTACTTCCTGCAATTCTGTAATTCTGTAAGGCTGATTCACTGCAGTAAAAGTCCTCTTCAAATTATCCTGAAACAGAAACTGATGTACGGCCATGCTTTCTCTGACAAATAATGCTACTACAGCTTAACTGGCATTGATACAAATATTCAGGCCTGTAAATGATCCTAGTGAAAGCCACAGCCACAGCTACTATGCTCCAGATAGATAATTTGTTCCTTGGAAAAGTCTGTTTTCATAGTAGTGTAATTTCAAAGCAGCCTCTGAAGTGCCAGAGTGTCGGGAAAGCACATCATACACAGAAGGTAGTAACAACTGACACCACACCAGCTTTCCTCTTGTTCCATATAAAACCCAGCAAACTCTAAATTATCAGTGCAACCATGCTGCTTACTTGCCCCCATTGTTCAAGCATTTCTTTACAGCAGGAAGTTAAATCTAGCAAATCACAGTATAAGAAATAAATTCACTGCACGATGTACAGCAGTCTGACTGGCTGCTCTGAAAATAACTGAACTGGGCTTAAGATTTCTACAAAGAGCATTTCCTACCCAAGGAATAGTGACTTGCGAACTACTTCACAACCAACACCCTCCGCCCCCAACCCTAACAAAAAACCAGTCTGAGGTGGGATAGTCTTAAGATTGTTCCTGTCCTGGGCACTCTGGCACACACCCTTATAAGCTTTACCAGAAGAAGGAAGATGTCAGCAAACAAGTCACCAAATACTTATGTCCATCTTTTGCAGCAGTTACAGCCCATGTACTTAAGCCTGGAAATGCCGTATGTCTTTAGAATGCCCCTTCTGTCTATTGGTTATCATTAGTTTAAATCCCAGCTTTAATGTGAAATGCTTTGTGGGTTTTTATACTATTTTGTTCCCACAAATTAGGATTATGAAGATGGTGCATTCTTATTGAAAAGTCTTGCCAAATAAAAAGCTGTGGGGAATCAAACAGCAGCAAGCTGTGAGACCAGGAAATAAGGATGCAGTTCTTATTTGGGCCACAGGTCACTGTTGTGACTGTAGCCATTAGCTTAATTTTTGTCTCATGGCTGCTCCAACAGTAAAACCAGCATAAGTTGCTCTCCTGAGCCTTGCTTGACTTGAGCTTCACAGTAAAGAGACTCCCTTCCCATAATGGACATTAACACCAAGTCAAGAAGGTCTTATCCTTGCCTCAAGTGCCTCTCAAGCGAGAGCAGCAGCTTTTCTCAGTAGGTATTTGCATAGCTGATTGTTTATTCTACCTGCAACTATCCACTGTTCTTAAGCCTAAGTGGTTAACCCTTACTGGTTAACCCTTACTCTACTAAGTAGTTCCAAAGCAATCCTGGAGTAACAGGTGAGATTTTTTGCATAGGGCATTTAAAAAAATGAATTACTTTTTTTTCACATACCTCTAGATACCATAAGGTGATGGATTTCAATGCCACCAAAGTGAAGCAGTGTCCAATAGGATTTTTCAAATGCCCCTGGCAACATAAAGGTATCTGAAAATCTGGCCTCAGTTTGACAATAGAAACCCAAATCAAAGATAAAAATAAACCACTTGAGTTGCATTTTGAGCTGATACAGCTATTGAATTTCAAAGTTATATATCTAGTATAATTGATTATGAATAACAAGCCTATGTTTTGTCATTTCAAGTCTACAGTAAATTCAATAGCACTTTGTACAAGAACTTGTTCTGTTGATTGGAAGACCTCAGTCAATACAATTTAGCTCCTCTTAGGAACTGCCACTCTCACATTGAGTTGGGCTTGAGCCAAATGCCTTGTAGTGTCAATATGATGCTCATATACGTTGCCTCCAGAACTCTCTAGATACCTCGTAACACAAAACCAATAACAATGTGGTGTTACTGACAGAGCTGTAGTTTGTATCTTACAGTAATGTAAAGATTTTGTACCCATTTTAGACCTTTTAAAGAATCCATGATAGTGATCATCTTCAGGGACCTAATTCATCACTGATGACGCCTACTGAAGAAAAAAAACTAAGATGCACTTTAACAATTTAAGATGATTGACAAAGCTTTTGTTGTGGGTCTAATATGAGATTGCTTGTTCTTTTACCAACAGCTTGGTTTTACCTGTTTACCTCTATTCTTGCTTGATTAAAAATGCAGGAATTGGCTCTGATTTTTGCTTTCTGTCTACCTGGAAGTCTCCCCTGTCACAAACTAGCCTGTATTCCAGGATCTTAGCATGAATTTCTTAGCAGCAGCTTTATTCTTGGGATAACAAAGGAACTGTCTTCTCCATCTATTTGCAAAGGAAAGTGTATAAAAAGGAAACTCTAATTAAAGAGCTTGAACACTGCCCGGAGATGCAGATTCAGCTCTTAGGATTGTGAGATGTCCTGTGTGATCCTGGGCATGTCAGTCACTTTTCAATCTGTTAACCACAGAGATCCTTTTTCTCCTACCTTTTCAGCATCCCACCTCTTCAGACTCAGCCTTACATGGGAGATCCCTTGTTATGTGCACAATGAGCTCCCAAACCAACCAGCCCCATGCTGATTTTGGGCAAAACTACCTGTACTGACAATTAACAAAAAAGCAAAGTTGCACTCCTCTCCTCCATCTGCAGTGACTCTCAGCAGCCAGAAGAGAAAAAATACTTTGCTGAAATACTCACATGATAGTGAATGTTGAAAAAGCTTGTACCAAGGGTGCAAAAACTTTTGTCATGCTCTTCCTTTTCTTACAGACCATCACTGAAAGCCCTTGGCAACAGACAGACATGCCTGAGCCACACTAGTAGTAACAGTTGTATAAAAATACATATTAATGGGATATGAGGTAGACTTTAAGTCTTTTATACATGTAGATCTATACTTTCAAGTCTGCTTTTGAATATCTGTAGTTTATCTAAACTCCTAGGAGTTTTGCAGTCCTGACTCCTCAGTTCATAAAGCAGACAAGTCTTTTTATACCACTGAGCCATATACTTAGATAAATACTACCCACTTTTTGAGGTAAAGTTGAATGTAGGCCATTCGTTCAGTTATCCTAAGCTGACGTAAATGTTTTTGCCACTCTCCTCCATCAACGTAAACCCCAGGTACAAATTAAGTGACTAAACTGTGTCATAAGAATTGCAGAGAAACACTGCTGAGAAGAAAGAAGGACTCCTCTGATTCTTCTCTATAATCAACATAAAGCAAATTGAGTCTGAGGAAAACTTCCTTAGAAAATCTTAAGAGCTAAAACAAAATGAGATGCATCCTTATAGCCACATACTAACCGAATCGTTACAAAACTGGGTGACACAAGCCACAGATGGAGGTACAGAAAATAGTAACTAGATGGGAGAAAAATGAATCAATATGGATGACTGAAAACCAATTTGATGCACTAAACACACATTTCTGTTGCATTTTCTCTTGATTAGGCTGACAGGACCTGAAAATAAAAATGTTAAAACCAGACTTTATAGTCCAACACACTGCACTTAGGCTGCGCTCATTTATTAGAGTCCCTTTCTTTGTGAAGGTGAGAAACCGCTCTCATGGCTGGGTCCCCCTGCTGAATTGCACAGGGTGTCCTATACGCACTGACAGCTGACACAGTTGTCCAAGCCTGATCATAACGTGATTTTACCCGAGCAGCATGTGAATGTAAACTAGTAATGATGATGGTGCATAAAACACTGGTTACTGCAAATGAGGAATCTGCAAGGAACTCACTATCTACATCTCAAAATAGAGGAAAGACAAAATACACTCCTTTGTGCTGCAGGCTTTTTTCCATGGATCTTTTACAACTTCTCTTTCCAGTAAGAAGTTATCATGTTGGGCAGGGAAAATCAGGATCCCTGCCTGCCTGTAACAGCTAGGAAACATCAAGTTTGAAAAAAAAACAAAGAAAAGAAAAAAAAGGTGGACAGTGGAGGGGTGAGAGAAAAGGGGTGAAAATTCCAGCAATGTAATTCAATCAGGTGTGGTCAAAAGCAAGGTCTCAAAGAAAGCCCTTGGGTCAATTTAACACAGAGTGGAAGGGCCACAGAGTTTGGAAGTCTCCCTGTGACTTAAATTACAGATGGTTTCCAGGAGTTTCCTTAATAAAATTTGTCTAGGGAGAAAATATTGGTGTCGGTGAGGGGAAAAAGTCTGATTCGCGGAAAATGGAAAAGAGAAAGGCAGCCTCAACCAGGAGTTAGCCATCAATCTATTTCTTAGACAGAGTCTTGGCAAAACCCATTCTCCTGGTAGAACTTGCCTGGAGTAGACCAGATTGATTTGACAGTCTCTTAGCCTAATAAATGCTTGACCTCAAGGTCTGCTGAATTCACTAAATTCACTATGCAGAGAGAATTGGGAACCAATCACCTCTGGGGAATATCCTGTTCTGCAGCCCTCCCTGATAAAGGCCTTGACTGCTTTCAGCCTTATCGAGATGACTAGATGAAAGCTGCTCTCAGAAGAAGAAAGGTTAATCGACTACGCTGCTGTTAATCAATTACTTGGAAAGATTCAGCACTTACAATAGGTAGGTCCCTCTTCCTGCCAAGAGGTTCTTGCATGTTAACCAGGGACCATCTCCTCCAGTTTGAAGGATGAGTAATAGACAGAAACACAATCCAGATAGATGCCAGGTGTCTGATCCAAAGCCAGATGGAGTCAATAGAATGACTCCCAGTGAGTTCAGTGGGCTTGGATCAGACCCCGGAGAAAGACTTATTATCCAAGGTTTATTCTGCATACAGATACTGAGCTACTTTTAGCAGTGAAAGATCCTTGAAAAGCAGCAGATTCATCCACTTTTGCCTCCCTGTGAAATCAAACTTCTTCCAATCATACTGTGTCCCATTTATTCTGATTGTCAGATATGGCTGACATCCAGCAAAGGAAAATTACCTGCCTGTGACTGCACAGACAGACATGTATACATTTCAAAATCTTTAAAGAGTTCAGAAAGAAAAACTGCCAAACTGCCGATGTTTTCTTGCCCTTTTTGTAATTGGTGCTAGCCAAAATGATGGCTTTCTCAGAAGAAGAAAAGCCAGACCAATTTCTGAAAGCATGAAAGAAAATTGAAGGAATAAAATTAAAAAGATCCTGCCATGGAGAAGAATAAGATCAGTGCTGAACAACCAGTGGTATGCAAGGTGAAGCTGACAGAGCCAGACAGAACTAAACACAGTAGAAAATGCATGTTTAGAAAGCACTGTTGAAGATTAGGTATACCTCTAAATGAAGAACTGTATGCAGCACCAGCATCAACTGCTGACAAAACAGTGACTATCCTTGATGCTCGTCTAACTGGAAGTAGAGAGTCTTAGCCCACTGTTCTAAACCCGTGCCCTCATAGCCCAGTGCAGAACAACCTGCTAGCACACCTACAGCTGTGTGTACCAGTTTATGGCTTACTGCAGAGTCTGGTACAAACTTCTGCTTCTTCAAGGCATTGCTTGTGGTTATTTTCTCACTACCAGTCTTACCCAAGGCAGACTCTTGGCTGAACTCAGGATAGCCTTTACTCATTTGGCTCTGTCTATTGCCAGAAGGCTTCAGGCTGCTCAGATCCTGTAACAAAGCTGCTGGCTTTAAATTTTTGCTTTAGGAGCAACCCAGTTCTCACTACAGGCAGACACCTGAAGCGGAGAATAACAGGCTGGTACCATGAACTGTACCTGTCCTAGCTAATGAAGAGGCACCAGGTCCTTCAGAAGGCTGAATAGCAATCCAGATGCAGGGGCAGTTCTCTGCTTGTCTTGGCATTACAAAGCGTCCCAGGCAATGGATAATTCCTGCTTATGCAGTGAAAACAAACAACAGATAAGTGGAAGAGAATGATCTAAGGTGAGCTATATATCTGATTTCTATGTGCTCTAAGAAAACGCTTTATCTGTGGAAGGACAGACATCTTAAATGTACCCATGTTCTTTGCCAGTAAACAGCTGTGGTTGCCAAAACCAATTCCCTAGTCTTCCCATGGTTGGCTGAAAAATCTGAAAAGACAGACCCTGCATCTACATCTAAAAAAAAGGAGTGGTATTTGGTGACTTTTTTTCCCTTTAGCTCAGTCGATAAAATAACCAGCACTGAGAGCAAAGCAGGGTGGATATCCTGACTATTCCACATGACAAGTCCATCTAGAAATCAAGAACTAGATTTAAGAGGTACAGGAGCTTCTTTCCCAGAAAAGGCTTTTGGTATAGCAGGCTTATCCATCTGAAAATTTCAGCTTAATTCCATAGTTAGGTTTAATGCACACTGCATCAAAATACACAAGCAGCAGTCCTCTATGCAGCACTCTGATGTCAAAGCCTAGAATATCTTTACAACCTTTGTATCAAAGTAACGTCAAAAGTTAATAACTTGCTAAGATAAATGGGAACACTGTGGCTCTCCAGGTCTTGTTTCATGTTACTACAGATCAAAACAGCGTCTCATCTTCTCATGTTTGAAACTTGACTTTCACAGTCATAACTTTTACTTTAGAACAAGATTCTGTTGGTATGTACTTAACTGTACTGCATCAATAACAGCAGGTCCTGTTGTGTTTGTCATTCTACTGGCATAGACTGCTCCCCTGCCATTCTCTCACTGGTGGTGGATCCTGCTGTAGCCACAAAACTGACAACAGATCCAGATAAAAAGTGATAGATTTAATCTATGACTACTCATTTCTTAACCCATAGTGGATGAGCACAAGGCACCTGCAGCTCGGTACTAATGACCAAGTGAGGAAGTACAAAGGTTACTGCCTAATCAATTTTTCCTCATGTCATCTGGAATAGCATCCTACAAGGCTTAACTGCGCAAACTTGGTTGCACTGAATTACAACATCTGAAGACAAAAATCTCTTCTCTCTAAAAGGAATGGAAAGATGGATGGCAGAGAAATGGAAGGAGAAGTCTGAGTGCTTTATCGACCCAACTGACATCCTATGAATGGTAAGCAATAAAAATTTATTGAGAAATAGAAAAGTTCTTACTTACCCTTATCACTGCCCCCCCCAGCTTTTAATGCCACAGAAAAATGCAGAATTCCCTTAACCCACATATTTAAAAATCTTGCAATTTTATTTGCATATAAAGGCCGCTAGATATAATATCACAATAAATTTAAAGAAACAACTGCTTTTCTAAATTCCATTAACAAGGTAACATAAAACAGAACAAAGCTCAATAGCATTTACAGTGGTAGAACAGAAATACCTATCTGCAACAATATTTTGTGCTAGCGAGATTGCATTTACACACAGTGCAAAATAAGAAAAAGGAAATAAAAAGACAAGAAGAATATTTAAATATAAAGGACAACTAAGCCTTATTTTTGTTAGGCTTGATTGTATCCATTTGACTCTATACATGCCTGAACTATGACAAAAATTTAACTTGGGCTCTTGAAGGCCTTGAGCACTTGGAAAATGTGTCACATCCTTCATAATTTAGATGTGCTGTACAGCATAATTTTGTAGATGCTATACTGGCAATATTAAATCCTAGCTTAGTTATAATGCACAAAAAATACATATATATATAAATTCATATTTAAAAGGAGTCCGCGTTTACATTTTTTTTTACTGCATGAAATACCTGCTCTTTGCAGCTTTCACCCCCAGTCTTTTAAAGCTAAAATAATTTAAAAACAAACAATAAAAGGTAGATATTACATACAGGCTGTGGCTATCTATATCAGTCTTTAAAGTATAAAGCAGGTAGAAACAAACAACCGAGAAGTCTATTTACCCCTTGCTGCATCCTATTGTTAACAGAAACAAGTTTCAGTACATGCACATGTATCAAGAGGCAAATGGACCCCAAAACACTGTTTGTGCCACTAAAAAATTGACATAAATGGAGATGAAAAGCTAACATTTAGACCTAGGGAAAAAAAGAAGACACTTAAAAAACCCCGGCAATAACATAAGTTGTGCAAATTTGGGTGTCTTTAAATGCTGCCTATTTTTTTAGCTTATAATATAATATTAAAATAATGTCTCTCACTTATTAAAAGAAAGCTTGGCTGTCCTTTTGAGAACACTATAACAATTTAAAATGGCAAATTTGGTGAAAAAAAAAAAAAAAACCAAAAAAAACCAAAAAACAAAATTGATTTTACAAATTCACAATGCCTCATCAATTAAAATGAATGCTGCATTTCCAAAAAGCACAACCTCTAACTTTTCTTGTTTCTTTTGTACCAGCAATTTACAAAAAACAGAGATAAAACCAAAACCCCCAAACCCACCCCAAAACAAAAACCCCACCGTTCCCCCAAATTCTCCTCCCCCCAAATTTGAAATAAGCATGTAACAGAATGTAAATTTTATAATTAGAAAATGGCAGTTTATAGACCTTCCCAGTTCCAAATGTGCAGTAGTGCTTCATGATCCTTGAGGGGTTGGAAGGTCAAATATAATTGGGGGGTTGGTTGGTTGAAAGCTGACTGTACACGTTGAAGCATTGATGTACGTTGTGTAACCGTCTGTCATAATGCCATAACCTGTAGGGAGAACGTGTCACACTTACTGCAATATAAACAAGTGATACTGCCCATGGGCAGCTGCACTGAGAGCTTGTTGTGGGATCAATGCTCTGGAATAAAATTAAATTAATCCCTTCAAAATGAAAGCTGCCACAAAGGCTTGATTGAAAAAAAAATAAAAGCCACAATGTACTGTATTTGAAATAAGAGCTGATGCTTTTGGTTTATGTACGAACTTCTTTCCCCAGTGGAAAATCATCTGTTGCAACTGAATCAGAAACAAAGACAAAACCACACATGTACTTTTTCTAATTACTTAATTAGTGAGCTGGAGTCTGCATGCCTATAATGCATGCATAAGAAAAAAGACCCATCAGGAGCAAAAGCTCTAGGAGGAACTCTGATTTTGCCTACAAAACCCCCTCTCTGTGCAATGAACTCCATGCTAGCCCTTATCATCCAGCTCCTCATCACAGGACTGCCAAGCTGGTGATCACGCTGGCTTGTGAGATCTCAGAAATTCATTAGCAGGTTAAAAATATACACACATACATATTTACTATACATATACTACATATATATATGTTTCTTTATACACACACACATGTATATTTATGTTGTCTACCAGTGAAATTCATAACTAAGGAATCTGCTGCTATAAATACAACAGAGCATGAGAGGTCAATGGATGACCCCCAGTTTCAGCAGAAAATTGAGGTGAAGGTTAAACAGATGACTGCTTTTTATTAGGAAGGGATCTTGATAATTTATTTCCAAACAAAAAAAGCAAGAAGTAAATAATAATCACAGGTTTTTCAGCATGCCAAGAACTTGACTCCCCAGTAACACCATGGCATCAGTTTTAGGAGGGTAAAGACTGCTCTCAACCTTCTGAATAGAATATCTGGCCAGCAATGCCCTTGTTGCGTGTATCTGAGGAACCGGCAACAATGCTGGTTCTCTGCTGGCCTCTATCTTGTCTCTCACTTGCTGCACAGATATAGGATATATCAGAGGGTTGTGCAGTCTAGTAATTTTGGACAAGTGGAGAAAACTATAGTGAGCCACGCACTGAGTTACACCTGAGCCTTCATTCAGCAAATGTGATGTGAGAAAATGAATTAACAGAAGTACAAAGATACTGAGATGGTAGAAGCAACCCTCTTACAGAGATCCTCTCTTGGGTAAGGAGACAGGGACTACCATTCCACCAGTGTAAAAGGTGAGCTAAGCTTTGCCATTGTTTTCAACTAACATCCACAAAAACCCAACAAAGAAGCCAGGAAAAAATCTAGGAAGAATTTGGCACCAAATGTACTTTAAAATATAAACAAATGTAAATAATAAAACCAGTTTCACGTAGGAAGAGAACTTCCCATCACAAACCCACAGGGGGAAATGTTTTTCTTTTAAACCATTATGGTAAGTACAGATCACTGCTGTCTGAAAGCTAAGATAAATATAGCTACCTACAGTGTCTATCAGAAAGAATAATCACTTCAGAATTTCTGCACTATCTGCCTGTATTACTTTATTTATTTAGATTGTTTTAGACTGCAATTTTCATTTAGATCATCTCATGGTGGGAAAAATCTTGTTCATGGTTGTTCCTGCTTATCAACCAAGAAAAAAACCTGCATCATCAAAATGTGTGGATAGTCTCTTGTTGATCTAATGGAATGTGGCGCATGTTCAACTCAGCTAGAGTTGGAGGAGAATTAATTGCACTTACGACAACGCTCTTATCACTTAGCTTTGTCTTTCTGTACTGAAACAAGCCATTCTTATGTCTTCTGTGTAAGCACCAAGTGGAACTTTAACTTTTTGTTAGTATTCTCATAAGAATTTATATGAATGTTCACTTCTAGTATGTGCTGCCACCTTTACCATGAGACTTAAATTACATTGCTACCTGGTTCCTTGGTGCTTCCTCATGATAATGATCTTGTACATTAAAATACCTTACTCTCCCATTACTTAACACTATTACAACTACAATGTCATCTACCTGGACTTGTGCAAAGCATTTGACACTGTCTCACGTGACATCCTTGTCTCTAAGTTGGAGAGACATCAATTTGATAGGTGGACCACTCGGTGGATAAAGAACTGGCTGGATGGCCTCACACAAAGAGTTGTGGTCAATGGCTCAATGTCCAGCTGGAGACCAGTAACGAGTGGCGTCCCTCAGGGATCGGTGTTGGGACTGGCCTTGTTCAACATCTTTGTCAGTGACATGGACAGTGAGATTGAGTGTGCCCTCAGCAAGTTTGCCGATGACACCAAGCTGTGTGTTTCGGTTGATACATTGGAGGGAAGGAAAGACATCCAGAGGGACCTTGACACGCTTGTGAGGTGGGCTGATGCCAACCTCAAGAAGTTAAACCATGCCAAGTGCAAGGTCCTACACCTGGGTGGGAGAAACCCCAGGCACAGCCACAGGTTGGGCAGAGAAGGGATTCAGAGCAGCCCTGCGGAGAAGGACTTGGGGGTGTTGGTTGATGAAAAAATGAACATGAGCTGGCAGTGTGTGCTCGCAGCCCAGAAAGCCAACCATATCCTGGGCTGCATCAAAAGGAGCGTGAGCAGCAGGTCGAGGGAGGTGATCCTGCCCCTCTGCTCTGCTCTTGTGAGACCTCCCTTGGAGTATTGTGTGCAGTTCTGGTGTCCTCAACATAAAAAGGACATGGAACTGTTGGAACAAGTCCAGAGGAGGGCCACGAGGATGATCAGGGGACTGGAGCACTTCCCGTATGAAGATAGGCTGAGAAAGTTGAGGCTGTTCAGCCTGGAGAAGAGAAGGCTGCGTGGAGACCTCATAGGGGGCCTGAAGGGGGCCTATAGGGATGCTGGGGAGGGTCTCTTCCTGAGGGACTGTAGTGAGAGGACAAGGGGTAATGGGTTCAAACTTCAACAGGGGAAGTTTAGATTGGATATGAGGAAGAAATTCTTTACTGTAAGGGTGGTGAGGCACTGGAATGGGCTGCCCAGAGAAATTGTGAATGCTTCAAACCTGGCGGTGTTCAAGGCCAGGTTGGACATAGCCTTGGGTGGCATAGTTTAGTGTGAGGTGTCCCTGCCCCTGGCAGGGGAGGTTGGAACTAGATGATCTTAAGGTCCTTTCCAACCCTAACTATTCTATGATTCTATGATTCTACAAGTTTCATTGTTCAATTTGCCTATGAAGGCTGTAGACAACTTGTGTGTGTTCTAGCTGGAAGTCTTGCTGTATTCGTTTATTCTTATATGCAAGGATTAATATTTACACAAAATATCTGGTCTTTTTCTGGGTGCATTAAAAGACTGCTACTCATGCCACTATACTTAAGGTCATTACAAACTCTTTATTTACATATACCAGTTATGAAATTCATTGTATCAAGTCACAAGGGCTTCAGAAAAACCAACACTAGTTGAGAAACTGTCTTTTTTTATTTTTCTTTTAAGTCCTCCAAACCTTTAAGCCTATGAAGAACCTAGTTACAGTCAATGGAGAAACCTCCAGGGGGGACAATATAAAGCATTTAATGTGTAATTTTGAATTCTAGGGTCACAAAGTCTTACACGCTCTCCCAGGCAGAATTCCTCGTATTTGTCTCTCAGCCACATGAAAGCTACAAAATTGTATTAAATATTTAAATATCTCCTAAATGTATTTAATAGCTTAGTCTCTTCCACTGCCACAAACTGAGCTCATTGTTTCTGAAGCTTCACACTCTGCCTCATCTGGTACTGACAGTGGGGAAATACCTCTTCTAGAATGAGACTGCCAGAAGGTAACTTATACAAACTATATTACAGGATGCTTTTAGAAATGTATGCAAAGCGAGTTCTGGCAATGTCCCCTCCTGATGTCTGACTCAAGATTACATCCTTTTTGCTTTTCCTTATACATAGAAGGAGGTGAGCTGAGACACTAAGTTGTTTCAATTGTCTTTTTTTAACCTAGCACCTTTCTTGGCTTCTGTACTTGGAATAATGGGGATAATTTTCATTTTGGCTTGCAAGTGTGGGGAATTTCATCTATTTCTCTAACCAAGTTTGTCAAAATTTGAATTGCTTTCAAATAACCTGTAGAGAACAACCTTTGCACAGTAAAAGATGTGGGTGGCTAAATGTAGCACAAGTTCCTGAAACAGTCTGCTTTAATTCTGGCATAAATTTACAAAGCGCTGCACATGCTATCACGTCCCTCAATTCCCCCCCTACTTTAGCCCAGTATGCCATTATCATACAATCACAGAACCATAGAATAGTTAGGGCTGGAAGGGACCTTAAGATCACCTAGTTCCAACCCACCTACCATGGGCAGGGATGCCTCACACTAAACCATGTCACCCAAAGCTCCACTCTTCACAGCACACCATCAAAATGTGCTGCTTTGAACTCAGCCTGAGATAGAAGAGGGGAGTAGAGCTGCTCCTTACCTTCATGAATCCCACCAAAGACATGGAGTTTGGGCCTCACTCGCCTCTGCACCGTGTTCAGCAGCTCCACACAACCCACTCTTTGCAGCTCCTTTGGAACCCAGTCTCGAAAACCTGACGGCAAAATGCAATCAATACTATTAATGTTATCTATTCAGGTGAGGTTTCATGTAGTCTTTCAGGAAGTCGTAATTCACAAAAGGTTTATTACATTATCTGTAGTCATAACCTCTCCATTAAAGCACACAATGGCTTTTAAGAAATGTTTCACTGTCACTTTGTCTTCCTTAAGATTTCCTCTCTCCATCTGCATTAATATTTTTCTGGATGTGATTTTTTTTTTAAAACTATGGGTTTAAACTCATCTTTCACCTTGAAACCCTGGGACATTTATTCCCGGCACTGCTACAGATTTTGTTTCCCTTTCCGTTTACAGCAGCCAGCTTTTCAAGCCAGCTACATGGCTACTCCAGAAATGAAACACCCCAGGAAGATCTACAACCCCATACCTCTGACACCCCAAAGATTTAAAAGACACTCTCCCACAACTTCCAGAGGACCCCAGTCTGCAAGTTGTAGGTTACTTCTGAGCCCCAGTCACCAACAAGGAGCAATGTAGCGAAACAGCTCCCAACAAGCTAGTAAGTGACTATGTTCTATGATTCTATGTTGCCCCTTAGCCCTAAAGGTAATAAGGAAAAATGCACAGAACTTGACATCAGTTATTACAGAAGTCTGCTGCCTGGGCTACCACTGGTAAGGATCGACAGGGCAAAATGAATGAGGAGGAGTAAAAGGGAAATCAGGAGCCACATCCAACTATAGCACCATTCTACTGACTTTAGAGTAATTACACCCTGTGCCAATTTTAAAACAGGTAGTAAAACCATGTTGTGGCATCAACTTGACTGAATTTTGGAATGAGCAAAAAGTCCAGTTACAGCTCTACCTCCCTTAATATTTATATTTAAATATAAATAATAAATATTTCAGTTGGTTTTGCAACAACTGAGCTTCTGCCTTTTATAAATATGGCTTATCAGGATTAAAAATGTTAGTAAAGTTTCATGGGTGCTATTTTAAATGGGTTGCTCATCTATCTGCTCTGAACTGGTTTCATACAGAAATGCTGTGGTGCTGCAGACACTAATGAGTGCTTTAATTGAATAAGTGTACTTAAATTTTGGTTTTTATGGAGATTATGAACTTCAATTTGAAAAGGTTGGCCACTGTACTTTACCTACAGACAGATTAGGCATTAGTACAGTGCCTAAAAGGATGGGGTCGAGGCCTCAGCCAGCACGATAATATTGGCAAGATTTTATTATTAAATAAAATGTCAAACTATAATGGCTATGGAGTCAGAATTTTGATCTTCCCTAGCATGAGTTTAACAAAAAATTTAGTTTTTATTAAGAAAACACCTGGAAGCTCAACAGATCTGCTAAACCTTATCAACACTTTACTCTTCTACCGGGAAAGGCTTTCTAATTCATAGTTTTGAGGCAGGAGTGACTGCAGTACAGCTTACAGCATTACTAATTTTGCTTATTTTGAAAGTAAAAATCCTATGCAAAGAAATCACACGGCTTTTGTTTCACTTACCAAGGGGAGGTCCATGTGTCATTAGTAGGTCAATTCCCTCAGGAATAAGGTTCCACTTGTCTAGCAAAGACTGACCTCTGGGTAGGTTAAAGCCCCATCCATTAAACCATGGTGTCCTTTGGAGGAAAATAAGATGAACTGCATCAGTATAAAATAAAAAATTCTTCCCTTCTCCCATTTTTCTACATTAAAACAATTCAGAGATTACTTGCAGACAGCCTTTTCAAAGGGGATACCTTTAACACAAACTGGTTCAAATACGTATGTACACTAATCTGTATGTTTGAATTTAGATTAATATTCTACACTCTTTTTATATGTCAGGAGTATTCAGCCCAGGGGGTGTTTACTCACTAGGTAGAAAGGGAAAAATAGTTAAAATAACAGCCTAAATCTAAAGCCTTTCTTCAAAGTTTGGGGATGCTCACACATAAGAATTCTTTCTTTATGTTACCTACCGGAAAAAAAAAAAAAAGGGCAAAAACCTCAGTTTTTGGAGGCAAGACTCAGTTTCTCACTGCACAGGGTTGGGCAGCATTTCCACAGGAAGCCTGTATAACGCAGTGGGTACAAGCCCCATTTGTACTGCGGTGTTTCACTAAACTAAAACTTGTTCCTTTTAGCACTTTTAATATTAGAACACTGTCACATAACTTGGCTTTGCACTCCTGTGCCTTCTAGAGGCCTTCAACCACACCATGTTTAGCCTCACAACAACCTTTTTAACAGATCTCATCATTTAAAATTAATTTAGTATTTCTTAAGGAAAACTGAGATCATCAGTCTCTCCACTATAGCATAGCGTTGTCCCGAGACATATCATAGAATCAGAGACTGGTTTGGGTTGGAAGGGACCTTAAAGCTCATCTAGTTCCAAACCTCCTGCCATGGACACGGACACCTTCCACTAGACCATATGGTTTAGCTATCGCCCAATATCCATCAACCTAAGCATGTAGTGATGACAAGCAGACCTGCTACGAGTACCTTTTCAAGGTATAATAGCCAAGTTGAATAATTTTGATGCAGCTGCGTTATAATAAAGCCTTTCCTTATAAGGAAGCTACACAGAGCAATTGTTCTGAAGAGATACTAAAATATTTATATCCATTACTAACAACTTTTTTATAGCCTGTTAGTATTGTACTAATTTAAAGAGTTTTTATCCATGGCTGTGTTTTCCTAGAGCTTAGGCAACAGATTTAAACTTCATTTTCTAGCTAGAACACTCCTGTCCTAGCCATAGTCATCTGTAGGCAACAAAATTTGCAGGGAAAACCCAACCAGAAACCAGTCTTAAAAAAAAAAGCACACCTGTTAAGAAGAGAGGTCATTAAGAGTCTTACATCATTTCATTACACATAATCTGCCTCCAGTACCCTCTTAACGATGCCTTTTTTCCAGCCTCAAATATGCATTTAAATGGAAAAATCCTGCTGAGATTACATCTCTAATTTTTATTTTTTTGTAATTAAAGTATTTTGTTTTCCAGAGACAATAATTTGACCAATGAAGATTATACCCAGTTATATGCCCAGTCTGAATCCCTGACAATCAGCAGTATGGGAAAACAGCAGGTCCTGCTGACATATGAGCAGGAAGGTCACAACTAATAGACACATCCCATATAGTCCTACTGGACTAATAACTACACCCACATAGGAACTTGTTTAAGCTAGCAGACTCCCTGGATGTTGAATGAATGCTAAGAAAAGATGGGAAATTAGATGTTAGTTAAACATTTTATGTGTGCTATGAGTTCCTCATGTGGATAGCAATGAAACTTCACCTATAAAAGCTCCTATGTTGTAAATAAGGCCAGTGTACCTCATAGGAGGTTTGCATGCAACTTAATTGAAACTGAAGCATGTGTCTTATCTTTAACTAAATCACAAGTGTTTCTGCTTTTCTAAGATTGACCTTTCTGAACATGCACCTGAATGTTTTTTCCTGTAATGTTCCTAGGTTTTACCATAGAGATTATTATAACCTTCAGGGCTGCAGTTTAAAGTTAAAATATGGTTTGGCTAAACTTTCAGCTGCTTAAAAAAACAAACACACAGCACATAGGTTGAACTTTTCACTGTCAATTAACCATTCTTTCCCCACTTGCATTTCTCCTGCAGATAATACCGTAGTTACTGTACCACAGTTAAACCTGAAACATGAAACCACATCTGTGATCTTGCTGGAGCTCTTTGGAGACTACAACTACAGAAAAATCTGGATTTGTCTGCAGGTTTTCTACTTTATTTTCTCCTGAAGCACTGGCAGAGGAGGAGGAGATGGGAAACCTGAGGTCCAATATTCTTCATTCACCAGCCTCTGTAATTAGCTGTGACTAACAGGCACCACATGGGAATCCACTTGTAAGAAAACTTCCGAGAATCCTCCCCATTATGCAGCATGTGCACAGAAAAAGATGATCAAGTACTTCTTTAATATACTAAACATTTTCATACAAAACCAATAAATTAAAGAGAAGAACAGGCATGACTGGAAGAACACCTGGATTACAGATTAGGTTTCAGACACTTACCACATGACTCTGCATTGCACAGGCTAGAAAACCAAAAGGAGAGAGGACATGTCCAGAACATTATCAAGATGAAGAACACCTTTATAGCATGGATTCGGGTTCAGATGAGATAACAAAGAAGGTCACCTGATGTTTGCACCATGCAGTGCAGACAAAACATAGCTGATGTACTGTGAATCCCATGAGTGCACAACAGTATAGCTGTTCATCAGCTACAGATGTGGGCAGAAAAGACAAAGCCTGCACTGTAAGCAGGCAGCATCCTATCAAGAGGTATCAGGTGCATTTCACTCCTATTAGTGCCCCTTTTTTTGTGTAAGCAGGAGTTAGAGTCACTCTCAACTTCGCAATGATTTAGAGGGGGAAGAATTGTGTGTGTAGTTCTGAGTCTTCTGCAACATATTCTCATGATGATTACTTACTAAGAGAAACTACTTCCTACCTAGGAAGAAATAGCTATAATGAACTTTGGCTGCACCTACCCATGGTAAGCTGCAATCAAGTGCAAATAATTGGTAAAGGCTACTTAGTCATTAGCAACCATATTTATGATCTGACCTATTCTTCTTTCCTATGAAGCTCTCAGGAAGACTTCAGTTAACTCCTAAACCCATTCATTTTTACATGAACACTTCATTTTTAAGTAGCTGGTAAGAAAAGAAAGCTATCAGCTGTTCAGTAATGCCACAAGGGAGGTGTAGATGTAAAAATCACAGGGATTAGTAATGTGAGATTACATATGACTTTGTCATTGTATGTTTGATGGACCAGAACACATCCTTATATCTGATGCTTGGCATGACATCACAACATCCCTCATGTGCTATCAAACCCTCACAACAGCACTTGATCCCCAGCTCACCTGACAGCTCAGCCCCCCCCCCCCCCCCAAGCTTCCTTATCACTTAGGAATAGCAGTTATGCTGGCACCAGATGTGACACAGGGAATATCCTTATGAAAGGCAGGCACCTGGCCCACCCTTATTCTCTTCTGTTCTTCATTTCTAGGCAGGAATTCCCACAGATCCCCCTCCACCTGGTATTTTGGAAGGCACATTTTCTGCAATTAAAAAATGCTTATGCTGTAAACTGTGTGTTACCTTCACACCTTGTGCTGCAAGAGACGTAGACATCACTTGACAGAATACCAAGAAGGAGGGGATCTTCAGCTTTGTGACAAAACTCACTCTCCTTTTGCAGGTGCTTTGGGAGAACACACAAATCCATCTGCTTTTAGCAGCAGACAGATGCCTCTTCAGCAGGTGATCAGATCTCCCTTCTCCCAGGTAACTCTGTACGGGCTTACTATTTTACTATTACATTAAGGGGAAAAAAAAGGGCATTATTCTATGGCACAAAATCACTACCACTCCTTGCCGTGTACACATCGGAAGCAACACCAACACGTGGGCAAACAGGAGATGCAAAGCCCTGGCAAAGTTCATCCAGGTAATACAAAAATTACAACTCCTCCTGGAACCTTAACATTTTTAAAGGATGGTATCTCCTACTACCTATTTTCATCTCTGTTCTGGATCATGAATTTAATTACCTGATCCTCAGAGTTCAGCAACTCAAAAAGTAAATGCACAATGAGACCTCCTAGGTTCAGGTTTTCCTTTTACCTCCACCAGTAAATCCATTTACTTCAATAGTTGCTTCTAAACAGGATTAGAAGAAATAAATTATCTCACGGGTTTTTAATCCCATGCATTCATTCGTTTTTAAGGCTACCCAGTCCTTTAAGAAAGCTTTAATTTTATCCTTAATCCAATGAGTAAAGTGCGCAGGAAGCAAAAACCTGTCTGTTTCCTTCCACAGGGTAACAGCCGAGGGAGGGAGTGTCTCAAAGGCATCACAGCAGGAAGCACTTCTACACAACTAATAATAATGAAATGCGCTTGATTTTCCTCAGCATTCAAACTGAACACACAGACCTGGCTCAGGAGGGAAAGAGTTCCATTAGCAGAACAAAAATAGGGGAGTCCTAGACTTGCTCAGCTACAGATTGAGCTCGCAAACATATCCCCAAAGTATTTGTCCCAGTCCCAGAGGAAAGCTGCAGCAGGACTAGCAGAGATCAAACCACAAAGGGAGGGGGGAAAACAAAGAAGTGACCTTTGTGCCCAGAAAAGCAAAGCCTTTCAATCCTCATCCCTCTGCCCGACACCAGTGTTTGCCAGGGGAGAACAGCACACACGTGCCTGTCACTGTGCAGTCAATGGACAGAGTGTGCCTTCTGGGAATACACAACAGGCGGCTTCAGCATGGGGCCAGCGAGAAGGGGGAAGAGGAGAGAGTGTGTAAGCCTGGAAACAAAAGGCTGAACAGGGCAAGTGTACCACGTACTAGGGAAGAACATTTTAGAAGGTAAGAGCTTCTACAAAGTCTCTGGAAACTTGGCTTCAGTGCTACAAAAAAGCTTTTCTGGTTGGTATTTTTTTAAGCTCTTTCTATAGTAAATATTCAAATGCTTTTTCATAATGTAACAACCAGGACATTTTAAAGGCTAAGTGATTTCCTAACTGCTCATTATATATCATGTTCTGGTATCAGTATGTCATGGTTTAAGCTGTAAATCACGCAGCCCGTTCTCTCACTCACTCCCTCCCCTCTCTTTCTTCCCCCCACTCCCAGGTGGATGGGGAGGAGAATCAAAACAATGCAACTCCCACAGGTTGAGATAAGAACAGTTTAGTAACTAAAG
This sequence comes from Ara ararauna, assembly GCA_028858755.1. Classification (NCBI taxonomy): domain Eukaryota; kingdom Metazoa; phylum Chordata; class Aves; order Psittaciformes; family Psittacidae; genus Ara; species Ara ararauna. Next base: position 28,754,865 of record CM054380.1, read on the forward strand.
TATAACACAAGACCACTACTGCTACCACCAATAATAATAATGACAAGGCAAATACAAGGAAAGAATACAAATTGCTCACCACCCGATACCAAGCCCGACCCAGCAGTGCACCCCCACCCGTCCAGGTCTCTGCTCCCTCTTTTACATCCTGGGCATGACGTGTTGTGGTATGGGGTAACCTCTTTGGTCAGTTTGGGTCAGGTGTCCTGTCTCTGCTTCCTCTGGGCTTCCCCTCCTCCCTGGCAGAGCATGAGACTCAGAAAGTCCTTGGTCAGGCCAAAACGTTCTAAGCCATAACTATAAACATCGGTGTTATCAGCGCTGTTCCCAGACCAAAAGTTGAAAACATAGCACTGCACCAGCTACTAAGAAGGAGAAAAATGACTGCCGCTGCTGAACCCATGACACAGTAAAAGGCAGAGAGTCTGGTGACTTGAGCTGTCTTTCATTCCCACTAGCATTTACCCACTGTGCCTCAGTGTCCCATTTAGAAAGTGAGGACAATAATACACAGCCAAAAGAAGCATCACAGGGTCTGGTTCCTTGGGATTTTGCTTACCCTGCATCTTTAAACAGCTGAAGCTCTCAAAAAAGTGGGTTACCAGTACTGTCATTATTTTAGCAGCGCTACTGCATATAACTCCTTATTACTGACCTGCACAGAAGTCAGTGAGTCTCTAAAACATATTTCTGCTACTTTTATAATGCTAACAAAACCTGAAGACTCAGCAGCTGCTAGATCTGGTTTTGGTGTTTCGTTTTTTTTTCTTTTTTTGTTTTGCTTTCTTTTTTTGGGGGGGTGGGGGGAGTGTTGGGTTTTTTTTGGGTTGTTTCTCCCCCTCCCCCAGGTTTTCTCCCTCTCTTTCAACTCACATACTACGACCTCTGAACAGTTGCTGGTTGTCTAAATGACATAACTTTGTTGAGAAACACAATACCCTCCCATCCACAGTGTTTGGAGGGAGAGCCCACACCATGTGTTTTCATTATGAAGCAGAGTCCTCCACAATGAAAAGCTGCAGCAAGCACCTCGTCACCACGAGTTACGTGTGAGCTGGTATGCTCCTTGCACCAAGCTGCTCCCAATTTCTACCTCAGACTGTACAAACTCATCAGTGGAGGTTTTATCTAGGCTCCTGTCAGATAGACATCCATGCTTGAATCTGTGAGAGGTACAAAAGAAAAACCTGCCATTCAGCACATTCTATGGATGTCCTGATCTGTACCAGATGGTCACCTAAACCAGGGAGAGACATAGAGGTAAGCAGAGCTTTAGCCAACCATATGGCTAGAAAATGGTATGTGGTAAGAACTGCCTCCTCCATCTTGAAGTTCTCTCAGCCTCTGCACATCTGTTTTGCTGCCTCCAGGCTGCCCCAGATGTTATTGACAAGTAACTGAGCTCTGGTCTAAAGCCTACTACCCCGACAAATACCTTTCAGTACTTGGTTTCTCTGATGGCCTGTACCAACCATTGGCATCTTCTGTCCTGTGCCTTGAATGCTTAGTGATGCATTTTTGGCAGAGGAATGCCCATTCAGTTCACGTGTTTTGTGCTAACAACAATACCAGAACACCAAAGACAGTATTCAAGACCATCAGTCTTCTCTGGGGAGGACGTTTTGTTTTGTTTTGTTTTTTAAGAAAACAAAAGAAGTTGAGTGAAGAAACAGAAAAATACATCAGCAATAAAGAAACATGCGAGCAAAGGAGCAGATAGGCAGAAGATTATAAAATGCTGGTAACGTCATGGAGGATAACAAGACACGGAGAACAGCAGAATGCAGAGCATAGGGCTCCCTGCGAACAAGGGTAAAGAATACTCAGCGAAGCAGAGGAGAGGACAGTACCATGAAGCTACTGGATGTTGGGAAGGAGAGGAAGGGAGTCGAAGTTCTCAATGAATCTGGCAACCTTTGGTTGAATATCTGAACTGCTCATCAAAGAGGAAATTTCCTCCAAACCTTCTGAGGTTTTCCAATCCCTAACTGTATTGCAATTATTTTATTTAGGGCTTTACTTAATGAGATCTGGGAGATATTTTAATACCCCAAAAATATGAAAATAATTCAAACTCGACTCAAGGGCTAATTTCATTCTACTTTTATAAAAGAAGAGAATTACAAAAGCCTACTACTAGAATCAAGTATTAGCCCTTGTATATTTCTGTTCTGTGTGTAGTTAAGGATGGTTTGAAGGACAGACCTGGTCTAAGTTAGCACCAGCTTCAGCAGGGTCCATACACTATACACACTACATGAGTTTCCCTGCATGGTGATGGGAGCACTGTGACAGCAACTCAGGCCTGCACAGTACCATGCTGGACTGATTTGCAGAACCACTTCTCATTCCAGAATGAGCACATTCCCATACTGCATCCCTATGTAGGGCATATGCACCCTTGAAGTGTCAAAGGATGCTGCAGTATTGAAAAGAGAATGAATGCCTCAATTTGTTATGGTAGAGATTTGTGGCCTTTGTACAAACAGAGAGTATCACAGAATATCTATCTAGAGGAAGAGCGCTCTGGTGCTGAAGCTCATTACAACATAAACAGAATACCCATTCTGAGGGACAGGCTGGGGCGAAGAGGAAACAAAAGGATAAAATAAAAAAGAGAAGCTGGTTGGAATCTTGATTCAGTTTTGCCCAACATCTGTGCATGCCAAATGATTCTTGAATGTTTGGTTTCTTCTAGTAAACATGATCGTAACAGCCTAGTTGTGTTATATCTTAAATTGATTTCCTACTTGCCTCTTAAGATCCATGCAGGAAATGTAAATTGACAAAGTATCCACCCCAGGTAGATCTGTAAGAGGATTTGACTAGTAACCCTGTTTTTGCAACGACAACACAAATTAAAGTAGATGTCATGGGTTCAGCAGCAGCAGTCATTTTTTCTGCTTCTTGGTAGCTGGTGCAGCACTGTGTTTTTGATTTTGGGCCTAGGAACAGCGCTGATAACACCAGTGTTTCAGTTACTGCTTAGTGATGTTTTGGTCTGACCAAGGACTTTCTGAGTTTCATGCTCTGCCAGGGAGGAGGGGAGCCGGGAGGAAGCAGAGACAGGACACCTGACCCAAACTGACCAAAGAGGTTATTCCATACCACAGCACGTCATGCCCAGGATGGAGGACGGAGAGGAGAGACCCAGAAGGGTGGGGGTGCACTGTGTGGTCGGGCTTGGTTTTAGGTGGTGAGAATTGTATTCTTTCCTTGTATTTGCCTTGTCATTATTATTATTGGTGGTAGCAGTAGTGATTTGTGTTATACTTTAGTTACTAAACTGTTCTTATCTCAACCTGTGGGAGTTGCATTCTTTTCGGTTCTCCTTCCCATCCCTCCGGGAGTGGGGGGCAAGATAGAGGGGGGAGTGGGTGAGCAAAACTGCGTGGCTGGACTTAAACCACGACAGTTCTTTTTGGCGCCCAACGTGGGGCTCGAAGGGTTGAGATAACGACAGGATTAATAGCCACTCGTCACAATGCTGATTTATTGGCTCTTAAAGTTGTTGCTTTTGGTTCTCCTGCGTTCATGGTTTCAGCCTGTTGTACCTTACTTACAGCCGGTATTTCTTATCTTAGCATGTTTCAGATATGGGTTTTGGTTTAAGGTTCTTGTTTTATTGTACTTTATTGGAATGGCTTGTGATACGGGCGGGCTCCAGAAGCCGTGGGGGGCGAATGTGTACCTGGCAGTTCGGCTGCTCTTCACCGTCCTGGCGAGGCTGTGGAGAGCCGAGGGGGGGCTGCCTCGGGAGCCGCCGGCTGCCGAAACGGCCCGGGGGAGCGGACCCGGGGAGCAGGAGCCGAGCCCCCCCACCGAGCCCAGCCCGACGGCTGCCGAGCAGAGGAAGGAGGTAGCAGAAGGGGTGATCCCCCCGACTGAGCCCAGCCCGGCGGCTGCCGAGCCGCGGGAGGAGGAGGCTACCGAGCGGCAGGAGGAGACGGCAGAGAAGCCGGGCCCCGAGGCTGAACAGAGTCCCGTGGCCGAGCCCAGCCTCGTGGCGGCCGAGAGCATTCCCCGGCAGCTGCCCGCGGAGCCGCAGGAGAACGCAGGAGACCCCGCAGCACTTCCCAGCAAGGCAGAGAAGGAAGCTCTGGACTCAGACAAAGAGCAGCTGGTGGTGAGAGAGCCGGCAAGCGCAGCAGCTACACCAGCCCCAGTGACAAGCACAGCAGCCTCATTTGAGAGCTCTGAAGGGTTTGAATGGCCTTTGGGTACCCTTGAGACCTGCCTGCTGATTGTGATGGGGATCAGCATGGTGGCATGCATACACAGTGTGTTTTACCCACAACCATTTTGTCTGGTCCCGAGAGTTAAGCAGAGTGGGGTGTGGGCATTGTCTGGGGTTAGTCTGCAATCTATGATGACTAAGAGATTTTCCCCAAGCCTGGACAGTTATGAGTGGCAGGGTGTGTGGGACTGTATGGGCAAGTATCTTGTCCACTGGGCCCCTCCAGTGCTTTGGAAGCATCACAGATGGAAGGCAGCTGTATGGAGTCCCCAGTGACAAGCTGCAGAAACTGCTGGAGGGGAGAGTGAATTACTTTGAGCCTGGTGGGCCCATGACACCTCAGGCCATCAGGGCAGAGATGCAGCATACAGATGGACTTATGATCGAGGGGTGGACTTGGCAATGGACACTGTGGCCCAGGTTACTGACGAGTGTGAACTCTGCAGACAGCCTCTCCTACTCTGAAAGGCTGTTACAGAAGATGGAGCTTGACATCATGGACTGGATGGACTCAGCAGCTTTGTAGGGATTGGTCTATGCACTGAGGGATGATCTCTCTCCCTCTCTGTGTGTGTGTATGTATACATATACATGTGATGGTATATTGAAAATGTGGGATCTGATCATGACGTGAATGGTATGGAATAAGGGGTGGATAATGTCATGGGTTCAGCAGCAGCAGTCATTTTTTCTGCTTCTTGGTAGCTGGTGCAGCACTGTGTTTTTGATTTTGGGCCTAGGAACAGCGCTGATAACACCAGTGTTTCGGTTACTGCTTAGTGATGTTTTGGTCTGACCAAGGACTTTCTGAGTTTCATGCTCTGCCAGGGAGGAGGGGAGCCGGGAGGAAGCAGAGACAGGACACCTGACCCAAACTGACCAAAGAGGTTATTCCATACCACAGCACGTCATGCCCAAGATGGAGGACGGAGAGGAGAGACCCAGAAGGGTGGGGGTGCACTGTGTGGTCGGGCTTGGTTTTAGGTGGTGAGAATTGTATTCTTTCCTTGTATTTGCCTTGTCATTATTATTATTGGTGGTAGCAGTAGTGATTTGTGTTATACTTTAGTTACTAAACTGTTCTTATCTCAACCTGTGGGAGTTGCATTCTTTTCGGTTCTCCTTCCCATCCCTCCGGGAGTGGGGGGCAAGATAGAGGGGGGAGTGGGTGAGCAAAACTGCGTGGCTGACTGGACTTAAACCACGACAGTAGAGCAAAAGCAAAAGGGAATTGAAGGCCTCTCCCCCAACACATACTGATTTGTATGTATTTTCATTCCACTGGAGTAGTGTGTGTGTTTCACATGTAAAAAAAGCAAAATCTGTACAGGTGTAATTACATCCAGTGGCTTTTGTAGAATATTTCATATATGTACAAAAACAGTATTTTGAAAATAACCTGTAAAAGTCAGTATAACAAATAAAGCACTTGGCAGAAGTTATGCCTGCCTACTCTATTGGTGAATTTGGCTCCTGCTCATAAGGAACAGCCTCTAGAAACTTCATCTTTTTGAATGCTACTTTAAACAGTTCTATAGCATCACTAGGGAGTCTCTGCAGCTCCTCCAAAAGCCTAAGTTGGTCAGAGAAACAACATGATGCTTATTCATTAACAGATGCTGAAGCTACAAACCAGAGGAATTCCAGATATATTTTTATGTAGTGTTACATAACTTTACATCTGCACCCTGTACTGCTCTTGAAGACAATATTTTGGTCTTTGTGCACTTATGTTCTGGATGTCTGGGTTGCCCTCGCTGGTCCTGATCTAATTTCCAGAGTAACAAGCCAGTTTGCTGTTTATGAGAAATAAAGCACAAACCTAAATCACAATTTCAAAATCTCTTTTCAAGTAGTTTACAGGTAATAATGAATTCATCTCAGAACAGCCTAGGTAGAGCACTGTTTATAGAAGTACTGTGTAGAACTAGGTTGACTACACCAAGAATAAATTTGCTAGAATATATGCCTAAATAACTTGCTTAAAGTGAATCACAGGGCAGACACTGAACGCGCCCTCCATGATTTGCTCTTACAACAATTAGCCACTTATTCTTACCTACTGCAACGATTTAAAAGCTGACACTGAGATTACTTATTGCCAGTGCTGTTTACCTATAAACGCCCTCACTATTTTTATTTATGTTTTGCTCAAAATGCTGCTTGGCATTCTTCAAGAAGAAACTGAAACTTGTCAAAATGCCTCGAAGGAAAACTAAGCAAGGTTCACATGATTAGTCTTCCATGCACACACAGCCCACAATATTTAATTGTAGGAACTCGTAACATAATCTTCTGGAAATTTTCAGAAAAGAATGGAAGCAGTTAGTTATAAACAGGCCACAGGATACTCCCAGCATTTCTTGTTTGTTTGAAGTCGGTGCTGCCTTCCGTTTCAGCTTATTCTTGAAGCTGGATAGAAAGTTGCTTACCCTCGCTGACCAGATGAAAACAGACAAAGCAATCAGAGAGCTCCCAGTGTTACAACATATGCTTATTTGGAGTTAAAGGTACAGCATAAAATATCACATCTGGACTTTAAGCAATAATACTGGTTTACAACTGAATTAAAAGTTTTACAAAATGTCATTTATTTAAAGTGACATGCAGATTTAGTCAATCTTCTTCATTTATTACAGTCTCTGCTTTGTGCAGGAATGTAACATCTGACCTACTCAAAATGTTACCTTCACTGAAAACCGTTATCCTACTTTGGAGTCAGCAGGAAGTGAAAGTTAGTAACTCCTCTTCAATCTCCATCAAAAAACGTTGCTAGTTATTTGTCAAATTCTGCCAACGAAGAAACTAAAAAGAACAAGTCATCTGGGGGAAGGAGTGATTATGGATCATCAAATGCATGTTACACCTTTTTCCCAGCTCAGGAAACCTCAGGAGACAGGTATGCAAGCAAAGTTCACATATATAAAAATCCTAAACCTGATATTACATGCATACAACATGTACATGTATATATATGCATAAAAATACATTTATCTCCTGTTGCTCTGCCCGCGGCAAGGAGTCCAACAAATAACTTGCAGAAATGGCGCAATCCACGTCCAAGCCAGTGAAAACTCCAACTGCTGTAGTGCTCAAGCATGACCCCAGTAAGATAAGCATAACATTTTCAGGTTATTACCTGAAGGAGCTGCCTTATGTATGAGCCAATTTAGCAAATCAATTAAAGTAATGCAGATACTTGATCAACAGATGAACACAAAGGGGAAAAACTGACAGAAGAGACTGAGAGAAGAAAAAACATATTAGGGTCATAAGAGAAGCAGAAGCATTTGGCATCACAGAGATAAAAGGAGCATTATTGTAATTGAAAAGGATCTGTTAAAGCATGGGTCACTCGCTTTTGTTGGCTTCAAGATCATTAAACAAGGAGCTCAGATTACCTGTGGGTCAATTTACACAACATTTAATATTAGGCTCACCCACCTTCCTGTTGCTCCTTCAAAGAGGTCTGTGGAAGATGTAGATTGCCACAGACTGAATGAGAGTTAATTTGACTCTTCTGATGAAAAAATCCCCAAAACCCTACTCTGAAAAATTTAAGTACAAACCAGCATAGTAGAATTTTTACCTCAGCACCAGTGACTCCAACCAATCAGCAAAGCACTACTCATGCTCTTTCCTGTTCTCACCTTGATGGAAAGTGGATTTCGACCCCCACATCTCTCCAAGGCCACATTCAACACCTAATTCCTCTCAAGAGAGTGTTAATGGCACATAATTAAGTGCAAGCAAGCAGCAGGAAAAAAAGAAGCAGGAAAGATGTCTTTCTCACTGACCACCAGTCAAAACACCAGGGTTTATGATAAGCCTGAGTTGCCTCCTAGTAGGACTGTAACTGACCAAACTACTCCTGGAACCAAAAAGCACCAGCTCCAGTCAAAGGCACCATCCAGTGGGTAAAATTCCAGAATGATCTGATGTTTCTGGCACTACAGATGCCATGCTATAAGTTCACAATTGCATATTCATCCCTTGGGATCACACACATTCATATTTTTAAAAATTACACATCCAAAGGAAAGTTATGAGCTTGTATTATAAGGTCTCACCTGAAGTAGATTTTTTACTGATGAGTTACAAAGCCCGGAACTGGGCATTTATAACAGAAAGGCAGACTGACATTTAAATAGAGTGGCACCAGAATAATAGCTTTACATTAGTATTTTATGGGAGGCCGAAAAACCACAGAGTTAACATACTGTATTTTCTGGCAATAAAAAATCCTTTTAAAACAAAAGGCCATTTTATTTGATAATGTAAATGAATTAGATTTGTATTGTATGGTCAAGAGAATAAAGAAAAGATTAATTCTTCCAGAAGTCAATATATCAGAATGGTGGTTTGGTTTTAATTCTTTAACTATGCTGTAAAGCCTGCGGTTGATAAGCCACAGCCGTATATTGCTCCACACTGTAGGTTTTAACACAGGCTCTGGACTTCAGTCTGATCTGATGAAAATCTGAAACTTGCAGTATGCCATTATGTGGGCAAACTATTCATTTTATATTCACCTCCTTGTCGTGTCAGTGCAGAGGTCATCTGAAGAGGGGGCCTAATTAATCAAACTGTCAGAGCCAATGAGGAGCAGCATGTTAATAGGACTTTTATTTCACCCAGGAAAGCAGTGGTCTGACAGGAACCAGAAAATATGGCCTTGATGTTGCTGTTTATTAGCAATGCTGAGATCAGTGGTAATAGGTGGCAAGCAGCCTATGTTCGATACAGCACTGCATGTCAAGAACCTGCACCAACTAGAAATTAGACTGACGAGACGCAGGAATCTCAGTGTATCAATAGCTCCCAGAGAAGAGGTATGGTTTGGATGTGATCAAAAAACCAGAACCCGCACAGGACATGACTGCTGCTGCTGAACCCATGACAGACATCTTCTTGTTTCTTCAATAGGCAAGCAAAAAAAAAAAAAAAAAACCCCAAAAAACCAAACCAAACCAAACCATCCCCCAACCCCAAATGTTCCAGCTATCTTCTCCACACTTAAAGGTGAGGCTTTGCAATACTTTATTCCTATTTGGCATATATAGGCAAACACAGTGGAATTAAACACAGAAAAGCCCTGAATTTGGTACAACAGTGCTGAAATTGAAGGAGTGCCTCGATGGGATCCCATGGTGGTATAAGGCCAGTACATTGGTGCGACCCTACATCTCTGTTACCCTGAGAGAAGTGGCAGGATTGTAAATGGTCTAAGCCTAGTTTACCAGCTGGGACTAACTGATCCAAAGCAACATAGAAGCCACACCAGATGAAGAAAGCATGGCACAGGTAGCAGTTAGTTCTGGGCACCTCTTGCCTGTATTAGATTGGCCTCTCAGTGAGTTAAACCCCATCCCCACAAAACACCATGATAATGCTAAAACAAATGCAGTGAAGATTTCATTTCTTACCCAAACCTTTTCCATAAAATCGATGTTCTTAACACAAAGTGCATACCCATAGTAAAAAAGAAAACAAGCATATCTAAAAGGGAGTGAGTGGGAGAAATGAGATGCTCACAGTTTTTGAAGGGCACTGGACTCATTTTAGCAGCAGCCATGGCATTTGCTGTGTGGGTGATACATGTAAAATGTTAAATTAATTATTTTAGTAATGCACCCCTACGTGATTTCTCAGTCTGCAATGCATTTTATACTTCAGGCCATGGTAGACTTTATAATTAACTACTTTCTGAAGCCATTTTAATTATTTTTTTTTCCCTCAACACCATTATTTCCAAATGAATAGAGAGCTAACATTAAATAGCCTTCTAAATAGAGAGCTGCAGGACTTCACTCTTGCAGGATAAAGCACTCAGAATCATGCCCCTAGCAGTGCCCCCGGAAAGGTTTAAGCAAATAATGTAGCAGCTGAAAGGAAATGTTGCCAAAAGGGAACCTGGGACACTGATGGGGCATGCAAGTCCCCACCTAAATGGGAATTTTTTGGTGGAAGAGGAAAGCTGCTGTGTTTATGACTGCTGCCATGGATCCAAATATCCCCATCCTGAACGACCTTTTTTTTTTTCTTCCTTGAGAATATTCCATTGTCTGGATCTTCCTCTTAAAGCCAGCAATATTACCAAGACTGGCTATTCAGGGCAGGAACTGCTCCTCTGATAGCAAAACTCACTTAAAGCTTTACCATCAAACTACAGCTTTAAAGATAACAATGCACCCCATACCATAAAAGAAACATGAAGAATAATTAAGACACTTTTCCTAATCTTCTGCTGTTGACAATGTCCTTTTGAATAGTTAAAATGACATTTATTTCCCCCCACAGTTTCATATATTCTAATTTAAACAGAAGGCTCTCCCACTACACCTCACTGGAAATACATCAGATTGAAAACAGAAAGTAAAAATGTGGTCCAAATGACTACTTTTTTGAGCTTTAGATGGCTGTTTTCACAGCTGCAAGAAAAATGCTGGCGGGTAAAATCCTAATGGTTATGAGCTGCATTTCCACATTTCTCAGCAGCAGCAGTGTTGAAAACATGTATTAAAAGTCAGTCCACCATTAGCATGTAAAGTAGCACAAAAACTTGTAACAATGTTAAAGTATCTTTCCTAAAGTATTGAAGAGGGTTTCTCTGCCATTGATGGATTATTTAGCCATTAACATAATATTTTATTAGTGTTAGGATTTTATTACCTAAATTGTACTATTAGTTTATTGGGGAGGGAGACGTTTGAATTTTTTATAATGTCATGTCTTCATTTACTATCACTGTGTAATCAGAGTATGACCAAGCAACTATTTCTTCAAAGGCTTTGCAGAAGTGTATTCCTTAAATCGACTGCCTAACCTCATAGAGACACCGCTTTCACTTTGAAACAAAAGAAAATCTGCACGTTAATCCCAATGACATTGCTATCAGAATCTTATTTACCGTACAATTAAAACCCATGGTCCTTTCTTACAGCATCATTAAATCTAAGCCTCATTTAACTACTAGGACATTTTTACAATGGGTTTACTGACATACTATGACAAATGTCTGTATAACATTCTTCAACAATAGCCCTGACTATAGCCAGAACCACAGTGTATATAAACACTACATAAGTATTAACAATGTGCTGTCCTGAATAGTAGGAAGTGAAGTAACACTAAACACATTTTTACTAACCCCCACATCTCCAAACCTGTGGTCTACTGTTAGGTTTTTTTCACTGGTTTCTGTTTTGTTTTGGGGGGCTGCTTTGTTTTGTCTTCTTGGCGGGCAAAGAAACCATTCCCCTTAAAATTATGAGAATCAAGATGCTAAGCTTTTTAAATATTACAGGACTCCCTTTGAAATTTTGACCTAGGCAGAGAGGTTTCCTGAAATTTAATTCTTTCAAGATAAAAGGCTTGGCAGCAGGATGAAAGCAGCCCTACCCTTTTTTCCATGTCAGAGAAATGAATGGAATGGCTTATGAATACATGTAACTCACCCATTCAGGAGCCACACTGGTGCCTATTTGTCCTGAAATATCAGTGTTAGGTTACTATGCAAAGCAAAATAACTGTTAGGCAGCATGAACTCGATCCACAAGAACAATGAGGGTCAGAACAACATTTTTAAGGACTTAAACGTTTCAAACTTCAAGGTAATGCAAGGAATTAAAAGACATTTCTGTCTGAATCATCTTTATAAAACATCTTTATGAACACTTAGCCACTGCAACTTACTCTTGCAAGGAACAGAGAGCAGGAGTACTAAACTGTATGACAAACTAAAACTGAGCAGGCGCAACTGCTTTCCTGTTGTTCATGGCCAGCCTCTGATTTAATTTCAGATCAAATGGTATCACAAAGCTGGACATGGTAAACCTACAGTATATTCACCAGAGACTAGGGCCTGACATTCTGTCTAAATGAAATTTCCCAGTTGTCCCAAACACTTTTTATCTTATTTCCATGCTAGCAGTTTGAAATGTCACTACATATTGCCACGACAACAGATGTGCAAGGGCACAAGAAAGCAATGGATCTGGTTTCTCCAAGGAGCCATGCCTGGCAAATGTGAAAATTTACTTTTGCCCCTGGCTGCTGGTACACTCCCAGGTATTAATGATAACAGGGGTAAACTCTGCAATGCGACTTGGTGCAGGCTGAAATACAAAACACAGGTTAAGAAAACTTATGTGCATATATATGTATGTATGTATGTATGTATATAAATACACAAATTATTAAACCACCACCACTAAGGGCGAGATCTTGCAAATACTTTTTACTTTCCCACCACAGTGAGAGCCTGACAGCAGTAAAAAAAACATGCAATACAGAAGATGGAGCCATGTGGCAATAATACATATTTTGTGTACACTAACAGACGGAGGCTTGGACAGTATTGGTAAAATAAAGGCAACATCCCTCAGAAAACTTTTGCTTAAGAGATGATGCCTCTTGCTCACCAGGATTTCAATATCTGCAATGACTTCCTTTCAGTTAGAGCGGGAAAAGACCATGGTAACATTTATCACTACCCTAACAGATGTGAGTATTTCTATGCACTGCAACAAATTGTTCTAAGGACAACTTCAAGATCAAACTCTGAACTTCGATTTTTCTTTTACGATTCTCTTCTTCTTGCTGTAATAAAATAATAATCTGTCTTTAAAAGGCAACTTCATTATATAGGCTTGCTCATGTCACAGAGCTAGTAACTGCTAGAAGAAAAATAGATGGGTTTATATTACCAATTAACCCCTAAATATTGCTTACTCTCTTCCCTTTGAGTAACTGCTCACTCTGAATAACACTACTGTTCACCCCATTGAGACAGCAAGACTCACCACTCACGTCAGTGACTTTTTCTGAGGAATGCTGAAGACTGGTAATGAGCATTTGTATGCAGCAACCTCCATCTAGAAAGATCCAGCATCTGTGCCAATGTGGGTGAGATGATGGCCTCATTGAAGTCAATGTTCAAAATTTCACCTGTGATTTATTTTTCAATAAGTCATCTCTCATTGCTCTGCTCTTTGCTATTGCTTTGCTTCTAAGAGCACAGAAGAAATGAAAAGGTGCATTTCCATTAGTAACACCCACTTTAAAACTTCACATTTTACCCTCTTTATAAGGCCTGCTGCCATTCATTCCCTGACACAAGCTGATACTCAGCCTTCACCTGACTTTATCCTCCTAAGAAATCATTCTGACTATCACAATACCTTCTGTGTAAAAAAACCCAGAGGTCATCACAGACTCTCTTACTAGCATTAGAAACTAACTTTTGAGTAGTAGAGGTAGGGTAAAAACAGAGTTCTGCACCACATTTTGTCTAGTTTCCCCTGAAGATGTAAATCTATACAACTCCTTTCTTCAACAGTACACGACTGACACCCCAAATGATCAGAATCTTCCCTGACTGACATGTACCACATATTCGGGATATATTTTCAGCACTCAGTAGGGGAGTACATCTGAAACCTTCCTCTTTCAGGGATGCATCTGCCCCCAGGAAACCAGTAGCTCACTTCCTCAGAAAGTCCTCCTCATTCAGGAGACACGAATGAAATACTCTTTCAAAACCAAACAAAAAACTAGAGGAACAGCCTCACTATCCCCTTCAGGCAAGGCCAGCAATGCTGTTCATGCAGACACAAACATACATATGTGTAGTATATTCCATACGTATATTCTCTCTCACACGCACACATACATATGAACAAGATATGCTGCATCACATCCTAGACAATTATAATCAAGTAAAAAAGTGCATAGGAAATGAACATGATTTGGTGTGTTAAGGTAGTTTGACATAGTTGCATATCAAAACACACAAGTCTGTATCAAACTTCATTCAGCAAATGTTACAGCAGCTCAACTTCTACCTGTAAATATGAATTTTTAAAAGAGAGAGCAGTGTTTGACTTTTTGTTTCAGTATCGAATTGCTTAAGTGCAACTTGTACTCAGATGAATTAACGAAGTGTTCAAAATACAAGCTATTGCTGGCTGTCATCAGGAGTGAGTTCTCCACAGTGATGAACACTTCTCAGTGCCTAAATCATTGTCACACTATCCACAGGGAAGTAAGTTTACCCATGTTGTAGCTTTATTTCTTGCAATGCATCAGGAACAAATATGACCTGTTATTATTAGGTACAATGAATGCAAGCCTATTAGTACTAGAGTCCTTGTCAGCTAAATTTAGCCGTTCAAAACTCAAATGTTTGGTACAAGCTCATTTGCTGGGCTCCTTTATAGGCAGTGGGGAGACACATGCCCTTGCAAAGGGTACAACTTGTTCTCAGGCTGATGTTTAAAGCAGCTGGGATGCACTGCAGGGGCTGCTTTCTACCCCCCTTAACAAAGAAAGGGAGCTGAAGAACTCTTGCTTAGCTTCAACTCTCAGCTTTTAAATAAAAAAACCCAAAACAATCCTGTCAAACCTCCAAAGCTGAAAAACAACAACAAATTTACTTTACCTTAAGGAACATCATGCATTATATAAAATAAAGCTTCTGCAAAAACATGGTGAGAAAGGTGTTTGTTCACATGAGTGAGCATGTATATATACAGCATATAAAATCTGACACCTAAAAAATATATATACCAACTTCTGGCAATACTGAAAACCCTTCAGCATGTTTCTTCTTTGAAAGTGTGCAATGCTTATATGAAGGCAACTGTGATACTGCTTTTAAGCTATTTTAGTAAGGGCCCTTGACAAGCTTCACATAAAATATTCAGCATTGATGCTTTCAAGTCCACACAATTTAACTTAAAAAGCTCTTCGTGTTCAGCCCACATTATAAGTCGGGTTATTATAAAGGTGGTGTGTGGATTAGATGCTTTCCTTTATCCTTTCCATCTGCCTTTCTAAAGCATGATAATATTGGACTGCATCACAAACACAAACAAAAACTGAAAACCATTTCTTTTTAGAATCAAGATTATTTCAAGAAACTTTCAATAGTTTTTAAAGAATTTAATTTACTGGTTCAAATAATTATGTTTACATCTCCAGCAAGTAACAGTACAGCTGAGAAGCTGCTGGAGTTATAAGGGTCCTCTATTTATTTAGTCCTCTAGTATGAAACTATTTTGACGATGCCTTTTCATTGCGAAGGCTTATGTCTCCTGAAGTAACTACAGAAATTAAATCCAGAACTGAGGAGCCAAGGCCACTGATTTCAGGTGGAGCTGGCTTTCATCCCATACCTTTTATTTTTATCTGCAAAATGACGTGATACCTGCTTAACATAAGGAAGTTCTTAAAATAATACACTGAAATACTGGAAAACTTCTATGCTGTGTAAAACACAGCACCCACATAACTTTTCAGACTATAGGTGCAATGAAGGACTCTTTGCAGACAAACATAACGCAAAAACCATTTTCAAATTCTTAAAAGGCCTGGAGACTTCAGTTTATTTTTCTAAGCTATTTAGATGCCAAAGTTGGCATCAAGATGGAGATGCAGTTGAGCTTGTATGCTGTGTTTCATAATGCAAATCTGCAGTCCTTAATCAGGCAGAATTCCAAGTGCAGTATTTAAATTTTTCTCACCTGTTGTCTGAGAACTCCAGGATCAAGCATGTAATTTAAAGCCTAATGAGATCAGTGGAAAAAGTCCTACTGGCTTCAATACACTTTGGATCAAACTCAGAGGACCACAGTCAGAAAGCTTTAGCTAGGGCCTAAAAATGCAGCTCGTGAGTTTTGCAAAGAACCTGATGGAGCCTTTCTGAAGATGCTGAAGACACTATTATGAAAGACTGCTGTCCGCATGGATTTTGAAAGCAAACAGATTCTCAGTTTTAACTATGCCAATTTTGCTAGCTTAGCATCAAGACTATCTTAATTTTTCTCTCAACTTTTCTACATTTCTATCCCGAACTGTACTTATCAAACATTTTCTTTGTTCTTTCCTTCTTTTGAAATCTGGTGGTGGTTTTTTTTTCTCTCCTTTCCCCCCTTCATTCTGCCCCTTCTCTGTTTGGCACCCTTGGGAATTTTATCCTTGACAACAGAACTTCATGATAAAATAGAGACTAATAACACTTTTAATTTCTACTTGTATTATGCAAAGATATTTTAACTTCTGCTGAACTCAAGCTATAGGAAATAGTGATTTCAAAATGGACTTGATACATTATATGGTCATTGAGATATTTCCTATAAATATTTTAGATGGTAATTCTGTTCTTCCCAAAGAGAAAATTACTTAATTATCAGGGCCTTTTGCTCAGGCTATTCATGGAAACAGATACTTTTTTAGCATATTTCAAGACATTAAATTATGAAAAACAGTTCACAGAGGGTAACTATCAGAGATAATTATTTGATAGTTCATTAAAATGACCACAGTATACATTTAGTTATAATAAGTGCCATGTTTTATAACATGGTACCAAAATCAGATAGCACTTCATAGCCAAAAAGCCTCCTTCGGCACCAACACATTGAAAATCACTGCAGCCCGTTACTCCAGTGCTGTTAAAATCCAGACACACTTCTCTTCACTGTATCAATATCGCACAGCAACTGCAATAAATTTCCTTGCCTAAAGGACCCAGGTCAGTCTGCGGTCTCACAAGACCTATGTATGCACATAGGTAAATAGGATTTGCCATTTTAATGTTTTCTAATCTACCATTAAACCTTTAAACATATGCTTACCAAAGCCTCTACAAGCACAACATCTTATTTTAGCTGGAGAATATTAAGCATACAATGCAAGGTTTATACAGTAACTTCTGCTTGACTACAAAAAATATCAGAGTGAGTCCCTGTCTGTACTGGGGGAACAACAGTCACCCGCCTTTACATGCCAGATTTGACAGCCAGAAAAATTCATCTCCCACTGAAACAAGACACTTGCCCATTGATTTAAACTATAACAAGATTTAATTCCAGGTGACTATTGGCAAGACATTTCCTGCACAGATACTGCAAAACATATTTCATTAATAATGATACTAAAACATTGGAAATCCTTCAAGGGGGAATCAGAAGGACCAGGCTAAATGCTCACTGAAGTTAATGGAAAGATGAAGTGAGCTCTGGATCACACCTTGCTTACAAAGCACCATCTTTTTTAGAGCTAGCAAATAGAGAAGACTCTGGGGAGACCTTATTGTGGCCTTTCAGTACTTCAAAGTGGTCTGTAAGAAAGATGGGGAGAGACTTTTTAGCAGGGCCTGTTGTGACAGTATGAGTGGTGATGGTTTTAAACTAAAAGAGGGGAGATTCAGGCTGGAGGTGAGGAAAGAATTCTTTACAACAAGGGTGGTAGAACACTGGCAAAGGTTGCCTAGAGAGGTGGTGGATGCACCATCCCTGGAGACATTCAAGGCCAGGCTGGATGTGGTTTTGGGCAACCTGATCTAGGTGAATATGTCCCTGCTCATTGCATGGTTGGACTGGATGAGTTCTGAAGGTCCCTTTCAACCCAAACTATTCTATGATTCTATAACCACCAGACTAGGGTGAGAGGAAAGAGGATATAATTATAATCAGAAGTGTGAAAAGTTGCGCTATGAAAGTCACAACCCCCTCCACCCCCAGTATTTATTCCAAGTAGAATAACGTCTTTTGTTCACACCAATATCTATCTCACAGTCATTTGAAGAGCAAATAAAAACAACCGAGACCAACTTTTAACTTACATACCACGCCTCCAAAAAATGATTAATTATTCTTGAAAGGACAGTTAAGAACAGCAACAAAAGAAAGACCTAGATTATTGCAACTGTGCACATCAGGTGTGCTGCAGAAAGCACTACACAACTTCAGAAGTAGGGAAATACTTAAGTTGAGCTTACTAATTAGTTTACTAGATATAGAGTTTTAGCTTGCAGTGAGTGGACGGCTTATTATCTGTTTGTACATAATAGTCTTCACTATTCGCAATGGAGGAACGCTGATAGCTTCACTCTTTTATTGCTTGCAAAAGGCATTCAGTCTCCAAAAACAGTTTTGGCTTTACCGATTGGTTGCTTTCTTTTGCAATTTGTTTTATATTTTATAATAAGTTTCCATGGGAACGGATATTTTGGAATACACAATTAGAACAATTAACAACCAAAATTATTAAAATAAAAACATGCTGGAATGCCATTCAAAAATCTGCACGACATTGTTGGCATAACCTTCTCATATTGTGTAACTAAACATAAAACCAAGTGTCAGAAGCAGCTGCAACCCCTAGCACAACAGAGGAGGAGGGAAAGACACTACCAAGTAGAAAAGTAGCTTAACATGTGGCTTCTCTGTTCTCTTCAGGAAGTTTAGCATAGACTTACAGCAGAAATTACTGAGATTCAAACAACAAATGATGGTGGGGGGACAAACTTGTATTTCTCATTTAATTAACATATTTTTATTTTGTGTTTTTATATAATAAATTCTAGTTTATCTCAAGTACATTATTACTGTTTTGGACAGCCCATTAATTTTAACATTTACCCTCAATATGTAACTACCCACCCAAAATCTACACTTTCAATAATAAATGAAAATTATTACTACCCTAAAAAATAATCAATGTTTAATTGCTCCTAAAGTTCAAGTTCGAGCCACTGAACTGGCAGAAGTCCCCAAATAAGCTCTGAGAATCACAGTCTGCTGAAAAAGATTTTTATAGGATTAATTTCTGCTTCTGGAAAAGATAACATACTTTCAATCTTAGCCCATACAAGTAGTTCATTTTAATGTTTGATTAAAATAAATAAAAAAGAAATAAGCTGGGAATCAGAAAATCAAATATACCACCCGCAATTTATGAATAAAAACTAAGTTTGAAAAACTAGGTCTATTATCTCTGCAATCTTGAAAGACTGGCTTGACCAGGAACAATAGATCAGTTGAAAAACTGAGAAAAAGGTAATGCTTTGTCGCATATGAAAAAATTTGCTGTAACACTTATTTTTTCTTTATGTATTTGGAAGTTCTAAGGTAGTTTTATTCTGCTAAGTTTTATTCTTTTAAGAGAACAAATCTTAAACAGTACTCTGTGCTCATTCATAAATTAATTCTAACAATTTGCATCCAAATGAAGTAATGACAAAAAAAAGTATAAAAAGCACAACTCATTACTTTATAACCTGAAAAAATTTAAATGTATATACAGAAATATAAAGTGTAAAAATGTAAAATTAAAATATAATTACTCTGATGTATCGTAAGCTGTGCTGTTATTAAATAGCAGACAGCAGCATAACTTCCAAAGATAACAAGAACACTGCCAGTCACAATCAGCTTCCTTCAAATAAGTAATTACTTGTAGCTTCTGTAGCTTTTTAAGCAGTATAATAGCAAAAGAGTAAAGCTAATTATAAAAATCATTTAAGACATAAACCAACCCAACCTGGAAAAAAAAACAAACACTTTCTTTTAAAAATGGGTAAGTTGACAAATGGGTAACATTTACTTTCCATCTGCTCCTGAGGTTTTTCCATAAGTAATACAGTCTACCTCATCTTTCTGCAACTCCTTTATGTTGCCATCCAATGCTCTCCTTCCCCCAGCATGCCCTTGCCCTGCACCTTGCCCCTGTTTATCTACCTTATCAGCTCAGGAAGAAATTTGGGCAAAAGTCTTCCTCTGGTCACCGATATCTCTGGGAACCAAACCCATTAAGACATTTCTGACCCCTGCTCCTGCTATTTTAACTGTCTGTTGTACAGGAAGGAACTGATAAAAATAGGATTACAATGCCCTTACAGATGAACTAGCAGGAGGCTTGATTGTGATTGATGCCTGAATAAATATACAATAACAGGACCTATATTTCAACACTGCTTTTGATAGAAGGCAAGAAGTAGTGTTGGTTTTCACTGCCTGGACTGCAGGACTCTTTTCTCAAATACCTGGGAAGTGCCTTTGATTGAAGATTGTATCTTCTACTTGTAGTCTTTTTAAATAAAGAACAGGAGGTGGTTAATAATAGGTAAGAATGAATATTAGTATTATTTTAAGAAGTACAAAGGTGCATTTCTTCCCACAAGTGCTTATGTATTGCCCACCCCGAAGCTCAAATGAGGGTCTGAAGTCCTCTGAAGTCCAAATATCTTCCCCAGATATTCAGCACCAAAGTGGGCCTATTGGAAAAATAAGCAGCTTCCTAACAGCTCTGCAGAAAACAAAGGGGCTGGACTTGGAGTCTGGGGAGGGGAGAGGAGGGCTGGGATTGCCCATGTCTTTGACAGCTCATCACTTCCTTAGGAGAACTTGTTCTCAACTGACATTTGGGTACAGACTTAGCCTATGGAGTGGTTTCAAGAGTAAAGGCACATTAGCCAGCTCATTGCTGGGTTTGGATAGCAGCAAGAGAACATAGTATTCGCAGCAAATCATTTGAGATGGTTTTCCATGACTCCATTGTACTGCAGTACAGACTGAAGCCTGACTGCATTCTTTAATCCTTCTCAATAAAGTAATTATTAATGAGTGATGCATTTATTAGCCCAAACAGGAATTTCAGGAAGAATTTCAGGAAGTAAACTCAGTGCAGTTTTTATTAACCTTTCTCTTTTTGGAGAAGAGGGATTCATGTGTCCTGAAATCACACATTATCAGCTCCCACTTCAAGTAACACAGCTATCTATTCCACTTCAACAGTATCTCAAATACGCCCCTTCTTATCCTGCAGAAAATAAGACACCTACTTAGCTTTCCAGCCCAGTGATCCAGCAAAGTATTTAAGCACACAAACTTCCAAGCAGGCAAACAGTCCCACTGCCTCCTTTGAAATCACTCAGGAAACTAAGTCTGCATCTGCTCACTACCTTGCGCTGGATCATCTTGCTAAAAATAAATTCATGGTAATACTTGACACTTCCACAGTGCTTCACGGGCTGAAACTACTGCCCACATGGCAAGTAGTGAAGAAAGCATATTACCAGCCTTATTTTACAGGTGAAGGAATTAAGGCAAAGAAACTAGTTACTTCCTGCTCCCTGTACAGTGAGACAGTGTCAGAACCGGAACTCCCCTTCCCTGTTCCCTCACCCATATGCTCCATCCTTCTGGCATCCAGGTGGCTCTCTAACTGGAAGCATAGTCAGCATATGCAGCAGCTGCCTAGCAGCCTGCAGGTCTGCAAACTTCAAAAACTCAGTTCTACAGTCTGCAGTTATTAATGCAGATCAAATACTATAATTAAAAAGTCCTATAATGCAACTGTGATACGTTCCAGCATTGTATCATTCAGGAAGCAGAAGGAACAGATCTCCTTGAAGATACATATACTTTTACTTGCACAGTAACTTTCTCTTAATTTTGAAGGCATTTCTGAGATACATATGCAACCAGCTCTCATGAACTAGATACCTTTCTAGAGCACTCACTCTCCTCTACACCAAGAGCCAACGAGCCAAAAGTTCACCTCCTGAAGAAACCAATGCAGGTACTGTAGCTCCCTCTTGCCCACTTCTCTTTTCAAAATACAGAATCATAGAATCATAGAATAGTTAGGGTTGGAAAGGACCTTAAGATCATCTAGTTCAACTCCCCTGCCATGGGCAGGGACACCTCCCACTAAACCATGCCACCCAAGGCTCTATCTGAATTGAGATTATTTCACAGCAGTCACTTATGTGCAATTGCCTTTCACATACATGCGTAAGCCCAAATCACATAGCTTTGTAATGAGAGGGTGCAGCAACTTAATGGAGATCTCCTTGAGAGCTCAGCACACTAGGAAGATAACACCAGCTTAGTAACACTGCTTGAAACCCTAACATGGCCACTTTCCATTACTTGCTTTATAGAGAAAGCACTTTAGTTCAAATGGGACATCCTCATGTTTACACAAGCACAAGGATACATACCAAGCCCGTTGCTCCATCTCTCGCTATTTATTACTAGCAGATCTCACTAATTCTGTTCTGAAGTCATCATTCAACAACAAAGTAAATCCCACTTTTGTGTACTTAGCACTAGAACAACACTTGATGCAATCCCCAAACCAAAGCACAGCAGCAAGAAAATACAAAGCAACTACCCACTATCAATTTGGTCCATTCAAAATCTGGAGTACAAGTGCAGGAGTAACCCAGACTCTCCTGCAGGCAGCACACACTCCCTGTTTTATACTTCAGGGAATGAATCAGAAAGCCAGCTGACTTGGAGAAAGTCTGTGTGAACAGGCAATACGGCAGAGCTCAGACCCTGTATCATGGAACTGAGACTAAGCTATCTCCCGTCTGCCCTGCTCTTCCCCAGTTTCAGTGGGATTTAAATGCTTGCAGAGTGACATCCAAACCACTGTGTTTAAAGTCATTTAATACAGCATCTCAGTGCTTAATGTCACTGGGGAACTTGCCCTCTTCAGCAGGGAGAAGCAAGAAATCCCAGTTCAGAGCAGTCAGCGAGGCACAAGCACCACACACAAGTGATTTCTTCATTCAGATCTCAGCACTCCCCAGCCCTAACCAACCAAAAGATAGTAACAAGTCCTCTGGTTTTATGGTACTATAGCTCTGGATCAGCACAGGTATAAATCAGGGCTGTGACTCATATTTTAATACTTTTTCTTCTCACTGTTATAATGATTCAGTTGTGATTTGAACAGCATGCCATTCCAACCAAGCTACGAGAAATAAACTCTCCACACTATGTTTTATAATGTAAAAATTGATTTTTGCATAGAGCTTGTAAAATCAAGCCAAATGTACCTAAAAGAAACTGAAATTTCCCAAAATTGTCTTTATTCAACTGCTGACACACAGATTATTCCAGTGCATATAGATGCACATGATTTTTTCCCCTTGCAGTTTAAGGTATCTTTGAATTTGAATGAAATATAAACTTAGCAGGCTACTAACCAAACAATGCATACCCCCAAGCTACACAGCAATAAAGCACTTAAACCCAGGCTGAATTTAAGCAGACACATAAATCTTACAAATTTCACAAGGGTGAAAGTGTGCACTTAAAATTCAGGCAAGAGTTTACTGTTGCTTTTGCAAACAGGTGAATAACATTTCAAATAGACATACTTACATACAAATATAAAATTAAAAAATAACAAAGCTCTGCCCATGATGACTGCTGACAAACAAGCAACACACAATTCAAAGCCTGAAATATTAAGAGAGGAATTCTGTTTGGAGTGCTTTTGTTTTTAAAACCACATCCTGGAGAACAGTAAGAAACGTGGTGCTGATCTGCACACCCTGAATTAAGGAATGATACTGAGAATTATCTCCTAGTAAGTCTAAATTCAGCACAGAATAAAATTACAGTGTAATTGGGGTGGGGGTGGAGGAGGTGTAATTGCTCTAAGAAAGGAGAATTACAGCTACTCAGCTGCTAAGATTTCAAAGTGCTCAAAAATCACAGCTCTATTTCATCACATTTAATTTTTGTAAATATATTAAACTCAGACATGTCAGTAGATTAAAATAATACAGTAGACTGTATCAGACCAGACTTCGACAAAATGTGATACAATCCCTTTCCAAAACTTAAAATTGGCTTGCCTGTGAGGAATATTGCATAGATGAATAGTGGTTAAAGGGCTATAAACAAATAGAGTGCAGCAGCACAAGGGAGGTGCTAGTGGATTGCCACAGGGATTGGTATTAGGATCAGTTTTGTTTAACATCTTTATTAATGATCTGGAAGAACGGGTAAACAGTACTTTAATTAAATTCACAGATTTCAATATAGTGAGAGGTGTTATAAACATGACAGTGGGGAAAGAAATTATGCAAAAGGAGGTTAGAAACACTGAGAGAATAAAACAGCATTCCTTCTGAAAAAATACAGGCTAATATATCTGAGAAGAATTAAAACACGTAAATAATCAGTGAGAGGAAGAAACCCAGAGCCCGTTAGGCTAATAGAAAAGACCCAGGGGAAGCAACTGACAGCAAATTATGTATGAGCTTGCAACATGAATGGGAAAAAGAAGGAAACTATATAGGCTCCACACATGAATGTACTGCAAGACATCAAAACACAGCACGACACGACTGGACTTTCTGCAGAAGCCATCAAATACATGGTTGCCAAACTACATCAGTATTTCAACGAGCCAAGTATATCTACTCAACATACAGGATGTTAGTGACATCCATGCAGAACAGAACAGTGGGGTTTGGTTTGAGCCTCTATGAAAAATACAACAACCAAACCCAAACCAAATCAAACAAACCCAAAACTAGGCAACCAACCAGCCAAAACCCAATACCCAAGAACATATTAAAACCTCACCAGAAATAAGAAATAACAAAGAAAACTCTGAGGGGATTACAAACACCGAATATATACCGTAATTGACACAGGGCCTGAAAAGTACAAGAACATAAATGCCACAAAAGGTACAAGAAACCTTTCATGCCCATCTCGTCAAACATGGTACAATTTGGATGTTTAAAAAATTGATCATAGGAAAAATATACTTAGAATATTAGTTACCATTACTAATACCTACTATACTAATGAACCATCTTGAGATGAACTAATTAAAACTCATTCATTCATCAAAACTGGGCAAAACATTCAAAAATACAGCATAGCAGACAATCCTACAATAGCAGAATGACTTTATAGGTCTTTTCCATCTCTAACTTCAATGATTCCATAACAGACAATAAGCAGAGAGACAATCTTCTACAAAATTAAATCACCAGGAATCAACTGGAGATTGAAAATTAAATCACAGTAAAGTACTTTCTTCTTTGTAAGCATCAGCATTAATCACATGCAAAAGTAAAATATTAGTTAATTTGATTCTCTGTGCCTTCCAGACTCCGGTTGAAATGAATCAATGCAGGAAGAGTGATTTCTCTGATAACTGGGGAAATGATAAGGAAGGAGGAAACAATACAAAAAAGAAGAAGAAAACCCCAGTAGAACTAGCTGATGAAAATGAAATTACCAAAAGAGGACTAGAGAAAACCACTTTAGGGACTATTACTTCTGAATTCCTAACATGACGATTATATGTAAAACTTCACTGCTGTGGCTTTGAAACAGCACTATCTGAAGATGGCTAGAATTGGAAAGAAAAATCACCTTGGACAGTGCAAACTATTACTACTTTAAGCGGCTGTTATTACTAGTCTGCAAACGTATGAAAAATGACTTTACTATATGGCACCTTCATATGGTTAGCCCTCTGGAACAGCCCAGGTTTGCTGCAGGAAAAAGGTGGTAACCCAGCATCCTATCTTCTCCTCAAGCCACACAACAAAGAGCAGGCACAATCAGTTTGGGAAGCCCTCTTCCTTAAGCACAAAGCCTTTCACGTGAGTGACTAAATGATGGCAGAAAGGGACCAGTTCTCAGTGTAGCCAACAAGAACTCAGGTGAGGACTTCACTGGAAGTCAAGACTAGGCCAGTTTTGCCAAGGCTGGGAATTTAAGCTTGTGCACTGAAGAAACTGAAGCGTGTGCTGTGGGAATACAGAAAAAACAAGGCATGAACACAGAGAGAGGCAAGTACAGCAGCTGAGACCAACCTTGCTGCCTCAGGACCAGGGTTTTTTCCCAGACAGAAGCCTAAGCTCTTTAGTTCAGTGACAGACTTTAGTGAGCTGGCAAAGAAATACATGATCAACATAACGAAAACTTAACAAAAAAGAAATAAAACCAAAGGAACAGTATAGAAAAAATAACTAGAGATCTGGTTTGTTTCTTCTGATACATTTTAAAAATAGATACTTTCCTCCTACAGGGAGGAAATTCCGTATTTAATTAGAAGCATAAATCATTACGCTTTTATAGTAAGTAATATCTTCTACAATGAAGCTACATTAGATTCTCACTACATATGCTGTTTATTGTTCAAATTTTATGGTAAGTTCTAATAATAGAAGTGTTACAGTTTGGGGTTTTTTGTCTATATTCCACCAACTCTTAAGATTATTTTTTTACACATACATCAGCAGAAATCTTCCTGGCTTTCTACCAACTGCAGAAAAATATACTCTTGTCTTAACTGACCCTTTAAAAATTAGGGGGATAGATTTATCTTTAGAACTCTATATAAAATAGTTTAAACAGCCCCCTGTGACCAAACCTCAAGTTTTAATGCTTGCATTTAAAGGTGGGGCAGGTTCTTCTCATCCAAGACACACCTAGCAAGCGGTTCTGCTGTGACAGGATCCATCCTGCAGCTCCGGTTTGCTATGAACGTGCAGCCACAAATGTCACTAACTTAAGCCATTTTCTATCAGACTGCAATTATTTTCCTCTTTCTATTTTCCCCATCTTACAGCAACACAATCAAGACGTAAACACAACGAAAGTGCAGCAGACACATCACTGATTTCATGGCTGTTTAAGACAACCCTAGCAAGCTCTGTGCCATGGACTGATGAGGAAAGCACATTAAGCACTTGCAACAGAACATCCAAGTAGACCTGTTTTGCAGCCTGATTAATAGAAACAACCTCCAAGGACTAATCACAAGTCGAGCCCTGTTTTGTAGATTAATAGAACAAAGACACAAGAGAATAGGGAAGGTTACAGGACTGGAATATAAATAAGAGAAGGTGTACACTCTAGGCAGTTTGACTGCTAGTAATTATCAGCTACAGGCACATCCTTACAGTGAGGTCTCACTGCTCTGCACTAAAGCAGCTCACGCTTCCAGATGGACAATCAGCCTCTGCATCTCTGAATATTTTATTTGTATTTTACCTCCAAGATTTATAAAACAAACCCAAAACCCTTCTCTGAAACAAAGCACACTTTCATCTCACACTTTAAGTATACAACTTAAATTTCCATTGATATTAAAGAATTACAAAATTTGCAGGAAATAGACTTTTCAGCTATATATACATGGATCAGCAAAAACAGTATTGACATACAATGAATGACTGTTAACTCAAAACATTCTCGCCACTGCAATATGGTAGCAGATGCCAAGACCCAGCAGAGATCCCAAATACCCCATCTAACACTGCGAGGAGGTGTGATGCTCCTGCTGTTGCCATGCTGGCCAGAGGATTTTGCTGGCCCTGGCAGGATTCTATCGCATGAGGAAAAGGTACTCATCCAGGTAAAAGTCCCACAAATAAATGTGTTTGAAACAAACTGCAAGATAAAGAACATTTTTTTCACTACCTGGAATTTTCCTAAAGATCAACAACAATTAGAAGTTATGCACGACCTATATGTGCAGTGTGTACATGAACACCATATGGAAAATTATGGAATTTTTTCATGCCTCTGAGGAAAACTACTACTCTGCTTTTGAAAGTACTCAGTTTGAGTGGCTACAACAAAATGTAGTGAAGATAATGGCAACATGCAATGCTTCATCTGTGCCTGCTTCAGAGTTCAAGAACTGCAGGTACCACTTGTAGCCAGTGTTCCTTTAAAACACATGCAATCTGCTATCCAAAATCCTGAATGAACTAAAAAAGTTCTTCTATCTTGAGGAAGGATTGATTTTGGTATCTCTTTAACTACAGAGACAGTAAAGAGTGTTTTCAAAGTAATTTCTACTTGACTTATTTTCACATTTTCTAAGCTTCCCCTAAAAGCTGTCTCTCTTCCTCTGCCATACACCAAGATCATAAGCAATGTCATTCTTGAACTTTATAAATCTAGGAATATATAAACAAGGATCTTCAGGTTAGGCAATGGAAGACATTCTTCCTTAAAATGGTACTTTCTAGGTTTCTCAACAAATACAAACCTGCGTTGTATTCACAAACAGAAGAGGGAGAGAAACTTACTAAGAACTGAAAAACAATTTCAGGTACTCATAATCCTGGAGATTAAAGTGTATGGGGGCATCCCATATTAAAAACAGGAACATGTTAGGACTACAGCTTTCAGACTAGCACTCAGTTTGCTTTTCTTCCATTTTCCTGAGATGCAGGACATGGAAATGTCCCACGCAGCCCAGATGGAACACCAAGACAGGTGTTACAGAGAACACCATTCTAACAGTTTCTTTTTATTACATTCCCAGTTTTGGAAACTAGATGCGTTAAAATCTGTGCCAGCAAAGGGAGACCAAAAGATTCACCCTTCCTTCTTACATAAAACTTTCTTATATAAAGATTGAGGCAACACACAATCCCTAAGCCTATTTCCAGGGTACAAACCCATTAACCTTAATCAAGAAAGCAATACAGTCAGCAGCTGCAAACATCAGCTTTTGTCATAATGCACAATGATTTGCATTTGTACACAAATAAACTGGTTGCCTGAAGAACCAGACCACACAACTTCGTCAGTCCTACCCATCCAGCAAATGCTGCTGAGGCATCAAAACAGAAGGCAAGAGCTCTCCAGAAGCAGAGGAAAGACAGGTTGGCAGATCTGCAGGTACAATATTCCAGTACTCACAAAATCACTTGCAAAATGAATACAACAACATGTTTATTACATTATTTCAAATCATCATGAGCTCATTTTCTAGGAAGCATTATTTCTTCTGTCAAAGTGGCCATAGGCACAGGGTTTCCAAGCATGACATGCATGTCAGTAGGTAAGGCAAACAGCTAAGCACATATATTAAAGGATACTGTGTTTAGTGTTTTTCTAAAACAACAAAGAGAAGAAACACAAAACAGTTACTAGGTAATAACTCCCATTGTCTTCTCTCAGGTACACTGCACATGCAGGCTGCAAAATGATGACCCTGTTTCTGCAAAATTATCTGAGGAGGTAGCAAGTCACTGCAGCTTGTGAGGCCTTCTGTACTTACTCAAAGGTTTATGCAACCCTGCCACATCTATGAAGGCACAATGATAAGCTGTTGGTATCTTTCTGCTTGCAAACCACTGCTTAAGCCGTCTCTCTACGTGCACGTACACAGACATAGCTGTCAGCCATATTAAAATTTTGATATTTAACTAGTAGAGGCAGCATTCTGTGTCAGCAACTCATACTGAGATGCGCACAAACCATAATATAGATTAGCACCTAAACATTCTAGAGGTGGTTATAAACACCCAGAGGTCTCATTGACTTTCCAACTGAATCCGTAAGCATTGACCACTTCTGAAACAAGGTGCCAGATCTACTCGACTGAAGGGATTCTCATGAAAACCTGATGAATGTAGCTGTCACTCCTGACCTTTATGTCTATGCTGAGATTCATGATCAGTGTTCTCTTATTTGAAGTGCTTGTGCAATTTCTGCTTTATTTCGTAGCCTCTGTGAATTACTTTAAGTATTTTATACACGTCAGGGTAAAGCTAGCACTCTGATCAATAAGTATTAGATAAATATGACCCAAATCATATTGAAGACAGTAATGAGAAATCGTATCCTTCACAGGGAGCTAACAAAATCTAGTCACTTGCTACCTGACTTTTTGTATTAAAAATAGTTTTTCAACCATAATTTCTCTTCCATTTCTCTCTCTATCACCACTACATCATATAAGCTTTATCATCAGCTCTACCTGAAGCAAGGTAAATTCTTCCAGTTTCTTTCCTGTTTGTCCTGAATAGATGCGCTATGAAGCAAGCCACCTACAGACTATACCTACTTCATACATCTGACACTACACAGAACGAGACCTACCTTCTCCCCTGTCTTCCCCCTGAATCTCTCATTTGTTCCACCAATTCTTGTAAAGAAACTTGAAAGTATGCCTATTTTTCTAATTACAACTTCACTGGTTGTAGCTGGCAATTATATATTTAATTAAAGCTTATTACGAATCTCACTGAGTTATTGAAACTACCATGTCTCAAACATGACATTTAGGTACCTTGTTGAAGTGGCAGTTGATAAGCACACTGTGAAGATATCAGCCCACATAGTCTCTTCTCACTCTGGGTCACAACCCCTGACTTCAGAAATTATCCACACATCCAGTGCTTTTAAACCAGCAGCACAGCTGTGACTCCCCAGTAAACGCACTGATGTGTTGTTTGGATCTAGAGATCCCGCTAGAAACATACACACATTCATACACATTGGGCTGGATGGGCCTTGTTCTTCCAGTGATATATGTAGTCCATCTATCCCTACAGCAAAGTCTTGGTCTCCCACTTAGTTCCTTGCTGGAGTCCTAAGTGAGCACCCAGCTGCTCCCTAATTCTTCTTGCTTAGGATATACAGGTAACAAAGGAAAGAAAGTAATAGGGCTTGAAGAGCACCAATGTAAAATCTGTTCTGGTATCAGCTTGTCAAAGCTCAAGGCCCTCTTACTTCTCCATTCCCCTACTGTGAAGGTGGCTGTCCTCAAGTGAAGTAATTTTCAGCTAACCTTAACCGCATGGTATTTTCAGTTTTGTGTTTTCTTCCCTTCTCCACTAGATGACCACAAAGAGGTATGGTGCACATACAGGTAGAAGAAAATGGAAGAGTAGGAGTCCTGAACTGTGGAAGCTGCACAGAAGAATTTAATCAAGCAAGCATCAACACACAGCACTGAGCCAAATCCTGTAAGGAACAGTGTATCTCCACATTTGGGTTAACTCTCACCATCTCTTTCCCCAGCTCCCATTCTTTCAAGGGGTTCAGATCTTTTCCCAAGATGAAGTTCGTAGCAGCACAGCTAAAAATTCCAGGAATTTTGTAGTATTGCAGTTAATCTCCACTCTTCCTAATTCTAAGCACTCCGTTATTCCAGTGCTCTGCACAAGGAAATCAAACTTCTTGCTTCTGGACAGCTAGCAAGTAAAAAACACAAAAGCAAAGCACAACTACAAACACAAGCACAACTGGTGGGTTTTTTTATGCACAACTTCTATATCAAAATGACCTTGCTGCTGAGCAAAGCACACTTCAACAGGAGATCACCATAAATAGTTAGCCCCTTAACAGCACAGGTCATGATTATTCTGGCTATTGGAGTTTTCACTGAATTCTAGGAAAATGGAGCAGGAATTAGAGACGCCAAGCAGATTCCTACCATCATCTCTTTGGTACTGCTCTGAATGAATTCAAATCCCTGTTTCCACACTAAGAAAGATTCAAAAGAGTTAGGAGAGTCACTGTTTTATGTCTGTTTTAACTGGCTAGACTTCCACCCACAAACAGACACAAACACACAGTCTGTGTGTTACACTAGTAATGAATACTCTGAAGGTTAAGTGTTCATGATCTGCCCCAGTGCCTGGATGCAGAGCTTTCCAAAGAATTAGCTAGAACAGGTTAGCATCATAGTATTAAAAATTACTTATTAGATACTATATTTAAAATTACAGCAGTCCACTATTGGTTTAAAAAGAAAAAAAAAAGAGAGAGAAAGAGAAAAAGAAAGCTTTTAAAAGTTAACAGGACCCTTTTTTTTTTTTTACTTAGAACTGAATCTGATATCAAGGAGACTGAAAAAAAATCAGTGACATTCCCAACAAAAATGTAAATAAACCACTGCAATTCTAGACCAGGGGGAATACATTCTTCAATCCTAAAATGAGAGACCTCAAGGACTAGTGCCAAGAAAAATGAAACAGAAGCCTGCACCTTTAAACACAATCATGCTACAGTGGTGGTGTGTTTGTTTAACACACAGACAGAAGACTTCAGCCTTTGCCGATTCCTTTCTCAGCTGCCGACATCTACTGCATAAATGCCAAAACTGCTGAAAAACTGGTACAACACCAACAATCTTGTCCAGCCTCCCCCTGGCTTCCTCATTACTAAATAGAACTTTATTGCTGACTAGTCCAATTTCTATTCCTCCCTTTTTCAGGCACAAGCTAATTGCCAACTAAGACTATGAAAATAAAAGAAATTAGATCCATTCCAACCCATCAGTATATCTGAATCCCATTGTGTGAGTTGCCAATTGGTTTTCCAGTCCTCACGCTCAATATCTGCTGTTAATTTGCTTGCTATTTCAAGAACTTGAAGACTGTCAGCAAAATCCATGATGCATTATAAAACTTATAATTGAAAAGCAAAAAAATCAAGATCTGTTGCTTTTCTGACAGGATAAACACAAAGTCTGAAAACACTGATCGGCACAAGGGAGAGCTACTAACTTGGAGCTACTTGTATGAAAATATTGCAAACGAAACAGAGAAGGAAAGAGTGCTAGAAATAATTTCAAACTGAAGCAAACCCCCAGAATTTATACAGGGCTAAAAAGGGAATAACAAAAACTGCACCAAACAGTGTCCTTCAAGATGGCTGAACCTGTCCTTACTTTCTTAAGGCTGCATTATCTATGCCAATTAAATTTTTGCTTCTGAAAAAGAGATGGGGCACTTCCTCTGGAGTTACTAAAAAAAGCAACTGAAAGCCTTGGCTTTGCAGAGGTGAGCAACAGCGAGCCGTTTGTTCTTGACCTCTGTATCACCCTACAGATCAAATTCCTGGACATAGGAAAAACCCGCTAGTATTCATTAAAAGCAACTGGGAGGCCAGCTTTGTGCTTCTGCTCTTGAGACCTGAACAAGCTACAACTTGACAAACGTGCAGGATATTGCTCAACAATGCTGCTGTTCCTGTCCGAAGGGAAGAGCTTTATTCCCGGCCTCATTCAGGATGAGTTGATTTTCATCACAATGATGCATATCGCAGATTTCAGTCATTATTTAAATAGTCGATTTTAATCTTTTACATTTGTGCTTTTCAGTTATTTCCATAATGTTGATTCCATTAACCATTTAAATGTATTTATATTGAATTAGCTTTTCTATCCAACAGTTTCTTCCCTCAAAAAGATTCCTCTATCTATAGTTATCTAAACAAATATATATGCTGAAAGCTTGGATCTTCAGTTTTACTTTTCATTCTGCTTGCTATGGGTGGAATTTGCCCATTTATTAATACTTAAAAATAATATAAATTATTGCTTTATTGGATTCTTTTTTGCTTATGGTTTGTGTCTTTTTGTGGCATTTTTATGGAGAACAGGATTTAAAACCCATAAATAAGCCTATTGCCTCAACATTCATGAAATTAACCACCATTAATTTCTACACACACAAAATAAAGTTTATCAGAATACTTTTTCATTTTAACTATTTTTGTCTTTCAAACCAACCAAAAACAAGTTACCTGTAGAGCTGAACAGCAGAACAAAACAAAACAGGGAAAAATTATTCTCCCTGAACAACTGTTTCTGTCAAAACGTGGTTTAAACGAATTCTGGCTCCATTTAACTGCAGTTCTCTGGTGGTTTGAACCCTTTTAAAGCTTCATTAGAAAACAGGCATTGCTAGAATATTTGTATTCAAACGTCTATAGCATACTTGAGTAAATTCAGTCCTTAGCATGGATGAACAATTCCAAATATAATTTAAAAAAACACACGTATTTTCAAAAAACAACATTTGAATTTAAATACATTTTATACATATTCAGCACCCGAAGCTGCAGTAAAAACAGACTGTCTCTCCTTACCCTTTTACAGACACATCAGTATGAGTTATGCTTATGTATACTTCACAAAGGGAGTACTGAGATTTAAAAATTCATATATCCATTACCGTCTGTATTTTTTGTCCTGTTCAGTCAGTAGCCTCAATCTCAAATTCCTGAAGTAGTAAATGTTTCCATTGGAATCTAAGAGATTTGACTGCATAAACTATCAATTATTTCCCCACCAAACAAGCCAGATTCAGAGCACAAAGTTAGAAGGAAGGAGGGAAATGCTTTGTAGATTGTTATCTAGAGACCAAATGGAAAACCTTCAGCTATTTTGCTCTTTCGAGGTGCATCAAAAATCTCCTATTTAAGGTGTGAAAATGTCAAGTTACATTCTCCAGCTCTGAAAGTGAGCTGAGCTCATGAATGTGATTCATGTCCCACCCTTGCTCTTTTCTGTTTTAGGGGCTGATACTCTTATTTTCAACTTCCCTCCAGCTAATGCCATTTATTACTCTCAGAACCATCAGGCTAAATTCAAATTTTCTGCTCCTCAGAGGCTGTTGATATGCACCACCACACATTCCAATTGCAAATACACATGAATGCTCCCGTGTATTGTAAGTTATTTTCTACATACAAATTCTACCAAATTGTAACTTAGGAAGCACTACTTGAATTCTCTTAGGTCTTTTGAAAGCTTTCAGATATACCATGAGTAATAACACGTAATGAATATGGACTGATATTACTTTTCTGTAGTTACACTGAGCTGGCAATTTACATTTTCTAAATAGATAACTTATAGCCAGTTTTCCCACTATTCTGGCAATTACTTCTCAGAAACCCCTGACAGGCTGAAACCTCCAGAATCACAGCTGTTATTCTTGGTTTGATCCCTCTTTTTGAATTAAAACCAGTAGCTTTATCAGCAAATGAGATTTTTTTCCCTCTGGAAATACTTACAAAAATGCACATAAATGAATATGCTAAGTTATCTCATTTTTAGGGTTGGTGCATCTTCTGGGTTAATGACCAAGGTTCCACTTCTGTGACAGAACTAATTGGGGTAAGGAGGCCATAAATTTATACACACACACACACACCCCACTTCTCTTCCTCTGGGGTAATCTGAAGATTTATAGTAGTAGAGGGAGATGTGATGGGAGGGGAAGGAGAAAGAGAAAAATCTAAGAAGTGCTAACACGCTTCTCTGATCATTCTGTCTCAGTTTCCAGGCACAGAACAGATTTTAAACAGTTTTTTCCAGTATCTGATGCGACTTCTCTTTCCTCTCTCTCTCAAAGACCAACTAAAATGCAGAAACTGTCTGAATTTTCATATTTTACAGGAAATTATATTCTTTGGGGGGAGAAAGAGAGAAAAGAGACTGCATCTCTATGCTCCAAACACAGACTAGCTGATCTAAGAAGCTATATTCAAAATGGTAGCCTCAAATCTATATCAACAGTTGCTTAAGACATGCTTTGATAACAGTTTCACAGGTAAACACAAACAAAACATCCTTCAAGAGGGAGAAGCCTAAGCCTGTACCTGGTTGGACCTCAGCATGCCTTTCTAGCAATCAAGCTTCATTTCCCATTGATTGCTACTTGGAAAAATCCAGTTATTAATGGATTATAGGGAGGAATAATTAAGATTTGTCTTCCATGACTAGGTCAGAATACACATGCCATCCACTTGTTATGGTTAAAACAATCCAGTCCCTTGACTTGGCATCCCATAATATTTCAGAACAAACATTATAAATCCACACATATAGCTGCAAAATGAAACTTCCAAATGCAGCAGAGACAAGGGGATAACAGACTGCCTATAGGCTATTACTAAAAAAAAAATCGTTTGAAATGTCTTTTAAGAGATGATTCCTAACCTGAATTAAGATAATCTTTCCCAATTAGCTGATACTGCAGGTTTTAGAGGTTGGTTTGGGGTTTTGGGAGGAATTTTTTTGTCGTTTTTTAACTAAGCAATGTCAGGCTGATTTAAACTACTACCTAAAGGCTATGACTTAAATTTAAAGAATTAGTAGCTTAAGTCACACATGTAAAATAGAAAGCTAGGTCACAGTTTTCTAGCCAGTACAAATGTACAAAATGTGACCCAAAAAAAGCATTGTCAGAAGCATCAGTGTGTGTGGTGTTGTATGCATCACCAAGGCCTGCAGGCGAAGAAAACAGTCAATAAAGATGAGATGAAGGGGAAAATTTCTAATATCTGTATAGGTTTGCTCCATCCCTTGGTTAAACCCCTGCCATTCTCTCTTCCTTTCCTACTTTCACCTTTAAAGCAAGCCTGATGTCAAAAATATAAGTTATAAGCTTACAACAAACCCTTCTTATAGACATGAATAAATTAGCACCCAAGTACTTCAGCTGACAATTGAGAATGCTGAGTAGCGCAATGATTATCACCACCAATGAAGTTCAGGTTTCTGGTAAAGACTGAAAGGACTGTAGCTGTTTTTAGTGTCAGAATTTAAAACAAGTGTTACCCAAGACTCCACACAGAGATATCAGGCATCACAATTAAAGAACACGTAGAAAAAATAAGGAAGAGTCTCCTTAGTACAAAACTAAGGTTTTTTTGTACTAAGTGCATGCTTGGCACAGGGGTGGAATGAGATCAAAACTGGCTCGAAGTTTCCTTATCACACAAGCGAAAGAAAACAATGCCTACAACTTATCAGAAATAATGCTTAACTCACCTGCTGCCTTGTACCTTGTGCTGTGTGGGTGTTAAATGCTGCCATACTGATCTATTAGCACAGCAGACATAAATACCTAAACAGTGCACAATAAATATAATGCAGCTTTCCTAATACATACTAATATGCAGTTGATCCACAAGCAAAGTGTGGATACTGAGTCCGCAATTTTTAAAGGATGTTCAGCAGGCAGAATAGAAATAATTATAATTCCCTTCATCTTATTTCACACACATGGCTAAATAGAGCCTATTTATACACCAAAACAAAAAAAAAGGGGGCAATTGTTTTAGGGTAGTTTACAGCTTATGTTTGATACTGATCTGCAGGGCAATGCAACAAAGCAGCTTCATGCATTTTTGACAGGAATGATTCCTGCTGTGGGTCAACTAATAAACAGCAAAGAAAGTTTAAACTGAGACTTACCACGGGGCACCGTATATTCGGAATCCTTTAACTGTTACTTCTGAATCTTGTAAGTAAATACTATTTGTCAGGAGTGACTGAACATTGTCAAAGTCCTCTGGTTTCAATTTGGACACAGAGGGAAAGCGGTAGTAATCTTGTTTAACAAGGTCTGCCATGAATTCCTTATCAAATGTCAGTTCATGATTCCCAGCAATCACTATTTTATATTCATATGGTAGGTTTCCTGAAATAACAAAAAAGAGGACTTAATTAGCACATTTTCCTCCCACTTCAGCATTGCTGGCACAATAAGTAGACAGCTAGTAGTGACAGAATGAAATATCCCAGGTCTATGTGCATCTCCATGCCGAGCATAAGTTATTAATGCTGCTCCTCTTCAGTTGAATGAAACTGGGTTAAAATGTAAAGTAATATCACACAAAGCAATGCCATAATAAAAAGCATGTACTGCTAAACAAAACAAGCTGGTAGGCACCATGCCAGTGCCAAAGGTGGCACAAACCACCACTGCTCCCATGCTTTCAGCTGAGGACATGCTGATTTAGGTTAGCCTAAGATTAGGCAGCTGGGGCTGCTGTTTTTTAAATTTTGCCTTCATTTTGATTCGTGTTCAGATGGCATTTATTCCAAACCTAGCCTGTTTTCCAAAGCTTCAATTCCCTTGCAGTGGACTTCCACTTCACTACTATTATTCAGTTTATAGCATCTCATTTCTCTAAGAAGCAAACATGTAGAAGAAACCATGAAACTCAGATGTCTAAACGAGACACAAAGTGGGAAAAAGGAAATGTGGTTAATTAAGTTACTGTGATGGTCAGAGATAAGAATGCAGGCTTGATCACCCCAATTCAGAGCAACTATTCCTGTTGTTTGGAAGGAAAAAAGCATGGATCAAGCTCATGGAGCCAGATTTTTGGAGTTCAGAGACAGATTTTGAAGCACTCGTCAAACAGTCAGTGCCAAATCTTCCAAGTAAACATACTGGGTGCTGAACTCCCTTAAAAACATGATCACATACTGTGGCGTCTTCAGAGGTTTGCTTCTTTTACAAAACCTGGCCCACTGTGACTTGCCAAAAATTATACCTAAGCTTGCTTCAAAGCTAATTTCCACTGCCTTCACCACAGCCTGATTTCCTAGTCTTATAGCAATTCATTTATTTTGGTGTTTAATCCTAATTATCATTTAGAAAGGGATGGTTCTGTTTTTTTGTTTGGGTTGGTTTTTTTTTTTTTTGTTTTGTTTTGGTTTTTTTTTTTTTTTTTAAATAAAGGCAGCAAAATATATGTGGAAATGTCTCTGTGGGACACCCTTCTAGTTCTGGTACTCCCAACAGGTGCCCTGAGGAATCATAGAATCATAGAATAGTTAGGGCTGGAAAGGACCTGAAGATCATCTAGTTCCAACCCCCCTGCCAGGGGCAAGGACACCTCACACTAAACCACACCAACCAAGGCTCTGTCCAGCCTGGCCTTGAACACTGCCAGCAATGGAGCATTCACAGCTTCCCTGGGCAACCCATTCCAGTGCCTCACCACCCTTACAGTAAAGAATTTCTTCCTCATATCCAATCTAAACTTCCCCTGTTGAAGTTTGAACCCATTACCCCTTGTCCTCTCACTACAGTCCCTCATGAAGAGTCCCTCCCCAGCATCCCTATAGGCCCCCTTCAGATGCTGGAAGGCTGCTACGAGATCTCCATGCAGCCTTCTCTTCTCCAGGCTGAACAGCCCCAACTTTCTCAGCCTATCTTCATATGGGATGTGCTCCAGTCCCCTGATCATCCTCGAGGCCCTCCTTTGGACTTGTTCCAACATTTCCATGTCCTTTTTGTGTTGAGGACACCAGAACTGCACACAGTACTCCGAGTGAGGTCTCACGAGGGAACACAGATGCTACGTATTTCTCATGAACACAGTTCTCCTAAATGGACGTGGCTTTGCTAATTTAAATCTTGCCTTTCAACTTTCAAAACTGTTTGGGTTTGTGTTGGTTTTTGTTTTGTTTTGTTTTGTTTTTTTTAAGTAAGTTTCAAAGCAAAGATGCAAGTATTTACGATAAGATTAACTTTCCCCTAAGTAAGACTTACAAGGAGCCAGTCAAAACCCTCTGGTTTTCAATATTTATAGCACAGAAACAGGAATTAAACAAGAAATGTATACAAACATCATCTTTGCAAAATTAGGTAATTCCAGATAGAAAAACCAAAAAGCTACAAATTCCCTGGAAAAACAAACAAACAAACAAAGAACAAACTTCCAAGCAGAAATCTTCACAGGCACCTTATATCTGAACAAAATGCAGATCATACATACTCATAACTCTGCAGTGCTGCATTAGTATAAAAGGTGGGGGAGATGCAACAAATGCTCCTCTGCAGTTTACGCCTCACTCCTTTCCCTCTTCCTTTCCCTTCCCCTCTGCTACAGGTTGCTCTGCAATTCATTTTTATTTAAAAACTCGATGTGGCAGGTACCTACAATCCCCTCCCTCTGTGACTCCTGGGCACAAGGTAAAATTGCTGTTTTCTCCTCTCTCAGGAACCATAAAAGATATCACCGGCATGAAATTTGATACACTTGTCGTAACTATCAATCCCCCAAAACAAGCTAGATGTGATAAAAGTCTCAGAGAAGTAGGATGGAGAAGTTAAATTCAGGTTTTTGCCATGCTGTCAGCATTTGCCAGTCTTAGAGAAAACGTCTCATCTCACTGGATAAATGCCCAAGTTTTACACTTTCTCCCATTTATTTTGATAAATTAAGCCTGGAGCATTTTTGCTTGAAGTCAATGTTGTTTTTTTTTATCTTGACACCTTGAAAAAGAGGGCTTGCCTTGAAGAGACACAGGACATGAACAGATAAAACAGTGGTGGCATTAGTGATTATTAGAACATATATACATATGATATTACACATCTTAAATAAGCACCTGAAATCCATAGGGAAAACCAAATAGTATTTGCTGCAATTAGAGGCTCCACTTGGTCACCTCTTGAAAGCCAGGATGGGGAGACCTGAGAGAGAAGAGGGTACATGGCCCCACCAATGAAACTCCAGCATCAACACTGAGGAATAAGGCAAAACATGCCCAGAAGAAGAAACCCCATGGGGACCAAAGTTCATCAACATCTACATGCAAGTTCTAGCTCAGCACACCCACTGCCTGTGAGCGGGAGAGTAACCAGCACTGGCT
This sequence comes from Ara ararauna, assembly GCA_028858755.1. NCBI lineage: Eukaryota > Metazoa > Chordata > Aves > Psittaciformes > Psittacidae > Ara > Ara ararauna. The sequence goes on from CM054380.1 coordinate 28,794,661, forward strand.
GCAGATGCAATGGCTACAGCCCCAGTTCCCCCATCCAGCAATGAGACGAGACATGCTTCACTCCATATGACCACCGTCAGACCACTGAGGTCTGACCCGGCTCCCTACCTAGCCCCCCAACTTCATAACCAGTCACAATTTGCTGGCAATGAGCAACACCGCTCATCAACACAAACGCAGCAAAAGACAGGCCCAAGCAAATGGGAGCAGCAAGAAGATGTCGCATCCATTCCTTTCCCCTTCCCTGAGAAAGGGTTATATAGCACTTAACACAGTAATAAATTACTTGCAATCACATTAGCTATTTATTCATTGCATTCAGGTTTTCCCTTCCTGAAAGGCTCTGTGGCAGTGCACAACATTTATTGTCTCTGTTACAATTTACGTAATATTTTTGAGTGTTTTATTTTGGCAGCCCTGCCCTTTGTCTGTAATCTGCTGACCTTCTGAGTTTAATATGGAAGCATAAACAGTCACACCCAAAAATCTTACTCCATGGTATTTTACTTTCATCTTGACCAGATTAATCTCTGCATATATACCTCTCTGTGGTCTGTACAAAAAGATGCAGTTGCACAATACCCAGGCTGAAAGACATTTCCTCATTTCCCTTCACTAAACTTTTGTGAGCTACATTTGGTCTTTGCTAGTCTGATTTCCTAACTTAAATTTTCCATCATGCATGAGTAATATTATTAATTTTAATTTTTTCTGTGAATCTAGAAAACAGAACTGCAGGAAAAGAGCTTGGACTGTCTGGCAGCACAAGTACTTCACAACCCCAGTTACAAACTCCCAGGGTTAAAACTGAGTTAAAATTCAAAATAGTTACACGTTTAACAGGTGAGATCAAGAGGCTAAAATTAAAGCTACTAAAAATGATTAGGGCAGCAAGTCTGGGGAGTCACTTACACTGGACTCTTTGAAATCTCCTAAATATTTATGTATGTGAATACACGGGGGGGGGGGATGGGGGGGGGGTGAGGGGGGGTTGGGGGGGTGCAGGTGTGTATCTTCAATATATATTTATATATTCAATATATATTTATATATTTATATTTTGGCTAAGATGTTTTACAACACCTGTCCTCAACAGTAAAAGCAAGATGCAGGCATTTAGACATGCAATTAGACAAGTTGTTATCTTCTAGAAGATAGGGGGGGAGGGTTGTTTGGGGTTTTTTTAGCCTAGGTAAGTAGGTGTTTCAATGGGGTTCTCTAAGTTCCTAGGGATCCTTAATCTGTTGAACAACCACTCCCATTTTAATAGCATGCTACATGTGTACTTCATGAGTACAATTTAGTCACACAGCCCAAGTTCTGTAGAGCTGCCAGACATGAAAAGGAGCCTGGCTCGCAATGAATGTTAACTGCCGAGCCCCGATAAAAATAGAAAATCACATTATTTTTTAAATACTGTTACCTAAAAAACCCACAAGGAAGTAAAAGAAATAATGGGATATAGCTGTCTATGTAGCGGTAGAAATCTGTGTTTACACACAAATGCTATGCAAGTACTTTTGATGTGAAGCTCTGAATAGGCATAAGCATGCATCAACTACTCAAACCCCACAACACTTCCATAAAATCAGAAGCATTTCCATGCCCATTTCAGAGCCTCACAGACCCTTTGGCTATATGTTGAGAAACCTTGAAGTACAAATCTTAATTCCTTCAGAAAGAGGGAGAGATGCCTATGCAAGTGAATCACCTCAAATTTATGGTGTATCATATATGCTTCAGAAGTGCAAAACTGGTCGTGGAGCATTCACCCATAACCACCCACATACACATTCAGAGATGAACACTGAAGGAGCAGACCTTGTGTCATTCCTTCCAGTCCTGGGCAGCAGGCAAGGGCAACCAGCAGAACCTGCTACTGCTCAGCAGCTCTGCAACTCTTCAAGGAGGTTTGTCATGGAAAGCCCACTGCATGGTTACTCTCTCTCCCCAGCATTTACAAGCACGACTGCAACAAAGATAGGCCCCTTCCAGCTTTTTAAAAGAAAGAGTGTCTCAAAGGCTCTGATTTCTCCTTTGTCAGCAGCAAGTCAGTCAGACCGCAGAAGGACAGCTATATAGACTCAAGCTTTTGGTGAGACTTCTCTCACCAACAATCAGCTGCAGGTACTGAGATCCAAAACAGGGTAGGAAAAACAAACATCTTTTCCACAATGAGACTGACCCACTGACTGTGAAAATATTTTGACTATTTTAATCAAACGGCCTTCACAAAAAGTCCTCACTAAAATTGATGTCAACCAACATACTGGCTGAAAATATAACCCATGAATTTCTATGCATTTTACCGCAGCTTCTGTAGAAATCTACAGAACAAAACAATTAAAACCAAAAAAGCAGGCAAATAAAAGACAGAACATGCACAAAACCTAGAACATTGTTCTAAAGAAACACGAAAAACTGAAGTACAAAATCTCTCAAGATTTTCTTAATGAAAAGGATTCCACCAGCTTTTTAAACTACCATCAGTTCAGATGCCTCTTTGTTGGTTTTTTTCTCTCCAAAAGAAAATTCTGGAGAAGAAAAAATAAACGCAAAACACACACAGGCAACACAGCAAGAGGAGCAGATGAATGGAAGTTTAACTGTTTTGCCTTTATGCAAAGAAAACATCAGGCCACAGCATAGGGAGAAGCAGAGGCTGAGACCCTTGAATTCCTGTGATAAATCTAAAGCTTGTACATTAAAGCTCCCCTTTGTTGAAAACGCTGTTAGACACAACAAAACAGAAATGTTAGGTAAGTGCAAGCTCTGCCTCTGACCTTTCACTCTGTAACCGTCAGGCTTCATTAATTTCCACAAGGCCTGACAGCTCTAGCGTTAATACTCACACTTGCGGATCGAGCCACACAGCAGGTTCAGACTGCTACCTTCTCCTCTGAAACTCATGCATTAGGATTTCTTCCATGCTGGCAATGGAAAACCAAGTCTAAGAAACATTAAACACAAAAAACTACGTTACAATAATGCCACGGTTGAGTCATAAACCCATGAAAGCAAGGAAGTACTGAGTGAATCTTGCGTCAGTGCCTCTAACTTGGCTACGCAGCGCCAACCTCCTGCAGCAAATATGGTCCTCTCTGAGCCACCGCAGAAACAGCATACTCAAAACCAAGTGCTTCCACTCATTCTGACTGCCATAGGTAAATATAGGGAATTCTGCACAACACTGGGCTGTAACACAGCCAAGTGCAGCATGAACCCTGAAGCAGGGCTGTACACACTGCACAACCTAATGATCTATGGGTCTGATTTAATGATGCTCTGACACTGGTAACAATTCCTTGCTTTTACGTATTTATGTCTCAACCACAACATTATTCTAATGTAACTATTTGTGATTAATACCCTTCTCCTCTCTGTTAAAAGAAAAAATGCAGCACAATATAAGTAACAATTTTTTGCTTCACCTCAGTGTTCCACAGCTTTCTTATTAGCATTATTCTCTCTTGAGCTGGATTTTGATCTCAAATTTGTTTTGAATTTCACAGGGCTACTATTATTGAAATGTTTTTTCTTGAGAAAGGGAAAGATTCACTGAAATTTTATCAGTTAATACATGACAGTTATTTGTTTTGAAACAAACAGAATCCAAAGTTTTTTGTTTAGTCTAACCTCAAAACCAAAAAAAGCCTACAGATTTTGCAGCTCACAACACTGCCAACTTTAGGTGTAAAAAGTCCTCCAAATTGACTTTAAAATGATGAAATCTGAAACAGAAGCAGCACAGATTGCTTGATAGTCCCTGGAAAGGCTTTTCTTTTCAGTCTTGTAATTCTGTAAGCTAAGAAATGAGGCTTTTAAGAGAAAAAACAAACACCTAAACACCTAAAAGAAAGAACAAATCACCTAAAAAAAATCATCAAAAAAGCTGACAGCTATGAAGTTTCCCTTTAAATTTAGGATATTCTGAACACAGCACCCTCCTCTCTGAACACTGCAATAGACTGATTTTCCCCCTTCATTCTTAAAGATGCTTCTTGCAGAAATAATAGTTCCTGCTACTCTTCCCTGTCCCACAGCCAAAGCATTATCTGAAGGACCACCACGACTGCACTGGCACCAAGTGCACACTTCCAAAGAGATCCTTTAAGTGAAATAGTGTTCACTTAGGTAAATAGGTAAGGTTTTCAGGCAGAAACATCTTTTATCTGGCAGAGCTGAAGGATGCTCTTCTAAACAGAATTACCCATATTTACACTTAATAATGAGATTTGCATCTAACCCCCTACAGTTTAAGGTCTATAAGGCTTGTATACTGCCATATACATAGAAATATATTTTGTCCAACATAATTTTACATTTTCTCTTGCGATCAAGATCTTAATGTACCAGGGCTGACAAGTTTCAGACCAATTTCAGCTTGGTAAAGTTTCACCTGGCTTGGATAGAGAACATAAACTCTGCTAGTGGGGCTAAGTAGAAATTTTCTTCTTGAACCTGATTAAGACTAAATTGAAAAGGAACATTTTTGGTTACTATTACATTAAGCTAAAATATAGAAATGAACCCTAATACTATCTAAATCTTATAAGAAAAGCTATCTCTATTTCAAAATTTTCAAAGCATTCTCTATAAATGCATCACAGATCAATTTACATGGTACTTTTGCCAATAAGCAAAACGAAATCACAGGTTCCAATTGGCTTAACTCATATTGGAAAGTGCGAAAACAAATGCAAGAAAATGCAATTACTGCAAACAAACTCCATTTTCTCCAGTCAGGAGGGAATTTCAGGGAACATTTTATTGCCCTCAAATAATATTTCTAAAGGCATCAATACACAATTCTATTTTCTTTTTTGAGTCCCCCCACACTATATAACCTAATCCTCTATAAAGAAACTCACCAGATTTTGAAATAATATATAGGCTGTTGATATTACCTTGTGCACACACGTATTGTATCAATTTAAATGATTTTTTTCCATGAATCTTAAGAACGTAAAACCCAATAGTCACTGTCTGACACAAACAGATCTGGACCTATTTCCCATAACATACCCTTTGTCTCTGCAACTTACAATTCCAATTAAGTCTTCTATTTTTTTTTCCCCTAAAATAAATGAATAAAAGCCATCCAAAAGGAGGTCATCTTGAGAAACAATTATACAGAAAGTAATTAAGCTGATCATAATTATCACAGACAATGTCTTGGTATTTTCATGTACATATTTTCACACTGCAAAAGGCCAGTGAATGCTAAGGATCTATCTTAATTCAAAACAAATATTTAAAACAATCAGGAAGCACATATAGTCACCAGAAACATTCTCCTGTTTTTTTCCACTCTGAACCTGCTCCCATTATTTGTTTCCTCATTTTTATATGAAAGTCTTTAAGGCTTACAAATGCACAAAGCAGTAGGCACACATCTCCCTCTGCCTTGCAGCCTGGTAAAGACTAATCAGTACTTCCAAAAAAATCCCTCCAAATGCCTCCCAGGAAGGTGGTCAGAGCATTCCTTACTAGAAGAAAAATCTCAAATACATAATTTATTTCTATCGTACTATATATTTTATGCAACTTCTCCATTTTTATACATGGGACTGAAATCCGTCCTCTCAAAACCATTATTTTGGAGTACACTGTTGGTAAACTAATTCACATAATTGTAAGAGAAAAACCAATAAGCAGGGACAGCAAGAATAATCACAAGAAAAATAAACTGAAAGGAAAAAGAAGAAATGAGGCAAAATATTTTTTAAATATCCCACAGGTTTTAAAAGCACGGACTACTGTCTAAAGCAGGACAACAGCTTTTTAATAACTGAGAATGTAACATTCTTCAGTGTGCTAAAGCAATTAGCTGCTTTGGAAATTTTACCTTGCAATCATGTTTGGTACATATAAGAACATAAGAAGCAAGTTTGATTTTCAAAGGCATTTTTAAACGTAATTTTGGATGGTGATGTTGATGTTTGTTGGGAATCATTTCTTCCTTTTCCTAGAAGGAAGAGGAGAAATCTAAAACCTGAACTAAACTCAGCCCAATATCCATTTGACAGCACTGTGTGCTGAATTTCACTCCACGGTCCTTTTCCTGAAAGTTTTACAGAGGATAAAAACGAAAGAGAAAATAAACAGCAAATGCAAAGAGAAATTACAGTCAATTAAAAATATTCAGGCAGGTGTTTATGAACCTCCAGCATTATTTTCTGAATCCCATGTTTTAATTTATTATTCTAAATAAACCTAAACATTCCATTATGGTCTTTCAAGATGAACTTGGATACCAGGAATCTCCTGAGCCCTGTAAGGAAATTCCTTTTAATAACCCAGTCCACAGAGACGCTTCTTAGCTACTAAGAGACAACCAAATCACCCCAGCTGTATCTTGTTATTACAAGAAACTGAATTCCTCTTATGAAGGGTTGTTGTTGGCTTTTTTTTTCTCCCTAGCCATCCAGAATTGCTTGAGCAGAATGGCACATAGCCTCAAATACCTTCATTGTCAGTTTAAGCACATATAGTAACCCCAAACACTGAAATAAAAGAGCGAGAGAAGGAAACCTTAAGCCTGATAAAGTCTAGAGCGGTAACTATGGAGTTCCAAATCTCATCCCGCTACTATTTCTTGACACCTCCTCTTCCCTACTGGCTTTGCAGAATTTCAATTATTATATTATTTATGTTACAGCATCCCAAGACCTCAAGAAAGACAGTTCAGATTGAAGTTTCCTAAACACCCAAGGCATCGCACCTGCTGAAATACGAAATACCTCCTAATTGCCCTCCCAAAGGAGAAAGGACAAAACAGATGAACAAAAAATAGTATATGTAATGTAAATTCCATTCTGCAACACAGTGTTTGTGATTTATCTGTGACAGTATTCAGGCGGAACTCCCATGTTTTCTATCCCTGTACAACTACATAGGCCCTTTGCGCAGCTGTCTTGTCTCCTTAATAAGGCACCTTAATAAGGCATATCTCCTTAATAGTAAGCACCTAACCTACTAAGGTAGTAATACTTTTTTAAATCAAGTTAAGCGGATATGTGAGACTTCTGGTACTTCTACCTGCGCATTTGAATTTACAGTAATATTTTCACAAGGTGCAGCAAAATCTGCATGATACAGCATCTGTACTTTCCTTTTGTGTTCAGAAGCACACCAAGGATTGCAGTATATGAATAAATACTTCTCTGTAATTAAAAGCTATCATTAGCTGTTGGGGCATGCAGTCTTTGCAGTATTTCATCTAGCATGCTTTCTGCACAATAGGGTCTCTCTTGACTTGCTTGTTTCAGTCATCATTTCTAGACTTAAAAAAAAAAAAGGAATTAAAAGCTGCTGCAAAAAGGCATGCCCTGCAGACCTTACGTTTTGCCAAATAAAGCGACAACTACAGTTAATCAGAGCTGGCCATTAAGATAAAGCACTAAAAGAACAGCTATTTCAGTCACTTAGACAAAGGTAACGATTTATTTCTTATTTCTGCTCCTTTCAGCTAAGGTTTTGCCCTTTCACCTCAAAGGCAAGCATCAGTGTTTTTCCAGATGGCTTCCCGGAAGCATTTGTTTAGGAATGGCTATATTGCTTCCACTAGAAATGCACACACTCCCTAGTAACTCACTCAAATGCCAAGACCCATTTTAACACAGGTACCCAGAGCTGCCCAGCACAAGATCCATGACCAGATCTGTCTCTCCCCTCCTTCCATCCCCAGGGTAACTGCAGCAGCAGGACATCCCCTTGGCCATCCTTGGTTAGGCAATCCCTTCTCACCTTTCATGTTCCAACTAATGGCTCGGTATTATAATTTACAGCCAGGAGACTGCAAATGGTGCATGGCTTTCCCTACAGTGCTAGTCTGAGAATTACTCTGCATGGGGTTTTATGAGAGGACATTAGTCCAGGACCTTTACTCACAGGACCACAAGTATGGCTACAGCTACATCATCTTATTCCCAGCAACCACCAGATCTCACAGCAGGGACAGAGGAGAGCAAAAGGAACAAACTCCTTCCCCACAATACTTAGAAGACATCTCCTGCACAAAAACACAGGAGACTTCGTGGCTGCCTTGCAGCTTTCTGCTCATTTCTCAGTAGTGAAGGCAAATGTCAAATGCTGCTTAGGGAGTGGGAAGTTTTAAGAGTAACATCTGAGGGAGAGCAGCTCAGGTAAAATCCAAGAAGTATGGGTAATTTTATCATCTGCAGCTCAGTTTTAAACTAAAATTCTCTGCATTTGCTGGTTACACACAAAAAAAACCCCACACCAATTAATGGCAACATTCAGGAGAAAAGGAATTACTGTACTCGCATATCTAGCCCAGCCTGTAATATTGAAGCTTCTGATTCATTAGAAAAGATGTACATAATTCTGAGGTCTTTAAAGTTCACTTATCAACAGTTACAGGAAATTCAAAGTACAGAGTGTTCCTGAGATTTCATTTCTTAATTTTATTAACTTGGGAAGAGATAAAGCTCTGGGAAAACCAGGTGAATCTCCCACTACTTTGCATCTTTGCGCTCATCCTTGTGAGAGCCTCCATCTCTCCTCTAGATTGATGTTATTTGTGCTTTGGCTTTGCATCTTCTTACTTCTCTCCTTACATTGCTGTCCCCTGTTGTGCTGCTGTGTTCCTCCTCCACTAAATGCACCATCAATAACAAGTGAAGGTTTGGTAATCCTCATCTCATAGCCAAGGTGCAGGATGAGAAAAGAGACCAGAAGAGCTCAGTGAAGTGAGGCACTGAAGGGACCTGAGCCTCGAGGCAACCTCAAGTCCTCAGAAACTCAGTCTCAATGCTGTGGAAGGGCCACCATGAACCAGCCCACACATGAACCACATGCTAAGAGCTGCATGGCACCACAGGACATGGAGCAGGTCCTCCTGGCCTTGCACTGGGGATGACCACAAGAAGATGCTGCCTGTGGGTCTTGTAAGCATTGCATGGAGCAAGCACCATTATTCACACCCTCACGCAGGACACAAAGCAGGACAAAGAAATCACAAATTCCTGTAGCTCTGGAATAAGGGGTTCTCTTCTTTTCCCCTCCAACCAGTGATACCAGTATGCGCATGAATATGACACCCAGCCTCTGAAATCAATATACGCCCCCAAATACAGTCAATAAAGATTTCAAGCTTTTATAACAGGCACAAGGGGGTGGATGGGACAGGTGGAGTTACACAGGTCTTTCTTTTGCAGCCCTTTTGTGCCAAGACACATCATTCCCAATACAGAAAATGCATGCAGAATTTGTCCAAGCTGAAACACTCAGCTTCAGCCCACTGCAACAAAAGGGTTAATTAACCAGCCACGCAGGCTGGTTACAGCCAGCAAGAAGCAGCAATCTATTTTTCTTTAACAAAAAAAAAAAAAAAAAAAAGTCAGTAATTCTTGGAACATTTATTAACCCCCTAGTATAGGCAATTACTGTAAGATAAAGGTCTGTCAGTCTTGCATTAACATAAATTGCTGCATATTGCTTTTCTACAGCACAGTAATGTCCACAACAGTGTGAATAAATGCTAACATTTGAGTTTTAAGCCTGATTCAAGTATCCCCAATCTAACGTTTTTAGCAGATTCCACTCTTGGTGGCTGTCTGGCCACAAAAAAATCATTTTATACAAGCCAAAAAAATGCAGGCTGGAATTTCACTGATACACTGTTTTGTAGCTCTGTTTAAGGTAATCTCACACGTTTCCGAACATGCAGGACTGAAAAGAGGAAGGGGGGTGGGAAGCACAAAACCCAAAGATCATTCCTGCTGTCTGTTAGGTTCTGTAGTCACATACAACATAAAAAACCAGTAGCAATTAAAACAAACAAAAAAAGGCTTTGTAATAGACAGCACACTGCCAACCAGCTTTAAATTAAATTACACAGCCTGCTAATCTTTACGATGAAATAAAATTTCTCTGAACACTACACATTACACTAAAATCTGCAGTGCTTTCTTCCCCCCGACCCAACCTTTCTCTGCTCAAAGCAAATCCTCCACCCCGACCCCATTGTTCTTTCTAAGCAGCAATGTGATGCTCTACTAACAAAAAGACTTCTTATTTTAATTAGATATTGTTAATATGGTGTGCATGATGGGAACACTTAGGACAGAGGTATTTCTGCACTTCACATTTTTCATGCAACATTAAATTTGTAAGTGACAGAATAAATTGATAGTGTACAAAGAATACATACTTTGTCTGCTTTCCTTTGAAATCATTCGCATATTATGATATGTGGCTGCAGCAGCAATGCTGGAGGAAGAATCTGATGACAGTTCCTATAAAACTTCCTATTTGGGTGGCATTGCTTGGTTCATGCCTGGTCAATACAACAGCCATAGATCTCTGTCCTCTTTTAAAGTGGATTTGTGGGAAAAGGGGAATTGAAAGGAAGAATTATTTTGGTTATTTTATAAATTTGTTTTGGTTATGGTTTGTTATTTGAAACCTGAACCCTTCCCTCCTCCCCTATTAAGACAACAGCAGTACAGGGAAAGAGATCCAAGAAATGACTGAGCAAGTATTGTGATTGAAAGTCCATCCAAGAATTGCCAATACTTTACGCTGCTCACCGGCTCCTTTCATTGAAATTACCAAATGAATATGCTAAGTTCAAACATACACAGAGCCACTCAGTGAAAACATTATTCTCTTTGCAAGTGTGTTTCACCCTTGCCAAGTTTTCTAATAGCTGTCAAGTAACACCTTAGTATTTGGTCTGACTCTGACTCACTATGACAGGTAGTACATAACTTTAGAAGTTTTAACACTGTATCTAGTAAGTTAGTGATTGCAGTTTAAAAACAATCAAACTTTCTCTGTATGCCACTAACAGTAAAACAGTTTCTAGTGAACTGTCTTTATAGAAAATTGCCAGGAATAACAAAAGCAAAACAAAACAACTGGTCGAATGTGAATAAACTTACGATATTCCTCATGCACAAATTCCACTTTAGTCAGTGGAAAATTTAGTTGTCTTGTCTCACTTCTATACAACCTCGTCTATTTTACCTTGGAAGTTATACTTCAGAGTTATGTTTTCCATAAAGCATCTAGTATGTTTCTCAGAGCAGAGGATAAATATGAAAGAGCAGCTACTACCACCAGAGCACAAAAGTATAATTTTGCACATTTTACCACTTTTGCTTTCACATTTCACTGTAAATTGCTACATCAGGAAAACATAAATCAGCTGATGACCAAAAATTCACATGGCTGTATTTCCCCACTATTTCATAAATACAATAAAAAGCATCATTCAAGTTATTTTTGTATTCCTTTGAGAAGAAAAAAACAAAATTATTAATATAGTTAAAATCAGTTTATGCAAATAAAAGCTGAGCACTGAGGATAATTTAGTAGAGCCACATGGGAATTTAAAATGAAGTACAAATGTGATTTCAACTATTAAACGTGATGTTAAAAACAGTTCAAGTTAGAACAAAACCAAAGCCGTGATACTGCAATAAAATGTAAGTAAACTTGGAAGAAACTTTTAAAAACTTTACCATAAAGACAGTGAGATACGTAAGCCAGAGAACTAAGTAAAAAACACCCACCACATGACAAAAACTTGAAGGTTCTAGATTTCATCTTCTAAATCTGTTTGGCTTTTTTTTAATGAAATTACATTCCAAACTTGGAATATTCAGCATCTAGAATTAATAAGCAAGTATACACAATAAAACTGTCTGTTCAGGCTTGCAAGGGCACCTCCAGGTCTCCATAATTCTCCAGTTGAGAGCACCTCTGAGATAGGCAGTCAACGTGGTCTGGATGCTGCAAATCACACGGAACTCCCAATGGGAACAGAGGGACAGCAGAATGCCAAACGCCAACAGAAGGGTCAACTGTCTTCAGCAGCCAGCAAACTTCTTATTAAAATACACGTATCCCATTCCAGTGTCTGAAGCCTAAAGAAGCCCCCCCCCCCCCCCCCCAGCCACTCACAGAAGACATAGCTGGTTTCAAAATTAGACTAATAGATTTTCCAGGGAGTTGCTTCCCTCTCTCCCAGAACAGCTGTGCAAAACTCATACATACTTAAAGGATTAAAGCTACCTCAGCATTTTCTTTCACTTGCAATGAATGCAATTTTTTTTTTCAAGTGCTAAGAGTTTTTTTGTTCATCAAATGGTATTTTATGTTTAGTCAATTATTCATTCTGGCTATAACAACTAGAGCAATACAGGGTTCAAAATACGCTCCAGATGGTAAAAGCACAAATCAGAAATAAATCCATTTATAAAAATAGGAAGATGATTTTTTTTTCTTAAAATAAAAGCCATGATTTTACTTAAATTATTCATAAGCTTCCTTCTGGTTCTAAATTAGTTCAGAATACTTTGAGCTAATATCCCTCTGAATATGGAGAAATTGTCATGTCAGATGCTAAAATAGTTCACATCAGAAATACACTTTTACAGGGCAAAAGTCCCCAAGAGTAAATATTTCGTCACAATGAAACGTTTTTCAGCGTTCATTAACAAGAGGAATACACTCACACAAAACCCTAAATGAAATATGCACGGAGGGGAGACGAAGCATAGATAAAATGAGGGACTAACTGAGCCAGACCAGCGAGACTGAGAAAGGATACAAAAGGAATGCGACCCTGAATTTTTAAACAGTGATAAGACAAGAGCTTGATCTTAACATTAAACTTTTTTGTTACAGCTCATTTTTTTTTCAGATTAAATTATACTATCTTTAAGATCAAACACTATTTTGGCAGGCGTCTGGCTTACAGCTTGGAATAGCATTTCAAGTTTCTACAACACTAATGCAAAAATCTAAGCATAGACTGGAACCAAGTGTCTGTCCACACCTTCAAAAGCACCACCACATTTCCAGTGCTCTTCCCATTTTGTCAATCTATTTCATGTAACAGCCAGCAATTCCAAGCTGGAGCTGCTATTTTCATTAACTAAACATTCACATAAAAATGAACTTTAAAACAACTGACAAGATGCTGCTGAGGACCACATCCATATATGCAGAGTGTAACAAGAAAGCCCCCACATTAGAACAGTGTAATCTTTCTTCTCACTTTAACGGGATGGTGGAGCTACACCACAGGAAAAAGAAAATTTAAAAAAAAAAAAGGTCAATTTTTACTTTAGCTCTATCAACAATGTTTATACTAAAGGCAAACACATATTACAGGTAAAGAAGTGTTTGTTCCAGTACAAACTTTCACAAAGTTCCTCAAGTCACTATCCCATAGAAATGAAAAGAAACATTTACTCCAAACAAAACACGTCTCCTGGGTTCAGCAGTAGCAGTCATTTTCCTGCTTCTTAGTAGCTGGTGCGGTGCTGTGTTTTTTGACTTTCAGCCTGAGAACAGCGCTGACAACACCGATGTTTTCAGTTTCTGCTCAGTAATGTTTAGTCTGACCATAGAATTTCTGAGTCTCATGCTCTGCCAGGGACTACGGGACGCCGGAGGAAGCAGAGACAGGACACCTGACCCAAACTGACCAAAGAGGTATTCCATACCACAGCACGTCATGCCCAGTATATGAACTGGAGGCAGTTTATATAGTGCTAAATCCCACACCTGCAAAACTCAGGGAAAAAAAAAAAAAGCCAAATTCTACCCTCAGTTCCACAGACAAAAACCAGCAGCAATTTCACCTACTGGATTTATTTGCATCTTCCACTGCAGAATTCTACCTTACTCGTGCAGCAACAGGTCTTATATTAGAAATTTTGCATGAGAAGGGGAAAAAAATGAACACAGAAATAAGAGATAACAACTAGATGAAAAAAGAACAAAAATGGCTATTTGAGAAAAATGACTAAACCCGATGCAAATTATTCACACAAGTAAGGATATGCACAATCAGGCCCATGCTAATTGAGCACAATAAACATATCGTCACTCATTAAAGGTCTATCTGCCTGAATTTATCTTTGCTTTATCGTCAGTTCTTATGAGTTATTCAATCACTTCCCATCACAGGGAAAGGAAATATTGCACTATGAAGACAGAGCTATAATTAGATATTCTTGTATTTCATTTCACATATATGACTGAAGGAGAATGGATGGGGAAAATATGAACAGTGATAATAACAGTATTTTGAAACATTCAGTAAGAAATATATTGGGCATAGAATAACATCTTAATTCTTCCTCAGCCCATGATGCTGTGCTTACTGCAAGGTCAGTTAAGTTACTATAAGAGATTTTTAATGAAAACAATTATAAATTTAGAATAACTGTGTTTAAAGCATTTAACAGTCACTAAGGTCAAGTGATCACAGCAGTCACAAGACCCAAGGGACATGTTCACACCAAAACAAAGTGAATAAATTACCTCAGCTAGTGTGTGCAATCACTAAGTGACCACAGAGGTTATTCAGTGTAGAAGCCCAGATGACTTTCATGCAAAACCAATAATGAAAATTTATCAGCCAAAGGGAAAAAAGGCAAAAGAACTAGTAGAAGTTGTAGGAAGGGCTGAGAGCTGGGAGTGTGAAAGAGGGCATGGAAAGCAGGTTCTGTGATTCAGTGGTGGAGACAAGGAAGAAGGATGAATGTTAATAAAATGGGTGGACAAGATTCTCAACATCTTGCTCAGGTGAGATACCCAGAGAGTTGCAAAGGGATGCAAGACCCATGATGTATTGTTTCAGGGTTGACAAATGCTCTCAGTCCTGTATAACTCTGGCACTTGTAACACCCAGTGAAGTACAAGCGGGGCAGGGGTGCAGAATAATCATCTTTTAACTTTTCCTTTGACTTTACTGCCCAGAAAATAATGGGCAGGTTTTGTGTCTTAGTTATCCTATTATATAATCCTAGCGGACATGAGACCCTGGTTTTTTGCCACAGAGTAGGCTGTAGAATAAGCTGTAGAATGAAGCCTAGCTTTGATCTGACTTCTTTCCCTCACGGTATAAATTATACAGATGCCTTGTCTTCATTACTGCTTTACAACAAGACTGCCAGTGGAGAAAATCACACACAAAGATATGAAAACCTCTTTCTATAACAACGTTATATTTTATGGGAGTTCTCAGTGCACTGCTTTGGCATAAGGTTCCTACCAAATATGATGAAAAATCACGCCTCCCACTACAGAGCAGGAGAAAAACGAATCCTGCCTGTTTCTGCCTGACACTGGTATGCATTTTTTTAACTATTACATGTCATCACCTCACAACCTTGAAGGTATCAATCTTCACAATATATGTAGTAAACAGAAAAACACAGTTACTCCCATTTTGCAGATAGGAGCCTGAAATAAACTCCTGAAAGGCAAATGTACACGCCTGCCTTCATAGCGGTTTGATTCCAGATGAGTGGAGGACAGCACTGGCGCAAGTATTGACGAACGCGACACAATTTCACAGGGGAATCAATTTGCTGCCTCACCTTATGCCAGAAACCTAATAACTGCTATTGTCACACATACAAAAAGGGAAGTGGACACTGTGCATGTAAAGAAACAAAAGTTGAGGAAGATGATTCCTGCTCTTCCCTCAGCTTATGTACATATTCACCTGCTTCTCCTACTGCTTCTTACTTCCCAGTCCTGCTATTACATTCCTAGAAAAAAGGATAGATTTGGGCTCGTAGCATCTAGTTTTGCCTCTCAGAAATAAGAATGATAGAACTAAATTACACTAAGGTGGCAGTATCTGGAAGCCCCAATCCCAATAGCAATAAAAAGAAGGAAAAACGATTGGGCTGTGGAAATAAGAGGACGTCAGGATAATAAAAAGAATAGTACTGAGAAAATGCAAAGAAGGGTGAAAAGACAGAGAATATGGAAGTTCTTTTATTTAAAAATTCCTTTTGTAAATCCAAATGCTCTTTACTTATTTGTTGAAAGGTCAGCCAACAAACTCCAGTGGAATAAAATGATGCTATTAAAGGCATGTAGAGATGTGGCCATCACAGAGTAGGCAAGACAGACTGTCCTGATGGAGGTAAAGTCTGATGACAAAGCTGTGCTTTCAGAAGTTTTTCTATAATGCCATAAAATCATTCTAAAATTTCTTGAAGATCAGCTGATCAAGTCACCTTCACCTCTGGGTATTTCTAGTGCAAGTGGTGACATGGCAGTCAGTACAGAGCCAGCCTAGCAGCGGCATTTGTAACAGAAGCATCCTTGCACAAGTTCCCCTCCTTCATTTTGGTCTTCTGCTCTTGCAACTTAATTGGCCTCAACTGTAGTAATATAGTATCAAGGCACTGCTATCAAATACAGCAGAATATGGAAGGCATTTACCAAAGAGGCATTGAGCCCCTGCATTCAAAGATCACATGCCAGTGTTCTTACTCAAAGGGGTAACCATGTGTATATCACCCCCAAAAAATTATCTTCTTCCAAACAGTATTACTGATTTTGCCATCTTATATTGTGGGAAGAAGGACTTTCATCCTTTCCAAATAAGTTGTAGCTTTCAGCACTGCTTTAAATTACAGTAAATCCAAAACACAGTGAGCAATAGTTTCGGCTGTGGCTATAAAACCCCACAGCATCAACTCATGGGACACTGTACGCATTCATATACGATGCCACCACCCCCTCAGCATCATAAGGCTACACAGTCCTTGCTGAGGAATGACAGAATCTTTTCCCTCAAGATACTGCAGAAATACAGCAAAGTCTGTAAATTTGTCTTAATTAACAGAATCACACTGAGCCTAGAAACAGCACATCACAGGAGGACAAGTGGAGCAAGGGTGGGTGGGGGGATTTTCAAGTGCTCTAATTCAATTAGGAGGCAGTGACTGACACTTGGACAGGAGAGGTTAATTGGGGTCACCAAAAGGCAGTAATTCCTTACCTAACCAGTCATTAAACTTCTTAACCTCTGAGGGCAGTCCCAGCTCGGTGAAATCGCCCGTGTGGAGAAGGATGTCCCCATAAGGCATCTGGATGCCATCTGTTCTGGAGTGTGTGTCTGAGACGCAGACAAATCGCGTGTGGCCCGCTGGTTTTGGAGTGTCATATGGGATAGGGTCGACCCTAAAGCAGACACATAAAGATCTCGTAACAGTTACAAGGTTAAAACCCTAGCATCTATTATTTCATCACTACATAAGTGTGCATGCACACAGACACACATCCATTTACACACACCATGCTGAAGGAAATGACTGTAATGCAACACCGCCAAAAATCCAGGACCACAGCGCTCCTTAAATACTCACCCCTGGCGAAACAGGAAGATTAAAAAAAACACAAGATGTAGCCAGTTTCTGATACTAAAGTTAACTTAAGCACTGGAATAAAAACGTATTCAAGAGACTTCTAATTCAGCTAAATTTTTTCCATCACTTGCCTCATGGACAAGCATGGGCCATGAAATAACACATCTCACAGGTGAGCCAGCAACAGGCTCTCACTTGAGGTGATCAGCTTATCACCTGATTTTGTTCAACAGCACAGGCACTCCTACAGATTCCAGCAGGAATACTGATTTACACAAAATCAGGTATATTCAGGAGTGCTTTGATGAAGCCCAGAAATTGCAGAACTGAGTCTAACGACAACTTCTTACCTTCACGCAAAAATTCTGAGCTCATATTTCCAAAATCCATAAAGTCAGGAATTGATGTGGTAGAGACTAAGCAGTCACAGATTAAAATTTTTTTTTTCTTTCCTAAATCAAATTATGTTAAAAATTTATTTCCAGTGGTAATTTCCAAGCTACAGCTGTTAACTTGATCTTATCAACTATACGTGACCCATCACAGAAGTTTTCTTTTGAGGTGTTCTGGTTCTGGGGTTTTTTTTAAATATAAGGAGTATAGAGAACAATAAAAGAGAAGAGCTTTATGCATACTTAGTGGTTAGACATTGTAATTTTTAACAGAATGACTTAAAATACAAAAGCCAACCCATTGCCTACTTTGGAATAGCAATTATTTCTCTGCAGAGTTACCATCATTTGAATAGCACAGCATCTGGATTAACACCACAGAAAACCTCATCATCCCAGCTCCAAAAAACTTCAACCCATGCCGCTGATGTGCCACTTTGATCATGGTTAGAGCTTAGCTTCGGCTAGAAATTTTGAGATACTTAGGGTCAGAATAATAGTCCACCTACATCAAGTCATGAAAGCAGTGAAACCAAGCTCTAAGTGCTTTAAAACACCTAAAATAATGCTCTTCTAAGAGTTATTGGGACAAACTGGCATAACAGATATCCAAAAATTGGTGCTTGAAAGTGAAAAGAAGATGAAACACATTTTTATTAGTTTTGCTCTCCACATTGAAAAAACAAGTAACTAGCACACATCAATACAAATGCTTTTCTTAAATCCCTGTATTTGTAATGAGATGTTGAAGCATTCCTTTATTTACTTGAACAGTATTCACTATTTTTAGTAAACTAAATTAGTATTTCGTGTTT
The DNA here is from genome assembly GCA_028858755.1 of Ara ararauna. Classification (NCBI taxonomy): domain Eukaryota; kingdom Metazoa; phylum Chordata; class Aves; order Psittaciformes; family Psittacidae; genus Ara; species Ara ararauna. Next base: position 28,813,024 of record CM054380.1, read on the forward strand.
ACTACACACTGAACTGTGTGAAAGCTTCCAACAGCATCTTTAACTTAAGCCCCCCACTTAGGTGAGAAAAACCAAAACATCCTCCAGGTAGCAATTCAGCTTATATACTCAGCAGTTTTTTTAGTGGTTCAAAAAAATCAAACTCCATATGGATATGTACTGGTCACCAGCAGAAAAAAAAAAACATGTGAATGCACTGAATAAGATTTTACTGAGCCTTTTATATTTGTTAGAATGATTGCTAACAGCTAAAATTTTAGCATGGGGGCAGGGGGGAAAAGACGTTATTTGTTAGACTGCATTCTTCTAGGTACCATAATTAGTATTTCCAATCAAAGTATATTTACCATAAATGTACCACATTTGGTTGTCATGATCCAATGAATTAGTTTATAAAATTAAGGCTCTACAAGATCATTCTACTGCAGGCTGGAGTGGATGGGAAGGGGGAGTTTGGTAGGTAACTTGTTTTGGCATTGCACCTCCTATTCCACCCAAAGTACCAGCTACAATTAGTAGAGCCATACAACTGGGTGCCACTACAACTCTGACAATCAGTAGATTCTTCTCTGCAAGGGTCAGAAATTAATAAGTTATTATTACAGAGGAAAATTCATCCACCCATTGAAATCATGCTGGCAAGCTGAGCAGAACTGTAATTATAGGCCACAGTGCTTTTCTATTTGGTGTCTTTCTCCCAGATACTGACGGTAAGCCGAAACAGAGTAAACATGGGGGTCTCTCCCAGTCATTTCCACACTTCCAAGTACGTTTACTCCAGACAATACATAAAATGAATACCAGCTCTCATCACATGCCTTGTTCAGCTCATCTCTGCCTCAGCTGGGAGCATCACTGCTTGCCTCTGGGGAGACTAATTTTGTTTGTATGCAGCAGCTATGCTTTTGCTATTCTCTGCAGTTTGTTTCCAGACAAACCCTGTTTTGCTTTAGGCAATCCCTACTACAGTATAACACAAAATCTGGTTTAGGAGTTTTCTTTTCATCCAATGACTGCCTTACAGAAAATTCTATAATCAAAATTCATTAAGTTCCTGACCCTTCTTTCTCCTCTCTACAAACACTATGATGTTGCCAAGTAACCTTTTTCCTACCTCTTAGCTCAATTTCTTCTCTTATTCAGTAGCGCTTGCATACTACGTATTTGAAAGTGAGATACTGAACGTTATTGTGCTCAGCCCATCAATTTATCTTACTCAAAATAGTCCTTCAATAGAAACTTAATAAAAGTGGTGTTATTGCCAGTCCTAAAAGATCAAGTTTTCTTTTCATCCACAGCTACAGTCTGGCAAACAGTAATGCAAGTTTTCTGTTTCACTACATTACGAGAGGACTGGACTCTGAACTGCAGCAGGCACAGCTTTCTTCCCCCCAGTTTTTGGTGACAAAGGAGATAAAATAATTATTTCAGCCTTGCCCTCCACCAGTCTGCTGAATCAGAGCACATACCCAAGAAATTCAATGTATTCTTTCCCATTTGCTCCAAACACAGTGCATCCAGCTAATTCTGACACTCCATCACCACAAATACTTCATTTTTTCAGTCTTCTTAGAGCCATCAGACCAAAACACTTTACGGATGATTTGATGACTGCATTTGGAAAAGCATGCTCATGAAAAGATGCAGTAAATGTTACTCCTGAATAATTTAGATGTTCATACATTGGGATTAATACAGAAAATCAGGAAATGGAAAACAACCTGAGAAAATAGCCACGTATCAAAATGAATGAAGATTTTTTTTTGCCTTAAGTTCGTAAATGATTTGGAGCACCTAATTTCCTGTACAGACAGCTGCTAACAGGTACTTATCTATCCTAAGATCTCTTGCACCTTAGAAAAACCAGGCACTTGGGCATTTTTTCAGAAGTTTATATAAGGCCCAGAATGAAAACCCATAAGGCAGTTGAGCAATGACTGCTTTATAAGATCATGACAGCAATGAAGATCTGCCACATTTAATGCATTTATGGTAAGGGTTTAGATATCAGAAGGGACTATATAATCACTGCACACTTCCATAAGGGCTTTGTTTATCAGGTAATTACTTGGCTTTACTAAACTGCCCTTACCACCAGTTGTTCTCATTTAGAGGGAGAGTCCTTCAGGTACAAACCTCACATTTACAGTTTACAGCTCCTTCCAGGGAATACTGCTCCCAGGGAACACATGGCTTTGGAGTTGTACACTGTTATCATCCATTGGATAGCAAATTTTGTCATGGCTTTGCGCTTTAAAAGCAGAGATGGATTAAAATAAGCAACAATGAGCAACACAGAAGGATGTCACACTATGCAACAGAAAAATTAGGTAAGACACAAACAGCATTTTTCCAAAAGGATTAGAAAGTTTTGGTTGCAAAAGATAATTCTGCATGGGTGAGTCTGAATGCTGAAAATACAGAGCTCTGGCTGCATTAGCCGGCCCTCGGGAATGCCTGTGCTTAGAGAGCTGAACCCCCAGCCTTTTCACTTCCCTGCTCTCTTGGGTTTTGAGATATGCAAACCTCAAATCCCCTTTTATACAATTCCCAAGAAACCAATTCATCTGTGAAGATGGAATAAAAATCTTAAACATTAAGCCAGGAAGAATTTCCAGTTCCTTACGCTGAATAAATCACTTGGATGAATGCAGCCCTATGCCAGACAAAACATTTAGATGCTGAAAAACCCTCCTCCCTACCCCAAACCCTACAACTCAAACCAGCACTGCTGCTTACAGCCCACCACTTGTAAGCTGCTTCTGTTGGCTTTGCTACAGGTGAACAAGTCACCAGTTGATGCAGAAAACCACCTAATTTAAAATCAACTGCATCCCAGCCAAAACCAGCACAGCTCATAATGCTGTATTTTTGTCTGGTTTGCAGCAGATCCAACAGGAATCCTCAGAAAATTACACAGACACAGACTAGAAGTACCAGATGCTGACCGGCCTAGACCCGGATATCTAACACTCAGCTACCTGCCATGCCCCATCCATGGCAGTGTTCAAGGCCAGGTTGGATGGGGCTTGCAGCAACCTGGCCTAGTGGAAGGTGTCTCCCTGCCCATAACAGGGAGTTGGAGCTGTATGAGCTTTAAGGTCCCTTCCAATCCAAACGGATTGGGTTGGAAGGGATTCTATGATTCCGTGATTTTAATCCTTCCCAGGCTCACCAGATGTACGAATATTCTCATGACACACAGGCTCACATCCTCCATTGGCTGTGCCACATCATATGCTGACTTTTCATCTCTTTTTCATTTCTCCACTGGATTGTACCTATGATTGAACTTGTGGGTTTGGATTTTTATGACATCTAAATCAGTATTCATTATAGACTCACTTAAAGCACAGACTTCAGGCCTGCGTACCACATAAAATCTGTGTGCGTTTCTGCACTTACTCGACTGGTTTGGGAGTCATTTGGCAACATGCTATCTAGTAACTGTTCTATATTTAAACCCCATCTATCTAGCTTTTCTATATTAAAACCGTATCGTATTAGCTTTTAAAAACCCTCCTACTCATACTTGCTACGAATAGTCAGGTTTATTTATTTACAGTTCAGCATCCTCTTGCAAAATCTTTCACTCTTCCTGCTACACCTATCTTCAAAACTTGTAAACCAAATACTTTTTAAAACAGCCAGTTAGATTGGTATATTTAATTTAGGATTAAAATACAAACGTTTGTTGCAAAAACACTCTTAAAAGCCTGTTTCTAAGTGCTGTTAGTTCCTCCTCCTCAGCTTGGGCAACAAAAGTTAATTTTGTTGAAACTGGAAAACAAAAGCAATATATTTTCTACATCTTCAGCTTTTTCTCTTTGAATTCATACCTCTGTCTCGACACATGCTCCCTCTGGCATGGGAAGTTCAGGAGAATTTCTGTGAAAACTCCTTGCAATATACCCCCAGTAGCCACATCTCACAGCTTCGTTATATTGTGATCTTTGTTAGGGCCAGTCCCAAGTCCTGGAATTGGATGATGATGTGAGACCTGTGCCTAAATTATTTTTGCTACAATATGTCAGTAAGTCTGCCAGCTGAAGTAAAAGCATGAAATGCATCCGTATGCCCTCCAGACAGTCAAGAAACGGAATGAAAATAAAAGATGTGTAATTGTCCTTGTTTATAGAAAGATCTGAGGACTCCCAGGCCAAGTTCATTATTTTAGAACCAGTTTTTAATGCCACATACCAGAAGGACTACATCAAAATCAAACTGTAATTGTGTCTACATTTTTAAACAAAAACTTTGGTATCTTAATTTAAGATCTTCAGCTCACAACATTAACATGAGTCTTAAAATGAAGTATCATTTAGTGTAAGTTGATCAAGCTGATATGAACATGAACACATTCCTAAAGACTTTACAAACTACCAGATTAAAAACCAAAAACTCCAGCATCAAGTGTGGAGCAGACACAGTGCCCATGTTCTTCATTAGAACTTGCTCTAAATCTTTTGAGCTGCTTCACTCTCCCAAAGCTACAAGCAAGCAAGCTTTCCGTGCCTGGGGTGCTCTGCAGTTGCATAGAATCCCAAACTGGTTTGGGTTGGAAGAGACCTTAAAGCTCATCCAGTTCCAACCCTCTGCCATGGGCAGGGACACCTTCCACTAGACCAGGTTACTCCAAGCTGCATCCAACCTGGCCTTGAACACTGTCAGGGATGAGGCAGCCACAGCTTCTCTGGGAAACTTGTGCCAGAGCCTCATCACCCTCAAAGGGAAGAACTTCCTCCTTATATCCAACCTAAATCTCCCCTGTTTAAGTTTAAATCCATTCCCCGTTGTCCTACCACTACAGTTCCTGATGAAGAGTCCCTCTCCAGCAAACTTGTAGGCCCCCTTCAGATATTGGAAGGCTGCTGCTCTGGATGTGGTTCCCCAAATTTGAAAGGTATCTTTGAAGATCCAGGTATTTTACTTTTTCCTCTACTGAAGCACTCTTACACTACCCACACACACATGCTGCCCATCTGCAACACCCCATAGCCAGGCAGGCAGGACAAGGGCAGCCCCTTGCCCACCACAAGGAAAACATCAGTGAGAGGGCCACTGCTGGGCATACACCAGGGCCAACAGGTCAAGACCAAAGCTCTTAAGATGACAAAAATCCAGAAAAAGTCAAATTGTGCTAAGAGAGGCTATTAGACTGTTGGCACGGTGACTCTGGGGAGACGTTAGTGTGTCCTTCCAATACTTAAAAGGGTCCTATAAGAAATATGGGGAGAGACTTTTTAGCAGGGCCTGTTGCGACAGGATGAGGGGTGATGGTTTTAAACTAAAAGAGGGGAGATTCAGGCTGGAGGTGAGGAAAAAATTCTTTACAGTGAGGGTGGTAAAACACCAGCACAGGCTGCCTGGAGAGGTGGTGGATGCACCATCCCTGGAGACATTCAAGGCGAGGCTGGATGCAATTCTGAGCAACCTGATCCAGTTGAAGATGTCCCTGCTCATTGCAGGGGGGTTGGACTGGATGAGCTTTGAAGGTCCCTTCCAACCCAAACCATTCTATGATTCATTTCCTCGAGTCATCCTACCATGACTACCAGGGCAAATGCTGGTTTCCCAAGCACAGCTTTGGACCCCAACCCTCAATGAGACTCTGCATAATGAGGGCCCAGTCATAGGAACTGATTAAAAGCAATAAAACAGTACAAGCCTGGAAAATGAGAAGAATACCACATCCAGCTGACAACAACCACTTTAATTTTCATGCTTAAGACCCCAGTACCCTGGGTGAAGATGGCCACCACTGGTTACCACAGCTTTCCTCAGCCAACAGGGGAGCAAACAAACTGGAGAAAAAGGTCTGGTAGGAAACCCATCAGAGTGAACAGTAACAGCACACCACAGAGGTAGCAATAGTTGCTTCAGCCTAACCATACAGAAGCCAACACACCAGGTAAGAAAACATTTGCAAGTCACCTTACCAAGGCCACCCTGCACCTCTGCCTCCCCTTCCAAGAGCTCCTTTCCCACAGCCACCTTGCATTAGAGAACTCACTGGTTGCCCACCCACAATTAATGCAGGGAACCACAAAGCTCAGCAAGCATCCATCACTCCTGGCTGTCCCGCAGGAGGCATCCATCCAGACTCACTGCATAAAGATCCCTGGTCCTGAAATCCACCTCATTCAGTCAAGAGTTACTGTCAATTCACAACTTGGATTTTAAAAGTCCAAACAAAACAGGCCTTTCACAAGTACTTCTGAAGCTGTAGTGACTTTTATAAAACAGTTTGGCAAACAGATTAACTTCTCAGTATTTATACCTGACCTCCTGATTTTAAAACGGAAACTACAAAAACTGTGATGAATGGGACAGGAAGATTATCTGATCACATTGTGCCATCCAGTGAAAGGTGGACAGTCAGCAAATTCTTACAGCATAAATTCAGCCCATCATAGAGATATCCAGACAGAAAATATACATGCACAATCACAGAGCTGATTTAGTGATACAACACATGCTGAATGACACAAAGCCAAACACTCATTTCCTCTCAGTAAACACAATGAATGCCAAAATATAGCATTAATTTAGCTGGCCACTGTCAGCCATTAATTGTTCAAATCATAGATATTAGTGCTTTTGTCAACTTGACTCTATCTTCCAGTATGGTCAAACACCAAGAAAACATCTGGTGTCTGCTCTGACTAAAAAGAAAGGGATTCAAATGCCTCTCAACACTCTCACTGGTAGATCTTATTTGTACAAGCACATGTGTCTAAGAAAGCCACGCCTCTTCTGGAAACCTCCATGTACATGCGTCACCCATCAAAACCTTAGGAGAGTTCTGGAAACTGTAAACCAGAGGTCTGAGATTTATTTCAGAAATGGCATTAATTGTGCTTTGGTGCAATGTGGAAAGAAAAAAAATAAATTACATTTACAAACCCACAGGAGGATTCAATGCACCACTCAGCAGCTCACTGCTAGCGTTTCCCACAATTATAGTTGCAGGGAAATGATGGATCTTCTTATTACAGGTTTTGGAGCTGGTTTACTTCCAGTGAGGTTTGTGAGGTTTATGAGATTAAACAGAAAAGATCTATATTATCGACTGTCACCATTTGGACAAACTTAAGAAAATGCTCCTTTATAAGGAATTTATAATAATACATCTTCTCAGCCCAATAAAAACCTCAACTAATAAGGAGCCAAACTCTGTTAATCCCAGACTCTGGTCAGTTATAAAACCAGAAAGAGCTAAAATCCAGTTTTTCTATGGTATTCTTCAGGGGCAAGTAGTCAGCTGGTCTTCCTTCTGAAGTACCTAACCTCCCTTGACATTAATGGGAATTGCTTGAGTGCTTTTGAAAATCCTATTAATCATCCTGTTGCAGATGAAATTTCTTTTTAGTCAATGAAGTACCTTCTAAAATTCGTCAGTGGCTTTCCAAAAATCAGAGAAGCAAAACAGAACTGAAACAGTATCAACACCAGTATCAGCCATCATCCTAAGGCCCAGGTAAATGTTTCCTTTAGATAAAACAGTAAATTGCAGGTTTTATGCTGGTATGGTTTCAATTAAAAGTCATTAAGAAACACTTTTCCCACCTTCTTTTGTTGTTGTTGTTAGGGAACTGCTATAAATTATGCCTCCCCCTCACCCTAAAAGAACTCATTTGCTGATAAGAAAGCACCTAACTAGGAAAGTATGTCAGTAAGCTCTCTACACCAGAAACAGATTTTTATTTCCCTACTATAAGCTCTATAAACACTGACTCACAAAGTATATAAAATGTATATTAAAATATATTATATAATATATATATTTTAAATATACTCAGAAAGTATTACTTGGCATACCAAACCCCACAGAGAAGTGCTTTTAGATCAAATTTTAATTTAAGGACAATGAGATCTGAAAAATACACACTTTTTCTTCTGAGTAAGAATGACGCTAAATTAATGTGTGGTCTCCCTCCAATAATTTTAATTGCACAAGTCAGAAAATGAGGTGGATTTATTTCTAGGGTGAAAACCAACAGTGAAGGCTTCAGAGCTCTTGCTTCAACAGTATAACAGTTTTTCAAATTGTAATGCAAAAAAAAACCCATCCCAAAACAAATAAAAGCAGACCTCCAGGACAGATTCAATGTATTTTTACTCTAACCTGACAGATCAAAAATGCCATCTTTCTCGGCAATTAGCACAATTTTGGTCTCAGGGACAAATGCGGAAAACAGATGAGTTATAATCATACAGTTCTGTCAAAAAACAATTATATAAGCATGCACTGCAGCATATACTCCATTTTTATGCCCATTTTATTAAGAAGGAAATCTGGAGTGTCCTAAACCGTACAGAATTCATAAATATAACTCAATACTGTTTTCTTGGAGATGATAAATGCAGCATATAGACAATAACTGTTATGTAATAAAACAACTGGACTTGAAGGAGTTTTGAGGAAAACTGATTACCATTTTAGAATTTGCTACCAAATCTAAAATCTCATCTTTATGTTTCAGAGACAAATAGTGTTTAGACACCCACAGGATTATGCCTAGTGTTTGCACAAAACCACTTGAGGTTGCTTCTGATTTCCCCTGCCCCCAATATATATTTAGTCATATTTCTACTTGAAATTTCATTGACTTTCAGCTCGGGAAATACAAGTGGTGGTCTTTAATACAAGTATACAGTGCAAGCAAGAACCTCTGCACTTAGCCTTCTCAATCATTTTACGTTCTGACCTGGAGGTATCACTCTCTCCAGGGATGAGATGCAATTCCATCTCCATGCAAGCAAAGTGCTACTTCTCTCCTGAACAAGAGTGCTAATAAATATGACTTTCTCTACTGTGCTGCCTTATGATTTGACTTCCACAGGGGTGATGGAACTGGGTCCAAAATTCTGTTCAAAGGAAAGACAATTCATGCTGAGCAAACACCACCAGTTCCCATTTTTAAGTTACTAAGGGCATAGAGTGCCATCAGAATCCTATGAAATTGTTACTGATGTTAGTAGGATATTGGTGAACAAACAGAGCGGAACATGTAACTCAAAGAAATTTCCTAGTATTCATGCAGCAGGAGATACTATTTTAAAGAAGTAATTTGGCAGACACTGTATGTTAGCTACAAAAATAATTCATGGATCTGAACTAGGACAGAAATCTGTCTCTGTTAGAAAGTACATTCTCTCCTGTATTCCCTCCAAGCTTCATCAAACTTTTTGAAGATATTAGTAATAAAATGCTTCCCATCGCAATCCAGGCATCTAACACTATTTTTCTACTAAACAAAACTCTTCATAATAGCCCTGCTATCTTAAAAGGCGTTTTGCCACTCAGTCTCATGTATATGAATTATCTCAGCCCTTGTCAGAGGTTTCAGCCTCTAGCTCCTCTCAAGGTTTAAGAAGCTTTCTGCAAGGAAGATGATAAAATACAGACAGCAATTTAGCTCTCCTTCAAAAGTTAAGTCTTGTTTTTAATAGAAACGGGAGATTATTAACTAGCTTCTGCCAACACCAAAATACAGGCACCCAGGTTACCAAAAAGCTCAGTACTACGTTAAAACAGTTCACTGAAATCATGTCAGCATTCACGTCATATAGTCACACAGTTGGCCTCATATTGCCATACGCCTAGTAACTCCATGACCGCAAATTTTGATACCAGTCATCCTAAACTCAGTTAGAATTCTAGATTTAGACTGGTGAGAGATCTCAATCAGTCTCAGGGTCTACAGAAAAATACGAATTTACTTTGTATCATTTTCTGTGAAATACCAGAATCAAGTTCTGCTCTTCTATATACTCTCAGTCCTTCACAGTAACTTCATTAGAGACACAGAAATGTAAATACTAGTGGAGAGAATTTTTCACATTTATCTTTCTACTCTTTATCTTTCTAGTGCAATTGTCTTCATTACAGCTAGCATCATCTCCCTGACATACATGTCTGACATGAAACCCAGCTGAACTGGATTCAATCAACAAGATGCTGCAAATCCTTGGTTACTTGATTGGAGAGGGCTGTAGCGTGCTGCACTGTAGATACTAAATGCAGGTTCTTTTATTTGCAAAAGATTGTGCCAAATACATTCCCAGCTAAAAAGATTACACCAGATAGCTTTCTCCCTCTTTTCTCTCTCTCTCCAGTATTAAACAACTTACGACAAGGAAACTGCAGGTCAAATAGTACACATTCCACAACATTTCAAGATACAAACATTAGTTCGAGGGAGAAAAAGCTTGAAAGATAAAGCTATAGTGTGTGTGTGTAGAAATAAAATCTCATGTCTGCACTAGCAGAAACACTGCACAAACGTAGCTTCAGCTGGAGATACCCCTTAGAAATGCACAGTTCATTCTGACTCATTTTCTTTCCCCCTTTATGTTCTTTTACAAATCTCACTTGTTATTTGCTGTTCCCATACACTTTGTCCTAAGGAATGAGTTACTTATGTGATAGAGGCTGCTGAATTCAGCACCTTCTTCTAGAAAATAAGTAAAAAAATCTTATGGATAAAAGCCAGCACTGAGTATTTTTGTTGCACCATAACTATAACTTATCCATGGCATTTATTTGACAGACATCACATTAAGACAGTATTATGAGAAGCACTGCTGCATATATGATCAGGAGGTTTTACCAATAACGTAGTCAAATAGGCAGAGGGTTTGTGGGCAACCACAGTGTTACAGGTTATCTAAGAACATTTCTGTTTTGCTTACATTTCGATCATAAAAATTAATGACTTAAGAGTCTTCAGTGGGAATATGTGGGGCATTCATATTTATCAGAATTGCCACTGACTTCTGCAGTTAGCAATTATTCTGGATTAAACCATTTATTTCCAAAGATGGATACCCCAAAAATCAAATAAATCCAAAACCGAAGAGTCAAGACTGAAATCTATCTGAGGGATACTTTTGGAAAACTCAATTTAAAAATGCATTTACTTTTGCTTCTATGCCAGTAACAAAGGCAGGGTACGAGAGGGAAGAAAAACAGAATAATTTTGATTTCAGTCTTATCTACAACTCAATTCCAAAGCCAAAGAAGCTTAAACCCCTCAATATGCAGCTTCTCTATGTGCGTAGTAGTAAGGTATTACCATGTATGACTCAGAGGTTGTGGCCAATTGTACAAACCTACTTAGGAACCAGTTAATATGAAATAGAAAGCAAGACCCTGAAAGCTTTCAAAACCAGATGCTCTCCCATCCATACATTGCACACTGTCAACATTTTGGTTCATGTGGCAGATGTAACTGTGCACTGCTGAAAGTAATTTCTATGCCAAATACAAAAAGCAAATACTTCATAGTTTGAAATTTAGAGAAAAGAATATCACCACAAAAAGCTCCAGGAAGGAGGGAAACAAGCTGTGCCACATAACATTTTACAATACAAAATGAGATGTGGGCCGCGTAATTTCACTTACGTGGTTCAGTTATAAGCGATGCAAATGCAATCCCACCGATTACACTTCCAAACAAAAGGGGGAATTTTATTACTTCAATCAATGCATTAGACATGCAGAAATTATGAAACCTCCTAGCTACAGCAGAACACATAGAAACCATCATTTCACATTTAGATGGGAACAACCAAGGTGGGTGAAATTCATCCTATTGTGGTGGTTGCTGGGAAGGCATAAACTGAAGGTCTCACTCGCAGAGATTAATTCCACCAAACTTGCCTTAATAAGCCAAAAGGAAATCAAAATCCCAATAAAGTAAAAATAAAGACACACCGAACAAAACACCAACCCCATGCTTTTTTTTTAAATGCAAATGAATCTTTCTCCCTTTTTTTTTTTTTTTTTTAATTTTTTTTATTTATCTGATGGTTTCTTGAAGCTTGAGAGTACAAGGAGGCTTCTCTGAAATAAGACAGGCTGTGTGAACTAGAAGTACCATAGCTTTTCCTGTATGACTCTCTGGGGAGCCTATTTATTAGGCATAGTCCTGTTTTCTGATTTAGCTTAAAGCACTGTTCCTAGACAATATGAGTATCTACACTGAGAGGAATTTGAGAGTACCAGCTGCAAACAGTAAAATTGCACCCACCTACCCATCCACAGCAATTTTCCTCAGCATGCAAATGAAATTCCAGTTCTTTCCCAGTCATTATGGAGCAGGAAAAGATACCTTCCCGGGATAGACAATAAGAGAATTCCACAACAGCTCTGCAAGGCTGTGGGGAATTGCAAATTTTTAAAACATGTATGTTTCTATGAGTTTTCAAGAAAAAAACCCAAATCATTCCTAAACATTCTGTAAAAGATATTAACTAAAACTTCCCAGCATCTTTGACAGGCTTATAACTATTAGGGTATTTTCTCAGCAAGGAAACAAGCTAATGCAGTAAGTTGCATAACTGTTTTGTTTGGTATTGTTTGTTGCACTATTTTGTTCACATCAATACTTTAACGGGCATCTCTGTTTAACAAAATTAGCAGTCAAGATTGTTAGCTCTTTGACTGAAGTGACTAATTTCCTGCAACCTTTCTCCTCCTTCCTCCCTCCAAACTTTTTGGCAATCAAGAACAGTTTCATAATGAATACTGCCCTTAAGGGCAAAACTGGCAAGAGACTTCAGTCTGTTCCAGAAACCCCTTCTGGAATCGATTATTTCATCTAGTTTTACTCTACTGGTTTACTTTGGCCTATAAAATCTTGAGCTCCTTCATCTTCTGCAGACTGTGAGGACTTGAAACGAACCATACCCCTAAAGGGCAAAACCGCCTCCTTCTGGAATTAAGAGGCCCTGGTCGATCTGCTTCTGGAAAACTGCCTGCTCCAAACTTTTCCTCAAGACCAGCTTTGTCTGCAGGCTGCTGTAGAAACCAAACCGTAACATGCACAGAGGCTTTCCAGCAGTAGCTACTTGTGCATTAAGAAACCACCTCCACCACTTGTTTTTTTCCACTGGTATTACCTATAGCAACAGGGATCACATCTATTTCTCTCCTTGTCAAGTAACGTTAGATTTTTTATTTTAAATAATGATCATCTTTAACTGATGAAGAGAGTATCACGCAGTTACAAAGAGCTATGCTTGTCTCACCCACACAAATGACATTTTCTTCTCTGAAACATCACAATCTCCCTAAAGACCATTTCTCACTGAAAATACCTTGCTGTTGCTATGATCCGATACCTGCATATCCTTTATAGCGTGTCACCAGGATAGCAGCAAGTACAACTTAGTTCAACAAGCACAGGTGTATATTTTCTGTAGAACAGCTAATTAATGTGGCTGACATTCACGACCATGTTGATTGATGACATGCACTGTGTCACCGTCCTTATACGCTGTTCTCCCTCCCACGCACACACACACACACACACACACGAAACACAGAATCATAGAATGGTTTGGATTGGAAGGGACCTTTAAAGATCATCTGGTTCCAAAACCCCCCACCACAGGCAGGGACACCTCCATGATCCAGTAAGTCACTCTGCCCTTGACCTTTGCTAAATAACCATGCCCAGAGAATAGCCTGCATTACAGACTTGCCACTGAACTATTTCTCAGGCTGAGGTGACCTGCCAAGTGTCCATACCATCAGCCCCAAGACATCAATGAGCAGGGCTATGCCTAGCTGTACTCGACTCAGACAAGCCAACTATCAAGGGAATCTAACCTCTCAGGAATTTAACTAGGTCTCCAACTCGTGGCACGTGCCACTCACTTTTCAGTTCCCAGCCTGATGGCAAAAATGTAATTCCAGTCCAACAGTGATGTGAACATGCTTGTATGTGGAAGGACAACTGCAGTATGGCACAAAGGGAATTCAGCCCCGGGACACTAAGCATTGCCTGCCACCAGTTTAACTAACGCGTCAGAGCTGCATACTGAGAATACAGTGTGCAACCACTTTAGGAGACAAGAGCCTCACCCGGACCCAGCAGTGTGCACCTGCAGCACAGAAACCAACTGTGTCCTGGGCTGCATCAAAAGGAGCACCTCTGCAATGGAGACAGGCTGAGAGAGCCGCATTTGTTCAGCCTGGGGAAGAGAAAGCTCCAGGGATACCTTAGAGCTGCTTTCAGTGTGTAAAGGGGCCAACAAGAAACCTGGCTTTTGGCAGTGGTCTGTTGGGACAGGAAAAGGGGGAATGGCTTTAACCTGACAGAGGGGAGATTGAGGTGAGATTGAGGTGAGATCTTAGGCAGAAGTTCTTCCCTGTGAGAGTGCTGAGGCACTGGCACATGTTTCCCAGAGAAGCTGTGGCTGCCCCATCCCTGGCAGTGCTCAAGGCCAGGTTGGACGGCGCTTGGAGCAATCTGGTCTAATGGAAGGCGTCCCTTCCCGTGGCAGGGGTCTGGAACTGCTTTAAGGTCCTTTGCACCCAAACTGTTCTGCAATTCTACGATTTTATGTTTTGAAGCAAGCGCAGAGAAGTGCTGTTGACTGCATAAACTATGCTGGAATTTTTCACACCAATAAGCAGAACAGAGGAAAGTGTTAACTGTGCAGACCTGTTGTCTCTGGGATTTTCCCTGATGGTTCCCAGCCTCTGATTCTTTATTTCAAGAGTGCCTCACAAGCCTCTGACTCATGGGAGATAAGAACTTGTATTAGGAAGCCAATTGCCTTTACTATCCAAGCCATTCAAAGATCTGGTAATGGTCACTATTTGCAAGACTAAGTAAAATACACAGGCACAGACTTAATCTTCCTTAAAAGTCAGTGTAAAAAGGTTTGTCATGAACCCTTTTGTGAGGACTTGACATGAAAAAGGGAAAAAAAGGCCTTTCTTCCTCTTCCACTAACCCAGAACTTAGCCTAGAGACAGGTCACATCCTTCCAAACATTCCTAGTTTCCAGGCATGTGTTCAGTCAAACCTCTTCCCAACCCCATCCACAGTGCAGCTGCACTAACTACTGTCTTGAGCCAACAAGTCAAGACTTCAGGCATCAGAGCATAGAAGAGATTACTCACAGGACAGCCATGCAGACCTAGATCTAGATCTAACTGTTCTCCTGCGCCCACCTTGTCACTTCTCACAGCACTAGTGCTGACTTGGATGGGCAGGTGAGTACGAACCCAAAGTGAAGCAACAAGAGCACTGGAGCATGGCAGTAGAGGCAGCGAGCTGCTCCTTTCAGCAGAAGCAGCATGATGAATCGACAGCAATTTTCCTAAACGTTACGTGGGGTTTTTGCCTTCCTACCAAGACAAAAATAAGAACCTCCTTGGTCTAATGAGAGCTTTCTCCATATCCAAACACAGTTTGATCTTGCATCATATGTTCAACTTCTAGGTGAATCCTTTTGTTACAATGAGGCTTGAACATGACATGTCCTAAACAGACAAACCAAAAGCAAACAAACAAAATGAATGAATTAAAAAGAAAAACAAAAACAACACCAGCAAAACAATTAAGTTGAGCATACTGAGATAACAAGAGCCCAGACTGGAGTTTCTTTATTGTGCCAAGTGACTGTATTTCACAACCTTCTTCATACCTTGCTTTCCCAACACCTCAGTCCTAACCATCCATGGGTGTTGTTGGTTTCAGTGGTTTTTTACTCCATCTTTTTGTATTTTCCTTGAACAAAACTCCTTCTTTATATGGTCTTAGGTATTTATTTTGAACTGACCATGCTGCATATGGAAAACAGAGTTATGGTCTGCTTATTTTCAAAGACTTCGCTTTTGTCTTCATTCACTTTCCTACAACCATTTCATTTTTTCTCCTGAGGGACACACTGACGTGAATGCCACATTAACTGCCAGCTCTATGAGAAGAACATTTCAATCACTCATTACAACTAAAAATGAGGCCACTGAAGTCCAATGGCCAGACACTGTTTCATGCCCTTCCAGTAACCCTGCAGCATGGCTATCACTGCCACTTCTTATCTTATCGCCATTTCAAACACTGTCTGCTATGGTCAGACAAAGAGCTAGACCTAAACAATGATGTTAAATGAAGACTTCCTCCCAGAGCAGTCTTGAACTTCCAATGAAACTTATCACTCCTTAGCAAGATAACAAACTATGTTGGGGGGGTTTCAGGCTTTAAAATCCAAGTCAAGAGAATGTCAAAAGAAAGCAAGCTTTCAGAGAATGGCAAAGCTATTACTATATGTGAACATTCTCTGGGCAACAGGCAAGCATCAACTACATGCACATGTACACAGACTCATAGAATGGTTTGGGTTGGAACGGACCTTAAAGCCCACCTAGTTCCAACCCACTGCCATGAGCAGGGGCACCTTTCACTAGGCCAGGTTGTTCTAAGCCCTGTCCACCCTGGCCTTGAACATACATTCACACACATAGAAACAAATATACACCATGTGGTGGGTTTTTTTCAGTCTTTCTTTTAATCACAGGGAAAAAAAAAAAGGAAAAGAAAAAAGGCAGCTCAGTCAAATTACCCTCTATTACACCTGGTGAGCAGAAAAATAAAAACTAAAGGAGGCTTTTTTTGGCTCATTAGACTTTAAAACGCAGCTGAAGTGGCCGGAGTTTTCCAGTGTAAAGAACTAAGAGTTTTTGAATTTCATTAAAATTCAGACAGCTCTGCACTAGAAGGTGATGTCAGTTAGAGAAAACTATTTTTGCAGTGTTTTTATAACAGTAGAAGACCTGATCTATATGAAACAAAATAAAAAGACTAAACCCAGGAAGGAGCAAGACTTTTGCTTCCATAGCTTTTCCTCCATCTAGCTCCTTGCTGTGAAGAGTGTAAGCATAGTCTGCGTCCTCATTAGGTGGATCTGTTAACACGATTAACATTAGAACTATACTATCAAACCTCACCAAAATAGATTTGGCCTCAGCTCAGACTAACTGCCCCTTCTTCCAGGGAAGCCTCAGGTAGAAGCTCTAAATGAGGATTAAGGATTTTCAATGAGAGAACATCCTGTCCAGGACTCCATGTGATGAAGACCATTCATTCTTTACTCATCCCATCCACACAATTTTAAGAGGGATGATGTTGACTTCCTGCAGGTCTCCAGACACAGCTGTACCAGGGAAGGTCAGAGGTACTATCCTACCGCTCAAAACGGGGTCCTTCTTTGGAATCCTGGCACTAACCAGATGTGCTGTGCACCTTGTTCTATACAGTGAACTTTAAGCCATACAATACCATGAGACACATAAACCAACAACTTCACAGCTATGCCACATGAAGTACTTCTGCAAACAAACTACAAAGTCAGCCATCCACTGAACACAAGGTTCCTGCTCATCCGTGCAGGTATGCAGACTGATAACCTGGCCTTTCAGCAGCAGCATCAGCCTCTGCAGCCGCCAATCCTGCCTTGCTATGGCTCGTTCATGCTTCTGCAGGCTCCTGTTGTGCCAGTACAACTGTCTGCAGGGACAGATGGTGAGCAGGACTGGAGAACTCAACTGGGCTCCCCTGACTTTCTCACCCTCTCACTCCAGGGGATTACGTTACCTGGAGTAATCTCATCCTCTCACCCCAGTTATGTTACACATCCAACACAGACACACATGAGAGAACAGAGCAGTGGTGCAAAGGAGTGAGGGCTATTCAAGCTGGTAGTACCCCCATCCACCCCCAAAAAAACCAGCCCTCACAAAACCATGGCTTCACACACCCACTGTCATCATGAATTTAACAAGCAGTGGCTTGAACCAGCTCTCAAACCACAGTGGATGTTACAAGGGACGTTAGTTTGAGCAGCTTAAAGGAGCCTCAGGTTGCAGGCCTTTGTGAAACCACAGAGCAAATCAGATTGCTGACCTGTTGAGGAGTTTAATATAAAATCTGAAGACAGTGGTGAGCCTTGACTGGGTGTGCAAATGAATGCTTTCCTAGTTTGGTTTCATCATGTATTAAGCCATATAAATAAGCCAGAAATACCACAATGGAAAAAAAAAAACAACCCACATATATTGCCATTTTAGCAATATAGTTATAGTTCAGGCAAACATTCCACTGCATCTTACTGTTTCTGCAAGGATAATGAAGACTTAAAAAATTTTGATCCCACTGAAACTTGTGGCAAAACTGCCATACACAGAGCTTGCACTTCAAACCATTTCCCCAGAAGCAATTACAAACTATCCTTTCCAATGTACATGATGGGGTATGTATCTCAGTAAAAGCACAATTACTGAAGTTCTACCCTCTTTATTATTTTCACCAACATTTAGGTCAAGTGCTGCAGAGCAGCATCACAGAAAACTCCTTTAAGATCTACCCCAAGAGAGTCAGGAGCAGCCACCTTCTTACTAAGTGCAGGAAGCAGAAGAATAAGCAAGTAAAGCTGTCAATACAGGGAATTGCCCATATGCTATTCCTCTGTAAAAACATTAAGCACTGTAGAACCTTAGCAGTCCTTTTCAGGTATTGTGTCATTACTAATAGCTAATATAATGGGAAATTTTAAGTCAAGTATCACATTAACCAAAACAACACCAATAAACAGAGAAGTTGGCATGCTTAACATAAAAATGAAGCACACTAATGAAACATAGCGCAGTTTGTTCATACCATGTGCAGTCTAGAATCATGCATAATGTATCAGTGCAACTGCTAACAGCAGGCTCACAGAAGATAACTTACACTTGTTTTTATGGACATGAGGAACTGATCTTTGAAGTTGTCCCTAATGAGATTCTGCCTGGCCCTAACAGCATCCTGAGAGACTGTGCTGGTTTTCTCCCCTGCATTCAGTGCATATTTATAATGCAGGATCCAGACCTACTGAAATTGCACATGTGGACTGGTGTCCCCCCATGCCGTCGCAAAATCAGATTCTCACAGTGGGGAAAATACCTACTAAAACATCTCAATTTACCTTCAAGTCTTTTTTGTAAGTACCCTACCATCTTTACTGATTACCCAAAGACACATGGGGGTTAATGAATAAGGGTTCTTTTTCCTTTGTAGAGATGAACTCCTAACTTGATTAAGCTGCGAGGTCACTGGCAGCCCTAATCACACACTGCAGAAGACATGTCCAAAATACAGTCATAAGGCTCCTCAGAGCAAACTGAAGTGTAGCTGTGCAATGGATCAGAACACTTTATTTCAAGAACACAAGCAGCAGCATCAGACAAATAGAAAACATTTTTCACTATGCCCAATGTAGTCACTGCTTTAATACTATACCCACCTGTTCTTAAAAGCTTTCGGTTACGAGATCTGCAAGAACCACTGAACCAACATCACTAAAATCTCATGTTGCAACTAATGCAATAGCCATGCCACCTCCTACAACTGAGATACTATGGTACGACCACCAAAAATTGGCAGTGGGTGAAAACATGTAATGTTCATGCAGAACAGACCTCAACTCCGCCACGCTCAAAGAACACAGTTAGTTATATATAACTATACATATAGTGACACAGCCCTTCTACAGTACTGCACCAAAAATTACTGCAAAAGTTAGATAAACGTCTAAAAATATTTGTTTAAGTGCTGCCTAATGTAACTTTTCTATGAGAGTACTTGGAGCACTGCTGCCAGCAAGTGTCACTGCCCTCTCAAAGCTAGCATATTGACCTGTGCTTGTCAACAAATTAAATAAGGACAGCCTAGGTTTTACTCGGTCTTCCATACCTCTCCCAGATACAGCCACTCTTATACCATGGTTCTTGATTATCACTGTTTCTAGTTGAAGTATTCAAGTAAAATAAAGCTGATTTTCATTTACAGTAATACACTCAAGCACAAATTAAAGCTGCTCAGGAAACTTTTTCACGCTCCATCCAACTGTTCCTCCTGCAGGGTAACAGCCTTCAAGAGGGTATTAAAATCAGAACACTGGGGATAGCAACTCCAGCAGCCACCCATGGAGCCGATACATAATATAGTTAAGTTATACCATCAGGGAAACAACATTTTAATTCTTAGCTTTTTGCCTTTTTCTGCTCGGAAACTAGAGAGGAAAACGAAATCCATGCACTCCCTGAACATACTTGCCAGCACTGGTGATGCCCTATGAATGCACAGTATATTGTTTAAGATTAGATGACTCAGGGGACAGATAGCAGGATACCTGATTTTTCATGTAGAGCTCGTTGTCTAATCTGACCCTAAACAAATAGAAATTCTACCCCCCTGACAGCTGTTTGGTGCCTGAAAAAAAGAACAACAAAGGACTGTGCTTTATTTCCTATAAAGACATTCATGCAACAAAGCACTCCACGGCAACTGGTAAGAAACTCTAGTTTGAATGGAGGCAGAGACTAATCTGCCCTCCTGGTTCCCCGTGAAGTCCCTACAGGTAAGAGATGACAGTCATTTGTGAGGAACTTATGAGGGAAGCTCTAACAGTAACTACAATAGCTCTGTGTGCATATGTGGAGAAAGAGAATGTGTTCCCAGTACACTGACACTGCTCACAAGCACACTAAGCCCAACAGAGGAAAAATTGTAAAGAATATATATTAAAAAAAGAGAAAAAAAAGCGTGCCTTTAAGGCTGCCAGCTTCTGGGCACAGCACTAAAAGGCTCAAATGACCTTGCCTCAGTATGTGAATGAACAACCTCTTGGTCAGCGTTGCCGGATTCCCTTGTGAACAACTACAAGGCACTAAGTCTGGAAGCTTAAAATCTAAAATAGCTTTTGTTAGGAAAATAATAAAACACATACAAACCCGAAAGACAGACTCCGATACTATGGCTGCAGTAGTAATGGGCTATATATTACTGCTACGCTTCATGTTAGAGCAAGATTGCCTTTAAACACATATGCAGACAGTAAAATCCGAACAAATGAAATACAGCTGCACATGCAAGGTGTGCTAAGAACTGTACTTTAGGCCAACATCTTCTCTCTAGTTATTTGAGATTATTTATCCACTTCTCATCTTCCATTTACTCTGTATTAGTCATCTCTAGTCCATTCCTCTTTCGTTTTATTGGACAAGTGTCTGGACCCTAATGAAATTGTACTGCCTCTTTACAAATACATATCCAGAAAATTGCTACTTCTTGTACCAAATCTTCCTTAGACCCCTATTGATTAAAAATTAATTGATTAAAAAAAAACCTCCACCAACTTCTGGGCTATGTGTTTCAGATTATACCTTTTAATTCTGCACTGAATAAAATGATTCATAAAAGGTCTTTCAGTAGAATGCCTTTAAAACTTTCTAAGAGAAATACTGACTGAGAACAGTGACTCTTGCATGTCACAGTATTAAATGATGGTACGAACAGACTATCAAGGAAGCCACACGATCCAAAGTTAATTTTCAACTTAAATTAATATTCCTCTTGAGGATATACACCGAATGCAAGGATTCTTTTCAGGAAAATGTGCTCTATATATTAATGATACCTAAGATGTATGAGCCTGAAAACAAAATCCTACTAAATACAGACCATTTAAATTCCTTGAAACCAATACCAGGGATTTCCCTTCTCCTCTGCCTCAGAGAAAATAAAGGCTCTACTCAGATACATTTAAAAAACAGCCTGTTTTCTTGAAGGCATAGTATTTATGGTAATGGATAACTAACAACAAATTATAAAAAAACCCCAAGAGTCAAAGGTCTTCATTTTGTTGCTGAGAGGATGTACCAGGTTTGAGAGGAACAGTATGTGTGATCCTCCATTAACGCAGCAGCACTCTCACAGAGCAGCCATGCAAAGTAGCCAAGCAGACCACCAAAGGTCACAGTGAAATACAAAAAGAGGGAAAGAAACCCACATACCAACTGCAGAGGATTATCATCATCATCATTTTAATTCTCAGAGAGTGCCTGAAACTCCTATTACAGTATTTGATCTGTGCAGCCTCATTATACTGACATTTCTAGCAGAAAAACTGCCTTAAGGCCTTTTGCAAACAGTCAAAATACCCTCAAAATACCTAAGAAGTTGCAATGAGTTACAACTCTCCCTCAGTAACCCAAAGAGGGTGTCCTAAGAGGAAACTTTAAAGGTACAGAACAATGTTAGCAGAAAAAATCTGTCTCTTGTAAACATGCCTTCCTTGCAAAGCCGCAAACATCCCTGTTTAACAAACAAAAGTGATGGAAAATCAAACTAATGTCAAGAGAAAGATAATCAAAATGAACACAATTTATTCAAAAAATTTCAAGACATTTCAAAGACTACACCTGAGGCTTTGATTTGATTTTTTTAATGCATAATTATATATTTATTCAGTTTTCATTTATTCACTCCTTTCTACCAGGAGGAAAAGTGAATGCCTGGCTGACTTGAAATTTACAAAATCAATAAACCATAAAGATGAATTTTCCCTCTTAATATATGTTAATTATCATAATCTTTATATGTATCTTGTTAACAGCCAGAGAAAAGAAGTCCCTGAAAGAATCAAAGCCTAAAATTAAGGGAACCACATCAGCTGGCATCAGAGTGACTGGTTTTGTCTCACTGGAAGTAATAAGAGTGTCACTAATCACAGCATTTAACAAGTATGGGACATGGCTCCTATTTATTAAATATGCTGGGCCCCATTAAATTTTAATTCTGAACAATTATTTTCCCCAAAACTACCATTTTACCATTCACAAGAAAGAAAATAACCCTTTGGTAATTCTCACAGCCGGCCAAAAGCGAATGTGCTTTAAGAAACAAAGAAGCCTGGAGTAATTAAAAAGTAATGACTTTTTTCTTTGTGCTCCCTTTATAAAAGGAGCATGGGGAAAGATAGAGTGAACTAGCACCTTTTCCTTCCCATAAACTGATACAATAGCTAAACATTCAGGAGTAATGTGCTGACCCTGATGCTCCCAGTCACTACACTCAATTCCTTATACCAGAGAAATTGTAAACGTGGTAAATAGCCAGTTTCCTGGCTTACAAATACATCAGATGAAGTCCCTCTATCATACTCCTTTCTCCTTCCCTCCCCCATTCCCTCTCCATCAGCTGCCCTCCTGGGAAGGGAGCACTACACTTAATGGCTGTGTGCTTTTAAGTCTTATGTGCTGGATATAAGTTAATGCCCAGTACAGTAAGTGGGGACTCTGCTGAGAAGAAGCCTCCAGTACTGTTTTTCCCTTGTCAACATCCAGTGGAATCTCTGCAGCCCTAATGTCAAGCAGCACACGAGGAAGAGAGGGTCTGGGAATCTTTAATGCCACAAAACCAAATCTTGCACACAGCACAATCATTTAAATAATCTTTTGGTAAAAAAGGGGAAGTTCAGATTTTTGTATTTGTATCTCCCCCCAACATCATGATTTAAATCCAGAAGATATACCCATTATAAAACAGTGGGGAGTATGCAGGTGAACTCTTGGCAGCATTCAGATCTACAAGAGAAGTAATAATATGGGATTGATCCCACAGAGCGATGAAGAGGATGACGGTACTTGAGGATTATGTGTTGACTTGCTCTCCAGCCATCCTCTCTACCTCCCCTCCCCGAAAGCTGAGCAGCAGCAGCAGCATGCAACAGCAATGCTCACCCACCAGCACTTTGTCTCAGCCAGCCTTTCACGCAGCAGATCCTGCAGGACATATACAGCTGGTATGCTGGGAGAATCTCCAAGTTTATGGAGGTTAAGACCAAACTTTATGGTCAGCTCTTCAGGAGATAAATCAAATGACTCAACTCCAGGTACCTAAAGTTGGAATTCAGCTTGGAATTCAAACTTTCAGTTTACTGCTCCAACCACTTGGTACTGCCCTGGACACACTACCAGCCACTGTGCATGTTAGTGGGTAGAAGATGATCATATGCTGTCTTTTCATTTGAAAAAGGCATCAAAATTAAGATTGTTAAATGAAGAATAGTCACGTTTACTACAGACTAGAACTGGTTTGACTTCAGTGTTTTTAAACACACACATCAGCAGTTTCGTTTTATGCCATCTTAGTCTTCAGATTTGATTTTTTTTTTAATACTTTCTGCAGTTCATGTATTTGCTTATATTGTGGTGGACTTTGCAGTGCTGGGTTAACAGATGGACTCAATCTCAGATGTCTTTTCCAAATTAAACAATTCTCTTAATTCTGTGTTTTGGCTACAGTTTTCTCATAATTAAAACCACACACAGTATCACAAAACTTGCCCTCTACAATATAACACCTAAAAATTGCAATCCTAGTGCCTACATCAAAACTGAAAGCAAATGGGCAAGACCTGAATTTCCAAATCCCAACAAACAAGCTCTTCACATCTTCTGAAATAACTTTATCTTCAAAGAAGTGGCTTTACAAGTTACGTCTCACTGTTAAGAGATGCATGTTTGAAAGCAATCTCCCTGCCTCACTGCATTTGTTACGCATAAACACGTTTATTTTCTCAAGTTATGCCATGACATTTTACAGAAATCAAACCCAAAACTCTACAAGTGTTCCTCTGGGAAGGAAGTACACTGGCTTTCCACTTCGGAATTTTTCCATAAATACCCACACTATGCAACCAGCTTTGTAATAAACCACCTCTGAAACGTCAACTCACAGTCACTGTTCAACACCGAGTACAAAAATCACCACCAACACTCAATCACTTCTGAAATAGTCCTGATTCAAACATAAATTAAGTTGAATATAGCAATTTAACATACAATAGACATCTAAATCCGCAGTTTACGTGGTTTTCCTTTTGCCTATTTGTCCAACAACATATTCAAACAAGGATTTGTAAAACAAAGTAACAAGATATGTGGTAGGTAGGCATAGCACTTTCCTTGGCCTTGGAATAGCCATGGGTCACAGGTATCACTGATAGCAGGGAAGACCAGCCTCATTCTGCCACAAGGAGAAAACCATGAGACAAAAACTCTATGATGAGATTCGTAGTGTGGGGCCTGCAAATTTTGTAAAGTATTAACTCCCTGCTTGGAAATGTATGCTCTAGAAGGTGCTTCACAGGACAGACTGCACTCTTACCATTCAGGCATTAAACAAAAGCAAGAATCTGCTACTTCCACAGCAATATCCCTAGTGCTCTGGCATTTTAAAAAAAGAAACTGCAAGCTTCCAGCAACTATACAACAACCTCATTGCAAGGTTTATTCATTTTTCTGGTCTAACTACTTCACAGCAAAGAACTGCCTTGGTGAGCAATCTTGCTCTAGCACAAAGTACTGTAGTAGGGACCACTGATGCAAAAAGCATTCCTTCATCAGATCCCATCACACATCTCCCATAAGAACACACTATATATTGTACCAAGACATGAAACCCTAAGTCAGCTGTCACCCAGTATGACTGACCACTAAATGAACTACAAAGTAATAGTATTAATATGGCATCACAGAATGGTTTGGGATGGAAGGGACCTTAAAGCTCATCCAGTTCCAATCCCCTGTCATGGGCAGGGACACCTTTCACTAGACCAGGCTGCTCTAAGCCCCATCCAACCTGGCCTTGAATACTGCCACAGATGGGGCAGCCACAGCTTCTCTGGGCAACCTGTGCCAGGGCCTCAGCAGCCTCACAGGGAAGAATTCCTCCCCAGTATCTAACCTAAATATCCCCTCTTTCAGTTTAAAGCCATTCCCCCTTGTTCTATCATTACTTGCTCTTATAAAAAGAATGAAATCATGCAATGAAAATTTCGGGCTGCCTCTTCCCAGAAACACTAGAGATACAGGGTTTTCTCACCAAGTTAAACTAGACCTGACTTCCATCTTAAGACAATGTGGAAATACAGTAACTAACAGGGTTATGGCAACAAATAGTTGTTTTAAACCTGTCCTACGTTGTTGTTGTTGTTGGCAATAGTAATAAATAATTAAATGATAATAGTAATAATAATAGTAGTAGTAATAGTAATAACAATCACAGAATCATAGAATAGCTAGGGTTGGAAAGGACCTTAAGATCATCTAGTTCCAACACCCCTGCCATGGGCAGAGACACCTCCCACTAAACCATGATACCCAAGGCTCTGCCCAACCCAGCCTTGAACACCGTCCGCGATGGAGCATTCACAACTTCCCTGGGCAACCCATTCCAGTGCCTCACCACCCTTACTGTAAAGAATTTCTTCCTCATAGACTTCCCCTGTTGAAGTTTGAACCCATTACCCCTTGTCCTATCACTACAGTCCCTCATGAAGAGTCCCTCCCCAGCATCCCTATAGGCCCCCTTCAGATATTGGAAGGCAGCTACGAGATCTCCACACAGCCTTCTCTTCTCCAGGCTGAACAGCCCCAGCTTTCTCATCCTATCTTCATACAGGAGGTGACATGGACAGTGGGATTGAGTGTAGTCTCAGCAAGTTTGCCAATGACACCAAGCTGTGTGGTTCGGTTGATACGTTGGAGGGAAGGAATGCCATCCAGAGGGACCTTGACATGCTTGTGAGGTGGGCTGATGCCAACCTGACGAAGTTTAACCATGACAAGTGCAAGGTCCTACACGTTGGTTGGAGCAATCCCAGGCACAGCTACAGGTTGGGCAGGGAAGAGATTCAGAGCAGCCCTGTGGAGAAGGACTTGGGGGTGTTGGGCAATGAAAAAATGAACATGAGCCGGCAGTGTGTACTCGCAGCCCAGAAAGCCACCCGTACCCTGGGCTGCATCAAAAGGAGCGTGACCAGCAGGTTGAGGGAGGTAATCCTGCCCCTCTACTCTCACAAAGGGGAAATCCTGCCTGACCAATCTGGTGGCCTTCTGTGGTGGAGCTATGGAACTGATGGACAGGGATAGAGCAGTTGATGTCATCTACCTGGACTTGTGCAAAGGGTTCGACACTGTCCCACATGACATCCTTGTCTCTAAGTTGGAGAGACATCAATTTGATAGGTGGACCACTAGGTGGATAAAGAACTGGCTGGATGGCCGCACATAAAGAGTTGTGGCTGATGGCTCAATGTCCAGCTGGAGACCAGTAACGAGTGGTGTCCCTCAGGGATCAGTGTTGGGACTGGTCTTGTTCAACATCTTTGTCGGTGACATGGACAGTAATAGAGACACTTTCCATTTTCATAGCATCAACCTCCCAGGGACATCAGAATATGTTTTTAAAGGTGGGTTGGTATTATTCTTTTTTACCATGACAAAAAAAAAAAAGAGGTCAGAAACTTGAATTTTTCAAGCGAGTTTAGCATAGTGTGACTACACCACATAAGCACAATACAAGGGGACTAAATTTGAGGTTTAATTACAAAACTGTGATTCCTAACCATTATATACCCACTATATGAACACTTTCAGCACTCTCCACTCCAGCATCTCAAAAGGCTTTAAATGTAAGTGTACCCTCATGAAGAAGTCTTTACTCCCATTTTACATGCAAAATTTATGTTTACGCCTTATGCTTAGATTATTTCTTTTTTTTTTTTTTGCGCAAAATGAGTAACTAGGTTTTACACCGGGTTGTAAACTGCTGAGCTTCAGCAGCCAACCATGCCACTGACAGACCGGTGAGGGAAGGGAGATGTCAAGCAAGTCCATATTCTATGAATGCCAGTTCTTCCCCCTCCTCCTAAATATCAAACACGCCTTAAATGAAACAAAAGTTGAGAGTATTACAAATCAAATGCATGACTTCCTGCTAATCTCAGTGGGAGTTTATAAAGCAAATTAAATACAGGATGGTTTCCCAAAAAAAAAAAAAAGACATGCAGGATCCTATTTTTCAGGGACAGTAGTCTAATCAGATCGCCGGGTTTTATCAATTTAAGGCTTCGCTACAGTTGAAAGTTTTTTTCTTCTGTGATTATAAAACTGTATTTTTATATTACTGTCATTATTATACACATTTACACACACTCATATATTTAAATACTTTATTCAACAATACACAGGTATTTCTACTAATATAAAACTCTGTTTATACTCTTTGTTTTAAAATAAGAATATTCACATGGGGAATTACTCCAGAACAGAAAAGGCAGTAAAATTATATAGTTATAGATTGTTCAGTGTATCTCCACATATGAATAAAAGCATTTAGAAGACTTTTGCCTGGCACAGAAACCTCTGTATCTTTCTTACTCCCCTGCTACTGAATGCAAACCATACCAGCATTTGAACGTGTACTCCAAATATCCTAAGAACAAGCCACCAAGCCATTCTCGTGAGACCAGAGGAAAGCTAATGAACTCCCCTTCAAGGCTCAGTCTGCAGCAGCTCGGGCTACAGCTATTTCATCTCCACAAAACTCCCTCATCCTCACCATCTGGGCACGTCCAAATAGGCATTTTCCATGACAGACACACAAAGTTTATTTCACTCTATCCTTCCTTTCCCTACCGCCCCCAAAAGTAAACAGGGTTTTGTACCCAAACAGGAAGATTTTTTCCTCTGGTTAAAACCTAAGTAAGTAATTTTACACTTGGATTTGTCACATTTTTATCTCAGCTCTTTTCCATTGATCTGAGGACAAAAATGGGTGAGAGGAGCAGGTTCCACAAAACAGAGCTTTAATAATTCATGTTAATTAAAATAGTTTAAAGACCCACTGTGGTAGGATGCTGAAGCTGCATCCTACTGCTGCTCACTGGCATTGGTGGCACCACTGACCTCATAAAAAGCACCTCAAGGGTCTGAACAGGCTGATAATATTTTTCTTTCCCTTCTTTTAATAAATAAGTAAACATAATATTTGGCAGCACTACACTGAAGGGGCAAGAAGCATTTGCCTCTTGAAGTCACAAATCCTGACAAGAAATGGAAAGCACAAAGACTTGCATAAGAATAATGATCATCAAGAAGCAAAGGGAGGCATATTACAATTGTTATTATTTTGCAGCTGCCTTTTAAAGCACGGAATTGAGGTGAAGCAGCTAATTAAAACTGAATGTAAACATGCCTTGTACAAAGCATTCGAATACAAACATGAGGTAACATCTTCAGGAAGTAAGTGAAATCTGTGGGTGGGAGCACTGCTTCACGATGACAAAATATTTAACACGATATCTCTTTATCCAGAGAAATTGTATAGTAAAATCTGCCTTTAGAACACCTGCTCAAACATTAATTAGTAGAGAAATAAAATACAAAGATTGGACAAACTGATATAAAAATCATACTATACCAGAGCTTAAGGAACTAACAAAACTGCTGTGCTAGAACCAGAAATGGCTCAATATACGTCAAGAATCCCATTCTTACACTTGAACATGAAGATGCATATCCATAAGGAAATTACTTTTGAAAAAATTATTTCCTTCAGGAAAGAACATTGTCCTTGAGCTGCACCCAGCTACTGATTTACAGTATGCACCGGGACCCAGTAACAACATATTGCCCTGCTAGTCACATACATGTCACCACACTCAGTTCCCGTGTTGCTTTATTCATTTCCCATCATCCCATATAATTTGAAGTTTTTTACTAAAAAAGAATGAAACGTCCACAAACAATAAATAAATAAATAAATAGATGCATTACTTTAAGATAACAAAAAAGAAGAGCTGAGTGTAAAACAAATCAAATTAAACAATCCTAGCAGCTGCAACAATGTGGTACTAGTAAAGATACAACAGGGTAAAAAGATTATGATTTCTGCGTTAATACTGCTTTCACTTATTTTCTGTTGAGGTTTCTGGCTTAATGGCATCCTCTTTCAGAAACATGCACAACACTTCTCTCACTAAGTATTGAGAAGACAAATAAGGACCCCTTCTGAAGCTACCACATGATCTAGTCTCTCTGCCCCAGAAATAACTATGTTCTCACCATCACACAAACCCACAGCCACTGTTGTATCTTCATTCCTTTGCTTTCCTCTACCCACAACTCTTAACACCAGGTAGGATCCCAGCACTTTTTCCTCAACAGGTTTTCTAAACCCTATCATCTGCTATCCAGACCTACACCTAAACTCACCTCCTGCACTGCAACATCTTTTTCTTTGCTTCCATTGCAAATCTGAGACTAACCCCTTCACGATTTTTATCTTCTTTTTAGCATAGCGTATCATTCTGTGAAACCAAACGGCTGATTTTAAGAAAGCTGCAGTATTTCAGTTAAAAATTCCTTCAAATACTGTCGCTATACTGTACTTCATAGTTCCAGTACTTACTGGAATTACACAGCTTCTCCAAACAAGTGAAATATCTTTTAAGACATGCCAAGTGAGTTGCATTTAAGAGGTACACAAATTGCCAGAGAAGTAGCTGAATGTTTGTGAGTTTTTGAAAACAAGCATGAGCTATTTTTACAATGTTGAGCACCACACTTAGCTGGTCCTAAAATCAGCTCCCACTCAAATCAATGTCAATAACAAGGGGTTCTTTAAAGCTGCTTTCTCCATTTCTTTTATTTGCTCTAAATTCACTCTCTACAAAACATTCGTACTTATTGTCAGTTTGGAGTGCAAAATGTGCAACAGAGATTAGCTGACAAAAGGTCTGCAAAGTGAATCAAGAAATTCTGAAAAGTGAATCAAGAAACCAAAATGTTTCTAGAAGAGTTACACCATCGTTTTAATAATCAATCAAACGCAATTAGTGAAAACTTCTTCCACCTTGAAAAGCCACATGCATGGAAGCCCTCTCCAGCATCCTTCCCAAAGCTGCCTTTAGGGAGATTGTAACCACGTGAAATCCTATTAGAAGGTGATGAACTCCCACATTGTGACTCTTCCGCAAGGCTTCTACATAACAAGAATGCAACAAAGTACCATGCTACTTTCCTCCCCTTATTGTGCAAAATCCTTATCAAATTCAATAGAGTGACATCCTTCACAATTCTGACTAACAATGGCACGCAGGAGGTCAAGAGATGTCTTTGTTTTAGTTTCACGTGCTTTTCACTCTATTAACGTTAAAAGAAAAAGAACATTTACAGAAATAACCGATAAAGATCAACCCTGACTGAACAATGGGAAGGAAATTCAGAGTTAAAACTGGTACTTAGCCCTTAACACAATCCATTGTGCCTATGGACTGTGCAGCAGTGTGATGCCACAATGCCCAGGAATAACAAGGTGAGCTAAGAAGCCCTGAGCCCCCCCAGTTCCCAAGCTTTTGTTGGTTTAAGCTGGGGGCAGGGACCTTGTTTTAAGGAGGTTATTTGTACTTCTTGGGAGGAAAGACTGCTTTGTGCTGGGAGGTGCACTGGGTGGAATGCAGCATGCAGCACACGTTCCACTCCCAACCAGGAGGGCAAAGGATTCAGTGATGGGGGGGACGGGACAATTAGTCCCAATTAGGCCTATTTCGAAGCTGAGTGTAAGAGCTGGGGGAAGGTAGCTTATATTTTCAAGCAATGGGTCCCTCAGGCACGTTGAAATGACATCAGAGACAAGTTTCAGTGAATGTGCCCTACTAGTCATGGTTGGGTAAGTTACCTCCAGGAGATGACAGTGGTGCTCCTCAATCACACCACAGGACAAATATGATAATCATTTCACCTATTGGCTAATGTAATGATAACCAATTTTCCCAGTTCTCAGCCTGCTCCTTCAGCAGTGTGTTCCACCCAGACACACACACACACACCAAGGCAATGCCACCGACAAATACTCACATATGCACATGCGGCGGCTGGAACCTGCTCTGGTTTATGTTGTAGTGTGTGAACGCCTGCGTTGGGTTGGAACTGTATTCATCCACCGTTATGGTAACTTTCCCTTGTGAAGGAATTCCATGAGCCATCCTTCCTCCTTATGGACATGAGCAGCTCACAACTTCCCAAGGCCAGGAGTGGGGTAGGGCATCGTGTTCCAGGCAGATCCCGACTCCCAGCAGCTCATCAACTCCACAGACCTCTGCCAGGACAGAAAGATGGCACACACTCCTGTGAACCCCAAGGAGATGTAAATGTACACAGACATATCACTTTATCCTTTCCCAATTTCCATTCGAAGATCTTTTTCTGTATTTTTAATGTACCCATCACCCAACTCCCTAAGCATTACTATTCACATTTTTTCCAATGACATCATTTAACTCCATCATCATTAAATGCACCCAAAGGATGAATGCTTAAAGTAAGGCTTTATCTTGGGGGAGAAGTAGCAGGGGAGGGGAGCAGCGGGAGAGAGAATCTATGTTGAAAGCTCTCCACATCTACTACTCTTTATTCTAAACATCTAGTGCTAATTGCAACCATGAGCATTAACAAGTAGACCCAGTTTCCCGAAGGACAAGCGGCTTTCCACAAATGCACACACTTTGTTTTCAAGGCCCTGTTTCAGCTTTACAAAATAAGTTACATCTGAAAGACTTAAAAAAAGCTGATGAAAAGCGTAAGATTTTACAGTGGCAACAGGTACACCCAAACACCTCTGAATCAAAGTATTTATGTGGCCAGCAAAAGGCTAACATCTATACAATGTTAATAAAATATCTACAGTGCACTGTCAGTGAAACTGATTTGGATTCATCACCGAGCAGTAATGATTTATCTGACAGATTTAAGTGCAATTTTACACATAAATATTTCTGCAGAAGATGAAAGAAATATGCTCTTCCCTCTCTATAAAGCCCTCTTTCACTTCTTCAAAGTGCTCTTAAACATATTTTGCATTAAGACTGGAAGTATTCTATAATATAAGCCTGAGCCAAATAGCCAGAAACTTCCCAAAGCTGATCTCTGTTGAGTTCCTTTCACAGAATCCAAGCTTCCATTTCTTCCATCAATAAACTGAGGATACCTCAGCGGCCTTCCTTTCAGAGGGACTTTGTGGGAACTGATCAGCTGATGTCCCAAGAATACCTTCAAGATAAGCAACTCTTTAAAAGCCCAGTTTAGGAGGCAGATCCTCAGCTGGGGCATGCTATCCCAGCTGCAAGGACTTGCATGAAATCATGACACTTTGAATCAGTTGATCCCACCACCTTCAGTTGCTAAACGCAATAGTGGATTTTTCCTATCTGGTGTGTAATTTACAGAAGTAAAATCAGCGCTTGTAGGGATGACAGAAAGACAGGACAGAGAACGACTTGAGCCCTGAACATCAAACTAAGTGGAATTTTTCCAGCATGATTTTCCTGGACTTCTCTTAGCTCCCAGATAGAAATGTGTTTGCCATGTGTAACGTTAAGCATGCAGAATCTTTGATTTGTATTCAAAATATATTTTTAATGCAAAGACTAATTTCCAGTTTGGCACAAGGCACAATAAAAATGCCCTGCAAATGGCAGATGGCCTGCTATAGGCCATTTATTTTACTATTTTACAACTTCAGGCCTACGAAGTCTTCCATATGTTAGTTGGGTTAAGACATTCTGAAACCTTCATTCCAGTAATTGGGCTCTATCCTTCATCTTCCTTAGCACCGAGGGAGAAAAAAAAATAAGATGAAGCCATTTAAAAACTGAGTCACTTGTGAGACAGTATGTGTCCATAACTAAAGCTGTGGTCTGGTCTTTGTGCTATGCTAACCGCCTCTCAAAAGAATAAGCACAAATAGTTTCAGGAGTAAAATTAAGCAAGGTGAGCTTTACTAAACCAAATCTTTGCTGTCTGATGTAAAATGTGTGCAACAACTGCTCACGAATCATAACACAGTGGTTCTCATACCAAGTTTGCAGCTGTTTCCTTAATTTCCCTTACAATTATATTTTAGTGTTATTCTGCATAACATAAAACCCAACACCTGCTTCAAACTGCAGTCCGGTTCCAAGGACTGTAATTCTTCTGAGACAGAAACTACCAAGAGTGTGCAACACAGAGCAGCATAATCACCCTGCACTGAAAAGTAAATACAAATGAAAACATCTTCCTGTTAGAGAAATTACTGCCATTAACCAGAATGCTAGCCGTGGAACCTCTCAGGGAAAAAGACCCAAGTTTTTCTTTTACACAGCAAGAACTTCAGCATCTGCATATATTAAAAAGCAGCGTGAAAATTACATGTCTAACGTTATATTCTTTTTTCTTTTGCAATTAAAAGCTACAATATAAAATCACACATTAAACAAACATCAAAAATATGCTTGGGCCTTTAGAAAAGCTAAACTAAGTTATTTTCACTAATCTAGCATGAGAAAGGTCAGAACATTAAATTTCATATTATAGTTCACTCATGGAAGAAAAACCCAATTAGTTCATGAGAGTGAATTATACATAAAGATAATAAGCATATTTTATAAGGTTTATAACAATTCGTGTTACAGAAAGAAATTACAACTGGCATAAAACAAACGATAACAGGCTACTTGAATAGCTGTATTGAGTATTTTAAAGTTGACTTTCAGTAAGATTATATTGCTATTACTTCCCATTGTTCCAATCTTTAATCTTAAAAATAAATCTCTATACGTAAATTAAGACAAAGCCCAACAAAGCATCCTTTTAAAGTGAAATTCAACAACAAATGTGGGACGGGGGGAATAAAAAAATTTAAATTTAACCCGGCTTCTGTGCCAATTATCTAATTTCCCATTTAGTGCTCAGCACTACAGCTCACCTATCAGAAGGACCTCATTATTACCTGCTTTATTGTGAAAGATAGCAAAAAGGAGCTGAACACTTCAAAATTTTAAAAACAAATTTAATTTAGGCCTAAGGTTCAAAAAAGAATAAAGAAGGAAAAGACAATTTGAATCTCTACCGTTCTTTCTCCAACTGCAACCACACTTTGAAGATTACGTACAGGAGATGAGCACAAAAGAATTAAAGTTGCATTATTTTTCACATCTGTCAAGACAAACAAAAGTATCTTCGTATCTTCTGCGTCTTATGTGGCAATTTTAAGCCATTATGAGTATATTAATAAGCTAAATTAATATTATTTTTATTCTGTAGCATGCTGCGTTTTCCCAAACGCAGCTGTTATCCTGGAAGCAGCGAACCTTTCCCGGCGTGGATGCGCACGGCCGGTGAGATACGCAGTGCACATCTGTCTACATCTGCTCCATTCCACAGGTACAACCCGTGTTCTCCACCAAAGGGCTGGCACCAACTTGGGCGCAGCCCATTTTAAAACAGCGCACCACTGCCACGAAAAAAAAAACACATCAAAACGGGCGCCGGGAAGTAACTGTACAACGTGGCATCACATTCCACAGAGCGCTATGCACACTAGCGCTACACACGCGTGTGCACGGACACACAGAACCGCGAAGAAAGCGTTTATCCCCTCTTCCCCCCCCCCCCCCCCCCCAGTAATATATCGCCGTCTTTCCCTGAATTTAACATTGGCCTTCGGGCTGTGGAAGGCGATGTGGAGCTGCAAGCTGGCGGGAAGGATTAATTCCAGACACACATCTTCTCTCTCGGCCCGGTCGCAGACCCCTACCCCGCCGCAGCCCCCCTGCATCCCGCACCCCGGTGTCGCACAGCGTGTCACCCCGCGGTCCTCCATCCGTGCTGCGCTGCAGTTTGTGGGCAAACCTCGATTTCCCTTCCGTCCCGTCCCGTCCCGTCCCCCCCCAAGTACCTGTGTTCCGTCCGCGGCCCCGCGGGGCGCCGGGCTCCCCCCCCCCCGGTGACTGATGGCGCTGGGTGGCCAATGGCTCCGCCGCGGCCCCGTCCCGGCGTGTGCCGCAGCCCCCGAACCGGCCCGGGCCCCCCCGCCCCGGGGGCAGCGCCGCGGGTGTGTGCCGTACGTGCCGCGGCGAACAAAGTTCACATCGCAGCCCCCCATCGCTACACAACTGCTATTGTATGGGGGGTGGGGGCGGGGGTGTGTGATGCTCGGGGGAGGGAAGCAATAAACTCCGCGGCGGGTAACCGGGGCAGGGGCTTATTCCGGCGGTGCCAGCCGCGCCGTGCCCCGCACCTCGCCCCAACCCCCGGAAGGTCTCCAAGTCTTGAGGCCTCAAGGATCACGGTTTCAAAGCGGGTCCTCCCGCCGGCGAAGAGGAGAAGGAGGGGGGAACTCCGCCGCGGAACGGAACGGCACCTCCGTACTTTGGCGGCATGTCGTCCTCCCCCCCCCTCTCCCCCGCTCCCCCCGGCCGCGAGCCCGGTCCCCCGCCGGCTGGTCGGCGCAGCGCCCGCCCGCCGGCCCCAGCCAGCACAAAGCTGCCCGGCCTACCCTGCCGGCCCCGACCCCCGGCCAGACGCCGCACACCGCCGCCAGCCCCCGGCACGCTTCCAGAGCCGCAACCCCCCCGCTCCATCCGGCCCAGGAGCGAGGAGACAGCGGCGAAGGACAGCGGCGAAGGGCAGCGAGGCACGGCCAGGGGTAGGAGGGCAGGGCAAGGCTCAGCGCCGCCGACATCGCCGCCTCGGCTGCGGGGAAGCTCCTCCGACACCGCCGCACCGACCCGACCCGACCCGACCCAGCGGGCTCGGGGCGGTCACGGAGAGCGGGCGGCTGGTTTTATCCTTATTATTGTTTGCAAAAGGCTGGCCCCGCCGCCGGAGCTCCTGCCCGCCTCTCCCCTTCCCCGCTCTCGCCCATGACACGGCACCTCTAACCCGCCGCTTTGTGCGCCGCTGCCCCCGCCGATCCCCCCCTGCTCACCCACACCGACCCTCGGCCGCTCACCTTCCCTCCGCCGGCGGGCGGGTCGGGGATGCCTTCAGCGCGGGCGGCGGGGCCGCTCCATGGGGCTGCCGGGGCAGAGCCTGCGCCCGACCCCGCGGCGCTGCCCGGCGGCGGCCTGGGTGCGGGGCCGGGGCCGGGTCTGAATGCGGGGCGGCGGCGAGGGCGGGCGCGGTGCAGTGAGCGGGGCTGCCACTGGGGTCAGGGAGCAGGCACCAGGAAACGCGGCGGCCACGGAGCGCTGCTCGCACACACACACACACACCACACACAGCTCCTCCCGCCGCCTCGCACTTCACCCCCCCGGGCAGGGAGGGAGGAATCGCTGCTGCATTTCCCAAGTGCGGCACAGCCTCACTAGAGAGGCCGGCGGGAGCCCAACCGGGGTCAGGGCGGGGAACCGGCTGCCACAGCCCCGAGGCCGCGGGGAGGGCCGGGCCGAGACCTCCTCTGCTTCCCTATCTTCCTCCCTCCATCCCCGGGTTCGCACCCGGTACCCACGGCCGGCTCCGCACCGCGCAGCGCTGCTCAGCTCTTCCTCTGCCAAAATACACAATACACTAAATAAAAAATAACTATTTAGAAAAATAAACCCTCCAAACAGGTTTTCACGTCTCCCGCACCTTTCACCGTTAGGTACTAAAGCAGTGCTCTGCTTCTGTAGGTAACCTCACCTCAGCGACCAGGAAAAACATAAAGAAACGCTACTGTCGAGGTTAGCCTTTGAGGCTGAGCGTTGTCTTAGGGCAATTAGGGCTTTGTATATGGAGAGGAAGAATCGGGGAGGCTGCTGGTGTCTCCTTCTTTTTGTCGTTTTTGTTTCACAATCCACAGCAATTGTGTCAACAGCCACAACAGTAGCAAAGATGAGGGGTGTTTGTTCCTTTACTTTCAAGACGGCAAACTGAAGGGAGGACTTCCACAGTCACACTTACCATGGGGAGGAAAATAAAAGGGGAAAAAAATCCAAATAATTCATACTAATCAGGCTGACGGAAAATAAAAGCTCCTAACAGGTCCCTAAGAGTAAGTAGTGTCCTAGATATTTTAAATAAGGGATTTTGACTCAGGCCAACCTTAGGCTCTGCATGGCAACTAGGCAGGTTTTTCTTTGTTGTTGAAAACAATAAGGGTCGCCAGTATTGCCAGGGAGAAACCCACTAGGGTGGATTGTCCTATTTAGAAGCATGGCAAACTAAGAAAAATCAACCTGAAAAAAGACTAAATGGTCTAAGTTTTTCCAAATTTGGTATTACACCTTTCATGACTGTTTTTTGGGTTTGTTTTCTTTTTCTTACTGTTGCCATTTTCCCTTTCAATAGAAGTAAGCACTGTGAACCACCAAAGGAAGATTCCTGTTTCAGACAAAGAGGCCCACAGATGAGTCGTCCTCCACACCGAATCAAAGCAGTATTTCCAGGGAAATCTTTGCCTGAAATGAAGTCTGAGGCCGTAGTTTCACAAATAGGTTTTGCTGACTTACTCTGACACAGCTGTAAAACAAGCAACCCAGCATTCAGCCCCTGTGTGAGAACCGGGAAGCCCACTGGGGAAACCGACCCAGTGAGAGCTGGGGAAAAGCAGCCTGGTGTGATCAGGAAGGATGCCTCCTGTACTGGTGCCATTACACATCTAGAACCCCCAGCACTACAAAAATGAGCTGCTAGCACAGAGGAAGGAAGAGGGTAGAAGCCTGGATGGGTGGCTGGACTGGGAATTAGAAAGCTCAAAGACCTTCTGTCCAATACTTTGTGTGGTGAGACACAAATCAGACACTACCCCAGTGTCTCAGTACCCTGGTACTGAAATAAGCGTTTACTTAATTCACTAGTCCTTATATAAAGCAAGGCACGTGACCTGAATGTTAGGGGTACCTGCTGTTTGCTTATATGAACCCAGAGTGGGACCTGGTTCTCAGATCACATCTTTGTCACAATGCTAAATGTCCAGCAGCAATACATGCAAAAATGTCCAAACTGTAATACAGCCATTGGGAGCGCCGGTTTTAATATATGACTTGACAAACTGAAGGATTTTCTGTCAGGAGCACAGAACAAAACTCTTCCTTTTTACAAACTACTTGCTTTCCCTTTCCCCCAGAACAGTATGCTTTCCAAAGATGTACCCACTTTAGAAATATTTTAGCCCTGGAGTTGCTAAAAGACGGAAAAGTATTTTCCTTAAATTGATTAGAGGCTTTTCTCTGGAAAAGAGTTGCATTTTGTTACCCTTCTTCTCTAATTCACAAGAGCAGCATCAAAATGCAAGTCTGAGTACAGGAAGAGAAAAGGTCTTTATTTTGGCTGGAATGTGTATTTATTAATATGCACTTGACAAGAGGATCTCAGGGATAAATTTGAAAACTAAAAAGTAAACAAGCTGTTTATGATGAGTGTCACAGGACTGATTTTTCTAGTTGGGCGAAATTCAAAACAGCGAACAAGCAGCTTTTGTTTACTTTAATGCTTCCTATTCTTTCCATTAAAAACGCAGGTTATACATGAAACCTGAGTCATGTTCAGAGTTTGTGCTGGATTTTCTGGGGTTTTTTTTTTCACTTTTAGAAATCCAAAGTAAGTATCATCAAAGATACAGACACAGCAGATGCACATTAAAAATTACAAAAGCACTACAGTATCATGGAAAGCATACAGATTCTTCACAATCTGTTATACCATCTCTAATACACTTCCTAGCACAAGGCAGTGCTAACAACTTCTGAGACATGCGGGAGAGTCCTGAATGGATCATGGACACCCATCTAGCTTTGCTCTTTACTTTTGGAAAAGTCTCCCTAAGTATCTGTGAAGCAATACAAGAAAGTATTATTTAAATTCCACTCTGAGAACTTATTCCTTAAATAATAAGGGGGGTCTTGAGTAATCTTTTACACAAAAAGGGGTTAAAAAAAATAATCTTGAAACCCCTTTCAAACTGTGTATCATAACATTGGTCTGTGGTCATAGTACTGCCCTGATGAAGATTCTGTCTGGTCAGGATGTACCATGTCATGCAGCGCATGACTGTGCTCCACAATTTACTGCATGTTTCTTGTTGAGAGTACTCTTGGAATAAGATCAAGCATATTCTATCGCCTGACCAAAGGAGGGAAGACCTGATTTCAGGGCCACATCTCACTGTATAAGATGATCAACAATGATGCTTCAAGGGTGTTTCCACACCAGCCCTACTCTTCTGCCACTTACTTCTGCTCCCATGCTTCAGGTATACAAACCACAGAAAGAACAAATTAGGTTTTTCAAATGGTCTCCTTCCAAAAAGGCAAAAAGAGGGTTTGAAGGCATATCACTTTCCCAGTCTGCTCTGCAGCAGTCTCTTGAATGCTTATGCTGGCATAGCAGTGAGTGCCACAGCCTGCAGCACGGTACCAGGACCAGCACAGGGCATGCTGCAGTTTCAGAGAAAGCAAAGGCAGTGTTTCACACTGTCTTTTAGTTTGGATGCAGCATTTCAGCCTGCAGAGAGTGAGGCATGCTGGCACAGTACTAGGCAATACCTATTTTGATTTGTTAACATTTTAAGAGAGTTTGGTCCAGCGGGCGGTAGCACTCCTCACTGAAAGGCACTGGACTTATCATATTTCAATATACCCCACTGTGATTCTGCCAGAAACTGTATCTTAATGGGCTTATTCCCCTCATCCAAGCAGAAATTCTTCAGTAACTGTGGAGCAGAAGACAACAGGAGAAAACTGGTTTAGGCTTCATGCCCCACTGAGTAGATACTACATTCCAAATTTGCAGAATATAGTTGGATAGATTAAAGGTTCTCCATTGCTCTCTTCCCCCGTTTGTAGCCCATAAGACATAGAGCATGTAGTGTGCATGCTGGCCAACAACGGGGAAACCACAGGAAAGCATAATATTAGCTATAATGAACAAATTGAAAAAAACCAGGATTCCAATTTTGAAAATTAGCAGCTAATTAAATCCTAAAAAGTGAATTAAAATGATAAAATACTGCCTCTTGGCTTTTGATTTTTGTAATTTCTACCATTAGGAATTTTCATCTGACTTCTCCTCTCTCAAACCTGAGCCCATGAGCTGTTCAACACCCCAGCAAACACTCCATCTTCAGGTAGAATCCATGGCCTTTCCATGGAAGCCTCAGCTTTTGGAGAAAAAAGACAGTTCTCAAAAGGAACATGAGCTTTCTGTCAGAATCTGCAGACAGAGAGGAACACCTCATTAGAATGCTGATGGAGCATCAGATAGGACTACTGAAAGAAATATCACTAGTTGCCCTCTGGGCACTCTTTTTATATTCGATGGACCAGAACATTGTCACAGGATAATGGTTGTCTGCTGCCTTTGCCCTATTAAACTAAATTAAATATTTGATTGGAACTTTTCTACTTGCCCTTTGTAAGAATAAAAAAGTGGTGCAAAAAAGCTGTAGGTGAATCATATGCCCTTCTAAAACTTCCTAGTGTAACTGCTAGTCAAGGTACCTAGAGAAGAAACCATTCCCATTATTTAGTCTTCGTTTGAACATTCCAACAAACATTCTTTTTCCAAATTGAGAAGGATGTAAGGGTCATGTTATTCCTTCATAACAGAGTACGCAGTGACTTCAGTTTTGTATGTACATAAAGATGCAAGTACTGTTTGATGCACAGTAGTTATTGCAAAGGCATACTGCAGGCCAGGGCACACTACAAGGAAAGGTTTTTGGTGGTCACCTTCTGGTCAGTGAGCTCTGGCAGGGAATACACATCCATGGGAGCAGTGTGAGGAGTTCAAACATCCTATTTATTGCATATCAATTTACCTGTGTAGGAGAAGGTGGATGCCTTTTTTCCTCAAGTGATCATTTTATCACTTAAGTGGCTTACGCTGCATCAAGTCAAAGCCAGTGCATGAGAAAACTGTCACTTTAATTCAGCTGCAGTTCAGGCACTGGAAGCTCATTGCACCAAATAAGTCCAAAGCTTGAAGTTCTGTCAGGAAACAGGCATTTAGTGAAACAGTAAAGAGTATTACAAACCTCTCTTGACCTTTAACTTATTCAACAGCTCCCTTCCCTCTTCATCACATAGATTATCTCACCCTGTGGCAGACACTGTCCACACTACAATTCTGTTCCTGGATGTAAGATGAACTGTGTCCCTGTAAGTTTGGAGCAGTCACAGTGATATCACACAGCTTCCTGTCTACACTCTCCCTCTACCAATGTCCTTCCAACTTTAGAGAGACAATTCAGTGAAGTGGGTTTATATCACATTGAGTGCATTCTGCAAATGGCAGACTCCATGAACTGAAATTCTTGCAGACAGAGAAAAATATTCTCTGTTCCTAAGGGAAGGTCCCTATTGCACTGAAAAAATTCCATATGGAAAGCAAATTGCAAAACTGAAATAGATCTTAGCTCAGAGTGCAAGTAAAGCAATTTATATGGTGGTGTAGAACAGAGAATATTACTCCTATGTTATCTTAAAGATTTAAGACTCCAGATTTAATGGCATATTCATCTGATGAGGGTGACTGTTATCAACAGTTACTCAGAGTTAACCTCTTTATATCTAAACAAACAAAGCTTCACTTCATGCCTTGCACAACTAACCTCACACTTCTGACATGGTCTCCAGCACATCTGCATCTAGTTGCAATTTATGGACTCCAAATTACCTTCGGGTCAGAAGTGTGTCCCTTTATAGAAAATTGTTGGGAATTGTAGGATGAACACAACGGAAAGCCTTTAAAGGGGTCAGGCATTCCAACATGGAGATCTTTCCAATCTGACATGAAGTTAAGAATAAGACTCCCTAAAGGAAGGAAAAGATTTTCACAGTCATTCTCAGGAGTGTAGTCACTTTGAATGTCCCCAGTAACACTGCTGATCTGAAGGAACAGTTAAACCTAGAGTCTGAAGCCAAAATCTTTATTATGTGCTAACTATCATAGTTATCAGACTCTGCTGAACAGAAAATACAGTTTGGGATGCTTATGAATCCTCCTATTCTGTGATGAAAGAGCGAAGCTCGCATTCTTGTGCAGTGCTGTCTGATAAAAGACAGGCTTCTGGAAAGAACTAGATAAGGTCTTATGGTATAATCTCTGGTTAATGATAATTTTTATCCCTTGACTGGATGTTTTAAAATCAATATTCCATAACAGTTACTCTCTAGATTTTTAATGCATTCAGGCTGAAAACACTTGCTAGAAACTGAGATATTCTACACTCTTTGTCTCAGACACCCTAGGAAAGAAAATCATGTATTCCAGTTATTGCCTAGCATTTGTGTTCAGTGTTGGCAAACTGGTCCCTGCATGTCTTTGAGGCATATGGAAATTGATTATGAAAGTGTCTAGTATAACTAGAAGTATAATTTGATGAAAACTGAAGCAGTGAACTGTAAGAAACTGCTAAATCAGTGTCATCAAACTCTGCTTGAAAAATAATGAAACAGAAATACCATTACGGCACGAGAAATGCAGGGCGAGGACTGTGAAACCATCGAGTAAATACACAGATTAAGGAAGCACACAAGATACCGTTTTAATTGTTAGTTTTGAAACACATGCACAAAATACAGTACGACTTCCCTGTTCAAATTCACTTGACAGAGACAGTGA
The DNA here is from genome assembly GCA_028858755.1 of Ara ararauna. Classification (NCBI taxonomy): domain Eukaryota; kingdom Metazoa; phylum Chordata; class Aves; order Psittaciformes; family Psittacidae; genus Ara; species Ara ararauna. The sequence goes on from CM054380.1 coordinate 28,855,862, forward strand.
CATCATGTCTCCTCCAAACTGTTCAAGCCAAAATCTTGGCACAAGCTCTTCCAATAGAATCCCACATGTTTGGCTCTGGCACTCTTGCCTGTCTACCCACAACCATGTGCAGCATAAGATCACTGTGGCCCATGCAAATCCTAGTTATAGCTCAAGTCCCTTGGGGCAATAGAGAAAGAACAACATAGAAAACGTATTACAGTTTTAAAGCAATAATATTGCTAAGGAAAATAAAACAAATGTAACCTCAGAAGTAAAATGACATTTATTGCCTAAAAGTTAACAATTCCTGAAGCTGTAAAAGTACTCTATAAATAAGACCTGAAGATGGCAGTGAAAAGATAGTGATATTGCTTTATTCATACGTTTTGAATGAAAACAAAACAAACACAGAAAACTGAAAGCAAGAGGACAAAGGCAGAAGACACTGTATGTTTTGAGGGTTTGCCTACATCAGTAAACATACTCAAATTACTGAAGAGGACAATGATTCTATTCAGTTGTACCATATTTTGAGATAACAACATGTGCTTGTGTGCTCAAGAAAGGGGTATAAGTTTGCATATTCAAAGACTTGCCAGAAAATTTGTACAAAAAGATCACAGGGAGGCAGAGACAGCTGGAAAAATTGGAGCAGGGGCTCTGATTTTCATGCGAGTGTTACACCTAATGCAAAGGGAATGCAGATTATGGACTGCAAGCTATAAGTTACTCCTTCTGCCACTTAGCAGTGGGCTTGTGGAGCTGAACAAGAACTGAGAAGTAACAAAAAAAAAAAACCCAAAAAAACAAAGAACAGAGCAAAAAGACCCAGAAATGACAGATAAAGTGTGCTCTTGTAAATGAAAGTATTTCTGTCAGAACATTCATTGCAGTCACATCAACATTTTCCTGTACAAAAGGCAATCATCAAAATGAAGCAGTGGATACCAAACATGGGTTTCTCTAATATGTTGTCTGATTTGGAAATTTAACTAAACTATACCCACAGTCTCACCATGACATGCACATAGCAGAAAGCATGGTAGGGAAAATATCTATGAACAAACATCTCTCAAAGGTCCTATATCATTCTTTAAACAGATGGTAATGAGAAGTTTCTGCACATGGATTTATCCAGATTAATTATCAATAAGTCGAATTCGAAAGTTGTGCTACCAAATACCTAGAAGACTTCTTTCTACTAGGGAATATACATATAGAGGGCTTAGTAGAAACTAAGTGGAATCTTGAAAGGATTTTCCGGTAATGCGTTCAAGTTTCTAAACTAATCTAGGCATGATTTCCATGGGGTTTGATACCATCTTTTCCCAGGAGATGATCTGAAAACCTATGTGTTAAAAAGTCATTTTCTCTGCCAGTTACCGTTAACCCAAACTATGCATGTGAGGAACCTTCTGTCAGAGTTTCTCCCCTCCTCCCCTAGACATGTTGATCACAGTTCTATCTTTCATGCTGTTATTACTGTGAATTCAAAACTGTGATCTTATTGTAAAAAAATGCCTTCTAAAGGAAAACCAGTTTATAAAATCCATTTATAAATCTCAGTTAAAATTTAACTAGGGTACCTTTCTGTCTGCCTACAGTGGATTCCTGCTGTGTGTTCCCATCTTCATGCAGCACAGCCTTTGACAGTAGCTGGGAGAAGCAGAGTCACAGTGTTTGCAGCACCCTCGTTTTCACAGTGACCCATCCACTGAGATGTTTCACCTCTAGAAAAGAGAAGTGGAAAGGGAAAAAAATTAAAAATATGAAAATGACAATGCAAAAGACAAAGGAAAAATTAGGGGTTCAGATCCCAACTGTGCACAAACTCTGTGGTTTATCCAGGATGGGACCAAGCCTACAAAACTCTATAGCTTCTAAAAGAAACCACATTCACAAAGCTTCTCCAGATTAGCTGATGTCTCTATCCAGATACAAGATAAACTAATAGTCTGACAATGACTTCTTCCCATTTAGAACAGACTGTTAACCTGAAGAAGGTCACAATCTAGAATAAATCTGGACAAACGTATATTTAAGCTTCTGCCCAAGCTTCAGACTAAAGGCTGTATTTTCTGTTGGGTCAGAGAGCAGAAGGTACAGAATCACTGTCATCCCACTGAAATCCTTGGCTTCACTTCTAGCTAAATTAATGAAATTGAAAAGAGCAGGTGTTCTGCCCCACCTTGAGACCAGACCCTTATATTTAAGATGAGACATTAGCTGTGGATATATAAGGTTTTTTTTAAAAAATATATATGTTTTTTAGCCAGCGATTCTATATACTTCATATGAAAAATAAAGAAACCATAGTATTTCATCCACTGTTGTTTCTTTCTATTCTCTCAAGTTTAGCCTATCATAAAGCACTCTGTAAGCTTAAAACCAAAATTTACCACACAAAGGAGTGCTACAAAAGCTGAGTTACTTCTTCATATCTGAGAGTCTCTCTTAAAATGACTAGTGTGAGCCAATGAACAGTAAAGGAAGAAGTCACTGCTGTCAGTCCAGCTTTAATTTTTTCAGTTCAGAATCTGTCTATGCACACTCATGTTACTTTGAAATGTTCACTTATCTCCTGATGGGTTTTCATCAGTCTGTTCTTTTCCACATATTTGTGGATCAGACTGCTACAGTTACGTACGTTCAATACTGCCAAATTAACAAAGCAAAAATCAATTATTAAAGCCCACAAGCCACACAATTGCCATAGTCTGCAAGCTGCTTAATTTCCCTTTCTTTTCCCCCCGATACTTTGTTCTTCTTGCATCGTTGTAAGAGCCCCTGTGCTGTTATTCGACATTTATATTAGGATGTGTATAATTTAATTATAATAATATAATATGTGCTGTACATAACATACATGTACACATGTACGTACAGCATGTGTATGATAGAAGAATTCTTTGGCATTGCTGCTGAATTAGCTGTGGTCTCCCAGAGATCAGCATGACCCAAATACTGCACTCACAAGGAGCTCCACTGACTTCTGATATCTATCTCTTGATAGTGTTAGAGCTCTGACGAAAGAGAGCTCCATGGTTTTGGACTCTGAGCTCTGCACATGTTGTAATCAAAAATGTTATTTTCTTTGTGTGACTCACAGGAAAAGAGGTTCTCAGGATTTTAACAGTCTTTTTATGGAAAGTCTCATTTAAAAATGGAAACAACAGGAAAATACACTCCTAAACTGTCCAAGAACTGATCCAATAGCCACTGTCAAAATACCTCTGGCCATACCAATACTGATTTATTACTATTGTTTTGTACTTCCCTAAAAGGAACAGCAGGATGAGAGTCACCAGATGAGATATTTTATCTGACTTATCAAATGGCAATGTTTTATAACTACAGTCTGTCATTATAGAGCAAGAGGAGTTGGAAGGGCTCAAAAGATACTATCTACTAGGTACACCCTCTATAGACTAAAGTTTCTCTCTTAAACACAGGGCTGAAGCACAGGCTTCTCAGGGAGCCAAAGGCTCCATCCAGGCAGAGAGCACAAGCACACTGTTCCAGTTCTCCTCAGCAGGATGGGAGCATGGTTTCAAGAAAGAGGAATTTTATTCATGGCTAGTGCCTAAAAAGCATCCCTCCCAGCATCAGCATCACCGCATCACAAACCAGAGCTTAATCTCAGATTTTTTCCTCCTACCAAATCCCACTATTTCCAGAGACAATGTGGGATTGGCAAGGAACACAGGATCATTTTCCCTTCAGACATTTACTATGTATTTCAAAGTCAATCTTGCTTCTATTGAAAGAGGTATGTCTTTTCCTGTTAAGCAGAAGGGAGTTGACGTTGCAGACTTACAAACCTGCATCTATCAGCCTTCTTTTTTTTTAACTTGGAATTTTATATACAAATAGGTCTCTTCAAAAGCAAACCCAAATGTGATTTACTTGCAGTTTAACACTGACAGAGCAAAGATGTCACTTTGTAACAGAGGATGTTGATAAGGGTGTCATCTAAGCTGCACAGCTCTATATGGATTCTCTTTCAAACAGCAGCGGGTGCTGAAGTTCTTATTTGTGAGCTAAAGGCAGACTCCACCAGCACTCAGTGATTTATGCTGCCCACCCCAGAAGCTGTGCAGGAATTAATTTTTTAAACTCCTCTTCACACACCAGTTTGAAGAAGTCTCATCCAACAGATATGAAGGGAATCCCAGCCAGCAGTTCATCAGTACACAGTCTCCCTTACTGGAGCCAGGATTTGCATTTTCTGTTTTGAAAACAAGAAGATTGTGCAGTAGTGGACCTAGATATGTGCTATTAACTCCATGTCCGATAACCCATTTGTCACTATTCTTAATTTGTGTCTCATAGCATTTATATGGTACAGAAGGGTGACACTTGCTATACTTTAAATATCCACACTAAAAACGAATACTAGAAAATCCTATATTGTATTTTACCTGTCAGAGGTCATCAGAAGCTGTATTTCAAGAAAACTGAAGGCATTAGATGTAGTTTGCCCAGCAGATTAATACTGAGCTGTGAACTTTCATCCTCTGCAGCAAGATTTCCATCCAACTGACACAGAACTGACATGCAGTAACACTTACAACCAGGGGGATCCAATTTAGACAGAGTTCAAATGGTTTCAAGCTCCTCATAGGTCACAGAGGTAAAGTATGCATAGGAGAGCTGGCTTTAATCAGGTTTTCAGCAATGTCACACCAGAAGTGATAGACCACATTGAAAATGGACTGGATGTTAGGCTGGAGAATTAAATTACCAAATACATTTAAATATTCTGAATATATTTTTTAAGACACTTTCAGAAGCCCAAAACAACTTAATTTTTTTTTTCTCCCCAGAATAATAAAGATACAGAATTGTGCACAAGCAAAAAAAAAATCTTTGATCTTTCCCTTATGGCATTGTATCTGTCTATCTTCAGAAGCTTTGGGGGAAGAAACATGATCCAAGACAAAACCAAAACAGCTCCATTGTGGGTGAAAGTTTGGAAATAATCTGAAAAAAGACCCAACATTTTCTCCATATTGCAGCATTAGAACATAGGAAAACTGAGAGGGACAGGAAGGATTACAGTGAGAGAGAGGATTTAGGAAAGGCCAATTTTAATGCAGTTATCAAATGGTGACCTACTTGTGAAACAGGCAGGTGGAATCTTCGCTGAACATTTCATACTAAAGAACAATGTGAAAATGAGAGGACTCATTGAAAGACATGTCACTGAAAGACAACGTGTTATTCTCTTGAGACTTTTAAAGGCTACATTCCATCCAGAAACCCCTGAATCTGTCAGGTGTTCTTATTTCCAGTTTCCCTGATCCATTTGGCTGGATCCAAATCAGCCCTGTTTCCTCCTTTTCATGTAAATAGTCTGTGTGCTTTGTCTCCACGCCACTAGAGATAACAAGAAGTAAACTGGGAAACAGCTCAAGTAATACAATGGAAAGCATCACACCTTTTCTACAGTCATTCCTGCTGGTTTGCACTCAGTTTAAGAAATGCTTCTCAGCAGAAATAAAAAACGACTACTGCACAAAGCCCAGCAGACATGGTATGTTGAGTTTCTGAAGGTTTTCATTGAGTTTTGGTATGAAAAGGATTAAAAATCCTTACTGCTGTGCCTGTCTGCAATATCCTCTCTGCAAAATTCGAGTCAATGCCACCAAGAGCAGGGGGAACTTGAACTTTGTCACTAGAAATACACTGCTGAATCTCGTGTCATATTACAGCATGTGTGTCTCAGCTCAGATCAGCAATGCAGAAGCAAGAAGCCAGCAGAATGGGATCCAGGGGTTTCTTACTGAACACTCACCCAGAGCAGCATCACAACCAACAAAATTACACCTTAATAACCCATTAATTTCACTGCATCCTACCTGGTGATTTAAAATATAAAAGCAGGAAAGAAAAACCAAGGGATTCAAATGCAGTGTTTTCTTAAATGAGATAAATTAGGGCTTGTCGAATTCCTTACTATTAGAAAACAGATTGTTTCCAGTACCTGGCTTACTTGTTCACCTCTGTTTCAGGTCACTCTTTACAGAACTCTAAAATTTACAATACAGGCATAACTTTAAACACTGGACTAGCTAAAGTGCTCCCATCTAGGTTAGTAAAATAAATATTTAAAAGTTTTCCCCAGACTAGGAGACTTTTAAAGACTGAGCCATCATAGTTCTTCATTTTTCTTCCTCACTGTATGAACAAGTGGTTTTATCCCAGTCAGAAAATCATTTGTCTTATGAAGTTGGTGCCATTCATTTATTGTTCTCACTGGCCAGACTAGTGCCACAAAATCAGATGCACTGTTCCTCACTTCTGCATGAATAGTCCACAGAAGCCAAATATGAAGACATCTTTTCTTTCGGCCTACGAGGTCATAGAATTCTTGAATTATGAAAAAGGCATTTTTCTTGCTTGTCATTGGCGCACTGTTTTAACAAAATAAGATTCTAAAATAGCAAGAGCTAGCACTCTTGTCCAGTGGCTCCAAAGCCTCCACATAACCCATTCAGATCTTATATTCATTCTGTGTAACTCTTGAAGCCTTTGATTATCTGTGTTTCAATTTCCACATGTAATCGCACACTTCTGAGCTGATGGATTTAAGAGCACAGGGGCTGCACCTAAGTAGAGGTGCAGCATACTCCTGTAATTAAAACATTTTACAGTAAGGTGAGATGCAGCTTTCCTTCTTTATTTTTGCTGGAAAGCCATACCGTGCTGCTTTTTGCCTTTTAACACAGCCTAATGACTCGCGGCATTTAAAATAGAGTTAAATATTTTTCTGAACACAGCTGTATATGTTTTATTTCATACTTTTGCCAAGATGCCTCAGATACTCTGCCAACTACTACAGTCTTTCTTTCATGTGTTTAATTTTTAGTTTCCATAGTTCCATAAAATACAAGTTGCTGAATGATCTCTAAACTCATGGCTGGAAGTATCTCTTTATTCCACCCCACAGCTACATAGAACCTTGGACAGACCTTAACACCCATCTTTTTGGACTCCTTTTCAGAAGCTGTCCATTAGACTGTAGCCGCAGGTCTCCTCTTTTCTTCCCTGAAACACTCCGTCATTAAATCACTATCCAGGGTTCACTTCTTCCACAAACATGAGTTTTATTAGCTCTCTATATAGCAATGCAAAAATCCCACAGCAACTGGAGAATTTAGCCGATGAGTGGGTCTTCCTACCAGACAACAGCTGATGCATCTGAGCTTTCCATCCTCCTTGAAGGATTGTATTTATTTTTACATACCAAAATAGAGGAAAATACCATATTGTTAGGACGCATCTCAGATCAGCTTGACTATGAAATGGGAAACATGGTTTGTTATAATTTTTGAGATCTTTGCTAGCAGCATGCCCTTATGTGGCAATGAATGGGGCTTCCTTCAGTCTGCCACTAAGTGACTACATCCTATCCTGCTTGTTAATGATCTAGCTGCAGTTATTAATTTCTCTTACTAGTGCAACACATGTGGAACAAAGACTTTCAAGCTAAAGAAAATCCAATTAGTGCAGAATGCTTCAGTACATCCCTTTGGCAATACAAACTATCATGCCTTCACCATTATATTGTCTCCTCTCTACACTGGAAAACCTGTGAATCTTAAAGCTTTGCAAGAACTAATCACTTCTCCAGCAGAGCAGATTCCTAGGCAAGAAGGTAGGGCTCATCTGGAAAAGAGCAAGCACTTCCATGGAGGCTGACCTAAAACTGTGGAATGAATGAATGAACTGCCTTAGGAAAAAAGGGATTGTCTCAAATCTTTCCCACCATCTGCTCCAACTTCAAGGCATATGTTAGGAACTTGCTTTAAGTTTAACATTAAAAGGGAATCCACATGTGTATTTAAAATACCCAAACCAAACCCCAACAAACAAAAAGCCACAAACAACCCTCCCCCATTAAAAAAAAAAAACCAAAAAAAAAAAAAACCTAAAAACCAGCAACAACAAAACCCTCCAAAAAAAAAAAAAAAAAAACCCCAAACAAACAAACCAAAATAAAGAGAAAATAAAACCAACCAGCCTACAGAGTAGATTACTCCACTGGGGATTTTAAAAAATAAAACACCCCCCCGCCGCAGCTGCTACTGAAGAGATACTAGAATATAGACATAAGGTAAAGAGTTTCTCGCCCTTCTGAAGGACTGGATTGAGTCAGTAATTCTGATGTAGAAATAAAGGTAACAGAATGGTAAAAACCATGCCTTAACATCAACATTTTATCCATGCCAAGCACTGCTCACAGATTTTTCATCACACTGCTCTTCATTCATCATCTGCCCAGGCCCTACTCAGAGTTTACACTTTTCTCCAATTAATTGACCAGCTTATTTTACATCACCTGAAAAAAACTCATATCAGTTAAGTATATGTCATGGGTTCAGCGCCAGCAGTCATTTTTCTCCTCCTTGGTAGCTGGTGTAGCGCTGTGTTTTTGATTTTGGGCCTGGGAACAGCGCTGATAACACCAGTGTTTCGGTTACTGCTTAGTGATGTTTTGGTCTGGCCAAGGACTTTCTGAGTCTCATGCTGTGCCAGGGAGGAGGGGAAGCCGGGAGGAAGCAGAGACAGGACACCTGACCCAAGCTGGCCAAAGAGGTTATTCCATACCACAGCACGTCATGCCCAGGATGGAGAGCAGAGACCCGGAAGGGTGGGGGTGCACTGCGTGGTCGGACTTGGTATTAGGTGGTGAGAATTGTATTCTTTCCTTGTATTTGCCTTGTCATTATTGTTATTGGTGGTAGCAGCAGTGATTTGTGTTATACTTTAGTTACTAAACTGTTCTTATCTCAACCTGTGGGAGTTGCATTCTTTTCGATTCTCCTTCCCATCCCTCCGGGAGTGGGGGGCAAGAAAGAGGGGGGAGTGAGTGAGAGAGAGTCTGCGTGAGTTAGGCTTAAACCACGACAGTATAATATTCTCCTCATTGAGTTTTTAAAAACACGCAATACCCATTCCCATTAAACGGACCCTGGGTAGCAATGCTACATATGACTTGAGTTGTTTCATGTTTTTCAAATGATTAGCATCCAAACCTCTCTGTGAAAATAAAGCCATGACGATTCTGACAGTTAAGCTATCTCCTCTGTGTGGTTGCACACCCTTTTTTAAATAAAACAAAAAAAACCTCAAAAAACAAGAAGCAGGAGATGTTTATTTTAGTCCTAAATATGATTTATCTGTTGATTCTTTAGCTTTCATATTTGAACAGCCTCCAAACCATTAAACTTAACCATCTGTATTTCCAGAACAACAGAATAGGTGCATCTGAACATTCTGGTTAGCTGGCTCGTAGTGACCAAAGAATTGATTGCTAGAGAAAGGACAGAAACTGTAAGGGTTAACTTGTGGGTTACATCAAAGAACATTTGGGTTCGTTTGCAATATACCACCAAACTTAATGACCATCAAATAATGGTTGCATGTTCTGAGATTTGGAAAACCTCGACACATTCAATTGCTTTCTCTGATTAGGTCTGTACTTATTTGGCATTACCAGAGATATCTCAATCCCTAAATAATTAACCTGCAACCAATATGTATGAAATTGCCTCACTAAGCTCACTATCCAGGATTGTTTGCTGTTAAATTAGTAGAATAAATAATTTACACCAAAAAAGTGTGCACAAGATAGTGCCAATAAACCTGGGGGAACTTGTTCATTATTTGCAAGAAAATTGGATGAAACACAATTCCCCAAGTACAAGCCATTCTGTAGAGTAAAAGGTGTATTAGTATTATTGCAGCATGTAGGGAACAAATGAAGTCTCGCAACTGTTCTCTTCAGAGTATGCTCTCTTCATTAGCCTTTTCTCTAGAGCTATAACTACATATAGTACACTGTACATATCAGACATCAGGAGACTAAACCTCTGCATATGAAGTACATTTTTAATAGGAAAAAAAATCACAAAACTATGGTAGATTTATCATCACTCCTTAATAAGCAAGGAGCTAAACAAATAATATTCAATATGGAAATGGCAGCTGTGTATCATTTGGAAAATCCACAAATCATCTTTTCCAGAGGCAAAGGTTACTATTGCTAATTCTAAATGCTCCAGAAAATTGTTTTGTAAATCTGTAATTCACAGGATTTTTATCAGTTTAAGATCATTTCAAAAGGAACTGTTGATAAAACTTATCTCTTGCCAAGTTCTGCACGGCTACTCACAGCACACAATGAATCAGTGTCTTTGCGCTAACGTCACTGGCAGAAGAAACAGGCCCTGCCAGCAAAGAAAAACAATACTGACTCTTGTTAAAATTTCAGAAACAGTTTAAAAATAGTTATTCTAAAGGTGCATTCAGAATTCCCAATGAAAACCTGGCATTTAGAAATAAATAAATTAAATTATTTGAGAACAGTTTGGCATAGAAAATAGTGCTGAGGCCAAAACAGAGCTTATGACTTTCATAATGGGCCCATTTCTCATTAGGTTCCTGAAAACTGTAAGCTCCTGCGCTCAGACTGTTTGTAGCATTGGAAGGTAATGGCTTTCCCTGCACAGCAAGGTACAAAGAAGAGACTCCTGCCTGCTGTGGCTTAAACTCTTGCTACAGAAGCACTGCTGCTCTGCCCAGTCTGGATTACACACCCCCCGCTCAAAGAGACACCCAGACAGGGAATGTGCTAACCTAAAGAATCAGCTCCAAGCACCGGCTGTTCTTCAAGCTTTGCTTTTCCTATAAAGAGAGGTGGTCACCGGTCTTGCATTCTTGATGCAGGTCAGGGACAGAGCCACAGACACACTTAGCGCAGCCAGGGAAGGTGCAGCAGAGTCCCTGGCTGGGTCCAGCCCCTTGTTTAAGTCTGAATTAAGTGCTAGATCTTAGCCTGATTTGTGGCAGTTTTTTCTTTTCTACTATTTGATAGCAAGTATCCTGGGATGTGTTTCCTGACCTGGTTTTGCATTCATGCTGAAAACACAACAATCTTTTTATAAAAAAATAAACATTGCTCCGTAGATTATGACTCATGTAGTTGCACGACCTGGGTCCCAATGCTTCCTGCCATCTATCTTATTTAACACTGAAAGAAATGATAGATACATATGACAGCTTACCTGTTCTTCTAGAAAACAATACTGGGGATACCAATTTCACTCATTTCTCTCATTTTTATCCCAAAAGAACAACGACAACAAGAAAAAAGGTTAGCCCTGTGGAGTAAAAGGTGTCCCAATGTCATTGTTGCATGCAAGGATCAGATAAGCACTTGGTTTGTTCTGTCTGTGAAGACAGCTTTATACAAATAAAGCACAGTGCATTTTATCATTCGGTAATGGAAAAGACCTGTCACTCTTTGAATATCATCATATGGTCGGTGGCCGGCAGATAATGGACTGTTAAGTGTCAAGGTGACTGGCTTTGAATGTGCACAAAACTAAAAATTATAGACCTGTCATTCCAGAGGCAGGCCACAATTAGCTGTCTATGCAACTTGAAATTTCCATTTTTGCCAGCTGAATAATCAACTGGCTACAATTTCTCAATATCGATGCATTTTTAAGCTCTTTGCACTCAGGATTTTATCTTTGTTGTAAGGTTTTTCAAATAACTGTGCAGTGCACTTAAGCAGATGTTTTAGGAGTGAACTGCACAGTTAGCTCCTCCTCAGACACATCCACAAATACATTCACCAATATTTTACAATCAACAATTTTTACATTAATTTCCTCTAGCTATGCTCTACCCTGTAAAGTTTCTGCCAATGATGTGGTGCTAAGGAACAGAAGCTACACAAAATTCACCACTTCAGACTCCACAGCTCTTTATTAACAACACAATATTCTTTTTCTACATTTTGCTATCACTTTGCCTCTTATATGACTTGATAATACAATATGACTTAGAAATAAAATGTTTTCAATGGTCAACTTCAAACAGGAAAAGCATTTTCTTTTTGGAGAACTTTCTTCTGTATTGCTTCCTAACAAAATTTGAAGGTGTTTGGGGCAGAGACTTTTTTTTATGTTGCTGAAACAGCAGAGCTAAATACAGTGATATATCCATAATGACTCTTACACTCCACTTTGAAACTAAACCAGCAATGCAATCAAAAAGTTCAGAATCCCATGACATAGATTAATGTACGTACCGTAGCAAACTTTTGCTGTTGTCTGCATTTGGGAAAAATTGCTTAACATTGTGCCTGAATACAAGAATAGGTTTACAAAATGGGGAGCTCAGTAAGTTCTGGGTCTATAAAACAATATCAGGACAAGTGCTGTCTCAATGTCTTTTTGATACGGAAAAGTCCCTTAAAGACATGCTACTGCAAACCTCTTTTTTTTCTAGCTCAGCCTGATTCATAGCACATAATGGGCTGAATTCCTCCCATCTAATGTGGAAGTGCTACACACGGGTTCTGTCCAAAGCCGCTTGGAATAGTGAAAAGACATCTGGGATTGTCGCTAGACTTTGCATCAGGCTGCAATATGTAGCCTTCCATTTTTATAGTACTTCATCTACTGCTAAAGCCTCCGCATGCGCTCCTAAGGAGGTACACAGCAATACTCTGGTAATCTAAAGAGGGCTGCTGATCATTGGAGGCTTATGCTTGAGTCTATAATTATGTGACATATGGGCTTTAGTGATGACTAGCTCAAGTGATAATGGTTTGAGGAGGTCCAGGTCTTCCCCTCATAGACCCACCCTCATTTCTCTCCCATAGCACAATTTACTCTTCCCTTATTTGTCCTATTTAAATGCTCCCTCCATCATTTTTGGATGATGACTTTTAACAGCAGTTATTTGAACAGACTAATTTAGAGAAAGCTATAGATGTAGCTGTATGTACAAAGCTGAAGACATGGCAAATTACAGCAAGAGAGCAGGAACAAGAGGCTGGAGGGAGCAAAGGAGAGAGTTCTTAAATTCACGTTACAGAACTACACTGTTAGCCTGCATTTCCTCCCTGCTTTTTCTCCTCTCCCCCTCTAGAAATAGAATGTTAGGCCATTAGAGAATTCAATTGGTTCCAGATGGACCCTTAACCCAGCTCTTCTAATAAAAACATTTTCCTGTTAAACAACCTGTGTCACATGGAATAGATGAAATTCATCTTTAGTGCACCGCCAGTGAAGCCTGGAAAGACAAACCTGAAGTATGAGTGTTTGTATCTGAAATACAAAAGGGTAATGCAACAGTGATTTATCTCACAATTAAGCAGTGGTAATTAAAAAAGTAATACTGTAGCAGACATACAATACAAGCTTCAAAAGAAAGTTAAAAAAAAATTATAGCTTTTTTTTTTTAAAGGCAGCATTCCATTTGTATGCTTTCTATTAAATCCTTCGGAAAAATCAAAATATAACACTTGACAATGTGACTCCTAAGTCATCTCTTTCATGGGCTACTGCCATTGTTAACAAAATTAGCTTTATTTTATTTCTATTTTTTAATATATAACTCAGCCAGTTTTGCTTGAATAGAAATCAGTGTCAAAAATTTCCAAGTTTTCTCAATCAGACCATGGTCAGTCCTTTTGCACATGAGAACAAAACCTTTTCTGTTTTAAGTTAACATTTAAGGAACTTGGCAAATAAGAACAGACTGATTTTGCATTCAGCAGCAGGTTGCTTAAGTAGCGCACATTCTCCATCCTCCTGGCCTCCGTTCCGCCCCACGTGCCAACCAGTGTTTTGGCTGGCACAGACATTTGTGTTGCCATGTAGCCAGCATATATTTCATCTTTTACCAGCTGGATCTATTCCTTGATCAAGTTCACTGTGCTGCTGTGCAAACAGTTGTGGCAGCAGACCCAAGAGCTGGGAACAACCCGGCAGGGGAGGGGATAGACGCCCGAGCTGCTTCAGCTATGACTGCTGGGATGTAAATGCTCTCAGTACCACAGGCTGCATAGCCTGTCTATCCTAGGTCCTCAGACAGCTTCTATTTTGTTCCAATTTCTTTCGAATGTATTTATTCACACGTCACCTTTGCAAGAAGTGCTGTGATTCCAAATTTACAGCTGTGGAACTGAATTGCAGCAACATTTTCAAAAATATCTTTCAGAGACACTTAGTTCTGAGTGTCTACAATGCTTTCAAAATGAGGTTTTAGTTGACCTAGACCCTTTCAAAACTATTTGCTTAAACAAGCAACAAAGAAACAGGTTCTAGGCTAGCATCCCAAGCAGCAAGCTGTCCTAGCACTCTTGTTCTATGCATTTCCTTCCATTTTCCCCACCAGCGATGCCTGTGATATAATTTATTGCAATCATGAAACTGATTATGCATTCTGAAGTCAACAGATTTACCTTAAAATAACACAGTGCCTCAGTGAACACCATTACATGTTCACTGTGGAATCTGTCTGGGCAAATGAAAAAAAAATAAATAAAATGCTACTTGCCTCAGATTCCATCTGCCCTCCCCCCCCCCGTTTTATTCTGTTACTACTTGACATAAGAAAAAACATCAGTGGTTTTGTCCATTCTAGAAATTAAAACCTTTAGAGAATCAGGGTTAGTGGATTTTTCCCTCCATGTTTCTGGAGGGACCTGCTCTTAGAACGGTTTGCTGCCTATTTGATCTTTCTTTGAGAAAACGGAAGAGCTTTTGCACCACAGCGAAGAGCCTCTGTGCAGTGTTGCAGCCCATACAAGCAGTCTGCGTGCTTTGCTATATGCTAGCAGGGGTTTGAAAGAAAAAAGAGAAAATTCACGCCTCCACCTTCTCCTTTCTAACATCTCTTCATCTCGGAAGAGATGTGTTGCTAGACCACCCACAGAAATAACTCTCAAGTTAATTGGTCTTTGGTTAGGCCAGAGTCACACATGGTTATCTGCTGCCTTGTAGGAACATAACTTATTTTCACCAAACAATGCTTCTGAAGGAAGCTTCTCAGCCTCGAAATAAGAGAGTCCTATGTCACTGTAACTTCTATTCAGAACGTACAAAAACATCGTGGACCCTCAGTTATGTGGCAACTTAGGAAAAGGGAAAAACAGGGCAAGCTGCAAAATGAAGACAAGGTGTTTGCACCAAGGGCTAGGTTATCTAATGCAGAACTGAACAAAATCACCCTCATAACGACCCCCACCCCCCACTTCTGTGCTTTTGCTTCTCTGAGCAGTGCCACTCCTGCAGCACTGGTTGTGATCCTTTTCCCTGTTTGTACTGGCAGGCCTTTCAAATTGGAAGGGGAAATACCATGATGCAGGGCATTCACCAGGGTAGCTGCTGCTTTTCTCAGTGGAACTGCAAGGAAAAGACTCACATCTGCATTCCCTCTCTGCTATCCGAGGTGCTATGAGACGCATTGCCTCCAGCAGCACTGGGTTTCTATGTACAGCTGTACAGATAGTTGGAGAAGTTACCATGACATCAGATCACCCCCTCCCTCCATTTCACTCCATGGCATTTACATCTCTCTTCAAGGTGAAAACAGATAAAGCTATAATCCAGCATGAAATAAGCCTGGACCTACCCGTGCTCCACCTGCAGCTCAGCCATTGGCTTCGCTGGAGCAGGCGCAAGCCCTTTACCTTCACCTAGATCAATAAAACTTTGAACAAAAACAAAAGGGTACCTACTGCCTCTTGGCTGCTGCACACACCTTACGGCTGAAATCTGGCTGGTTAAAGCAGTAACGCTGTCAAGACATCCAGCTGCTAAATGAGGTGTGGGCAAAAGATTTTGCTTCATTTCTGAGAATGAGAAAATATTTGCTAAAACCCATCGCACTCTAAATTCTGCATTTGTTCTCCAAAACTGATTGCTAGAGGAATAGAATCATAGAATCATTTAGGCTGGAAATACAGTTTTCTTTCTTAAAGCCGAGGGTACATTTAGACTTTATGTTAGAACTGCCGTAAATAATATAGTGACTGCGCGTGTCAAGATAATATTAAAAACAGGGGCTGTGTGATGCATACCAAGTAGTGACGCTCTCCATCTACATAACAAAACATTGGTGAGTGTCACCACAAGAAATTCACCCCTGACTCATTTCAGAAGGGGAGAGGAGGAGGACTCTCTCCTGAAGATGACTTGTGTCACGCTGAGGGCATGCTGAACCCCAGCTGTGGGTCTGGGCACCAGGGCACTTGTGCCTGCCCAACTGCCACGCGGGGCCTGGCGTGCTGACAGGCTCCATTAGTGTGAGTGCTGCTCTCTTATCTCCCGGTGGCCGGGTGCTGATGGATGCTGCCACCGCCGCCAAGGCCGACACCGCCAATGGGCTCCAGCTCGGCAAGGTCACCGCGCCGGCCGCGCTCGGGATTGGCTCCGGCGCCACGGCATGTTATTACTGTCTGATTTGATCGGAGGAAGGGGGTGGTCTCCAATCAAACAGAGAAAAGGTCCTGGAGAAGGTAATTAAATCCTGTCAGAGGCAATTATCGGTTCCAGGGCCATGACTCTGGCACTGAATGCAGATGATCTGAAGCTCTATTCTTGTAGAAATTCAAGAGGGCTTCTGGCACGGATCAGTTAGACATAAAGGAACAGCAGGCTTTTTGCAAACAATGCGGTGCTGTATTTTGAAGCTTTTTGCCCATCTTTCTTCCTCCCCGTTCACAGAGTTTGGGTACCGCTGATCAAAAATATTTCCTTCTCCCCACATTCTCATTAATTTAATAGATAAGATTCACTTACGTGTTATACACATAATGACAAGCTACATAAGAGAAATTTTGTTCTGAAACACTGCCCACTTAAAATGTCTTTCGTTAAGACAAAACCACTGTAGACAATAGAAACATATCAAATTATTGATGTTTTACTGGAAAAAACGTAAAGCATCAGAATTGGATTATGTATCCAGAGGGCAATGTCTCATCTCTAAATCCTATGGATGCCAAAAGGGAATAAATAAATGACTTCCCCCTACCGCAGTCTAAGGATGCCAACACAAGATTATCAGAAATGCCCTGACATGTAAAAAGGCAGGCATTTCACTGAGACAAACAATACACTGTTTACATTTAGTTCCACAAAGCCCAAAAGATTATTTACTATACAACCTCTTTATTTTAATCTGATGTGACAGATCTGAGAAAAAAACTGATTTTTTTTTACCAGAGATTACAAAAATGAAACAAAAAAGTAAAAATCTTGCAGTCCTTCTTTAACAAAAGCATTTTCCTGATTCTACATAAGATCTCTTTCCCCTCAAGTGTGCATCAATTTATCGTTTTAGAGCCAGATTACAAGCTCAGCTGTGCCACAGTAAATCAGGATTGACGACATTAAAGTATGTGGAACTACTTTAGCTTTTAGAAGGAGCAGAAGCAGGGCCTCTGCCTGCCGCAGCCTGGGCTGCAATCACTTCTTGCATCCAGGCACAGGGAGTGGAAGGGAAGAGGGAGCTGGGGAGTATGACAGGCCATGTTGGGAAGCACCCCCAAAGGCTAACTCCAACTTGCACAGGCCTTATTCACTGACAACATACTCTGTTCTGAATTCATTTGCATTGTCTCAAGATATCATGTATTCAACAAAAAATAATACAGTTTTGACTTGCTAAACTGACTTAGTAAACTTCTGTTTAAACATAAATATTGCTGCTGCTGAAACATCTCACACAGGATTAGTGCAAGTTCTCTGTTATTTCTGAGCGCCCTGGGTTGTCTGTCTAGTTGGTTTCCTGCTTTTCCCCTGTGGAGGCAACGCACTTGCATAGCATCATTTCATTTCATATGAATGCACATCTGGAGAGAGGGGATTACAGCCACAGTTTCACATTTCCTCATGCAGATAAGGCATAGGGATGGTTGAAAGAAATGAGTTGAAGCTTTTCTTCAACATTTCAGTCACTTAATAGTATGACAAGAAGGTGTGTGTGTCATGAGTCATATAATTACTAAGGAGGCAGCAGATTATTTTCCCTCGAGGGAAAGACCTTACTCCCTTGAACCTTCTGTCAGCCTGACCCATAGCTCACTTATGTCCTGCTCCTGGAACTACATGGAGCCTCATGGAGCATCTCTTTTTGGCCAGAAAGCCCATGTTAAGAAAACACTAGAAAGGAAATTGCAGAAAGAAGCATAAGAGGAGAGACTCTACCATAAGTGTAACAGAGCTAAGGGTCAAATTCCATGCATCTTTATAAATCCATATGGATAATTTCACTTGTAAAGAGTTGCAGCTACAACTTTAGTAGCAAAGAAACTTCTCAGTCTCTAATTCTTTCATTCTTGAATTTCAGTGCAAAATTACTGAAAAAGGCTCTGCAGTTGGTGACAACCACACTAGTTTTTGAAATTCAAGGTATTTGTCAGCTATGAGTTGAATGAAGCATGAACTTGGTTTACACAACTACCAAACAGCTGTCAGAGAATGACTAGTTCAGGTGCCACCAGCTTCCAGCAGTTTCTAACCAGTGACACATTGCCTATCACCAACTAGTCCGCTTTTCCCCCTCAGTATTGATCAGTCGCTATGAGTAAATTTTTCCTCCGAACCCTTTTGGAGAAGGAAAATTGTACTCCTGACTAGTGTCTGTGAAGAAAAGTACTCCTATTCCTAGTTTTCAAGAGTAATTTTTGAGCATAAAATGGCAAAACCTCAAGCATCAGCTAATATTGTCTTAGGCTTTACAGTGCCATCTTTGTCGCTGTGCTGTGATAACATAGACCCTCACCACCTCACTTCAGATTCTTAATCTTGTTAACCTAAACATATATGCATATTCCTGGACCATATTATAAAGGCCCCAGATAATTCAAAGGAAACTTAAAATTTACTGATGGTTTACACAGAATTGAACAATATTATTGAGAGAACAAGTTCTCAGAGAGAACTTACAGAACTCATTTGCACTATCATTGTCTCATACTCTAGTATGTGCTATAAATGCACATCAAATCCCAAAGATTGAGGTAGCTACCTGTGCTATAGCTGTCAAAGCTGATGTCAGGCTTCCATATGTTTCTTGTGAAGTTGATATGAACATGATTAATTTCTTATGAAGTTGATATGATCTTGATGATGCAAAAGCTAGAAGAAGATAAGCACAATGTCTTAAATTTGCATTTATATTTTAAAATGTGCTCATTCACCATTTGACTCTTCTCATATAAAAACCTGTGTATGTGAGAGGATATATTTCTGTATGTTCCTTTACACTTGAACATTGCATATTTAGCCTTTTGGTGGTTATTAGGCAGTAATTAGGATAAATAGCATTAGTCTTTCTTGCAGCAAAACATTTGATATTTGCTTCACAGGCGGGGCTTGTGACTAGTTCTTATGTGTGTAAAAGAGAATTTTAAACGTGTAAGTAAACCTGATATTTTGTTTATGATGCAAAAAGTGTTTTGTTTCATGGGCACTCCACAACATGCAGTTCAAATCTGCTATTTCGCTTACTAGGTTTGAGCAAACATGATAAAAATACTTGAACAAAGCAGAACCAGGGGATATCAAGTTGATTACAAGTCAATACCTCTTGAGCTTTTCTGCAGCATTTTTTTATGTGTAAATAATATTAATCCTCTTTAAAATGTAACAGAAAGGTCAATAAAATAGTTGATTCTACCAACCATGAAGTGCTAGATTCCTTTAGACAATCCCCAGTCATCACATTACATACATAAATTTCAAGGAGCCAGTATCCAATTTTCTGTGGTTTCTTTCTTCCCACACATGTCACACTTCAAATTTGTTTTGACAACTAAACAATGTTTCCTTTATTTCATTACAATTCTCTTATCTAGAGACAAAGCTTCATGACAATTTCAGAGAAAGAAACATTAAAAGACTTTCTGGTAGATAGGTTCCTTTTTTGAGAGATTTCTTACAAAGATACGTTGGGGCACAACCCAGCTGCATGGGGTTTTGCAGGCAGTATCTCCAACCCTACCTCACAAATCTCAGCATAGATCCAGTTCTCATGATTAATATTTGAACTCCTAAAAAAACCCAAAATACCCAAACCTTCATACCTCATTTCTGCATGGGTATTATGCATTTGAGGCTGAAGCATCTGTGTTAATACCCTACCAACAGCATACACATTGTTAATTTACTAAATGCAACAAAAAAGTTGTCACGTGTGTAATACGTATTCACTCATACTTTTTTCAGTCTATGTATAAATGTAATTTCATTCATTAAGGCATATATATTTCAGGAAAAGGATGCAGCCGCTGCTTACTGATGCACAACAACAAAGTGAATTAATGCTTATCCTGGGTCCTACCACCCAATGATTGCAGAAAAATGGAAGGCTTACCAGATGAAAACTGTGAAGAGAAATTGGCAACACAACAAGTTTTTGATCCTGGGACCAGGCTTGAGTCTGAGCATGTCTCAGAAGGAGCCACAGAACTGCCCGTCTGTGGTTGCCAAAAGGGATGCCCCACTTTGGGCTGACCAATGAAGCTCAAGAGCACTGTAGTCATCACTATCTGACTTCCATATCCATTCCTGCAATTCCAGAGGTGGAGTTGCAGAATGCAACCCCATAACCTGAACAGAGTCAGGGAATTCAGAGCTACTCCTCAGCTGAGGAAGTCTGGTTTCTTCTTTGCCTTTCAGTGCTCTAGAATTGGCAAAATATTCTGACCCATAGCGACACAGCAAAACTGCAAGTGCCAGAAGGTATGTATAAAACCAGCAAGCTAACAGAGTCATATGCAGTAAGAAAGAACTCAAGAAGTAGTCACAGGATCTTTAACAAACTCAACTGGTTTAGCCCCCTATTTCATGACATAGTTGAAAATGACATCACTGGTATTACCTCAGTGCCATGCCATCACAGTCAACATGCACTCTGAGGCAGGTGGAAAGACCATTGAATCAATCCCAAACACAGGGCAGGAAGGAACCTCCTAAATCAAAATTAATTGCCTGCTATCACAAGCCACATTATCATACAATCAGGTTTATAAATTAATCATACTTCATCTTAACAGTACTTTGGCATCTCTCTCCTATTTCTACTGTCAGACAACATTTCTGGTATCTCCCCTCTCCAATCCTTAGAGATCTCCTCATTTCCAGCCCATATATATGCATCTAAGACCAGGGGATGCACAATTTGTTCTTGTGCCAATATTTTCCCTCTTCTTAAGCAGCTGTTTTATCTGGTATTTGCTTCTTTAACTTGTAAAGAGCAAGCAAGCAAGCTTTTTGCAGCTTTACTTTGCTAGGCTAAACAAACCAAGCTATTTGAGTCTTGTCTCAGCAGAGTTCTCCATTCCATTGATAATCCTTGTGGCCTTTTCCTAGACCTCTTTCAATTAGAACGACACTACTGAAACAAGGGCAAGAACAGCCTGTGATAATTTAAATGACATGTAGCACTGTCACATATATGACTGCAGCAGTTTGCTGTCCCTTTTGGGAATACTTCCCCAGGGGCATCAAACTACTGCTTTTTTCAGCAACCCACATGACAGTGGTAGCTCACCCTCATGCTGTAATTTGCTAATCTATTCTTCTTTTGTTGTCATTTCCAACTGATTAGCTCAGATCTTGCAGAAAAGAATCCTTATGACTACTTTTAAAAAGCATCGCGTCATCCTTTGTACTATTAAATGCCTTCCCATTTCAATTATCCTCGGTCACCAAATGCTTCCTTTATGAAGTTAATTTCTTAATAAAAATGACTTCATGATTTGGGGCTTTGCAGTAATTTCATTACGCTGTACCTGCTTTTTATTCTAGTGTTATTGTATAATAATTATTCAAAGTGGCCTTTAAAAAAACCCTCTGTTTAATCTACTTCAAATCAAAGTTTTCTACTTTTACACCAGATTTTTGTTGAATTCTTCAGCTTCTTTACAGATGTTCTCTTATTTCCCTCTACCCCATCCATGTGGATTTTCCACATGACCCATACAGAATGGTTTGCTGAAGTCAGGATTAAACAAAATAATCCTTTACATGGAGAAATTAATTTATCAAAAAGAGATGTAGCATAATTGATCTTTGGTAAATTAAGTTTAAATCAATCTCCAGAACTTTTTGTTTATTTATTCTGAATATCTTCTTTTAACTTCTTCTCTAAAGTTCTGAATACTATTAAAGCTAACACACAAGTTACCTAGGACCATCCTCTATTCCATGCATACAACTTTTATTCTCCTGGGTTTTGGCACCATATACAACTTCACTAATCTTTTAAAAATTAAGAGGAACTACAGGAACCCTGGCCTCACATACTTTGTTTTTTTTTAAGAGTTATTCAGTTATTGGGTTTTTTCTCTCCTTCTTTCTCCCTCCCAAATTTGAGGTTATGCATTCCAAGTTTTCATTTCATACTGGCTTTACTAAGATTATATTTTCGTACGTTCTATTCTCATTAGGAAGTGTCTTGCTTTTTACAACACAACACACACACAGCCACCCCCCCAACCGCAACTGGTTTGGCCAAAACAAGATTATCCTCAGACTACATCTCATTTACATGAAATGCAAGTCCCACTTTCTCTCACCACCTTCTTTTCTTTAAAAATATAGATAAGGAACTACTTATAATTGATTTATATTCAATTTCTTTCCCAAGTCTAAGACATCCTGACTTTGGCACTTGTCATGTCATACTTAGCAGACAGTTTTCTTACCCATGAGAGATCACTTCCTCTGTTCACTGGCTTCTTTCCTACTTTCTAGTAGGATTTTTACTGTTAATAATCTTTTAGAAGGTTACCCACCATAGTGTCCAAAAAAATGGACTTCAAAACCTTCTGTACAAGTTTATTCCCTCTTGCTTCAGGTGCAAATTTCAAACATTTTTTTCAAATCAGAAGTAGAGAGGAATTCCAGATCCTTAGTTCTACAGTCCAAGTGACTCCACTGAATAACTATTTACCTTGATTTCTTTAAGACATTTCTTCAAAACCGATCTGAGATATATCTTTATTCAATTTGAAATTAATCAAAGGATGAACCACGCAAAGGCCTTTCTCTGTGAATAACTTCTTATTATATACTCACTGCTTACCATAGCAAGTATCACCTGTTATTTCTTCTGTAACAAACTGATTAAAAAACCTCATCATTCTCACACAACTAAAACTGGGCCCTACCACCCATTTCTCAGTTTTTCACCCATTTTTATGTGGAACATTAAACCTTTTCACCACAATTCTCACAGTGCTCTGTCAAACCGTGTAACAAGGCTCTTTACTTACAAACAAAACTTAGCTTGTTGATACTTTTCCTTTAGGTCACTGTTCAACCAACAATCGAAGCATTTTAGTTCCAAGCCCCTTGGTTTAGCCTTTCTATTATTTTGTATCACTTTAAAGATTCATTAGCACAGAAAATCACCTATCAATCACTTTAACTTCTGTCTTCTCTAAGTGAAGCATACCCTTCGACAGACAATGTTTCAGACACCACTGCTTACCTACCTTGCTTTTAGACTCTCTATAGTGTCTGGTGTCCAGTCTGCACTGAGTATATCTATTCATCTTACTGTCAAGGTTGTTGGCATTCTTTAGCCCATAAACATTTCAGATGTTCCTCATGGTATCTGCCAGTTTTCTAATCAGATTAGATAATTCTCTCAATTACCCTGCCACATATCTGACTATTGTTATCGCCACCATTATGCTTCTCCTGATTAATGTTCGTAACAAGTGCCACAAGGCTACAGTGAGCTATAGGAATTGTCATAAATTCTTCTGAAGGTTCATTTTCTTGTAATGATAGATTAGTATACTTTTCATCTCCTGAATTTCCATTTAAAGGATGAAGTTATTTTACACAATTATCAATAGTTCTTTATATCTGTATTAACGCATGCAGGTAAGCTGCCATAGTTGTCACAGAGATTTTCTTGATATAATTTCTGTTTTTATTAAACAACTTCTATAGTTGTCACTCTCATGCTTGAAAAGCAAGAAAGTAATATGGCCGATAATGATTAACTCAGAGTCTGAGCATTGACAGCAATGCAACTCATGGCATAGGATCAAGATTTCACTCCTACCAGTCATACAGTTAAGCATTAGACCTACTGCAAGGTTTGATGTTTCACATCAAACACCTTATTATTAGTTTAGTTGGCATCTGGTGGATCATAATAATTGTACTATTAAGTTCACCCTTGGAAATTTTCTTGATGTTATGGGTATTACTTAAATAGAAGTCCCAAGTAGTATCTCATAACATTGATTTGGGAAGAAGAGACTGGACCAAAGAATGGGATACAGAAAAATAAAGCAAATTATGTTTGTTATGGACCTTATACTCATCATTTTTCCCATTGCAGAGTTAAAAAAAAAAACAGAATTGACAAGCAATTTTGTATCTCTTCTCTATTTGACACTAGTTTATTACTATGTGATAGAAATATTTTATTTTGAAGCACCGTGTTTCTTCTTGGGAAGTAAAAGTGTAGTTATAGTGAAGGTTAAGGTCTAGGGTTTTTGAAGAAGTCTTCTTTTTCTGTGATGTTTCATGACCCTTTTACCTTGAAGGCCCCCATCAAATGACTCAGGCTGTCAAGAACATGTCAGAAAGTTTGCTTCTTCCACAAAAAAAAATAAAAGTAAGGAAAAGAATTAATTGCGGGCTAAATGCCTTTCAGGAAGCTGTTCTACATCAGGATTTAAAAAAAGAAGTCTGCTACTTTGGGACTAGTGTTTCTGGAGATGAATAAAGGAGTTAAAAGGAAGTCTCATTAGAAAGACATAGTCCTCTTAGCATCAAACTTCTCAAATAAAATAATAGATTTGAAACCTCCAG
Organism: Ara ararauna; assembly: GCA_028858755.1. NCBI lineage: Eukaryota > Metazoa > Chordata > Aves > Psittaciformes > Psittacidae > Ara > Ara ararauna. Next base: position 28,880,500 of record CM054380.1, read on the forward strand.
GTTTAAGAGAGAATATTCTGCAGTATTTACAGTTCTGCCCTGTGATGGGTGTTCATCCTCATCTACAAAACCTACACCCATGAAAAGGATAGGAAGAGACATAACCAGTTTCCTGCTTTGTTCTGTTTTGACACCTCTATATTTCTGCCTGACTCAAACCTATATCAAAAAATCTATCTGACAAAAATTAAGGTAACATTTGACAAGTAATTAAAACGATAATTAATTTAAGAGTAGTTAAAAATTCTGCACTATTTCAAAGGTTGATTTTAAATACTAACTTCTGTTTTTATACAGAGCCTTCTGTCTGGATTACTATATACATTTTAAAAAACATATAGATATAATTTCACCTATTGCTCATATTTACAGCAGCTTAGAATGGGAATTGTTTTATAAAGATTTCTTTGAAACTGTAGAGAGAAATGAAAAATAACTTAGTTGCCCAAAAATGAAATTAAGTAATACAGAAATAATATAGCTCTGGATAATAAAGCTCTGCTCAGCTTTAAGCCTTATTCACAAGGCAATACCCTGAGTGTAAAACCATTCCCTCTGCACTAAGATGAAAAATCTGCTCAATCCTGACCATCAATAGAGACTGCCTGGTAGGTCATATAAGAACACAGGACATGTAAATGCAACTGGGGAGCAGAAACCACCTGACAATAGGGAAAAAAAATTCCAGATACCAAAGGCTCTGAAATACTATCCAAAGCCCTGGTAATACTGACTTAGTGTGATTATACATGCAGACATATCCCATCTGCAAGCCGTTGCAAGTCTTCCAAACTGCATTTGATGTCATGTCTCAGATGGCACCAAGATGCCGTAGAGTGAAACTGCCACGGAAAGTCTGTAGCAAATAACATATGCTGAGGAAATAAAGTTGCTGCCTCCCCAAAATACTGTGTTAAAACGCTTTGCTGCCCTGTCCCTTCTCAGGCAGCATAAGGGATTATTTTCCCATCAGGAAGAATCAGGTTCTGGAATGCATCCCTAAAATTCATTGCATATGCTAACTGGCCAGAAGATTACTTACACTACCATGTTTAGCAGATATTGCTGTTTTTGTTGTAGTTCAGAAAAATTTTGCTTTAGTCTGATCTTCAGTGCCTATTACTGTCATTTTTAGGGTACTGACACATTTTCTGACAATGGTATTCCAACGGAGCAGCATCATACTGCAAACACCAAGGTATGACTGGTAAAGCAGAGATGTTCAACTTGCTTATACGAGGTCACAGATGCAAAGGAATTGGGTGTCTCAGACATTCTTCTACGTGAGTCCTCTTTGAGAATCCTAAGCCTCGGAGAACAAACTACATTCCAGAGAAATAACCTGTCACATGTTTGGTTTCTATACTCCATGGCGGTTTTACTTAAAGATATAAAACTTTTCTTCCTTCTCAACAGAAAAACTATGAATTTCTGAAAAAAATATTTAGTGTACATATAAAATAAACCCCACAGCTTGAAATAAGGTATTTTTCAAATAATTTCAATGAAATAATATTAAAATATTTAATTTAATAGTCTCCCTCTTTAATGACTATATTTGCAAATATAAAAATTCAGCACAAAGAAACCTAAAGTGACTGAGGACAGTCAACTTTTTTTAATGAACACGCACTGATGTTGACTTATTTTCTACTATTCTTCATCCGAGAATTGTTTGAAAGTGTAAGAATCCTGACTCCAAGAGAGTTACTGCAATTTATACAAGGATAGTTTTTAAGTATCAGCATAGTTTTTAAGTAACAGTTTTTTAAGGAAGATAGGAAGACATTTTTATTTGTCTGTTAATAGCCATTTTCCAAAAGTTGTCATCTTGTCAGAATGAGAGAGCGCGCTGAGAAGAGAAGGTTTTAGCAAAAATCTGGACTTCTACTTTTCATTTAGAAGAATACCTGTACTGGGCAAACAAATGCAATGCAAACATTCCACCCCGGGAGCAGGGGAGCAACATAGTAAAACCTGTAGACAGAGAGAACAGGACATATTCTTCGAAATGTGCATGAAAGCTCCCAGAGTGTATTCTCCAGATGATATATTGCTTCCACTCTACAATATTGTATCAAGTGTCATTTGTTATGCTACTCTCTGCAAGTAACCAAAATATGAAAGAATTTGAGATATCTAAATCATAGAATCAGGAATGGGTTTAGGTTGGAAAGGACCTTAAAGACCATTTAGTTTCAACCCCTGCCATGGGCAGGTACACCTTCCACTAGACCAGGTTACTCCAAGCCCTGGCCAACCTGGGCTTGAACACTGCCAGGGATGGGGCAGCCACAGCTTCTCTGGGCAACCTGAGCCAGTGCCTCACCAGCCTCACAGGGAAGAACTTCTGCCTAAGATCTCACCTCAATCTCCCCTCTGTCAGGTTAAAGCCATTCCCCCTTGTCCTGTCACTACAGGTCCTTGTCCTGTCACTACAGGCCCTTGTCAAAAGGCCCTCTCCAGCTTTCTTGTCGGCTCCTTTAGGCGCTAGAAGCTGCTCCAAGTTCTCCCTGGAGCCTTCTCTTCTCCAGGCTCAGTCACCGCAGCTCTCTTAGCCTGTATTCATAGGTGAGGTGCTCAATCCCCTGGAGCATCTTCATGGCCTCCTCTGGACTTGCTCCAAAATATCATATTGAAGACTTTGGTTTCACATATTCATACAATCCAGAACAGCATTGCTACCCATCTGCATGTACTGAATAAGTGTTAGCTGCTAACACAGCTTTGACCAAAAACTATATAATATGAAACTAGCGTATAATGAAAGGAATTCAACATAGTTTATGTGATTTTAGGTACTTCCTCTGGCAGTACAGTTCCCGGTAAAATGCAGCTAAACATGCCCCATCAGCAAAAGCATCAAAGTTGCATCAGACTCCCAACTAGTACTGTTGCAGACAGTGCTGTTGCAGCAAGTTATTGAAACATGATGTAAAATAAATCAGAGTTTCTTTTACATAATTTTATCATACAAAAGCCATTAAATACTTGCAATAGCAGCAGTAGTACCCATGTGGATGATAACTCACACACAGCTTAGGCAATTAGAAGCTGTTTTATTTGGAATGAATACATTAATATTGACCAGGACAGCATAAGGATAACTCATGATGTTACTTGTGTGAGACTGGCTCTGATAAGGAGGGTATATGAGCTTGGCAATGTGATAAACCTCTCTGGAATGAATACTTTCAGAAGCTTGGGAAGACTGGAAGTGTTGATGCTATACTGAGTAGTACAGAATACACAGATACCCGAGCCAGGGCTGAGCATGCTACCTGCAGAACTAGGAGCAGAACAGTCACATCAGTGTAACACTGTACCATGGTTAATAACCCATTTTTGCAGTTCACTATAATAATTCAGAAGGGGTGTGTGCATGTAGAATAAGAAATACAATCAACAAGCAAGAGAAAACAGATAATAAGAACCAAATGTGCAGAAAAAAACCCTAAACAAACCCAGAACACCCACCCTGATCATTCAGTAATAATTTATCTGAAAATTCCTCCTGCACACTTGTAACTTTACCTGGTTTATTCGACTTTATGAACAGAATAGAAGACTGTAAGGCAGACATACCAGGATATTATTTTAGAAAGCCACATACGAATGGCAGAATCAGCATCAGTGATTTGTGACTGCTACTGAAGAAATTAGCAATAATTGCAACCTTTCATTACAAAACCTGTCATTTGGTATCTGCAAGCAATTTGGTGTAAAACTAAACTTGACGACTGAGTCATTGCCAAACCTAATAATTTACTGCATAAACTTTAAACCATATGATTGCTCAAGGTGAATGCAAGAATCTATAACATTAACTATTACTATATCAAGACCCAATCATACATTTCTTGATCCAAAGAGATTGAAACTGTTGGACTCGGCTCTTCATCAGTTTTTCTCTTTGAACATACTATGTGTTAATATGAACCTGAAATTAATGAAAAAAAAAAAATCCATCAGTGAAAGACAACCTTTCCCTTTAGCAAGCATATTTTGGATTATTCATGTGAACTGCTAAACAGACATAGACAAACATTGCCTGACAGGATTTCAAGATTTTGCAAACTTATATATAGTCTGCTTCAGTAAAACCACCAAGAAACATAACTACGTAAAGTGAAAAAAAAATCAATAATTATCACAAATCATATTAGAAACAATAGATTTTTTCAACATGCAGACTGTGGATTAAGCATCCTCACCACCCCAGGGGTAATGGCTATGCCTGGATTCTGCATCCTACTTCCATTTCTAAACACTTTGCTAGCCCAACATTTCTCTTTGCTATAAAAAGCCCCTCTTATTTGATTATATCTTCCCCATAGAAGAGCTCCTACCCGGCTTCCAATTTAAAAAAAAAAAAAACCACATTTTTCATCATTTTGTAAACACTATACCAGAAAATATCGGTCTGCCCCTGCATCACCTGAGCTTTCACCACTTTCTTTCAAACCTGATGGAAAAACAGCATTTGCTATTAGTAATTATCATGGAAATGATGTGAGAAAGCTCCATTTGCAGCCTATCTTGTTTTGTTACTTATCATGGTTTTTATTTTATAACATATAAACCATATACATGTATTTGTATACATGTACATATACATGTATATGTAGCCTATACATGTATTTGTAGCATACCTATATGTATACACCATTTTTCTGTTAATTTTGTTCCAAGGATTTGGAGAGAAAGGTGGATTGGCAAGGGATTCAGATGCTCCCACAACATCTGAAAATAAAGTTTAAGTCACGGCACAGTGCAAAACATTATTGAAAGAGAAAAAGAAAGAACTCTGTCCTACCATGTGTTGAAAGCTTCCCAAATGGTGAGAGTTATTTCAGAAAGTTTATTTTAGGTCAAAGAAAGTTGTTTCTCTTTTTTTTTTTCCCAAAGGAAGCAGTAACGTAGGATTACATATTACAAAAAGTCGCTTTCCAAAGCAAAGAGGAATTACTTTACTTTTCAATGTATTTTACTTCTCTAGGAAACAGATACTAGAAAATGTCACTTATTTGACAGCACGTGTGTGTGGATGTGCGTGGATTTTATTTTTTAGCAAAACCCAAAGCTAGAAATTTGTTCCTTTAAAACATAAAATTATTAAATGAAGAAATTCTCCTTCATGTTAAGTACTGACTAAAAAATCTACTAGGTTTGTGCACAAGTATAAAGATCCCTTAAGACATTATTTTTTTCCACACTCCAAGGAGCCTTCAAAGATGAAATGTTAAAATTTCATTCTACCAATTCTACCCTAAACCAAGTAGCTGAGGATCAAATATATTCTGTGAATTTAAGCCTTTCTCTCATGAAATCTCAGAAGCTAAACGGAGTTCCTCCCACTCTGCTCCTGCACCTCTGCTTCAGCACAGCTCCAGATTCCAAAACCAACATTCACCAGGGGCATGGCTGAAACCTGAGCATAGGCATGTATGCCTGTGGTGGAGAAAGCAGTTTTAGATGCAGCCTTCTCTTTGACATTTCCTAGCACATGCCTTTTTAGCATCCCAAAGCTCAGTACAATGCCTGATATCAATCCTGAATGAGACACCAAACCCTCTGCCACAAGTTCAACAATGACCTAAGGTTTCCATGCAGTACAGTGCTGACCTGACCTGCCTGATCCTCAGACTTTTGGCACTGTACTGCATAATGCCAACATCATTTTGCCTTTATACTGTTCAATCAAAAAGAAAGGGTGCAAAGTAATCCACATGTATAGGGTGAATTATCAGTTCACTATTTGCAGGGATGAAACAAACCATTCCACAGTGAAAAGGTAGAGTCACCAAGTCATGAAAGACATGATTAGGGCCTACAAGGATTCTGGAGAGGGACTCCTTTCATCTGGGACTGTAGTGATAGGACAAGGCATAATGGGATTAAACTCAAACAGGGGAGATCCAGCTTAGATATAAGGAAGAAATTCTTTACTGTGAGGGTGGTGAGGAACTGGAACAGGCTGCCCAAAGAAGTGGTAAATGCTCCATCCTTGGCAGTGCCTTAGGCCAGGTTGGACAGAGCCTTGGGCGACATGGTCTAGAGTGAGGTAGGGGGGGTGGAAGTAGATGATCTCAAGGTCCTTTCCAACCCAAGCCATTCTGTGATTCTATAGCATGAAGACTGTTTCCCCAGCACACCTGACTTGCACACATTATATATACTTGAACTGACATCTGCTTAATAGGTAATCATCACTTCTGCTGTGTCTTTCACTAGAGATGGGGAGAACAAGAGAGGAGAAAAAAGACCAGACATAAAGTAACCCTGTCTTTAACAAATGCCAGTACAACTTGGAAGCTCACCAGCAGGTAAAATCAGCTAACAAGGACAATGAACTCCCCTGAGTGTGTGAGATTGTTTACAATGAGCCTACACTATGTTGCTGTGGAAAATCTGTGCCTATGCGACGAAGCCACCCCTTAATCCAAGAAAGAAAATTTACAAAGTGTTTCTGAATGAATAACTGGGAAATGAATTTTGATTGCGATGTTGTGAAGAAAAACTTATAAGACAAATAGACTGATTTTTTTTTTTTTTGCAATGAGCTTATAAATAAAATTAAATCTAGGATTTTCTAGATTGGTATTACTCCTACAAACCCCACAGAAGTGATGGATAACAGAGCTCTAGTAGCTCCATTTAAGAACTAAGTCCCCATGGGGGGAAGGAGTGATTTTTTATATATTGAAGTTGTCCCTAGATTCCACCAAAGCAGGTAAAAGATTTGATTTCTCTCATGCCTTTCTAGTGCAAGTGACCTCTGTATATAGCCAGGCACCTACATCAAGTGTAAAGTTAGTCCTGTTAATGCAAACAAGTTCTTTATTGATCTATTGTAGTGAAAACTTGAGCCAGCTCAGTAAAATAACAAGGGGAAAAAAATCCATGCACAATTAAGAAAAAGGGTTTTTTGGTTTGTTTTAGTGTTTGCTAGAGCTCACTATCATCAAAAGCTACTTCAATAAATTTCACATAAAAGTGGAAATCTTCAACCATTTTCCCCTTTATCATGATAGTCCAAGTATTCCAAGGTACAAATGATTGAAACAACATAGAAAACAGACTGAAGTTTTATCTCATTGAAGCTATTCAAAGAAATTATTTGCCCTTTTTAACACAGTGGTGTGAATGTAACAAATAGGCAGTGTGGAAGGTCTGGGTCATGTAGGTAGTAATAAGCCATTGCTTCTTTACGAGACAATAAGAAAATACATACAAAGCTGAAAAGGGAATCTTTACAAGGAAAAATCAGTAAATGTGAGATCGATTTTGCCCATTTATTCACTTAATCTTGTCATGCTGTAATCAAGTTTCAAGTTTAGTTAGATTTTCCCTGCTCTCTCATCTAGAATTTAAGGAAGCAGTGAGTTAAATCAGTGCAAATGGACTCTGGTTTTCTAGAACCCAAGAGTTTGGCTGTTCATTAATGTATATGTAAAAATAGTTTCATTTTGGGCAAAGCTCCTCTTGTGTTCCTGCACATTAAATGGTGAATAGATTTTTGATGGTCAATCACAGCGAGATGAATTTTACTTCAGCCAGAACTGGCAAGTGTCCACACTGCAATTCAATGAAAAAAATCCAAGTTTTCTTCCTTTCACTCTTAACAATGTCACCACCTCACTAATTCATTTCATTGTATTAAGCATGAAAACCTGGAGGATATCACATCGAATATTTTCTTGACTGTTACTAATTAAGAAGCAAAAGAAAACAACCCAAAAACTTGAGAAGGCTTCTGCATAAGTATGAAGAAAGAGAAATACTTGCAAAGAGGAATGTGGTCTTCTATACTCAAGTAGCTGCTCTGGTTCCTCCTGCAATGGTTCGCTTTCACTGACAAATGTACTTCAGTTGCCAATGCCAGTGTACACAGAAATAGGCTTCAAAGTTTGTATGGAACTTCAGAACCTAAAAGAAAAAAGAAAGAAACCTCATGTTTTTGCAAGATTCTATTTGCATAGATTAAGATTCTGTGGATAAAGCATCCAGAAAGCAGAAGTCCAGTTACGAAAAGGAGCCTCAAAATATCTGTTATACAAATATTAAAATTATTCAACCTGAACTCCTGGAAGCCCACTATAATTGCTTCTTTTATATATGGCATTGCACTTCAACTGCTGAATTCCTTAGCTTCCAATGGCAGACCTATGGAGATGCTGTACTATTTGATTTGACTATTCACAAGCCTTGGCAGATGATTAAAAATAGAGGTAACAGAGGAGCAGGAAAAGCCTTAAGAAACTGTCTGGGTTGCTGCTGTTACTGACTCCATAGAGAGAAAACTCACTGATAAGCACAAAGTAGCTGTGTGTATTATTCTTGTTTAATTTTATACTGCCTTTTTTATATACCTTGACAAAATAAACATCAGCATTTCTTCAATAGATATTAATTTGCATCTGCATCCAGCTCAACTTACATCTCTTCACTCTCCAACAGGTAGAAATTTCATTGCTTCCTTTTTGCAATATTTTGGAATATATGAGTCACTAATACTGTACACTAACTGAAAACTCAAGGCGTAACTGCTACAAAAAGCATCAGGAGGGAAATACGACAATTTCAAAGGTACTTTAAAAAGTGTCACTCATTATAATATGATTAAGACTGGGGGATTTAAAACATTTTGGCTATAAATATCCAAGGGGCATAAACCTGATTTTTACATCAGAATTTAGATTCAGAGCAGTATTTTAAACTTCAAGAAGACCTAATCATAAGCTGGGGAGCCCTGAAAAGCTGCCAAAAGCTGCTTGTGTAGAATAGCATGGGGGGGAGCAGGAGGAGGATGTCTAAGTCACCCAAAGGCAGTAGAAAGTAATCCCGAGATCCTTACAATTGAAAATTCACAGAAAAGCCTTGCATGCAAACAGGAATCCCCAAATATCAATACAATAGGAAAAGCTTTTACATGTAGTGTTTAAGTCCTCATAAGATCAGGCCATGTCAAGTGATGGAGCCCAGGGAAGACGTAAGTTGCTTGCCAGCATCCCGGTCCTTCTGTTTGTCACAGCAGGCAGCCCGCACTGGAGACAAACCACACTGTGTAGCAACGTCTCCCCTGCCTCTGCTGACAGCATGAGACCTCAAAAATCTGCATGGGCGTAGGATACTTCCAATTCTGCTGAGCACTGCTCCAGCGGGAGCAGGGAGGAGGAAAAGAACACTTGCGACTATAAGGGGAATTAATGCTTCGGCAGTTTAGCTCCTATTCAGATTTTGACTTGGAGACCTGCCAGGTTACCAGGGAAGCAAGTCATTCAGAGCATCTCTTGCCAAGTTATGATCATCTCTCTCCCCAGACTTCCTCCACAGACATGCAGCAGATCCTTGTCAGCAAGCTGGGGCTTTTTAAGGCCCCACAGCAGAGAGAAAGAACTGGTGCTCTTTACCTGGTTACAGCTTTGGCTGTATTTCCTCCCCCACTCTGCACTGTAAGTGGAGAAAAGCCTATTATGCTCTGTGCTGTATGGCAATGCATACAGCATAATGCTGTATGGCAATGCATTCTCCTTTGGAGAATAGGCAGTGGGGATGAAGCCCAAAATAAACTTCCAGTTTGTGCAAGATTCTACTGCAACAGACTCTCAACCTATGATGGAGCGACCAGCAAACATAGACACCCTTTATGACCATGGCACCACTCTGCTACAAAGTTTAGTATAACTTTTACACATATGAAATCAATCCTCACAGAGGATTGCATAAAAGCCATCCCATAATCTTTCTCCTTTTCCAAATTTTGAGATTACTTCCCCTTTCCTCCTCATCTGCCACACTTGCTTGCACCATGCTTGGTGACAAACATTGTACCTTAGCCAGCATGAAACGCAGAAAAAGTGTCTCTTCCTGAATTACACTTCCATCTCCTTATTCCAAGACTTTAAAGTCTGTTATGGACAGCTATGCTCAGACTTACCACATCACAGAAACTGAAGTGAAGCTTCCTAAAACATTTTCTCTCATGTCCCTTTTGAAAGCAAGCCTGAAGGCTCTACTACTAAGTGCTCTACTTGCATATGTACCTGTACAAGTGCATTAAACTGAAAGTCTCAGTTTCTATAATGTGTATTTTTTAAATGTTCAACTGCTTTACTACACTACTATACTACTTTGATAGGTATTCTCGTGACAGTTCAACAAAAGAATGCATTCTCTATAGATAAACACTTTTTACTGGTTTCCTTCAAACTTTCTTGCAGAGGGCACTGTCTGACTACTGGGTTTATTGTGAGAAAGCAGAACTTCATAAGTGAGCAGCATCCAAGAGCGATGCATATCTGTACACCTGCTGTAGATAAAAAATAAAGTAGAATCTAGTGGCCAAATTCCAGATGCAGTTACGGTCCCTTAATGAAATTACATGTTAATGGAATTGACCTACTTATACATTAAGGCAACTGTACCTAAAATATAACATGGATGGAAACATATTCTTTGTCATTTTAGCTGCAATTTGTGAGATTGATTTTAACCCTGGATCAGACCTTGATCTAACTAAGTGCACTGTGAATCCAAAACTCCTGACCTCCAGACCAAACATTTGTTCTTTATTATGAGTGCAGGCAGACCACATCACATTTAGGTGACGGATGTGACCCCAATCTCTCAGTTAACACTCTGGTTCAAAGAGTAATCCTGCCGCACGCAACTTCATTGTTATGAAAGAGTGCTCACCGCCACATATAATGACTCCTGGTTCTCAGTGACACCAAGAACCACCAGGGTATTGTGGAAAAGGAAAAACAGCAAACCGAAAAGTTAGGGTGCTAATTTGAGAACAGAAAAAGAAACCTTTGATTACTTCATACCAGTGAAAGTGAGGTGGGGAAGAGTGGTTTGATTTTCTTTTAAGACATACTGAAGCATTCAGCTTCTCAGGGGCCTCTTGCCCTGACTGAGGCATTTTGGAAGATTTATTCATTGCACGTAAAAGCATAAGAAACATCCAGAGGTTTGTAGTACCTGTGTGCTGATCCTCCCTAGAGTGAAACCCAATCTTCCACAAGTGTTTAGGTGCCCATTTCCTATTGGTTTAAGTGGGTACCTAAATGCCTTTAAACCTATTCAGGCTTCACCACCCCTCTTTCTCCCAGTAAAAGAAGGTAATACTCTCTCCCTGTTTCAAAGAAGGTTCATGAGAATGAACTACTAACATCACCAGGTCATTTCAAATTACATTTAGTCACCTACATAACTTTGAGGATGGGGGCTTCAGGGACTCTAGAAACAGGCATAGAACAGTCCCATACAGTGATACAGGCTTACTACTTGGGGCAAATGGGATTTTGAAAAGTAACTTAATCACAACAACAGGATTTTAGAAAGAGGAAATTGTGATTCTAATTCCCCTACAAGTATAGGAGTCAGGTTCTCTAATTCTCCTCTGTGCTTTTCAAAGAACTTCTCTAAGGAATTATTAGAATTTTTATGACTGAACTTCCCCTTTCTCACAAAGTTGACTCCATATCTAAACCATGGGGCAAATCAAACGTAGTGGACCTTTTTAATCCGGCAGAGCCTCTCTGCGTGACTGGAAAGGAAGGCTCTTTAAATTGATCTATTTTGTTTCATAGGCAGTTATAAACATTCATCTCTCTTTCCTTCTTGCAGACATGAAGAAGGGAGCAGTACTGTCTCAGGAGTCATACACTGTACATCATTTTACATTACATCATTAGAAAGAAATAGCACATAGGAAGAACAGTAGGAAGCGGAGGCAACCATTCCACAGTGCTGTAATTACTACAACGTTCATTTTTAAAGAAGGAAATCCATAGGGACCCCCCCCCAAAAAAAAAAAAAAAAAACCAAACAAACAGAAAAAACACACACACACAAAAACCAAACCCAACAAACCAAAACCAAAATCAAAAACCAAAACAAATAAAATAAAAAACAGCAAAAAACCCAAACAAAAAAATCCTGACCCCCCTCCAAAAAACAACAAAAAACCCCAAAGCCCCCACAAACATAACCCAAACTATAATCAAACTCACATTTACCAATAATTCTACTGATTTACTCAAATGGAAGCAGTGTGTTCTCCAAGAAACTGGGAGTAAGAATATATTTGGTGAACTGCAAATACTTCCACATTGTAACTGAAAATACAAAACACCATGGCTGCAGAAAACTTAAGTGTTATCCAAGTTAAAAACTGTCGGTGACACACTTATGCAGGAGACATGAAATGAATTCACTGGATGTCCCAGACATGAAATTAATTCACTGGATGTCTCAAGACTCTACTGAACAGCAGTAAAGTTAACAGAAACTTTCAAAATGCCAAATGTGAAAGACAACAGTAATTTCTGACTTAGCATACAACTTTGATCTGTCATTTTCCTCCTGTCTCATAATTCCTGGGTTGTGTTTACTTACACATCACAGTGTTGCATGGACTTAACATGGTTTAAGCAAATTCATTGCTGGAAGTAATTCAGTACTCATAATGGATGAGAACGCTTTGCTTTGGGTATTTGGTCTCAGGAAATAGTGCTAGAAAAGGGAACTACTTCATCTTCAACACTATAAAAGACAGTAATAGTGAAAACTCCTAAACATTTCAACTATTTCTGCATACCTCAGTAAGTCTTCAGGATAAGATTCTAGAACAAAGACTTGATATTTTTATTTAGTAAGTGACTTCAAAATGCTAAAGAAAGACAAAGAGAGTGCTGCCAAATAGAAAAGGAGAGGAAAAGAAGAAAAGATTAAAATCTCATAGGAAAAAAGATATGTTCACGGTAATTCTCCCAACTCTGTAAGAGTTTATTTTATGCCTACATATTGTCCTTATTTTTGAACAGGACAATACGGCAGTTGTTTGGAAGGTACACCCTTCATGGCTATGATATACATTTTTCTGTGGTGCAGGTACAACTAGGGAAATCTGAACTTTAATACCACAAAACATAACTTTCTGACCAGATGACAATGAAGAAGATTTAAAAAGATCTAAACCATCATCAACCATACAAGCAACCGTAAACAACCTACCAAACACTTTTTCCAAAACTCAATCAGTAAAAACAAGATTGCATCCTTACCAGGGCACTGACGGAAAGGAACTTTCTCTTCCATTTTCATGTAAATATTTAGAGATTAGAAAGCTCAAACAAGAAAGTCTGCATTTTGATAGATGCCCCAGATGCCAAGAAAAAACATTATTTTTGGCATGGTAGCTATGTCACTGTGACTGTGCTTCATAAGGTCTCCTGTACATAGCTCCAGAACATACTCAGTTACCATGTTCCCCCAATAGTTTCTATGGAAATCCCCAGATCTACAGGGAAGACAACATTTAAATATTAAAGGAAGTCTGTGAGAGGAAGTGTGAGAAAAATAGAGCACAGGGCACTTTAGTTATTTCAGAAGCATATATTACATTTGCCCTTCACATCAGCACAGTGGTAGCCTTATACACAACAATGCAGTTCTCAAGTGATACATTGAAGTCCTCCTCTTCCTCAAAGCTTCCTTGTGGAAGAAAAGAGTTGCTGTATGCAGCAAAGTGGAAGTATATATACCTCAATATTATCTCATATTCTAAGCAAGTACTGCTTTAAGTTATTTTACTAACATGATAGGTCATGTCTTCTTACATCTGTTCATCTGCCTTTAGACTGAAGGTCCTGTAAGGCAGACAGAAGTTTTTTGGAAAGCATCTAACTGCCCCATCAAAATAATGACTTTTGTTTAATGAGAATTAATTCAACTATAAAAAAGAACAGCAAACAGCAGAGATGCCCTGGCTTGATTTTACAGAGATGAGTTGCAGTGAAACCCTGAAATAAATGATAATGCCAAAGGAAAAATCCTTCACTGTTGTCGAGCTGTTCAGAAAGCGTTAACATGGTTCATTCATTTTCAGCTGCAATACCATGTTGAAAACATACTTCTGCTGGTCTGCAGTTGATTGATGTACATTACTCATATCAGGCTAATGGCACTTTATTTTCCAACAGTAGCAAGTAATGAGTGACCTTGAGTGCATATTGTTTTGCTGAAAGGTTTTGTTGCTCCGTGTACTCTGTGAGCACCCCAAGGAAATGAGGGCCCTGTATTGGTGTTTTTCAGCAAACCTCATTTCTTTCATGGCTTTCCGTAAAAGAATTTGATACAGGGATAGAAGCTAACCTCAGTGAGTAAATGAAATATTGATCCACACTACTCTGGCCTTGCCTTCACCTTGTCCCAGGGCTGTGAGTTACTGACTTTTCTGTTTTGGCTGTAATAGGAATTATTACAACAGGCCTGTGCGAGTAATTACTTGGCATGGCAAGAAGGAGGGTCCATCATATATTTCTGTAGAGACGTTAGTTTCCATCAGACCAGCAGTCTGCTTTTTTGGCCCTGTCTTCCTGTTCTTGATTCAATTCTCTTAACCATCATTAATCAAGTTCCCTGTCAGTAGAAGTTTATCAAAAGTATTAAGTGAACAAGGTTGCATGGCCTCCTTAAGAAAAAAAAAAAAAAGCCAAGAAAAAGAAGCATCCATGCAGGGCAGTAAATTTTAAAATATGGAAGGCTGGTTCCATGATATATATGAGTGTCTTTCCAGCTGGAATGAGCAGTTTGTTTTAGTGATAGATATTGTAGTTTGAGCCATGATAGAATCCTTCTCAAGTTTATATGTCATAGACTATCATTTATGAGAGACCATGTGTTTCTAAATGGTGAAGGTCATGGCTGATGGCAAAAGTAAAAGCAGTGGTGATTCATTAAAAATAGTTAATAGGGCCCGCTGTTGACAGGGATAAATAGCGACATGCTGCTTTTTCAACCCACAAGCAACTAGTTTAGGCAATGTTTCTTCTGTGTTCTCCACCACTCCTGATTGCCAGACAGCTGTGAACATACATAGAGACATAAGCAAGATTGCTTCCATCCTGTTAATAATAGATGCAGGATGGGTTTCCAGTGTGAATGACTTCTCTAGATACAGATTTTCCAACCAGCACCTTTGGCAGACTGACTAAACTTTCAGCTCACAGTGATTTGTTAGCTAATAATCAAGTTTACACTGTACACTGATTTCTTAGGGACCAAACACATTTCCTAGCTATACTGCTGGGATCCCATCCTTCAGTTTGAACACCAGCTAACGCCCCAGTAGAGCCCATGTAACATCTATAGAAGCTGTGTTTGCATAAAGGACACTAAGATGGGATCTCATGGCATTGGAATGGCTAAAATATTAACAATCGTTAGTGTATCCTCAATCCGAAAAATTAAATTTCCTTAAGCTATGCAGAAAATGAACTCTTAAAATCCAATTGGAAAGAAAAGCTTTTAGTTAATTGTTGTGGCACTGTTCCTTATTTTGTTTTTATTTCTTAAATGCAAACAAACAACAATCATCATTAAAACAAAGGTTTAGTCTACTTAGAAAAGCTTACACATATATTTTGCCAAACAGATTTGAGGCTGTATTTGAAAGAAGAGTTTGGCAAATGTTCTCTCATGGACACAGCTCTGCAGTACACACAAATGATAGCCCATGGATTGCCTATGGCATAGTTTGGTTTTAAATACAGAGAACTGTACTACTAATACATAGTCATTATTGATTCACAGCAGAGCAATGTTTCATAGCTTCCAGAGATAAAAATCAAATCCATCTAATTTTATCACACCTGAGTGTTCTGGGTCAGTGGCAAAACTGGACAGAACTCAATACTCTCTTTTACCAGACATAGGAGCCAGAGTACCTTTAGCGCAAACTGGTGCAATTGCACTGAAGCAAACAGATGCAAACTCTTTGCTTTAATAAAAGGAGTATTTCCTGGTCCTTTTTCTTCATCAAACACACAGCTTTATCCCTGACAGATTCTCATCCTAGTGGAGCAGAGGCAGACCTTATATCACTTATCAACTTCATTCTAGCAATTATATATTGCAGTAAGGGTTGCCATTTTTAGTGACTGATCAGACAGCCTGGAAAGCTGCAGAAAGAGCTGGTTCACCTTTCATTTCTGATCCTTCTTTGCTAACTGAACATCTTGTTCTGTCTCTTCTGGCATTTCCCTACCTTTCTACAGCTAACACACTAGCCAACATGAGTACAGGGGCGGAATTCTCATCTATTTTAGGAGAAAATTGTGTTTATCATTCTGCTCAAGTGGTTTCCTCTGTGATCTTTGTCTCAACTATTTAGAGAGTTCCATTTCTTAGTTGATGTTGAAGCACTACCAAAATTAATGTCATTAATGACTTCCCTAGGAGCTGATGGTGCTCTGCTCAAGTGGACTCTGGAACAAAACCAGCAGCAAATAAAAAAAAGGGGGAAAAAAAGAAAGGAAAACCTACTGGTTAATTAAAAATAGTAACAAAGAGAGCACTGAAAGAGTGACTGCATTAAGGCTTCGTTAATTCTGCCATCTCCAGTCCTTTGTTACTCATATGGTAACATATGCTTTACAGCTGCCCAGATCAGAGCTCAAATCCTGGAATTACAGATGCTCCCTCACTTTTCTTCCTCTTGCTTCACTGTAGTAAAAGAAGTCTGATTATTCCTTACTTGTTAGTGTAATAAAAATGATGTTTTAGGCAAGCTGGGAGATAGGTACATGTTGTTTAGCTGATAACCATTCTCAAATGTAGTCCCCTTTTTTTTTTACTTTTTTTAGGCATTGTTTCAATGCTACTTCCCAATCATCTGCAGCAACACCACCAGCCTCTAAACTAGAGAGGCAGACAGTGAAAAATATTTGATTACTAAGTAGAAAGGTAAAAGAGCCATCTGTTGTAAAAGGTAAAAGAGCCATTTCTATAAAAGGATCAGTTACCCTAATACAGTCATCTTGAGAGAGACGGTCTGCAGTGGTTACAAATTGACTTTTTATGGAGAAAATAAGACTGTTCTTAACCTACTGCACCGATATTATGTTTTGTTAATATTTTATTAAATAAAAGTCCTCCTATTAAGGGTGGCAAATCGCTTTATAATTATAGCACTTCACACACTAGAATGACTATTTCATTTTATGGAAAAAAAGCTCAAAATACAATTTAATTATCATCCAGTGTCTTTTCATCCTTCTAATGGTTTCAGCAGAAAGCACTGTTATATGCATCTCAAATCTCTCCTTTTCCAAATATTAGTTCAAATTAAAGAACATTATTACTTCTGTTCCACGCTTTCACTGCTAATGAAATAGTTGTGTACAGTGAACATTTGTACATGGATCTAGATGAATCAAATGAACAATGTGAACAACTATAAAATATAGACCTTTTACCTTCTACATATAAAAGTTGATTTATATACAGTATGAGCACTGAGTTAACTCAAGTGGTCTAGAAACAGATTTAGTTAAATCTGTGTAACTCCCTTATGCAGTCTCTCTCAAATCAGTTCAAGAGAACTTTAAATCGATTTAGCCTCATGCAGTCGATAGATCTGAATTGGTTTCTAAACCAGTTTAGTTGAAATTGGTATCCAAGTCGTAATCAGACAGCCTCCAAGTCAATCAGAGTGATCTTAGTCGGAATCAGTACACTTTTGCAGTTTTCAGATGAGAGCAAAATTGCAGCACCAAAGACTTTTTATCACCTTTCCTCTTTGAACATTTTGATAGAGCCATTAAATTCTGCTGGAAAACATCAAGTCTGCCTTATGTACAACCATCTTCTCTCCTACTTGAACACACCAATAACAGTTCTGGTTCCTGGGACTGCAAACTCAAAGGTTATTTCATTTCCAGTGGAGTGCTTTGTTTGTCTGCTAGATGATTATCACTGCAACACTAGCAATATTACACTACCTATTTTGTAAATGAAAGCTCAGCGGATTTGTATAACTTCAAAATGTTGTCACTGAAATATTCTGATTCTAGAGGCATTAATTTTAAAATATCCTAATTTAATCAAACATGATGCAGAAACAGTTATCAATTATAAAACCAAAGAAAAAATCCAATCAAGCTCCCCTCCCTCAACAGCAAGAACTTTGTAGAATGATCTCTAGAGACAATACTGACTCTACCTTCGTGAACAAAGCAACAGTAAAACAGAAAATCACCATAAATTCCACCCCAAACACAGTGCTTTTAAATGGCCTCCTGAATGACAAATAGTCTGAAATGTCTGAAATGTAGCCTTTGGATCCTGAAGATTTGAGCCAATTTAAATGTCAAAGTTGGAATGAACTGATTGTCCTTACACAAGCCCAATACTTAAGGACAGGAAAAGGATGAAGAAAGTCCATTTTTTCAGTATTGTTAGTCCTTTCCAAGCATGACATAATACATAAAGCCTTCTATATACTTAGTGGGTTTTTTCCCTGTCAGAATAGAAAGAAAACCTTTTTTTACTCTTTTTTTGGTTTTTTCTTCTTTTGCCTTCCTCCTTCCCTCCTCCCCCACCATCCCCCTGCCCCATCCCCTTTTTATCATTGCCACGGCATCGTGTCATTCAGTTCCTTGTTTTAAAGGTTTAGTTGTTAACTTGTGAACTTCAGTGCCTGGGGAAGAAGCATGATGCACCTTCTGCATCTGCAGAAGAAAAGCAATTTCCTCCATATGTGGCGCATTGCCCCACACCACATATATTTAATACAAATCCAGCATTTATTTCCCAAGAAGATGCAAAAATAAGTTGTCTTTAACTCTTTCATTACAATTATGTGTTACAAATTTCAGCCCTTCAGATCTAGTTCATTGCACAGAAATACTTGGTTTGTTTAAAAAGGTAAAATCTCCCAGTGGCACAACTTGTAAGGTCAGACTGAAGAAAAGACGTCATTATTTCTGCTATGAAAATGCCTCTACCAAATGAATTTTCATTTAAATGTACTTCCAAGTTAACAACATATTAGAAACCAACAAAACCTTAAACACTGGACTAAGGACATTAAAAACTAGGCACACTTTTCAATTACCTCTGTCCTTCTCTGTACATAAAATGTAGTTAGGGTTTTCTTTTTAAATAAGCAACCAATATATTACTCAGGATTTTTTGAGGTTACTCTTCTGTGATAATAATTTTATCATTATATATTCACCCAAAGGCATAAGTAAAAAAATATTCTGGGGTGAAATTATTCATGCCCTAATTTTTGCCTGACTTAGTTTGGCATGATATTGTTAGTCTCCATTTAGAAGGGACCTTACAGCAGAAGTAACAGAGGTGTTGAAAAGGTGACCAAGACAGAGCTGTCAGAGCTGCCCAGGTGCAGCTGGGACAGCACACAGGCATTTGTATGAAAGTTGCTTTTGTGTGTGTTTGAAGGCCTCATGTATTTTAAATGGTTTGTTACTGTCAGGAGCAGATTCCAGTGGGTTTCTGATATCTAGAACTTCAGGATCCCTGCCTACCAAGTGTGGAAGGGATATTACTGAATGGAGATGTCCTACCCATTCAGACTATTAGAATCCAAACCAAAGATGAATTACTATTTTGGTCTGACTACCCCCTACACAGGACATTTCCACGTCTCATTCTTTGTTGGATTTAAAGACTGGAACAAGAATGGCTTCAGATTTCAAGTACAGTGTGGAAGAAGAGAAGGGTTTGAGCCATTATAATAACATTTGAAAAGAGAAAGAGGGGGGAGGGTGTTTTTTCTGTCTGGTCTAGCTTGCAGCCCCCCTTCTCACATGGTATCCGAGCTCAGGGATGACATCACTGCAGTGTGAACCCAGACCGTTCCCTCATTCCCAAATTCTATTAAATACAATTCTTACACATAAGATCCCTTCAATTATTTCGGCACTGGCTCTACACCAATATAAGCACTGGCAAAATTTCAGAAAGTTTTTCAAGGGAATGATTAATTGTATAAATATTCTGAGATACACAAAAAATATTCACTCATTTGAATTACCCTCTCAGGCTCTTACTGGATGAGATGACATTGCAAAAGTTTATAGAACATCTTGCCCCAATTCAAACAAACATTCAGGCACACACACATGAGCCAACAGTCAGAAGCAGGTTAAACAGACATTTTTGTCTTTACCTTCCCATATATGACTTTGAACAGCCTGCTGTTGCACTGGCCAGTCTTCATTCTTTTCCATTTATGTGGCCTTTTATGAGTAACTTATGCAGATCCAAGCTTTACTCTGACACTGAGGATTTGGTGATTCATTCCCTAGTATATACTTACCACAAAAGGTAAGAATTAGTCTTTATTTTCAGCATTTTTGGGAAGATGATAGTTCTGCTGTATATACCCTGCACACAGTAATCATGTCTTAGATTAAAACGCGCCTTATAAAACTGGTGGATGCACTAGAGAGAAAACATGGATTTCTTATCCAAACAAGTAATTTTTTAATTTAGTCTTATTACTTATCTAGCTTATGCTCCCCAAGACTTTAAATCTGAATTGATTTGGTTCTAGCAAAAAAAAAACAAAGTATGGACAACTGAAATTGATAGATACTACTGTAGCTTTTAAGTGGACCCACCTAGGAGAGATCAGCCATAGTGTATGTTTCTTTCTGATTTTCTTTTCTACCATTTTATTTCCAATGACATAGCCTTTGCTGCTATAAACAAAAAGGTGGTACAAATGCATACTGAAATGCAGCACATAACATTTCTCAGTTCCTCTCAATGGTGCAGTATTTCAACAAACTGTCAGAATGTTTAAAACCAGCTACTATTAAGAGCCTCTTGCTTTCAGTAGTACAAGGAACAGGAGCAGCTCATTCCACTTAACTCAAAGTCTTACTTTACCCTTATGTTCTCTGTTACCTATATCCCATTACAAAAAGCTCGGGGACCTCTTTAAAGATCATTTTGTGGAAAGAAAAAAAAAAAAAAAAGCATCGTACCACCCTCCAAAGTAAATATTTGTACATCTTGCTAGCTAATGGTGCATCAGAACCAACAGGATTTGACACCCACCCCATCCCCCGCGCATTTTGTTTCCTGTTCTCATTAAAATACTTCTTAATAAAAATGTCATTGGCATGTCACATCATTTCACCCATAGTCAGCTCTCAGATGCTCATTACTCTTATTCTTGAGACAAATGTTGGACTAAGAACAAAAATATTTTTCCCTTAGAAGTCAGATAGTATAAAAAAATACAATATAAACCAACTCACCAGCAGACCCCAGTCATTTCAGTATATTGTTTCAAGCGTTCTAGGTTTAAATTCCCTAAAATTGCAAAATGCACTTCATTCTAAGCATTATGTTAATTTTCTTCAGGATACCTTTGTGCTTGGAAAGCAACCTTTATTTAATAAACAGAACAAGACCATGAAAAGGGTTAGAGAGAAATTTTGATTAAAGATTAAGGATCAGATGTAAAAAAATGTAGATTCACGGAACAAAAGTACATGTAAGAAACCAAAGGTCTGGAAAACTAATACTGCTAGCGAAAGTTCTCAACCTGACTGCTTAATATTTTTCAAATAATCGTTATTCCTAAATGAATCTCCACAAAAATTATTAAACCCTAGATAAAATCATTATCACAAACCCATATGTATTCTTTCTGATCAAGAGAGTCACACAATGAAGAAGTGAACACATGAAAGCACAAATACTAAAAGCAGGTTGAATCCTTGGAACATCAAAGTTTTGTACTCAAATCTCATCAGCCAGAAAAAACCCAACTAAGCCTTGAAACAAAAGCATAACTTGCTTCTGCCACCCACAAGTAAGGATGCTTTACTTTAAAACTTATTTAAGAAAATGTTTGAGGTGTTCTAGGGTGGCCCTACGGGATAAGAACCTTTAATAATAGCAATGAGTTAATGGCTTTGTGTGCAATCTGAATAATTCTTCAGTGAAAAGACTGCTAGTACCATTGGTGGACAAACTTAATAGAGCAGGAAACTTGCACAGTTTGAAACCAGACTTCCATTATCTTAGTTTAAATTACCCACATTGATAAAGACCTTTGGCTTCAAAAAGCACAGTAAATACAGCTTTTTCTTTGAGTTCACTCTTCAAGATCACAAGCGTGGATCCTGTCGTAACATGTACACCTTTGGGGAGAGAGTCTTCTGAATTTTCATCAGGAACTCATTTCTGATAGGTGCGTGTTGAGAAATAAGGGTGCAAGGAAAGAGCCTCTTTTATGCCAGTAATAGTCACAGCAAGAAAAACACTCAAATACTACCCTACAATTGGCAGGTTATTTAAATTATTGCCTCATCTAAGTTTATCAATGGAGAACAGAAAGTCAGATACAGCTTTTGAAGTCTGCAAATTGAAAACTTTATTTTGAGAGGGTGTGAAGTCATGGCATGGCCCAAAACAAAACAAAGGTGCAGGTAATTTTGAAACAGAAACTTCAAGTCAGATTCCACCTTTCTGATTCACAAAGCCTATTTTTCCCCCTAGTGCTTTCCTTTAAGCCAAGTAATTAGTGCTTTATGAGTGATCCTAATAGCAAAACTGAAGCTCCATCTGTGACTGTTTATACAAATTATGTACCTCATCGTGTATCACTAGTGGGATAAAAGAGAAAGATGTACTGTAGGTATTACATATTCCTATATCTTCTTGGTAGGATGCTTATATGAGCTGTATTTTGTTTGCAGGAGAAGGAAGTGAAGAATTGCCAAAAGAGTGATTCCAGAACTAGCTGTAAATTACCACCAAAACTAAAGTAACCTTCCAAAACCATTTTGTTCCAAAACGTATTTAAATACTGATTTCTCAGGCTCTCCCTCACAACCTTCCTGAGACAGGTAAATAATATTTTGATACTATGAAAGACGTAAAATGCCCACAGAAACAAAGAGAAATGAAGCCTTCCTTTCCCCTCCACAACAGTTTTCTGAAGCTTGATTTTAAAACATTGGGGAAAACAAAAAAGGAACAGTAGGGTGAAATGCTGCTGTATTGTAACGAATAAAACATTTGTGTATGCCTTGAAGACAATCGCAAACATGCAAGCCAGGGCAGAAGCTGAGGAAGAAGATGAAATTTCCCAAGGGCATGTAGTGACAGGACAATGGGGAATGGCTTTAAACTGACAGAGGGGAGATTTAGATTAGACATTAGCAAGAAGTTATTCCCTATGAGGCTGGTGAGGCACTGGCACAGGTTGCCTAGAGAAGCTGTGGCTGCCCCATCCCTGGCAGTGTTCAAGGCCAGGCTGGACGGGGCTTGGAGCAAGCTGGTCTAGTGGAAGTTGTCCCTGCCTACGGCAGGGGTTGGAACTGGGTGAGCTTTAAGGTCCCTTCCAACCCAAACCAGTCTGTGATTCTATGATCTATAAGCTGCTGAGCAGGAAATTTTCTGTGCCCCAGAGAAGATCCTCAGGTACAGACTGCAGCTTTGGAGCTGTAAGAAACCCCATAATGTTGCAATACTGTACAACATTGCCATCTTTTTGATGTGCCTAACCTTAAATATTGAATGGATCGCAATATTTTACGGTTATTTTTCAGCATCATATTCCAGACTCCTAGATTTCAAAAGGCTGCTCATCAGGCAGGATAAAAGCTAATACAATTTCAGGAGGTGTAGTACATGGCTGAGGTCAGTAACATTTTCTCACTGCTGGCACTTTCTAAGCACTTAACAAAAGCTTGTCTTATAAAGACAGAACAGACTACATTCCTGACAAGCAAGTGTGTTTATTGTTTTAACCATTGAGGGCAATATATAAGAATTGAGAAATTCAAGGTAATGCACAATTAAGAGTCTAATCTGCATAGTTTTGTATCACTATTTCTCCCACACATCAAGTGCTACTTACAAATGGCCTATTAAATATCCATTTGTAAATACAGACACAGGATTTGTACAGAGTAGATACCGTGTTTAGTTTGACTGCAGAGCTACAATGCCTAAACATTAGGAAATAATGAATGTGTGGAAACCAGAAAGCAAATATTTAAATAATTCAACCCAAAGTTCTGCTCAATTTATTCTGAAAAAGTACACCAAAGACAAAGGTATTCTATTAAAATTAAGCTCTAAAAAGAAAAACCTCATAATTACAAATGTTTTGTTCCCTGAAAATATAATTTTTCTAAGTAAATATTCATAAATCAAAGAAATGTTACTTTAATATCTGTAATTACAATTAGCAATATATTTACAAATGCTGCTTGAGAAAGAGTGTTACATAATTAAATGCAATATTATCAAATAAAAAGAACATATTTTGGGAGCATCTGAACATTAGCTTTCTTCATGAAATAAATTTAAAAAAATAAATAAAACATACAGTACTTTGCCCACACTGTAATTTGTCAACTGTTGAGGAAATTGGCATGTCTTTTCTGCTGATTTATTGGTTAATCCCAATAATTCATTGTGGAAAAGGCCAACAATGAATTACAACGTGAGGGAAAATTAAGCAGTGCATTTACAGCCCTTAAAGCAAGTTTCAAAGTTGCCATAGACCTAGCTAAAATATTTTGGGTACAACAGAGATGATAATTTAATAGTTTAAAATGTTCTCTCTCTTCTAATTGTTATATCCTGTATAGTAGCTTTGCAAGTAGTTTCTTAGATTTGATTTCAAATATATTTGAAAAATATATAGCCCTTGGGTTCCCAACAAAGAGAACATGAAGGGGGCACTTGATATATTAGACCGATTTCTTAAGCACTGGGACTCTGGATATTTCTATGCATCAGCTAAAAAATTGCTTATTTTAAGCCAATGATTAATCCTGCTTATTGTAATGGGACTACTACTTTCTTAGCATTAGAGAGGTTTTGAAATTAAAAAACAAATATGTATGACTATGCATTTCTAGGGTTACCTTATTTTCACATAAAAACCCTGCACAACTGTAAAATAATGTGCATTTAAAGTAAATGTTCAGGTAAGTGTTACAAATGTCAGAGGTGTAGAGTGTCTTGGACCCTGAAGAGGAAGCAAATAAGGCACGAGAGAAGACAGGACATCAGGTCCTGCTTTTCCTGTTCACTCCCACACTCAGATACAGCTTTCACTAGGTCTGGATTCTCAAACTCAAGTTTGATACTGCCTCTTTTCTTCCCTTCTTTTTAAAAGTATCATTTGCAGATGATAGGGGTAAAATATTGTTAATCAGGCTTTTCTTTCTCTTAGGCTTTACCATGCAAGAAATGGAAAATAAAGAACACCTTCAGCTGGGGAACTAGAAACTGCAAATTAAACCCCACTTGCTGCTTTGGGACATAATTCAAAGCCTGTTTATAGTCAATGGGAATCTTGAAAAAGTACAGCAGGTTTGTGTCAAACCCATTTGGAGGGTAAACCTACACTGCACAACACAGTACTGTGCAGAAAAACACCAGAGACAGTTTACGGTTCCTACCTGATGTACACCCTCAGCTTACACCCTCTTCTTAGGCAGTACATTTAAACAGCACATTGGACTCCACCGTAACTCCATTTAGGTCTTCTGCCCCCTGATGCTTCTTTTACAGAGCTGTGCCAGAATCTCAATAGCTAGTTTTCAACCTGAATTTATTCAAAGCAAAATTATGCACGCTTGTTCTCCCACCAGATGTGCATTAGCTTCATTATAGTTTCTGGGTACGCAATGAACATGACTGTTTATGGGTTGCATCCTCTCATTTTGGTCCTAAATTATCTCTGTTGTAACCGCACCTCATGCTCTGTAATTAGGTCCTTGATTGCAAATTTCACACTGCACCTTGGAATGTCTTTAAATTGAAGTTCCAGGGCACTTTTCAATTCCCTAAATTCTTCAGATCAGTTCATTTAATTGATCCTTAATTGACACCTTTCTCAAATTCTTCTCTTCTGAAATGTACATACTTCCATGTAATTTAAAACGAATCACTTCTGATCACTCCTTTCAAAGTTATCACATCCACATCCCTCATTCCTTACTAAAATTAAATCTAAAGTATCATCATCGTATGGTTGGCTCCTTACACACAGCCAAAACTGGATTTTGCCACCTGAAGAATACATGTAAGAAGCTTTCCAAGACAGAATTCACAGCTTCTGTCTCTTCTCAGCACAAAGCATCACCTTTCTCCTCTTACAAAAGTAAGCAAGCAAATCTTGTCTTTACTGTGGGCACCTTCACTTCTTCAAGGCAGTGAACTCACCAGGAATTTAGTCAAGAGCAGGAGCCTGCTTAGCTGTGAAATGTGAGCCTCCAGGTGACCTTGCTCAGCAACACTCTCTTGTCATCCCATTTTGCACTCCCACGCTTTGCTCAGCAGTAGTAGGAACAAAGAGCAATGTAGAAGCATGCACAGCCTGGCTTCATAGATTACAGTAGTGCTATGGCAGTGCCTAGAGAAATCCATCCTTGCATGTTTAGCTAGGCACTGCATACAAAACTGAATATGCGCAGCAGAGAGCAGCACTACATGAAACAGATTTGGGCTTTCAGGAGAATGGAAGCTCCACCAGCTAACTAGCACTTTATATTTAACATTTAGCTAGATTATTCTTTCAATTGGGTAATAATTCTCTACTGTGTATTCGCTTCAGAGAACAGATAGGCTTATTTCAAAAATAACAATGACCAAAAAAAAAAAAACCAACACCCAAATGCTCAACAAAACACAAACCAACTCCAGACAATAAATTCTGCATATTCTAGAAATTATTTGGCATTATTCTAGTTATTATTTCACTATATTTCAAAGTATTTGCCTTGCAACCAGCCACCCAGGCTATAACTGAAATAGAAAACTTGGCAGAGAACATATTTCTAAAATAATAAGACATCATTTGGAATAAATATTCTAAAATAACAAATAGGACTGACAGGAAGAGTAAATAAGAAGCTTTTTAGTATTGCTACTCCAAAACTGTATTCTACCAGGATACAAAATATTCAGTGACCTATCTTCCATCACTGTCAGATCACATCTGTCCTTGGATGGTGTTAGATTTTCAAAAGAAGAGGCATTTTGCCACAAACCACTTTGAAGGACTTACACTATTTTTGCTATGGGAGTGCAGTCCTGAAGGCACTGAGCTTCAGTGAGCAGATCTTGAACATCCCAAGTCATCAGAAATCATGAGATCACTAATGAAGTCACAGATCTTTATCCAAACTGAGCCACTGAGTCTTTCTGACAGGGTACTGGTTACTGGTGAGAGACCTACTACATGTAGCTACCTGGAGGAGTTGGTCGGTGGTGCCTATGGTATATAGAGGTATGTGAGTATTGAGTACAGACTGAAGGCAGAAAGCAAATATGCGAAGCAGCTTTGGTGAAAATAATGCCCATCTAGAACACAGCAACTTGTCTCATTTGTGCAAAACTCTTCCTGCCTCCTAGGAGTCTTTCTTGTGCAAAGAAAGGAAGAACGGGCTCAATTATAGCCATATCTGATTATTGGCAAGTACTTAAATGAACAGAAACTGACTCAAACCATTCTGGGATTCTGTGGTTCTGAGTAGGATTCTACCACTCCAACATTTTTACTTTTACCTGAGATCAAAAGGCATGCAAAGAGCTTTGCTAGGTTACAAATTCCAGTTAAAGCAAGCAGATCTTGTTTGGTTTGCTGTAGATACAGTTATGTTTCAAAACCTAAAATCACACATCATGGGGATTCTGCATGCAAAAACATGCAACAGTCTTATCTTAGAGTAGCTTTCCTATGAAGTCTTATAGGCTTTTTAAGTGCTTTAAAAGCTCAGTCATGAGACCAGCACACTTTGATCAGCCCAGCAAAACACTATGGAAAAATGAGCAGCTTAAGCTTGTTAAAACGCACAAAGCACATTCCACAGTACTAGTGATTGTTGCAATTCTGAAAATAAATATCTCCTGTACAATTAAAAAGTTTTATCTGTTGAGTCTAACACATTTGCAGACAGCAAAATTTGGAAAAACGCCACTTTAAGACTGTATTTTTGCCTGTTGCTGAAGAGGAGCATCATGCAGCAATGCCCTTTAAAAAGAAACCAACAGAACAACAAACCCAAGCAAGTGCACACATGCAAAATTTAAAATATTATCCGAGTAATTTACCAGGTTTAATTTGCACCACCCAAGACTATATGGGCTAAAACTAGTAGGAAACCTGTGAGAAACACATTAAAACAGGCTTGGAGAGTGAAAACACATTTCTGAAGATCAATTTTCGAACTCGTCAGTGGGGTTGTCAGCAGCATTGTCCAGTAACAGCAACACAATGTCAAATTCAATGTATTTGTCTGCTTAGAGAAATCTGAACCTTCATTTCTCAGCCCACAAGCCAAAACCATATACAGCATCTGCCCATGTGCTCTCAGCTTCTGCTGTTGACACTCCTTCAGTTAGTACAAAATACATAAATATTTACTGAGACAAAACCAAATCAAACAAACCTCCAACCTGAAAGAAACTGACTCTATTGCTTGGTCTTACAGTCAATTTCCTTAGGCATGCAAGTTCAAGTCCCTGTGGGAAAAATAGTGAGGCAGCAGTCATCTTTTTGTGCTTACTGAGGTTTGAATACACTTTGTTCAATTTTCCCCTCTTTCAATTAGATGAGAAAAGTTAAGATTTGTTCCAAATCAAAGTTTTCTGACAGATTCTTTTACCCCTCAGCAACTGACCTAAAGACTCTATTAAAAAAAAAAAATTAAAACAATTATTTCCAGATACTTAATTGCAATTACGACTTGTAACCAACAGGATTCCCAATAAGAAGAGGTATGAGGTATGCTCTTTGCTGCTATTGCCTCGAAACTAGATGGGAACTATTATGCTCACCAACAAATTATATGCCAAGAAATCACAACAGAGCACATAAAACATCTGTCAGGTTATTATTGGGAAACCTATTGACAGCTGATCAGTCAGGTAATACCAATACTGCCTCAGGGCTTGTAGTAATTCAGGAAACCCAAAGAGATCACCCTGAAACAGATGACACAGCAGATGAGAAACACTGAGTACAGCAAGAGTTGGCAGCATGATAACCGACTTCACCAGGGTATGAACCCCACCAAAAGATGGACTGAAGAGAAGCACCTGAGAAATATATGAAGGGATGAAGCAGCACTCTCAAGGAGGTATTTGGCTGCACCAGTACCACCTCACAGCAAAACTATCACTCAGCAATGTAAAAAATAAATTTGGTGACAGAACTGTGACACCAGAGTGTACACTGCAGAGCTTTTTGTGTGTGACAAAATTATCTAATTTCGCTTGTCAAACGATTTGTAAAGTCCAGTGTCCCTGTCTCACGCACATGCACAGACTCAGCATTTAGACAAAGGGATCTCATTTATACTATGTTTCTATGCTGTATGTTAAACCACATGCTGTCATTTCATATAGATCCCATTTTTGTGTGAAATTATCAATTCAGATAACTACAAATCATAGAGTGGTTTGGGTTGGAAGGGACCTTAAAGCTCAGTCAGTTCTGTTCCCCTGCCATGGCCAGGGACACCTTCCACTAGACCAGGTTGCTCCAAGCCGCATCCAGCCTGGCCTTGAACACTGACAGGGATGTGGCAGCCGCAGCTTCTCTGGGCAACCTCTGAGGGCACCTCACCACCCTCATAGTGAAGAATTTTTTCCTAATGTCTAACCTAAATATATTTAATGTCTAATTAAATGCATTTATGCAGTTAGAACAAAAGCCATCTTATCTCCTTTGCACATGACTTGAACTCCTTAGCTGCTTTTTATTTCTTACCCTGAGAATTTTATAATTTTTCTGAATCTGAGATTAATGATCACTGTTCATCACAGTTGGTCATTTTCTTCATCTGATTCTGCTGTTCCAAGGGAGTTTATGGGATTTAAAGCTGTGATGGCAGCTAGGAGATCCCCAACCATGGGGCCAGTGTTTCATCAGCCAAC
The DNA here is from genome assembly GCA_028858755.1 of Ara ararauna. NCBI lineage: Eukaryota > Metazoa > Chordata > Aves > Psittaciformes > Psittacidae > Ara > Ara ararauna. Next base: position 28,910,242 of record CM054380.1, read on the forward strand.
TCTGTGCTACACTTCCAACATCTGCAAGAATATGGTGCTCAACAGCATGAGAAAGACACTGGTGGCAGGGAGCGGGAGAATGGTAAGGCCAGCACAAACCCTGACATGCAGCTCCCAGCTGGGAAACATCCCTTCGCAATAGCTGGGAGCCGGCTGAGGACAGTCCAGCAGCATTGTTCAAATATTGAGAGCCTCTCCTGAGAGGCCACAGGATCAAGGATGGCAGAAAAGAAGCTTTGTAGTCACATATAAGGCACAGTTGAAGAATAATCCCACAGAATGTATGAGATGCCCAAATTCATTCTGATTTTAATGCTTATTGATTGTATTATACGTCTCCTACATGTTATCTGGTAGAACTTTATAAATGTTTTATGTAAAATAAATAATTCAGGAAAGACACTGTTTTCTTCAGTAAGGTTTATGACATCATGAGAGCTGTTTTTTGTTACTATTCTGACTGCAGTGATGAAAGAAAAACTGGGATCTAGACATTTCAAACGTGACCATTTTCTAAATCGGAGCTGCTTTTTGTGTGGCAACACCACTATGTTCAGGACTATATTAGATATACAATTCAACATAGTCCTGTCCCTTTCTGGTGCTGTTTTTAACATTTTTCCTCCCCTCTGACCCTTGATCACAAAGCTATGTACTTTGAACAGATTGCAGTTTGTTGTATTTTAGTGTTATTTTATCTTTATTTCCCCGTTATTTATTCTCCTTTTGTTCTACTGTCTTCAGCAGCACTTGCAAGATATCAAAGGGAGAAACTGCAAAGTGAAAAAGCCACTTCCGAATTAATTGAATAAATTGGCATTTGCTGTTTTAAAACACATTTTTAGTCTACTGGCATGACTAGAGTCAACAAATCATAATGGTTAAAATATGATTGGCAAACTGTTTCTAATGTAACTTCCTTATGTACACTCTCCCTGAAGCACCTTCCAGCCAATTCCTGTGGAGCACACTATAAAAACAAGAATTTACCTACATGATATATTTTACAGTGGTGTCTCAGTGCCAATGGACTGTGTGTCAGCACATTAACAGGTACGCTCATCACTGAAAGGGAGTCAATAGATTCTAAAACATAAATCCTTCCATTTAGAATGTTTCCTGACTTTACAGAATTGTTGCAGCATACTGTAAGTTACATGAAATGCATAAATACTGCTTGGGGTACCACACACAGAGACAGGGTCAAGCAAATCTTGCTCCAAATCATGATGAAGTCAGAATACTTCTCACTGCAAAACAAGGAAAGGAACCAGGAGTCAGAGCATTTTGCTTCATTATTTTTGTCTAGAAGGACTTTTCTTAAGGCACTTTTTCACTGGTCTTAAAGTCTATCAAAGACAGAGCAGAAATCCAAGGATAACTCCCCTCTCTGGAAACGTAGTAAGCACATGGTCAAATGTCCCCCTTACCATCACTCCAAGAAATCATCACAGTGCCTTATAACAGAAGCTTGCTGGACTAGAGATTAGCTCAAACCTCAAAAGCAGCAAGTAAATAAAATGGGTTCTTCTACTCACTTTGCAGTGAAAATACTGAGCCATTGTCACATGCCATTCACCATCTTTCACTACCCTACTCACTACTTCAGATTGTTTCTTAGCTTTGACTCAGCCAACACTGCTTTAGAAATGTTAAAAGTGCTAAAAATGCTAGGTGAATGAAAAAGAGAATTCAAAAAGGGCCATTGTTTCAGAGAATAATGAAAGTCATTAGCATCTCTTTGACCATTATTATTTAACAATCCCACAATTTTGGTTTTACACATTCATATATTATATCTTTGTCATATTCTTAAGAAGTGACACAGTCTGAGGGCAGCTAAAAAGCAAACCTTGACAAAGACTAAAGCAGATTTAACAGACAGTTGGAAAGCATGATGGATCTTTACTGCAGCTGATAGTCACACACATCAGTACTGAAACAAAGACATTTCCAAGCCACTGTGCAGTTGGATAAGAATCTTCTCATCTCATGTACAACCAAAGAGATTACAGCTGGCAGTAGTAGGAAAGAGATCCTTCTGTCAGAGCACAAGGTGTCTTTCTGAAGGATTTCTGCTAATGCCTGTAGAGATTACAAAAGCTGGAGGAATAGTTATGATCAGTGTTTAATCTTCTGAATATATATAAGCCTTTCTCTCTTGTAACTTGTTCTTATTCATTCAGAACTTGAACATAATTATCCTATGTGCAGTGGTAGAGACAAATGGTACCAACCAATACCAGTGAAGTGGCACAAATAGTTGCATTCAGCACCAAAACTACAAAATATATCTCTGGTATTATATCAAAGCTTTTATTACTTCTCCTGGCCGAACTCAAATAAAAAATCAAAAACACTATACCACACTATTTTTCAGCCTTAATTCATTTCCTCCTAATGCTTTACTGAAGGTTCACATCTGGGGTCTCTGATCTGCCCCTAGACAAGATGTGGACTATTTATTTATTTATTTATTAGACTACAAATGTCATTTTGCAAGCTGCCATTAACACTTAGAAACCAAGGAATTGAAGGCTGGAAATATATGTAAACATTAGGAGACAGCTGCTGTGAAATGCTTCACCCTCACTGACTCCAAATGTGCATGGCCCATGGGAAAGAGAAATAAAAACTTTGGAACACAACAATAGCTTTGTACAGCACAGCATCTTCCTGACTCATTTGAAAAGAAGTCAATGCACACAGTTAGCTCAGTTCACCTGACCATGCTGCCTTCTATATGACAACGAGCAGTGACCCCACAGCAGGCTGTATCCTTCTGCAGATGGCCATATGCAGACAGCCAGGTAACTGCTGAGTACAGTGTGTAGCAAGCTAACCCTGTTCTACCTCCTATATTCAGTCTAGGTCAGTGATCAAGATTTTCAACAAACAAAACATCAATACTATCACCAGGACACATCTGCTTCTTTCCATGACTCAGCCCATTGTCTGTAGCAACCGCAAAGCATTTTATGCAGCTTATAAATGAATGTGTTTACATCTAAAACAATTTGCAAAAGTTATTTTTTTATTTTGCCAAGTCTAAGGTAATAACTAACTTAAAAATAAACTTTGATAGCTTTTGTTTCCTCTGAATTGGTTATCTTGAAGTTCTCAAGGGCCATGAAGGCAGTTTAGGCAGCCACAAGAATGAACAAAAGCAGGGGCTTTGCTTGTTTGTTGAAGGAGAGCTTGCAGCATTAATGTTTTATGTAGGAATCAATAAAACTTTTTACAGGTACAAGGTTTCTCACTCAAACCCCACTGAAAATATTTAATATTTTTCAATGCAAAAATAATATATATGCTTTTTTTCTTACCTCAACAGCAAAGCCCTACTGAAAAAATGTGTTTGCTGTTAGTAATAATACAAAGCACACTAAAAGTCTCTCCTGAGAGAAGGATACTTTATGCCAGTCTTTGTGCAGACAGAGCAGATCCTATGAAGGTTTTATAATCTAAACACATAAGGTACAGAAAGAGTTAAAAAGGTGTGATGATTTATTAATGCTAAGTTTTGAATACACATGTATGAACACTGCATGAACAAGCAGCTTTTACATTTTTCACAACCATTTATTTCTATCTAGCTATAAAATGCAGAAAGGTAATACGCAATTAGACCATCAATGCTTTAAGATAGTTCTCCATTAGTATAAAAAACTACCATGAGGAACAGTACAGAATCAGGCCTTCTGCATGACAATTTTATGTTAAGATTGGTAAAGCTTCGCCTTGTGTGTTTGCTTTTTCATTTGTTTTGTGTCTTAAAAGGCAACATTTCTCCACAACTTGTGTGCAAACACAATTTGGCATGTTCAATGAACTCACAGATCCAATCTCCTTCTTCTGGATACTGAGGTAGTTTTGATGTGCCCTCGTGATAGCAAAGGGTTAAAAACTTTTCCTATGTTCCTACTGGGTTGTAAAAGAAACTGCTGAAGCTGATCAATGACCACTGTTAAGACCTGGAAACCAATTATAAACCTGAAATTTGTGATGAACAAAGCTCTGAAACACTAGGATGAAAACTACTGAATTAGTCCAGTTCATTAAAATCATTAATAGTCATGAAATGAAAACCACCAGAGTCCAAAAAGACTTAATGCCCTATCCATATTAATTAGATGGGAGCAAATCTGAACTGAAAAGCAGCACATGCTTTGTAGAATTAGCAATTGCTCTCTACAGACTACACAGATCTCTATTAAAATTCAGTTTAATTAAAATTGATCACGTTAAGAAACTGATGTGGTTAATTAACTGAATTCCTGGACCTCTTTTCATACATTTCACAAACGCATTGTACACTGCTTTCCTGGGTGACAGCTTATGTAGCAGTGAAAATCTTGATTTCACAGGTTAATGCTGCATGTTCCATGAGGCCTAAAGTTCCCTTGTACCCCCAGGAAACCCCAGCAGCTCAGGGAAAACAACAGGCCTTAGAAGCTATCAAAATCTACCACTAGAAACCAGGACACATGAAATAACAGGGCTTGGTTAAGGGCTTAATCCTAGGGCTGCCCAGGAGCACAGAGTTGGCACAGGCTTCAGTGGTCTATAGGGTGACTCTGGGAGGGTCAGCAACCCAGTACCTCCAAAAGTTCTCAGTACCATTTTCTAAACAATGAGGTAACCATTTCCAGAGTTGAAAGTGGATTTGGCCAGTGTTAGGTTAATGGTTGGACTTGATCTTAAGGGTATTTTCCAACCTAAATGATTCTATGATAAACCACTAGTGCCCTATCAGCTTCAGGAGAAAGGCTGAATTACATCTAATCAAGATTCATTCATATCATATCACTGTTTGAAAGGATAAGGCATTATGAATTGTGCCATTCTATTTTTGGTAGGAGGATTTCCAGATTTTCTTTTCCATGCCCTATTCATTGGCATGGTTTAGCCTATGGAAGCAACTTGCTTATGAAGTACAGCTGCAAATTCTTATCTTTTAGAACATCACTTATAAAATATCAGCAAACGGTCCAGTGATTGCCACTTAACAACATGCTATACAAGAGGACATTAATGTAGATACTTTTTGAAAGAAAGGGGATGGATGAACATCAGTACTGATACAGCATAGAGGTTTATGCTACAACATCTAGATTATAATCTGAACTGCCATCTCAGTTGCTTCCTGACTTTTATGGAAGCAGAGTGACACCTGGAATCTCAAAGACTAGTAAGCAATCATACTTCTGGATACAGCTCAGGGGAGACTTCAAAGATAAAACCCCAAATTTTTGGAGTAAGACTGTGGCCACACAACTGCTGAAGGACAGTGGATCTAAGTTCTGAAAATGGTATAAAGTCTAGATGGAGGCTAAAATAATTACCAAGGAATTATAATACAATAAATACATAACAAAGAGCAACAGTGGAAAGTGTCCTTGCCTGCGGCACAGGGTTGGAACTAGATGATCTTTAAGGTCCCTTCCAACCCTAACCCATTCTATGATTCTATATGAATTTTACATGCTTTTGATTTATATTCAAATCTATATGAATAATGGCACTGAACTTTGTATAACCACTTTATATAATCTTGTTCTTCATTACTTCTGACCACTGTTTAATGCTAAAATGTTATTTTCTTCTCTGAACACATTTTGCTAGTTGAGGATTAGCATTCAGTGATAATGCTGCACTTTACAGACAGAAGCTGCATACAGGCTGCGAATGCGTGGGGTGGACACACGTATGCTCTTATCTATAGATGTTTATATAAAACCAACTGCATTCAACTCCAGCACTGTTTTGAAGAAAAGAAAAGAAAAATCTGACTAGGATATAAGATACACACCTGACTCTTAATTCTCTCATGGCCAAACCCTTGTTAATGTCTTGGCCTGTTTCAGTAAAATGATCATGGTTCAAGTAATGTAAAACACACACATTCAATCATTTTCCTTTTCCCTAAAGGCAAATACTTTCTTATCATGGTGAAACAGGAGTTGTGTGCTGACGCATTAGAGAGCGAAAGTTCTTTTAAGCCGCATCAGAAAATTGAATACTTACTGCAACCCATCATTTGGAACAGCAGAGTGAAACAAAAGCATAATGCAAACAAACAAGGAGGTTCACTCAGCATTATCTAGTATTGCATAAGCCTAAACAGCTGCCTTACAAAACGTGAATACACAAGCAAAGACCCAAAATCAAATAGAAGAATTTAACTCCAGGGAAAAAAAAAAAAATACATCGATTCATATTTAAATCAGGATTTCATAGTCAATAGTTAAAATACAATCAATTGAATGGAGATGGTCTTGCTATGCTTGCCTTGGAAGAGGGGTTATTTTAGGACAGCATTGTCCCAAGGAACCACAAAGAGGGCAAAGCCGTAAAAACAGCTGGTGTGCACTCTTTGCTCGAGCAGCATCTATTTATAAACCTCTTTTTATAATAAAAAGGAAATAGTCATATTTTGAAAAACAGAATGACAGTACCAGTACAACTAGGTAAAATGTAACAGAATAAAAGAAACCACGTGGTAATTAAAGCAGGTTCTGCACTGGTAAAAAAACATCTTAGAGAATGATACCCTAAGTCACCTTACTCATGTTTCTTAGGGACTCCTACCTCAGATCATATGTTTCTCAGAGGGACTTCAAAATTTCCTGGGCTACCAAGTCAGATTGCATCTCTTCCCTGCACAAGAGAAGAATGAATGGGAGTTCTCTCTTTCAAAGAGAAGGTCAGGTGAGCTGACAGGAGTCATGAGAGGTGACAGAAAAGGAACAAGAAATGTATAAGGATGAAATTCATCCTTTACGGGATGGGGTCAGACTAAATTCTGAGTGACTTCCCAGGCACTCGCTGCCTCAGGTTCACTGTTTTCTGGAGCTGTCTTGTCCCAGTCTCTTTCATACCCTGTTTCCTGGAACTGCAACTCCTAAAGCTCCCAGCTGCCACCCAAAAGTCTTCCCATGCACACACAGTAACATACGCTGATTTTGAAAAGGGCAATAGGAAGCCCTTCCCCAATCATCTGTACAATCCATCCTTTCCCTATCATCTCCTCCCAAAGAAAGGCAAACTCCAAGAAAGAAGATCCAGTTATGTAAAGGGTCATCCCTCCACTACTCTCCTACCAATGCCATATTCTTACTGCCAACATAGTTTAAATACAAGCATTAGATCCATTTCAGCAGTGGATGACAAAACCTGCTATCAGTGATTTAGAATGAAAGATGGCATCAAACAATAACAAGGAGCAATTTTCCCTAGTAATTAAAAAAAAAAACTGTTTAAATTCAGATTGTACATTCCAGTAGCCTCAGTCCCATAAATGAAGAATTACTGTTTATTCAGCCCTTTTTACCACAACGTTGGCCTACAAGTACTTTTCTGGTAAAGCAATTATTCACATAGTACAGGTTTTACATAAAGTTTCAGGGGAAAGAGGAACAGGGCTCATGAAACAATTCCATGCCATGAACAGACAGACAACTTCCAGCAAGTCAGAATTCATAACAAATACTTATGAAGGAAATTACACCCAACAAAAGTAAATGACACTTAACACTAAGAACAAATCGTCACTTATTTTATAACCACCCAAAACTAATATGACTCTATTAAGTTAGTGACTTTGTCTTAACTTACACGTGAAACTGACAAAAGGAAACAGAGAACCCTTGATCTACATTGTAGAGACAGCGTATGCAAAGCCCAGTTCAAACAAATTTGGAGGACCAAAAAAAAAAACCACCAAAAACAAAAAAAAAAAAAAAAAAAAAAAAAAAAAAAAAAGCCAAACAAACAAAAAAAAAAAACCAAACAAAAAAAACCCAAATAGAAACCAATACCAATTTCTTTCACAATTAAAAGCAGGAAACATCAGAACCCAAAGACATGTTTACCAAAAGGCTGGTTTAAAATCAGTAATTGAGGACTATTATAGTCCTTTGTGTTGTTGACATCAGTCTGACTATTTTATGTGACTTTTCTATGCCTTATAAACAAAGTATGTAAATTCAGTAAGTCCTCATCTGGGCTTCTAAATACATCTTGGGTCCATTACCTGCAACAATAGGTACACAGTGCAGACTTTGGCTGGTAGGAGATGACGTAAATAATTTAAATGAACATATGGAAAATGGAGGCACTGCCAGAAAAAAGTTACTGTTGGATCTAACTTCCAAAGTCTGCCCCAATATATTAAAGGGAAACTGGGCACTACAGAAATTCTCACAGCTCACTTTGCGGAAAAAACAGGCAATATTAATTCTCCATAAAGCAGTACTAAAGCAACCCTAAGGTACAGTTAAGCCCAATATTTTATCAACTTATTAGCACCAAATCAATGAATATATAGAAAAACCTGTTTCTCATGCTTTCCTGTGCACAGGTTTAAAGACTGCATGGACTAGCAAGGATTGTTTCACAATTTCTTGAAGAATTCCTGAGTAGGTAAGGTGAAGTAACAGCCACATCCAAGACGTACAGCTAATATGTGCTTCTCACTAGTTTCTATTTCAGAACTTTGTTTTATTTCTATAATGCTTATACAATTTCCACGATTATTTGTATTCTTGGGTACCTAAAAGAAGTGCTGTGTTCATATATGAGACATTAACTACTTTCTGAAAATTCAGGCTCATCAGAACGTTTCAAGGGAATGTTTACCTTGGCTGTCATCTTCTAAATCGAGGAAATTCTCAGCAGTGTCTGACAGACTTGTCAGTGCCCTGTGTTTTGTCATTTTCCTCAGCATGATGCTTCAACTGACAAAAATTGTCAAAATTTAAAATGCTTGAAGTGGAAATGGTCAAACTAAAATTTCAGGAGAAGGAATCAGTAACTGGATTTTATATGAGAAAGTCTTGCACACTATAAAATTGCATTTGAATGAAAAACCTCTCCTCTTGCAGCTTGGGAAGGTAATGCTTACTTTGGAGGTACAAAGTACATAGATGCTTCATGCTAATTATATACCTTGTCATACTGTTCTAAAAGCATAATTATTGTATTTAGCTAAACACACAAAAAATTTTTGTTGGTAAAACGTAGGAACTATTCCTTCAATGAGATTAAAACCTACATCTTGTTGCTCAATGGAAAAACAATGGTTAAAAAATTACAAATGAAAGCACCTAGAATGACATGGAGAACGCTGGGCAGGAAAGAAGACAATACATACAAAGTGCCCACCCTCAGTAAGTTCAGTTACAGTTCATCATATCATACCAGAGCCCCTGTTTCAATAATCTGTTCTTGTGCTATGCATGGAACAAGGATCTTTGAAGCAACCTCTTGTGTTAATTTTGCATGAAAACACCGTCTGCCATGAACAGCTATCTAGGGTATGGATCTGTTATAGCCTAGATATGGTCAACATGATATTGAAAGGTCAAAGAAGGGTCTAACTACATGCTTTAGTACTTAGAGGCCGTGGTCACTGGAGCATGAACATAATCAGTCAGGCCAAACAAGATCCATTTATAATTTTAATTATCAGTGAATCAGACTTCTCTTGAAGAGTTGTTCCATGTAAAAGAATTATGTGGCTGCTGCTCAAAGTAACTGTCTTGTTTGTCTCTAAAATAACCCCCTGAGATACTCTCAGTAATTCCCTGTTGATATACTTAGAATCCACCTGTCTTCTCAAACAGTGCATATTAACTTATTTGAAGTATTGTATAACTACATACAAAAAAAAACAAACTCCTTCTGTTACAACAGTATGATCTCTTGCAACAGAGTTTTCAAAAATCCAGAATCCCAAACCTGAGGAATATTAGACTAGGGCTGACCATACAATTCCATTCATTCCCTTGTGTGCAATGATGCAACATGTACAAAGCAGGCTGTAAAGATATTTTAACAAGTTTCTTGCCTCATTCATTGCACACAGTAGAGGATTTCTGGGGAGAGGAACTGAGCTATAACTAAAGGAACACCCACCTGGGCTGTTAATGGAAAAAAAAGAAAAAGAAAAAAATTCTGTTTTGAAAGAGACCCTCAGATCTCTAATTCCTCAATTTTCTTTTTGTCAGTCTTGACTTCAGGCATGAGGTTTGATTTACAGAAGTGTGAATACAGCTCTACAAATAGAGCATGTTCAAAAGTGAACTCAATGCAGGCTGAGCTTTCAGTATATGAAGTGCTTCTTACCACTAAGTATTCTAAAGTGGATGCCCTCAGCGTATTACATCCAGTATTCAAAAAATCAGTGCAGAGCCCATTTTGTTCTTCAGCTAACATCAGTGGTCCAATACCTGTTAATTTGTTTTGTGTAATTAAGAGTTCAGGAAAGGCTAATCTGTGCTTTCTTTACATGATATTTTGTGTAGCACTGCCTTATTTACACAATGAGCATAATAACAGTCACCCCCTTTTCTGATGGACATCTGAAGATCTGTGAAGAGACATGTCTCCAAGCCTCTGTCACAGGGGTGGCTGGACTGACCCCTCAAAACAATCTCTGCTGGGTGACTATGGGAATGAAGCCTTGCCAGATCAGGTTCCTGGTGAGCACCCAGCTGTACTGTCAGCCCAATTGCACTCTCTAAGCCCAACTGCCCTCATCACCTGCCCTTTGCCAGGTTTCTGATATAGCCTGTTTTCACTTCGGAGAGCACATGGTGCACAGAGTTTACCTTCTCCTACTTGATGCTCTGGTCACTGACTGCTTAGAGGTCTTCCTTTTCCCAAAGAGTCTCAAGGGCCCCCTTACAGCCTTAACTGGAAAAAAACAATATTCTACAGCTAAGGAAGTTACATATGCTCGTATTTAACTGACATGAACTTGAAGGGGACCGTTCACACACTTAAAAGTTAAGAAAGCAACTAGTATTTTGCCGAACCTGGCCACTAAGAGAGAGAACACCCTCTACTGCTCAGCTAAAATGGCTTCATGGCTACTTGATACCCATTAAATGTTCAGCAACCACTGAACTCAGCAATTACATCACTACCACCAAATTGGAGTAACCTACACTGTGAATACACAGTGGACTAGGGTATGCTCAGACATGCAGAAGTGACTAATCCTGGTCACCCCCTCACCAGATCAGTTGACCTACTGTACTTTGCTCCCTTCTTGCTCAAAAAACCCATCTCCTTCCAGAGGAAAGCGACAGCAGTGGGAGATGGTGGAGACTCAGATCAGGTATGACTGGTAGTCTGCATGCACAGCCAACACCAGTGCCACAAACTGCTACTTAATATACTTGCCTCGCAGTGTAGACACTATCCTAATGACTGCTATTCTAAGCGCTATGTATACATAGTCTGTTAGCAAATTAGGCTTTCTACAGTAATAAATATTTAGGATTACAATTTAAGTCTCAGGGGAAAATCTCTCACATACAGACATTCAGTACTGTATTGAATTTGCAAACCAAAAAAGGAATGCTCAACACATTTGATCAAGTTTAGTATTACACTGTATACTGCCATTGCCACCAGCCATCTTACACATACACAGTGAACACAGATTGCTCCCATGCTTCTAAATGGCTAGATAGAAAAAGATCAGATAGTTGTATAGTCAAAGCAGCTGAAGAAAAATGTAGAACTAGAATCAAAGACAAAGATACTTATTAAACAGAAAAAGGTAATAAATTGGATCGTTTGCTTCCATATTTATGCTTTCAATCGTTAATCAAATTCATTTCCATTTCTAATTTTACAATTTTTCTTTTCTTCTGACCTTTAATAAAATGTTTCAATTGATCAGTGTAATAAAAATGTGAGTTATATGAGCTGGCACAAGGAAAGACTGTTGAGTAATCTGTGTTCCAGATATCATAAGGAAAATGTCTGTGATTATGTATGGGCTAAAAGATATCTTAAAAAAATCCATGTGCATTTTTCACTTAAGAATTCAATACAGAACAAGCTTTTAAAAAACCTCAAACATGAACAACCAAAATAAAGTGTTTATGGGACAGTAGCTGTCATAGAGTTTATGTACAAAATCTGTTTGCTTAATAATACAGGGTTTTTTTTAAGCACAAATAGGAATATATTCTCATCTGCCCAAGGTTTATTTCAACTCTATCCCAAACACTAAATGATTTCATTGCATAAGCACATAAAATAGTTCTTTCGGTTTTCTAAACACCAGTGCAGTACTACGTCAGCAAGAATGCAATTAAAGCAAGCAGCCTGTTGAGCCTGCCAACCAGTAATATTATTTGTTTCAATAGCTTTCCTTTGAATAAATAGCATGTATTGATTTTCTGCATCAGATCTCTTATACAGAGAACATTAAAAGAGAAATTATACTTCCTATTTTTTCTCCATCTTATTAAAGACTGCTGCTGAAGACTAACAATACAGTCAGCAGAGGTTTAAAAGTTTCGAGCATTTAGCTCAAATTTAGATTGACCATTTAGGGATTCTAGGAAATTGTTCTTCTTTTTTAAGATTTCTTAATATGGGGCAATGCTGTTTCTGCCAGAAAGGAGAGATTTTTTTCAATGGATAGAGGCAATTAGCTAAAATGCATTATTCCATTACTATCTGGCCTGAGTTCCCATTGTTCCTCAAAGTATTCCTCATATAAATTTCAGGTAAGTGAAGCCATCATGAAGGAAACAAAGAACAAAAGCACAGAGCAAAGGGTACCCAGGGGACTGGTGGTAAGAAGAGGTTGAACTCTGGGAAGAGAGATCCAGGTCAGAGGTGTGTTTCAGAGGCAAAGGAAGGATCAGAGTATGTATAGGAAGACTGGGTTAGCAACAAAAAGGCTACAGGAACATTTGGGAGAGGCAAAGGGCACTATGGCTGGCAGGAAACAAAATTTAAATAGATTCAGCACTTCAGAAAACTTTTCAGTTCAGAAAAATATCTACATACAAGGAAAAATCCATAATGACAAGTGGTTTAACAGGTTTCCTTACTCCTTCAGCAACATCCACAGCCTGCCATACTTACAATATAACATCTATGAGGACTTTTGGGCATTTTTTTTACTCCCAAACTGTAATAGCTTGTCCTAAAAAATGCTAAGAAGCTGGAGAACTAGTACTGAGCCAAATGCAGTGGGATTAGTCATGTACACTGGAGACCAAAGTCTAGGCTTAGTTTTAAATTTTGACTTAGAAAGTAACAATATTTATTAACATGCTCATTATTGTTAGCTGAATATCAATTTTCAGTGGCTGAATTTCCATCATACTTTATTTTGGTTCACTCTTACTTTTCATCAGCATATTTTAATTAGAGTTAATAGAGCGACAAAGCAAAGATTTAGCCCGCTATATTTAGAGTACTGTTGCCAACATTTAGTCGAACAAGGGTCATGCTGGTGTAACCCTAGTGACAATTACTGCAACAGGATCACTAAATAGACATGAGGTGACATACTGTCTTTGCACTTTGTCTGCACACTTGGGATTAGATATGCTCAATAAAAGACACAGGGCTCTAAAAAGAATAAGCAACGACATTTAACTTCTAGGCTTCTGATCCCAAGGAGGGAATTCAGATTTCAGAGTCTGATGTCTGCAATGCACGGAGAAACTTGGCATTTCAGAGTGGGATTCAAAACAACTAATGCACTGAAGTCCAGAGAAAAACCTGAGCACACACATTGCATCTTAAATGCCAGAGCAAACACATTTATTCAGAGATGGAGAGAAGTGTGAGCACACAGAGGACTGCACCTTCTTCTGAGGGTAGGCTTTTGCATCTATTCTTTATGAGACCTGATTCGGGTTTTCCAAATACGACTGATGTGGTGGCAATTAACCTGTTCACCTTCATATACTATCACAACAATCATACCTTTACTTAGGGTGCAAGAGGTCAGGTTCAATGCCTTCTTTACCAAATGAGGTTCAAGTCCATATTTTCCAGCTCTACTCAATGTGCCTTTCCCCAGGGTGTTATATCAAGCTACAAAGCAATTCCTGTGATTCCTCCTGCTCTGTGCTATTACACAGAAAGAAATACTGACCTGAGGGGGGAAAAAAATCCAAACCAAAACAAACCCCCCAAAACATGAGAAAGAATGAATACGACTGGTTTTGTAGATCAGGCACTTTGCCTCTAGATTCCTGGATTATGATCTCAGCTCCTGAGCTTATTCTGGGACAGCTTCTACCACAGTGGCAGTTTTCTGTAAATGTGTAAGTTGTCCCGAAAAGAGAGAATTGAGGCTGTTTTCTAACACTGTCTGGCACACACACCACACTTCATCACCTCAATCGTCCAGCTGTTCTACCAGCTGCACTGTCACATCACCCATAACCTGCACATTTCTGGCTTTTCTTTATTTCCTTTATTTATTTTTTTTTTTTCTATTTTATAATTCACTCTTTTAAGCACCTACATATTAAAAGTTATCATCAGCTCAGTAGGGCACTATCTTCCCACAATAAAATTCACACCTTCATTCTTGAGGGGCAAGCAAGTGACTACAAACTTCATCTAACAATACAATATTGTGGCTGTAACTCTCAGAAAGACAGAAAGAAAAGGGGGGTGTGGTGTGCAATTAAGGAACAACTACGATGAAAACTTCATCCCTAGCGTAAGCCAAATCAAAGAGGAAGTTCTGACTACTACAGCAAGTTGGAGTATCAGCACTAGCTCTGGACTAATAAAAGAATATTCAAACAAAAGGCATATTAACTCAAAGTGCACATTTTGATTTAATTAGAGGTAAAACAGAAAGAACAGTAATAGGTCAATAATAATGACTTATTACTTCCTTTATGTGGCACACTTACAATAAATGGTAATTTACCATTAGAGAGACTTATTAAATTTTTTTTCTACTAAAGAAATTAGCATTAGTTATGTGGGGAGAGAGAACGCTCTCCATTTCCAGCTTTAGGATTTGCATTCAACAAGGCAGTCTGAGGATATTACAGACCCCATTCCCCCTTTAGCAATGCAGGAAGAATTAAAGCATAACCGTGTATGACATCATTCCAGCTGTACACTGATGGGCTACAGATCATTTCATCCATGCTATTTGAAAAACATTCCACTTTGCAGTCATTAGACTTGCTAAATGGATTCACCTGCCATACCCTTGGAATCATTAAAAATAGAAAATAAAATCTTTGGCACACAAGAGCCTTGCTTTAGTTTCATTCTTATTGCTGATGCATTACTGCTTTTGCATCTTAAAAATAAATAAAAATTATTTTTCACATTCCATTAGGAAAAAAAAACAAAACCAAACCAACAAACTAAGTCTGTATTTCCTGCTTTTATTCTTGCTCTAGGCTTATTTCGAAGTTTCTGATTAACTATCTTCAGAAAGCAGATAAAACATGACTTCCTAGACAGAACTTGTCATTACCAGGGCTGTCCTGTGCTCCACTGTTTTTACAATGTCTTAGTATTTTTAAATAACTGCCTGTAGCCTGTTCCAAAAAAAAGAGAATCAGTTTACTGATCTGAAGTCTACTTCTGGTAACTTCGTTAATTATTTGACAAGAAGATAGAGAGCTGCTATTTAACACTCCCTCCATCACAGGAAAATATCACACCATTTGTACACTCATGGCTGCTCTCTTAACTTCAGACTCATTTAAAAGCTTCAACTCTACAGGTGGGATTTTCAAAGCTGACTCTAGGTCATTAATTTATAATTGGACACCCCAATCCTCTAGGCAAGTTTTAAAAATCTCATCCTAAATAATCAATATTCTACTTCCTAATAACCTGGTCTGCAAAAGAGTTGACTGGAGAAAACATTAAGTTACTAAAGGGAGATTGCTGTGAACATGATAGGGAAAAAATAGATCTTATATCTTCACCTTAATAGTAGGATTATTTCCTACTCCCCACAAGGAGTGAAAGTGACCACACTGACAAAGGAGGGAGGAGGAGAGTGAATCTTCAACAAAAACAAAAAAAAAAAAAAAAAAAAAAACCAACAAATTAAAAAATCAGGAATCAAGGCTTCATGCACCTTGCAAAAACAAAACAGATTCAACAGCACTGAACACCACTCGGGTGTATGCGCAGAGTAAGTTTAAAAAAATATGGTCCAGACTGGGTGTGTGTGAGTATGAGTTTAAGAAGATATTAAAATAGTGTTTTGCCTCAAAGCAATGTATTTGACAAAAATCAAACCAAATTAATAAGGCATCATTACAAATGCAACCCCACATTTTTGAAATGCAGAAGATTGGGATTTAAAACAGCAAGATAAATATCAGATCCTCCTGGGTTAAGTATGCTATAACTACTAGTTAAATAGAAAATAAGATGATTTCATTCAGGATATATATCAGCCTGAGTGAACTAATGCAAAGGAGAGAACTAATTACATTATACCTAAGGCAGCAGCAGGGAAAAAAGAAATCTCTGTGAAACATTTGGGAATACATCACCAATTCAAGTCTGTAAATAATTTGAAACATACCTCTCCAAATACACCAGAAAGGGGAGGAGAGTAGGAAATCTAATATAGGCCATCCCTATTCCAATTAGCAGGCACTTGAACAATTGAATTTTCTAAGAGGGAAGAAAAATAACCTAGTCCCCAAACCACACTCATTTCAGATTTTAATTATTAGTTTCTCTGAGTTTTCTGCATTCTGTAACTGTTATAGAACTGGGTAATAATTATTTTGTGGAGTCCTTCCAAAGTAAAACATATTCTTAAACACCTTAAAGCAGGAAAAAGGATTCCATCTGTTTTAATATACTGTATTTGAAAAACCAACCAATTTAACACCACCAGATCTTTACATTTTGAAATCCAGTTAATTCAGTGTAACCAGAAGGATACAGCAGTCTTCCTTATAAGTTCAGGCTATTTGTTCTACCTGCACTCTGAGACCTGTCTCAGCTTAGAGCATTGTAGTTCTTATCACAAAAGACTTGATCCTTAAAACACTAATCGCACATTGTCATTTAGAGCCTAGATAGTACACTAAGTTTGATGCTACACTAGGCGACAGAGCATGATGAACAGCAGGACAGGCACAGTAAAATCTGGCCACAAGCTTGGCTACAAGATCCATGTGAGGATGCAAACCAAACAGCCGCATAGGACAAATATATTTGTGTAGATATATACATATGCACAATCGCTTTAGGTTTATGGCTGAATGATAAGTGCAGTAGTCGTAATTATTATATTTTCATACATATAACCTGCAGATTGCTTTACATGACGAAATAAAATGCTTCCTCACAATAGCTCATAACAAGCATCAAGTGCAGTTTATACGAAAGTTTAACCAAGATTTGCAATTCTCCACTGGTTCCCATATTCAAATTTTCTAATATCACCTTTGCCACTGCCTTGATTTTTGCACAAGTTATGTGATGGCATATGATGGAATACGATGGAATTATGAATGCAAAACCATAATAATAATTATACATCTTCAACTAAAATTTATTTTATTAATCAGGTTTTTTTTTTTTTTGGTAATAGATGTATCAAACAATCATGATTTTAGTCCTCTATCTGCCAGGCCTCCTGACTTCCATAGCTTTTCAGCTGACTCCTGTTATATTCTTGTAAATGACATATTTCACAATTAGTCTGACTGGAATGGGTAACCCAAAGTATTAAAAAATCTTCTGTTACTAATATTGCTCAGGAGCTGATCTGTAAACCAGCAGATGATACCTGGAAAGATGTAGCATTATAAATTTCACACATTTCAAAACATTTTAATCAGGTTTTTGTATTTTGAGCATAACTAGAAGATGCATTTCTCACTGGCTTATTTTCTAAATTCACTTTGCACTCATTAAAGGAAATTTTGCATCATGAAGAAGTTCAGGTTATACAGAGAAGAAGAAGAAGCGTGCACTGAGCAGGTGGATTTCCTGAGTAAGGTCAACATCAGGACTTAATGGGCACAATTCTCGTTGAGACTTAATTCAGACACAATTCTACATTCTCCACTTTTCAAGCTGCAGCAACACAGTAACATTGAGATTGATCATACTGGGACATTCGTTGAACACCTCCCACTTATAAAACACATTAATGAAACTTTTCTTTCTAATATATCAATAGCTGGTGACTTTCCTGCCTTTATTTAAAGGGCTGTTGCTGTCATAATGCATGTAAAGACCAGTAATTGGTTTTTAATAATCCTTGGTGTTAATTCCGAAACACTGAAATCAATTTTGCAGACTAGTTACACAAATTTCACTCAAAAGGGCTAGTACTGAGGCTTTCAAAAGGCAAGCAATCCTGGATACCATCTGACCACTAATTTATCTGTCTTATTTTGATTCTGCAGTTTTGAGTTGTGAACAAAAGGGACATTATCTCTGCAGTGATCCTGACCAGAAGACCACTGTACATCAAGGAGGTAGTGATCCAACAGTCAACCTGAGCCCTGTTAGGCTTGTGCCATACTGCCTGTACAGCCTGGCCTTCAGGTCCTCCATATGCCTTGGCCTCAGGGTAAATTTGTGATAAACAGTCTTAATTGCAAGCAGCTCTCACGTGATACTGGTGATTATACTCCTTGCCTGGTATTGCCTTTAGCTAACAACTGCAGCAACAAGTTCTCATGTGAACATCCTTTCTGTTTGACAGTAGGAATGATGAATAGAGTTGTTTGCTTGCTAAAAAGTGCTATAATAGTTTGAGCGACCAAAATGGGATGATGTTTCCCACGGACAGGTCCGCACAGTGTGCTGTAGGTGGATCAGAGGCCCGTTTTGGTCCTACACCGCTTGAGGCTCCCAGCATCTAAAGGGATGTAAGATTTTACTATTCTTTCTCTCTTCAGTGTTAGCTCTAATAAGCACCATTTTTAATAACATTTTAAGAGCCCAAGTACCTCTTCAACTGGGATCATAATCGATCAGCATCTCCTGGTGCAAACCAGTCTCAAAATATATATTTTATTCTAGCAAATACAGGACTATTCTGTAATCCTCATGTCTCTAAATATGTCTTTTATTCTAGCAAATACAGGCCTATTCTGTAATCCCCATGGCCCCTGAGTTCTACTTGACCTTTTTTGACCAAATAAATATTCTTTACATGGTTGGTGTACAAGTGTCAAGAGAATACTTTAAAAGTATTAAAATCTTTAGGAAATTCTCACCATCTGCATTCTCCACTTTTTACTAGCACAGTTTTGCATACACCTGCACAGACTCAAGTTTCTCATCACAATTTCTACATTTATACCAGCATCCAGTTCTTAATATTACATTAGCCTTTCAAAGTTTTAATGAAAATTTGGAGGAATAGAGTGAAAATTAAGCAGCCAGTCAAAACCTGAGAACCAGAGTGAGAAACTACATTATTATTTCTTGCCCTGAATGACCAAATACACTCATGTAATATAGATTTTTTTTCTTTTTTTTTTTTAATTAAAGTAGTTACATTCCTGCAGACAGACAGACAGACCTTGGAACATTTTCAAGACAGTGAGCAGACACTTTTCAGGAGAACTGCAGCAGGATTTTTAGTTCATTCACCAGAATGTGAAATACTGTAGTATCCAGGAAGCAGCCATACCTAATTCATCCATAAACTGAGCAGCCAAACAGACTGGATTACCACTGTAAGATGAGGTTGACCATGGCCTACTGCAAATTATGCACACATACATTATTTGTACCAGTGCTGATCCACATGCAAGATGTCCTGCATCCCAGGCATTCCGAAGTTGCATAGGAAACTGCTTTACTCAGTCATTCATAAAACACTATATGAGAGGTAACTTCAACCCAACACTTGATTCCTTATATGAAACTGGGTGTAGCCACTGGAAAGATAATGCCACTTTCTCTACCTAGGAGAGTAGAAACACTTTGCAACTGCATAGACAGTGTTTTGGATTAAGAAATCCTTTGTGTTTTACACATCATCCTCAGTGGTTGGGAGGAGAGAGGGAAGAATGAGGAGACACCATATTGTGCATGTGGGATAACACAGGCAAAGCCTTGACACCTTTTCTGCTGCCACTGGTGTTCACACATGAAGGTATGGGGGGCTACTGAAGAACAGACTCCCCAGAAGGGCACACATCTGCTTTGTCCCAACTCGTTTCCCCTCACATTGTGCTGAACTACCCCAAGTAGCTCCTCAGTGAATATGCACAATTTTTCACAGGGATAAATAGGCAATTGAAATCTAAAGCCCATGACCATACACTTTTTGTATACAAAATGCTGTAATCTTGTAATCAATATGCTATTTAACACAAAGCCAGTGCAGCCCCTCGGGAAGGGAAGCTGTGCTGTGAATATTTAGGTTCAGGTGGTAGGTTTGCTGCTGTCTTTCTGCTTCATGAAAATAAACAGGACCTTAGCATTACTGCTTAACAATGCTACCTGATGCCCACAGCATCTTGGATTCATCAAAAACAGCTACAGAAAAGAGCAGGCAAGGCAGCTCTTGGAAGCAAAGCAAAAGCACACTTGTTTGTTCAGGCCTCCACAACATAGGGCTTGGAGGGAATTTGGTGTGACCCCGGCAGCACTGACAAGGACTTTGGAAAACTTGGAGCCAGCTGGGAGAGACTGAGAAACTAGAAAAAACAGAAAACAACATTGGAAGATCTAGAAAGACAGGCATGCTCCCATTAATCTCTATTACAAAAGTATCGTTACGTAGGAACAACATTTGGACTTTCAAGCTTTAAAAGAACTCAGAGAAGCAGCAGGATAGCATCTACTGAACACCACTGGTTTACAGAGACAATTTCAAATCAAATTAAGTTTCTAATCCATTTTTTTCATCTGATAATGTTCTATTAGGTGAATGTAGCTTATTATTTTTATACAAAGCATCTAATACTACCATCTCTTTTACATTTGACAATAAGGAATTAAAGGCCAGCTAGATAAAGCTAGAAACGGTCAATGTTCAGTCATTACACAATTTCTAGATGAGTATTTAAGCAGGCTCCTGACTTGTCCTTTCTCCCAATGACCACTGGTGGAGACAGAAAAGTGAGTTACACAGATAATAGCTCTAGCACTGTAAACAACTGGCTTGAAGCAGGGTATTAAATATAGAAATTGTCTCATGTGGGATAGGAGGGCTGTTATTTGGTTTTAGTTAGCTTTTTTTTTTTTTGTAATTAGGAAAACAGTGTGAAAAAACTGACTTGTGATATTTACAGCTGGTAACAATTTGAGATAAATGGAAAAAATGCATGAAATTACAAAAATTTTAAGAAACTGGGTAAATTAGAAACACATGCAAACTTAATACATGGCAAATATGATCCGAAGCACAGAGGGAAGAAGTGAACCAACAATAGCAAAAGTAAACCATCAAAGAACATTTGCTTCCAAGGCCTATTAAGCAATGTTCAAGTACTTTTTTGGTGTTGCCCACCTTACATTCTGCTGAAAGCTGAAGAGGCAAAACCAGGTGATATGTCCATTCTTCAGTTTCCAGTTTGGAGCCAGTCACATTATAATGTAAACCACTATTGATTTCAGTTCACTTTAATACCCTGGACTGTGAACTGTGGTGGTGGAGGGCTCCAATTCATAATCCCTGTCAGATTTAGCTGCCACAGCTAAATTCACAGCTGTTGTGGATAAGGGACCTTAGAAATCATTTCAAAGTTGAATATAATCCAAATAGGCAAGTACAATTTGAGGATATATGCACTGAATCACAAGGCAAATTATCAACTAGGTCTTCTGAGATGGACAGAGGCAGTTTAATTGAATGGATACCACGGTGAGCCAGGACTTCAGACACACTGCGTAATGAAACCCCTACCTGTGTGGCAGGGACAAAAATGAAGTCATGGCAGGCAGCAGCAATACAAGCACTTCTTGACCTCTACATTGCAACACTGCAGCCCTTCAGGGAATTAGATCTCCCCAAGTCTCTTCCCTCATCCCAAAATATAACTCCCCTAGAAGTGAGCCCAAGCACTACACTAAGCCAGCCCACAGTGTGGCCCCTTGGCAGATGTGCTGCACACCTTGGGTGAGAAAAATTACCAAAAGTAGTACTGCTAAAAAGTCTGTGACATGCAAACATTGCACAAGCTAGTTGTGGATCCCTTGACATTTTGCCTTTTTAAGCTTTTGCTTCCCAAGCTTCCATCTCTTCAGATCATGATCTTCCATATACACACATCCTCCAAACTATGATGATTCAGTTCCTCGGCTGAGGCCAAGGATATAAATGTATACACTGTACAAGCCTTCTTATGGGTAAAATGAATCATGGCACAGATTTATTGTGTCTTTCCACAGAGAGAAGTCCACAGTTGAGATATCTAGCCTAGTGGTAGTTATTTATTTAACTATTGATACCTTCAATATGAGATTAACTCTGCCTTAAGTCACTAGAATAACTAGGAGTAAAGCCAGGAGGCAAAGGAAAAAAGAATAACAGATTTAAAAAAGTTCCTTCTCTATGTGAAATAAAGGTGCCATATCTTTGGTTTTGTTTTGTTTTTATTTTTAAAGAATTAGGCAAAAGCCTCTAACAGATATCCCATAAACAAATTTCTGCTAGACAAGAAAAGTTGATGATTTAGCTGATCTTTTCCATCAGTAAGTCTTACTGTAATTACTACCTCAACCACTAACAGCAGTCAGTCTCTGCTGCCTCTTGGCACCCAGAAACATGACTAACCAGAAACAGACTAAAATTCACACCCATACCTAGATACTTTTGTGATTTAATTTACCAAATCAAGACTAAATCAATGTGACTCAATCAAAAGGAGGTAACAGGCACTCACAACCTCATTTTGTTTGCATTTACTGTTGCAACATTTGACAAGTCTAAACTTTGACAGCACCGCTGTCATAAACACAGAAATACTTCTAAGAAATAAGTATGTCCAAGCACTTTCTGCATGTCATTATAATGTGTATAGGTTTTGAAAATGCAAGCTGCAGCTCCCACATAGGTAGAGGAAACCCAGGGACCCACCCAGTTCATAGCCCTAGGGAACTTGGCAGTTCACAGGAACAATATCAGAAGATATTTACAGTGACAAACTGGCACCTCTGAGGCAAATACTAATGAAACAATGTGAGAACAGTGCCCACAGGGCTCAGGATCTTCGACAGGTATTTTAAGGGAAACCTATGATCTCTGGTATCAAAAGCCACAGGAAGATCAGTAAGAATTAAAATTGACAATGTGCCAGAATCCACCTACTATAAAACAGAAGGTCACTGCAAATCCTCATTAAAGCTGTCTGACTGCTTTAGCCTGATTGAAATTTTTCAAAGTTTATTATTACCATGAAGGTGAGGGCTGCAGTTGCCCTGCCACAACCTTTTTCCAGGACCTTTGCTAGAAAGGTATATTTGAAATAAGGTGGAAAACTGAGAAATTGCCTGCGGACAGCAAAAGGCTGCTTAATCAACTCTCCGATCTCCAGCGAAGAAGAAACTCTTACAGATGCCAAAGAGGTGTTAATGATAGCTATTATAAAAGGGAACTGCTACAGTATATCTTCCAAGGACTGCTACAAAAGCCTTGCTGGCAAAAGATCAAGAAAACAGCTAGCAAGTGCAGGATCATATCTATAATAAAAGTACAATGTGACAGGTTTAAAATCCAGAAGCTATGCTGAAGTACATAGTTCAGAGTCCCAATGACCCAGCTGGAACTGAAGTTGTTGAAAGCCTTGGTGTTTAACCACCACAAGAAAACAAAAGACCCCAAAGCCTTCTCTCATCTTCTCACATCTCCTCTCCACTAGCCCTTATGCCAAGAACTGCAGCAGCCCAGATTGCTTCTCTGTAATCAACTGGTTTCCACCAGCATGCTTGGAAAAATTTAACAGTTGTTAATCGCGAAGAATATTCTACCATAACAAAACAGTAACATCAAACACCACAAAATAAAACCACCAAGCCCACCACAGGTACTTGAAACAATGGGACATGCTAAGTGTCTGGGAGTGTGACGATGGCAATGATGATCTCACATGAGCTTCCCTGGACTTTATGGCAATGTTTTATCAGGCAACATAGCCATCCATTCATGGAAGTACACTGAGTTCCTCTTGTCTCTTCACCTGTGCTGTGGCTCCCTTTGCTCACCACATTCTCTGTGTCTCTCCCTGTCCCTGCGCAGCTAGAAAGACTTTCCGTTTAACCGTGTTTATAGCTGTGATTTAAGTGAAAAACTTCACAATGTTACACTTTATTAGCACAGAGTTTACATCTCCCTTGTAATACTCTGTATCAACAGACGTTCACGCAAAGACATTTAAAGGCAAGCAGTTAGAAAAAGGAAAATCCATTGTATCCAAAGCTTTGCTTTGCTTGATTTTTAAACTTAAAACTTGCCCTAACTTAGCTACGGCTGAACCAGAACATAGCTGAAAACAGATCTGTAAACATTAAATGAAAGAAAACACAGGAATAAGCCTCACCCTTAAGTCTGAAGAAAACTAGTATCGCAGTAAAGTTGCTATCTTTCTAGGTCAGAAGCCAGGCAGAAAATCTGGAAACATTATCAGAGGGTTGCTCCTTCAGTTCCAGTAGAGTGTCACTGTATCCACAAACCCCAGCCAAATAAAAAAAGTGTCCCAGCTACCCAAACCTCCCCCCCCATCAATCTTGAAGGATGACTTCAGAAGCAGCATTTCAGTACTAGCCTTCCGGTTAAGTCTAAGAAGGATTAGCATTTATTCACATCTTTGACAACCTTTCTTCTTTGGAATGTTATTGAGCATTTTGTGCACTAGAAGTTAATACAGTGCTTCCCCGTGGCGTTTCGATTGGGCCAAGGTCGGACCACATTTGATCCTACTAAATATTTTTTTTTCTTTTTTCAGATATGGTAAACATACCACTAATAAATATTTGTAATAACAGTAAGTAGCTGTATGTAAACACAATCCTGTATGGAAGCTATTGGGAAAGGAGCATGTACTCACACTCAAGTCCTGATGAACAGACTGGTGAGGAGAGCATTCTGATCTCTCGAAAGGAGCAATAGTGGTGGCTGGAAGTGGTGGCATATGATAATGAATGTCATTAGAGGAACAAGCAGATTTCAGAAGGGATGGAGGGAAGGAGATGCCCTAATACTTCATATATATATACACACACACACAAAGTTCAGCAATTATGGAATTGACTGAAAAAAATGGTTGAGTTCTTTGTAAAGCCCCTGGTGAGATTATTAGTGAATGGACAACGAGGGAATCAACAGTGTAATGGGTCATCAGTGACACATGAAGGAGAAATGGGGAAAAGCAAATAACAGCAGAAAACAACAGCCCACATTTCAGTTCTTGGCTATCTCCAATATTAAAGGAAAGAAAAATGGATAAATTCTGGGTCAAATCTGTGACCTAACATAACATCCTCCCTACAATAGCAACTGGTGCCAAAGCTCCAGACGGACAGCATGATATTGCAATAGCTACAGTATAATAAATGCATTAACAAAAACTTTAAACACTTTCTTCTAAAGTGGCTTCCCTCAGAAGCAAAATACAGCAGTGCATTGCATGTGTGCTGAACACAGTGACGACAGGTACACAAATCACACTCTAGGCATGCTGTGAGCTGATTTTTCTGAAATGGAGACTTAGGTCCCTGTTCTGGAATCTAGAAACATGAAACTTTGCAGCAGAGTTATAAAATCCATCACAGCTCTCACACAGAGCCAGATCCTTATTTCAGTTCTACAGATCTGAATGTGAAGAATATATAGAGACTACAAATCTAGTTAAGGGGAGGGGAATCAAACAGATGGGTATCTTCAAATTCTTACCATGAGAAGAATATAAAGTATGTAAAATGCAGTTTCTTTGCCTGTGTTTTCAGTTCAACTACTCTATGCTTGGCTACAGGCTATCATGATAAAGGATATTTTGTTTTAAATTCATTCATTCATTAGGAGGTTTTGGCAAAAAGAATAGTCTGAAGTCTTTGAAAGATGTTGCTTGAAGTTCTTTTAAGTTTTGTCTACTCACAGAATCTCAGCACTTATATCATAAGAAACACAGAAGGATACAGAATTACCTAATTCCACAGCTTTATCCCAAGGAATAAATCAACTGGAACCCTGCAGTTTTCCAATGCACAGTCCTCTTAAAGCACAATCTATTGCTTAGATATCCACATACAAATCAACCGATATTGCCTGATAGTATTTCACCTGAGAATTACATCTGAAACTCCTAGGAATATGGTTTACATAATTACCCTTTTGCATGCATGCAGGAATTCTCAAAAAAATCAGTTAATTAGCAATACCAGTGGAAACAAAACATATTTCACATCTCAACATTTTCAAACAGTGAGGAAAGCTCAGGGTTTCCACCTGTTTTCATAGCAGCAGGAGCCTGGGCCCTGATCATCTGAAACATCACATGGGGATTCAGATGCAAACTGTCATCTGCTTACTGAACAGACAGGCATTCCACCACCCCCAGTTTAACTGCCCTGCCATGGCACACAGACAACTGGGCATGGTGTCAGTATTTCTGTTAACGAATGGAGCAGGAGCGTGACTGCCAAAAGGAACAGGACACATGGTGGAGATCAAGCCTCCAGTGCCTGGCTGTGCCTTCACGGTGAGGTTCAAATTGATTAGCAACTTTGGAGACAGAATTTTCTCCAGGTCACCTTACAATGTCAGACTAATTAAAACACAACATGGAGGAATTTCTGCTTCCCATAATCATCTGCGAATTTAATTTGTCACAAATCCAGGTATGCAGAGGCCAGAGCCCAATATAGTCAAGAAACCTAAGATGCTATGTTATGTAGTAAAATGCTAAGTGCTGCACATGTATCTTGAGCCCACTACAGAGCTAGAAACCCTTGTGAAGCCAGGTTGCAGATGCCGTGCAGACCTTTCAGGAGTCAATACTTGTCACATAGTTTCCTGACACTGGGAGAGACTGTACTTGGGCAATAGTGCTACACTCCCAACTTTACACCACAAGCTTCTCTTTGTTGCACAGATCAAAAAAGAAATTGAAAGAAATAGAGAAGTGCAGGAGCTAAGAATCACATAAACAACCTCACCTCTGACTTGAGTAGAATGCAAATTATAACCTTCTCCTTGCCACCAACATGTATCTACAATCTGGTCCACAGAAGACAACATTCCACCTTCCCCTTCAAAAGACATATACTCCAAATTTGGAAGATAAGAAGCAGGCAAGATATTAATATACCATTGGATATGCAAATAGAAGGTATTTCAGATACCAGGACCAGGAGACAATATGAGAAAGAATTTACATAAACCAAAATAAATCAGAATGAAGAAAAATCCATCCTGGTAGAAGTTCCATCATTCTTACATGAATATATGTATGTTTTGATAAGGAAGATGAAGATGTAGTTACATTTTTCACAGGCAGAATATATTTTCATTTGTCCGTAAACTGCAAGCCAAACTAGAGCAAAGATACTGCTTGCCTGGAAGCTTACCAAATACATTTTTCCTGAAGTAGCAATGTACATCAATAATATTTTTCCAAGTCTTTTATTTCTCACTTAGTAGTAATTACTTTATAACCTACACATCACCATTTCATTTTCGTAAAGACACATGCAGACCCAAAATAAGCTCCTACTTTAGCACAGCATTTAAGCACATGTTGAACTTCAGTACTGGTAAGTTCAGCCAGGCTGTTTAAATGCTCAAATCACCCTTCTGATTTCTGAATTGAGACTTACACAGTAGGATCACAGAGAACAAGATATCACTGAGCACATACCTCACCTGGTCATCACAATTGAGGCTCATGCCTGGGTCTGACCCTGTCACCTCCAGACTGCTTTTGCAAGTAGCTAAGCACCCTCATTTGTGCAGAAGCACAGAGTAAATGCCAAAACACCCTCACACTGAGAAGGGAAAAGACACTCCTCCTCCAACAGAAACTACTACTGTACAGGTGCTATACAACAAACAGCAGGAACATTTAGCTATAGCATTAAGAAATATTATTAGGAGTGTCTAGGGTTGCATGAAGGAAATGCTGAAACATAAAAGCTTGACACAAATAAAGGAGCAAAGGATCTGCCATAATGGACAAGACCAATTCCATACTTCCTCTCAGGTAACATACAGTGTTAGATACACCACAAAGAAATATGCAAAGTGCCCTGGCCTTGACAGTTAACTAGCAGCCTAACTACAGTGAAAATCTCAGCGTAACCTTAACATTTTAAGGCTGACTTCGACTTAAAACACAAGAGTTTCTCTCTTACTCTTGGAAATCTGAGACGTGCCTGGCCGGGCTCTTCCGTGCTCCACAAATGAAGAAGGCAGCCTATATTAGTTAAAAAAGGTTCAGAGAGAAAACGAGTATATATATTATGATAAAAAGCTGGTAAAGAATATTCTGCCTCAAAGTTCATGCCAAGCAGCAGCAAGAACAACATGATGTTGATAACCGGTATTTTCAACCTCAGGTCAAGGTTACTTGCTATATGCTCTGTCAATACACTGTTAAACATGGTTGATTTGGTCCAGTGACAGATAATGTATTACGCACTCATACTCCAACCCTACTAAATCAAAGATAGTTTGTCTAGCAGAACAAAACGACACAAAATAGGAGAAATCACAAAGACAAAGTAGTAGCTTCCTTTTCACCCTGCTTATCCTTCTGAGAGAAAGAAACCAACATACAGCAAAATGTTTAGCAAGCTGAAAAATTCATATATTTCTGGAAGACGCAGTATATATACTGATGAGACAGAAGCAATAGAAGTCCTAGAAAAACGTCAGAGAGTTGCAAATAGGCTAAGCATAAAGAACAGGGGAGGGAAAGTAAACTTGCTCTCAGAGTCAAGGCTTGTGGATATATTTATATAAACCCTTTGGGTGGGAGAATAGAACCAGGCTTACCATTTGTCATCCCCTACAGTACAAGGGGAGGATAAATAAATTATCTTCTCTCAGATTATCGATTAGCACAGCTTGCATGCTTTTCTATTATTGCCTGGGATAGACTTGCAGCTTCCATTTTACTCTCCCTCCTACTCTTTTGTTATTGGATGTGGATATCTGACAACAGACATTGTAGGCAGATATCCACATCTTCTCACTACATGTACTCCAACACCGAAAGACTAAAGCTAAAGACTGCTGAATGCCTAATGCCAGCACAATCCACAAGTCTATATGAAAATGGAGGGCATTCATACTCTTTCATTGTTCACACTTAATATCCTGATGTTTGCAGTATCAGTTGCCTGTGTTAGTAACAGACAACAGATTTCTGTGAAGCAAATGATCTCCATTACTCTGTCATCCAGACACCTTTTGTTGGTCACAGTGACTGAAGAGAAAGAGAAGGATCAAATATAAAGAAATAGCAGGGACAGTAGGGAAAAACTCTTCCCTGTGAGACACTGGCAGAGGTTTCCCAGAGAAGCTGTGGCTGCCCCATCCCTGGCAGTGTTCAGGGCCAGGCTGGACAGGGCTTGGAGCAACCTGGTCTAGAGAAAGGCATCCCTGCTGGTGGCAGGGGGTTGGAGCTGGCTGAGCTTTAAGGTCCCTTCCATCCCAAATCAGTCTGCAAATCTACAATAAAATTGGAAGACAGGTGCCCTGTGTACATATGGAGTATGAAGTTGAACATGAACACTGCTGAGTAGCATGCCTGCTCTACAACCATCCATTTTGATACAGATTATGGAACAGTAGCTACTTACCCTGAGATGGATAAAAGTGCAACAGGCGGAAAAAAAATAAAAGACTGTAAAGACAACTTCAGTGTGTGATTATAGCTGGGCCCCTGACCACAGGCATTGCATAGACTCTCCACCCAGTTCTGCCAGTCTGGGACTAGAGAAATGTGCTGCTGTTAGCCTACCTCTGAGCTGGACTGTCCATAGCACACCAACCAGTACTTTCACAGCTGCACAAATCTATTCCTGGCTGTACTGAAGCACATGATTGCTATGCAGGGGTGTAAAGGGTTATTAAATAAAATCTCCCCCTCAGGCCTTTTTCTTTCAAAGGTCTACATGGAATGGGCCAAAACTAATTTTCTCATCCAACCACATCTAGTGAGAATAGCTCAGCCATATAGAGAAGCTGCAGAATATTTGACAAGGACAAAAATCCTTGGAGAACAGTGAAATATTCACCTGGAGATAGTGTTCATCCCCCTCGCCATTTAATATGGGACAGAAATAAGTGGGTCACCCAGCATCATACAGTAAATAAATGATATTTTACATTCTATTGTGCAAGTACAGTATCTATGAATTCAATGCAGAGTTGTTTTATCAAAGCCAAGTAGCCTGCAGATACTCTGGGGTTTCTTCAGCTTTATTATTCCCTTTCTTTACAGTATACACACATAGATTTTCTTTTATTTTCTTTTTTTCTTTAATAAAGTAAGCGTACTGCAGCTGTGTATAATTTTTCTCCTCAAGCTTTGCAAAGTGTCATCAAAGCAAGGGAGGAAAAAAGCCCACCAGAGTAGTACTGATGGTGACCTATTTCTCTTATGTGCAGCCAGCAGAATGAAATTTACTTCAGCTTTAAATGCATTGCTAGTTTGAAAAATTTAACACAAGCTATTTTTCCTTCTTTTAATATAGAAACCATTAATAAGTAGTATTTACAAATTCCTTCCAGCCTTCACAGCATCTCCAATATGCAAACCCTGATATTCTTGCATAGGCTGAACTGAGGAAGACCTCTCAATAAATACATATGGATCAGACCTTGAGCTTGTACAAACCTACATACCTTCAGGGTTTAAGGAAACCATTTCAGCTTAACCTGGCTGAGGAAATGGCCCACAGATTTAAAATGTATTTTTTTTTATACTCTTGACACTTTGCATACCAACTTTAATCTAAGTATCTACCCTATTTTATACACCACTGAATTAAACTTAGTAATACCTTTATGAGGGGGGAAAGAATTGTTCTCAACTTGTACACAAAGTGTAAGGGAATGCTGCGCTTGCTCCAGGTTACACAAGAAGTCAAGACCAGGGCAGAAATAAAAGATTGCATTTCTTGACAATGAATCTTGTATCTGACCAAAAAGCCATCCTGTCCTCCACTTATAAATAAAGTACATGTAGATTTTGACCATACAGGGACACATGTTCAGCTGGCAGTACTGAGCACAGCTATTTTGATGCCAGCATAGTTATGCTTCATTTCACTAGTTGATC
The DNA here is from genome assembly GCA_028858755.1 of Ara ararauna. NCBI lineage: Eukaryota > Metazoa > Chordata > Aves > Psittaciformes > Psittacidae > Ara > Ara ararauna. The sequence goes on from CM054380.1 coordinate 28,941,276, forward strand.
TGATCCAGTGTTTATTTACATGAAAAATGACTGAACATATGAGAAATAGAAAGTTTAAACAAATGTAAGGCATGTTTTATTGTTAATCTAAAATTTATCTCATTACCAATGAAGACTCCTTCCCCCCGAAGAAAAAAGCTTAAATTCAAACAACTTAATGCCATAAATCTTTTCCTTCCTCCCCTCAAACATTTAAATTAGGTTTATGAGAAGAACATCAGGGGATGCACTTGTCTTTTATTATCATAAGAAGAGTGACTTCCTTGGCTGGATGATTTTAAAAGAAGTCATGCGGTGGTGACACTATTTACCTACAGCAGTGATACTATATTTACTATATGGTTAATAGCTTTGGTGTTCCTGAGAGGCAAAGAGAGAGAAAAATGGTCTCATCACACTGAGTAAAGAGCAATTTGAGAATTATACCTACTGTCAGCTTTAGCAATGCAATAAAACTTAGCCATTTTTATTCACATATGTTCACATCACTAGAAATTGTAAACAGAAGACCAGATCATGCCTGACTCAATGGACAGCAGTCAGAGGATACAAATTGCAGGCTATTTCTTGTAATAGGCATAGAAAAAACACATAAAGAAAACAGAGTGCCTGAGTATCATATAAATGGAGAATAGCTACCTGAGCTCTCTGCCTCTTAATCAGTCCTTCAGATCAAAACTACATGGAATTGTTCTGCATTTGCTGACTGAAGCCATATCCTACCCCAAATGCATCATTTTCAGAGAAGACTTACATCACAAGCAGATGTTTCTTTTTACCACCACCACCCATAATAACAACAAATATAAGCATCACAACAAAAGGCATAGTCGCTTGGAAGTAGGTCAGTCCTGATAAATAATTATAATAAATAATAATTTAGTACTAGTAAATGTCAGTAATATTTGATGTGCGAATATGCCAACCCACAACCAATTATAGAATCCCAGACTGGTTTGGGTTGGAAGGAACCTTAAAGCTCATCCAGTTCCAATGCCCTGCCATGGGCAGAGACACCTTCCACTACACCATATTGCTCCAAGCCCTCCCCAACCTGGCGTTGAACACTGCCAGGGATGGGGCAACTAATGCTCTAGCCTATCTGTGTCCTCCAGCCCTATTACTCCAAAAGCAACACCTGAGAAGGAAACACAACTACTGTGCCTTTCACTGTATGCAAAAGGACTAATGAACTCACATTTGAAATAACTCAAAGTCATTGAGGTTTTAGTGCAGCCATATATTAAGCTACAAGTATATTATCTTCTGGCCAAGAAGACTTCAACACAAGAGTCATTAAACTGTAAAACCTTTATTAAGTGGCGAGAGGAGTTGCTGTATGCTTGCCCTTGTACATGGCCCTCTGCACTCTCACAGCCCCCTGAAGTACTTGCTTAAATCCCAAGGCTCATGCCAAAGAACATGTATATTTTCAGTGTGTGCCCACCCAGGCAAGGAGCTGTACTTATGCATTTGGGAACAATCAGGACAAATATGATGGAGACTTCAAACACATAGCTAAACAGTCAGAAAAAAAACACTGATATATCTAGAACCATAGAATCCCAGAGTGTTCTGAGTTGGAAGGGGCCTTAAAGCTCAGCCAGCTCCAACCCCCTACCACAGCCAGGGACACCTGCCACTAGACCAGGCCGCTCCAGGCCCCATCCAACCTGGCCTTGAACACTGCCAGGGATGGAGCAGCCACAGCTTCTCTGGGCAACCTGTGCCAGTGCCTCACCACCCTCACAGGGAAGAACTTCTTCCTTGTATCCAACCTAAAGCTCCCCTGTTTACCGGCCACCCTTCCCTGCACCGCACCCGGGGCAGGGGGGCGAGAGGGGGCCCGGCTCAGTGCGGCGGCTGTCGTCCCGCAGACGCCATCTGGAGGCGGCTGCAGGCCTCGCCCCCAGTGAAGGGGAACGTCTTCCCTGTAATCAAGATAAATAAATCTTCAGGGCCGATTAAGATACAGGCAAATGAAACACGTTTCCTTACTTCTCTAAAGGGAGGGGGAAAGGGCGGCAAGGCCTCCCCTCACCTCCACAGGCAGCAAATGACGGCTTCCTGCCTGCTGTCCTGGCCTGGGTGTTGCTACAGCTCAGAAAATCAGCATTTTTGACACTTCCCTGAAATTATTGTGTCTTCCCATAAGTTAAATGGTCCAACAAAATGTTGGTCGAGAACAGAAGATTCTGGGGAATAACAGAGTATCATTTTGCTAACAGTTACCCTGCTCCCTGGCCCATGATTGCTCTGGCTGTCTTTAGAGCAACAACAAATGCAAGAGATATTAGAGTAAAACGTGATTTAAAGAGCAGAAAGTCCTGAGCTGCACAACAGCCCCGGTGTGGAAGGCCCGGGGAGCTCCATGCACGGGGTGTGGAGAGATCAGCTCTGAGGCGAGGATGAGAGGCATGAGAAGCAGAGAGAATAGCAACTTGGTTGAGAGCCATGCTAATTTGATCAGCTACTTTAACTAGAGTTATAGCACGTACCTGGTTTCTGCACTCCAAAGAGATGCTCTCCAGGGTTGCTTCTTTTGTATACTCTAGCATTCAGCATGCTTGGGCCTTCATACCAGCTGGGATGTGCCCCTATTCCAGTAATAAAAAAATGACTAATGAAGCCTGAAGCATCATTTAAATGCTGCATTGGTCTTGTACAAGATGGAGGCAGAGCATAGCTCAGTCACCCTATTCACCACACAGCAATTAAAGTAAAGAAGAAAGGATTTGTGTTGGCTCCTAACAATACTTTCTTTTTGGTTTTAAAAGCCCCGTTTCTCTGTATAATCATCATAGGCCACTCTGCTGTATTTTCCATGTGAGTTTTAGTTGCAAGCATAAGGCAAAAATCTATAATGATCATTATCCTGCATCTTAGGGACTGTGAACAAAAAGACTGCTGTCACATTATAAAGCTTAGTGGCTCTAAGCATTCTTGGTGTTTTGTGTGTGCTGTTATAGAAAGGAAATATTAGAGTAGCAAATACTATTTCCTGACACATTTAAAAATATCTACATGTAATGCGCTTGTGTTCTCTAGTACTGTCCCTTGATATGTTTCAGAAATACACTAGTGCATTTCCTGTCATCTTAATTACAGTTGTAGCTTTTAACACACTATAGAGAATTTTACAAGTACTATGATCAATATAAAACCAGTTTGAATCCCACCAGACTTTTTTTTTCTTAAAAAAACAATCTTTCATGTCTTGTGGTCTTCCTCCTTAGCCCACTTCTGCAAGTCGCAGAATGGTAGAACCTCTTAAGATTGAAATGGAAAGCAGCTAAATAAACTAATCTCTGTCTATCATCATTACCATGAAATAAATAATAAAAATATCAGAAGGATTTTGTAGTTTCCTGACTTCTTGTAGGTACCCAGGACCTCTTTTCCCTACAGAAAAAGCTACATTTATTATCAGAAACAATTTTTAATAGCACCTTTAAAGCAATAGCTTCAATTTAATAAAACTAATAAAATAGCTTTAGTTTAATAAAACCTATTGTACAAATTAAATATTATTAAGAATATGTTGCATATAGATGTATTAAACATGCCACTATATTAAGGTTTCATATTTCTTTAAAGAGGTACAGAATCAGACACTAAATCAGAGTAGCTGGAACTCTGAAGAAAGGTGCAATTTCTGCTTGAACGTGGTAAATGAATAATTTTTATTCATGGCATATTATGGAATGTGACTTTTCTTTTCATTTAAGACTTTGTATAAATTTAGTGCATCCAAAGTAGTCAAATACTGTAAATAAAAATCCACCAGAAGTTCTGCCAAGCACTTTGCTTCTTGGCTACACTGCCTGCTCTATTTTAACATTGTTCCTGAATTAATCCCTGTAAGTAATTTTGAGATGTACACCAATATTTTTTTGAAAGTTCAGTAACTATCCCAAATTTTTTAAACTCATAATTTGGGCTTCATACTGAAATGCTGACTGTGCAAGAACACATGTATGCACTTTATGCAATGTGAACTGATTTCAGTGAAACTGTTTCCGGAACTAAATCTAAACCAAATGAACCATTAATACCTCCCTCCTCCAATTATTTCACTGGGTTTTAAATTACACCTCTTGTGAAAGTATTAACCAGGTCTGCAAGTCTTTTCAGACAGAGGTCTCAATCCTGTGCTTGATTTTAAGACGCTTAGAAGTTGATACCTAGGTATGTACACACTTAATATCAAATGTGTGATCTTACCATTCTTACTGGTTCATTGTATATAAACAATTTCACTATTTCCTTATTTTAAAATACTTTACTATTCAAGGGCGGTAAGATAACAGCTAGTACAAAAGACTGGGGAGGAGTCAGGCTGATGTTACAAGCATGACTTGACTATTGCTTGGTTGTTAGGTCCATGACGCCATTGCTTTCCATCACCTTATCTCATCTTTCTAGATTTCCTTTGCAAATATTATATGCTTTGCATCTGGAGCCAGAGTCAACTTGATAAAGCAGTTCTAATGTTTTATAAACTAAGCTGTACAGAACTCTATCTCAAAAGAAAAAAAAGTTTAAATAATAAAGAATATATGTATCGTAGCTATGTAGCTACAAAAGCACAGAAATGTTACATCCATGCCAAGTTTAGTTACAACTAGGATTAATAATTACATAATGAAGACATAAAAAATAGAGAAATCAATTTTGTGGCAAAGAAACAAACCACATTAATCTGCCTCTTATAGTATGTTTGAAAACCTAGAAAAGACTGCCTATAGATCCTGCAGTAAATATCTGTGGCATTGGCAAACATAAATAAATAGCATGTATTAAGATATTAAAATTATTCCCCCATATAAAAAGCATGTATTTATTGATAATTTTTGATTTATCCTCAAAATCCTTGCTCATAAGAGAAAGTGCACTACTGCTTCTTGTGATTTAAATTTTATTACTTCTATAAATAAAAGTTAATTATGTGGGGAAAAAAACCCCAAAGGGTAGATTTCATTGTTCTTCATTCATTAAATAGCACATATTATGTATGGTTATTTGAAAAAATCACTAAACAATGCTATTATTCAGTTAATACACCACAGGAAAATTAAAGTTATAAGATTATGATTCAGCAGCTTCCTAATTGTTTGATATGTACTGGTGTCTCCTATTTTCTATAGAGAAATCTGTAGCATGCCATTATATCAGCCTAGTATAAAAGTTTATGTCCAATAAAACTACACTGTAATGAGTGCAAATCTCTACATCCTAACTGCCTTGAAATCAATTGTTCTAAAAGGACAGCAAGGCAGCAAGTTTTCCAAAATGAGAAACCACATTTCCTCCTGTCGTGTCTATATAAATTTTCAAGTTTTATGCCTGGGAAATTTCAGGAAATCTCTTTTCTGTTGGGGGGCTCAGCCTTCTAGAATAATCAAAATTATGCTTCATTACAGAAACTCCTCTTATTAAAACCACTCTCATTCATGACTTTTAAATAGAGAGTTCAAAAGACTGGGCCTCACTCTCTTCTCAGTTACATTAGAATAACCCCATCAACTTCAATTATCGTATAATAGTATGAAGATCAGAGACTTATCGTTGTCCACTTGCTGCTATCTATGTAATAGAACACTGTGGGCATCAAGTTTAGCTTTTTTCTGTAGAAAACGATTTCTCTTTAATACTTTTAATAATGAGATCTAACAGGGTGAGAATAAAAGTGACTTTTAAGAACTTCTTATTTGTTCCCTTTTGATTAATTTTTTTCTTAATACACCCTCAAAAATATAGCCAAAATCTGAAATAATTAGATCAAAACTATTAAAATTAAAACAGATGTCTAAGACTATTGAGTTTTATCTGCTTAAATCATACTAAATAAGACAAGCTGAAGAGCCATAGCTTCTTCCAGCCTAGCCTTTTGTGTATTTGGAAAACCTTTATCAAGCTTGCAAATTGCATTAAAGTACATGAAAATTTTATTCCTGATGCATAAAACCAATTATGCCATTCCCTTACCACATTTCAGTTGTGTTTTGAAAATCAATGTATGTTATCCACAGTAGTGAGATTTGCTGTATTAGTAAGCTCTAGCTCTTCAGCCTTTAGAAAGGATATATCATGTTACACGTTGAAAACTGTTTTCTCATGTTAATAAGTGATTTTGAGGAAATTCATAATTAAAGAAATACAAGAGTAGCCAATTCTGCTAAAATTTATAAATAAAACCTACTGAACTGCAACTGGAAAGTAGGCTGCGATTTGAAACCAAGTGTAGGCCAGTGTATCCAAACATCCACAACTACAGGGAATGTGTATATCTCAGGTTTTCAAATTCCAGTGTTTAGTCTTAACTTTGGATATGTTCTCCTTCAGGACATATTTACACACAGTAGGGAAAAGGGTTAGAAAATTTTCTCCCTGATCCATTAGTACTCCTTTTTAAAATTCTTCTTTTTTAAATTTTTTTTCATCTGAATAATCCATATCCAGAATCTTTTGCTGTTTGTTTGCATTGCTTCAAGAAACTGGTAATGAAGAAGGCTGGATTAGCTGTGAATATTAAATTTCTGGTTTAAAATAGGGGCAGCTATGGATTCTGGAAATAAATACCTGTGTATTTCCCTCTGGATAACCAGGTTTGTGCAGCCTTTCTTAACAGAATTCTAAGGATTGCAGAAAACTTCTAATTACTTATGACAAAACAAGGACATTAATCTTGTAAATTCACAGTTATTTCCAAGATTACACCTGTTGATAGGATTTTACAGTAACATAAATACCTAGATAGCTTCAGTGCAGAAATAATGCTATGATAATAATTTAAAAATTATCTGGAATAATTTAAAAAAAACATAACCATAAGGTTTTACTGCTTTTGAAAATAAGAATTTGCCATGGAAATGTGACATGTGGGAATTCTAACAGAAAAACCCTCAAAGTGTGAACAGCAAAAACTTGAAAGCATAAACCACCTGATGGGTCGTAGTTTGAGGTGAAAAGGGAATTTCCAGAATCACGTGGTAAATAGATCCTAGAATCTGTATAATATGGAAGCCTCATTCCAGCCTGAAAAAAAGAAACAGATTAGTTTTCAATTACAATGTTTAAAGTCACAGTGTAGTTGACTTAATTGAAACATTTCTAGTTTACCTCTAGTGAGGATCTTGCCCAGTATCTGTAATTTAAATATAATTTTTCTTATGATGCAGATAATTTTGGAAAATTTCTTAGCTTTCCAAAGAAGTCTGTTAAAAGCAAAATATACTTTTTTGGTCGTCTCTTCGTGAATGAGTAAACTTAAAATATAAGGCAAATAACAGTGAGCGTGCTAATTTACTAGCACTTTTCAAATCTAGAGCTAGAATAAGTCTTCTCTTTTTCAGAAGACATATTTTAGAATATACAATTTTAATTTTGTAATAAACTTCAGAACACAGGAGACAGGATTTGCAAGAATACTTTTCAAAGATTCCTTGTAAGGAGGTACTCGTATCATCTAGGTTTAGATACTTACTTGGGGAATCTAACCAGTGCAGCTATTTCTTTCTGCTGTATGTACAGTAAATAAAGATAGGATTCCCCAGGGCCTAGTCTGGAGAATCAAGACCAGGCTCCAAACTCTGAATATTCCTATGGAGGGCCCTCTGTTACATGTACTTCAGGCAGATGCATGTCCTACAGTACTGGGAATACCTCCTTCCCGACCTTCCAGTCACTTACTACTATTTAATTTTGACATCTCTAGGAATAATTTAGCACATGCAATTCAGAGTGTACACAATTTACAACTATTTATTGAGGTTGACTTACAACATCAACTCATTATAATTATTGGATTTTTTTTAATTTTTATTTTAATAAAATCACTTTTTAAGTGATTGCCAAAGACAATCTCACCTGTGCAAGGAAGAAAAAAATATTGTTAGTGTTCTCAGAGAACTGAGAAGAAACACACACTTTGTCAGAATAGATGCATTAATTTTAATAAAGATTTTAAATCTTATAGATGCAGGTTGCTCAAGTTCTCATGTGAATTTTGAAATCTAATTTTATTCTCATAACTGTAATAAAGATTTAAAAATGTTATAAGAAAGGTTTTTACAAAGAAAAGAAAATCTGGACTATCTGGCCAAGTAATAAAAATGAATTCCTTTGTTGCTAATTGTGAGACAAGGTTTGCCTGAAAATTGATTGGTAAGTCTTTCTTGTCCACTTCAGAGCATTCATTTCTTTCCTCATAGGATAATAGGGTTTGTTAATGGCTTTTCCAGTAACATCTAACTGCTAGAAAATAGAAGGCAAACATAAAAAAGGCAAAAAATAGCCAAGAAAAAGCTTAGTAATCTTTGATGATATTCCAACATTGCAATGTGTTTTGTTGCTCTTCTTTCTCACTCATTGCAACAGGCAACATAACTCTGGTCTTCCTCCAGCATTGCAAAAAGGAGTAGTAAAAGCAGATTGACCATCCTTATGCTGTAATAATAATCCTGAGTGGTAGATCTGATATCACCTGAGATACAAACTTGGAAAGGATACTAGGTGTCGTGGTTTAAGACTAACTCACGCAGTCTCTCTCTCTCACTCACTTCCCCCTCTTTCTTCCTCCCGCTCCCGGAGGGATGGGAAGGAGAATCGAAAAGAATGCAACTCCCACAGGTTGAGGTAAGAACAGTTTAGTAACTAAAGTATAACAGGAATCACTACTGCTACCACCAATAACAATAATGACAAGAGAAATACAAGGAAGGAATACAATTCTCACCACCCAATACCAAGCCCGACCACGCAGTGCACCCCCCACCCTTCCGGGTCTCTGCTCACTGCTTTCCATCCTGGGCATGATGTGCTGTGGTATGGAATAACCTCTTTGGCCAGGCTGGGTCAGGTGTCTTTTCTCTACTTCCTCCCGGCTCCCCTCCTCCCTGGCAGAGCATGAAATTCAGAAAGTCCCTGGCCAGACCAAAACATCACTAAGCAGTAACCGAAACACTGGTGTTATCAGTGCTGTTCCCAGGCCCAAAATAAAAAACACAGCGCTGCACCAGCTACTAAGAAGCAGAAAAATGACTGCTGCTGCTGCTGAACCCAGGACACTAGGATTCTAAGAAAACAAATATTCATGCACTTCGGGGTGTGTGCATTCAGAATGAATTCTAGGAACCTTCCCTGAATACCTCTGTCCTGTAGAGAGTACAGCACATTTCTAGAAGATGGATCATAGAATCAAAGAATAGTTAGCGTTGGAAAGGACCTTAAGATCATCTAGTTCCAACCCCCCTGCCAGGGGCAGGGACATCTCCCACTAAACCATGCCACACAAGGCTATGTCCAACCTGGCCTTGAACACTGCCAGCGATGGAGCATTCACAACTTCCCTGGGCAACCCATTCCAGTGCCTCACCACCCTTACAGCAAAGAATTTCTGCCTCATATCCAATCTAAACTTCCCCTATTGAAGTTTGGTCCCGTTACCCCTTGTCCTATCACTACAGTCCCTCAGGAAGAGTCCCTCCCCAGCATCCCTATAGGCCCCCCTCAGATCCTGGAAGGCTGCTATGAGGTCTCCACACAGCCTTCTCTTCTCCAGGCTGAACAGCCCCAACTTTCTCATCTTATCTTCATAAGGGACGTGCTCCAGTCCCCTGATCATCCTCGTGTCCCTCCTCTGGACTTGTTCCAACAGTTCCATATCCTTTTTATGTTGAGGACACCAGAACTGCACACTGTACTCCAAGTGAGGTCTCACAAGAGCAGAGTAGAGGGGCAGGATCACCTCCTTTGACCTGCTGGTCACGCTCCTTTTTATGCAGCCCAGGGTACGGTTGGCTTTCTGGGCTGCAAGCACACACTGCCAGCTCATGTTCATTTTCTCATCGACCAGCACCTCCAAGTCGTTCTCCACAGGGCTGCTCTGAATCCCTTCTCTGCCCAACCTGTAGCTGTGCCTGGGATTGCTCTGACCCAGGTGTAGGACCTTGCACTTGGCATGGTTAAACTTCATCAGGTTGGCATCAGCCCACCTCACAAGCATGTCAAGGTCCCTCTGGATGGCATTCCTTCCCTCCAGCATATTGACTAAACCACACAGCTTGGTGACATTGGCAAACTTGCTGAGGGCACACTCAATCCCACTGTCCATGTCACCAACGAAGATGTTGAACAAGACCAGTCCCAACACCGATCCCTGAGGGACACCACTCGTTACTGATCTCCAGCTGGACATTGAGCCATCGGCCACAACTCTTTATGTGCGGCCATCCAGCCAGTTCTTTATCCACCTAGTGGTCCACCTATCAAATTGATGTCTCTCCAACTTAGAGACAAGGATGTCATGTGAGACAGTGTCAAACGCTTTGCACAAATCCAGGGAGATGACACCAACTGCTCTACCCCTGTCCATCAGTTCCATAGCCCCATCATCGAAGGCCACCAGATTGGTCAGGCAGGATTTCCACTTAGTGAAGCCATGCTGGCTGCTACCAACCACCTTGTTCTTTTTCATGTGCCTTAGCATGTCTTCCAGGAGAATCTGCTCCAGGATTTTGCCAGGCACAGAGGTGAGGCTGACTGGTCTGTAGTCCCCCTCTCATCCATTTTCCCCTTCTTGAAAATGGGGGTTATATTTCCCTTTTTCCCGTCATCGGGAACTTCACCTGTCTGCCATGATTTTTCAAATGTGATGGACAGTGGCTTAGCAACTTCATTCACCAGCTCCTTCAGGACCCGCAGATGTATTTCATGAGGTCCCATGGACTTGTGTACGTTCAGGTTCCTAAGATGGTCATCAGCCATATTTTCTACTGCCGGTTATTTTGGGTAGAAAAATCTGAATTTTTAAGTGGTTTTAATAAAGAACATGCATCCTTAGAGAATAATCTTTTCTGCATTTGTTAGCTTTTGTCACTGAGTGTCTCAAACCCGCTTTTTTCACTCTGGATATTGCCTTTGCAACTGAAGATCAATAATTACTTTCTCACCATCACTGAAAAATAATGACATGTCCACATATTTGATCAGCTTCAAATGAGGCTACTAGCTAAATGGCACCCCTTGGACCAGTGAGCCAGGATATAAGAGGCAGATTATTTTGCTTTCAGTCATGCTTGCACAGTGATGCAGCCAGAAAGCAAAACATACTCATTTGGTCATCTCCTCTTTTCTTTATGAATATAATAAACATAACTGAGATGACTGGAGCACTGAAAGTAATAATTGTACTTACATATTTTGCTGGATAGGGATAGTCTTATTTCTTAACACTAATTACATCACATACAGTTGTGGCCAGTTGCATATTGTCTGAATCATATCACATGAATTTAATTAAGAATTTTATTTCATTAGTACTTACAGCTTCATTCATATGAGAAGATTTATAGAATGTATTGCTTATAATTTCACTCCCCTCTCCCTCCCCCAAATTATCTTATGCTTCTATTTATGCATGACGGATGGGTTTATTATATCGGAATTATTTCATACCTTTAAAAATTGTCATGTTATTCTTGGAGAGAACTTGGTTTAAAATTATGCTTTAGTTGGTGAATGTATAGGAAAAATTTATTTTGACATTTTTCTTCTTTTGTAGTACAGGAAGATGGAAAAACTCCAGTGATCGCTGATATTACTGACTTATAATTTAATACAATATATTTCTCTAAATTTCACAGAGTGCTGAATGGTTTTGATAGTACAAAATGGATAATGAGAATTGAGTTTAGTCTTTAAATGAATTTTCTATATGTATAGAAACTCTGAATATCCTTGATTTTCAACCAGAGAACTCTTTTCATGTCTTATTCTTAACATATTAATTATTCTGAAAGGAACAACATGATGACAAAAATGAAAAATAGAGGAGGAGAGAATAAGAAATGGAAAAAGACAGGATAATCTGAAGAAAAGAATTACTTTTGTTGCACTTTGGTGAATAAAATACACATTTCAACTAAATCAATTAGATTCAACTCCATGTAATTATCCTGAATGCAAAACTAACTTGAATTTAACTTTCTACAGGAACTATGAAGTTTGCCTGTTTAAAAAGACAGATTTTATCACCAGCTTAAAGCAGTTCAATTAAAATTGGAGGCTTAACCACCCAGAAGCCTGCTGGCACTGACTTGATAAGTCGAAATTCTAATTGGAAACTCTTTGCAGTCAACACACAACAAAGAACCATAGCTGTTTTTCCAGTAATGCCTGTGTTCTTTGCAGATGTTACCTACATAACATGTCCAGAAAGGGGTTACACAAAGTGCTCCATAGACTAGAAGGAGAGTGAAGAAGACTGGATCCACCTGAACTACAAAGCTGGTTCATTCATCTTTCACAAGTAGTCTTGATTTTCATTTTCCTATATCCTCAAAAATATTTTTCTTTCAGATGTTTTTACTTAATTATTTTGCTGACAGAGTTAAAGCCTATTCTGTACATCCAAGCAAAGGCCAGAGGGTATTGATTATACGCTAGAAAGCTTTTACAAGAATGTGACTGGCTTGAAGCATGTTAAAATGAAAGCTGTTGTAATGGTAGCTCAAGCAATTGTATTTGAATCTACTTGTATATTTTTGAGCTTCTGATAACTGATTCAATGTAGTTGTAGGTGACAGAGACTTCATAAGAAATATCATCAACACTGTTATTAGTATTTTATTATTGTCAAACAACCTCTTTATTAATCTTTGGTTTCCTCATTAAGTGTTTGTAAATTCAGTAGTAATGTAGACCAGAGTACTTTATTGCCTCTCTATGCTCTATTTACTTAGGATATTCCAGCCACTGAATTTAGTGTATAAAGCCCTTATGCCCTTGTACTGTAAACTTCAAAAGACAGGACTTAAAAGAAATCCAAAAGCAAACAAACAAACAAAACCATCTGAATGTAGACAGTAAACAACATTAGAGAATTTTAATTTTAGCTGAAATATTATCACAAGACACTACCTTCAGTTCATTAACTGTGACACTTTAATAATTAGAATGGAAACAGATTACAGTTTTATTTCCCTCTATTATTGTTGGAGGATTTGAGCAGATTTTTATGCTACCATTTGTAATTATGACAGCCTAAATATGTTTACTATTGTTATACAATCGTAAGGTCTAATATTTTATAGACCTTACTTTTTTTTTTAAATGTCATGTCAAATTCTTAATCAAAAATCACTTCAAAAAAACCTCAGAGAATTTCTTAGTATTGCATTTTTTCACAATTTCAATATTTTATACACATGTCAGTAGCAACAACTGATATAAAGCCAGCCCATTTTTGTGTGTGGCGTTGACAGCGTTTTTCTCTCTCACTTTTTTCATCTTTCATAATTTCCAAGATTCTAGTAGCAGGCTCACCCCTTTGCTAACACAGCAATTCTGCAAGCAGAATTTCCCTGTTCACTGCTGGAAATTACAGGAGAAAGAGAATTGACTCAGCTTACAATAAAATAAATGATCTAGCTGTGCCATCAGGAATTTCAACATTGGAAGGTGAGAAAGATGGGAGAAGCAACTGAGTTTAGGAGGAAGAACGGAACATCATAAAAAGAAAGAGGAGCAACATGGAAATGGAAGGAGAAAACTTCAAATAAAAGGGCTTTTTCAGCTCTCAGTTGCAGATGAGATGTTAGTGCTTTGAACTCATTTCACCAAATCACCTTGAACATTCTCAGTAGCTCTGGGACATTTGGCAGAAGTCAAAAAGTTAAATATTAAACTATATTTTTTTAAGTAATTTCACTGTTTTTAAGTCTACATTCATCTCTCAAAAGATATTTTTACATCAAAGGAAGAAAGAAAAGTAAAAATTCTAACTGGTAACTTTTTAGTGTTCTATCATTTTTTCTTGTAGGTATGTCATGGTACCTTTTTGAATCCCATCTTTGAAGAAGAAACTACTGATGTATTTTAGGTCCTTTAAAGTCATCTAATGCACTATCTTTACTTTTTTCAGGATCTAATAATAATGAATAAGAGTAAGATTAATCCTTAAAGGAGATAATGTCAAATTTCTTTCTGTCCTTTGAAAATAGAATGTACCTTGGAATCAATGCTTTCTTTCCAAGAGAATACATTGGGAGGGTTTGGAATTTTAAGTAAGAGTGGAAGAGTTCAAACTAATTGTGCTCTAATGTTCTTACTAATGGCTGGATAAGAATATAGAGCATTTTTGTTGATTTTCTACAGCAATATCCCTCAGGAAGGGAAGTTACTCACAAATAACAAGAATTCTTCCGGGTATCTTGTTTACATACTCATTCCCACAGTTGTGAGTATATGTTTTAGGTCTTGCTTCCATTCACAGTATGTCACTTGGGCATATTCAAACCCCACCCTTCTTCAAATATACCCTCTATCATCTCAGGTCTGTTACATAAAGATCTGGAGACTCTAAGAAGGAGGGGAAGTAGGGAGAAAACATCACCTAAAGAACTTCTGTCATTGCAAAACTGCTCTATCAAGTGCAACATCTGTCCTAGATTGCTCTGCAATAGTGCTGCAGCTGGTGAAAATGGGGATTGAGCTCTGCCTGGTATAACTTGCTCTCTAGATGCATAGGCCACAGTGCTTGAAAGTCTCTACCTTAGCAATCTTATTGCATACCTACTATGCTCACTAATGATCTGTGCACAGACAACCATCTTCTTAGACCACTGTGTCAGGAAAAGCTACGCAAAATGACTAGGCACAGTCCTGCCATCAGGTGAAACTCAAACATCACTTCTGAAAGATTCCTACAGTGTAATTTCTCCCCAAAAGCACAGTATATGACGAGTCATTCATACTGATTTGTATCTCTGCATTCTCATTGAAAAAGTAGTAGCTACTAGGAAGCTACTTCCATAAAATGAGGCAATAAATGCAGCTTTTCAAGAGTCATGAAGTACTGGGCTAATGTCCTAGTGGGGACTGAGTTCTTAATATAACAGTCTACCAATGACAGGCAGAATCTAATTGCAATAAGGTAGGTTTCTAACTGAATTATTAAGCCTCATAGTCAGTAATCTGCCTTGGGGCAAGACTGCTAACAATATTAACAACTATGAAGTGCTTAACCATTATGGTACTGAAAAAAATCACATAAGCAGCTAGGATTAGCTTTTTATTCTCTGAGATTTAAACATTTCCTTAATTTTAAACTGTCCCAGTGATGACAGCTGATGTTTCAAGTTGGCTAAAGACACAGCTGTTTGTAATGATTCTGTCTCATCATGCTTCGACATATTCTTTTAACTAGAAAAGACAGAATATTTCCTCAGAAATTGGAAGAGGTTCTGCATTTGTGTTGTTTTCATATTGCATATCAGTTTTCCTTCACTGTAATGATTCTTTCATCCTGTGGTAGCGTACAGGCACCCTCTCATCAACACTGAAAAAGACAGTTAAAGACTTGTATTTCCCTCAGTGCAAAATACTCTCTGAGGAAATCCTGTAGAATCATGAGCAGTCCTTTGTTACATTCTACTGAGGGCAGCAAAGTAATTCTCCTAACATCTGTTCTGCAAACCTATGGTTTTCTACAGCTACTTAGCAGCACAGATTTTTGTATTTTCCTTTTATTTCCCCCTGGGTGTAAAAAGGTACATAATAGCTGCCATTCTTTCTGCCACGCTTTTTTGCTTGCTCAGGTGCTGTAATAGGCTTAGGCTTCAATTTAGCAAAGCATGTGAGCTTAATTTCATTGTGGTGCACAAAGGATACAGAACTTTGCCAGATAAGTCCCTCAGCACTGAGCAAATCCTTTATCCTTCTCAAGTTTGAACCTGCTTGATAGTTACACAGAAAGCAACCTTCTTTAACAATTTTATGGAAACCAAGTCTTTGAGAGCACACTAGTTTTCATGTTGCTATCACATACATGAAGTGGACTGTCTCATAGCTGTTAAATATGTGATAATAATGCCACCAACTCTATTTCTGCTTCTGTCCAAACTTTTCTCTCAAATATTGTTTCCAACCTGATACTAAGCTTGATAAAATTATGGGAGATTTTATTCACAGACTTGGAAAGCTGTTGGTTGCTTGGCTAATCACATAGCAATCTGTCACAAAGCAGTGGCCACGCCATCCTAAACTACTAATGATTTAGTATAGAAATCAAACAGCTTCTGCCCTTGTGTAAGTAATCACACATTATTTCTTCATAAAACAATCCAAAGAAAGAAGGCCGTGGCATAAGGCTACACATAAAGTCCCTTTAAAATTATGAATAATTTTAAATCTTATTTATATGTATAAATATAGACTTATGCTATCAGTAGAAATATATGCATATGAAATCTATAGAGATAAGAGAAACCATAAGCTCCTGAGCTGTATTTGCATATTTTACAATATTACAATGCGTATCTTGGCTTCTTCTAACATTGATTTCAATGTATTTTGTTTTGAAGCTGCTACAACAACATTAAAGTGTCAAAGACTTCAATTTATGTACTACACTGCCTAAACCTGTAGTCCAGTCACAGAAAGGGAGGCAGTGACAGCATGAGCTATTTTTTATTTTGCTTGAAAACACCTTGCAAATAAACACTTTATGGTTATCAAAACTTCAAGTTAATTATGGATAAGAAACTCTTTAGACAAGAAAAACATGAGATATGCAGACAAACACAGTTCTCTTGAGGATGCTGAGTGTGCAGTATGGTCACTGATCTGTCACTGCTGATTTACCTTTGGATCACCTTAATATTTCTGTAGCAGCAGGAAATATATCTTCCATGGGATGCTGTCAAGCTCAGAGATGTTGGTACCTTTCAAGTTTAATAAAAACACAGATTCTCATTCACCTAAAAATACTGGAATCTGATTTGTGGCTTTCAAATAGCTGATGCAAATTTTTAAAAGCCTTCCAGAAATCACTGGGTTTGTTAGAAAGTTGCAGTAGTTGACAAACATACTCCCAAGTCAAAGTTTAACCATATAAGGTTTAACCACCGAGAATATCTCCACATGCAGAAGTCGAAGCATTTATAAGGGAAAAAAATATAAATTGACAAGTATTCACTTAAGAATGAATACAAACCTGCCTTTAAATTTATTTCACTATAGGTATCTCATTATTTAGACTTCAGTTAAAGCAACTTTTTAGTTAAATATTAAACTATGATAACACTTGTTTATATATAAAATTATACTAGATATTTTGACAGTTGCATGTCCCATAACCATGAGGTTACTCTGGAACTGGGTACAACAAACATTTCTACTCTTTTTTTTATTTCAGAGTATTAACAGAGAATTTAATGAAACTGGAGAAACTCAATGAGGAGAACCAACAGATGTTACCTTGTAAGCTGGGATTTCTTCCTCACCATGCTGGGAGAAAGTGAAGAATTATTTCATGCAGCTGGGATGACTTTTATGACTTTAGAAATGAGAGATACTTACTTGCCTTTCTGAAAAAATTACCACTGCTCGTGTTGTGGGGAGTGAGAGAGAATTTGGGGATTTCTTTTACACTCAAAATATTAGCCTAGTTCAGCCACACTGGAAAACAGCATTATGGAAAAAATTATCTAGAGAAAGAGAGTAGATGAGATTTGTAAGTGAGTGTTATGTCTAAATGAGACCCATTCAGCAGGCCTGCAATTTACTTGCAGATGAGGTGAGAAAATGAGGGAAGAGCAATGAGCTAGTAACAGTCAGGTTTTGATTTGACTGTTAATCCTAACTCACTGTGACTCCTTATTTATGTGTTTTTAAAATGAACTAGAGCATTAAAAACAAGTTTCTCATGCACCTTAAGTTTCACATACACATCTGAAAAACTAGATACCAGACTCTTATACTCACATATTTGGAGAACTCCTTTGGATCTTGGGTTGTATTTTTTTCACAGTTTTATTGCTTAATTTCTACTGAAGAGTAAGCAGCCTATACTTCATTAAAATAAACATATTACAAGTGACATCAGTCCCTTGAAGTCACAATCAGATTATATGATAAAGGTTCCTAGAACACGAACACAATTAATTTAGTACTGAATTAATTTCATTCCAAAACAGTGTCAGTGAATTTTCTTCTAGATTCACTTGAGTCTGTTGAAAAAATGAATGACTTTTATCATCCATGTAAAAATTTTATAGCATTTCTTACTTTTATAGAATGGAAAATATATTTCTAATAAAGTCAAATAAAAATATTTGATTATCAGGAGTACTATTGTATTTATTCTGAGGTAAATTTAAAACATTAAATTGCTGTTTCTGAATTCTGTTAGAGATCAATTTTGTATTAATTTGAAGTAAAAAAGTGTAGCAGTGAACTGTATAAATGTACTACTGATGTGCCACAATGATGGAATAAATAATTTCTACCTAAAAAAAAGAAAAGAATATAGTAGCCACATATCTTTTCTAGAATTTCTGTAAAATATCTATATCAAAGCACCTGGCTGTTATATTTCTCTGGAGGACGAACAACAGTACCTATGGCAGCTGGATCTTGCTGCTTTTGGATGATGGAATAACAATTAAAATATGTACATTTTTAAATAGAAATGTATAAAGAGTTGCATGTATTATATGCCATGAGTTTGTATTCCATCCAACAGCATGCAGAATTATATAAATAAAAATATAACAAGATGAAAGAAAATATCAAGAATACATATTAACATAAACTATCCAGTTTTAGCTTACAGATTGCAGACTGAAAACTGCTATATAATTTAAAGGGACTTAATCGGAATTTCAGACTGATTGTGTGTCTGCTGATCATTTTAAATAAGATTACAACAGATCAAATTGTCTTTTGGAATTTCTTGATTGTTGTATTCTCACATGCAAAGTGTTTGAAAAGAAAAGCAAAACAGATATGGCTCTTGGTCCCAAATGTCATCAAAAAGTAGTCCCAGTTTAGGAGGGAAGGTATTCAGTGTTGTTTGACCCTTCCCTGACAACTCAGTGGAGCATCTCTTTCCTAGGAGATCACTCTTGCCTTTCTCAAAGACTAATCACCTCAGCAGAACAGATACAACAGAAGGACCACAGGAGATCCACGTAGTAAATAACATGACTCACAGTTTGAACATTTTAGACTACATTAAATCACTTTCACGTGTTTTGTTCTAATTTTTCTCATTATTTTCAAAATCTTGGCGACCTCTGACAGCACAGAGCTCTGGTGGAATCCTAAAAAGGATTATTGCTATTGCTCTTTCATCACCTCTTGAAAGAGGATCATCATTTCATCCCTTGAAGAAGTGGAAGGGATAATCAGGTTTTAGAATTCAAACATTATTTGGATATTAGGTAGATTTAACTTAGTATAAGGAGGACAGCAATACTATAATCTATAGGGGTTGAAAACCCAAGGAGTTTTAAAAGTGTAAGCCCTCCAAGTGAAAAATGGAGCAGTAAACCCAGAAAAATGCTGACATCTGTAATGTATCAGGAATGTAAATGAACTTATTTGCATTTGTAACCTAAATGATAAGTGAGAACTATTCCAAATAATTAAAGATGAGTGGAAATTTTTGAATTGGGTCTGAGAGCAATGTGGAGTTCTGTGAAGTTTCTGACCATAGTAAAGGTCAGTTTACTTTCTTGACTGTTGGTAAGTATTGCTGCTGCTTTTCCCATGTTTCCTAGTATGAGATCTTTCAACTGCATATGCAGTCAAGGGCTACCTTACAGGACACCTAGAAAAAATTACCTTTCCATCTATCTGTGTGTCTTTTTTTATTAATGACTATGTTCTAAGTTTTCCTGTATCACACAGATTCAAAATAACAAACATGCTATAATATTAAATTCAGGTTGAATGCAATCTGGTATATTGGTTTCCATTTCACTTACAGTATCCAAAATATTAACAGTATCGAAATATGACTTCTACAGGGCAAGTGAAAAGACATTCACAAAATACATGCTACAATTAAAACTTCTGGTTACCAGTGGAATATTATCTTTTGGTCATCTTATTAAATCAATAATGTTTAGTAGCTGAACACCAAGCAGTTTATTTTCCCCTAACGTAAAACCTCATGGTAGAACTTGGATTAAAAATGGTTTAAAGAAGGGACTTAATCTGATTAGGAGATGACAGCTTCATCCCATATCAATTTACAGAAGTCAGAAGCGGTTAGCTACATCAGTTTTTCTTGGTTATTATGTTCAATCTTGAATAAATGAGGGGGAAAGTCTGTCTGCGCTCCTCACATGCAGTTATTTAATTCACTCTTCTTTTCTGGTAAATCTCATTCACAGTGCTCCCTTAAAATATGATTGGTGATGCCAATTACCACTGGCATATTGGTTGAATGGAATATACCTCATTTTATTAGAGAATAAGACATCAATGAAATCTGTTGTAATTTTTGTATCCCTTACTATTTAATTCCTATGCTGTTTTTTATTTTAGATGATGAACATACATTCTTTGCTCCCACTCAGCTTCTCATTATTTTTCCATTAAGTTAAATTGCAATATAATTCAAGAATATCCAAATTGATGAATGGTGGTATTGCCTTTCAACAGCTAAAGCATCATAGAGTGAACAGCTTCCTTCATCTATATCTTTGACAATCCAGCTGAAGACAATATAAATTTAGGAATTTAGAAACCATCAGCCAAAAACCAAAAACCTCCTTGCAATAAGGATATTTTATCATGCAAATGTCAATCTCAGAAATTAGCATTACAGGAAAACAGAAAGATCAAATTAAAACTGGAGAGTTCATTGGTTTAAACCAAATTATCATTTAAAACAGAGTTTGTTAAAAAATGAGAGCTTTATACAAAAATGAATTGGGTTTATTGATATTTTAAATTAGACAAAGTCCTGGCTTCAAAACGGTTTGGATTTTACCCACAGTTAAGTCCATTCTTTCTCAATAAGAGGCACTGGCCATCTGGCAAGACTTGGCAACTTGTTCAATTTTTGTAGAAGGATACATCTGATTAATTACCTTCTCTGCTCATAAAAGATTTTCCTGAAGAAACAAACAGAACCAAACAGCTATTTCATCCAATGGTTTGTGCAGCTCACCTTCTGGCATACTAGGAGCTTTTGCAGGCTGTTGTGCATTTAGCTGGAAGGTGCAGTTGTCTAGCAGATAAAGAAAATATGGAGTTAATCATTATGCTTTCTGGTGTAGCAACTTAAAATAGATCTTAAATTAAATAGCGGTGCATAATGATAGAGCAGACCAGACTCTAGAAAAGGAAGTGCTATACTACCTCATGCTGCAGACTCTCAGTTGAGGCCCTCCATCTTGCACAGACCTCTTACAGTTGTTAATGAGAGTCTGGATTAAAAAAAACTAAAAAATACATGTTTTGGATGTGATCCATGCACTACAGGATTAGCAGAAATCATTGAGGATATTCCTGTGCCTACCAGGAACTACCAATGTAGACAGAGACATCTAATATTTTTTAAAATAAATCTTTTTAAATAACATATTAAAGTCAATTCCTTTTACTAGTTTAGACTTTCTGGCTTAGTTCGTTCAGACTTGCAAAGTGACCCAACTCATTTTTTAATAAACTTCAGAAATAGTTCATCACAAACTTGCAACATCATGTATTACCCCCCAAGGCCAATGGAACATACTCAATAAAAGGGATAAGCAGAGAACATTTGAACCCTTTGTCTGAACACACATTCATGTATTTATACACATAAAGAATAAAAAGTTGCTCCGTAACAGTTTTCAGTAATTATTAACAGGCGTTAGACATGAACTGTTAAATGAAGTCAAACTAATGAATGGTGCCAAGCACACATAGATATCATTCTGGACCCTCAAAAATTCTCAGAAGGAAGCTATCAGGAGAACTCCTGAAGCTATCAGGAGAACTGGCTACCCTGGATTTGGAGAAGGCTGAGGTTCTTAATGACTTCATCGCCTTAGTCTTCACTGGAAAATGCCCTGACCACACAACCCAAGTCTTGGAAGGCAGATACAGGGACCATGAAAATGAAGACCCTAGGTCCACTGTAGGAGAGGATCTGGTTCGAGACCATCTTAAGAACCTGAACGTACACAAGTCCATGGGACCTCATGAAATACATCTGCGGGTCCTGAAGGAGCTGGTGAATGAAGTTGCTAAGCCACTGTCCATCATATCTGAAAAATCATGGCAGACAGGTGAAGCTCCTGATGACGGGAAAAAGGGAAATATAACCCCCATTTTCAAGAAGGGAAAAATGGATGAGCTGGGGAACTACAGATCAGTCAGTCTCACCTCTGTGCCTGGCAAAATCTTGGAGCAGATTCTCCTGGAAGACATGCTAAGGCACATGAAAAAGAACAAGGTGGTTGGTAGCAGCCAGCATGGCTTCACTAAGTGGAAATCCTGCCTGACCAATCTGGTGGCCTTCGATGATGGGGCTATGGAACTGATGGACAGGGGTAGAGCAGTTGATGTCATCTACCCGGATTTGTGCAAAGCATTTGACGCTGTCTCACATGACATCCTTGTCTCTAAGTTGGAGAGACATCAATTTGATAGGTGGACCACTCGGTGGATAAAGAACTGGCTGGATGGCCGCACGCAAAGAGTAGTGCTCAATGGCTCAATGTCCAGCTGGAGATCAGTAACGAGTGGTGTTCCTCAGGGATCGGTGTTGGGACTGGTCTTGTTCAACATCTTTGTTGGTGACATGGACCGTGGGATTGAGTGTGCCCTCAGCAAGTTTGCCAATGACACCAAGCTGTGTGGTTTGGTTGATATGTTGGAGGGAAGGAATGCTATTCAGAGGAACCTTGACATGCTTGTGAGGTGGGCTGATGCCAACCTGATGAAGTTTAACCATGCCAAGTGCAAGGTCCTACACCTGGGTCAGAGCAATCCCAGGCACAGCTACAGGTTGGGCAGAGAAGGGATTCAGAGCAGCCCTGTGGAGAAAGACTTGGAGGTGTTGGTTGATGAGAAAATGAACATGAGCCGGCAGTGTGCGCTTGCAGCCCAGAAAGCCAAGTGTATCCTGGGCTGCATCAAAAGTTACGTGATCCTGCCTCTCTACTCTGCTCTCGTGAGACCTCACTTGGAGTATTGTGTGCAGTTCTGGTGTCCTCAACATAAAAAGGACATGGAACTGTTGGAACAAGTCCAGAGGAGGGCCACGAGGATGATCAGGGGACTGGAGCACCTCCTGTATGAAGATAGGCTGAGAAAGTTGGGGCTGTTCAACCTGGAGAAGAGAAGGCTGCGTGGAGACCTCATAGCAGCCTTCCAATATTTGAAGGGGGCCTATAGGGATGCTGGGGAGGGACTCTTCATTAGGGGCTGTGGTGATAGGACAAGGGGTCACGGGTTCAAACTTAAACAAGGGAAGTTTAGATTGGATATGAGGAAGAAATTCTTTACTGTAACGGTGGTGATGCACTGGAATGCGTTGCCCAGGGAAGTTGCGAATGCTCCATCGCTGGCGGTGTTCAAGGCCAGGTTGGACAGAGCCTTGGTTGGTGTGGTTTAGTGGGAGGTGTCCCTGCCCCTGGCAGGGGGGTTGGAACTAGATGATCTTAAGGTCCTTTCCAGCCCTAACTATTCTATGATTCTATGAAATAAATATAAGCAATTTACATGTCAGGCAGTGTAAAACAACAGAGGTGGTCAAAATATCAGGAAAGATGACAACCTTGAGAATTGTCTTGATTTACACAGGAGGACCAGATCTACAAGTATTTCTTCTTGTTCCACTTCATTGGACGTGGCGCATATCTCGAATCTTGGCCAGTAGTCATACCTGCTTCCTATGGGAACTCACCAACCCTTGAGAGCTGTTGAGGGCTCGGTATGATCTACCAGGTGGAAAAAGAGTTGTGACTGGATTGTTCAATTTTTTGTTCATCTAGCAGGCAATTTCAATTTATCACAGCCTTATTTTGTGGATCATGTGGATTAATCCTTCCCACAATATAAAATAATTTCTAAATTTTTGTACCTATTTTACATAAATTGTTTCTATTTAAATTTCATTTAACTTTTCATATAATATATTTAACCAAAAAAAAAACCTAAGGTACATATGCTTAGCCAACGGCATCTTTCTCTGTGATATTCAGGAAGTTGATACAGGAGCTGATTATGGCCAACAGATGGTGCAAATATTGCTTCTTATAATTAAGATATTTTATTTTTCCTTTATATTTCATGGCTAAATCTTTACACATCTTATACTGAAGAAAACAGCTATTCCTGCCATGATGCTCATTTAAAAAATTACCGGTTTTCCTGTGTCTTCCATATTCAAAATAGAAACATGTACTGTGCACAGCTTATGCTGTACAACATATGTTTAGATGATCTCTCCAGTCTGATCTTGAAGCAATACTTGTTATCTTCATTTGGGCCTTATTTCATTATGTCAACACCATCAACAAGCTACATAACATATCAACGAGCTACATAGTATTAAGGTTATTAGCACCAGTTGTTGGCTTTTTTTTATAATCCGTGTAATTTCAATACAGTTTTGATTAAAATGTTTCCAAAGGGAAAAAAGATCCTCCCCAATTCTACTACATATGTGGTATCTCCAGATCTGATCACATATCCTTTGCATGACCAGGTGCTAAAATATTGACTGCTTATCAATAAGGATGAAAATTACTTTTTAAATTCTGAAGGCCTCTAAAGTGAACAGTTCCCCACTGTTTTGACAGTTACCATAAGGAGTTATTAGCACTGAAACCATAAGGACTGTTTTATTCTCTTGTATGTAATTATTCATGCACATGTCCATATGACTATTTTTTATAACTCTGTAAAGGTTCTTGAATTCTAATCAGTCAAAACATATTTATGCCTAAATTGAATGTGTATTTGAGTATCTTGTTAAGGCCTTCACAGATAACGTAATATACCATCTGTTGAATTTATCTGATCAGTACGTCATTGGAGCCTTTAAAAATTGAAGTATTTGATAAAGCTCTTGAATAACATGAAAAATATTTCATATGTGGTAGAAAGTTCACACAAAGTGTATTGAAATTGTGATGAGGCACTGGAACAGGCTGCTCCACAAAGCTGTGAATCCCCCATCCCTGGCAGTGTTCAAGTCCAGGCTGGACAGGACTTTGAGCAACTTGGTCTAGTGGGAGGTGTCGTTGCACATGACAGGGGATTGGAACTGGATGATCTTAAGGTCCTTTCCACCTTTAATCATTCTATTATTCTATAAATAAATACCTCTGTATTCTGCATATTTGCAATGAGCTACATTTGTTCCTGAGATTTTTAGTCCATCCTCCATAGCTTTCACTACCACAGGCTGGATAGGGCTCCTTGTGTGAGCCAGTGTAGCAGCTTTAAGGGCTCTTATCCACTTCCCTACAATAGATATAATATCTTTTAGGTTATTAAGCCTGAAATACTAAAAGAAGTGATTTGTAAGGCAAAACTAAAAAGAAGCATTCAGGAATACAAAGCTCTAGTAAATGCAGAGATATCATTCTCTTCAGACTGAGTAAAAGGAACAAATAACCTATTCATTATGCTCATATGTGAGTTAGTCCAAGGTTTCATATGTACAAAACAATTGTACAGATGTTAAAGCAAAACCAGTATATGCTATTTTCTTTCCAAATTGTGGTTAACTTCTACCTTGTTCCCCAACAACAACCCTTTTCCCACTATTCAAAGAAATATTTTTGGATAAGGGATTGCATGAAAATAACTGCAATTTACATTTTTTTTGTTGTCTATCTTTCTATTTAATATTATCCTAGGAGAGTACCTACTACATCACAACCATGCTGGCATGCAGTATTAAACACAGCTATATTTAACTATATATTTTAAACTGCTGGGGGTTTCCACACTGAGTTTTTTCCTTCTACACTTTAAGTGCCTGCCAGTTGCCTTGAGTTACTTCATGTATTTATGAAGACTCCTGTGAATTCTATTCTTATTTTTACCAAGCCCAAACATTATACCTCATGTGTGAAAATGTGTCATTTCATTTGCTTTTTAATAGTTTATTTCCTCAACATAGACAGCGCCAGTCTTACAGTGCTTGTTAAGGAATCCCTTTTGTCAAAAATCAGTATGGGCAGAGCTTCATATGGCACAAAGGCTTCTCCAGGTTAAAGCTTGTATGTGCCTGAATGCTGAACTGAATGAACAAATTTGGAATTGCAAAAATACCTATACACCATTATACCCTACAACAAAAAAATCCTAATACACAAATAACAGTGCATTACGGAATGCTTTTTGGTGTCAACCGTGTAGCTTCCTCATTTTTTTCCTAGATTAATATATTTGCCTTTTTTCCAAATGTGTCATAAAATACATAGATACAGTATTTCTATAACTTATATTTATCATGACTGCACATGGATTTATACTAATCAATTTATTTATACTAACCATGTTTTAGTCTGATAGATATATACAAATCAGTTAATATAATTATAGCTATTACAGAAAATACTTTTTGAAAAGAGGAAGAGTGAAAAATAATTGAATTTGTCTGAAAGAAGTTCCTGAAATAATACAGATGTACAAAAATATTTGAAATTGAAGAAAGAAAATATCTGCAATTATTTTAATACTTTTATTACATTTACTTTTCTGGTATTACACACTTCTGCAAGGCAGCTAAGAAGATATTATGCCATCTTGTTAACACGTACCCACTGCTAACAGCTCTTACTCTTACAAATGACAATTATCAGAAAATTAGCCTCACTACCTATGGAAATCAGGCTTATGCAAGAGCAGTAGGTCTGGTTTTCTGTCTGTTGGTCCTTCCCATAACACCTTTTAGATCTGATGGCTAATTTCAATCCAACCTGACAAACAAATAAAGGACTCAGGTATATTGCCTTCCTAAAAATTACATAAAAATGAACATAGGGTAGATGAGATAGACCTCAGAGTTTCCCCTCAGGAAAGGCAATCATTACTCCTTGCTCTTCCATTCCCAGGGGCTGTCGCATACACACAGGCCAGACATCTAACACAAGAGGAGTTCCAATCCCATCTTTTCTTTCTATATTGTACAGAGGAGGGAGGATGCACGGTGAATACATACCATTCAGTCAAAATGTTCTCCACAGGAAACTCACATCCTTTAGAGCTTTCTTAGGATGTACACAAAGAATCAGCTATGATGGTATCCTTAATGCCTCACAACATTAAGGATAACTGTGAATTTTATTTCCACTCTTTTCATTCTTACTTCTCTTCTGTTTTCAGGGAAGCAAGGACAAAGTTTATGACACGCTAGATCAGAATTTATCCTCATCTCACTACTTTACATAAAACTACCTATGCTCCATTTCATTTTTTGCTCATTTCATTTTTTGCTCATATCTAGGATGTTAATACATCACAATTTAAATAAAAGTTTGAGCTATAATATTTACATCAGAGACATGATTATTAATCATAATAACAATAATAATTTTTTTAAAATACCACAAGGGTAAGTATTAACATTGCAGAATGGCCCATGATGAAAAAACAGTAAGATGTGCAAAATGCCCCTCTGTTTAGATGTTTAAAACAAGTCTCTGTACTAAAACTCAGCTGTATATGGTAATGCAAATATTGTCAAGTCTGAACCATCACTGCTGCAATATAAAGGAGGTGAACCATTGAAATCTTAATGGATTAGAGAAAATCTGGGTAAACAACCCTTGTGAGATTTTTACTAAAACTCATCTAAATTACAGAAAACCAATTTTTTTAATCTGGTATAGTCAAAGTCTTATTTTCTTTCAAAGGTTTTATAATCGTTTCGTTAATAACAGGAAGAAAATGATTTTTATAATTCTTTGTGGAAAAACCAAAAGATATATATATATATTAAGGATTAGGACTAGAATATAAGACTGCCTTTTGATATATGCCTTCAGTAATGTTTTCTGAAACAATCGAGGGGCCTTGAGAATGGATTTTGTTTAGGTCATGAATCTTAGTTTTTTAGATGAAGATGGTCTTTGACGAATCAGAAATTACTTTGTAAAAGACTACGAAATTCTGGAAATTATTAAACCTGCCTAGGAAACTGCTGAAGAATTGACAACAAGAAGGGCCTTAAACAAAGGAGAAGAGTGACCTTTTCTTTTTCATATTCTCCATAAATCTATTCAGCCATTTTGTTCTTCATCTGTGTGGATGGCTTCAGGATGCTGGATATCTCTGATATACATGAACCTAAATCATTCTTAATTATCCTAAAAAAGGAACTGTTGCACTTACCTCCCAAACAATGACTTTATTGTACATCTGTTTTGGTTATTCTGGCTATATTGTACTTAGTACAAAGGCAAAAAGAACAAGAAAACAAAAACCGAATAACGTCAGCATTACATATGCTTCCCTACCACCAAGTCACGGCTCGCTAGTGACCCTGTGTCCATGGTGACGCACGAACCACACTTTCTTGCTTACCTCATGCAAAGGGCAACATTTTAGCAATGCCTTTCAATGCTCCAGCCCATACCCTTTCAGTAAGGGAGCATTGGAATTTTGGAATAGGTCTGTTCTGGCACAAAATCATGGATTTCATTAGCGGAAGACTGTGCCTACAAATTATATAGTGTCTTTCCCACAGTGTGTTCTTATTCCATATAAGACTATTTGTGTCTGTTCTACAGTATAAGAAAACCATTACTGGTAGCCAAATCCTTTAAGTTTTGTGGGTTTTAGGTTTTGATGATCTTCTGCATTTCAATGGGATTGAATTTTGCTTCTGATGTACATAGCAACCTTAATTCAAACACAATATGCAGATTTTGTGTATTAACAGCAACAACAAGCTACTAAGACTGCTACCTTACCTTTCTGTTAAAAGACTGAACTATCATGTGCAGTAGTTCCCAACTGATGTCTTTGGGTTTTTTTTTTAAACATTTGATATTACAGTGCTATGTAAACATTGTTTTCAAATCTTGGCCTTAACAACAGGGAGGTTAAAAGACTTATTTATTCATCTACTACTTTTCAGTGGCAGCAGTGGTTATTTATAGTATGAAGATGGCAGCTTTTAAATCTGTAATTTTTTTGGCATTAAATTCAGAGCTATATTATGGCTAGAACTTTGTGACACAGAATGGTATGTCCAAATGCAAAGCATTAAAATTTTAATATTTCATACTTTACTATGCTAATGAAACTTAAAAAAATTAACATCACATGCAGATTTAAAAGCTCTAAGTTCTCTGTAGTTTTACCAGAGCTATTTTTTTATACTTGTTTCTGAATCACAATTTTTACTTTAACAATTTCTATAGTGATACTGTTATAGGAACAATGAAATTGAAGATTTAAAATAAATGAGAAGTGTCAGGAATTAATTGCTCAAATCTGCTTTTCTTCTTACTATGTTTATCACAAAGAAAATTTAAATATTTTTAAGTACACAAGTTAGTAGATCCAAAAAGCAACCACCATGATAACCCAAATTTGCATTACATACACTCCAAAGAAAAATGTTGGATCTTCTCTTGATAACACAAATTCCAGGATTTGGTCAGACATCTTAGATAGCTCTGGTAGGATGTTTTAAGAGAAAATCCAAGGTAAGTCAGTATGTCCTCATCTTAAAATGATATTCTTTGTGCTATAAGAAGGTATACAAAGAACGGAGACACTTTCAAGTAACCAAGTTACAGTCTATTAATCCTAATACAATCAATTAAATCTGAAGTTTTAAAGAATCTCAGTACAGGAATTCATGTCTAATTAAGAAATTAATTTTAAAATTAGCTAGAATTCAAAATTTAATAATACCCAATATTAAGGCATCTCAGTAGCACTTTTAGGAAGTGAGAAAATTTGCATTTGAAACACAAGCAAAAAATTTTTTCATGGAATAATGCACTGCCCCAGTGCTTTTATTATCAGTAGGATCTGTTGCCTATTAATACACAGAAGAACACTGAAAACCACTCAAAGCATGCAAGACGTTAACTTCCCAATTTGAAACTGGCGCTGCCATTTTTCTTTGAGGTTGTACCAAATGCCAGTACGAATGAAGTAGTACGAATGCCAGCCAAACTTTTTGACATTCTAAAATTAAAAAGAGAGATTTCTTTTTTTTCCCCATGGGTTTTAATGTGTTTCTTCTCAACATTTTTTTTTGCTTTCCCTTTCTAGATTTCCCTCTTTTTTTGAATGTATTCTTGGTACAGCGAATCACAATTCTTTCCATCATCATTGCCTTGTGGAAGACATACCTCTATTTTATCTTCTTTCCCCTCTATTAATTCTCCAAGCAGCATGCTAGCATTTATGCTGCTCATTGAAGATAGCTGAAGTGCATACATTCTCAGCCCATCGATTTGGTTTTGCTAGGAAAATCATAAAAAAAAGTGACATTGGCAGTTTTTGAAGAAAGAATGATAGGTCAGGAATCGCTACAATTACCAGCTATACCTACAGAGCAGTAACGACCATGTAATCATCCTGTTATCACCTTTTATGGAATTTTATCCTTTTTATGAGAAGTAAATAGTGTTGATTATTTGAGAGTGAGAATACAGATGCAACAAGGTAAAGGTTGCCTAAAGATGGACAAAGGAAGAATGAATATTGGATATGAACTGGAAGAGAAAGGAAGAAAAGGAAAAAAAAAACCAGCAATGCGGTAGGCATGGATATAAGCACTATGGAGCAGAAATTGCTTGGTGGGTTAGAAAATAACTTTTAGTGGAGATTTTCAGTTACAGGAGGAATTCAGGTGTGCAACTATCACTGCACTTCAACAGAAATCATGGACAATATCGAGATATTTGTTTTGGTACATGAAAAAGGGATTGGAAATGGAAGGCACTGAAAACCAAGGAAGTCACCCATAAACCAAGAAAGGGACATACTTTTTACTGGATACTTCACATTGCAGGTCCTTGATTTAATTCAGTACTACTTTTACTCAAAAACATGGCAGGTGCTTTCCATCCTCTATTTTTACACGGCATCTTAAAAGGGTTGTTGAGTAGTCAGGGGCAGATTCTGGTGTTCCCACATTAAGGAGACTTTTATAGCATCAGCTACAGCACAGTTGTTCAGAAACTTCATCACCCTCTGTGAAAACACATTTAAAACAATTGAGGACAAAGAGACTAATCCCAAAAGAGACTTTTCTTCTTTCGTGTAGCAGTTATATATTAGGAAAGATGGACAACATAAATTCTGGTCTCTCCTCTCCAGTACTGTCTGTTCATGCTGTTTTAAGAGTAATTAATTCATTAGTATTGTGTGAAGCAGGGAGCAAGTTGCTGACTTCTGAGCCCCCTGTTTGTGTATCTAATTCCTGGCATCAATTGCATTACTTCAATTTCAAAACTTTCCATAAACCCATTGATATTTGGGGATAGTTGTAATTCTGATCTGAATTCACATGACTGACAGCCATCTAATGATTCAATACTATTATAGTTATATAAACATAATTGTAAATTTATAATGAAATTCCTTTACATTTTATGTATTTCTTATATCTTTGAGCTAATCTCAAATCTTGATTTCATTTTTCTTACTCCTTTGATTGACTAGTATATAAAATGGATTCACAATCCCAATAGTCTCTTTTTTCCTTCCAATTATTTTAATGATATTAAGAATAATTAATCTTTACAAACTCACAGATGTATCAAGTAAGCGATAAAAATTATTAACAGTATATCATAAGAATACTGCAGAAGCTTCCACTGAAATGTAGATCATCTTGCCTGCAATGCTGATCAATTAATACTTTTTAAATAGTCTGGTATTTATTTAATATAACCTCTACACTAAGTCTGATTTCCAATAGCATTTAATTAACCTGCACAATGACTGCAGTTGTGTACATAAATTAAAAATTTGTAAAAGCAATGGTCAGTTAGGCAGCAACTAGTACAATTTGTACATACAGTGACATTAATTACGCTCTCAAATTAGGCACATCATTGTTCTGGATGGTGTAGAGTTCTGGCCTTATAGGTATATTCCCTTCAACTTTTCACAAACATTTCAAAGTAATATCTGTGTATACAGTGCAATTCATTCTTAGACCTATTTTTACAGACAAAATTAAACTAAAAAGAGCTTATTAAAATACAAAAATAAACATTGTTTATTCATTATTAATATTTTTTCTAATAGTGTTAATTTTTATGTAGCAAAGTGAAAATCAAGGTAAAGGATTTTTAAAGGTAGTTTTAAGCATCTAATATTTATTTAGCTTTATAACAAAATACTGGAGCTGTATGAAAAACAAGCTACATGCCATTTCACAAAAAAAAAAAAAAAAAAAAAAAGAGTTAACTGAGACTTCTTGAGATTGTCTTTTTACCTGCAGTGTCCATTACAGTCATTCCTCAGCAGCTTTTCCTACCCACTTCACTTCTGAATGTTTCCATTGCGCATTCACAACCCATGATGCTGTCATGGGCTATCATTGAAGAGAAGTTAAATTCTGTTAGTTTGTCACCTTGTAGACATTCAGAACTAGATGTTCTAATGCTTTTCTTCTCAGCTCAATATCTGTCTCTCTGTTTAAAGAACAGAGAGAAGTATGCATGCTTGACATGGTTTTTATAGTGATTATCCCTGCTTTAGCCGCCATACTGAATACTCTCTCTAGCATTCTAATATCCTGTTGAAAAGTATTGGGCAATTCATAGTTCTGAGAAGTTGCTTAATATTTAGACAGACATCCCTGAGTTAGTTTACTGTGAGTTCCCATTTAAGAGATTATTTCTAAATATATGAAATTAGTGATTATGATGAGGAATCAGGAAATGGACTTTACGGATGAGACACACACAGGCACCAAGAAGCAACTTAAAATTTGTGAAAGATGCCTTTGCAACAGTTGAGTCTGGTCCTGCTCAATCCCAAAAAATTATTAGTGTTTACAGAATAAATTTGTGGCTTCCATTTCTAAACAAGCCAAATCACCACACCCTCAAGGGCACAACTGCAATAGAAGACTCTGCTTGTACTTTGGAAATTATTCCTTAAATGCAAATAACAGAAATTAAATTAAATAAAATACTAGTATACAAAATGACATAGTTCACATTTCAAAATAACATCTGATCCTCAAAGGGTAAAAAAGCATCTGAACATCACCATCTTGCCGGGCAGCCTGTTCTGTGAAATATGTATAGGTAACCAGATGGACTTAAAGATTTGTGTCGCGGTCTAAGTCCAGTCAGCCGCACAGTTTCGCTCTCTCACTCACTCCCCTCTCTTTCCTCCCCCCGCTCCCATGTGGATGGGGAGGAGAATCAAAAGAATGCAACTCCCACAGGTTGGGATAAGAACAGTTTAGTAACTAAAGTATAACACAAACCACTACTGCTACTACCAATAATAATAATGACAAGGCAAATACAAGGAAAGAATACAAATTGCTCACCACCCAATACCAAGCCCGACCACGCAGTGCACCCCCACCCTTCTGGGTCTCTGCTCTCTGCTTTACATCCTGGGCATGACGTGGTGTGGTATGGAATAACCTCTTTGGTCAGTTTGGGTCAGGTGTCCTGTCTCTGCTTCCTCCCGGCTTCCCCTCCTCCCTGGCAGAGCATGAAACTCAGAAAGTCCTTGGTCAGACCAAAACATCACTAAGCAGTAACCGAAACACTGGTGTTATCAGCGCTGTTCCCAGGCCCAAAATCAAAAACACAGTGCTGCACCAGCTACCCAGAAGCAGAAAAACGACTGCTACTGCTGAACCCAGGACAGTATCCACCCCTTATTCCATACCATTCATGTCATGCTCAGATCCCACATTTTCAATATACCATCACATGTATATATATACATCCACACACACACACAGAGGGAGAGAAAGATCATCCCTTAGTGCATGGACCAATCCCTATAAAACTGCTGAGTCTACCTGGTCCATGACGTTGTGCTCCATCTCTTGTAACAGTCTTTCAGAGCAAGGGAGGCTGTGTGCAGTGTTCACACTCGTCAATAACCTGGGCAATAGTGTCCATTGCTAAGTCCACCCCTCGATCATGAGTCCATCTGTATGCTGCATCTCTGCCCTGAAGGCCTGAAGTGTCATGGGCCCACCAGGCTCAAAATAATTCACCCTCCCCTCCAGCAGTTTCTGCAGCTTGTCGCTAGGGACTCCATACAGCTGCCTTCCATCTCTGATGCTTCCAAAGCACTGGAGGGGCCCAGTGGACTAGATACTCGCCCATACTGTCCCACACACCCTGGCACTCCTGACTGTCCAGCCTTGGGGAAAATCTCTTGGTCATCCTAGATCGCAGCCTACCCCCAGACAAGGCCCACACCCCACTCTGCTTAACTCTCAGGACCAGACAAAATGGCCATGGGTAAAACACACTCTGTATGCATGCCAACCTGCTGATCCCCATCACAATCAGCAGGCAGGTCTCAAGGGTACCCAAAGGCCATTCAAACCCTTCAGAACACTCAAATGAGGCTGCTGTACTTGTCACTGGGGCTGGTGTTGCTGCTGTGCTTGCCGGCTCTCTCACCACCAGCTGCTCTTTGTCTGAGTCCAGATCTCCCTCCTCTGCCTTGCTGGGAAGTGCTGCGCGGTCTCCTGCATCCTGCTGGGGCTCAGGCTCACGGGGCTCTGCGGGCGGCTGCTGGGGAATGCTTCCGACCACCTCGGGACTGGGCTCGGCTACGGGGTTTGGCTTCTCCACCGTCGTCTCCTCCCGCTTCTCGGCAGCTGCCGAGCTCGGCTGCTGGTCCCTGGGGCCACTCTCTTAGGCCATTTCGGCCGCCAGCGGCTCCCGGGGTCGCCCCCACTTGGCTCCCCACAGCCTCACAAAGACGGAGGCGAGGAAGAGGGCTAGGACGGTACAGAGCAGCCGAACTGCCACGTACATGTCTACATCAACATCTGCCCCTCCCTGCTTCTGGAGCCCGTCCGTATTACAAGCCACTCCAATAAAGTACAATGAAACAAGAACCTTAACCCAAAACCCATATCCAAAAAACGCTAAGACAACAAATACCAGCTGTAAGTAAGGTACAACAGGCTGAAACCATGAACTCAAGAGAATCAAGAGCAACAACTTTGAGAGCCAATAAATCAGCATTGTGATGAGTGGCTATTAATCCTGTCATTATCTCAACCCTTCGTGTCCCACGTTGGGCGCCAAAAAGAACTGTCCTGGTTTAAGTCCAGTCAGCCACACAGTTTCGCTCTCTCACTCCCTCCCCTCTCTTTCTTCCCCCTGCTCCCAGGTGGATGGGAAGGAGAATCAAAAGAATGCAACTCCCACAGGTTGAGGTAAGAACAGTTTAGTAACTAAAGTATAACACAAGACCACTCCTGCTACCACCAATAATAATAATGACAAGGCAAATACAAGGAAAGAATACAAATTGCTCACCACCCAATAC
This sequence comes from Ara ararauna, assembly GCA_028858755.1. Taxonomy (NCBI): domain Eukaryota; kingdom Metazoa; phylum Chordata; class Aves; order Psittaciformes; family Psittacidae; genus Ara; species Ara ararauna. The sequence continues at coordinate 28,976,544 of CM054380.1, forward strand.
CAAGCCCGACCACGCAGTGCACCCCCACCCTTCCGGGTCTCTGCTCTCTGCTCTTACATCCTGGGCATGACGTGGTGTGGTATGGAATAACCTCTTTGGTCAGTTTGGGTCAGGTGTCCTGTCTCTGCTTCCTCCCGGCTTCCCCTCCTCCCTGGCAGAGCATGAAACTCAGAAAGTCCTTGGTCAGACCAAAACATCACTAAGCAGTAACTGAAACACTGGTGTTACCAGCACTGTTCCCAGGCCCAAAATCAAAAACACAGTGCTGCACCAGCTACCCAGAAGCAGAAAAATGACTGCTACTGCTGAACCCAGGACAAGTTGTAAAATGCAACCTGCTCCTTCAGGACAAGTTCGGAGGTAAATCTAAGCAAGTCTAAAGGACGGGGAGGATGTAAGTAGGATGGGTTTATATTATTCTGCACTACTAAAATACATTGTGGTAGGTTGACCCCAGCCAGCAGTTAACCCCCATTCCCTATAGTCCCTGTTGTTCATTTATTCCCACTAGGCTGGATGGAGGAGAGAACTGCAAGGGAAAAAAATGAAAAACCCCTTGTGGGTGGAGATAAAGACGCTGGATGAGGTGAAGAAAATAAAACCCAAATGCAAAACCAAGTGATGCCAAAGGAATCACCACCTTTTACCAGCAGAACAATGCCCCCTGGTCTCTGAGCAATGAATACTTGGACTGTCCTTAGTTGCTTGAGAAGGTGGCACCATTTCCCATAGTAACACGAGAAAAACTACTTTAACCATTCTTTACATCCTGACAACATACAGATTATAGCTGCTTCTGCCTGATGTGAACAAGAAAACATTTTTACATTTTTATTAGTGCTATTTGTGCATTCCAATATTTTTATTGACATTCATTTATACTAACATTAACTGTAAAAGAAACATGACCATACTCAGTTTCTCAAAAAGAAGCCACCAGTATGTTTGTATAATGGTTGGACTCAGTGACCATAATGTTTAGGTCTTACCTAAATGATTTTATAACACATAGAAACTTGCCTTGCTAAACACAAACTGTGTCTACAGTGTAACTACAGCAGCAATTCTGCTGTGGTACATTTCATACATACAGTTGCAGCCAGCTCATAACTAAGTATTTTTCTTACTAACAGCCATAGAGCATTATCTTTGAAAAAGAAAAATTTGACGTGAAGGCAAAAGCATGTTGGTTCCTTCAGAAGGAAAACAAAAAGAGCACATGGTTCTATTTTGGAGAGGGTAAGAATTAAAATGGGTTCAGGAAAGCAAAAACATTTTCTTATTAAAATTAATAAATTAGTATGAAAAAACTGAACTCTGCTGAGTTTTCTTTGGATTTAGTTTTTATGCAAAATAGCTGCACAAGATGAGCTGAAAAGTTAGTTTACCAGAAATGTATAGAATGACTTGAAGATATAGTCCTGGACACACAAAACGTTGGTACTGCAGACTTGTTTTGATTAATAGGAGATGCACAGGGAATGCTGCTGTGGGAATCAGACACCTTCCTCTACTCAAGAAACCTACTTTGAATTTGTGTTGTTCCTGCAGAAAGATGAAGTTTCTCTTTTCATGGGTCCACTGACTGATTTAATGCATCCTCTGTCATACTGTTGCTGTGGATGTCATCTCTAAAGGGAAAGAAGTAGAGAAAAAGAGTAGAAAACTGCACAGCAATCTATAAAACTATTGACATTTTGAGCATGTTCAGTCTGCCTCTGTGATTAAAGGCAAATGGTGCATACATGCTGATGTTTTCTCTGTTTTTGAAGGACACAGTGTCTGGGTTTATTATATTAATACTAATCTGAGCCTCTTTAAGAATATAGTAATTTTATTCATATTATATCTTAAGATATCATGTTGAGAAAGCTTTAAAGAAAGAACAATTCACGTATCTGTTCAACAGTCCACTACTGAATGACTATGATTCATTTGCTGGATGTAAAGAAAGTTCCTTGAGATCACTCTTGAAAGCAATTTGTCATTAGACCAGCACATTAGCTTTTTTCAAATGCATTTGCAAGATTCTTTGCAGGAAATAGTGCCTAATAAATTAAGGAAATGACAGAAGAAAATTGAGGCCTTATTAAAGCATTAAACCCAATTATTTCCCAAACACAATAAAGGACAGCTGGACAACCACCTATAAATTTTCATTTATTTTCTAACAAACACTAAAAAAGAGTTTGCATTCATTACACTGAGCCTTTAAAACATGAGCCAACAGAATGCTTTCAACTGTCATTCTCCTTCCACACCTGGTGTGACTGCTGTTGTCCACTGACTTTTCCACGAATGTAACCTTGGTCCTAACACCCAGGACAGACTCCCACACTCCCAAAACCAGGGCCTGGGAAGACATGGCTTATAATACGCTGGTCTCTCAGCTCAAACTGCTGAGTTGCACTTTTTTAAATCCTGCAGAGAGCTTTGGTTGAGGTTTGAATAAGCAGCTGAATTTCAGGTTGATAAAATGCTGTGTGAACTTAAAATATTGAGTGTTACATACAAACATTAGTCTTCAGAGTGTCTACTTTTTATGGCTCAGGTTTCTAAGTTCCTCGTGAGAACTAAATCAGTAAAGTAAGTATAATGCATACTTGTGGACAAGGAGATAGAATAGGAAGATTGGATTTACAAAGAAAAACAGAAAAAATAGAGGAAGAGGAACTGAATGGGAAAATATTCCAAAGAAAGTATAAAGCTATCATTTTCTTGTGATTTTTAGAATCATTTGACTTTCTATGTGAATTACTTTAAAAAATACAAAAGAAAAAGAAATGCTTATCTATGTCTTATGTAAAATGGTGAAATATGTATTCTACAGTTACTGGCAGGTTTTTCGCTCTCTATAGTACACTCAGGATTTCATCTAAGGTTTAATTTTTGGCATATGTTTTTATATTTTTTTTTTACTCCACTAATAGCATGTGAATGTGTGAATACTCCTTTTCTAGGAGCTAGAACTCAGCAGTTTCTGATGCGGTAGGTAGTTGGCTGCGGGGCAGGTATTGTCCCATGTATGATTTACTAACCTCTCTACGTTAGAGACAGGAGTAGCTTACTTTTTATTAATTTTAAATACTAGAGAAAAACTGGCTAACAGATTGATCTCCCAGTTGGCGTGCTTTATGGACAAGCCAGCAGAAATTATGGCAATTCCCATGGGCACTTATCAGTGAATACTGGAGAAAGTCACGGTCTCATGGCTTCCCATGTGTTCCTATGGGCACTCCAAGGGCTTGGCAGTCAGGCCAAGGTCTTTCATTTTGCTGAGAGCTATCACCTCACGTTCACATACAAAGGCCAAGTACATGTGCAGTTGGTGCACAGGAAATTTATGGAGCCTTTTTCAGCAAGTAGCAAAATGAGCCTCTTCACCTTTTGCAGACCTGTGTGCTGCATTTTTATAAACAGGTAAAACCCCTTGTACTAACAACGTTACTTGGGGACCATCTTTTTTCTGGAACTCTTTCACATAATATCATCTTCTGGGCTCAAAGGCCAAGCAGTAATTAAACTCAGAGTTACCTTAGCAGGGAAAGGATTTAGGATGTTTCCATATTTAAATTCTGGGTATGAAAAAGAGGGGGTTTTACAGCATAATATGCTTCTAAAATTAACATTTATCCTTAAGTGACATATCGACTTTCTGGAAAAAAAACTTTTTATGCTGGATCGAAATAACTACCAATGTATAATAATTGTTTTAGGGAGTCTTTAACTCTCTAACATCTAAGAAAATATCGCCATCTGTTGCTCTGTGCAGTGAATGCAGCTATTTTCTATAGTTGCTGTTTGTGCAACCCATTTTCCTTGCCCTCTTGCATACCTCTGCTGTTACAAGAATTCAGTTGTTTTCAGGAAAAGCTGACTTTCACACCGGAGTAGCTTCATGAATTTCAATGACCTCACATGGTAAAATGTCGAAACAAGTATAATACTTTTATTTTTTATTAATAGGGTTGGTTAAGGATTTCTGGGAATTCATTGGGCAGAGGGTGATTACGTTAATTGTTAGAGACTAACTGTTGGGGTGGCTAACTACCAGGCTGCTGAGAAAAAAACAGTGCATTTAGTGCTGTGGCTGTTACTTATAGAATTCATAGAATAGTTAGGGCTGGAAAGGACCTTAAGATCATCTAGTTCCAACCCCCCTGCCAGGGGCAGGGACATCTCCCACTAAACCATGCCACACAAGGCTATGTCCAACCCGGCCTTGAACACCACCAGGGATGGAGCATTCACAACTTCCCTGGGCAACCCATTCCAGTGCCTCACCACCCTTACAGTAAAGAATTTCTTCCTCATATCCAATCTAAACTTCCCCTGTTAAAGTTTGAACCCATTACCCCTTGTCCTATCACTACAGTTCCTAATGAAGAATCCTTCCTCAGCATCCCTATAGGCCCCCTTCAGATATTGGAAGGCTGCTATGAGGTCTCCACACAGCCTTCTTTTTTCCGGGCTGAACAGCCCCAACTTTCTCAGCCTATCTTCATACAGGAGGTACTCCAGTCCCCTGATCATCCTCGTGGCCCTCCTCTGGACTTGTTCTAACAGTTCCATGTCCTTTTTATGTTGAGGACACCAGAACTGCACACAATACTCCAAGTGAGGTCTCACAAGAGCAGAGTAGAGCGGCAGGATCACTGCCCTCGACCTGCTGGTCACGCTCCTTTTGATGCAGCCCAGGGTACGGTTGGCTTTCTGGGCTGCAAGCACACACTGCCAGCTCATGTTCATTTTCTCATCGACCAGCACCTCCAAGTCGTTCTCCACAGGGCTGCTCTGAATCTCTTCTCTGCCCAACCTCTAGCTGTGCCTGGGATTGCTCCAACCAACGTGTGGGACCTTGCACTTGGCATGGTTAAACTTCATGAGGTTGGCATCAGCCCACCTCACAAGCGTGTCAAGGTCCCTCTGGATAGCATTCCTTCCCTCCAGCATACCAACCGAGCCACACAGCTTACTTAAAAAACCTTGACTCTTACCTTGATACTATAATGAAAGTAATGGCCTGAGGTGACTATTGTGGAAACAGTTTAGAATTTGTAATACAGAAGAACCTGGAAAGAATAATAATCTTATTCTAACACATACTTTTTCTAAACTTCTAATATTTACTACTTAAGAAAGGCTTTTCTATTTTCTACTTTTTTATATTAAAATATTCCTGCTTCTTTTTTTTTTCCACTTGGATACTTAGGGTCACCATTTAACCTTTTAATGGCCAAGAAAATAAACAAAAAAAAAAATTCTATGCAAAATTAAAATCCTTCAACTCCAAATCACAGGTACGGCATGTATAGTCTTTTTTCACAGTTTATTCCAATTAGCTTGCACACTGCTAATTTCTCAGGTCACTTTGCACTGTATTCTTGTTTTACTAATTAGCCACAAACAAGTAGTATATGAAAGTGTAGAAAGCTAGAGAAATTTGGCTGCAGTTAGGAGGACTGCAGGTCTTTGAAACTCACACATCTGAATTTGAAACTTTGCTTATGAGTTTTTAGAGACACACATCTGGCAGGACAGGAGCTGGAATAAACTAGACATCACAAGAGAAAAGCAAAAACCTGTGCTCAGTGCAAGTTTAACCCATTCTCTCTCAGCACTTTTACCCTAGTTTTGCCTTTCTAATTAAACATCATCCAAGCTTTAACTTCCCAATCCTCATCCTTCTCATTCCTGACTCCAAATCACACCTTATTTCCTCTAGTCTTGATTTAGAACTTCTCAAAAATTTGACAAATATTATCCCTTAGCATGTGAAACTACAGATAGTTCAACACTGATGTCAGCTCGGCCTTGTTATTTTTTCGCTCAAAAAGTATTATTTCCAAAAAACACAAGCAAAATGCCTTGTTTACACATTTGGGAAGTGCAGTCTCATCAGTGTCCACAAGGCTTTGATTCACCAAGGCTAATTTTATGGATGCTAAACTACAACCACCAAAACAGGCTTCCTATTGTGATTTGTCCTGAATTACTGTATTAACCACACAGGCAGTCTAGGAATCTAATAAAGCTGCTTTATTAGATTAAAACTAGATTTTGTGGAGAGTCACTATAGAAATACTGTAATAGCATGTCATCTATACCTATTGGCCTTTAAAGTATTTTATATATCTTTCTGTTTTATGCTAAAATTTATGGATCAAAGCTGCTAGTATGACAGCTCCAGATTACTTACAAATAATGACCTAACAGTTTTCCATATTGTTACTGTTTTCTTCTGTTTCTTCACTTCCCAACATCTTGCAAGGTTTTAGCCTGACAATCAGTCAGCACTTTCACATAAACCAGGAACGCAGCTAGATCCAGAGGATGACATAGACATCTGAGATTTGGTGACACCTGTTCAAAACTTGATCTTGAATACCTCCATTAAGGCAAGCTAAACCCAGAAAAGCCAAAAGATGAGAAATATGTCCTATTTCTTACATTATCAATCAGGATCATTGTTGCGAGAATGCAAACAGAGCATTGTACTTGCCAGAAGATTTCTGGTAAGACAGTGTGGCAATGACATTACTGCCCATTCTCAAATGCTTCCACCTGCTTAATGCTGCTGTGGTCCCTAAATACATTGTTTGAGGAAAATGAACCAAGCTAAAATATGTAAATACGAGATGAAAACCATGCACTCAAGAAAAAAAACCCAAATACCAAAACAAACCCACAGCAACCCCCATCATGACAGGATAATTTCACTGTTCTAGTTTAGAGAACAGTTCTACAAACAGTTGGAACGTTAAAAAAGGGCACAAGTGGCTGATGACAGCAGTGGGGGGACTTTTTCCAAGTACATCCTTATGCCTTGATTCTGCCCATACTCCGTGAAATTCTCTTCCTTTGACATGTAGGTGGATCCACTGACTGAAACAGAGCAATACAAGAGACAAGGAGGACTAACTTAAATAACCTTTTCAAAAAGAAAATTCCACAACTTAACAAAAAAAATGACAGCAAAGTCAAGCAGCTCCAGAATCTGTTGAAGTCAGAGGTGCAGATGCTAGAACAATTCATTAATGCTCCATGCAAGAAGGTCTGAATTATTTTAAGAGCACTGTAGTTGCATTTTAGATACAGCAGAATGAACTAATTATGAAATGTATGCATCAAAGATTTCATTTTCAGGCTTGACTTTACTTTGGGGATTAATTTTTTACTTTATCATTTTTGCAGGCGGTTCAATGAACAGCCTTATTTGAATGTTACTCATTGTTCAGTGATATATGAAGTGTATTTAATCAGTGTGAAGAAAGTAATATTAAACTATTATCAGAAGCATCAAATGTTCTAAAATATCTCAAAAGGAAGGTCAAAAGGTAACATCTCTGCTAACAATAAGAGAAACAATATATTTAACTTATTCTTTACATCCAAGTTTTTCATGGCATATACATTACTATTTTTCACATAAAATTACAATGTAAAATGTAGGGGTTAATCCCCTTAATTAAAAATGTCATATATATAGTGGATCAAATAAGTTTTCAAAGTTTTTGCTAAGAGATGCTTACAGAATCACAGAATGTTTGGGTTGGATGGGACCTTAAGGATCATCAGTTCCAACCCCTGTGCTGTGGCAGTGATAATTATTTTAGAGTTGATGTGCATTTTAAATGGATGGCTGCAAAATCCTTTGACAAGACAGTCTGTGTGGTCATCATTAAATTATCTGTCAGTGTGGTACTTATTACAGATGAAAATAATTGCCAACAAGGACAGTTATTTCAATAATTCACTTCTTTCTAAAAGTATTACAAACTCCTCCTTATTAAGATCCAAAGCTGATCTTAATAAAACCATCATATGAGCCTCTATTTTATTCTTGTTAATCTTTCAGTGCCACAAATGTTATCTTAGTTTTGACCAAAACAGCTAGACATGGGAAACTGCTTGTTCAACAGCTATGAGAAAACATATTCATTTTTGAACCAGCAGTTCCAACCGAGTTACCCAGCACTGCTCCATGTGAAGTATAGACAGGATTTCAGTCCCTGTCCAACCAACAGCCACATCTAAGAGCATTTTCACATGTTAACATCTTGTGCATACAAAGGCAGAACTCTCTCAATGCTACCGCAGGCTTAACCTCAGTGGGTTAGGTTAGTGCAGAGGGGACAGCATGCCAGCCAGAAAAGTCACTGCCCAAAGGAACCAGAGCTATGCCAAAGTGCAACACTCTTATGACAAACTTGGACTAGAAATATTTATTTATATTCACTGCCTTACACTCATGGATCATATAAGCAGGAATGGAGCAAGAAATGTTAAAAAAAAAAAAATAAAGTCCTCCCAAGTCCTCTATGGCTTTCACTTTCTGCATCAAGGAAGGCATCAATTCTAGCTCAGACATGTAAAAGTCACTTCTGAAATGAACAGAAGTGAAATAATAGAATATGTGCATGCAAACCATTAACAAGGTAAGTTATGTTCAAAGGGTAATATTCCACATCTGGACTAAGAAATGAATTCGTAACATAATAAAAAGTGGTGACTTCTGCACTGTGGCTTTTGGAGCAAGTTTCTGATTAAATTATGGATAACTTTTTTTTCTACTTGAAGATGTACTCACGTTAACTTTAACTGTGGTCAATAAATTTCATTTTATACCACTACTAAAGTGAATTAATGTCTTCTTATTGTCTTTTTAACACATTAGTGATTTCCCACCCACTAATAGCTGATGGCTTTGCTTTGTAAGGCTTCTTAACTGGGGAGTTCTACAGTGAGCAGGCTATTAAGAATGAGCAATACTTCAACTGGCTAGTAAAAATGCTTTCAGTGAAAGAGGAAAACACCACTTGAATTTGATACATTTGCTTCAACAAACCTTCTCAATTTCTGCTTTGAATTATTTGTGTCTTGCAGACAACATTTCAAGTTAACCTCATACAAGTATATTGTAAATGTTTATACAGAGCAATGACATTCAATATACAAGAACACTCAGGCTGACGAAGGAAAATGCTTCTAGCTTCTCAATCTTGGAAACAATGAACATGCAAAACCATCTGAAGTTTCAAATTAAGTATTCCACAGGATCTATTACACCTTATCTATGAGCTTCATTCTGTAAACACAGCAAACGCCTTTTAAACATCGCTACCACAGAGTTCCCTTGGCTTGAAGAAATCAAGCATAACTAAGCCTTTTCAGGATTAGGGTTATGTTGTCTTGCAGGATACTTTGCCTTCCAATTTTATGATCAGAGGTGACTAGACAAAACCCCTGGTGAAGAGTACTATTAGAAACACATCCAGCTATTTTAAACAGTTTTTGATCTGACTGGCATTTCCCCACTTATTCAATGAGTGCTGAGTGTACATAAATTATCACTGTCTGCTTTCCTTCCCCTCATCTAATTTTTTTAACCTCTATTTAAATAGCCGTATCGGCATATGAAGGCTACTAAAACAACACAGCCTGACAGATAACAGTCACCTACTCCAGCAGACTTTTGATTCAATTCCTGATTATTTTGCTGAGCAAAGTTAATCTATAAAATCTAGATTTAATACAGTTGTAAAATTTGATTATCTGGAGTCCAGTTATGTCATCCTTAAAACACCTTAGGTTGTACTTAGGACTAAAAATGGAGCTGTGTTCTTTGAGAATAAAATTGCTGTTCCTGTTAATTAAGATTACTAGATATGTTAAAAGAAAACTAACAAATATATAAAGTTGTTACATGCAAATAAGAACCACACATATGAAAAGTGTGGTGCTTATCATCAGGCTAAGTTCATCCTGTGCTAATAAAGTATCTCTTTTTGGTGTCTTTACCTGATTTACAGGTGAACATTGATGAAATAAACAAGGAAGATAAAGCTTTCATAGACAGTCGGAAAACTTGAGCTGTAACAACGCCCTGATTCTGCAGGTGATTACATGCACTTGAACTTACTTGCAAGAACACATCTCACAGTTTGATCTAGGTCTAGCATTCAAGCTTTGATTTTTGAGCTTCGCTTTAAACAGCTTCTTGACATGGATCATTGAGATGGAAAATACATGACATAGTAAAATACATGTTTATGTCTTAAATAGCAAACATAAAGTATGTGTTAAATAGTAAATATTAAATTGTACAGTAAAGAAAATTATCAGCTGGTATGTATTAACAACCTGAAATACCACTAGTAGCAATTTAACAGTATCATAGTGTACTTCAACTACAGCAGGCCCTGCCTTTCTTAGGTACGCAAATCTAGAACCAATTTAGAAATTCCATGGAAGTATGCCTGATTTTATGTATGTGCTTAAATTCACACTTATCACTTAAATGACTTAATAAAATGTTCTGCCAGAGTTGTCTTATAATGTCGACTATACTGACCACTCACAGACGGATTCAGTATATTGAACTTTCACTTCAGATTCTATACTATGTAGATATCAGGTTCATAAAGGTTCTTTGAGTATTAGATGTACCTCAGTTACTCATTAGGTATTACCTGTAAATTCCTGGAATCAAAGTTAAAGTTGAGGCTATTTTTCTTTGAGATGTACTTTTTTCTTTTTTTTTTTTTTATCTTATTGAGAGGTTTTCTTATCTTCCACAAGTTTCTGAAAAATTCTACAGGCTTTAAGAGTCACTTTTCTTCACTGAAATATATCTTAGAGGACAAGAGCTTCAGTTAAATCCTCAGAAATTGTACTATCTCTAAATCAGAGTACAATTTATCTGTGACACCAGATATTCAAACTTTGAAAAGAAAGTATTAGAAAGATGTAGAGGGTTAAACAGAGTGATAGTCAAATTATCTTGTTCATTTAACATCACCTCATGTTTAAAACAAAAGACAACCTGAAGCAAAGGATCTCAAGGAAATACCAGTTAAAATACCTTCTGTCAGCAAATATCAAAGAAAAACTGGAAAAGATTGCATACACTTGCTGTGACATTTACATGAGATGAAGGGCCACGGGATGTTCACAAAGCCTCAGAAAAGAACATTGCAACAGTGCAGATCCAACACAAGAGCTGAAAGGCGCTGTGTCCCACTAAGAAGCAGCTAGAGCTTTTGTGCAATTAAGGTAGAAAAAAATTAGTTATTTTTGTGGGTATGTTTAATTTCTCTAGTTTTACTTAGCAGATTTGATTTTACTTTGTTTTCTGTTGCTATCTATCTTTATACTTGACTGCAGTTCAGAGTAAATAGAACTAGGGCAACTTTACTTAGAGAAGTCAAAGAAATCTGCTCTGGAAAGAGAAAAAAATCATTGAGAAAGTATGAGTTTAGTTATCCTATTCATTTTAATTAATGTATTGAATTTGATACTGCAATTCTGACACTCAGGTGGCAGACTGAAAGGCCTTGTCTAACTTCTTTTAGGCAATTTTAATTTATATATCTTCGTTTCCAATATAAAGAAGGGCAGAGAGCTAGGCTTTAGTGAAACTGGGTTGCTGGAGACATCCCAAATTTCGATGTTGTACATGTTTACAATAGAAAGCAACAGTCACAGACGTGGTTAGAAGACAGTCCTTGGGTTTTAATCTCAAACATACTGTGGACAGTAAGTGGCACTTTCTTCAAATCCCAGAAAGGGGAATATAAGGGTCTCTGACCTAGCTGTTTCGTTCCAGGAGAGTACCAAGAATTGCAGTAAGATTAAAGAGATGCATCCTCAGTCCAGACAAAACAAAGACTAATCCATGTACCTGAAAGTCTTGGAGAAATCCCAAGTTCCACGTTACAATACAGTGAAATTCAGAGATTTAAATAAACTTTGCAAGTTGAGTTATTTGAAGCTATTATGTCAATTTTTAGATTATGTTCATTCTGACAGTTAATTGTTTTTACATACTCATCTCTGAATGGAAGAGGTAGGAAAGTACCCAATATACACTCAGAAGCTTATATTATAAATTCCTACTGAGTCATAGATCAGACTTAGTAAAGCATAATTACCCCAAATTCTTTGTCTCCAACATCTGGAAAAATAAGGAAAAGAACCCTGTTCCTACTTAATACATCTATATTATACAATAACCAGTAAAACTAGATCCAAAAAATGCTCAGAGCCTGATTTAAGTGAGAAAAAGCAATTAATTACTATTCTGGTCTCAATTTCTTCAACCTACCTAGGTAAGTTAAATAAATACATACATTTTCTCACAGGAAAGATTAAAAATCTTAATCTTGATTTAAGTTGTTAATACACAAGTTTATAAGCTATCCTACAAAATGGTTGAGATATGACAATATCTAATCTGACCAAGATTAGTTACAGCTCATAAACAGAAAAAAAGTTTAAAATTATCCAAAGAGATAAAAGTGGGTTAGATTAACAGCACAGTTGTGACAAATTTTACTCATTGTTACAACTTTCAAAATTAAAAAGAAATAGATTACAATTTACCCACCAAAACCCTCATGAAGCTTAGTCTGGTTTTGAGCACATTATAACAGCTCCCAGTCCTCTCTTATACAAAACAACAGTGTCTTTTGGGGTATATATCAATGCACAGAAATTCACAGGAGTCCATCAGTCACACTTATGTGCACCTCTAATTCCTTAAAAGTGGACAAGCTAATTACTTGTGTTAGGTTCAGTACATAAAGCCAAGACTGAAATCTGTAGAAAGAATTCATAACAAGTGTTTAGAAGCCTAAAACGCATCACAGAATGAAGTTACTGTTTGTCTTCATATTTCTGTTGGTTCTGGAATTATTGCAAAATATCTCATGAGCTAAGAAGAAAGCTGAAATTTTGCTTTGCAGATGCTGTATTCATAGGAATGAATGCTATTTCACAATTTTCTTTCAGGCTTGAAGGTTCCTTAGGTGGGTAAAGGAGGCAATGTAGACAACATTGAATTTGTAAATCTTTTTTAGCCTGGCATTAGAGTAAGAGATGCTAAAAAAAGAGAGTATATTTGTTGCACTGTTAGGAACATGTTGTAGCGTAATCATGTCACTTAATTCCTTGAAATAAGTTGTGTGCCCTTCTCAGAGCACTGCCTAGAAAGTATCAGCCACTCATTAATATACTTTGCCAGAAATCAGTCCTTATGTTTCCTCTGTTTCTAATGGTGTTAGAAAGAGGCCCTTGAACCAGACACTCAATAGCAATGAGTATACTCCATGGTCTCGTGAATTTTCTGCCAAGTTTTCTGTGTTATTATTAATGAACATATTAATTAATAACAATGAACATATTAATGAACATATGCCAAAAGGTCTTTGCAGAAAATCCTAGGAGACTGGCAAATTTCAGTACCTAGTGATTTTTTATAGCCAATTTATAAACCTTGTCTGTTACAAATGAAAAGCTCAAGTATTTTCAGCTATATTGAATGTATTTTAAACTATATTGACTGCAGTTATAGTAAGTATATATACCAAAAATCAGGTTTATATCATTACAGAATCTTATGTTTGTACTGTCAGGTGCCACTGGGAGTCTAGAAGTCTAATTTCTCGCAGCCAGCACTAGGTGGAGACAGTGATTCACAAATGCTTCCTAACAGACGCCTGAGTCGCTGAGCCAAAGTCAACGGCCAGCTAATACGATTTCAGTTTTGTATTGTTTTTTTGCAGCCTGCTGGGTTGCAGCCGTTTGTTTGGTTTGGTTTTTTAATTTTAGTAGCTGTCTCAAAGAAAGTGAAATCAAATGACTCAGGACTCCCTGAATCTTTCGCACACATGCATGCATATGTAAATCACAAAACTCAAGGCAAACTAGAAACGAAGTACCAGAGTTTTACTTCCAGGTTTAATATGTGTGAAATTTACTTAGTAACAGTAACTCTGCTCATGCTTTTAATTTAAGCCATAAGAAAAATCCTTATCCATGTTTTCAAATTTACTTTTTTGAGCTTGATTAAATGAAGACTTTGTGAAATTGAGAATTATTTTGAAATTCCTGGAAAAAAAAAAATGCCAATCAGGAGCAATGGCTGATCTCACATACCCCATCCTTTCCTTTAACATCCCTATGAATGAGTTTTGAACAATTAAGGGACACTAAAAGAGAAAAGCCAACAGAGAAAGATAATTGCATGCAACTAAACAACTGCCAAGAGACCACTTTGCAGATAATTTGGGTTAAAATCTAAGAATGGCTAGTGATGCAAGAAGGTATATGGCATCAGTGTGAGACAGCGTGCAATTAGCAGAAAGAAACTACACAGTACAGTCTGCAAGTCTGACATGCTTGAATTATAAAAAGTTAAAAACCAAACATATAACAAGTCCTTTTATTTGGGTTGCTGTTTAAGACAAAACCAGCTGGAGTTCTTGTGTTGGTGTACTATCTCCCTATAGTCTGAAAGATGGGATCTCCTGACAATGACATTGTTTTGACTTAAAAATCATTTAAACATCCTGAACTGGAGTGTGGGCTCATTTCCCAACGGCAATCAAACTTCAGATTTTTAATTTGGCTGAGCCTTGCTGTAGCTGACAGCAGTCTGCGCAGCTACATTGGGACAACACATCCAAAAGGATTCCCATGAAAACATCTGCTTCAGTTAGCAGAGCCATAGCAGGCATTTGGCAAATTTCACTAGCAGACTGCTGACATTTGGTCACAAACTGGCTGGAATTAATACAGCCTGGGCTGATTTCTTTGGGTTTGCATCATCACATCATTCAAAGAGAAAAAGAAAAATATCAATTATTAGTGTACTGGTAGAAGTTATTAATGACTTTTGCTCAAAATTGAGAAATATTCATTTGCTTCACCTATCTTGGGCCTCTTCAGCATATTTCTAGTTATCTCTAAGTAGTAAACATACTGAAATGTAGTTATTGATAAGACAGCAGCATATCCAAACTAAGCAAGGTTTTTTTTCAAGCAAGATAACAGTTCTCATAGGACATGATGCTGCTGTCCTATAGCTTTTTTGCCTAGTGAAGGGAAAAAAAAAAAGGAGTTGGAAAACTGCTTGAGGGTCAAAGTCAGTGGCTGAGGTTAGTTAACATACATTGACCTCCCCAGTAATCATTCACCAAAATTATAATACAATTTACTACTGGAAGTAAGGAACTTGTATCATTATTATGGTCTTTCATCTGATTCCATCTAAGTACTCATGGCTTAATCCGGCTGTTTTGGAAAATTTTATGGCTGCTTTGGAAATGAGAAGGATCCTACCAATTTTAATGATTTTAACTGTCTTTAAAACATGTTATCAGCACTAATGTTTAGCTTGAAAACAAATGCTTAAGTGTACCTGACCATATGAAATGGACCAAAAAGGACTTCTGAAGGTCCTCATCAGGGCATGGAGGATTTATGTGTATAGTTTGTGATGCATACTGAGAAAAATACAGGATGTCCTTCCAGAATATTTTAGCACTGGATTATTTCAGTCCTCAATGCCTGGCAAATGAACAATAACAACAAAAAAAGCTCTCTCAGCCTCTTTTTTTTCAATTACATTAATGCATTTCATATTTCATATAATTAGAATACTTATTACTAAAAAAACATGACTCTAGATCGACTTTTCTAGGGGGAAGTGTTACAGACTGAACAAGTTGGGGGAAACAAGTATATAGCTATACAGGCACCCACCTGCACTGAGTATGGTAGCATTCAGACAACCACAACATTTATTTATAATTTGCAGTGAATTTGCATTGCTAGAGTCCCTGTTAGACTAGGTAGTTTGTGTTTATCTTTTTCTAGCTTATTTCTGAATTATGGCTATTCCTGTTGTGCTGACAGTACTTTCCTTCACTTCGTTTTCAAGAAGGAGGACGTAATTATACACAATCCTGTCTTCCTGATAATAGTAAACTTCCACAAACCATGCTGGGTACATATATTCACAACAACTAGAGGAAAGGTTCGGGGGTGTGTGTGTGTGTAAAAGACCATCGGAGAATACATATATATGAACATATATATGAAGAGTGCATATATATAAATATATGAATTTATATATTAAAATTATCAGGGTAACCACATGCTTTGGATTTGGTTTTGGTGGCAGTAGAAGGAATTTCAGAGCAGTATTCCTCCCTCCAGCCCCAGTAATTTGAGGTTCAGCACTCTAAATAAGACATAGATATGCCTGTTTGATAGGATGAACCCTTTTAAAGCCAGCTATGAAATAATTATTTTCAAAAACCCCACTTTTCTCCCATATTTTCTAAGAAGGCTCCCACTGCATGGGAGCAGTGACATGAATTCCTTCTTATATGGAAAGGCAGGAATGAAATACAGGATTTAAAAAAAAAAAAAAAAGCTTTTAAGATATAAAGAGAGGACCCTTCCAACTTCTATCAAGAAACAATTATATTCTTTCTAACAGTGCAATGAAGCAAACTGTAGTGCTGTATGTAATTTGAATGTGGCACTGTATATAACAATTACTTTGGTGAACCTAAAGTAGCCCAATCAGAACATCCTTAATACACACATATGAAAAAATTAACAGATTAGGATTTTGTTGATGCCAAGGACAAATGTTTTTCTTCAGTTATTCAGCTCACACACAGCAATGCACATTTTGTCTTTTTCCACCTTTAGTTTCTTTGTGCTTAATACAGACTAAAGGGTTCAAACCTTGGTATTTAAAGTTGCACTCTGAATTCTGCAGTGAAGAGTAATCAGATTTTCAAGGACTACTTAGTGAGGAGCCTAGAAGTCAGCAGGCAAATCCAATCACTTTTTATGTTATGCTTGAAAGAGTAGACTTTAAGATTTAAGCTAAAACAAACCAGTATGTTGAAATTCTATGCTATGTTTAATATTTATAATGTAAATCTATATAATGCTTTTTGAAATCTCCCTTTTACTTCCTGCCATAGCTATGAGCTTACCTCCACTACAGAATTCCAATATAGCTGTGGGAGACACACTGCATTAGGTTGCAGATCTGCTAGTGATACATAGCATCCATGGTGCTGTCCCAGACGGTTCAGTTCTTCAAGTACCTACTGGGGGTGACAGGGCTGGCATTCCTCGTTTACTGTGGAAGGCAGAAAAGCCTTGTGTGTGGCTTTTTTCTGTTTCCCATTTATGCAGTTGGGGTGGGGAGGCGACCCAAAGGGGTGATGACATACCCACTTCGGTAAGGTTGAAAGGAGCTATCAAACAGTGAGAGCTGACAGAGTTTGGAAAACAAACCCAGTATGTAGACTCTCAAGTAACTACCTGGAGTGCAGACACTCTCAAGTAAACCATGCGTGGCACATATGCTATCTGCGCATCACTTATGTGCTAATCTGACCCTTTTCATAGAGTCATGTTACTTCTCCTGGTCACAGTTTCCTCCACACACCTATTCCTTCATGCTGTCTAAAACTGTTTAAACTGTGTTTCCTTGCAGATTATTTCCAGATTACATATCTAGCCACTTGTTGATATCAATTGATACTTAAGAGATAAATGTAGCTGGAATGTAGTAAGGAACAGAAGCATGATAAGACAATACATGGTCATGAGATCAAAGGAAGAAGGGTTGTTACACCAGCAGAGGATTAGACATCATAGAATCATAGAATAGTTAGGGTTGAAAAGGACCTTAAGATCACCTAGTTTCAACTCCCCAGCCATGGGCTGGATTGTTATGCCCAATAGACCAGTGGGGACAAAAGCTGTCTAAATGTTCAACTGACATATGCAACAAATAAGGACACAACAACAGTAGCAGCAATACACATGAACAATGTAAAGGACAGGAATCACAAAAAAAAACCCAGTCCTCCAGGATGGGGTTAAATTGCCACCCATACAACCCTTACAACCCTCCCAAACTACAACAAAAGGCACTAAGTCAGCATTCTCACCTATGCTGTCAGATCCCCTACAAGCTTTCTTCATCAGCCGTATGCTGCTCCCACACAGTATCATTTACAGTATATAAATACAATTGCTCACCTGTAAAATTACAACCACCTTACATTTTCAGAAAATAAATAATATATACCCTTACTAAAATTCTTGCTGAACTGAAACCACTGGCAAAACTCCCATTGAACTCAATGAAGCTAAGATCTGAAGCATGGACTTCAACATCAAGAGGTAAGGTGTTTTCTTTTAATGTACATTACATACATTTTTTAATATACTGACACGGCAAATGGTATGGAAGGTAAGGCATGTGAATTAGAGTGGGGGCATGTTCCTAACAACTCAAGCAAAACTACTGCCAGAGCCCTCTAAATAAATAATAGATGATAGATAGATAGATAGATAGATAGATAGATAGATAGATAGATAGATAGATAGATAGATGGGAAAAGATGGGGTTTTTTAACCTTCAATGTTTATTATACTAATATTCAAAGCTCTCCAATGTGGGCATATTAAACAGCTTTTAAAATTTGTCCTTTCAGTCCAGACTTCAGTCTACATTGCTGAGAGACTGCCTTCCAGTCCCTGAAGATATAATGCACTAATCTAATACACTGTGGCTGGCCTATTACAGATGATTATAAATTACAGAAGTCCTTGTTGTTTTCTACAGATTGCTTCTTAAAGCCAGAAGGTGCGAAAAGAAGTGTAAACTGCCACTTCTCCTGTCTACACTGCATTTAGCTGAGTTTGGAGCCATAATGAGGGTACCCCATATATTTACTATCCTATATGAAATTTACAACCTAAGGAAGCAGAAGCAAGTTTAGTTCTTTAATATAAAATTAGAAGATGGGTTGGATTCTGCCCACTCTTGGAAGCTTTTGCAATTTTTCTATCATATCTGCATTCCAGTTATATATATATATATGAAATCATAAAAAAAATTTCCTTCCTTTAAAAAGATGTCAAATTCACTGAGGGTTTTGGGATGATATTATTATACGACAGTGGTGCCATGCAAATATGTAGTTTTGAAGCATAAAAAAAACATTGCATATAAAACTACGAAATTCTTACTTTTGATTGTTATTGCTTTCTTTTTGTTGGGTAAATTATTTGCAGGATTAGAGTGCGCTTGAAAATTGACAGCACTGTTCTTTTGTTTCATCTTCTGCAGTTCAGGAGACCAAAGGAGCCTCAGGAATTAATTGTAGCCTTCTAATAAACACAATGATGTAATGACGTATTTAACATTACTGTTTTGTTTGATTCCAAATAAGTTGTAGATTTTTTTCTGATGTGATACTAAAACAATTACCATTTTGAAAAAGGATAATTAATCCACAATCTTTTCACATTAGATCAGATATCCCTAAAGAGTGCCCACAGATCTGATGGTCTTCAGCTGCTGTGTATTTATTTTTCATTTTTTCTAGTGATGTACCGCCCCATCAGTGCTGACATTTAAATGAGTGAGTATTCAACACAAATGTGATCATTTGTATAGCATCCAATGCGGCACCATACTGAGATGATTGCTTCTGGGAGCCATCCATGGGTTCTCGAATAGGGGGGAAAAGCCAGGCAAAATTTTATCAATTTACATTTTTCTGTGATTAATTTTTATGCAAATAAGGGCCCGACCGTGCTCCCATCTCACCTGAATCATGCGGATCATCAAAGACAAATTGAGCATCACTTATTTAAAAAATAGGCTTTAAACTACTCTACAGCTGTGTTGGAAAATGCTAAGAGCAGGGCATGAACTTTTCTAATGTAACAGGAATAGATAAGAAAATGCTTCTTTTTGCATTTTTGTCCACACTGTGATAAACATGAATCTTAACAAAATCCTAAAAATAGTATTTTATATTCCTTATGCCCTTGTAAATATTTGACTATGGGAATGCGACATAAAGGGATTTTTCCAATTTCAAAATAAAAACAAATATTCTGGTGAAAAAAATGCGTTGCTTAGTGATGAAAAAGACTTGTACTGGTTAGAATACTCAAAGTGCACAGTTTATTTACGTTTTTAGGGAGAATTCAAGACATCATCCAGTGGCATACTATAAGGGAAAAGGCTTTACGTAAACAATCTTATAATGTTAGAGCGAAAGCTGTTAAGACACAGAAATGGATAAGTTCTGTTTACAAATGCAGACATTCTTATTGTATCTGTATGCATGTGGTTGTCTATACTGGAAACTTGGACTTTGTTAAACAGATGGCTTTCAAAAGTAATTCAGGATTGGCAGGTTACACTGGCGGGCATTCTATAATTATTGATACTAATATTGAAGAGTATAAGTGTGAAAAACTAGTCTTGTTATTTACTTCAAAACAAATTTATATTTCTCTTCCTTTAGGAGTGCAACAAAACTGCTTCTTTATAGCATTAAGGAATAAGGCAGTATTATCAGCCATAACTGTAATTTCTTTGGCTAAGATAACTAACACTCAGAAACACATACACTTGTTCCTCTAATTTGCACTTGAAATTTGTACCCAGGTGTAAGAATGCATTCTCATGAAAAGCCTTCTCTCAAAGAAGCTGAATTTTGAAAAGGCAGTTTCTCTTCAGAATGTGCTCTGAAAATTGTAATATGTACCATCAATTCAGAGACTCATTTTACAAGTCTTTCCAGAAATCAATATCCCTAAAGCTAATCTCAGACGAGTAAATGTGATGTGTAATGGAGAAAAGATGGTCTTTATCAGCTAGAGTTTGAAAAAAAGAGGCCTGTGTATCAGATGATCTTATGGCATTAGAGCAAAGATGTCCCCTTACATATGACACATATGAAAGCCGTAATTTTATAGGTTTGATTAACCCACAATTTAATGAGTTACCTTTCATTAAACTGTACAGCTGAATGTAAGTATTTCATATCCAAATAGCATATATTTGCATATATGTGGACAGGATCATTTTTACGCTCAGAGCTTCCGCTTAATTCCTGCCAGTCCTGTGTCCCTTATTAAACCACTGTACAATAGGGAAGATTAGAATTCTTGCAAAACCAACAAGGATCCTGATACTGATCTCAAGAAACCCAGACTCCCACACAGCCTCCAGCCAGGAATGCCACAGCAAACGCTCAACCTCCAATAATTTTTGACCCATTGGTTTTGATGTTTATATATTCATTCCTCTGTCTCCCCCAGTTATGAGAAAGACTGCACTGTGGTAAATTTGGATTGTACCTCACAGATTGACTACATAAATTATATCATTTCAGTGATTCAGAAGAAGAAAACCTGTGGTGAAACCACACACACACACAAAAATAGATGAAACCTGAAGCATTAGGAGTGAAGAAAGTTAATTATTAAAACAAAAAAAAAAAATCCCCAAAACTTCCTTGAAAAAGAAGACCAAGTTACAAAGACAGCAAAACCTGTTAAAAAACTTTCAAGGGCAATTGGCTTATTTAGAATCCTACTAAGTGGAACCAAGGTTAAAGTAATTATCATTCACTGTTTTTTAACAAGCTTTAGTATCTCCTATAGAAAATATCCTCTATGATTGCATTAGTTTAGAAATATATTAAGAAATTTATCAAGTCCACCTTTTCTATGTGGCAGGTTTCTATTTATTACTCTGTCACAGATATCCTCATAATTTTTTATTAACTGTGGTCATGATGCCCTACTGGAATAGTCTTGCTATTATTATAAGTAATATATAAAAAGTACTATAAAGCAGTTTACAGTGAGGATTCAGAATAAACTGAAAATGTTAAAAGTGGTATCCTGGTGTTTAATTCCAAATACTTACCACAATAATTTTATAGGATATGAAAAGCATAAAGAGATTATTTCACCAGCCACTGAAACACATTCTGCAATGGAAAATATCAGATGTTTAATCACATGTGATCATACTGCACAAATTTAGGACAAGGAGTGGAAGAAGTAGAATATACAATATACCGTCTCTCTCCTCTCAAAGACCATTTGCTGGTACTTACCTTGCTGCAGAATGTAAAACAGTGCTAAAACCAAACAAAAATAAGCATTTATCACATCAATGCCTTTATTTTCAGTTACAGTAAAATGTGGAGAACAGAAAAAAACAAAAATCTGGTTAGCCTAACAATTTTATCTTTAATAAAGAAGTCTATTTGTATCCTTTAATTTAAACCAAGTGAGTTGGTGAGTTGTTTATATATATATAGACAAAAAACAAGGTCTTTTTTATATATATGTACGTATACATGTATATATACCCACATGCATACACAGATTTCCCATAGATGTATCTATTGATTACAACATCCTTTTTTTTGTTAAATTAGGAAGTGAATCAGGAACTGTTAACGGGTATGTTAAGGCATACTGTTGGCATCAGAAGAATTATCAAAACTAATTTAAAAGAGCAAAAGAAAAGGAAATTATCAAAGCAATACTGCTGTGACATGTCCCTCCTTCCAGAACTCAGGTGGCAAGTTGCTCCATTTTTGCTGCTGAGGTACCAACCTTTGGCATTAGGCCCATGTACTGAAACCACAATGCTCAGAGGGAAACATTGCATGAAAGACAACAACACACTTTCTTTTCTGGGTATGAGCGTAGTGACCCAGAATCAGAGGATCAACACAGATGTCCTTAAAATATCTTTTGCTGCGGTAGACACTCAGAAAATATCTTCTGCTGAAGTTTTATGCCCAGAAAAAAATATGGGTATCATGGAAAGTAAAGACTTTGGAACTAAGGTGCAGTAAGGCAGAAAAAAATAGGAGTAACCTGGAAACAAAACTTCATGAATCTGGACCAGAAAAATTATTTGCATGTCAAACTTACAGAGAAATATTTGGCAAAATTATTTCTCTTTTGTTGCTTTCACACTCCTTAAACCACTGCCTCTGTTACCTAGAACCTTAAATGTTTATTTTGGTGTAGTTACTTGTATTTGACAGATATTTTGTACATGGACTCAGCCAAGATAATGAGGCTAAAATAATTCAGGATTGCTGTTACTACTAGAAGCAAAGACTTGTCAGGTAACTTTTATTTTGATACATTGTAAAATTATGGAAATAAAAAAAAAACTTTATGCTTTCATTCATACTTTTCATGAAGGAAATGTTATTTCGAAACATTGTATGTGACCATAAATTAAACTCTTAATTATGCTTTCGGATTGCCCAATGCCAGCTACTTCCCCATTTTTGTCCTTTGAAAAATAGAAGCAGGTCAATTTTAATAAAAATTTAATTTTGAATTCTTCTTCTTCTAAATAAAAAAACCCACCTTATATTCCAAATATAATCCTAATTAATACACATTTGATCTACACACCCATCAGAAGATTCCATTCTGCAGTGGCCTGTCAAGACCAGCATGGCCTCCAAAACAGCCAGAACTTCCTGCAGTACAGAACTGCTAATTACCAGATACATGCTGGTACTACAAAATCTGACCCAGAAGCTACAGACATAAGGATCCAAAGTGTTGGCCACTCACTGAGTAACAGTCAGCCAAAGAAGACTCCAAACATCTATTAGTCCAACTGCATCTGGTCAGTTTTTTAACATCTCTAAGGAAGGAGACTCCACAACCTCCCTGCGTCAGTGCTCAGCCACCCTCACAGCAAGAGGCATTGCCTATGTTTAGGAGGAACCTCCTGTGTTTCAGTTTTCCCTGTCACTGGACACCACTGAAGAGAGCCTGGATCCATCTCCCTTCAAATACTTGCGCTCACTGATGAGATCTCCGCCTTAGCCTTCTCTTCTCTAGGCTGCACAGCCCCAGCTCTCTCAGCCTCTCCTTGTTGAATGGATACTCCAGTCCCTCAAATCTTGGCAATTCCAGTGAAGTGCATACTCCTGGACCACATGTTATACTCAAAATAGTCTTGGGAAAATAAATGTAAAATCCAACCAATTTGATATATTACAGAATGTCAGCTTAATTTAAATGTAGACTTCTCTAGGCAGATACCTGTACTCATTGCTAGGCTCCAAGTTAAAGAAATACAGAGTCTGTTTCTTGCGAGCCTTTCACAAATCATTTATCTATGCCTCTGTTCCCCCCCTCACACACCCCTTAAAAAGAAAATACTACCTTGATTTGAAAAGTCCTTTGCAATCATAGAGTGAAAAGTTATATTGAAAGCCAAGTATTACTGTCAAAATATCAGGAAGATAAAATTAATATTCATAATATGACAGAAATATTTTCTTTGAAATGAGGGAGACATGCTAATAAATAGCAAGGAGCTCTGTGGTTATATTTAGAAATGGAGTGATATTGAGAAGGAATGTCAGAGAAAGTAGACATTTACCATTTTCTATGGATTTACTTACAACTGTATAGTCACATGGCAGGGGGGTTGGAACTACATGATCTTAAGGTCCTTTCCAACCCTAACTATTCTATGATTCTATGATATAATCATTTTGCTCAGAAAGTACGTAATATAAAATATAGGTGTGATAATCTCTAAAGAAAGTCACATTAAAAAATAAAATAAAAAAAGAAGGAAAAAAAGGAGGGAGAATCATTTAACTAAGTCCAGACACAACTCTGAGTTTTAGTATTTCCTCTTTCTCCATTTCATGAGCCCGAGGGATGTCTGTACTACTGACACAGCAACCTTGAAGACCTAGGCTGCCATGACGAATGGGACAGTATTGCAGCAATTATATATGGATTCTTTTTATTTAGTGGCTTTGGGGATCTTGTTTTTTTGTGATTTTTTTGTGGTTTTTTTTTTCTTTTAGTTAGCTGGTTTTGGGGTTTATTTGGGTTTTTTGAGGAGTGGTGGTGTATTTTTTGTTTGTTTTTTTTAAGTACTGCCTCCCTGTACACATCTTCTGCTTTGTTTGGTCTTAGACCCCTTTTTCTGCTCTGACTTTTTAGCTGTGCTCTCTCTACCCTTCTTTATTCAGCTGTTGCTAACTGAATGTGAATTACACCATAGATCAGGATGAACTTCTGAACCCATCATGGCTGAGCTCAGCAACAAGTACCAGGAAATATTACTTTAAGACCAAGATCTATAGGAAAAAATAGTACTTATTTCACCCTCTAAACTAGACATGTCTTTAAGCTGCACTCCAGCAATACAAATGAATTCTGTCTTTAAACCACCCTCCAGCAATGCAAATGAATTCTGTCCTTAAGGTGCACCCCAGCAGTGCAAATCTGCTTGTGTTAGTCAGTCACCAGTATTGTGTAGGGATTTATTTATTTTTTACTCTTAAATGTACCCTGGTTATTATGGAAGCAGGAAACTCCTGGTCATTATAAAATCGTTCATACACAAATCAATCCATCCAGACTTCGCATCTCAGCAGCAATATGAGGGTTCTGTAACCCTTCAGAGTACACTTGGATAAATTTTAGCATCAGAGCTGCATTTCCCCTGAAAATCTGTATTATCAAAAACAGGAAATAACCTACTACCTCCAATTAGTTATTGGACAACAGAACACAGAACGTTATTGCAATTTGCCCAATTCAAAGCCCGTATCAAGTAGCACATCTTCTATTTGTACTGATTCAAAAGATGTTTTGGATCATAGTTAATACATGTACAAAGTTCTAAAATTCCACATATCTGAAAAACACATTCAGGTCCAGTTGTCTTGATTAACTGCTGCATAGTACATATAACATTTAAAACTTTAGTTTCCATAAAGGAGTTGCCCAGTGGGCTAGCTATACTACGAATAACATCTATGTTACAGGTACTGACTTGGTGAGTGACGGATGAGGTCTTCATTCTAAGCTATGAAAAACTCTTTTTACCTAAGGAGGCTATATTTTAAACCTAAAAAGCCTAAAAATACAAAAATAATAGTCTATATTATTCACTTAAATGTCATCTATGATCAGACGTAGGAATGTATTTGCCTACTTAAAATTAAGAATCCTTTAAAAATTGGAAGATGTACCCATGGAATGGGGACAAAATAAAAGTCTGGGTGCTTCTTTGCACTTCCTCAAAATGTCTCTCAATGCTTTGCCCTAATGCTTTGTTTTCCAAGTCTGAGATCCACACCTGTCTCCTGCTAATAATCAATGCTCTGACACTGGATATCACAGGATATGATACCAGCTCTCTACCTAGTACTGTATAACATAAAGGATGGGCTTTATGTTCCTGTATAACAGAATATTTGCGAATGTGCCTCTTCAGATCAACAGACAGTAGAACAGAATTCATTTTTTCTGCCTGTTCAATCCTTTTCACCCACCTTAGAGACATTTAGCAGAAATGATGAAAGAGGCCATAAATCTCTCAGTCCTTGAAGACTACAACAACCACAAATAATTATCTGGGTACTATATGAGATACAATGAACAAAACAATTTCAAATAATGAATGTCAGAATTAACTATAAATAAAAAAATAGTTTAAAAAAGAAACAACAAAACTTTGGCAATGAAATCCAGTAAGTCTGTATAGGAGACACCCAAGGAAAGTGTGTGAGCTTCACAGGATAAGGCCACAGAAACTTAACTAGAATACAGGCACTGGTCAGGGAGATGATCATGCTGAATGAATAAAAGTACTCCTCTGAAGTGATCAGACGTATCAGTCAGCACTATGCCTGGATGTTGCCAAGAACTCTGTTTCTCCTACTTGTCCAGTGCAAGCCATATTAAGATCAACAAATCAATTTCATATAATTAACAGATGAATAAGACTAAACATTCAGTCATTGGCAAAGTAGTCTGGATTAGATTAGTTGGTTTTTTTTTTTAAATTTGGCTCTACCTAAAAGCACAAACAAAAAGAAAAATATGTCATTATTTCAGTAACTGTTAGGGTTCGGCACCTAGTCTGAATCTCCTGTCCATTTAGCAGTATAAGAGAGGCAAGGTATCACTGCTAGTTATTTGGCATCTTATTTGTCTAAGCACAAAGCCACATTTGCCTAACCAGTCTGCTACTAGTGCCACAATTCAGAATACAGTAAATCAGTACAGAGTAAAACTCTACCAAGTTTTCCACTGTCTCAAGTCTTTGCTCCCATATGCGTAAGCCACCATTTGAATACACTCGTTAAGTTCCAAGGAACTTAACAAATATCACCTATCATTCTTAAAGGACATAAAAAAATCATTTTATTATTTTTGAATAATTACTTAATCTGATATCTACATAGTGCCATCTAGAGCTCTAATATGTTTGGTTTTAATGCACCATATTAAAAACTAGCTTCGCTCACCTCAAATTCAAAGTGAAAAGTCTAGCTGAGCTCAGCTCAGATAAAAAAAGGAACTCTAGGTAAAAAAGTTAGAAATATCTTAATAATATATTTTAATCTAAAGAACAAATATTTACAGCAATGTGGTGATTTTTTGGCATTACTTATACAAACCCAATGGCATTATGTCATTCAAATAAGAGAAAGAAAGCATCCATATTATGACTCACACAGGATTAATCTGAAAGAGGGAAACACTGTAATAAGGAAGAAACATGATTTTCTTTTTCATGTCATAAAGCTCATTAATGTTAATCATGAGAATAAGGTCTTTAAAATTCCGATATTTTGAGTCTGCCATAGAAACACTTAGATCCATCAAGTCCAGTGGCTGATGGTGGTTGCTGCAGGAGAAATTTAGCTACAAGCAATAAGTGAATGATTTTTCTCTATAGAATGCTTGTTCCCATCTTCATTAGTTAGGGGAGGTTTACACCTTGAATTATAATTTGTGTGTATTACACTAAGTTACTGGTTGCCTTTTTTTATAAATTATAAACATTACCAAGATGCACAGCTTTTTTTTTTGATTTTTTTTTACATTAAAAAAAGAAAATATGATGCTGCAAAATATTAATATCTACAGCAATACATCAAATTGTTCTAAAAATTCGGAGTCTGTCTCCCGCTCTCACATAAAACTACCACAAGTAACAGCTCTGTGAGGAATTGTGAAGCTATATGAAGATCAAAATCAATCCTAGGAATACACACACATATTTACTTGCTAACTTTATCAAATTGTTGTCATAATATGTGAAACAGGTATCCAAATATTCAAAACTGCCTTTTTCTTATAGTAGTTTTTTTCTTGAAGTTTGCCTCTCTGAGGAGCATTTAGTAGTGGCAGCATGAGGTGGCTGCTTAAAGTGGGCAAATCCTCACTCTCCTGGCAAAGCATACCCTTACATGGGGCAACAAATTCACTTGAGCAGGAGCTTATGGAAACAAACACTAGTGCTCTCCCATGAACTTGGTCTCTGTCAGACATAAGAGCAGAAATATTGGTTATTCAGATTTACAATTGGGGTTATCTTTCCCAAACATCTATGTCCTTCTTGTGATTTGAAAAGAAGATGTCAACACTTTATTCTCAGTAGGTAAAAAGCTATTTCATCTTGAAAAAGAAGAACAACAAACATTAGCAAACTCTTTCGTGGTTTAAAAACTCCTGTCTGTGCACATTACTCTTCCACAGAATAAAAAAAAAAAAAAAAAAAAAAAGGAAGAAAAAAAAAGAAAAAAAGAAAAAAAGAAAAAAAAAGAATCTCTGTTTTGCTCTGTACACAAGGCTGCAACTAATTACAAGAAGAGACAGATGCTGAGTAGCCTTAAGGCTTTCCCTGCCACCACAGTGAGTCTGTGTGCTAGTCAACAAGCAGGTAGTGAGTGAACTCAAATGTTATCTGACAAGGCAGCAGATCCCATCACCTAGGGTTAGAATACAGACAAGCAACGCTGTGTTCAGAAGTAGAGACAGAAAAATTTCAAGCAGATTGTTTCTGACAGAAATCATATTACAGCCGCACTTTCTGACAAAGTCTACGTGAATGAAACTACACACTTTCTGTTTCCCATCTTCCCCTTTAAGAAACAGCCAGGATTTCAAAGGTACATTGAAGGTGACAGCTCAATGCACAATGGTTAGCAAGTTCTCCTATGCTTGTTTTCTCTTTGGAGGCATTAGGAAACCTCTACTGCTTATCTGTGGGGTAGTAGAAGATTGCCTGACATTTTTCTAATTGTTCTTTGTTTTCTAAACACTTCAAGCTTGCTTTAGAAGTGAAGTATGTTTCACAACCTATAACTGTGGTATGAAGAAACTTCATGTGACTATGTGGAAGCTTTAGAGAAGTAGCATCACCCTGAAAAGTAAAGTTAGCAAAAAGATAAAACCTGGCTATAATTGCCAATATAATTTCTACTGCAAGACAGACAAAATTTCCTAGCTGAATTCTAGCATGGAATTTGGTTATTAGCTTTGAAAGATAATTTTTGCCTTTCCACTACATAACCACGATCTCCAAGTTAAAGGAAATAATATGCACTTTGAGTGTTGCAAATCTCTGCAAAGTAATAGATTTGAACAGTTTTCTTGCTTTCCACCCAGAAAGAATTGCTCTAGATTGAGTTGGCTGTTTCACTGCGAGTAATGTCAAAACAAGACAGGAGAAATACAGTGTTCAATGGAGCACATCAGATTTTATGTACATAGGTTCTAGCAGTACTGTGGATTTTGACCTGCAAGCTGGGCATTTGCTCCCAATGGCCCGTGAAAACCCGAGGGGAGGTTTTGGGGCTTTACGGACTAGAATGACAAATACCACTTTCTTTTGCTAAGAAGAGTATTTTCCAACCTTTAAAATTAAACAGAGAATGTGAAGCATTCTTGCTTACCCTGTGTTATCATTTAGACACTGAAGGTGAATGAGGCATTGATTTCTAAATATTCCTTTTAGCTCAATGGGATACACACACTGATAATTACTGCAGATGAGAAAGAGGACTGCAAACAGAAGCAAGTAAAGAAATATAGACATTATAGACAGAGAACGTTCATCCTATGATAAAGTTATTTCTACTCCAGACCTCTTTTACGTGTTCATCTTCTAACATTTTTAGGAAAGATATTAAGGATTGTTAATACTGTGGATTTGCAGCATTGATCTCTACAATTACTCAAATGACAACTGCAACACATTTCACTTGATATTATGCTAGAAAACTAGTGGCATGGAATATATGTTTGAATGTCTTATTGTTGCAGTCAGGCAATTTTATAGCATTCCCTACTGTGCAGGACACTGATTTCTGAGGAAGGTATTGGCTTTAGTCATAATTAGATTTATGTGGCTTGGGATGCAGTACCTTCCACTCTTGAGTAGTGCTATAACTTGCATAATTTTCTAAATTACTTAGTTTTTACAAGTGTGTGGTAGATATTTCTAGGTATTAAAGCTATTAGAATTATATTACCACCATCAGCCCCCAAGTATAGAGTTCTACAATAAATTTAGTTTATTAGCCTTCATATCACAAAGAGAAATTAATTTTTATTGTTGGAATGTTTTACTGCTCTAACCTCAAGTATTTTATAGAAAATCAAATTCCTTGTTAGCAGTAATAATTTGTCCTTAAAAGTCTAGTTATCAGGACTGGGCTTATTATATGCAGGTTTATCATACCATGGCTGCTTTAGTTAACTCCTTCAAAGTTAATGGCCCTACTCACTGATACAGTAACAGAAATGTCACATAGTTTATGAACAATTTAAAAGCAGTTAGACTTTGAGGCCAGTCATGCACATCATGCGCAGATATGAGCGTCCTGCCTGAGGTTACAAAAGACCTACAGCCCACTTCTTTCTTTAAAAGAATTCTAAAGAACCAACAAGAGACAAAGCATCATTTACGACAGCAATATATTCTGCCACATTATTTCCACATTTTTCCGAACAAACTCTTTGGATCTCTGTTAGGAAAGTGATCAAGCATTTGAAAGATGGAGGGTGATGAGGTCTTAAGAAAAGAGACTGAGAAGAACAGCTTTTGTATTAAAAGGGACCAAGAAAAATCAGGCCTAAAAAAATTAACCAAAACCTTGATGACTCCAGAACCTCAAACCTGGTATGCAGCTTAATTCATTCAGGGAGACCCTGAACTTGAGAGTACGTAGGCTTGGAACCTTTCAGATTAAATGAATGGTTGGATGACTTAATAATAATAATAAGCTCTTTCTATAATCAAATGAGCTGCCTGGTCTCTGTGAAATCATTATATCACGAGCGCTTGAACATCATGAGTTCTTGATTAATGTGACTAGCCAGGAAAGCAATGTTCACAGAAGGATGAAAATTACAAGAAGTGAAAATTGCAGAGATTACAACAGAAAATGACTAACATAGCCCAGTGGCTCAGTTACTCTGAGGTTACTCCAGACATACAGTAGGATGAAAAATCTACTTCAAACATCACCTTTCCTACTTTTTCATCTTGCTTCTTGGAACAAAAGCTATTAGTTCATCCCTCCTTAGGCATGGGACCAGTTGTTTTAAGAAACATTGGGCAGTTGTACTTAGGCACTCCTTATGCATTTAAAAAAAGGTGTCTACAAGTCTGGGATAAGAGTATTATATGAATGCCTCCATCTGACAAGTTTCTAATGCTCATTAATTAAAGTCCCCATAGACTTAGTTTTTAATCAGAGGACAACAGATTAGAGGCTCTGTATAAAGATTGTTTTATGAGATACACAGACTTTTTCCTCTGTCAGATTCAGTTCCCTGAACTACAAAATCAGAATCAAGATGTCCAAGACTGATCTCCAGGAAGAGCTTTCTCTGCATGCAGCATTCTCTGCTCTCATGTGCAACAAACAAAAGTTGCAATGAAGCTTGAAAAGATTTTCCATTTTAAAGTTTATTTTTTAAGCTGACTTGCAATATATATATATGCTACAAAGTGTATTTGTATATGACTGTTAATCCTACTGGGAATTTTAAGAGAAACCAAAAAAACCAAGATGTAAACTTTAATAACCATCCTTTCCAAAAGAGAAATAGAAGAATTTTAATAAATAACTTAATGGCTTTATGACTTTGCTAAAAAATAAAAAGCAAGTTAGGCTTGGAAGAAATTTCCCATTTACAGGATGAACGTGCATGTAGTCTTGATACTTAGCTGTTTTTAAAATACTTCAGAAATTGTAGTCTCATAACCATTATTTCTATTTAGTGCCTGCATAAAATTCTAGCTACTTCAACAATATTTTGATAGTAATGTTCCTCCCTTTCCTGATCTTTTGCCTATTTTATTGACCCCAGGAGGCTAAAAAGCATAAAAGAAGCTTTCTGGAGTGCGTTTATACTAAATTCTGTAGATTTTCAAAGAGGAGCTGCATATTTTCTTTTCTTAATTAAAGCACCTAATTGAACAATTAATGTTCTCTGCAAAATCAGGATGAAAGCATTTGAGGAAATGGTAGATACTTTCTGCTGATAAAGTATGATTACTTTATAAAAATAATAGAGTAAAAGACTTAAAAAAACCCCAACAATTTGCAAGCATGGAGAAAAATATATGGTATAGATTCTGGAGGATGACTTAAATATTTCTGTGGGACTCCTTAGGTTCTGACATTACTGCATAGCATCATAGCAGTAGGAGTGCTTTGTTATAGCAATCTCACATCTCGAAACGACGAGAACACTGAACATCATCACAGAGCATGCTACTCAGAAGATAACATGTCTTGAGCACTCTCAAAATAAACCCATGCCATACTTTTAAAGTTAGAAATACTAAATTTTAGAATCCAAGAGCCTAAACAACTGCTTGGGGACTTCTTTGGAAACAGACCCTGTTGACAGTGAATTAAGGATAAAGAGTTGTCTGAATTCTCTCTCTGAATTGCCTAAGGGCCCAAAAGCTGTGTTGTCACACAAGCTATAAAGCACACAAGTGGGTCAGCACAGGCACTCACGAGAGTCTAAAACACAATTTAAAAGTGTACTCTACCTGTACTCTGAAGAGCATATCTGTGCATTAAGATCTTATTTAAGGATGGCATGTGCCTCCTTAAATATGATTCACTCAGGGTGTTGTCTCTACAGATGGAAATGTACATGAACTGCCACAATTTGGTGCTAAAGCTTTGTTGCAAGGAATATAATAACCAATTTCTTGTGTAGCTTACAGAAGGAGCTTTTAATATTATTTTTTGTGAGTAAAAAAAAGGACAGCACAAGGGCCAGAAGAGTCTCTTTTGGTCCTGCTACAGGTAAGTAGTATGATAAATATATACATAGTGGAATTGTGTTACTTTAGTGTAGCTAATGAAAGAAAATTAAATGGCTTTTCTTCTCTCTCCTCTCTTTCCAGGTAGTTGTTGCTAGTTAGTCCACACAGCTAAAAGATGTTTTGCGCACTGGGTGCTTATAAGGGCAGGAACTTTGCTTTGGTGCACATTTGTAAAGTGCCATGTGTACTTCTGGTCCTTTAAAATAATAAACAACACTAGTATGCTTCATTTAACATGTCTAAAAATATTTTTTCCCAGGAACAGCAAGCAGGCACTCTGCAGCTGGCCACAAGGCCAATAAAGTGTAATCCATAGAGACACAGAGGATTGTCTCTCTTCATCTCACTGTCCATTGCTATGATCTCTAGCTCCTGCTTATAGTTTACCAAATTGGGAACTGGTTAATTCTGGGAATTAATATTCAGTATTTTCTACCGTGACTATGTACACTGAGACAAAGCAATAGTCACCATGACACAAAATAACTATTTAACTTGGCTTTTTTGAAAGGGTCCTTCACTAAAAAAAAAAGAAAAAGAAAATAAAAGGAAAAAGAAACTTGCTCAGTTTTTTAGTCCTCAACTTGGTAAATTAAATACATATTTGAATATAGAAGGAAAAGAAAAATAAAAATCAAAGAAGTCTATGTTGTGTATAAAGATAACTGTTCATATATTTTTCTGACACAAAACATGCCAAAAAGCAGTATTGTTAAAACATAACTTAGTTTCTTTGTTTTTATCACCAGCACTATTTGCTGCTCCTTCCCACGTTCTCCTCCAGGGCCTCATCCCTTGGCAGAAGCAGGCTGTTCCTTTCATGAGTACAAGATTCTCTGCACAGCCTCTCCTGAAGGAAGTTTGACTACCATTGACAGTTGCCCTGCTGCTCTGAGAAATGCCAGGAGGAAGAGCTGAGGGGCAGACAACTTACAGATACCAAGTTATTTCCATAAATGACAGCCACAAACCCTGCCCCTCTAGCAACACACGAATAAGGCAACATTTACAAAAGTAACACAACTTTTGGATGAGGAAGGTAACATGCGCTTGTTTATAATCAATTTTGCATCTCAACTGCTTTTGTTAGGAATTCATCAGATTTTCTTTGTGACTGGTTGTGGTTTGGTTGGGGGGGGTTCATTTTTTTTTGGGTAGGATTTTTGCTTAGTTGTTGTTTTTTTAAATGCACATTTTGGAACAGCTCTCCCTGTTTAAGCCACATGCTTTCTAGGAGAAATTTTCCTGCTATTCAGACTGCACTCGGTCAGGTATTTGCAAAAACCCAGTTCCTACTTGTGGAGGAGACACCGCGTGCAACTAAAATCAAACATTAATAAGCTGATAACTAGAATTGCATAAAGATGCTTCAGTTATACATGAAAGATACATTCCACTCACCCTGAGCTATAATTAAGACTCAAAATTACTCCTAAAGGGAGAAAACCACAGAAAAGTGTTGGGGGTTTTTAATTTATTTTGTTTTTAAATAGATCAAATGACAAGAATTACCAACAGATTCCCCCAAGAAATCCTCAAAACTGGATATGGATTCTCCATGAGGAGCCACTCAATACAAAAATAGCAGGAAATGTCTGCTTCAAGTCTCCTAAAGTACATAACCTATGATCTACCCCATTGCTAAGTTTGCTTCAACTAATTTCAAATGGAATTACAATGCACTGCAATGTCACGCACAAAGAAGGCAAACCTGTAAGTACCCACAATCTCAAAGAAACAGCATGGAGGTGTAGAGAAGTGGAATAAATATAACAGTAATACTACCAAGCTTTAGTAGTACTAAATACTCAAGCTACTAAATACATATACTGGTACAAAGGAGACATATGTAAAATGCAATCCTGTAATCCATGTCCTACAGGTGAACTAGCAAATGTGGATTGACCTTGCCTTCGCCAGGATTCTTTGAACAAGTTAAAAATCAATCATGCTCCAGATCCTACGTCTAATTTTTTTTTTTTTGATAAAATGTATAATTAGAAAATTAAAAATATAACTAAATCAGAATAAAACACGTTGCATATTTGCCTTGACTATACAAGTAATAGCTTATTGAATCAGTATCCAGGAACATGTTGTAGACATTCTGTCCATATATTAAGATTGTTCACTGTTGCTTATTTTCCATTATTACAAATAAAGATAAAATAAGCATACGTTTGAAATAAATGTTATTTTAATTTTACAGAACTTAACACAAAGAAAGTATAGGATCAAAACTGTTTTCACTAACCTCCTACAAAAGCGGTTCACTGCTTTTTGGTATTTAATAAATTAAGTCTTGGTTTTGTGGTTAAACATGATTTTTAGCCGCATTGAAAATTGTTTCTCGGTAATAATAGGTTTTCAACAAAATGTCTTTCTTCTTTTTTCTTTTTTTTTTCTTTTTTCTGTCTCTCAACCACTATTTTGTTTCTCTTTTTGTCGCCAGCTGCTCATGTTATTACTTGCTTAATTTTTCCTTTTTCTCTTTCGATCTTCCCTCCCTCCAGGTGTTACAAGGCTGGTTTTCAACTATTCTATTTTGTGGTAGATTTCTCAAGCAGAAATTTGTTTCCATCGTGTCAGTAGGTTTTGCGTATTTATTGTTGTTATTTTAAATTAAAATAATCTTATTAGATCATTGTCACTCCTGTTAGAGTGATTTGGGGGGTTGGAGCTTTTTTTGGCATAAATATACATGAGATTAATGTGTGATTGAACACAGATTCATTTTACAGTATAATTTCAGCTTTCTACTTATTGGTTACAATCTCAAGAAAACATACCATCAGCTCACCAAAATCAATGTATTGTTGGAACTTATATTCGAAAATAATTACATTAACGTTCACTCTCAGAATGAGTTTGTGTGCTGTAAAAATGGTAGCAAATAATTTTTCTCTCTCTGTACATGTAAGTTGCAGGCATCTGCAGACTGGAAGCCATATTCATGTTAAGTAAATGCCACAAGCTGCACAAGTTATGTGAGAAAGCTGCTTTCTATAAAAGCTATTTCATCCTGTAGCAGTGAGAAAATCCATTCAGTAGCGAATTCTTTATCTTCAGTCACAGCCTGCTTGTGGAAACTTCCTGAAGCTTGGTACTCCAGAAAGTAGTAAGTTCCAGTTCTGTAGTATTACAGTGGTCTAGGAGAATTTCTGTCACTTAGTTTTACAAGTGAATTCAGTCATAAATTGAAGTGAAAAAATCTGCCCACCAAACTGCAATTGCTCTTGGAATTATACAAATAATTATTTCCCATGCTAAATGCACTCCCTCAGACATATCATTAACAAAATGCTTGTAGTTTATTCTTTGTAGAAATAAACTGATTTTCTGATATTCTTCCACTGTATTTTTCCACATGGAGTAAACAGCCATTCGAACTCAAAAATTTCAGTGATTAAAATGTCATCTTAGAGTGTTTTGACATCAGTGAGAACCACAGGCATAAATTTCAGAACTAATTTGATTGTTCACATAAATAGAAGTTTTTATAGCTGGGGAGTTGCACAGGGATGAAAAAAGAAACCTGGTCAATGAGCAGCATTAAATTTACACCCTTACACTGATTTTATACTTAGAGTAACAGCATATTTTCACATTTATATATTTGCAAATTTTAAAGGTAAGTAATCATATACACATATATATTCTTATGCCTTTAAATATATCTGCTGTTATATCTACCTATATAGATATTTCTTAAATATTTCAAATGCTAGTACCATGAATAGTAATTTCTTGATAACCACATTTTGCTTTTTGCTAATTTTTCATACTTACTTGGAGTGCTGGATTCTGTTGGTTTAGTTTGTATGGTTTTTTAAATTATCATTCTCTAGATCTGCCAATGCTCTTAATCATTTTCCTTTGTACAGTAAGCCCTCAATAAACCAATAATGTCTGCAGATAAAGGATATCTCTGAAGCAATGGAAATAAGAGTGAGCCTAAAACACAACTAAAAAAAGCCAGCAGAAATACCATGTCTGATTTCTGAGGCAGATACATTGGTACCTCCATACTCTCATCATACTGTAATCTATATGGACACACCCTCAATTTTAATTCATCCATACTACTACTTGGTCCAAATGCTAAGACCATCACATTGAACAACTGATTCTTGTGCTGAGATGCTTTTATACTCCTTAAAAAATGATAAAAATAAGGAATGTATGCATAAAAACCTAACTTAAAACAGATGTTTAAAAAAACAGTTAAAAGTCTTAACTCAGTAATTCCACTACAAGAAGAATATATTTTAGACCATTTGCTTTTAACATAGAAATAATTGTAGTAAATCCAATTTCACTAAAGTAAAAACATGACTGAGATTTCAGTTTTGTCTACCTCTTGTTTTTCTTGGCATTACTAAGAAAGTTGACAAGCTTCCAGCACCATAACGGTGCTGTAATCAACATCAGCCTGGTTATTTTCCATTAGATTTTTCATTTTTTTTTTTATTTAGGAGAATGTTGCAACAGAGAAATATGAGTCTATAAAAAGTTAGTCCCCAAAGCCCCAGGACCAGCAACTCAAAAACATGGTAGTCTTACACTGCCTTAAATTGACTAAGGATAGACTTTTGCAGTGAAGCTCCACAAATCTTTAACACCAGATTAAATATTAGAAGCCTATACAGCTATTTTACCCATCATTTCTTAACAGAGGGGGATTCACACGGAATCACGCAGCAGTAGAAACAGTAGGGAAAACTGGCTGCCTAAAAAGCACAGCTTCAGGAGCGAAATTGCCTCGTGGTCTGTCACGGGGCTTCCCCTCTTGGGCTGCATGATGGTAGAGAAACAGGTTCAAGCCTGCCAGATCAAAATAAGGTCATATGCTCAGTGTATGCAATTCTCTATCTTTTCTTCTCTGCGAGCATTTATAGGACACAAGGTATCCTTTACCAAAGAAGAGAACATGTAATGATAACACACTTATGAAATGTTACATGGTTGAATTATTTTCATCTCAGTAGCTTTATGAGAGGGGAAAAAGCAAGAAACTCCATGAAATCATATAACTCTCAGGAATTATTACAATGCTTGTGTATTACTACTAATTCCACCCTATTAGATGATACTATATCTTTTCATAATGAAGATTAAATGCAGCAGAAACTATATAATGGCAGAACTGCTTTAGATCAAATTGAGTCTACCATAAGAAAAATGATCACTGATCCCAAGACATTATGGAATAGTAAACTTAAATTGTGCCACTTTTCAAGTTTATGTGACTATGATTATTTAATTTTCTTTTGTGCGTGCTCAAGTATAGCTGTTATGTGACTACACATGAGAGAACCTGAAATTAATTTGTCTGTATAAGATCAGTGACTGTACAAATTCTTATGAAAACTAACATGCCATGACAATAGTAATTTTGATAAAATTACAGCAAGAACTGCAATTCTCTGCCATCTGGCTGTCTCATCATAACTACTTTGATGTGGTTTTTATTACTTATTTACTTACTTCAACTACTTTATCAGTTGTTTCAGAGCTTAGAAATGTTAACTGCAGAACAATATTAAAGAAACAGCATTGCAAAAGCTTCATGTTAATGCCATACAAAAGTTTAAAATAATCTGCAATGATTTTTTAATTAAAGCCCTAAAAACATAGATCTACTCTGTAAAAACTTACAGATGTAATGTCTTACAATTTAAAATTCCAATATGTATCAATTTCCAGAGTATTCTGATTAGTTTCTTTGAAAGTCTGAATGAACTGTCATTCCCCTTTCATCTTCCTATATAAAACCTTTCAAATATGTTTGGAACTGAATTCCATATTTACTTCTCATACAAACACAATTAACACGCTTCCAGAAAAATACATCTAAATACATTTTTATAAACAAGGAACCCATCTACTTGAGGTCAGGGTATCAGTTCTGTGCATTTCTAATTCAATCATATTTATTCTAAGGCAAATCATCTCTTTGATGACTTTTTATGAATACTAACTAGCCACCATAATTTATTTTCTTTATTAGGGGTGGAGAATGGTGGAGAAGGTCAAATACAGCCTTTATCTTACCACTGCAAATTTGTTTGCCTGACAAAGGTCTGGATCTGAAAACATATAACTTTTGTAATTTTATACTGTAATGCTTCATATTCAAATTCCAAAGATGAACCCCAGCATGTGCAAAGCTCACAGAATCATCCCTCTTTTCTAGTAGATATGGATATTTTCCATATCCATTACAGAATTATTAGATCATAGTATGCAATATGGTTAAGAACATGTGCACATTAAGTATCATCTAGTACATGATAATTTAGCACATACAGATTTTCTAGAAGTGTTAAACTCTGAAGCCTAAGGCTAAAATTAAGAAAATTGCAGAAGGTAAGCACACAGTTACCAACCGAGCAGCAATCTCATTCTGGTTATTTTTTTTTCCATGTACTCTTTAATGCTTTAGTAGTATTTTGATACTACCTGAGAAAACTCAGGTATAAAGAGTAGATCTGGTGAGATAATGGGATTCAGTGCAATTTCTAGTGAAGACTTATATCACAAGACCTGGCAGTATTGACATTCTTGTTAAGGCTAACAGTTCATAGAAGGCCTTGAAGGGTGAAATCCTGGTGCCACAAAAGTCAAGGCTAACTAACCCACATCAATCTTGGCCTGATTGTGACTTCACCCATGACCATGTAAAGCCCAACTGCACTTTGAAGACCAAACCCTCACCTGGCATAAACTGCCAGTTCACTGAATTAGTAGAGTGCAGTGAAACTGTAAGAGTCTAAGTCTGTATCTCTAGGTCAGGGCTAAGATCTGTATTAGTGAAAAGTCCACTAATAAAGCTGTACTGATATTGTGAAGCTGCAATGCTACAAGGCTGTCAACTTCCAAAAGAGGAAAAAACCCCACCCCCCCACAACAGATAGTGCTGCCATCAGAAACTCCTTGCAGATGGCATAAAATAGCTTAACTGCAATTCACTGGGAGCTAATTTCAGTCATTGCTAATACATGCTGGGT
Organism: Ara ararauna; assembly: GCA_028858755.1. Classification (NCBI taxonomy): domain Eukaryota; kingdom Metazoa; phylum Chordata; class Aves; order Psittaciformes; family Psittacidae; genus Ara; species Ara ararauna. The sequence continues at coordinate 29,016,354 of CM054380.1, forward strand.
AGAAAATTAGTGTCAAACAACAAAATGACATGATTTTTTAAAAGCATTCGGATTCAAGTTTCAAATACTCTCAATTAACCAGTATTCAAGTTTCCAGATTAAAACATCTCCTATAGACCTACACACCACCAGCTGTTTTTCCAGTTTTAAGAAAAAATATACAGGATGTTGAACACTATTGTTCATATTGCAATAATTAGAGTAATTAAACCTATGGCTATATAATACAGCCATATTTGGCTGGTAAAGACTGGACACATGTAGCATTTTGCTAAATATTTATTTATCTGAGCAATTTTTCTCTGAATGCTGGAATGTTTCTGCATAGAAGTTTTCCTTTTGTTCTGTATTTGATCCCTCTGTAGCTTTATTATTACAGACCTGCCTGAATAGGCCATGCTACCAAAACTATGGAGACGAAACAATTCAGACTTGTTTCCCCGTGTCCTTTTATTTATTTTCAGAAAAAGCTTTTTTACTTTCTAATCTGAAGACCCAAAAATTAAAAGATTATCAAGTGCACCATAAACAAGTGTATTGGAAAACCTGCAGATCTATTTCTGAGACAAAAACAGATGCTGTAAATATACTTCCAAAAAGCACCAGACCCACTGCTTTAGTAGCAGCAAATATGAAGATTTAAGCAACATTCATGGATGATATTTTTATTTTGTTTTCAACCTTCATAGATTAACATAAAGTCCATCAATAATAGACATGTACTCTGGACATCTAAGATGTTACAGTTTGAATCTATACAGAGTTAAGACTGCAAAACTGTGAATTCTACAGGTTTTCTGAAAGTCAAAATGAATTATTTTATTAGAAGGTGAAAAGTTGTTTGCAAGAATAATGGATTTATTTCTTAAAACCCTGTAGGTACCAGTAAGAGTGAAGCAATCAATGGGTTTCATAAAACTGGAGGCAGGTACTTGACATTAAAAAAACACATGTAATTTTGGTTTTCTGTTACTGTGAAATTAGAGAGTTTTCTGATTTGCTTTGCACTTATACATGTGCCAAAGCTTGACCTGTGTTTATATATATCAGACCGAAAATATAAGGTAGATGTACAGAAAAATACTAAAAATGCAGAGGCCAATTAAAGCTAAAGGAAATAACAGCATATGAACTTTAGGACATTTTGAATATACGACCTTCAACATCCATCTTTAGCATTCATCTTTAATAACAGTATTGTTATTTCATAATAAAAGCATTCTCTACTCCATGGTTTAAGTGAAATCTCTATTGGGCTTTTTATTTTCCTACAAGCAAACTGTGGAAAGATAAATACTCATTAGTTAGGAAGCCAAAAGTGTTCTGATTCTAAACACAATAAATTATTTGCAGAGTGAGTTTTTGTTATGAAAATAATAATTACATGGCAAAAGCCTCCAAACAATTATGCTGGGACAAAGCTAGGACTTAGGAGATAATGGATAGAGCCAGCAGGGATTAAAATGTGCAGGATTTCCTGGTCATTTACTCACTGGAAGATTTGAAAATCAGTTTATTCATGGGAGAAAAATAACCTCTTGCCATCTTTGTGTCCTTGATCATAAAACATACAGAACTTTATACTCTCAGTGCAATACTGAAAGGAGATAAATATGCATTTAATCAGCTTTGCCCCTCATAGCGGGTATCACTTTGGCAATCAGGAGCACACTGTAGATAGCAAAAATAATGAGAGGACAATATTCCAAGTGGAAAAAAAACCCACACACTTTTCAAAATACTCAGAAAGACTGTAACCACAGGTGGCTATTTTTGCTGACCTAAAACAATTCCCTTAATCGGTGGCTGCGATGCAGCCAGAACATGAAGGGCATGTTTTCTTTTTAACTCGTGCATTCTTCTGGAATCCTGAGGTCTGAGTAAAGAGCACCATCCCCAATAACCCTTCAAGATGCAAAGGAAAGCTCATACTGACAATCCACAAAGAGGGTGCAGGAAATGACTACCTCTTACTACTGAAATCCCAAAGAACCATTTTTCTTTACACATCTATGTCAGGAATTTTATTCACTTCCACTTGAGAGAAACCTGACAAAATGAAGCACCCTTACTGAATAGGATTGTAATTTTCATAAAAAGCATAGTCAAACTGGTAAAGACAAAATCATCTAAATTCTCCAATTTTTACTTCAATCTGAAATAAAATAATGTGAAATACAGTCATTGCAGGTTCCTTATAATAAGAAACGTTTTACAGGTACTAACACCAATAAGTAATGTATACGAATAATTTTTTTTCCTGACAATTCTGAACTGCTTGTCTTTCATAGGATTTCTTATGGCTATTAACATTTTCACTCAGTGAAAATCAATTACCTTCCTGCAATAAGCCTCATTTGCTACCTTTGAGTATAATAGAAACACCATTAGGATGATGACATTACCCAAAAGAAGGGCACCACACAGTTGGTAGACATAAATTAAGGACCCTTTCACATATGCATTAGAAATACTGCTGTGACTGAAATATGCATAAAATCTGTATCTATTAGAGCTATTAGTGTGTGCTGGTGATGATTTTGAAGGAGGAGGGAGAGATTGTGATCTACTACTTTGACAAAATTATGTATTTCCTTTTTTTCTCAGTGTGTGCCACTGATGCAATAAGCAGAGGCCCCCAGCTGAGCTGCATTTGGAAATGCCACTGAGCATGGTATGCGCGCTTCACTTCCCTTTGCTGAAGCAAGACACTGTCAGGAATAGAGTGCATGTGTGCTGCCAAGCCCGCTCCTCCTTCCTCACCCTGACCTCCGCTGCTCTGCGGATGTATGCCTGGGTGAAGGCACCACTCATGTGGAAAACAGCTCCTGCAGATCAATTCATAGGATTTAGGGACATTTAACTTCCATCAAGACCACATCATCTTATTGATATTTGAAGACTAACTTATTACCGAACATTAATGGGACTCACATAAAGGGCTGCGTGTTTGCTTGGAGGGAAGAAACTAATTTAGAGATTCCTCCCTTGGAGCCTGTTAAGCAGAGGAAACTACTTCTGAAGGCAGTTATTTTTTACCTGGGTTCTTACAAGCTTAAGCAAAACAAAATTATAACACAGTATGATGAGTTATTATGCATTAAAAGTGTAAAGCACAATTCCCTCCTACTTCCATATTCATTTGACATACCAATGAGCCCATTAGGAATAAAGAAAATATTGGGACAGACTCTCTTATGAAAAGGATTACTGATCATATTTGTCATTTGTTAGTTAACAGAAAAGCTGTAGTTAGCTTCCTTTATGGACATATCAAGAACTATTTCATTCTACCAGTACTTAGAGGAAAAAAAAGTTAGGACACTCAGTCCTACAATAGGCATACAGCTGACATTGCTATGAATAGAGTTAAATCAATCAAACATCCAACAGAAATACATAATAACTTGCTTAATTAGCAAAGAGAGAAATATTTAATATGCAGAAGGGTGATCCAAGAATTCTAACATTCCATAATGAAAAGACACATTAGCAATACAACAAAAGCAGTGACCTGGGGCTCCACTAGGTTAGGCACTGAAGGTGCATGGGCAAAGGCAAATGAAGGACAGAAGAATCAGATCTAGGCACTGTTTCCTGCACTTAGAAAGACTCAAAAACCAAGGAACTTCTATGCTGCAGTTCTGTATTCTGACCAATCGGAGATAGTAGTCCCACAGTGAGAGCTTGATACTGAGCAAAGAGGCATCATTAAGCAAAGCAAATGTGTGCATCTGAAAAGTGTCCCAAAAAATCAAACATTAATGTCATTCAGTTAACCAGATGCATAAAGGTTTTACTGCATTTGAAAAAAATAAAGAAAAATAAAACAATGAGAATCTTGCGAGGTAAAGCCCAGAGATCAATAGTAGGGCTATCAAGATTTTTTCAAATGCAAGATTACCTGCTCAGAGTATAACCAGGATTTTCTTAGAATCCAACCTATTTGCAAGATTCTTTGGATGAGGTGTCCATTAAGTCCTGAATTATCATTGTAATCTAAATATTCAACCACATTGCAACAAAATTAACATGGAGTATTTCCCAGGTAATTTTTCTTCTATTTCATTTTTCTTCTAACCTATTTCATTTTTCTTCTAACCTATTTCATTTTTCTTCTAACCTATTTCATTTTTCTGTTCTGCACAAATATAATGTGCCCATACTTTAGCTACACACTTTTTCTAAGTCAGCTTGAAAGTACTAGGGTTTTACTGAGTTCTTAAGGAAAATGCAGCAAGGAGCTGATCTTTTTCGGTATTTTTTTCCTAGAAAAATAAAGACTACTTACATAAAAGTGATCTTACACTGTGCACATTATATATTTTACATTAAAAATGATGATTGGTAGAGGAATGCTCATATCTCTTCAGGTATTTATGTTGCTACGATGTACAGCAGAAAATACGTAGAATGGATGTGGCTTCAGATTAATCATTTAGACACTATACATTTCATAATGATGAAGGTCATAACAGTTGAGCAAACCATTTCCATCAACATTTGAAATACGAAGATGACATGATACATAGAATTTCCATTTAAACTAGCTGGACAGAATATGTGCAAGGCATTGTGGCATTCCAGGAAATTGTCTAAATGAAGAAAACACTACAATGGAAAAATAGAGCAGTTCTTTGAATATAAAGCAAGTAAAGAAAAGCATTAGAGTCTTTTTTTATTTCATTGTCTCAGAATTAAAAAAAAAGCAAACACGCACAACTATTTCATTGCAAGTACAAGCCCTAAATCTATTCAAACCCTAAAGTCAGTGTTTTCAAATGTATTTGATTCTTTTTTAAGTACATTTCTAATACGATTCCTTAAAAAGCGCATTTAAGCTAAATGAAAGTAATGTCTTCTCAGAAATAAATTAAAAAAATTAATAAGAATTTGAAATTACAATGAATTCCACTCTTGATTGCATATTTATGTACCTAGGTACAAATACTGCAGAGTACTAAATATTTTGGTTTTCTTCCTCAGATTATTACATTGTTCTGATCTTTATGAATATATCTGAAGAGAAACATTTCTTGTTTTCCTGTTACTGTGTTCTTTCACCTCTAATTAATAGAACGCTCAATAAAATCTTTGACAGATGTCTTTATTAAATGACTGATGGATCTCAGTTTTGAAGTTACATAGTCTAGCAAGGAATCACGGGGGGGTTCTGTTTTTTTCGGGGGTGGGGGAGGAAATTTCTCTCTGTATTGAAAACCAAGACCCTGTGAAATGGAGGAACCCCTCCTTTCCCCTGTTCCTCTTTCATCCCTACCTCCCATTCCCCAAAGTGATGGCATTAGAGTGAGGATGAGTAAAAATTCTTTCAGATTATGAAATAAGCATTCTAAGAATACACTTGCTCTATCACAAATATACTGCAAAGTCCAAGATAAGTACACTTAATTACAAAATAAAGGAAGAAGAAAGAGAATGCTCCAGGAATTGAATCTTTCTCAAGGATTTGGAAGAAAATGTCTTCTTACATTAACCCTAACTTAAAGCTATATGGAGTGTTTAAGCACTGTGTCATTAGCCGGCTCACTGTTGCTTGATACTGAAAAGGAGGCAAAGAGTTAGAATGGAAATTAAAAACGGCCTTCTCTATCTCACTGCCATTTCTCAATTTCAGTCAGGAACTATGCCCAGTTCCTTGAATTCACACACAAGTATATATACCACAGAACAAATCTAAAGTGCCAGAGCAAGCATCCAGATTTCCAGTAACACTGGGATCCCCCAAGAACCAAATTCACCAGCTTTACAACTGGTTTTATAACACCAGGCCAGGCTAGACAAGAAAGAAAAAGACATCTTGAATTTAATTTTATTAGGATAACAAGAAGTTCTTGCAGGTTCATACATTGATGGAAAATGCCATGTACAATGTTCATACATTGATGTAATTTGCCATGTACAATCTATGAAAAATTTTTTTTTTTGGAAAATAGAACACAAGTAGTAATTTACCAAGGCTGAATCTGGATTCCAACCTTCAGCTCCTTTGTTTTATACAACTGATTTTAACCTTATTAATTTATACTAAAACAAATCCTTCTCAATCATTTGAAAGATATCAGTGGTAAATTTAATCTAGATATTTTGATGATTTAAATACTGCTTCCTTAATATATATCTTAATATTTTTCTGTCTTTTTAGATACACTGGAGTGTTTGGATTCCAGGAGATTGCCCTGCTAGACCTGTACATCTGCTACTGCTCATCCGACTGAAGTATTTCCAAAACATTAAACATTGGAGCAGTCACTTTGAGAGGCTTCAAATAGAAAGGAATACTCGCAGCAGTATTTCATGCTACCCGTTTCTAGCTTCCATTAACACACCTCTGCATTTCATAGCCACCACAACTTTAGTTTAACTAGATAGTACACAGATACTTCTTTCTGCAGCGCTTACCAAACTTTATCATCCTTGTCAGACCAAATCTTTGCATATGAAGGGGGGGGGGGGGAATCAACAAAATAAGCTTGGTGGTTTGATTTTTGATTGTTTTGTTGTTGCTGTGTTTTTGCTGGTTTTTTTGCATTTTGCTGAGACTTATTCTCCTGTGGAATTACCTTACTATTATCTCTACACCTTTTGTACTATTTAACTCCAGTTGCCTTCAGAAGAACAAGATATTACAATAAAACAAGCCTCTATGGAAATCTCACCTGCACAGCAGATCCATGTCAGGACAGCAGATCATATTTTCAGAATTATTAGAAAAGGCGTATTGAACAAAAATGAAAATATGCCTAGGCCACTGCTAAATCTATGAAGAATCAGTATCTTGCAAAAAAACCCACAAGCAATTCTGGTTCTTGCCATATGAAAAACAATGTAGAGAAAAATTAGAAAAAAGGCTAAAGAGGCACAGCAGTCATGATCAAAGATGTGTAGCAGTTTCTACAGCAAAGAACAGGTAGAATACGATTCTTCAGTTTGGAAAGAGAAGGCAGAGAGCATGATGGAAACCTAGATTATGAGCATGGAGAATAGACGAAGGTAAGATTGTCTGACTATTTAATAAGAGAAGCAGGAGGTCACCAGATGGAGCAAGCCATTACAGGTTGCAGAATAAAGAAAGGCACACTTCTTAACAAATGCCTAATGGATCTGTGGAAGAGCTTGACATATATTGTTGTATCTACCAAAGGATTATACTTTTGGAACAAAATCATGGAGTAAAACATTTCTTGGGCTTTTAAAAGTCCATGCTACCATGCTGATAAATCTTGAAATGGTTCATTCTAATAATATAAAGCAAATTGAAACATATACGCTCTAACACATACTACTGCAATATTTGTTTTAATTATTTCTACAGTGGATTCATCATGCACACCACAAGATTCTTTTTTTTTTTTTTTAATTCTTTTTAATGGACTGGAATAATCTTAACTGTCATCATGAATAAACACCACCACCCCCTCAAAAATCCAAATACATTATCTTCATCTGCCTCAAAACATATGTATACACTGTAGTTCAAGAGATTGTCATGGTAGGGTTATCTTACATTCAGGGTACTAATAGGATGATGGTACTTGCTCCTGGGTCAGTGAACAAGCCAAAGCTGCCTAAAGTCAGACTCAAGCTTCGAGAGAAGAGAAAGATGGTCTCCCCCACCATTACTTTTTTCAGAAGAGGAAAGCTTACAGAAATAGGTTTTACTGGTCCTACACTATTTCATCTTTGCATGCTCTCTGCTTTCTGTTTCAGCATAGCTGTGCTAATCATATTCTTGCCTTCAGGCCAGAAGGTCAGAAGTTGAAGGTCAACATAAAAACTTAGTCTCTAATTCAGCGATGACACACAGACACAGTGCTCGTAGGGGAAGAGCAAGCATACTGTCAAAGGTGTCCTCTTTGGATGAAACACCGAACAGTGGTCCCTAGTGGCAAAGTCAAATGAAAAAGGAATAAAAGCTCCACTATGAAAAACGTATTTTAAAAATGACTGCCATAGAGTTCAGAAAGAAAGGTAAAGTTCTGATAGTTTTGTTCTTTAGCTAATAAAAAATTGTTTTACATCCATCTAGATTTATGGAGGTCTGGCAAAAATATTCATCTTTCATATCTCATTATTCATATTACAATAATTAGAATATAAAAATCTATCTTATTTTAAATTATGTGGCTTTGTTTATTGAAAATCAAGATTCATAACTGAATTAAAAAATTAAACAGCATTTATTTTTGCTTTCTTGGAGTCAGGTTAAAAGAGACTCTCAGTTGTCACGCTTCAGAATTTTTAACTCACTGTCTTCATGTTGGCAGTGGGTTATTAGTGAAAAAGTGTTTCAATTTGTAAGATTTATTTTAGAAGTGTGGTGAAAGACATCTAAAAATTAATTAAGTCAGTGAGCACTAAATTAAGAACAAAGCTTATCTGAAACTAGCATTAATTTCAGGTCCACAATATCAAGCTTAAGAAGAATAATGCTGGATGAAACAGAAATACCCCAGTAATCCTTTTGCTGGTATATTTTGGGAAAGATATGCAGCAGACAGAATATGGAGCAGCACACGACAGTTCAGGGAGAACGTCAATAGTTTGTTGTAGGAGATAAAATATTAACAAGGAAGAAGTCAGAACAAAATTAATCTGATCAAGAGAAACAGAGATATATGCCCCTTATAAGGGGATAGGTCTCCTATAATTTGAGTCTGTATTTTCTTTGCTTCCTAAAAATTTCCCAGAAAATTCCTCTTCAAATGATATAATACCATTTGAAAATTCTCTGCTCTCTGTCTATAATGAGATATGTCAGGGTTTGGGTTGTGTTTTGGTTTTTTTTTCAAGTGAAAAATGTTTCAAAGACATAAATTGGAATTATATTCTGTGAAATATGCACTTCCCTATGCATCCTAGAAAACCTTGGAAGTGAGCAACCACACTGAAAAATCTGGAATAGAAATTAAACTCACAAATCCTTGGTTGTGTATAAAGATATGAGTCTGCAGATGCATATTCCTTTTGTATAGACTTGAAAAACCTAGTCCTTATGTTATGGCATCTAAAGTGGCATACAGGGAATTACCAGCTGAAGAATCAGATACTGTGGGATTCTGAGCATCACCAGGGAGGTTTTTTGGTTTTGTGTTATTCTCCAGTGGTGTCACCTATGGTGACAAACGTTCACAGGCACTTTTATATTGGATCACACATCCACACATTCAGAAATGCCTATACATACACGCTCATTTTAATTGCTAACTTTGCATTGGGTTTTCATCTTTTTTTCTTCCTAAAAATATAACACTAACTTTCAAATACAATTCCATATTCTAAAACTCAAATAAATGTGCATCTAAGCACAGCTGAACCTTTAATACATTTATAAACAGCTGTAATTCTGTTAATCAACAACAAAAGAAACAAATATTGAAAATGCTAAAAAAAAGTAAGTGAAATATTTTATATACTGAAAAGAAACTCACAATTTTATTCCATATAGTTCAGGCACATTTTAAGAGTTCTGAAAAACAAAATCTATCTACTCACTTTATGATTTCTCAGTTTTTTGTTTAGGGAAACAAAGCCCTAGCTTATGAGTAATACTGTGACTTAATATGCGGTCACCATCCAACAGGCGCTGCTTAGACTTCTCTATGCACTGTACCAAGAATAGCAATCCCTGACTACATCTACCCGACAAAGTTCTACCAGTATAGCCAATCACTCAAATATGAGAAGAGGCAGAATCTTTTATAAACACAGCAATATTGAAATTAAAACAGAATATAGACATTCATTGGTATAACTTTTTACTTCCGGGTGGGAGGGCAATATTGAAAAGCACTACTAAGTTGACACAAATCTTTATTTAGTTGATATAAATGTGTTTGCACTAGGAACACTGTCTCAGCAGGCATAGTACCATGAAGTAATATTGGTAGAAAACCACAATGTATTTAGAACAAACTTTAGATTAACTGGATTTTTTTCCTGTTATCATAAAGCTGTTTTTAAACTGCATTAAAAGAATAATATATTGGTGGTGGTGCAAGTATTTGCCAGTGTTTATCATTTACCCTTTGCACTGAATAGAATATAAATATTTAAGGTGCTATATTGGCCTTACTTAAAGTTCATTAAAGCTGCGCATAAGTATTGAGGCCACATCCAAGTACTGAATTTTAGGTCCTATATTTTCTAAGCACTTTTGGAAACTTAAGCATAAGCTTAATAAGTAAAGCACTTGTGGTCAAGGCTCTTAAAAGCCAGAATTGCCTTTCCAGTGGACTTATAGCAGAAAACAGCTAAAGAAAGGCCTGTGCGTTGGAGTTCAGAAAAAGAAATGGTTACAATATATCAGAAAAAGCTTTTTTTTGGTAAGAAACCTAGCAACGAAATATAAGGTTCATCTAGATCTAAGGTGAGTCAAAATAATGTGAGGAGCTTAGAAAGATGCATTTCTCATTTAAATAAGCTCACAAAGTAATGATGATTGACGTAACTAAGCTTCACCACTGAATCAAGTGGGATAAATTCCTATCAGAAATATGGAAAAGGTGCAAACCTATGCAGTACAAAGAGACTAATGGGAGTAAATTGAGCAGACAATATTTTTTGGCTGAATGTCAGAAAAAATATTCGTGAGAGAGAATTACTATTATACTGTAGAAAAGACACCCCAAGGGAAGTGATAGAAGACTCATTCGTACAATCCTTTAAAAATGAATTAGCTAATAAATGAGAAGAAAGATACTTTAAGGAAATAAACCTATCTGTGGTGAAAGATTTTTAATATGTCCTATTACATCTTTCCCATCTCTAATTTCTATCATTTTATGCATATGACTGGAAGAGAACAGACCACACATAGCAAGGAGGTAAATTTCAATCTGTCACTGGTTTTACTCCCTGCTAGCCTCCCTGTTTCTTGCCATTCACAACCGTTTCCATTATCTACAGATGGCTACAGGAGCAGGGAGCAACACACAATTACAAATTAATCTCTATTATTGTTGCAGAAGCCTGGAGTTGCACTCCAACAGCACAGAGTTAATTTTCTTGTCTTCAGGAATGGGGAGATTGGCTGTGCATTTGTCAGTTTTATCTTTGTTGGTGGGGGTGTGTATCCTCAGTATAATGAGATAAGTAAAACATTGCTCTATTTTAATACCCTAAGACTTTTCACTGACATGGGGGTTATTGGCATGAAGCTCTCTCATAAAATTCTTTTGGCACATACGATATAAATCTACCAAATTCTCACCATTTCAGTCATTGATACATTTTTAATCTTTCTTAACCTTAAGTTTCAGGATTTTCACCCAAACCAACCAAAAAAACAGAACCCCATCTGTCATCTGTTACATTTAAAAGCTGATCGCTAAAGAAATTCATCCCAATTCCTCAGAAACAACAATTTCACTGTGGCTCCCAGATATACTTACTTCCAGCAAGAAATAAGGATTATGTAACTACTATTCAACCTAATAACATAGAATCATAGAATAGTTAGGGTCAGAAAGAACCTTAAGATCATCTAGTTCCAAACCCCCTGCCAGGGGCAGGGACACCTCACACTAAACCATGCCACCCAAACCTCTGTCCAACCTGGCCTTGAACACCGCCAGCGATGGAGCATTCACAACTTCCCTGGGCAACCCATTCCAGTGCCTCACCACCCTTACAGTAAAGAACTTCTTCCTTATATCCAATCTAAACTTCCCCTGTTGAAGTTTGAACCCATTACCCCTTGTCCTATCACTATAGTTCCTACTGAATAGTCTTTCCCCAGCATCTCTACAGGCCCCCTTCAGATATTGGAAGGCTGCTATGAGGTCTCCACACAGCCTTCTCTTCTCCAGGCGGAACAGCCCCAACTTTCTCAGCCTATCTTCATACAGGAGGTACTCCAGTCCCCTGATCATCCTCGTGGCCCTCCTCTGGACTTGTTCCAACAGTTCCACGTCCCTTTTATGTTGAGGACACCAGAACTGCACACAATACTCCAAGTGAGGTCTCACAAGAGCAGAGTAGAGCGGCAGGATCACCTCCCTCGACCGGCTGCTCACGCTCCTTTTGATGCAGCCCAGGATACGGTTGGCCTTCTGGGCTGCAAGCACACACTGAAGCCAGCTCATGTTCATTTTTTCATCAACCAACACCTCCAAGTCTTTCTCCACCGGGCTGCTCTGAATCTCTTCTCTGCCCAACATGTAGCTGTGCCTGGGATTGCTCCAACCAATGTGTGGGACCTTGCACTTGGCATGGTTAAACTTCATCAGGTTCGCATCAGCCCACCTCACAAGCATGTCAAGGTCCCTCTGGATGGCATTCCTTCCCTCCAACATATCAATCAAACCACACAGCTTGATGTCATCAGCAAACTTGCTGAGGGTGCAGTCAATCCCACTGTCTATGTCACCAGCAAAGATCCCTGAGGGACACCACTCATTACTGGTCTACATCTGGACATTGAGCCATTGAGGACTACTCTTTGCTTGCAGCCATCCAGCCAGTTCTTTATCCACCGAGTGGTCCACCTATCAAATTGATGTCTCTCCAACTTAGAGACAAGGATGTCATGCGGGACAGTGTTGAACGCTTTGCACAAGTCCAGGTAGATGACATCAACTGCTCTACCCCTGTCCATCAGTTCCGTAGCTCCATCATAGAAGGCCACCAGATTGGCTGGGCAGGATTTCCCCTTAGTGAAGCCATGCTGGCTGTCACCAACCACCTTGTTGTTTTTCATGTGCCTCAGCATGCTTTCCAGGAGAATCTGCTCCAAGATTTTGCCAGGCACAGAGGTGAGGCTGACTGGTCTGTAATTCCCCAGCTCATCCATTTTTCCCTTCTTGAAAATGGGGGTTACATTTCCCTTTTTCCAGCCATCAGGAACTTCACATGACTGTCATGATTTTTCAAATATGATGGAGAGTGGCTTAGTAACTTCATTTGCCAGTTCCTTCAGGACCCGCGGATGGATTTCATCAGGTCCCATGGACTTGTATACATTCAGGTTTATAAGATGGTCTCAGACCAGATCCTCTCCTACAGTGGGCCCAGGGTCTTCATTCTTACAGTCCCTGCATCTGCCTTCCAAGACTTCGGTGGTGCGGTCAGAGCATTTTCTGGTGAAGACTGAGTCAAAGAAGTCGTTAAGAACCTCAGCCTTCTCCAAATCCAGGGTAGCCAGTTCTCCTGATTACTTCTGGAGAGGACCCATGCTGTCCCTAGTGTGCCTTTTATTTGCAATATACTTATAGAATCCCTTCCGGTTATCCTTAACATCCCTAGCCAAATTTAATTCTAAGTGGGCCTTAGCTTTCCTAAGCTGGTCCCTAGCTTCCTGGACAACATCCCTGTATTCTTCCCAGTCCGCCTGTCTTTGCTTCCACCTTTTATAAGTTTCTTTTTTCCTTCAAATTTTCCTCAGCAGCTCCTTATCCATCCAAGGAAGTCTCCTGGCCCTCCTACAGCACTTCCTTCTAGTAGGGATGCATCGCTCCTGAGCTTGCAGCAGGTGATCCTTGAATATCAACCAAGAGTCTTGGGCCCCCCTGCCCTCTAGGGCTATATCCCATGAAACCTCACTAAGCAGGCTCCTGAAGAGGCCAAAGTCTGCTCTCTTGAAGTCCAGGGCAGTGAGCTTGCTGCACGCTCTTCTCACTGTCCTGAGGATCTCAAATTTGACCATCTCATGATCGCTGCAACCAAGGCTGCCTTGGAGCATCACATTTCCAACCAGCCCTTCGCTGTTGGTGAGGACGAGGTCAAGCATGGTACCCCTCCTTGTCAGCTCCGCTATTACTTGCAGAAGGAAGCTGTCTTCCACACAATCGAGGAACCTCCTGGATTGCTTGTGCCGGGCTGTACCATCCCTGCAACAGATATCAGGGTGGTTTAAGTCCCCCATGAGAACAAGAGCCTGCGAGCGTGAGGCTATTCCTATCTGTCTATAGAGTGCTTCATTCACAGAGTCCTCTTGGTCAGGCGGACTGCAATAGACCCCCACAGTAATGTCTCCCATCGCTGTTCTCCCTTTAACCCTGACCCACAAACTCTCTGTCGACTGCTCACCTGTCCCCAGACAGAGTTCCATACTCTCCAGCCTATCCCTAACATAAATAGCAACTCCTCCTCCCTGTCTGCTGGGCCTGTCTTTCCAAAAAAGCCTGTAACCTTCCATGCCAACACACCAGTTACTTTGTTCTGTAATTTAGGATAAACTGTTTCCTTTCACCTTATCTGCTAATGAAATTCTATTTGGATTATGAGATATGATTACTTCCAAACATAAACTGAGAAGAAACGCAATTCCCTTTCTCTCTTCACTCTCGTGAAAAACTTAGATCTCTAAAAATATCCCCAAATCAACCACAGAACACCCCAAACAACCCCCTCGAATCACACAAAACCTGTAAAAACAACCTCATAACACATCCCACAAACAAAAATAAAATATCTCAAAAACTTCTACTTGAAAAAGAAAAAAAAAAAGGAAAAAAAAAGCCACCCAGTAGAGTATGGACTGCTCTTAAGTTTCTTTACTATTTATTTACTTATTTTGTATTCTATATACGCCATCTTTCTTCATGATTAAATTTCTCAAGTATTTACTATGCCTTTTTTATATGTTTGGAAGAGGATTTCTTTTTTTGAAAAGCAGAATTCCTTTAAGCACAACTAAATAATATTACTGTTATTGGTTAATGAATCATCTCAAATCCAAGAAAAAGGTGAGGAAAGAAAACAGAAATCATGAAACCTGACTAGCATGGGCTAAGAGGCTGTAACACACATCAGACAAGACAAGACTGGTTAGCTTGTGAGTTTATTTCTACTCCATAATCACCAAAGGAAAAATAGCACATCCTTTTCAATTCTGACAAATGAGAAAGGATGACAATAGTGGCTCAGTTTCTACCTGACACATCTTGGCTGTCTAGAAACCCTTCTTTTCCGTTTTGTCTCCTATGCCAATATGTTAAGCATTAAAAAAGCAGCAATCTTTGCTGACCATAGTTATGTTGTCAGTGCATCAGTTCCTGCTGTAGTCTTGCTCATTCAAGTTCATTAACTCATTCAGGTTGTTTTTACTATCAGTTGATAATAAGCACTTGATAGATACCTGAACCTAGATGAACAGGTGCATACTTTCAAGCATAATCTACCTATAAAAACTGACTCGTTTTTTGAAGAATTTCTTTGCTGGTGTTAAGCTAATTTGTAAGTAAATTACACTTAATTAGCAATTGTGACCATGACTGAGCTCTGTACAGTACTGTGGTGAAAACTATTTTGAAAGTTTAAACAATTAGACTGTTACATAATCAAGGAATATTTTAATTTATGTAGACTTATACACTTATCCATGGGTGAATTGTATCCTGTAAGAATATAATAAAATGCTTACACAAGAGATTTAATTTTGTTAAATATTACAAAGTTTTGCTTTATTTCATTCTCCAAGCATTTATATTACCTCAGATTCTACCACCTTCATTACTTTCTTTAAAATACAGGAAAAATGTAAAGCTAGCATTTTATATGAAAACATATGTGTGCATACAATGTAGAAATTTGCCCACTGTATCTACAAGCCAATCTTTGTAGATTTTTCTTTGAAAATTTAAATTTTCCTTTAATCCTTCAAAATTAATTGATTAAAGAGGTTGTTATTGCACAGTCTTGGGAATTTAAGAGCAATTTATCACTTTCCAAATGGTTGATTTTTATAACTGGTGGTTAATTATGAGCTTCCTGTAAAGACAATGACTGCAAGCAACAGAAGTAATGCGCATCCATCTATCCAGAAAATAAAGGTTGCATTTGTTTTCCCTTCAAATTCATTATTTATGTAACAACTTATTACTCATGTTAAGACATCATGTTAAAATACATTTTGTTTCCCTAACAATAGTTTAGTGAGAAAAATAATGCCTTTAACTTAGCAAAGCAGACTTACATGCGTAGAGATATACATAAACTTGGTAGCAGGGCAATGTTTCTGTAAGAATAAGCAGTTTCTGGAATTTGATGGTTATTTCCACGGATTCAATCAATACTGAAGTTTCTCTGTGGCATTAACATGTGCTAAGAGAAATAACAGACTTCACTGAGTTTGGAAAACCTCTTAGTAGCACAGCTCATTTACTTCCACCAGAAGTTATGTATAATTTCAGATTTTTTCTCAATACATTCACAGTCCTTCCACAAATGTTTTTAGAACTGAATAGCTTAACGCAGAGGTATGGAATTGATTAACTGCTTTGTAAAATATAGAGAAATGCCGTAGATCACAAGGGGACTGGCCTGCACATTTACCTAACCAAAATAAATAATGGTATTAAATCATTAGTTTAATTGCAAGTGTTGCTGCACTTCCCAGTTTGTGACACATGCTGCCCTGGTGAGACTTCAACAACTGGGATGGGCTACAAGGCAAACTAACCCTTTCACCAGGAGTCACACACTACATAGAGGCATGAGTGTGACTAGCAGGTTGAAGGAGGTGATCCTGCCCCTCTACTCTGCTCTCGTGAGACCTCACTTGGAGTACAGTGTGCAGTTCTGGTGTCCTCAACATAAAAAGGACATGGAACTGTTGGAACAAGTCCAGAGGAGGGCCACGAGGATGATCAGGGGACTGGAGCACCTCCTGTATGAAGATAGGCTGAAAAAGTTGGGGCTGTTCAGCCTGGAGAAGAGAACGTTGCATGGAGACCTCATAGCAGTTTTCCAGTACCTGAAGGGGGCCTATAGAGATGCTGGGGAAGGACTCTTCGTTAGGGACTGTAGTGATAGGACAAGGGGTAATGGGTTCAAACTTCAACAGGGGAAGTTTAGGTTGGATATAAGGAAGAAGTTCTTTACTGTAAGGGTGGTGAGGCACTGGAATGGGTTGCCCACGGAAGCTGTGAATGCTCCATCGCTGGCGGTGTTCAAGGCCGGGTTGGACAGAGCCTTGGGTGACACGGTCTAGTGTGAGGTGTCCCTGGGGGGTTGGAACTAGATGATCTTAAGGTTCTTTCCGACCCTAACTATTCTATGATTCTGAGAAAATTGTTAACAGCCAAAATGGACTAATCCAGCAGGTACCAGACAGGGAACTGGAGCATCCTTCCAGAGCACCCTGACTCCACTAGTCGTTGCTGAACAAAACCAGGCAGATCACACCCCCTCAGCACACTTTACGTACATGAAGAGAGATTGCATATCTTCTCAGATAACACACCTTTTTCTACATCCTCAGGAAAGTAGGACCTCACTGTGATTAGAGCAGCAGCAGTGGCATTCAGAAAGTGTTGGGTTTGGGTGGTTTGGTTTTTTTGGTTGTTTTTTTTTGGGGGGGGGGTTGGGGGGCATTATTTGTGATGTTTGTTTTGGTTTGGGGTTTGGTTAGGTGGTTGGTTTTGGGGGGGTTGTTTGGGGTTTTTTGTTTTGTTTTGTTTTTTTATTTTATATTACACATGTAACATGGATTAAGAAGTCACCTACAACACTTCTGAGCTACATACCACACAGTAGAGAATCATGCTGTATTTGCACATGTTCTGCTCTCCACAACATGTCTTTGTGCTGCTTTTTAAGTAAGGACAGAGGATTGCAGTAGTGATATAGCAAAAATGGAGTGATGGGACCCATTTTTGTGTATATCTAATGATGCCATCACCGCACGATTAAGAGCAGTGTACAGCTTCAACTTGGAATGTGGAACTGCTAAAGAGAATGAGCAAAAACGCATATATATGAGAAGACAAATTTAAGGTCATCAAAACCTACAGCAGGAAAACAATTAGCACCAAAATAATTTCAGCTTCAGTGTGCTGTACTTTCAGTCCTGTGAGTGAAGTCTTTAATATTCAACTCCTGCAAACCAATTTGTAATAACCTACTCCACGTATATTATAACATAAAAGCAACAAGGTATATCAACCATGTAAAATTTTTACACTTTGTTAAAATAGATAGCTCTGCACTTCCTAAGTTATTGAGTCAGTCATTTTTCAAAGGTCAGGAACTCAAGTTTTCCTTAACAATTATCTTTCACAAATCAGCTAAGAACTCTATTATGAGAGCAGGCATGCCTCTATTTACCATTCTCCTAGCTGAAAATTAATAGTGTGAGCAAAGTTATCCAAGGTTTAGCACTCCTGTACCAGAAAAGACTTGCATACTTCAATTAGTCTGGAAAAGCAAGCAATTGCTTACTACAGCACTAAGTAAGGGGTGGGGTGGGGGGTGAGTGGGGATGTGGTGTGTGTGTTGGGGGGGGGTGTTGGTTTTTTGTTTTGTAATATATCATAAGAACCATGAAAAGTTGCCAAGTTTCATCGTACACTGGATTAGATTGTTAGTAGCAGTAGACTCAATTCACTCAAAATAGTTAAGTATGACTGTCATGGGTTCAGCAGCACAAGTCATTTTTCTCCTCCTTGGTAGCTGGTGCAGCACTGTGTTTTCGACTTTTGGCCTGGGAACAGTGCTGATAACACTGATGTTTTCAGTTGCTGCTTGGTAATGTTTTGGTCTGACCAAGGACTTTCTGAGTTTCATGTTCTGCCAGGGAGGAGGGGAAGCCGGGAAGAAGCAGAGACAGGGCACCTGACCCAAAATGACCAAAGGGGTATTCCATGCCATAGCACATCATGCCCAGGATGTAAAACGAAGAGCAGAGACCCGGAAGGGTGGGAGTGCACTGCATGGTCGGACTGGGTATTAGGTGGTGAGCAGTTGTATTCTTTCCTTGTATTTGCCTTGTCATTATTATTATTAGTGGTAGCAGTAGTGGTCTTGTTGGTTCTTATCTCAACCTGTGGGAGTTACATTCTTTTCGATTCTCCTCCCCATCCCTCCGGGAGCAGGGGGAAGAAAGAGGGGGAATGGAGTGAGAGGGAGACTGTGTGAGTTAGATAGGCTTAAACCACGACAATGACAAGATAAAAAGAGTGAAGGGTACCAATGGACATTGAACACTGCTGCAAGTTATGTAGATAAGAAGGAAGGATTACAGGCATGTTTACAACAGATCTTACAAGAATATAGAGAATATTTTCATTTACAGTAACCAGGAGTTCTAATTCAATTTAATATCTTGCTTTAAATGGTATAAATGCCAAGAAAAACATTAAAAGAAATGTCAGCTTTATCAGTGGCAGCTGCTCTTACTACTAAAAAAGGAGGGGAAGTGTAAGAGCAGGGCAGCCAGCAAACCCCACAGCAGTCTGCAAAGTCACTAGTGGGAAAACAACAAAGGCCTTTCCATGCAACTAACACAGATGTGCCCATAGCCAAACTGTCAGAAGCAGTTAAGATGACAGCTACTCACAGTTCATTATTTCCTTCTCACAGGTCACTGGGTGACAAGCTGGGTCACCATGCTTTGTCGGCTGCTACAGTCTTCCCCACACCCCTTCATCCCCCCAGTTCTCACTCCATCTAAATAAAGGTAAGTTGCTCAAACTGGTGTACTAATATAAGTAAATATCTTTGTTTTCTATGCTTTCTGCAAATGGGAATGAAATATTTATTATATTTTCATTTAATTTTCAATAGCTATGTAGCATTTCCTCTCTGTGATGAGTGGAGAACTGGATTTGTATCTGCAGCAGATAGAGCTATTAGAATAATTTTGTCAAAATGTGATGAAAGCAGTTAATGAAAGTTAATTTATCACTAATTCAAAGGTTTAACCTTTAAAACACTTACCTGGCAAGTATATCACTGAAAATCATTGCAACTTAGCGAGAAGAGGTTTTTCTTGCAGAGGAGTTTTTACAAACAGAAACTTGAGGGCATATTTAAAATGAATTCAGATTTTCATATGCAGAAAATACAGTCTAATGCACTTTTCCAGTGGAACATGTATGAATAGATTTTTAAAATAATCCAGAGGTGAATTATTTTTTTTAATATATTCTCATCTGTCTACATGGAATCATCAATTTACAATACAGATTATGAGTTTTACCTATGTTTTTCCCACTTGAATTTAAAATGAATGAACAGTGTATAAAGCAACAAGGTCAAGCATTTGCTTAGTCGTTACTAAAGCATTATTACACAATATTCACAGCTGTGTCACTGATGGAAATGGGAAAACATTTTCTTCTCCTTAGGGGTATACCTTACTCATTTTTCCTACACTAGTAGGTCTAATAAAAAAAATGTAATAACTGAATTTGTCCGAGCAATTCAGAAAAATTAAAATCAACCCAACTGTCTCAGATGTGTCTTATTATTAAATATGACAAGTTCATAAGCTTTCTGACTCAGATTCAAGACTGTTTGCACCTAGTATGTACCTAACTTGGAGCATACTTAAATGCATATCTAGATTAGAGACAAAGTACTCAGAAACTTCTGAAATTAAGCTTACTTATGGAAGCAAAGTGATCCAATAAAGCCTGAAACCCAAACTTTGTTAAAACAGGAGAACAATTTTATAAATGCACCTAGTGCCTCTTAAAGGGACAATTCACAAAGTGAAAGTACTTCCAGGACAGTACAAGTCTGCCACAGCTGATGATACAAGAGCCCTCTCTTACTTTCCTAGTTGGGCCCAATACGTAAGATCACGAGAAGGAGATAAGTCATTTAAAATGCTGTCAGAAGTTACAGGGACTACATTACCATAAGGTACCACCCAAACATTATTATATCTTGGCCCAGGCACAGATAATGCTATTTGATTTCTTTCTACAAGTTTCCACTCAAAAAAAACTATGAGTCAAAGGAGGCAGTGGATTTGCTGTTTCCCATACATGAACAGTGAGGATGACAATAAGGATGGAAAGAACATTAGTGGCCATTAATTACCTAAGTAAGTCATGAATTCTCATGTACTGAGGGATCTATATAAATTATAGTCAATGCAGGTCACTTCTCTATTCATCCATATCTTAAAAGCCAAATCATCTCAGCAACTTCAACACTCCATGTCTAACAACTAGCTGATTATTTGACTTTGGTCTGTTTGGGGCAATACCAGTAATTTAGGAAGAATTTTTACCTCAATGATATTTGCTGGAATGGATAAGTTTTCCACCTTTCACATAGAAAATCAAGGATTCAATCATGTAAATCAGAGATGATGTTCAAGTTTTCCTATCTTACAGGCGTAATGTAAATTTCTAAAAGTATGAGATGCACTAAAGAAAACAACATTGGCAACAATACTGAATAAGATGTACCCAAAGATACTAAGGATCTACCAAGACCGCTATGATAAGACACACACACACAAACATCAAGTTCATTTCCTTATTGGCTTTACTATCATGTATCATGGATAATGTGCACCTGGCTAAACAATGTACAGGTAAGAAAGGGGCTGACTGCAGCCTTCAATCAGCAAAAATATGTAAGGAAAGAAAGACTAACTGTATGAAAATTATCACAGACAACCTTGCACTCTAATTAACCACATTACTTGAAACTTAGCCCTTTTCTTAAGCGTCTTCCCACAACAGGCTATAAAATAAGGTTTTCTTTCAAAATGGGGCTGACTGCATGCTGCAGTGGCACATCACTCCTCCACTTTATTGACCCACAAAACTGACCAACTCCTGAAACAAAATTCTAGGACGGTGAGCTATAGCTTCTTTTGAACAGACAGTTTACACCTCATTTGCTTTTATGACAGTTTTTCTTGTTGTTTTTGTTGGCTTTTCTTTTTTTTGAAGTCAAGAAAATTTTATTTATTGTTACACAGAAATTGAACAGCTTTTCAAATCACACAGAATAAGTAAAGCCCTTTCTCCTATTTCATATATCACCTTTCAGAC
Organism: Ara ararauna; assembly: GCA_028858755.1. Classification (NCBI taxonomy): domain Eukaryota; kingdom Metazoa; phylum Chordata; class Aves; order Psittaciformes; family Psittacidae; genus Ara; species Ara ararauna. Next base: position 29,038,109 of record CM054380.1, read on the forward strand.
ACTGAAAGCATTCTACAAATGACAGTGGAAGGTGGCAGCTATTTAACAGAAAACATCAGTATTTACCACAGCCTAGTGAAAAACTGCAGCAAAAGAGAGTTTAAATCACTTAGTACCTTCTATAACAGAGGTAACTGCAGAAGTTTTGAATTAGTTACCATTGCTATTTAATGCCAAATATTTCTGACAGTAAAATAATGTCATTTTCGTATTAAAATGTATTTTTTCTATATTTGGTTCTAGTTCAGAAAAATGATTCCCACTTTTAATGGGAAGAGATACATAAAGACATGGAAAGTCAAGCATTCAGTGCTTAAAGGCTATCTTGACTGCAGATTGCTTTCTATATCAAAAGTCTTCTCTGCAAGAAGAGATTTTTTTTTAAGCTTAATATTTATACGCTGCTATCTGAGGCTAAAAGCATGGAAATCTATTTGAAGAAATTTCACTTATCCCATTCTACTTAAATGAAGTGAAAATCTTTGTAGTGACCCTGACATCACATTACATCTTTAGAGCATAACAATTCATAGCCAAAGCACTGTGGAAAAAAATGATCTTGTATATAAACCTTCATCTTACATTGCAGAAGACATCTTTTGAAAGAGATGATATAATCAATATTAATTTTGCTACTTTAGTGTATGCTGTAATACAACATAAACAAAATCCACATAAACTAAATACAGTATTTACTAGTAGTTAAATAATTTAAAAAAGGTTTGAAGTTATTTGATTTATCAAAAATCAAAGCTACCCAAAATGCAGGTAACCTACTTCTACCTATTCCCCAAAAACTACTGATGGCCATTACCTTGGTCATGTCATAGTCTTCAAACACATTTAGGAAATATTTTGGATACTCAAAACCTAAATATTTGTAAGATAATTTAATAAATGAAACATCAGAAATGCTAGTCCTTGAAGGAGGACCAGAAGAGCAAAATTATGGGTTCTCTAAGGGTAATACTTCCAAGGGAAGATTTACAATAACCTAGATTAACTGAATCTGTTAGCAGTCACCTGTAAATTACTGTTACTGACTTATTGCTAGTAATTACAGCAACATTACCAAGTTCAATTTTCATTCAAAGTGATGTCTTGTAGTCTTTCATCTGAATTAGAGGTCCATTTTAAAAAACTTCTACTCTAAGAATACCCAAAAGCTCAAAAATAACCAGCCTAAAGAAAGGCAAAGTCTTCTACCTGCTGTAAGTAGAAACAACTAAGAACACTACTATTTATCTTTTACTGCAATTAAAATAGTCCCATATTGAAAGTGACTGCGCCACTTAGTATTTTGGCCCTCATGAGTTTCAGTTTTTAAACAAAACCTTTACCATTTAAGCTTAAGTCTCGTAGCACAAAGTGTGCCACAATGTTGATACAAGTCCTGTTTCTTTTTGCAATTTGCATGATGCGAGGTTTGTAGATAAAAATTAAGAAGTAAATTTGTAATTACTACCAAACATCATCCACATCAATCTTTAAAATAATAAAGAAAGGGCACATAAATGTCACCCTTTTTCATTAATTTTGGTCAAAATCCCTCTTTGCTTATCAGCCAGAGGGTTTCTGAGATATTTCAATAATATCCAGGAAATCAATCTTACATGAAACTGAAGGAAAACATCTAATGTCATTGAACAATAAATATCAGTTCTGTCAGTGGCTTACCTTTGAGCTGAGGCCTTAGGATGTTTCTCTTCTAGTTTCCTCACCAGTGCCACTGTCAGCTGTGTAGTCTCCCCTAGGGGATCTGCAGGCATTAAATGGGCGTCCAAAGGTCCTGAAAGTTGTTTCTGATTGGGGTTGCTGACATTTTTTTGCAGAACCTAAGAGATGGAAGTACAACCATGTAATTCATATATTACTAATTAAAATAATGTGTGTCTACTTTTTCAAGTGAGGCTGTTGATTAGCAGGAAACATCAGAAATACAAATAGCTATGTCAAGATGCATCAAGAAGCACAAATCTAGAGATCTAGTGGTTTCTGTTCATTTCCCTTCCTTCCCTGATTTCTTTTTTTTCCCACATGGAAATAAGATATTTCAAAAATTTATCCTACATGTCCTATAAGCATAAAGTGTTCTGAGACACAAATATATAATTTTTTTTATTTGTTAAAATCCTGTATATAACTTATTTGTCTAACATAAAAATATTATATTAAAAAATCAAATGAGGTTATTTATTTAAGGAAGTAAGTTGACTTCTACACTGATATTTCTCTCTTCAAAATGTGTTTTTGAAAGGACTGTCTCTGACCTGCCTCTGGCTTAATACTGTGACCTCTTCCACTGAGCTGCTGTCTATCTCCCGATGAGCTGCAGACCAGGCCCCATGGTGAATGCAGTTTTCTGTCTGGGTCACCTCCTCTCTTTTATTTAGTTCCTCTAGGTAGGTCAGGACAAACTCAGGGTAAGCCTGTAGGAAAGGACAAAGGCAGAGGAATAATGAAGAAAAACATTGGCTACATCAGCAGAATCACAACAGTCTAAACACTGAGAACAATGGGAAAAGTTGTTGATGTACGTGCGCAATGTCACCAAAGTTGTTGCATGTAAATAACTTGCTATTTCAAAAGTTTTCAAAGTCAGTATTAGATAGTGACCTTCTTGTATGCACTGAAGTGAAAAACATTATATTTGAAAATTATATATCAGTTTAGGAATAAAGACCAACACCTCTCAAAATGAAAGTTCTTATAAATAGGAAGAAACAGAACTCTGTATCCCTATTTTTAGGCTATATTTAATTAAGCATAGGTGACTTTTAGGTAGGCATTTTCATGTAGCATATTAAAAGAATTTAAAATAGCATATTCTGATACCAAGACACCTCATGTACATACATAGTCTTCCTGATGGTTTTGAAACCAAATAAAATATTACTACTTTAATTCATCAATGAAATCAAATTTGGTTTTCTTCTTAGTACCCTTGATCCTTGCTTATAGAGCAAAATTCCCCCAATAAAGGACAAATAAACCGCTCACAACTTAATGATTACATTCTGTTGGATTTGAGACATTAACATCTCAGCTACTTAAACTTATAATACCCAGATCTTGTACCACAGTTACATGATCCGTTTTATTTCTTTGGCTCAGCCTGTGAAATGACAATATGGCAGCTTCTCAGGTGTTATTTCAATTCAAGCAGCAGTCAGTCCACTGCCTTTATGATGAAATGGGCAGAGCCATCCTTTATTTTAAATATTTTTTTTATTTATAATGAAAAGTTTACTCTAAAGTTTAGGACCACTCAGATTTTACTTCAAAATAAATCCCTTCAACAGCAAGAGTAAAACAAACAGTGGAGTGTTTTTATTTCTTAATGAAAAGAATAATTCACCAACCAGTAATACCAACTCTCCTGCCATTTATCATCTTGTATAGACAACATGTTATGAGAATTTTCTCTCCTGCTTCATAGTTCCTTCTGCATTTTAATTTGGATGTAATACATTAACTTAGATTTCTGATATATATTTTTAATATTTGACTGCATAAAAAATGAGCTAAGATTCCATTTCTTTAAATAACAAATTCTTCCTCTACAAGCACTTCATCGTCACATTACTTAGAGTTGCTAAGGAAAGCGATTCTGTTTTTTCTCCCACTTTTCACTGTTTTTGCCTTACCCCATGCCATCACTGCTTCTGTGCCAGAAGAAAGCATTTGGCAGCCATGTAACGAATACAAGCAGAGAACTGTCCTAAGTTAAAATTAACGGTAAAATTACAGCCATTACTGATATTTGTACTCTAAATCTAGTTCACTGTGTGGCACACCTGTGCCAGAACACAAGGCAGCACAGAAGCTGGTATGGGCGTCCCTGCCTCTGCTTGATTCAGCTAAAGGGCTGTAGCTCTGCATTTCCTTTATGCTGGACAACTTCCTTAGGTATTCTAGGGAGCCTTTCTTCTTCAGGAAAGTGAGGAAACAGAACAAACTCCCAGTGCAGAATGTGACAAAAGCCTCAAACTTTCCCAAGAAAAGTAATTTCCCAGCTAGGTCAACCCTCAAGCAAATACAATAGTTTGGAAAGCTTTGTTTCTAGTCTGAAATGTGTTCCACTGCGTCTAGGATACATTCTGCTTTCAGTGCATGCTACTTCCGCTGAAATCTACTGTGAATTACTTGTTCAAAATTCAGAGCACATTAAATAGCATTATTAAATTCTCTTGCTTACTTTCTAGAACTGATAATTGACTTATAGGGGGTTTCAAAATATACTTTTAATAAATTTACACTTTCAAGTTAGCTATAAGGTTACGTGAATACGAGCACATAACTTGACCTATCACAAATACAGATATTGTTAAATTGTAGTCTATCAACTAGAAAAGGGAAAAATATCAAGGTTTATTTGTTTTTTCTGCATCAGAATAGTTTAGGATTCAGGAAATCAATATCAGGACTGAATTATAAATCTATATCTTAGAAAATACTTCATGATTTCACTGTGTTTTCAGAACAAGCTAGTATCTCCAACATAAGCCATATGTTGATTGCATAGGGGAGAGTGTATGCATAGAGAAGAGCATGTTAATGGCAAACACAGTAAGTAGTAGGTATTAATTCCAAGGAAGTGAGTTTTCTTCTCTGTCTGAATGTGTCACGTATCATTACACTGTATTATGCCGTTTTCATTTATGTCAGCTTTTGTTGGCCTACATATGCTGCACCTTAAAGTAACATGACACTACAGATAAAATGAATGTGATGGAAAATAGAGAAATATGTCATTTTCCAGAGATGTTCTTCTATCTACCAGTATCTTTCCCTGATAAAGAAATACAGTCTAGAACCAGTGTTATAAACTCCCCTAAAATTTAGAAATCTCTCTCCTCATGATATACAAAGTGCAGTATTTTTATATAAATAATAACCAGTGCAAATGAAATATAGTTCAGCTGACAATCGTATTTTTAAGTACTGATGATCTGAATTGTTCAAGCCTAATTCCAGATAACAGACAAAACAATGGAAACACTGTCTCCATTTTATCAGACTGTTGGAGTTCTGTGAGTAATAAGATCTAATGTCCAGAAGAAAGGATGAAAAAGCAGGGTTGGTGCTAGAGAAGAGCATATGGTATTGACATCCTACTGGAAGGAAAATTTTATATTCCTGTAACCAAAAATTGCAATCTCTCTACCAATCTGGCAAGGTCTACAACATTAGATAAACTTTAAAGTATCTTCCCTACACTAGTTGAACAATCAGAGAGTCACAAAACTTAAATCTGTATTCCTACAACTGCTAAAGTGGTATCATATAAAGATAATTTTTACCCAAGTTTGAGAAAGTTTTTGAAATTGAAATACAGCTTCAAAAAGAAAAGGCACTGTGCACATGGGTAGGTGAGGAGTGGAAATAAATGTGTATACATATGTGCGTGTATTTATGTATATATGATCCTGTTGCTTAAAATACAGTTCACATTCCTACTTTCTCTGGGATTTAATTAACCTATATAACAGTTTGTTTGAGCCTTAGTAAAAAAAGTTCATGTAAATATACTGAGATTTACTGAAAGCATAATATTCCTGGGTAATTTAAAAGTCCAAATTTAGAGTAAGCCTTAGCTCATGTTGGTTTGTTTTTCTTAATTACACTTCTCCAAATTTCTTAATTCTTCATTAATTTCGACATTGTATGGTGTTATAAAAAGTTTCTTTCCAATAAAATCATAAAATCATAGAATAGTTAGGGTTGGAAAGAACCTTAAGATCATCTAGTTCCAACCCCCCTGCCAGGGGCAGGGACACCTCACACTAAAACATGCCGCACAAGGCTATGTCCAACCTGGCCTTGGACACTGCCAGCGATGGAGCATTCACAACTTCCCTGGGCAACCCATTCCAGTGCCTCACCACCCTTACAGTAAAGAATTTCTGCCTCTTATCCAATCTAAACTTCCCCTGTTGAAGTTTGGTCCCGTTACCCCTTGTCCTATCACTACAGTTCCTCATGAAGAATCCTTCCCCAGCATCCCTATAGGCCCCCTTCAGATATTGGAAGGCTGCTATGAGGTCTCCACACAGCCTTCTCTTCTCCAGGCTGAACAGCCCCAACTTTCTCAGCCTATCTTCATATGGGAGGTGCTCCAGTCCCCTGATCATCCTCGTGGCTCTCCTCTGGACTTGTTCTAACAGTTCCGTGTCCTTTTTATGTTGAGGACACTAGAAGTGGACACAATACTCCAAGTGAGGTCTCACGAGAGCAGAGCAGAGGGGCAGGATCACCTCCTTTGACCTGCTGGTCACTCTCCTTTTGATGCAGCCCAGGATACGGTTGGCTTTCTGGGCTGCGAGAGCACACTGACAGCTCATGTTCATTTTTTCATCAACCAACACCTCCAAGTCCTTCTCCACAGGGCTGCTCTGAATCTCTTCTCTGCCCAACCTCTAGCTGTGCCTGGGATTGCTCCAACCAACGTGTGGGACCTTGCACTTGGCATGGTTAAACTTCATCAGGTTGGCACCAGCCCACCTCACAAGCGTGTCAAGGTCCCTCTGGATAGCATTCCTTCCCTCCAACATATCAACCAAACCACACAGCTTGGTGTCATCAGCAAACTTGCTGAGGGTACACTCAATGCCACTGTCCATGTTACCAACAAAGATGTTGAACAAGACCGGTCCCAATACTGATCCTGAGGGACACCACTCGTTACTGGTCTCCAGCTGGACATTGAGCCATTGAGGACTACTCTTTGCGCGTGGCCATCCAGCCAGTTCTTTATCCACCGAGTGGTCCACCTATCAAATTGATGTCTCTCCAATTTAGAGACAAGGATGTCATGTGAGACAGTGTCAAACGCTTTGCACAAGTCCAGGTAGATGACATCAACTGCTCTACCCCTGTCCATCAGTTCCGTAGCTCCATCATAGAAGGCCACCAGATTGGCTGGGCAGGATTTCCCCTTAGTGAAGCCATGCTGGCTGTCACCAACCACCTTGTTGTTTTTCATGTGCCTCAGCATGCCTTCCAGGAGAATCTGCTCCAAGATTTTGCCAGGCACAGAGGTGAGGCTGACTGGTCTGTAATTCCCCAGCTCATGCATTTTCCCCTTCTTGAAAATGGGGGTTATATTCCCCTTTTTCCATTCATCGGGAACTTCATCTGACTGCCATGATTTTTCAAATGTGATGGATAGTGGCTTAGCAACTTCATTTGCCAGCTCCTTCAGGACCCATGGATGGATTTCATCAGGTCCCATGGGCTTGTATACATTCAGGTTCCTAAGATGGTCTCAGACCAGATCCTCTCCTACAGTGGGCCTAAGATCTTCATTCTCACAGTGCCTGCGCCTGCCTTCCAAGACTTCGGTGGTATGGTCAGAGCATTTTCTGGTGAAGATTGAGGCGATGAAGTCATTAAGAACCTCAGCCTTCTCCAAATCCAGGGTAGCTAGTTCTCCTGATAGCTTCTGGAGGGGGCCCACGTTGTCCCTAGTGTGCCTTTTATTTGCAATGTACTTATAGAATCCCTTCCGGTTATCCTTAACATCCCTAGCCAAATTTAATTCTAAGTGGGCCTTAGCTTTCCTATCCTGGTCCCTAGCTTCCCGGACAACATCCCTGTATTTTTCCCAGGCCACCCCTCCTTGCTTCCACCATTTATAAGCCTCTTTTTTCCTTCGAATTTTCCTCAGCAGCTCCTTATCCATCCAAGGAAGTCTCCTGGCCCTCCTACAGCACTTCCTTCTAGTAGGGATGTATCGCTCCTGAGCTTGCAGCAGGTGATCCTTGAATATCAACTAAGAGTCTTGGGCCCCCCTGCCCTCTAGGGCTATATCCCATGGAATCTTTATGTGGCAGTTGAACAGTTGTTGCTTCAACAAATGTAATTTTAACAAGTCTTGAAATAGAAACTGTTCCTGCTCTGTAGTTTCAGGGTGTTTACAAAAACCACATTTTTGAAGCAGCATCCTACATCAGGGAAGAAAAATTCTTCACATGCCAATATACAGACAGTTGCTTAAGGATATATCAGCTAGCCAGAATAATGTATTCCTGACTTGCATAACACTTGCTCTAAAATGTAAATAAATCAAACCTAGGTTCAGTACACAATCTTATTCATCTGGGACATGTCTTGGGAATGTCTCACAGAGGTAGGGGCTATTTTTCTCCCAAGTGTCAGCAAGTGACAGATGTCATTGACACCCCATATTATTTTTCTACAGGGAGTACCAAGAAGTAGAAATATACAGACTTACTACAAATCTTGACATTTCTAGCAGTCCCAGGGTATCACATCAGCCCCTTTAGGTTATTTCAATTTGATCTACATATCCATGAAAATAAAAATCAGTGTGCCCAATGGTCTAGTAAAATATTCATTCCATCCCATGCAGTCATATCTTTTCTGTAAGGTCCAGGCATAAAAGGCACAGTGACCCTCAGAGCTATGCCAGTGGGAACAAAACCATCTTCATAAATGATCCCTCATATTGAACAAAGTAGTAGGTATAATCTATTAAGAAAACTTTCCCCTTGATTCTTCTGCAGTGGCCTAAGCCTGGTTATAGCAAAACTTAAATTTTTGCAGGTGCTTTTACAGAAGGCACATAGAATCATAGAGTAGTTAGGGTTGGAAAGGACCTTAAGATCATCTAGTTCCAACCCCCCTGCCAGGGGCAGGGACACCTCACACTAAAACATGCCACACAAGGCTATGTCCAACCCGGCCTTGGACACTGCCAGCGATGGAGCATTCACAACTTCCCTGGGCAACCCATTCCAGTGCCTCACCACCCTTACAGTAAAGAATTTCTGTCTCTTATCCAATCTAAACTTCCCCTGTTGAAGTTTGGTCCCGTTACCCCTTGTCCTATCACTACAGTTCCTCATGAAGAATCCTTCCCCAGCATCCCTATAGGCCCCCTTCAGATATTGGAAGGCTGCTATGAGGTCTCCACACAGCCTTCTCTTCTCCAGGCTGAACAGCCCCAACTTTCTCAGCCTATCTTCATATGGGAGGTGCTCCAGTCCCCTGATCATCCTCATGGCCCTCCTCTGGACTTGTTCTAACAGTTCCATGTCCTTTTTATGTTGAGGACGACAGAAGTGGACACAATACTCCAAGTGAGGTCTCACGAGAGCAGAGTAGAGGGGCAGGATCACCTCCTTTGACCTGCTGGTCACTCTCCTTTTGATGCAGCCCAGGATGCAGTTGGCTTTCTGTGCTGCAAGTGCACACTGCTGGCTCATGTTCATTTTTTCATCAACCAACACCTCCAAGTCCTTCTCCACAGGGCTGCTCTGAATCTCTTCTCTGCCCAACCTCTAGCTGTGCCTGGGATTGCTCCAACCAACGTGTGGGACCTTGCACTTGGCATGGTTAAACCTCATGAGGTTGGCATCAGCCCACCTCACAAGCGTGTCAAGGTCCCTCTGGATAGCATTCCTTCCTTCCAATGTATCAACCGAGCCACACAGCTTGGTGTCATCGGCAGACTTGCTGAGGGTACACTCAATGCCACTGTCCATGTTGCCAACAAAGATGTTGAACAAGACAGTAAGTGGATTCTTTTTAGACTTGTGAAGAATACAGAAGATTATCATCAATATCTAAAAAAAAATGATTTGGGTTTTTTTTTTTTAACAGTATAATCCTATCACAACACTAAGGTTTCAGGTTACCAACAAAGAATTTTAGAACAGTTCAATAACTGAGGCAAAAATATGGCTTGATACTAGGGGAAAAGGCTTTGATACTGAATTTTAGATCCACCATGTTATTCACTATACAGGGGCCTGGGTTTCAAAGTCCTCTGAAATCAGCATATTTTTTCTTCTATAAGCCAGCAAATTCAGCAAGATTTGTAGATATTAGGAGAGAAAGAGTCATTTAAAACATAGTATAAAAGAGAGAGTAGTGTTGAAGATAGGCAAGATATTTATACAACTGACATATTCCAGGTTGGAGGCACCTAAAACAACTCTACCAAAATGCAACTTATTCACTGTAGGGTCAGAGTAAACTTTGAGCCATGCAGAATATATTATGCTAATAAAAACAGGTTAAACACTACTCTTTTGGTGTGGAACAAAGAAGAAATATAGGCATGGTTCCTAATCCAAGATAAGATGGTACCCTTCCACTGACTCTAGATTCTTAGAAGATCAAAGTAAGCACTCAGGTCTGGAAATCAAGTGCTGTACACCACACATAACCCATTTATCTTTCCATATTTTGAACTGGCCAAGTTCTCAAAAAATATAGCATTTCTTTAAAAAGTTCCTTAAAAAAAAATCATTTAAAGTATTTAATATGTATTATGATTCAATTTTAATTTTGCAACTAGCTATAAAATTAGAATTTAATTCCAGGCAGAATTTGAATATCAAGTGTCAGCTATCAAATAATATGAATTATTATAGTACAGATTGTTTACTATAACAGAATTAAAAACTACCAAAACCAAAACTGCAGATATTCCAAGGTTTTCCAAGATGCATGCATTATCTCATACACAGAAAAGCTCGTGCAGATGTTGAAGTATACAGGAAAGGTGCTCTACTTATATTCATCTACAGATGTGCTGCTGCCACAACCAATTTCAAGTATAATTGGCTGACCAACAGTGAGGCAGCTCTGTACAGCAGCTTAATTCAGCATCCTTCCAGCCTTCCAATGAATGGAGAAAGAGAAAAAAAAAAAAAGGGGGGGGGGGGGGGGGGGGGTGTTGAATAAGTTAAAAGAACCAGAAAATTCAACAATGTGTCACAAATAGAGAGGTCATTATGCCTGGATAACCCAGGATATTAACAGTTGCAGAAAGTGAAACACTATCCACAACTTAGCAATCAATGAGCCCCGCTCAGAACCAGTGATCTTCTGTACAACAAGGGTGGCATTTTACAGTTCAGTGCAAAATGGAACAGACCCCTGATATCTTCGTTTGTCCTTTTTCTGTGCATATTTCACAGTGCAACGATTTAGGGTCCATAACGTGTCACTTGTTATAACTACAGAGTTTACTTGAAATTTGTATGCACAGAAAAGTTCAGTGAACTGCAAAGATTGCAACAAACCTACAGCCTTTGAGCTAGTACAAAGTTTTACTCCAAGTCTGAAACAATGTGGGTTAAACATAGCAAAAGCCCAGTTTGAACTGCTTTTGTTTCCAGTGTACAGAAGCGGACCACTTAAAGCTTTGCTAGCAATCAATGGCTCAAAAATATTTTTCATTAAAATCCATTTTACAATAGCAGCAGCTATATTAAGAATATGATTAAAGTTTTTTTCTTTTTTTTTTTTTTCCCCCCCAATATTTTACTACATTGCCTACAGGGTAAGAAAATTTTGGGAATGGAGAGGATTGTTCTCTAACAATGGTCAGTTGCAATGCCTGTCATCACTGCGAATCTGTGTCTTTAAAAAGTTACAGTAGAAAATGCCGCTAACAGCTGTTCTACACTGGGAATATTGTATTTCTATGAACACTTTCTGCTTGCACATCTTTCTGCAAACCCGCAAATAATCACTCTGAACCACTGATTAAGAGGGAACATTACAACAATACCAGTTTGAAAAGATGGGTTATCCTTTCTAAGAAAACCCTGCTGTATGAAGATAGCTTAATACCTGGAAATGTCTCAGACAATGTAATGCTACAGAAGAGCAGAAGATGAACAAATGATAATTGAAGTTTACCTGTGCACTGTAAAACATCAGCAAAACTTTATTCTGTTCAATTAAGTGTGAAAAGAAATGTTCCATCAACATCCAAAACCTGGACCGAATGTTTTGTAAGTTCTGATAAAGTGTTGCATCTCCTGTTACCTAAGGCCAGAAATGAACACACTGTAGAAGTTTTTTCTGAACTGGTGGCTCGACTGCAACAGAAAACATTGGAAATCATAAAAATGCTAGTTTTAGGCATTTTTGCCCTATGTTTACTTCACCTAAGTCCCAGAGGTTCTGTGTTCAATCTTGGTTTGCAGTTCTATGCTTCATATATGGGTTGCTTTTCATAACTCAAAAAGGCTATTAAATCACAATTAGTATTTCCGTTACACAGAGACCATTGGACCTTACTCAAATATGATAGGAACAACAAAAGTTGGAGAATCAACTGAGGCATTATGCTATTTATCGTGTATCTTGGAACCATAACAAGACTTGTGCTGCAAGGAAAACTCTTACTCAGACAAATTTGTATGACAAGACAAACAATCTATCAAAATATGTTCCATTTTGCCACACAGCAGAATTAGACACTTCAGCATGTGCCTATTTCTTTGTAGGAGATTGGATTATGTCACTGCAGAAGTCTATCAACATCCAGACTTGATAGGATTATTAAAAACTGAACAAATTTGCTTTTACATGTCAAATGCACTGTGAATCTCTTCCATAAGCCATATGAAAAATGCAGCTAAACCCGAAAGACTTAGAAAAGCCGTACACTGAGATTTCAGGAATGGACTTCATGTGGCCACAGTTACATTGCATGAACAGTAAAAAAGATCTATGAATAGCAGGAATAACTAAGTTGGAGTTTAACTAAACTCTGTAAATCACTTAGACACATAACAAAGTGTTATACTCCCCAGAATGAGGTATTTGTATAATTTTTCCTGTAACTCTTGACAGAAATCAAAACTCCAAATAATAGTGTAACACTATCCCAGGTTAAAACAGCTAAAAGGTTAAATACTCCTTCTGCTGACTGGATGATGAGCTACTTATAGTATCACCATCACCTTTCAGATACATCCATGCAGTACAAGTAGTTTATATTTAGCAATAAAGTTGGCAATATGTTAATGTACTCAATGAGTGTGGAAAGGCTCTGTTGTTGCCAGACCTTTGACTTGAACTTGACAGGGCTGATTTGGCATTCGCTGACTGGTTACATTCATCAAGAGGTGAAGCTTCACAACAAAGATAATGTGGTGGAAGCAATTACTATTCAGAACATCCATAATAGGCCTTTGGCATGTGACTGTGGGCTAAGCAAGGCTTTAATGATTTCTTTAATAATATCTGGTATGTACACTTGAGGAAAAAAAAAAAAAAACCACAACATATCACAAGCCCATTTTAATTTTCTACTGATGTATCACCTGGTTTCCGTGCAGAAATATTTTTAAATATACTCTTATTTAATCCAAACTGTATTGATCTTCAAAAAATACATATTCCAAGACTTTCCTAAACTTTCTAAAAGGTTAAATACATTTGCTTTCAAATAAAGTTCACAATAGAGTGACAAAAGACAGTTTTCTCATTTTCTTCAGGAATTAATTTAGGATTCTTAGCGTTTGCAATTTATGGCATCATAAATTCAAGCATATGCAGTGAGGGTGAGTCAAGAATAGGGTGGTAGCAGTAGTAGTAAGTCCCTCCCCTCCCTTCCCCCGCTCCTCTACTCAGTTTCCACAGTCTTCAACATGATCCCTGCCAAGAAATAACCAGCAACTTGGTATCAAAGACCCTGTCTCGACCCTTCCCTCCCGAATTGGAACTCTCATTTGACTATGCTCCCTCTGCTGTCAGTTAGGAGAACAGAAAACCGGGGATAATCGTCGGCCATGACGGCAGTTCAGTTGAAGGTACATCACAAGGAGCTGATTTACCCCATATGCATTGTTACAAAGCAGGAAGACCAGTGAAAGACAGGATCAGGTTCAATGTTTCTAGAAAATGTTTCACCAAGACAATGTTTTTATAAGGCTTTGCTGGCAAAGGAGAAGGGGATATAAAAAAAAAAAAAAAAATGGTCAGAGAATCAGGTTGCAAAGGACCTTAGCAGTTCTACTCCAAAATCCTGTTCGGAGCTGGGTCAACACTGAACATAAGCCTAGCTGTTCAGTGCTTTGTCCTTTCAGATCTTGAAAACCTCCAAGAATGGAGATTCCATAACCTTTCTGGCATCTTGTTCCAGTGCTTTATCATCCTTAAAGGCAATATTCTCCATTTCATATCATGAAACCTCCCCTTTCAATTTATGATTGTTGTTTTACCTTTTCCCACCATGGACCTATGAAGAGTCTGGATTCATCTTACTAGTAACCTACTTGATAGGTATGAGAAGGTTGGCATTAGGTGCCTCCAAAACTCCCCTACTTCAGAGGCTGACCAAGTTCACCTCCCACAGCCTCTTAGCACTCTCTCCAGCCTCTTGTCCATTTTAGTGGCCTTCTACTGGACTCAAGTTCTCCCTTAGCTCATTCTTTCTTGTCAACCTAAGCGTAGATATTGCAGTAGCTACAAACAGTAAATCTCCCACAGCCCTGCAGTGAAAAGGTATAGTAAAAAATTAAAACAAATATAATTAGGTGAACTCCAGGTATTAACTACATAGCCTCTACTGTATTTTCTAAAACTTTAATGAACTTCATAGCAATAAATACTATGAACTTCTAACTAGCTGATACTTGTACTATAAAAATGAATTATTAAAACTATACAGAGAATAATTTGTTCTCATAAGGAAATAAGTTACTGGAGTTTCAAAATACCTCTTTGGTAGTTAGGAAATGAGAGAAAGTGCTACTAAATAAAGTGAAAATGTAAAAAAAGAAAATTAAAAATAAACTAACCTATATTCTGTTTTCCAATTAAACAGAGCCGAATCGGAGGGGAAAAACTAGAAATCTAATAATCAAATCCTGATTTTGAACAAGAGACAGGTTGAATTAAAAGCCTAGGATCAAGTGAACTTTGCACTGACTTACACCTTTCTCTGGGCAAACTTACTGACCTATGGAATTTGCCAGCACATCTGAAGAGCTGGAAAGACATTTTACGTGAACAAAGTTTAAAAGCAGATCAGAGTGGTAACAATATCAATCAGATTGTTGTTCAGGAATTATCTGCTATTCAGTTATTTTTCTATTCCTTGTGGTATTTACAGGGTATTCATAAAGACAATTAGTTGCATTAAATTCTAGTATTATTCTCAACCATGCCTTTTTCAGGGCAAGATTAAAGTTTTCAGCTGTGTCTTTACTCTTCTTATGACTACTTTGTCATCAGCTTATGCTTCCACGACCACAAGCCTTAGACGCCATAATTCCTTCCAAGCCCAGTAAAGCTTTCCTCTGCCGCTTGATCAGAGTCTAGGGGAAAAAGACCAAAACCAAATACAAAAGCCAGCTTCCCCTGCCGCTGCACCTGCCCTGGGCATACTGGCTCAGATTTCCTTGCAATATTATAATTACATATAATATATGTAATATATATTATATATAATAAGATATATAATATTTCCTTGCAAAAATAAAAATGGGAAACTTGTTTACACTAGAAGCATTCTAAGATAATTTTCGTCCTCATAGTGACTTGTACAATCATTACACTGGCAAAATTAAATAAACTACCTTATGCTATACTCTTTCTATGATCCAATTTATTTTCATGAGATTTGAATGACTTCAAATATCTTAACTGTTCTGTGAAGCATAGTTAGTTAATTAATTTTAGGTTAAAGGCTTTAACCTTTCAATATTTCATTTAGTGGTTGATCATGGGCCAATTCCCAGGAATACAAAGAGGCATCATGATTGTGACAGCACATAAAGTCAATATTATGTTCCTCTTATTCCACCTGAAATATTTAAAAGTGCAGAACCAGAAGAAATCACATCTGTAGAAGCGACTCTAAACTTTTTTCTGAAGGACTTCAAGTTTTCAATTTCTTTTACATTTTTTTCAAGACTACCAGCCCATGAGAGTCAGTCACATGGGAATTAACTGAGCTAGTCAAAGTTGCAAACAAAATTGAAAAAGCTTGTGAAGTTTGCAAGCGGCAAGAAAAGTTTTCTTGTGCCACACAAAACTATTACATCGCACATTACAGACAGGGTGCTGTTATTGCATTTTGAGTTTTCTTTAAGCATAAGAAAACCACCAAATTCTCCTTTAATAAAACTATAAGACTGAAATGCAGATAAGAGTAAAATGCATCTAACAAAAGCATACAGAAAAACAACAACAACAAAAATATTAAATAAACAAGGGTTTGTTCGCTCGTTTTACAGAAGTGAAACTTTGTAATGTTAAAAAGATTGGGGGGGGGAGGAACGTCAATAAAGAATGCCACAGCAGTCAAAACAATACTGTAGGTGAAATACAAGGTTTTTCCCTCTTATTTTAAAATTAATCCTAATAATTATAGTTTGACAAACTATTCATAGCAAAGGGCTAAAGCTCTATGGCGATTAATCCATAAATAGGTCTCTTTTCATGCATTACGCTTTCTTCTTTCCAAAATACCTTGGCGGAATGGTTAGACATAACACGCAACAGTGTGATAGAAAGTTAGTCTTGAATTATCCATAAACCACCGAAAATTGCTCACTATGAATGAAATTAGTAACCATTACAGGGAAGTTTAAATTGCTCTGCATTCTGCAAAAGACCAAGAACACAGAAGGGTACATAGTAACTCTTCTAAAACTCTTAGCAGAAATAAGACTGCTGAACTCTACAAGAGCAACACTTGCCCAAAAACCCTGCAACAGCCTCTCCCAGCCGCCTTAGAAAAACCAAAACATATGATAAAATGCTGAGAGATTACATCAGATGATGGTTGTCTATCCCAACTTGCTGGTTTATAGATTCTCAGCAATAAAGGAACAACAGGCTGTAATTGTCAAGGTTAGCTACAATCCCAGGCTTGTGCACAAGGATTATACATCCTGAATTCTCCTCTGCTGGAAAGGTTTTACTTAGCAATAAAAGCCTGAAAGTAACAGCCAGGGGCTCAGCTCTAATACCTAAGCCTGAAGACATTTTTAAAGTATATATATTCAGAACATGTGTCTGAGCCTTTTCTCTCTGAGCATTAATCCTCTTAGTGCTTTCTGTACCTCACTGAACTTTAAGATTCTGAAAATAAAAATACTGAATCTGACACCTTTACCCTGAATTTAGCTTTAAAAAAGTCTCTCTTGAAGATACCACATTACAATTTATAACATAGTTGCTCATTTCAGGTATGTAATTGTTGAACTCTATTAGCCTGTTTTCTAATATCAAAGCCACAAGATATAAGCAAAATTTCTGGCTTTAAGTTTTTGTTAGTTATTCCTTTTATCTTTATAAATACATTTGCACCAGGAATATTCAAATGCTCCTGGTCATAAAATGGCTTTGAGAGATATTAGACCACTGTGAGCCGTGATAAAATATAAAGCCACTGCATAATGAGTAAACAGTTGTTGATTATTAAAAAAAAAAAAAAAAAAAAAAAAGAGAAAAGAAAAAAAAAAAAAAAAAAAAGGAAAATTACTATTCTGTTTCCAAAACAAAGTTGGGTAAAATTTAAGTCTTCAGGTCAGAAAAGTACTAATCCCTCCTAGCTTCTTCTGCATGCACCCTTCTTGCATCCCACCAAGAAAGAGAACTAACAGTTCCAGCGCTGTCTGCTGAGGTGTGTACAATAACAGAAGCAGATCAGGAATTTATCCCACAGTGATTGTGTTGCATTGATTAGCATGGCAAATTCTGTGTAAAGACCCTGTAACCAAAATTATTTAAATTCCTCTAAGACAAATTAACTGGCTTGTCCATTGTTGAGTCAGGAACAGACATAAAAGTGGAGTTCATCATAGCTCATTTCAGACATCTATATCTGAACCAATTCAGCTCTACAGACAATTATGAGAAATAAGCACCAATAGAGTTCAATTGCAATGCAAGACTTGAAAAGGATATGTTTAGGTTGCTATTGCTGTAGATAACTGACTTTCTTGGCTACTACTTAAAAAAATCAATATGTATACATAATAATGGAAATAAAGATACCAATTCTGCAAAACACATTTATGTCTGCATGTTCTAACCAAATGAACACCTCCTGAAATTGAATGAAGCTACTTGTGTGCTTAAATGTTGACTATTTGGAATGTGGATGTGCAAGCACTTACAGCATCCAGATTATGCAAGGTTCAAAAGTGCGCATAAGGCATTAAGGAACCTAAGCAGCTTCTGGGTTAGCATACTGGCATTTTTTTACTTAAGATACATTTTAGTAAATGTCAAAACAAGTGTCTTTTTCCAATTCCAGTGGGCAACTGAATTGACATAGCTTATTGAACTTTTGCAGACAGGAATGGAGATGGTTTTCCTATTTACCGTAGGACAAACCCTGTTAGATAAGCAGATGCAATAAATCAACTAATTTTTGAACCTATTGAAACCATGACAAAAAAGTGATAAAGTAATATTGTACTCCACTGTTATCAATCAGCACATTCCTAGGGAGATCCACAAGGCCAGTTTTTCAATTGTTTAAATTTTTTTTGTTTAATTTCTTTAAGTCTCTTTCCCCCACTCTTTCTCTAAGCCCAATTATTTCATTGTATCAGAGAACTTTGAGAAAGCCGGAATTAATGCACTTGTCGCATCCAATCAACAGATAAGCATTAGGATTCAGAGAAGTTTTATAAATAAACTGTACCACCACTGTTTTCAGCTGCAGTCACTCTGTCAAGAGTCAACCTCAGAGCGTGATTTAAGGGAGACCTGGAAACAGAAATAACATCAAAGCTGACCTTAGAAAAAAATCAAACAGCCAGTAATGAGATGATATTTACAGAGCCAGTAAACATAGCAATGAATGTGAAGAAGGGTGAGTTAAGACATGAAATACTAACACCTGTATTGCATTTTTGTATGTTGGACAGAAAACTAATGACCTAACAGCCACTTAATGGCATTAGTTCAGGTACTTCTGACTCAGATACTAACTCTCTCAGCAGCCAGCTTTTGAGATTTTTTTTAACCTATAGATTATAGGGAATAATTCAGTGTGACTAGTAGCTTAGTACTAGATATGTATTGACACAAATAACTGGAAAGCAAGATGCCTGAACAGCGATAAAGGTGATGACTGGCTACTGTTCATAAGCATTCTAAACATATTCAGATAAAGTACTGGGAAATTATGCATACTTTACTATTACTTACCTCAACTACAATGATAAATTCTCCATGAAAGGCTACTACTGTTAGATGACCTATTATATACTTACATATTTGAAAGCATTCAGACATCAGAAAGATAGAAGCAGGAACAAAGTATTTTCTTTTTTTAAAGGATATTTTTCTTCAAAATTCATTGATTATTTTGAGATACAAGTCACAGCCAGGATAAATATCAAATTCAGATATTTATGATATCTGGAAAAAAAAATTGTATGTCTTTTCCTTCAACATTTTCTGCTGTGTCCATTTCATAGTATTTTGTGCCTAAATGATTTCCATTACACTGGCATTTATTTTCCTGTTGTTGATATGGGTATTTCAGGCAGAGAATCAGAAATCAAAGCTAACTGTTTGGGGGCTTCTTAGGTTTTTTGGGGAGGAGGCTTTTTGTTTGTTTCTAAATCTTCTTTTCCCCTGGGTTTATTTGGTATGTTTGGGTTTTACTGCAGGGGTATTGAGAAGGCAGCTCAACTTATGAGCCAGACAAAACCACTTTTAATTAACTCTGGTGAAATTAGGCAGTACAGTTGTCAGTTTGACTTTACAGTAGGAATTATTTAATGGGCAGAAATGTAACAATGTAAAAAAATATAAATGCAAAATAAAATTTTATAAGGTGTATAAAATAAAACATCTGGTTTGCACAATAACTGTCCTTCTAAGGAAATCCATCATAGATTGACAAGGAAGGGAGAAGTGTAAAACTGCTTTGGTAATCAGACTACCATACCTATTCATTATTAATAATCATTCATTAGTCCACCTTTTATTTTCCATTAAATTATGAACAAGTATATTTCCTTGGTTTAAAGCTGTCATTGGAGTATTGATGTAAGCATAGCAAAAGCAGTCTTTTTCTGGTGTATGAAATACAAATAGGCATATTTAAAGCAAAAAAGTAAAGTAAAAGGAATAACACATTTCTTTTAGAATCTTTTCTGAAGAATGACAGGAAGATTTGCTACTGAGATTTTTTAGCTTACTTCCCAATCAGAATTGATGCAGAATTTACCCAGAGTATGACTGAACATAGATTTTGCACCTCATTTAAAAAAAAACATCAATTAGCTCTATCACTGGTGCAGGCAAACAGTCAAATCACAGCTAGACTTTTAAAAGTAACTCATTGCCTAAGGATTTAGACAAGTGCCTGGTAGCTTTTTCAAAGGTGCATAGTCACTTAATACATTTCATTTGCAAGCAAACATCAGCATTTTAATGATGATTCTGAAAACTAAGCAAAACAGCAAGTCAGGGAGTGTCTCACCTTGAAGCACCTAAAAACCTTTAGTTCTCATAGTGTGCCATATAAATGGAACACTCTACAAAATTATTTGCTTCATTGTTTCTTTTTCATCCTGAACTTGGCTTCATCCAAAATTTTAAGAAATTAACTTAGCATTAATGCTGTATTTCATTTTTACTTAACTTCCAAGTAACAGTGTGGATAATCAGTATATGATGCTATTTTACCTTAAGAATGCATTTTATATATTCCATCTGGAATGCGGTAAAATAGCTTTCAGGCTGACAAAACACAGTTAAGAAAACAGAATCATGAAATTCATTTGGGCTAATAGTTTAAACATACTCTAACATTAAGAATCAGAAAAAGCATGTTATTTCTGTATGGTAGAAAGGACATTCAAATCCATGTAAAAGCTTTCCTAATACTTTGGAACTCAACTGTAAAAACACCACAGTCTTAACTTTCTGCAGTTATGATCCAGTATTACCCATAGCTTTTTCTTTTTAGTTATTATTTGATATTAAACAAAAGATACTGATATTAAACAAAAGCCTGTATATAACTAAAATTCTTTCACTACTCCATTGACATATCACTCTCAAAGTCGTAATGATTTTAAGGATTTTTCAATTAAAATTACAAAACCTAAATTCTGATTGTAATTTAACACAATCTTTGTAAATTAGAGATTAATAAAGCTTAATTAAAAATAATCCTAAAATGCTAATGCAAACAACAGCAAACACATGAGCCTTTACAACTAAGTCTAGAAGTTTCCTGTCAGTATGCATAACTATGATACTTCAGCATGACCAAAACACACAGCACAGCAATGATAGCGCACATACATGTCTCCTTAGGAAATCAATAATTCTATACAAAGAAGGATATATCCAAGGAATTAAACACCCACCAACCATGATGAGGATGTAACACAGCTTGGAGCTATCCTGTGGAGGGAAAAGAAAAAGCTTTTCTAGGCCAATCTTTATAAAGCATTACCAATTTAGCTTGCTTTCTGCTCTTATTGGTGCTTAAGAGGTTAAGACTTTATTTGTGAAAACAGAGCCAGAGAGTTGGGAATCATGTTGTTTGCAGCTCCCTAAGTCTTGCTTAAGATCCTTTTCAATTACCATCCATTTCTCCTTTAAAAAGGGACAAAAAAATAGAGGAGTGGAAACAGGTCAGGGCAGTCTGTGACAATGACAGTGTGATGGGCTTGGACCCCCTGTGGTGTTTCCATCTGCTATCATTAAGGTGACTATTCAGACATGAAAAAATCCCTCTTGCTGTGCTGACAGGCAGGCATCAAGAACGATGACAAGGCATTAAGACAGAAAGTAGAGACACAGGGATGTCATATCCCACAAACAATCCTGCCTCAAGCAAGACCTCTAAAATTTTATCGGAATTTACAATAAAAATCAGAGGGCTTTTACCTGGAGCTTATCAAACTTCCCCTGGTGTTAGATTGACAGCGAATGTGCTGCAGCTGACCACACTTGCTCCTACCTGTCGTCTCTGCTGTAACAAACCCAATTTTTAAAAATATTTGGGAATTTTTAATTTTTTTTTTTTTTCCTCACTCTTCCATAAAAGCAGAGATTTTTTTCCCATCCTTCCTCATCGAGGGGCCAGGCAGGAAGACTTAGGTGTGAAGCACGGCAAGCCCCGAACGAAGCCTTTGCCAAATCGCGCCAACAGCAATGAAAACAGCAACAAACACACCAACCGAGGCGAACACCGACGGCCAGGGCAGCCGCAGCTGACGGGAATTAAACGCGAACGCAACGCTCCGAGGGGTGAGGCTGCTTCTCCAGGTGCAAAAGAGGCGGTGGCGGCAGCACCAGCGGAGTGCAGGCGTCCGCCGGCAGGGGGCGCCGCAGGACCGCCGCCTAAACCCGGCTCGCGGAGCACGCGCCACGTGCGCATTCGGCTCGTGCCCGCGCTAGACCCTCAATGGTTTGATGACGTCATCGCGAACGTTATTTAAACCGTTTCCACCCTGGGCACGCTCCGTTGGAGCCCCGGGGGGACTTCGGCGTGGCGGGGTCGCCCGGAGCGGACTCAGCGGCATGATGTGCCAGTGTCGCGTTTGTAGACGGCGCCCTTCCAGTAGCGGCACCTCGCACTAGCGCACGACTGGCAGTTCCACTACCCGGAGAACACGATTCTGAATCTGAAGTCATCTCCCTTTGGCCACTCTTTCCTGGCTAATAAAGAGGTTTCTCTGCAAACACTGCGCACTCTTGAGGCATGGCAAGCCGTCACTCCCCCTTCTGCTCAGCATTTTCTTTTTTCCTCCAAAGCCTTCACATAAAATCATAGAACATCTCCACCTTTGTAACTGCTTTCTTTAGCCATTTGATTAATCAGGCTAGAAAACTGATCCTTTGATTGGTTTTATTCTGTTTTCTTTAAATATAAGAGAGAACCAGGTAGTAATATATGGACAAAGTGCTGATGAGAGGGACTACCTAAAAAGGTTTGTCATCAGAAGAAACATATGTGTATGACCATACCTAACTTTCCTACTCACACTCCATTTTCCCACTTCATTAAATTGCCACCTAATCACAGCTAGCTGAGGCACATTAGGAACAAATGCTAAGGAAGGAGAAGGATGATTAGGTAGAGCAATAGATTAAAATCAATATATTACTTACATTAGATCTCATTGGAGCTCAAGAGTTGAGGGGTATATATAGACACACATTTATGGCCTTCCATATTTTTAAATAATCCAGCTACATGTTGACGCAAAATTAAACACTGGAAGTGAAGAGTAGACACCAGACAATGTTTCCCAGACTGTTATACCAATTGTCTTAGTATTCTGATACCTGTGACTTAATGAATATTAATCAGTTCAAATCAATCTTTGAAATATCTATTACTCATGAGAAGGTAAAGATAATATCCTAAATAGCGGAAGTTAACATTTATTGTTCACTTCATCTTGCATGCTTGTTCAAAAGTCTGTACCAATATGAAAAGATGCATTTTATTATTTGAAATACAGGTTTTTCTATGAAGATGTTTTTAATTTACATATCATATATAGAGAAGTAAAACACTATGGACAGTGCATTTTCCTCCATCTAGTTACAGAATGAAGGCATGGCAATTTAAATTTCAGTTACCACTACAGCTATTTCAGCCACAAGTTTTAAGAGGAGCTCTTGCTTCATTTAGAAGAAATGAGATTTGTAAAGTTAAGTCATTTAGTCCAAACTAATTAGTTAGGATTTTTCTGTATTCCTTAGGATGAGATAAGCACCTGCCTGAAGCAGGTCACACTGATTTTAGGATAAACAAGACATTTTTTGCATCATTCTCTCCCTCCCCCCATTGAGAACATAAAGAACTTAGATAGCTAGCTTATTTTATGGACTTCATTGCTACTAGCAGAGACTAAAACCCAATCATCCATCACAGTCTCTTAAATAAGGAGAATTGTAGCATGAATTTAAATGCAAAAATATTAATTATATATTGATTATAATGAAAACATCAAAATTATGAGATATATGTGACAGACATTAAATACAGATGCCACAATCATGGTTGCCAATACATGCCATTATTGAATAATGAGGAATTTTTGTCTTTGGAGTAGCCACACCAGGCACAATTGTGCCTCATCTTTCCACCAGTTGAGCTTACCTGATACCATTTAAGTCCTCCCTCAGGAAGCTTGCAACAGGTTCTAATGCATCCTGTAGCACATTTTGACACGTATTTTGCATGACAGCCTTGCCTACAGATGTCTTAGCAATAAACTATTCAAGAGACAATGGGAAAGGCATAAAAATACCCCTTCTCATGTCAAAATTTTGCCAGATTAATTCTTAAAGATGCAAGACTTATTGAAAAACAAATAGTTTTATATGTGTTAAAGTGAAGCCCAGAAAAAAGCAGGAGAGAAATTTAAATGGTATCTATAAGACTATCTTCTGCTAAACACAAAACCAACCCACTTGTATAAAATCCAACATAACAGCTACACTGCTTCCATCATCTTAATCAACAGGATTTCAATTAAGAAAATCCTTTAACTAGCATCTAAAATGGCAAACATCTCCAGCAGTGGCCACAGACATCATGTTTAAGCAGTAACAGAGACAGAGGTCTTAACAAACCTCTCCAGAATTTTGGAACAATCAAGTATGAGGTCACAAGCCTTATCAGCCAGCATTTATGGGCAGAGGTCTGCAACCCTTACATACCTTGACTGAGCTGGGAAAGAAACCATGTTCCCTTAACCCCACCAGGTAGCTCACCAAGACTGGCACTGAGACCTGAGCTGAGGAGGCCTGGAATGCCAAGCAGGTTGCTTCAACCTCCAGAGGCATATCCAACTCATTATTGTATTCCTGAACAAAGTGACTGAAAAGAGCTGAAGAGGGAGAAAGAAAAGATTTCCCAATACTACATATGGGAGGAGAAGTAACTCCCCAACAGGAGGAAGTATGGGATTGCCGAGTGCCCCCTTGTTTCCCTATTAGACAAAGTTTACTTTTTCCACTGTGAATGCAGGATTGAAGATGCTAAGTGTTAAAATGTTAAAAAAAAGAAGATAAATTTGCAGAGTGAGTGGAAACCAAGGGTATGTCAATAAAAGCAAATACACTGGCAAGGAAATTTATAGGGAATGATAGAGCATGTTACATACGGAATAGTAAAGAAGCTGACATGAACTTCAAGAAACCATCAAGAAAAGATCAAAGTGTAAATAAGATCATAGGGGTCCTTTTTTATTTTTGCAACTTGTTTTATGTGCCTTTTATGTGTGAAGGAAATAAAGAAAGAATCTTTCGTTTGAACTTTAATCAACTCTTAGATTCCAAGAACAAAAGGACTTATAGGTAGCAATCCCTGTTCCTTCAACAAGAGAAACAAGGGGTTCCATCCCTAGAGACCTCTGCAGTAAAATGTGGGATCATTAATCTACAATAACACAGGTTTCATTTACATTGAGCAGTACATTGACTCCCTATATAAAGAAATGTTTTATCTAGCAGACAAAAGTTGAACAAATCAGGCATATATTTTTTTTAAAGCAGCTTGCATTTGTGTGGGCTTTTTTTATTTTTTCTAAATGTAAGTACATAGTGACATGATGGATTCTTTAATACACAAAAAGCTGCAAAGTGACTGGTACCTTTCCAAGGGAAGGGCTGTTCATCAAGTAGACTTTGAGACTTAACGTAGGAATTACTGGGGAAAACTGTAAGCACAGCCACCTTTCTTGGTCTTTTGGTCTCTGAACTGAGCATTTAAGAACAATGAACAGTTATCTTAAAGCATCTAAATATGTTCATATGAAAGGTATCTTTAGTTATAAACACACCTTAAGAATTTCCCCATTAGAGGCAGACTACATAGAGTACGTGATGACCTCTATCTCAAGGTTTAATAGTCTCTAAGCTATCTGTCACTGCCCTTCAGCTGAGACATAAGTATTTGAGAGCTCTTGGTGGGTTTCTCTTCAGTGTGGAAGCGGTTTGTCTAAGCACACGTCATTGTCCCCAGCCAACCCAGATGCTGTTGGCAATCAATAGCAGTAGCTATCTAACATGTAATGTTATGCATCATGCAAGATGACTTTAAACAGATCTACTTAAAACAAACCTGACGCTAATAGGTTCCAAGAACAGACTTTTACTATATCCAGTAGTGATAGGGCAGAATTATAGTAACAGTGGCAAAGTTTAAGCATTTCTCTAGTGAAAGTCTTAGTAAAACAGCATAGGAGAAACTGTGCTGCAAACTAAAGAGAGTGACCAAAACTGAACAGTGGTGAAACACTGACAGAAAACAACTTTGAATCAGGCAAATTTGAATTTGACAGGTATACATTTTCACAGAATAATCCCTTGAAGCACTTCTTGGATTAGCCTATTCACAAATAAAAAGGCATCATTTGTGAATGGAATTATTTCACCTCAGAAAGGTTCTTATGTCAACTTTGGACATAAATGTAACACTTTTGGTGAAGCTCTTGAGCATTAACTTAAAGAAATAAACTACAGAAGTCAGTAGTGTAATAGAAGAACCTTTGCTTACCAAAACAATTATGGAAGTACTAAACAACTATTCCACAAAAGCACTGTATCAGTCTGCCCCTGGATGTCTAAATAAATGGAAGTGTTCTGCCATAAACAAAAACGAAGGGACAAGCAGAATGAAATAAAAAAGCCCCATTGAGAAATGAAAGAGAACACAAAACATCAAATCCGAGTATTTTAAGAGTAACAGCTACATGTTTTTTCTGAAGTAACTGCGTATTTGTTGACTTCAGCAAGAGGCTGCTTTCAAATATCTTGCAGTATATGGTTATTAGATTGTTTTTCTCTTCCCATCAGATTTCATTCAGTGTAGTTAATTCATGGTAATTGGTGTAGGAAGTCTCACATGTCAATTTTCAGTTTATCTGGGCTTTTTGTCAGCTGGAGTAACAACTTAGTATTTTGACCTGATAAAAATTACATTCAAAACTAGTTTATACAGGAAGCTGCACGTAACCCCAAATACAATTTAAAAATAAATCTTGCACAAAATTTTGTGGTTTGCCAGAAGCTATCACCATTGACAAAGTCTCTCAGAGAAAAGATAAATTTATTGCTAGCTTAAAGATATTTTCAATCAGGAGCTCCAGGAATAGAGCCAGCTTCCCCCAGCTGCTTTCAAAGCAGATGAATTTTCAACATTTAACAGGCATGCTCACTAGCTTTTATGGGTGATGGTGTCTCAGTGATGCCAGAGCAATTTGATTCAAATTTTAATTCTTTAACGGATCCATAAAATCCATTTTTTTCAGCAGTCATACTTTAGCATAGATCAGATTGACAGTAGGTTCTGCCAGGCTTCCCTGGAGCCAGACTATTTTACTGATATGACAATGATCTTCAGATCACAAAGAGACACCTACTTATGGAAAATACTAGATTTACACAGAAACTGCAGCCTGACCAGATTTGACT
Organism: Ara ararauna; assembly: GCA_028858755.1. Classification (NCBI taxonomy): domain Eukaryota; kingdom Metazoa; phylum Chordata; class Aves; order Psittaciformes; family Psittacidae; genus Ara; species Ara ararauna. The sequence goes on from CM054380.1 coordinate 29,065,307, forward strand.
GTCTTGGTGAGGAGTCTGTAGTTTAAAGACCTCTCTGCATGACAGCTGGGCTACAGAATAGGACGTACTATCAGAACAACCCTGTAAACTCATGTTCCCGTCAAACTGGAAGAAAATATTCTAGTTTTCATGAAAGTGCAAATTATTTTTCAGTTTTTTACAAGCAGCTTCCAGAAGGGACACAAAAGAAAATGCAATAATTTTAAAAACTGAAAATGTTCATCTGGATACAGAATTCAAATTAACTAACAGTGATATTAGGTAACCACCTGGTTAGACAAGATTTAGACAATAAAGAGATTTTGTGCATGTAAGTTTCACACCAAAAAAAAATGTTGGCTGTGTAAGGAATGAGCTAAGATAACATGGCAGGAGATAATCAGCTGCTTTCTCGCTCTCACAGAAAAAGACTAATTTTTCTGAGTGAAAACCTAAAATCATTTAGTTCTGAACAACCTAATGCTTGAATTCAAAGTGGTCATTTTCTTACTCTTTTCATAATAAGACTCTGGACTGTTTTTCAGAATAATTTCACAGTTATTTTTCATTAATAAAGAAGTTGTTCCTATGTGCCTTTGTCATCTACATATACCTGAAAACCAAATACATGCAAGTTAAAGATGGAAAATAAACAAACGAAATCAACTCTAATAATTTGGATGCATCTATGTTAGCATTTTAATTCAGATCTTGAGAGGCACCTTGGAGGTAGATTTCCCAGCCATCCCCACTTCCAAGAGTCCATTTCACCCCACAACCTTGGAACATGGAACTGGATTCCTTTTGCATCAAGCTAAGCAGAACGTTGCATTGCATCAAAGCATCTGACATTCTCCAACCAAAACTAAAGCATTCTGTGTCCAGACAGCATATGAGTCAGTCAAGTAAAACCTACTATTTAGAATGGCTGCAGGACAATCAGCATTCACTCCTCTGCTGACTACAGAGCCTGTGTCACAGTATTTTCTAGATAGACATTGTGTGCAAAACTCCTGGCATTTCTTTGACACTTTCTGCCTTAGAAGAAAGTAAGGAAGGATTTGAAAATTCCATAGCTATTTCTATTCAAGGCAAAAGTTGACATTAAAAACTTTCTTAATATTTAGTTCTCTTGCCAACTTCTGTACTGCTGTATGAAAATATACCAAATAAAGAGGCTTCTTATTTATAAGGTAGCTATAACCTTGAACAAAACTTCCTGAAGTATCTCAGTTACATAAAGCCTAGTACTCCTTAAATCCATCTGATATTTTGCAAATTTTAACTCGGGTACATCATATTATAGACTCGGAACAACTATTCCTTTCACATGAAAGAACTTCAGAATAGTGTTTTCAGTAAAACAATGAAAGCAATGCAAGGCCAACACAAGATTCAGAGCTTTATAGAAGCACTGAGCTTCAACTATCAGCACATGAATGCTGTCAACTTTTTTAGATGTTCTATAGGTAAGGATTATCACTATGAACAGCCCTGACTTTCATGACTGCAATGCTCACTTGCCTTATGCCCCTTCATTTTAAAAAACCTACCAAAATGGGAAATAGAACATTTCGGTTGTCAGCACCCTCTTAGGACAGCAAGTGTGATTTTATTTTACATCACTGTACCAAAGATAGTCAAAACTACACCTCGGTGTAGCACATCTCTTACAGCTTGAAAGTGGTCTGGCTGAAAAGCAGCAATTGTGCTCAGCCTTAAGACTACCCTTACCCAGGATCTTCTGCAGCTGAGACCAAATGATCCAAAGGAACATCACCAGAGGGAAGATTCTGGCCAAACTACCTGACCCTGACACCTTTTAAGGAGAAAATATGAAGGACAGCATTCTTTTCTGAGACTGGGAACATGTTTTCCTCACAACAGATTTAGTTTCAATAAAATGGATCTTTCATCCTGGCTTTTGCAACCCGTGGATAGTAGAAAGTGGCAGGCAGCCAGCACCACAACATGCTTGGTAAGAGCACAGTCTAAAGAGAAGGAAGAAATCCTGTCAAAACACCTAAGCAATGAGGACAGAAGTTCTTAATGTCTAGCACAGCCAAAAGAGCTTCACTTTGATCCTATCGTTTTACAGGAGTAAAGGACAAAGAAAATAGAAATCACAGGCTTGGATCATAGCAAACAGGTCTTAACAGAGAAGGTAGCAAGAGTTTGTACTTTATGCTCCTATAATGTTAATAGAAAGACTTCTTTTTCTTTCTTATTCTAAGCAATGAAGATAATGCATTGCTACATTTGCCTAGCTGCCAAGCCTGAAGCCAGTGGGTGATGCGATATGGCTCACAGTAGTTCCTTCCAGCACCACTAAACCAGCTGTTAAAAGTTCTGTCAAGTCTCACAGTAGGGGTCACACCAAGAGGCATTGAGCAGTACCCATTTCCTGTATTACAGCCGAAGCAATTCTTCACCAAGGTACAGAGAAACAGATATATAACAACTCAAAGGATGGAGGGAATAAAATATGAACCTATGTTTTACTGCCCTTTGCATAACAAGTGCAAAGATAAGCTCTTAAAAAACTAGATGCAGAGGACTTTTGGAGAGCTTGAAGGAAACCACTTGAGTCAAATTTGACTATGTCATTGCTACAATTCACAGAGAGCTCTCCAACCTTCATTATTTCAATTAATAAGATGATTCTTTTATGACAGAGGAAACAAATATTTGTTCATTCTCACCAATTTATCTTTTATTTCTTCATCTCTATTCTAATTTCATTTTGCAACATCCAGGCAGAAAAAAAAATAAAATATGAATCCATCACTGCTAGACAGATCTTAAATCTATTCAGAAAAGATTTACTTTTTTTTTTTTTTTTAGTGACCACATGATACAAGGACAAAAAAAGGTCAGATTTTTTTAGTATCCTTTTGATTCTGAAGTAAATTTAAATACTTCATGCAGTGTTTAAAACATCCCTAATCCAGAGCACAACTATGTGTTTTAATCCCATTTGTACAAAACAAACTTGTTTGAATTGAAAACTTGTTTAAGGGCAGATTGGGATAGTTTGCTGAAAAAGGTTTGTGTGTAACTCTCATCTAGTTTAAGATCAAATCCTTAGAGTGCACATTTTAGGTATTTTTTTTCCCCAAGACATATAAACTTAAATTAGCTCAAGTAAACCAGTTCATGTCATTGTTCTGAACCCATATGGAAGCTGCCACCTACAGTTTGCAGTTCTTACAGATCTTCATTCAATTCTCAGTGCTGCAGCAGAAAGTCTCTACACTTGATGCAATATAACAAAACAGATACGCACACCACCTGTTACTTAGAGATGAATATCTCTAAAGTGAAAATTCAAGCCTGAAGGGGAGTTTACAAACTTCCAGTATATTTAAGAACTGGAAAGCATAAAAATGGGGTGCAGAGAATTTCTTGTTTATTGCTTTAAATGAGAACCTACCACACACAAACATATACACACATTTGTGTGTGCATTCCTGTCTTATCTATGTAATTAAAAAAAATAAAATAGAGAAACTGAACTTTGCTGTTAACAGAAAGTGTAGATTCATTCAGCTGTAAGCTCCAAGTTGAACTTTTCATCTGTAATCTATGAGGAGGATCAGGCCATTGGTGAGAAACACTAATCAAAATGTATAGTCAATGCATAATTTCATCAATGAAATAATGCCACCTCTTGATGAAATATGGCAGATAACCAGTGTCAAGCTTGCCTCACAAGCAGCTAAGCTTTGGTACTATTCTATCAGGTGACACCTGGGTGTTTGGAATTTACCTAAACCAGCAGAATACACTGACATGCACCATTTTTAGTATTTCAGTATGTAGGCAGCTATAACTATCTTTTAATATCATACAAAGGAAAATACTTTGTACACAAATCAAAGCTAAACCATAGTCTACAAACCATGACCTATATTCCCTGTAGACATATGACATCATGTCTTGGCATTCCTCAGAAATAAGCAGTGGCACTTAAGAATACTCTAACCTGTGAGTGCAAGCGCAAAAGGATTAAGGCAGATTGTGCTGCACAGCACTTATGACAAGAATGCATTGTGTTGCACTCCTCGTTTACCTCAGTCTTTAAAAAAAAAAAAAAAAAGACCAAAAAACAACAAAAAAAAGTAAAATAACACCCAAACCAACACAGAATATGCTGCTTTACCTACAGTATGGTTTAGTTATATGTGATTTAATTAACGGTCAGTCTGCACATATACAATGTGTATGTGTATATCAAGATTCAATGACAATTTAAGATAGATAGCCAGATGGGTATTGTGGAAGTGGTTAGACTGGTATTTACTGGGTTCTGCGGGGGGGGGGGGGGGGGGGGGAATGCACAATCAAGCAAACTTTTTACCTTGTATCTATTTTGCAATGTAATAGGAAATAATTGTGAACCAGAGAACAATGAAATAAAAAGCAACCATAAATTAGAGGTTAAAATTGAATCAGAACCAATAAATAAGCATCTCACTTAGCAAGTCAGCTCTATGTGCAGCCACATTTCTTCCCCCAACCCCTCTTTTTTTAATTAAACAGTTGACCATGTGTGTTGTTAACTACTTGAATAATCCTTACATAGGACCTGTAAGGAAGTGCTCTTAATTTCTATGGAAGAAGTGAAAAAAAACTCTCATCAGAAGACAAGTGTTGAAAGAAATTCATGGTGAGACTGTTACGATATAAAAGTCTGTTGGAAGACATTTTTTATAACATACATATTTGAGGCATAGTTTTGATTGAACATGAACACATACACAATTGTTTCAAACAAAAGCTATTCAAGCCCCATTCCTGCTTATAATAAAGTCGCTAACAGAGTACTATTGTCATCTCTGAATAATTTCACAAGTGCAGTGCTGATGTTTGTGTGGAATGTGTTTGATTAAATCTGGCTTTAGGCATAACATGAAAATGTATTTCAGCATATCACCATGTACCCATAAAAAGTACCTCAGAGTGCAATCCTAAAATAAAAATCAGAAATGCTGCTTGAAACGATCAATAAGAAAAACACACCATCGAGTTTTCTGAAGACTAAAATAGTTCATGGAAACAAAACAGGGAAGAAAAGGGCTTCTGCCTGCTGAAGCTACCTGCAGATAGTTAATCTTTTTTGCAGTTTTGAGATTAAAACTACAACAAATAGTCCTCTTGGAAAAAGAAAGAAAAAAGTGTTCAACCCACACTTAGCTCTGGCAGAACTCAGATACGCTGAAGACAGCAGTCACTCCAACATTCAAAAGGTGCAGAAGGGGGAAGTCTCTTTTTGTTTTTATTAAGGGACTTATGCAAGCTGGCAATTATCTTTGTAATAGATACCTAAGACTCCAGAACATGCTAGCATTGCTTTTAATGCAATAAAAAGAAAAATTATTCTCAGTGAATTATTGTACTGTATTTTGTACTGTATTGTACTGAAGTATTGATGTACTTCAAGTTAGTAAAAACCATTTCTGTAATGCTCAAAATCATATAAGTTATTAGGCAAAAAAGATATCCATGCAGTGCTAAAAAAGGGTTGGTTGTTTTTTTTTCCAAATATTTGGGAACAGTATCAAAGCTTGAGAAAGCCAAAGAATTCAACTGGCTGACAATTATGGAAACATACACTTGCAGTATATGATTATATGCTTACCTACAGGTCATGTGGAATACAGTTCCACCACACAGGAAAGTAGAATAGGCTTACCTTCACTAACTATACTATGACTTACCTAAGAAAACATACTGCCTTAAACAAATGGAATACTCAAAATATCCAAACCTGCCTCAAAAGTTCCAGAATTTCCCATATAGTATAAAACCCCCAGCAACACACAGGCTCAAACTTCTCACCAAGCTCCCAACGACACCTAAACCCCCACCTACAATAAACATTCACAAGTGCTGCAATTCCTGAGGCAATAGGTGCCCTGATTTTTGCCTGGTTAGATAACACAACACTGGGAATAGCTGTAGAAATCAAGCTTTTGCGTAGCATGAACTTGAGCAATACAAGGTCAGAACTTTTTTTCTTACTTTTAATTCAGCAAAACTTAAAAGTTAACCACATACATGTACATTGATATGCAAAAATTTTATTATCAGACAGTAGTTCATTCTGAATGTCTCTGAAGAACAAAGTGCAATTATGGTTTGGGGCTAGTCGCAACAAATATCCAAATAGGAAAGTAAATGTCTAATTTCCAGTCTGTATTTCTGTGTAGGTGCTGTGTTCAGTCACTTCACAAGCACATGAAGAAGTAAGGCAAGCTAAATAACAAGATATTTAACTTGCAACAACTGCAAGCTCTAGTCCTCAAAGCTAAGGACCGGCTAAGATGAAAAAAAGTTAACAGCAAGGTCCAAAAGTGCTGCTAAGCTGTTCATAAAGTTGACCCAAACCCAGCAAAGTGCTCCTGTTCTTTTCATTTGACCCTGTTAGACTCCATAACAGGAACCTAATACTGTTTTAGACACTGTAAAGCAAACCTCACTGTGTAAAAGCCATGCTGAAATATTTTAATTCTCACATGGCTACCCACTAGTCACAGTGGATGTACATATCCACAGCTAAAGTGGATAAGCTACTGATCAAAGATCAGAATTGTTTAGAATATCTGTCTGTTAAAGTAAGCTCGAGAATAGCTTAGAACAGGTTTATAGCTTAAAGTGTATTTTGCCAGATGAATTAATATCTTTTCTCATGAACACTATCGATCTTCAAGCAGCTCTCTTGAAGTTTTTAACATTCCAGGAAAATCTACTGGGAATTGCTGTTTTGTTTCACAGAATTTAACTTTCAGAAAAGGAGTTTAGGTAAACACATATATACACAGTCTACTTAGTTACTTCTAAAACTAATTAGCAAAATAAATAACTTGAAATTAAAGGCTATTACAACCCAGCTCGAAGCCCATACCCCAAAGGATGAGAAACACACTCCTAACTTTGTACAAATGCATTTCAGAACTCATAGAATATATATATATATATAATACTTATATACAATGTTACCAAGCAGAAGCCAAGATGTTTTTAATCAAGATACTAGACCTTAAAAGGCTAATGAAACATACCTTGCTTCGGACACAGATTCAGAAAAAACTTCTGTTAATAGGAGGCTCTGTTATATATACACCAGTACAAAAGACACCCATATTCTTGACTAGCCTACAATACTGGAGCAAGTTGAGAGAGATGGTCTCTCTAGGTTTGGACAGATGCTTGTAATTTGTCAATCAACTTTCCTCACCTGAAAGTTTAAGTTACAATAGCTACCAGAAAGAGCTAATGTTGAGGCCATACCTACTATATTTTTTCCTTACAAACTTATGGAAAGTATGGGGGTTTTACTGTTCCAAATGGGACAGAATGCATAATACAGATGTGTCACTTCTGCTCATCAACCTGTTTTTAATACAGGTGTATAGGTATAGGTATGGTTTTATACCTCAAGAGGAAAAGAGAACCAGATATGTATTCTTTGTATGTCTTATATCGATGAAGTACAGAAGGGGTCCAAATAAAGTAAAAATCATCCCTGCCATGCATGCAGAAATCAAGATCACACTTACATGTCCTTTGAAAAAAAAAAAAAGTAAAGGTAGCCTTTCCAGTGGTTTAATGTTTGTATTCCACACAATAACAGTTTAGAATTTACATTCTTGGAGCTGCTAAAAATAGCTGATCAGATGAACTACATAATAATCAGCATCATAATGTTAAATTCTGTAAACCATTAGAAATGCTAAGGAAATTAGCCTTAAGAAGATGCTAACATCAGCAGGATGTTCAAAAGAGGGATACTTGCAAAAAGGCAGTCCAAATTCTCTTAACCCTCTTGATTTCAAAAATTTCAGGTTTCAGAATTGTAAAGTCTCATCAGTCATACACCAGATACATAATTTAAACAGAGAACTACAATTATGGAGTTATTTTTCAGTACGGAAATGTAAAACTTCATATCTTACTTGAAAATGTGAGCTTTACATGTACAAACACAAGTAAAATATTGGGACCGTGGTATGTTTGAGCCAATGCTTTCAGCTGTCTCCATTTGTTTTCCCAACTTCATTTTTCATATGTAAAGTGCTAACTTAAAGAAAATGAGATTACCTATACCATTTGTTTTAACGGCTTAGAAGAAATAACCAGGACAGATTGTACATGGCAATTAAAGAGTTATAACTTTGTATTGCATGGGCAATCACATGATTTTCTTATTCTGTTTTACTGCAGGGTTTGTATGTACATACAGGAAACCATATTCACACTATCAAGGCAGCCATGAAATCCTGAATTGTGTGAGCTTTATATTTGTTGAATCTCATCGGGTATATCTCTTTCATGCAAGTTATAACTTACTAAGTTTATTATTATGTTCACTTTTATTTTTACCCTAGTTGAGCCACAGTCTTTTCTTTTTTTACTTTAAATAAAATATCTGTACTCTTTTTGAAGACAAGGCTTTCAGCCATTTGTGGTTTTACCACAGCTTTCTTTCCCATCCCTGTGAAAAAAAAAAATAATTTAAAAAAAAAAGATTTCAAATTGTGGCATTTATATAACAGCATTACAATATGTTACTATCATATTCTTTCCTAATTTTATACAGTGTCAAAGCTGACTTCCTTTCACTACTCTCATTTAATACAGCCTATAGGGATTCCTAGATGATTTTACTAACCAGTAACAGTCAATTTCTGCATCAGTGCTTTTTAAATTGTATAAATAATGCCATGATTCTTTCCAGTGTGTATCACATTTGCTATTAATGCACTTAATTTATCATAATACCTATTTCCTTAGATTTCTTAGTTTCTTCGGAACTTCTATGACTAATATCCAGCCTTAACCGCGCTTAAAAATTCCATGTCACTTGTGCATTTTTCTACTTCAGGATACTTTGTATCAAGTTCTGCTAATATAAATGAAGCATAAAGACATCGTAATGCATTTGTAGCGTTACAGAAAGTGAGCAGTGGTGTCCTTCAGAGGCTCATACTTCAAGTATTTGCTCTCCCTCATGCACACATGCAAACATACATAGGTAAAAAGATGCCAAATGTAATGCAGAGCTTTAGGGTATAATGTCAACCTTTTGCCATCTTAAAAGTACCCATTATTATTTCTGTCTCAGTTCTCTGTTTTTCAACCATGTTTTCTGTAAGGAGAAAATATTTTTAGGGGCCTTGGGTGATATTGTTTAATGTGAGGTTTCCCTGTCCATGGCAGTGGGGCTGGAACTTGATGATTGTAAGGTCCTTTCCAGCCCAAACTATTCTATGATTCTATGATTCTATTGGAGTGATTTCGTGACTCTGAATTGCTGGATATAGAACATGAAAATACAGCAGTAGAAACTCTTCAATAATAGTAATTGATTTTCCTCTCACAAAAATATTTGTGAATGCAATATAAATATTACTTATGGTGTGATCTGACAGAGCACTTCATAACATCCAGTTAGAGTGTAGACCTTTGTTATTATAAAAAATACCAAACACACCCCTAGAGTTTTTTCTTGGAACATTTTTACCATTTTTCTTCAGTTAAACGCATCCACTGTAGTAACAGGAAAATTTTGCTGGAGTTCCTTTTTTAGTGTTTTTGCTCCTTAAGTAGCAGGTCATTCCATAAGGTAACCCTACAAGTGACCCAAGTGAGATATATTAAAATCTAGTCATACAATACCCCTGGACTATTTTACATAATAAGATTTTTTTTTCTAACTCCCAGATGTTGCTAAAGGACAGAAAAAAAGACCTGTAAAATTCTTCATCATGAACCTTTTTTTCTGCAAATCCCTTTTTTCCCCCTTTCAAAAGCAATTGTGAATAGAGGTAAAAGAAGACAAAACTTGACCTTTTGTGATCCCAGCATTAATAGGTCTGTTCATAATTCAATCTGTGTGTGTGTAGAAGCATCCATGTGGAAACATGCAGGCCTGAGAGACATAAAGCCTTTCCCTTTAAACATTATCTGACCCTATGAGTCTTATTCACAAAAGAAGGCTTACGTACGCATAAGTTGAAAAAAATGTATGCTTTCATTGTGCTACAGAGAGCCTACACATTTTACTCCTCCTTCTCCAGGAAAACCCATCATGGAAGTGACACTTGTACAGGAGTTGGATGAGGGAATGGTAAATGAGCACAACGTAGCAAAAAAAAAGCACATGCCAAGAATCAACTTTTGCTCATTAAAAATATAGGAGAGTCATCTCCTTGGCTGTCATATAACAGGGAAATGGAATTGATGTGGGAGAAGTTGAGGTCTCCTGTATACTGCAGCCTTGCAAAATTCTACCTTCTGAGAGAAGCTTGTTTTTCTTGCTATGCTAAACCTATTTTTACTTCCATAATCTCTGTGCATCAAGGTGAGGGATGACTGTCGTTTGTGCCTGGTAAATTGGTATGTAGGTAATATTTATAACATAATGTTTACAATATCTTAGATTCTAATGAACTGCTTATGATTATATGGTATGTAAGTTTCAAGACAACTCTGTAAGGTATTTTGTAAGTTAAAGCCTATCGGTGCTGCTGCATATCCATAGCAAATAAGAATATCAGTTATTTTTATTATGTCTATACATAAAGTCCATCTTTATGTTATCAGTATCTCTTCATTCCTCTCCTGTGTAGTTTGGCACTGTAAAGTCATCTGTCAGTTTAAATGCTATGTTACTCAGAGTCCACTCATGTTATCAGAGAGTGCTCTAAGCCACTTTGCACTGAACCTGTCAATTGAAATCTGAACAAGGGGCAGGAGGTACACAGTTGTAAGAACAGCAATAAGAGTTCCCATTTAGTGAAACAAATCCTCAACTGGTATAGATCTGCCAAGCTTCAACAACTTCAGTATTGATTTATACTAGGATCTGAACTCAGCATCTGTAATTATTTTCTAAACCAGGCAAAACAAATGGCATCAGGGATCACAAGGAAGTCTTTTCTTAATAAGCAATGAGTGAAGCAATTCTGCAATATGGTGACTTCCCTGTCAAAAATTTCCAGCATTTTCCCTCCCATTAGAGAGGAAATACTGCCCAGATTTTGAAAATCAGATTCTGTACCTATCTGCACCTTCATATGCCCAAAGGCTTTCCAAATGTAGCTTTGATAGCACTCACCTTCTAGAATCTCAGAGGAGGAATGTTAAGGAAGAAAAGAAATGGAAATTTCGCAGATCTCTGTTGCTTTAACTGTGAAATAGAAAAAAGATTATTCATTGGGTAATCAGAAAACCGAAAAAAAAAAAACCCAACCCTTCAAAAGTAAGTCTGTGATGGTGCTGTGATTAGTGATTTACCGTGGGTGTAAATGTTCGTATTCAGCACCTTTTACATCATAGTGAAGATACCAGTGATCCCAATCATGTTAAACAATTTGTCCTTGTTTGCTGACTTGAACATCTGATTAAGTGGTTAGTGAATAAAAGTCTAATCTTGGATTGATTAACTACATTTCATTATTTTTCATAATACATTTGATAATTAATATTCCCACTAATGAGATCTTTTTATTTGAATTACACTTCTAGGAAATTGGTTAGATGAACTACAAAAATAAGGAATATTTAAAGATAAAGCTGGATCATTAATGTGGAAGTATTATGGAATTGGTATTCAGGCTAATGTCAATTGATATTAAAATTAATATCCATATTGAAGGACATATGAAATATTGACAATCAGTTGAGGTCTTCAAAAGCAAAATAAATGGGCCTATAGTCTCTGAGCAATGGATATTGCAATTCCATCAAAGAAAACTAGAGAGCTGTGACTACTGTTCACCCAGCCACCACTTTGCACGCTGTGCCACTCACAGTAGTTTCTCACTTCCTCCTAATTGCTTCCTGTTTTTTCATAGGTTAAAGCTGCTCACAAGCATAATTGTGAGTTCTGAGCTCGATTCAGATTCATTCACGCCTACAGTAGGTACTTTGGGACTGGGTGGTGCAGTACTTGGCAACACGTCCATGCTTTTCAGTGTACCACAAGTCTTTAGGAGGATAGCTAAAATGCTGTGCTGAAGATTAGTGAAACACCTGGATGGTATTGCATGGGATTCCCAAACTTCAATAAAAATCAAGTGGATTTGTATATGTGAAGTATTAATTTGCAAGCTCTAAATAGAAAATTTAGTGCCTCTAAATTAACTGCATAACATGTACCAGAAGATCTTGAGCATCTAGAACCAAAAAACATTTAATATTTTGCCCACTTAATACATGTTTCTCTCTCATTCTCCACAAAAATTTTGTTGTTCCTCTTTGTTTTCATGGCCTTCTAAACATCTCAAGGATGGTTCTAGGCAGCATTTTTGTTATGGCAATAATAAATATTTTGTTTTCTATCTGCATACTTCTGGTAATAAGTCATGGGTCATTAAAAGCTTTTTATTTTGCTACATGCCTTTTACCAAGCGCTTGGAACTGGAAAAGCTATTCATCCCAACCTCAGGAGGATAGTTTAGGATTTCTGCCAAAGTAAGGGGCTCAAGACTGAGATCTACATGTATAAGTTGTTTAGTGAATCTTTTTTATTTAAGAAAAATATAAATTGTTAGAGATTGGTAGAAAACAAGCAAAAGTAATGTTACTGCAAACAAGTTAATGTCAAATGGAAGTTATTGGTAGAAAAATGAAATATCATTGATATAACTCTGAAAATAGTTTTAATTATTTCGAGGAATTAAATGTTATTAAATCTTTACTGGGAGCATTCCAATAAGAGGCATGTATTAATACTATACCTGAAGGAATAAATTATTTTTGCCATCCAGAAACCTACAGAGAAAGCATTCTTCACTTATATCCTCCATGATTTTCATATTAATATTTAATTTATGGAATATGCTGTCAACCTCACAGCATGAGCTATTGTAAAAAAAATGCTTGATCTAATAGCTTTTCATTATAATATTTCTTGAATAATCTTATGATTAGCTTACTAAATCTTGACACTGTAAACTACACTTGTTCTTTAAAAGAATAGAACAGAGTTATTTTTTGTTAGAGCAGAATAACAGTTCTAACAAAAGCAAAGGAGTTACTTAGACTCTTAAAAGAATATTAAATATTGTGATAGGGTGAAAAATCTCTTAAAATTTGCTTAACTAGCAAAAGGAATTGTGTATGAAAAAATGCAGGAAACAAAATTTGAAGAAAACATCCCTAGATTCCTTAGGAAGTTGCAGAATCGATAAAAAGTGTGACATGTACCAAATGAGATCAATTTTTCATACCCACTGCAGCCAGGGAGGTTTTCTCTAGAGGAAGGATTAATCCATCTTCTACATGGAGTCAAATACAGTGCTGGAGTCAGATATGAAATTAAACATGTTTACAGCTACTATGTAGAATGTATTAAAAATATATTGAATTTCTATCTTTAAGCTTGCCACCCATCCTTCAAGTGGGAACAAAGTTCAATGAACTTTATTTCCATTTTGGCTCAATGAGGGAACACGAATGAAATTGCACTTGCCAAAATTCTGTTTGGGGGCAGAACAGATAGTTGTGCACTGCCCCTTGGACAAAATTATGAACTAGCTACTTTTACTTCTTTTTGATCAATGATAGGTGTCAGCAAAAAAGAATATATGATTGTAACCACGTATCCTAATGGCTTTACTAATTTTTCATTGGCCATTGAGTTAATTGGAGCTAGAAGTTAATCTTAAATGTATTTTTACAAAGAAAGGGCTAGAAAAGATAAGAAAGTCAAGGCATCCAAGCCAGACCCACTCGATATGGAATTAGGATGACAAAAAGAAAAAGAAAAAATTTGGGAGTAAAATGCAATAGTTGCCTTACCCAGAAAAGAGAAAATCAGTCACCAATTTTGCTAACCTAAAGAATTTAAAAATACTTTTCACAGCTACAGTGCTATCAAAGTGACCAATGTCTTCTATCTGGAGACATTTCAGAGGATGAATAATTCAAGAAAAAAAATATTCATGAAAGCCATCACTCATTATAAAGTTCATTTCCTTTAATAAGAACCGAGGGGTTTTTTTTCTGCCAATCAGTATTGACACTGACTTCCCAAGGTATTTAGCTGTTTCTGATAAACACTGTTTAATTTATTATAAGAACTGAATCATAAGCCAGTGAGAGGCTAAATTTATAATAGTATCACATATATATAGGTGTCCTGGAGACTTTTTTGCGTGTTCCTAAAGCCAATGCACAGAAGAACATCAAGGTATTAGCTCTTGCCTAGTAGAGATCTTGCTCTATCTGTTGGGAAATTACCCTTTGCATCTGGGGATCACAATACTCCACAGAAAAAAAGATGTAAATCTAAAGATTCAGAAATCTGTATCCTGAAATTATTTTTGGCAATTGCTTTACTAGGTCATTGAGAAGCATAGTGGTAGGAAACTTTCCCATTTTTACACGGAGATCAATATCAGCTTTAAAGTCAGTTACAAAAAATAACATTTCTAGCCTTCAAATGTAGCCTTTATGGTCTCTTTTTTTTCTCTTATTTGTCAACAAATTTACTTTATATAATTCACTTCATCTGGTTTTAATATAATTCCTCTCTTACCAGTGTATCTAATGGTTTTTCCCTTCTGAACATTAACAACAAACTCCAACTGAAGAATTAAAAATAACATACTACATTCTTATGGCTTAAAAACCCATAAGCAGCATTCTCATATAGACATATATGTTATCTTCTGATATATTTTCACATAGGCATTTTTATGTACGGTTGTTTTTTATCTTGCATCAATTTGAAAAGGCATATATTTTAAACATTATTTGGGTTTGCTTGGCTTGCAATATAATTATCAAAAAACACCTTCCAGAATGAATCGCCGAAAGCTCACTACATCCCAAATATATTTTTCTGTGATCAGTATTTTAAAGTTGGGAAAACAGTGTCTAATTTAGATGCAGTAAAGATGAGGTTAAAAAAAAAATTAAGACCAGGCTACTTTTGACAGTAGTCAATTGCTTTTGAATGGGTTGTTTAAAACAGTCAGTCTCCAACTCATTGAGGGGGTCCTATTTAAATGATACTTTTACTTTACCTTTGGTAGGGTTTGGCCTCACATTTGCCTTTTTCTCTTCTGAACAGTAGGCATTCTACCATGTTCTTGTCTTCCCCTATATACCTGTCAAAAGGAATCAGTATGAGAGGATCAGTTATTAACTTCAATGAAACCAGGATTTCATCTACTGTCCCAAAGTCTGAAACAATCCAAACTGTTCATCTAAGTGTGGTAAATGAAATCTCTAGAAAGGAAAAAGAGGTTTGTAGATGCTTGCTGTCACAAGGCGATTTGATTGACACTAGTACACCCACTGGTCTTCAGCAATTACAGCTGAAAATAAAACCAGAACTGGGAGCAGATGGGTAAGCTTTTAAGTAAATAAAAAAGTTAAAGATGGTTATTGTTAGCCTTATCACAGAAACATTTTCTTCCTGGCACAAGCAAAGGGCTAACAAAGTTAGCTGTATATGACAGGCCTTTCATTTGACAAAAAAATAATGTTAAAATTCTGATTATAAACATGAGAAAATGCCTGGACACTTGCAAACAATTCAAGAACCTTATTTTTGCAAATTCTTGTGGCACTACTGTTATCAGAACACACAGACCTGCACTTTTATGAATAAGTAAAAATAAAGTAAAAACATGTTTAAATAAAAATGAAACAAAACTTTGAGCCAAAAGAATTGTTTTAATGAACAATTCTTTGTAAATTTGCATACTGCATCTCTACTTTTGTTTAATGGAAATAAAAGATACAGGTAGGGTGTCCTGTTTTTCTCAGCATACATTTAATTTTATTCTTGTATCATGCTTGTCAATGTCAAATGGGACTGTACTGACTGAAAAAATATTTAAACTGTTGGTTACATTTCAGACAGAAAACAGATATGTTTCTCCAGTCAAATGAGTGCAACTTGTCCAATAAAACAAATATACTTAACAAACTACAATATATTTCTTAAAAGGCTAGAATCTATTCCTGGTCATCCTTATTTGAGTCCTTGCCTAACACCGTAAGGATCTGGTAAGACAAAAGCTAAAAAGCTCTACAGAGCGGCTGTTCAGAGATTTTCTGAAAGGTTTTGGTGGAGAAGGCGTAAGTCCAGATTTGCATGTCACTCAATTAAATGAGTAAAAAGCCACCAACTTCAACTGACATCACTTCACTGCAGCTGAGGGTCTGTCCCAGGACATTCAGATACACAGGGGGACGGACAAGTCAATTGTAAGTATGGATACGTTGAGATCACAGGAAAACCCTATGGATCTCTGGGTCTTCACAAAAGGCTACAGAAGCTACACAGAAGAATAGCTCTTCCTTTTCCTCCCTCGACCCTCCACAAGCAGTTAAGTATGATGCTACTATGAGCTCTTGATCTACATCCACAAGGCACAGAGAAAGATACACAGAATATAAAGATAACAAGACAGGCATTCATTACTGCAGCAAATTTCTGTTCCATACATGGATCCATGGAGAAAATATAGCTTTTTCCAAGTCCTCTTTGCCCAGCTTATACATGCTTTTTAAAAAGTGTGCTAATCACTGGTGTTCGCATGAAAATGGGTAAGAGAAGAGACATTTAGCTGATTTTTTCCCCTCACAACAACTAGGAAGTTTTTTTTATTTTTATTTAAATCTTTGGTAATTCTAACTAGGTTCTAATCAAGGTTTAGTGCGCATCAGAATATCATTCCTGATATCATATCATAAATTATATTAATATTATATATTTTGTTAATCAGAACTACCTGGACAGGATTAATAATAAGTAGAAATTAGTGGCCTGTCTGCACTTACATTCCAAGAGAGCTATATTATGTTAGGAAAACTACATTAAAGAAGGAAAAAGAAAGTAAGTATGATAAGTAAAACTATTTTTGTCTGGAAAACAAATTAAAGATTAAGAATGGAGACGATAAAAGACATACATACACAAAAGATGAAAAGAAAGCAAATCTGTAAAAACAAGGTATGACGTGATTAACTCATAGAATTAGAATAACAAAATTATCAAGTTTCAAAGCTGATACTCCAGGATGGAAATCCACAATTTACACTTGCCCAGTTTTCTTTTTATAGCCATAGAAACATATGCAAATAAAAAAGTCCACACTTCCTTACATCTTGTAAGCAATAAAAGGAATATTCACATGGATACAAGGGATATGATACCTTATTTCTTTCGAACTTGAGTAGCTTTCCACAAGATTTAAGTCACTTTGCAGTAAAATGCTAGCATTTTGCATTTGATCTCCTAGTATTTTGCATTCTGTGTGCCATGGCTAACACAACTTCAGAGGTGCAAGATCTGGAGAATTAAGAGTAATGTGTCATTAATTCAATTAACTCTTCATTACATTTCTATATGTCTTAGTGAAGTGCATTGGAAGCATACCTTCAGTAACATTCAAATGAGTGCTTAACTTCCTATGATGTTTTCTGACTATTAAATTGCAGGGATCAGTAGAACTCTGCATCCTTTTTTTGTTATATAAAAATTGTTCCTGCAATGCAGCTGTTTGACAAATGCAGCATCTTTTTAAGTAATAAGCCCCAGTATTTAAATTTATAAAAAAGAAAGCAGATACTTGCTTACTTATTAAAGAAACCACATAGCAATAAGAGGACATAAGAAGGTTCACTTTCTTTAAAATAAAATGTCGTGCATATATGTATATGAAGAATTAACATAAACAGTGTATCAAAAATAGAACATAACAGGTGGTGTAGAACCATAGATTCATAGGATGGTTTAGGGTGGTTGCTCAACGTGCAAAACTTACAAGATGAATTAATAGTTATACAAATACTTTTTTAATTGGTCATATATTAAAAAAGTATCGAAATAATGTGCATGGCATATTGTTTTAACAACGTGTTGAAAGTAAATAGGAATTTTTCAATAAAAAACTATCCTGCCTATTAACTTTTAAAAGTTAGTATTTGTAATGAAATGGCAGACAGCTACTGTAAATACTTCTAAAATTATGCTTTATATGCATATTGGTATAAATAATATTGTCTAACCAAAATCTCATGACACTCAACCTTCATATATATGTTGACAAGATTCTCCAATGGTTTGTTACCATACAAAAGAGTGGGACAAATTACTTATTTATATATACAAAACATGCTTATAAAGGCCAGCTGCAGGTATTTTTTGGAAAGTGCATTTTAATAAGGTCCTATTCAGTGGGGGAACAAATGGGGAAAAAGTAGTTTGCACTACAGAGTTTAGTGCAAGAGCTTTCTCTTTTTCCGACAACGAAATCAATCATTTGTCCAGACTGTGGGGAGTCAGAGTTAGTTACTGAAAAGAGCTCCATATATAAACAAGTCAATAACTCATTGTGTGTTATTGTTGGACTGAAGAAGTCTGCTTTCAAAAAGCTGCCCCTGCTTCTCTGAGAATGAATGTCACTGTATTCAGAGAGTGAGAGAGGGGTCTTTTGTTTCTAGCTATTGCTAACTGCCATTTATGTATGGGAAAAGAGATGTGGCTGCTAGTTGTCTCAGGAAAACCATACCATCACCACCGCACAGTTCTACATTATGGCTGCCCTGGACCTTCCTTTTGTAAATGAGCTTCTATAAGAGAACTCACACATTTCATCGAGTTTCTCACTCGCAATATTTGTAAATATTGTTTTCATTTTATAAAGATAAAATGACTGAACAGTAGAGGAAATAAACATATTTAAGTACTTTATTTATGAAAGTGTAAAGAATAACACTCTAAACATATTAGCCTGAAGGTTTTCTGAATAAACATCAATATGTTTAGAAACTCAACAGCACAAAAGTGAACTTTAACATGTCTTTGTACTGCTTCATGTTCCTCTAAAAGAGAAGAAAACCCACAGCTGCTGAATCATCTCAGTTCAGACTTAAGGGGGGAGAAAAAAGGAAATTAAAATGTTATTTTTGTTAACCTAACTAAGATCACTCCCCTCGTCTCCAGCCCAACTAATTAATGTTCCCACCTTTGAGATTTAATAATAAAAATTGAAGGTTCTGCAAACAATATTGTTATTCCACACAGGAACTCAGAGGACTTCTGTTCATATCTGTTAAGCTATCCACATGTAGAAGTGTTTTCAAGAGCATGCATAGCTGTAGTCTAGGTTTGACTATTGTTAAAAATTAAAACCTTCACTAACTGTAAAATAATTCCGGTTTCATTTTTAAAAATGACTTGACATATTCTTTATATTGATATAGAAACTGAAATTTCTTTTTGTTGCACTTAATACAGCTGGAGGGAAAAAAGTCATGATCACTGTACTACCCTGTGAAATTAGCACAGGTTTACTCAGGAAATAAGCTTTATCCATGTTTCAAAGCATACACAATACTTCCAAAGACTACAGAACATTTCTGAAAAAATATAGAAGAAATGGCATCCTTTTCACACTGAAAAAAAATGTAATGAACATTCGATATTTTTCAGGAGGCAGATCAATAGGGAAAGCCCAACAGGAAAAGCCCATCAATATAGTTTAAAAGAGTAAACTCATGACTGCACTGTAAAATCCCACCTATTGCATAAATGTGCAGCTTGCAGCCTGACCTAGTCTGTTCAAACAAGCATGGCTTTGGTGAGCACCATGGCACTAATTCTGGGTTTTCAGAACTCACTGATCTCCTGTAATGCCTCTCATGCCTTTGAGCCTCTGTGTGGCTGCAGGACAGATTCAGGTGTGTACTGTAGAGCTAAATTACACTTTGAAACTTGTAATTTTGAGAGGTTTTTTACTATCAGATGCAGCTACATTTAGAGTTGTTTCTTCTGTCTATCAAAGAGGAATGAGATTCTGCATACTGGGAAAAGCAAGTGACCACCCGGGTGAAAATAATCATTGGAAAACTCAAGATTCAGGAAATTAATCTTATAGAAGTAATAGTAACTAAAATTAGGATGCATTTAAAAGCTTTGTTAAAACCCTGATCTGTACACAGGGGTTTTTTGAGTAAAAATACAAACTAGGCTTACACTTTAGTAGTGTTCTACGAAAAATCTGTCTGCAAAGGAAGGCGTACAATGTCACATCAACCTGGGACTCTGCGAAATAAGAAGAGAGTAAGTTTGGGGTCTGAACTGAGAGCAAACATTCAGAAGTATTCAGGAGATGCAAAGAATAAAGGAACCTTCCAGGTGGTCTAGCTATAATTTTTTTCCTTTCAATATTATTTACATTGTGGATACATTGTGCTAGAAAAATATATATGAACTCCATAATAGCAGTAGGCATAGATCTTTAGGAAAAAACCTTAGGCCCGAACTTTTAAAAATGCATTTACTTTGCATTTTTATTTTGAATGGGAAAGATAGTAATAATCATTAAAGAGACTTCAGGTAAAAAACCTGCCTGATGCAAATATTTTCCTTTATCAAAATGAAAGAAAAATAATAAACCACTTCAGTTATACAAATATTTTAAGTGCTACTTAGTACTATCAATTCTCACTGTAGTGAAAAGTTCAGATTGAAATTCCCCTGTGATAGACAATCTCAGGCTTTTTATTTAGGTATGACAATAAAGGCAAAAAAGGATAAAGAAAAACATAAACCCAGGATATTAGGCAGAAAGAATCTGATTATTCAAGGAAATAGCAATTAGCAATTAGTAATTGGTATCCCTTCTTTCTCTTATTTCACAATGAAGAAGGATACCAATAAACATTATTTGTCATGGCTGTTTTGCTTGCCTTATTAAAATGAACTGACTGCTTAGGAGACGATCCCTCTGTAACACATTGGTATTGCAGAGAATTATATTTAAAGACTGAAAACAGTCAGGTAGTGAACTAATAACTAAATGATGAAACATGATGGCTAAACATGAAGTAGGTTCTTGAACTCACTACCTGGCCCTCCTTATCTTAAATGAGTAAAAAATCAATGTACTTGAGTTTTGCCTTCCCTACTCCTCTGTTTCCAGGATTTCAGTGATCTAATAACACAAAACTAAACTTTACATCTCAATACATAACATGCTCACCTGCAGACAGGAGGACATTCTTCCTCCAGTACACAGAACTGCACAGCTGCCTAGGTACTCCATAGGGAGCGTCCCTTGATGTGTAATTACCTATTACAATAGGGTCTGATCCAGAGCTTATTGTAGTCATTCCACCCAAATGGGCTTTGGGACATGCCCATAGTCCAGGTGCCTAAATAAATGCTGAAACTGCCTAATTTGCTATGTTCCCCATCACATCAGTGTAGTCACACAATTCGTTAAGCACAGGATAAGCACAGATAATATCTCTGCACTATTTCAGCTGACAATCACAATTAAGAGTAATTTTAGAACTCCTATTCCTGGTCCCTTTAATATAGTAACATCTTAATAATTAACTTGTCATTTTAATATGCATTAAATCTGCGTTGTTTTTTTCCCCTGTAACCTCTCAGTATTCACAAATAAAAACTTCAAAGCAACCTAGGCTTCTATTATTCTTAGCCTTTTGCTAGAATATTTGCTTAAAACAAAACTCCCAGAAAGGAGCAATTTCTTTTATTCTCCTATAATTATTCTTGTTGGGGAACATTCTTTTTTTGCATTCGATATGATTTATACTTCATACATTATGTGATAAAATAAGTAATACATTCCATTTTTCAATTTCTTGGCATTACAGCCAGATACATTTTAAATAACGTTTTAAAGCATGTAACATTAAAACATCATGCAAATAACTAACTTCACAATTATATCCCAAATTTTGTTATGGATGTTATTCGCCACAAGCCTTGAAACTATAATTGCATTACCTTAAATGTTAGATTTCAACATACTAAACCAAAGCAGCCATTTGCATTATTTTGATTTGACAATTTTAATTAGGACAATCCATTGCTGTCATCAGTGTCTTTGTGAGTTTCTGCTACAAAAGTACCTGGGATGGCTATTAATGCCTGGCATTACCAGGAAGTATTACTAAAAAATCAAGACATAACCTTAGGTAAATATGGGAAAAGCTTATTGCATGGAGGAAGACTGACTGTGAAGTTAGATAGTTGGGGTTTTTTTAAGGAAACCTGCTTACTTTGACTCCAGTCAATAGCACAGGAATTCCCTTTTGTTTACAAAATTATATGAATTTGATCTAAAAATGCCTTCCAATTTTTATCATGTTTTGCCCATAAAATGCTAAAAGCCATCTCATAGATACAACTGTTACTATGGAAAGCTACAGGCTGAT
This sequence comes from Ara ararauna, assembly GCA_028858755.1. Taxonomy (NCBI): domain Eukaryota; kingdom Metazoa; phylum Chordata; class Aves; order Psittaciformes; family Psittacidae; genus Ara; species Ara ararauna. The sequence continues at coordinate 29,087,507 of CM054380.1, forward strand.
TTTATTTTAAGTCTGAACGTGAACGAGAAGACAATAACCATTAAACATTTAATGTTTCTATGAATCCATGAATGTTTGTACACAGTTTTGAGATGACAGATTCTATTAAAATTCATTATACCATCGCTGGAATTACAAAAGACCCACAAAAAAACAAAACAACACAACAACAACAACAAAAAAAAACTTTTTCTTAGGTATTAGCTCTTTTTATTTTGCCAGTACTCAGCCTGACCCAGTCTGTGAAGCTGCAAGTTGGCAGCTGTGATTGCAGTACAGATTTCACACAGTGTAATTACTGCAGTGACACTAGGACTGAGAGGTACAAAGAAAAAAAGAAGCCCTACAGGTTATTAGCACTAAACACTGGGAGAAATCAAACGGAGAGTCAATGCATAATTTCAAGGCCTATCAAGCCTCATCAGGAACAGCAGGGAGGAAAGTGCTTCACTTCATCATCTCACTCTCTGACTTTTGTTGAAAATTACAGTAATTAAAAAAGAGCTAAGTACTTCTCAGGCAAGGGGTCTTTTCTTTACCCATCACCTTTTAGTTGGCTGCTGATTTTGTGTGACCTTTTTCTTGGCTCTGTCTATCGCAGTCAACACAGATCTTTGTTGAATAGCTCTCTAAAACCTAATTACTATCTGCTGGGTGATTCAGTATTGATCAGAAAAGGTGGCACAGCAAAATAAGAGTACCAGCACTGTGGCCCCAGCAATCGAAAAGTAATTCTAGCCCCATAGAAACGTCCCTTCCATCCCACTTATTAGAAGCAGCTGTGATGTTGCCAAATCGATACACAACATTGAATTGCTTCTTTGACTAAAAAGCTATTTTTTTTTTCCTCCAGAAGCTGGGCACAATCAGTGGCTTCCAACTTCAAAGGACTTGCTCTAATGCTATATGTGAGTGAATAAATTCCCTGTTGGCAAATATTTCTCAGATCAGAGGGTTAAGATTAAAAATCACTATTTTTATGTAGACATTGTAATTCCACCTTTCTGCAGCATTAAATATTGTTCCCAGGTTCTGCTAGACTCAAGCGCTTGCACACACTGTTTATCCAGTCTGTTTCTAAATCAAAATTATTAGTTATTCATAGTCCAAAAACAATAAAGTGAAAAAATGTATTTAAATTCTTTACAAGACAAAGCCGTGCTGAAATGCCAAAATCTTTTTAGAATAGCCACATAAATATAAATCATAAGGTTCTCTTCAAATCATAACCTAACTTTGGTAGTTACATTTTAGTCTGGAAAAAAATGAACTCCATGTGAGGATAGATTCCATAATTAATTTTCAGTGAAATCATGCATTCAAACCTATTCCGCATAATTCCCTCACGTATTTTTCCTGCATGATGGATCTACAAACAATTACGTATTGCCTAACTTCAAATATAACTCCAAAACTTCAAATCCTTCACATTCATAAGTTCTCATAAATATAAATTTTGGTACATTAGAAGTTACCCATTAGGAAATAAATTACAAAGAATTTCAAACCACAAGTCACACACCCAAAACACCTTGCCTTAATGTAGTTGGCATCTATACATAGTGATATTGATCCCACCATAGGGACAGCATGCATAGTGTGAACTTCACTTGAAGTTTTCTATGGAACAGGCTTAACCTGGGTTTCAAGTAGTGTCTGCATGTTTGAAAAAATATATATTACATATCATGCCAATGTTGTTTTCTAGATATAAATATATGAAAATTGCTTCATTTAATGTACAAAACAGACCTTAAGTGAATTTTTCTGAATATATTTACTTTCGCCTGTATGTAATAGGTAAAACCATGCAACTGCATAAATAATTACATTAAATAGAAAACCCATTTTCAATTCTGAACTTTCATAGCTGCACTACATTGAAGAGTTATGCCTAGAGTTAGAATTAATATTCTGAATTTAAGAGATTAAACCATTCTGCTTACACCTCAAATCATCTTTCCATTGAATTGCATTTTACTTCACCCAGTCTCCCATATTCCCAATTCTTTGTCTCAAGCAGTTACTATCTACTCCACCTCTCCTTAATCCTCAAACCCATTGTATTCCAGCTGGATTATACCCTCCTTCTCATGTAGGATGCCTGCTCTCCCACAAAAGGATTAGTGCAAGGCAGTTTCTCTGCTCTGACCTCCGATGCCTGCCACTCCAGCAACTTTTGGCAATCAGTGCAATTGCAGTAAAAGTGTTACTTGGATATAGGCTAGAGCATATGCCCCAAGCTCTGTGCTAGACACTGCCTGGTACAGAGCTATTACTTGAGCTAGCTGTATGAAAATTTAAACGACAAAAAACAGAACCCTAGTTTGACATGAAACACCCCAAAAACTCTTCAAACATCTTACTGCTGGGATTATATGGGATAATAATGTAAACACAAAACTGATAAACTATTGTCCACTGAAACATGAAGAACATGATGTTTCCTTAATTGTCTTTCTTCTAAAAGAATAAGATGGAGAGCACCTTTGCAATCTACCCGAGCTTAACATGACTAGACACTCTTGGACAAGGTGCCATATAAAACACATTTTGAGCAGCACTACAGCAGGAGAAACAGAAATAACCTGATATAAATTATTGTCATTATATTGGTATAAAGTAAGTGCCTTAGACATGAAAGCTCAGGTGTATTGTCAACTGTCTGAACAGCATGCAAGCGTAAGATATGAAATAAAAGGCTGATTGATTTGAAAGGGTGCAAAAGCATTAGATGAAAGATAGGAAAAGCGAAACCAAGGGCCCATGATTTTATGCGTCTTTTATGAAAGAGACTGAAGCAAAAATGTTTCATGAAATAAATGTGTTTTTAAAAAGGGTGTGAAGGAGAGAAACAAACGGCTACCAAACAGAAAAGGTGTATTATTCAAACACATTTACAACCTTTGATAGGATTATTCATACTGAGCAAAGTATATTTGCCAGGGCAACTGGGCTGGTGAAAGCAGAAGTGAAATTAACACAGTTGTAATGGCTGTAGTATAAGGATATGAGGGAGACCAGTTTTGTGCAGAAAGCCAATACTTTTCATTAGACCACATGATAGGAATAATTGATGAAGTATTATCTTAGAATAAGCTAGCCTACGCTTGTGAAACGTGGGGTACTTTGTCTAACTCACAGTGAATAAAATGCTTTACTTTCCATAAGTTAATGTCAGTTCTCTAGTCCTTTACTTCCAGGTTTAGCCTAAAATTAAGCTTCTTTCCCTGTTGTTTATTTGAATCACTTAATGAAATAGCATCACCTTATTCTTGCTTACCTCAAGTTTTGGTTGGGTTTTTTTTTTTTTGGAGAGGGCTTTCTGTCTTTTTGGTTTTACATGGCTAAAAAAATAGACATCCCACAATATAATAGACACAAAAGACTTGAGGTATTATTTGCTTTTTGTACACATTCCACAATTAAACAAATGAGGAAGGAAGGCAGTTAATGCTGGTAGTTAACGTAAGCACCAGGTGTTCTGCAATTGTGAAGAGATCTGTGATTCTCTCTAGTTTTAAAGTTCTCTTCACTCTGTCTTTTTTGTTTCTCTCCCACGACCAACTTAATAATTTTATAACATAACTTTGAGTTTGCATTAATTACATTTAGCGACACTGAAAACCTGGTATTATCATAGCCAATGTTTTATTTTTAAATATTTTTCCCGGGCAAAATATAGAGTGTTCTTAGACACACTTTCTCACTTTCAGTATCTATGTGACTTCTGGCTCAAAAATAATAAGATCTGGGTTGAACTCTAGGCTGGACTGGGCTAGGTAAAGCTTTTTATATGCTGACCCCTGCATGTAAGTTTATATAAATAAATATAATCAGTAGAGGATTTCAGACAACAGTTAATGAGGCAAATAACTCAGTCAAATGGAGCAGTAGACATTCAAATATAATATATGAGCTCTCAGTTCTGAGGACTGAGCTCAAGATTGGGCTGATTTAGGTTATCCTCTCATTAACCGGCACTAGAACCTTTCCTCTCTAGCAATCTGAGTTTCTAAGTATAAGTGGCATTCAAAATTATTTATAATCAGTATCCTCAATGCAGCTTTGCTCTTACTGTGTCCAACGAACTCTCAAACAATCCCTGGTAATGCAATTGGAACAGTCTTTATTATGAGATGCAATGGTCTACCTCTCCAGGCACTCATATGTTTCAATTACTTGGTATTGTTAGTTGTTTTTTCACTCTAATCCTGGCAAAGTCTCTATCTAGTGGTTCATGACCACCAACAGGAAGTGCTTCTTAATATCTTTGTGAATATCACCTTCTGAAAATCATTTTGAGTGTAGTTCATATATTCAACTAAATGATATGGCATAATAAATTACTCATGTACCCTCCCCAACAGCAGAAAATCAGCTTATAGTTAAAATTGTGACCTAGGTGCTGGTGACCTAGGTTCAAGTCAGTATATATATATGTATATTTCAATTCACAATATGGGTGAACTTTCAGAAGTCTTCCTCTGTTCTCTATGTATATAGACTTTGAAAACCTGGTATTTCTGCTGTCATGGTTTAAGCCTCTCAGCCATGCAGTTTTGCTCACTCACTCCCCCCACTTTCTTCCCCCCGCTCCTGGAGGGATGTAAAGGAGAATCAAAAGAATGCAACTCCCACAGGTTGAGATAAGAACAGTTTAGTAACTAAAGTATAACACAAATTACTACTGCTACCACCAATAATAATAATAACAAGAGAAATACAAAGAAAGAATACAATCACTCACCACCTATACCCAGCCCAACCAAGCAGTGCACCCCCACCCTTCCGGGTCTCTGCCCTCCGGTTTTTACATCCTGGGCATGACGTGCTGTGGCATGCAATACCTCTTTGGTCAGTTTGGGTCAAGTGTCCCGTCTCTGCTTCCTCCCGGCTTCCCCTGCTCCCTGGCAGAGCATGAAACTCAGAAAGTCCTTGGTCAGACCAAAACATTCTAAGCCGTAACTATAAACATCAGTGTTATCAGCGCTGTTCTCAGGCCGAAAGTCGAAAACACAGTGCTGCACCAGCTACCATGAAGGAGAAAAAATGACTGCTACTGCTGAACCCATGACATCTGGTTAGTTATAACACTTTCATTTCCACCTTTTCACAGACTTTGTTTTCTCTCTAAGACATTAATTTTATGTATTCAGTCAAATCACCTAAATGCATTACTTATTTGCAGCTTTATTTCAGTGTTAAATGCTTGCAATGCTAAAAGTGGGCATGTTTGTGTAAACACCCTTGAAAAGTGAGGAAACTGCAGATAAATGGAAGTACCTGAATTATAACAGCAGGGACAGAAGAAGAAGAAAAAGCCATTAGTGAATTCGTTAATTTTTACCTTTGGCATTTAGTGCTTCTGATTAATGGCTTTTTTGTAAGCTGCTATTTTCCTCTTGCATATTAACATGCAAAATATGTGACATATCAGGATAAAGTGTTATTACTATTTCTGTGTATCCAAAATCACTAAGATATCAAGGATTAAGTAAAAATGCAGACAAAATTAATTTTTTGCACACATTTCATCTTATGAAGGGCAGCCCCTTAGCACACTTGCATCTATAAAGTTTAAACATGCATTTAGAAATAAAAATGTCTTGTTTCACATTACTTGTAAGCATTTTGCAGGTGGCAAGTTCTGCTACAGCCCATGGTGTGCTTGGGAAAAACAGCCTGTAAAATATCACAGAAGTTTACAGCAGGAGAGAGATGTACTGCATCCAGTTCTGGGCTCCTCTATACGAGAGAGACATGGACAAATTGTAGAATATCCAATGAAGAGACATGAAGATTATTAAAGGACTGGGACACCTGACATATGAGGAAAGGCTGAGAGAGATGAGACTGTTTAGCCTAAGGAAGAAAAGGTTTGGGAGGAGCTTATTAATGTATATAGGTAGCTGAAGGGAGGGTGCAAAAAGGACGAGCGACTCTTTTCAGTTGTACTGAGTGACAGGACTAGAGGCAATGGGCACAAAATGAAACACAAGAGGTGCCATCAGAACATCACAAAACTTTTTCTCTGTGAGGGTGACTGAGCACTGGTACAGGTTGCCCAGGAAGGTTGTGGAGTCTCCATCCTTGGAGATATCTGAACATAAATGAGCTAGTGTCAATGTGGATAAAAATTATTGTGCAAAGTGTAGTTCTTGCTTCTGTACTGATAAGGTATAAATCCATCCCCACTGCTTGTTTGCTCTTCCTTTATATAGCTTGACCAGATTCTTAGTTCAAAGCTGCTGTTTTTCATTATGGATAACTTCAGAAGTCACAAGTCTCATTATTTTTCATTCACCTACAAATCCTTCCCAAACCCTTCCATTTGTTTCCTGCATGTGCACTCTCTACATCCTTATTCTTTTAGAGATCTGTTGGTTTGTTTGTTGCGGTTTTGGGGTGGGTTTTTTTTCCATTAAAAAATTAAAAGGATATTATATTCTCCCATTATTTTGTTGTCCTATCACCATTTGTGAGGTGGAAATTTCTGACCAGTTTTTGACCTAGTTTTCCGAAACTTAAGTTACTACTTTTCCAATCTGCTTATACTTTCCTTTTTTTCATAACAATATTTTTATTCTGTTATCATAAAGATCCTAACACTGGCATAATCTATTCTCTCCTGGTATTCCTCAACTTCATACTCTCTAAAATCATTATACGAAATGCCTATCCCTTTTCATTCTAGACCCTCTCCTTTCATGAGATATAGGGCACTGGAAAATGTTGACACAATCTACACTAACTTTTTCCTGACTACTTCTCAATCTCACTACTTAATTTTCATCCTCCTCCCTCTGCTGATTGATTTTAGTCATTAAATTGGGAGGGACTCTTCATTAGGGACTGTAGTGATAGGACAAGGGGCAACAAATTCAAGCTTAAACAGGGGAAGTTTATATTGGATATAAAAAGGAAGTTCTTTACTGTAAGAGTGGTGAGGCACTGGAACGGGTTGCCCAAGGAAGCTGTGAATGCTCCATCCCTGGTGGTGTTCAAGTCCAGGTTGGACAGAGCCTTGGGTGACATGGTTTAGTGGGAGGTGTCCGTGCCCATGGCAGGGGGGTTGGGACTAGATGATCTTAAGGTCCTTTCCAACCCTAACTATTCTATGATTCTAAATTCCTTATAAAAATCTTGTATTCAGCATTTTGAATTCCTCAGCCAAAATGACCAACTTCTTCCAGACTGAGTAGAGAATGAAGTCTATTCTCATATATCTATAGAAAATGTAAGACTCCTGAAGCCACTTTGTCATTGTTCCCTAACACTGTACTTTTCCCTATCTTTTCTCAAATGCATAAGAAGATAATAGAAGATAATAGCTTTTTTTTTGGTAACTTACTTAGCTTCCCCATCTCTAAGAATTTCAACTTGCTATATTTAGTATTATTTATAGATATGATGTACATCTATAATGTCATATATATTATATAAAGTGTTAATGCTAATTAACACTTTAAATTGCTCCAAAGATCCTGTTTTCTCAGTTTGAAGATACTTTTCTTCTCTCTTTTCCTTTTTATCCTTCTCCACTACACCAAAATGCAAAGTTTTGTCTGCATGCTTGACAGCTTTTGCTGTATCAATGTAATAATTAAAGGAAGGCTAAGAAAAGAATGAAGAATTGTAATAAAAATAACCTCTAATGTGCCTATAGCATACCACAGTGAAGAAGGACAAATATGGGCCTGCAAGCCTGTCTGTTCCTCAAATGATTGCTTAAACTTGGAATGCCAATACGGTAATGCAATAGACTAGTAGAAAGGAGCTTTACCATTTCAGTGTCTTCTGTGTCTTCTGTCTAATGCACTTAAAGATATTTTGTTTTAATGTCTGAGATTATTATTCTGAATGTAAAGTATTCAAAGCTTGGATGGTTAAAAACAACAAAGTCTAAATTCTGCATAATGCTAGCCACTAACTGCTAATAATGCAAGTAGTTTTTCTGCAAAGCAAACTATATTTTAGTATTTTCTAATTACCAGCAGCCTTTTCCTTGAAGATTTGTTAATTATTAACCATATACGTTAAAGGAATACCTTAATATAACAGATTTTTTTCAGAACAAAATAAAATATTTTTAATGTAAAGTTGCTTTAATCTAAAGTTAGGATGATGCAATTTTTTTTACTATTTAGGGTGGGACACTACAGAAAAGTTTGTGAAGAATGCCAAAAAGAGAAATAATAAGGCTAATAGCCCATCTACTTTTGTATTGAACTTCACTAAATACATTCTCTTTTCAGCATGCCTGGAACTTAACAGAAATATAGGCAGGGTATAGAGAATGTCACACGGCAGATACTAATTGTTACGATTAAGGTCTAACAAGCATGCTTCCCTGCTGTTCTGAGAATGTCTCTGACTTTTGATCCTGACATCTGTGTCTTACAAGAATTTCACTTGGCTCTGACATTCCTTCTGATGTTGATCCAGGAATTAATGGATTGTGAAAAAGCTGGCAGGATATCATTTAAAAAATAGAATTCTTGGTTTACAACTGATGAAAAGGTATCAGAATTCACATACTTTGTGTCTGATACCAATACACTGTGTCTATATGCATGCATTTGGTATGAAGCAATATCTCAAAACAGAGGACAAAGAATAAGATTTAGAAGGAAGCAAGAGCTTCATCTTATACTCATGTAAAGTATTGCTATTGTACGTCTTCAGCATGTCAAAAGATGAAAATTGTCAGTGATTTAGACAAATACTGCGTAACTGTTCAGTTGTTTAAAATACCTACCAGCAAAATACATTATGATTAATTCTGATACAGTTTAAAACTTTCAGAGAACAGCATTAAAGAAATCAATATAAATTATGAAAGAAGTTTCAGCAGAGCAAGCCGTAAGCATGCTTACAGTGTGACATATGTTGTGTGGTCACCATCATATCATTTCAGCTTGGACGCGTGTTTAAGTTGGATTGTGCTACAATTGTTACAGGTTTGAAGGACCTGTAAGGAAAAAAAACCCGACAAAACAAACTTTAAAACATTTAATACTAAAAGTTAAACTGAGATTTTTCTCTAGATGTGTTTAAGATTGAAGAATTACATGCAGAATTGAAATTTTACACATCAGAGAATATTGCCTTGTATTTCATGGTTCTGGATAATTACTAGATGCCAGTGGATAACTTAAACACAGCTTAGAGTCACTGACATTAATGTGTGACAGGCAGCATTACAGAACATATTTAGCAATTTTGAATGAAAAAATAGAATGATATTTGAAAAAAACCCAACATACAAATAAAATTCAGGATTATCACAACAGGAAAGAAGTGCCTCCTGAAAGTAAAGCCAGAAATGTTTTTCAGTATGAAATAAACAAAAATAAAAAGGAAGGAACTATAAAAGTAAGGATTCAACAAGTTAAAAAGAAACTAAATTCAATTGTCAATTATTGTTAATTTTAACTAGTTAAAAAATTAAGACTATATGGTTTAACCACCTCTTCAAGCAAGTCAACCAAATTTCAAATCAAACATTGACGTTAGGTTAAACTTCTGGCATTTGCATCTATACTTCAGTGGTTTAGATGTTTTAACAGAAGTTCTTTATATTCAGAGGCATAGCATATTTGGCCACAGCTCCAGATCCAAATGTTATCAATAAACAGATGTAATTAATAAAATTAATAGGACAGAATAACTATAGTTATTTAGCTATGCATGCCCAATATATAAACCTAAGAAGCACTTGTTTTAGGAAGCATGGAATTATCAAAAATAAGTAGATATAATCAGAGTAAATTTTTGAGAAGTCAATTTATATCTCAGATATTAGAAACCAAGATGTGAAGAAAGCTGAATGACTTGCAAGTTGCATGCCTCTTACTAATGCTTATTACAACTCTGTTGTTGATCAGCTGTATAGAATTTACACCATCCTGACAAGAATCCCAGAATTCTAAGGAGGTGAAAGTAAAAGTTTTAAACATTCAAAACATAAATAGTACATCCAGGAAATCCATTAATGTTTTGTTTAAACTGTATTATTAAAGACATTGTGCTATTACTGTTTTACGGGAAACATACATGCCCTTAAGCACTAATATTTTTATTATATAAGTCCGATGTTATTTAAATTTATTGTTTTACTTTTCCTTAAGAGTTCTAGAATTCATTTGAAAAATAAAAGAGTAAATTGCACACAGATGAGGAAGTTAAACAACAAAGAGGGAAAAAAGTAAAGTGAATAGTTAAAAAGAAAAGGCTGGATCATATTTAAGATGGGGAAAAACAAAAGGCAAAGCTTTTAAAATCTGAAAAAGTAAGGTAGGGGTGTGAAAGTGTGATGTGTGACAGGTGGGGTAAAATGAGACAGTTGGGAGGAAAGAAATAAAAATGAAGAGCACAAATTAGACAAGACATTCATTTTAAGCCCTTAACAGGCTGGATCTCATCGTTGTCATCAGACAGGAAATGTCAGAGCTGGCACATTTGGGTTTTTATGCTTTTTACTTGTTTTTATAAAATTCTGTGTCTTACAATACATTAAAAGTCTATTTGCTTTAAAGAAAAACACATCTCAATTTGTTCCCATTTTTTCACCTACTCAATCTTTAACAAACTTCAATTCTATTATATTGGAAACTACAATAATTATAAGGTTTAATACTTCCATTATATTTTGAGTTATTTTATTTAATGTCTGAATAGGAGTTGAATTCTTTAAAAAGAACTGAACTTCGCGCTTCTAAGTACAAGTGGATTTCTGAGGGAGGTAAGTATTGCATAAGACAACGTGTAGTAAGTGCTATCTCACAGATGCAAACACATCCTCACTATAAAGTTCAGAATTGTTGAAGGTATGTAGATATTCTTCCCAAAGTAAATGAACAAAATAATTATGTCAAAACCAATCTTTTAAATGTATTTTCCAAATAATGGAAAGAACTGAAAGGTACATTTATTTTATTATTTTTTTTAATATGGGCTTTATTCAATTTCTGGAAAGGATATTTAGGACCTGAAGATAATGACACTGTATAGAATATGTTACCAACCTTCTCTCAATATGACTCTTTCAGTAAGTCTGTGTTGTTCTGTCAAATAAAATTATCCTTTAATACTGGAACATGGCAGAAAAGGCAAGTGTGGTAATTACCCTGCACATGTCCATAATTTGTTACTGTATTTCTTCTACATAATCTCAAAGTTAAATTCAAATGAAAAAGGATACTGCCAGCAGGAAAGGGCATATAGTAACTGTATTTTTTACTAATTCAGTAGTTTTAGAATATACCTTTTTAAATTTTTAACCAAAATGATCTTTTGAACTTTTGATTTTATAAAGTTTATCTAAGAGTTATATATAACCCAAATTTCCATTCTGAGGGAACAGACTTCTTTCTCCTGTACAATTTAAGTCTTTGACTGTATATAAAGCATCCTACTGTCTCAAATCTTCCATCAATTTTATCCATTATTTAAAAAATAAGCAGCAGGGTCTAGTATATCTAGAAAAGATAAGAACATATTCAGCTGGCAAAAAAGTAAATTTCCTTATAATTTATAATTTTCACTACCATCTTTATATGCTGTTAGTGAAAGCCAAATGGACGGAAAGTGGAAGCAAGGATTTTGGACTTTAGGAGGTAAATGATGGCAGAAGAGCAAGGCAGGGAAGGATCAGATAAGGGATTTAGAACAGACACAGTGTATCAAACTGATGATACACCTACACCTATTTCCAACAGCGAATGGATGTTTAAGACAAAAGCCCAAAACCCAAATTAGACAGATCAGGTACAGAGTGATGCCATCCAATCTCTGGGAGACAGAGATTTCCAAATATGGGGGTTGAATTCAGACCATCAAGTTTAAAAGCCATCACTAGACCTATCTACCATTAATACTTCTAATTTCCATTCCCCTCTACTGGTAGTATAAATAAATGCAATGCTAATTACAGGTCTTTGCTTTGGGCCATTTCCACATTCTATGAGAAAACCTAGCAAATAGAGATTCCTCGAGCTTTATCAGTCTTCAGTCTACTTCCATAAAGGAACTGATGCCATTATTCTGCAAATCTTTTCATGTGTGCTTATCTTGACAGGCTCTAAACTTTGCCAGGAAGTTCAGTTATTAAACTTGTCTTAGAAGCATATTAGGTTAATGGTTTGCATTCACGTGAAAAGTAACATAAATAAGCAAATCTATTATACTAGGAAACTTTTATTTTCATATTACACCAAAGAAAAGCCAATATAATTCAAATAAAGAAAATATCGAGTGAGCTGCAGTCCTATACTTCTGGATTGCGCACATGTACTAACTCATTTTGCTTTTCTCTGAAAACTAATTAAAATAGACACTGTGTTAGACTATATTTCATCATCTTAAGCCATTATACACTTCATTATGTTGTATTTTGCCATATTTCCATTTTTATTTACCTCTCTTCAGACTACATAAGGTAGACATGTTCTGTTATTCGCATTTATCAGAAAGAGCATTATGGCTTGCATAAGGTCAAAAAGGAAGCTTGTGTCATAAGAAATCAACTAATCCCACTCAATTTTCCCAAATCAGAAACTGCAGGCCTTAATGTTAAAATGTATTCTGGCCCACCTTCATTTAAAATTCTTTAAATGCTATCACCATTGTGATTTCTTAATTATACCCTTTGCTACAACCGTTCTGTTGTTTCCTCTGTATACCTTCATCACCTCGCCTTGCATTTAGGATCCTTTCGCAATCCAATACCCTAAAGCAGCCAGCAAAAGGTGTTCAAGAACTGTCAAGATCAGAAATGCAATTGATGTATTCTATCTACTACTCTTGGAAAAGCAATGGGCAAGTACTGTTTTCTGTAGGGTTTAGTTCTCCATCTAGTGAATGCCAAGCCTGAGGATGTCTTGAGGATCTGGTGTAGTCTGGCTGATGATCAGTTTTTACCAGTTATTTTTATAGGTTCAATTTACAGACCACCTATGCCTAAGTCTACAAAATTACAAGATAATAGGTGTTATATAGCCTCTTTCTTAAGATGTCATGTAACAAACCACCAAGGAATTTCAGCACTTAGCTGAAAGAAGTTATATATTTTAGAAAGATAACAAAACTAAATAAATGCTTTTGACTGATAAATGGAGAGCATATTTTGATAAGATTTTTTGAAGATTAATTACCTGTGCTGTTAAAAATGTGCTTTTAATTTCCATTTGGCTTTATCTGGTTTCATCATGCATTTTTATGCCTTTGCCTGCTACATTACAGAATATTCCACTCTGAGATACTTTAATTTTTAATTTTAAATTTAATTTTTAGATTATTCAGGTATTCTTGATTTTTCTTTTTTTTTTTTATTTTCATTTTTAATGGTGTACTAACTGAAACTCTCTTGGCACTTTTGAAAGCAAAGAAACAAACCAAAATCAAACCAAACTGGGCAGATTGGCAGAACAGGGCCTTAAAACTGCTGAATATACATAAAAAGCAATGGGCTTTGAAGACTTGCAGTACATCTACAAGTCAAGTCTATTCAGAAAATTGAGATAGTTGACACAGCAAGGTATATTTGAAACATCCAGAAATGCCATAGCCAAAGATACTGCAGGACTCTCAACTAAGAAGCAATAGCTACAAGACACAGTCTCCATTGATAAAGCCAAAGCTTAAGGCTATGAGCCTCACATTAACCTAGAAAACTGGGAAATTCTTGCATCTAGGTCAGACAGTAAAATAGTAGAAGAATAATCTCTAACCACAGTATTTTATTTTTTTTTTGGGGGGGGGGGGCGGGTTGGGTTTTTTTTCTTTTTGCTGTTTCAAGTTGTCCTGGATTCAGCAGTAGCAGTCATTTTTCTCCTTCTTAGTAGCTGGTGCAGTGCTATGTTTTTGACTTTCAGCCTGGGAACAACGCTGGTAACACCAATGTTTTTAGTTGTTGCTCAGTAATGTTTACTCTGACCAAGGATTTTCTGAGTCTCATGCTCTGCCAGGGAGGAGGGGAAGCCAGGAGGAAGCAGAGACGGGACACCTGACCCAGACTAACCAAAGAGGTATTCCATACCACAGCACGTCATGCCCACTATATAAACTGGGGGCAGTTACTCAGAAGGGTTAGATCACTGCTCTGGTTGGGCTGAGAATCGGTTGGCGGGTGGTGGGCGGTTGTATTCTCTTCCCTTGTATTTCCCTTATCATTATTATTATTGGTGGTAGCAGCAGTGGTTTGTGTTATACCTTAGTTACTGGACTGTTCTTATCTCAACCCATGGAGTTACATTCTTTTGATTATCCTTCCCATCCCTATGGGAGCCTGGGAGGGGAGGAAGGGAGGGGGGGGGATTGAGAGAGCGGCTGCGTGGTTCTGGGTTGCTGGCTGGGCTTAAACCACGACACAAGTCCAGCTATACAATGCCTGGAGATTTTAGTACATTACCTGGAGTCATCACATGGGATCCTTTCAAAAGAAAATGTCCTACTTTTTCATGTATTTCTTCTTTCTGGTCTGATATCTCCAACATTATATCTACACAACCCAGAGAAGCAGGGTCTTCTATAACTACCTAGTATAGCTAGGTAATTTACTGTCCACTGTGTGTGCACCCTTCTGTGCTTTAAGTGGGGAAGAAGAACAGACAAAGTGCAAGGAGTTCTAAAACCATGTTGCAATGGTCTCTAGGGAAACACTGCCAGCTGGCACAGGCTAAAGCAACACAGAGGCCTTGGGCTACGTGGAAAATCAAAGAGCTATAACCACCTCCCTGACAGCCCCACAGAATTCAGGTCTTCATATACATGAGGGAGAAGATCAGTGTTTATTTATATCATTTTTCTGAAAGATTTTATCTGTCAATAAATCAAACAAAGTAAAAGCCATACCAAAAGGTGGAAATGATGACTGAGATCTCTGAGATTACCTACTGCTTGCAAAAAAAAAAAAAAAAAGAAGTTTGGATAGGCTCTCAAAACCTTATTTCTCAGAAGATTTGTATGATTCAGTGACTCTAGTGGATTGAATGATTCCTATGCAGGCACACATTAGTGATTTACTTTGCCTTGGAGACAGAAGGAAGTAGAGCTTTTCGAACCTCACCACCAGTTTTTTATACAGCATTTACTGCATTCACACACAGTGTAAATGCACTTTATAATTAATACTACTTGGCCTTTAATTAATAACAAGATGAGGATCTGAACTTCCCACAGCATCTTAGAAAACCAATGCATATGATTAGATCTGAAAACTTACAGAAGCCTTTTCCCAAGCATTTAAAGTGGAAGACAAGATAAAATTCATCAAGGTGAGCAAAGACAAGAAACGTAGACCAGCATTCACTGGATATGATCACTCAGTTGAAGAGTCAGCTATTACCATGCCTGCTCCTGAATGACGAGTGCTACTACGTTTCAATGTGTCTCCTTGTCAGATGCTTACTGCTCCAGTAAAATACCTCATTCTCCTCATCTCTTATACTCAGCCATGTTTATGAAACTGTCATCTAAAAATTCCTCTATACTGTTCCATCATTCTGTTGCTGTCGTAAGAGTGAGCACTTGTAGGTAAGTAAGTATGACTTACATACTTGTAAGTAAGTAAGTATGACTTACATACTTGTAAGTATGCAAAAAAGATGTCAGTTCAGGTGTGCCCTTCTCCGTTTTTAGTTATTGTTGGTTGATCATGAGAAATACAGATTATGAGTATTCTTAGCTGTTACTGAAGAGCTTTTAACAGAGCTTTGATGAATATAGAAGGCACATGCAATGTTCCTCCTCCTGAGGCAGCTAATTCTGCCAGTCCGCTCAGTTCTGTTAGTGCAATATGATGGCAATTCTTTCCATCTATAGACTGCTGCATTGTCATCATGACTACGAAAGAGAATATGCCCTCTGCCTCCTGTAGGTAGCTACCTTAGGGTACTCTGAGTTTTACAAGTAGCACTTAAGTACAACCAGAATTTAACGTCTAGGAGCAAAATAGTTTGCATATTAAAAATAATAATAATACATTTAAATTATTTTCAGAACAGAAGAATCATTATAAAAATTGCTGTCACATGTACTTAGAATGTACATCAGAATAAATACATACCTAAATAAAACAAGTATTATAAAAAAGCAGTGACATTCTTATAAATATCAAAATATCATAATTTGGAATTAAATGTAAGATTTAAATTACTTTACTTGTACTTATGTACATACTAACAAGATTATTGGAATGACCACGTCATTGAAGGGTTAATGGCTCCAGTTATGGTAGAAATTTAAATATCATGGGGAAGCACCTCCTGACCCAGCCATCACTGAGAATTATGCAGATTCAAATGGGAGCCACACACAGGCTTTGATTTCCCCCAAGGATTGATGAACCAGTACAGAATAATAGAAAGTGACAGGAAGCAGATGACTGAGGTCTAATTTAATGCCATTCTAAAAGACAATATACCTTAAATTGGCCTTAGGAAAATTATGGGTTACAAACAAGAGAACAGAAAAATGCACTTTTTCATTTTAGTTCGCTAATTTAAAAAATAATCCTTTGAACAAATGAAGAGTGAAACAATAGTGATTTGGCAATGCAAAACTGCCAAACTTAAGTAGGCGTACTTTGTTTGCATAATTTGCAATTTATTGAAAAAAGCTGTAATCTTAAGAGAAAAACTCTATTAAACAAAGCAATTAAATGTTCTGAAGGATTTTGTGCAAAAACTAATTTGAAACTGTTATGAACACAAAGAATTAATAGCTCTTAAATAATATGATAAAATACAGTAAGGATATGCTCAGAAAAAGTCTGGATATTAATAAAGAATTAGCACACAGGCACTTATCTAGAAATAAAAAAAAATAAATCTGTACTTGTCTAAGAATAAAGCTAGAACATTTTACTACTTTTAATTAGTAAGGATCCGAAATGGCTTTCTACATGCCAAAGTTAAGCGTAAGCCATACTTCAATCCAAATCTCCCAGATTTCAGGACATGCTATATATATGAATTCATATCATTTTATGATACGGAAGTTATAAATATCAACATTTGGACAATCTGAAACAAATCTATTTTATGTCATAAGTGCCTGAGACATTTGTATAAAAGCAGCACTTCGTATTTTTTTAATTCAGAAATTATGCTATTTATCCCAAATAATTTTTTTTTCAGGGCTTTAAGATCAATGAATAGAGGTATCCCACATCAGGTACTTGCTCAATAATTGTCTTAAATCCACCACTTATTTTTTCGCAACTAGTATTTGAATTTAGGAGATTACTTTTGATAAACAAGCATTCAAAAGAGATTTATGTAGTACTGAATTAAAAAACCTAGCAGTCAGATATAAGGCTTTGGAAAGGCTTCTTGTAATACATTGCAGCACTGTCAGGAAAGATATGAAGATTTTCTCTAAAAATCTGAGGTTCTTTAATTCATTTTTATAAAGAGGCAAATCGCTGCTTTTAAAGCATGTACAAATGCCCTATCTCATAAAGAAAGATCAGACTGCCTAATATGATTAACATAGGAAAAAGAAAAGTGCATTGTGCAAGTATTCCATCTGCAACTTAATCACATGTTAGAGCTGGAGTCATCTCCACAGTGCTAACAGAACTGCCCCAGGAATCTACGGAGCAGCCAGATGCCAGCCCTGGAAAAATATGGATTATTGCATGATATCTGCATCCTATGACTGGCATTCAAAGAGAAGCTATAAGACTGGTCCAATATTTAGGGCTGAACAGAAGCCTGATACTTGCCTGTATTTTCATCATGCATAGTGTGATATTTCCTTTGAGGATAAGTTAAACAAAGCTGATAAAAAGTGTGCACCCCTTAAAGTTTTCTGAGAAAGAGCTATGTATAACTCATCCAGGCAGAAAGCATATGTTGTAAAATTCAACTATATTATGTTAACTGTAAAAGAAATGTGAATTTGCAGTTTTAAAACTGTATGTGCTTTTAGGCTTTCTCTCTTTAAAAGATACTGCACGTATTTTACAAACTAAGCACAGCAATAATATATTTTTGTAGGATCAACAGAAGCAATTCTTTCCTAAAAATCTGTGTTTTATATAAATGGTGAATTTTTCTTTTTAAAAATTATGTAAGGCTGGAATCATTCTTATTTATACCTTTTCTTACAAGATGGCAAGTTTCCCACAAGAAAAAACATAATTTAGAATCACTGTAAATGCTATTTCCATCAGAAAATAGTCCCTTGATTGTTATGTTTCCTGACATCAGGCTCTTTTCCTGCTTGTAATGTCCATTGTTCAGTGACATTTGCAGTAATCTTCAAAACTAAATTTTTTGTTCATGTGACAGAAGAAACATATAGTTTTATTTAAACAAAACACAGAGGAAAGGGGGGGAGACAAAATTGATACTAAATATTGTAACATCTGTTAGGCAAATGGTCTAACAAATC
This sequence comes from Ara ararauna, assembly GCA_028858755.1. Classification (NCBI taxonomy): domain Eukaryota; kingdom Metazoa; phylum Chordata; class Aves; order Psittaciformes; family Psittacidae; genus Ara; species Ara ararauna. The sequence continues at coordinate 29,105,909 of CM054380.1, forward strand.
TGAAAGAGTTAAAATTTCAACATACAGTTTTACAGAGCTCTTCCACTGAAAAATTTCAGGGCATCTAATTTACTGTATATCGTCCAAGCTCTTCACCTGCACAAAGTGTTGACTACAACCCAAAAGAACAAATCTGCCCAGGGGACTGGTGGTAACTAAGCAACAGAATACCTGATGAAGACTTTGATCATATGACAAAACTTCTCACAAAGGAATTGACTAAAAGGGAGCTAGAAGCTTTTTTAAATGGCATCTTCCTAACCAGAGAATTAGGCTTGAGAATCTCCCTTGCTATTTGTGGTGGAAACTCATAGTTGGAGTCTGTTTCCATTCATAGCCAAGACCCAGAAGAATCTCTTTTCAATTTGAAAGCTTCCTGTCTTTAATTATGTGCCCAGTTCTGCATACCACATTCATCAGGAAAATTGTACTTCTTTGCATTATAAACGTTACGTCTAATATAAACTTGGTTTAGGTAAGACTACAACTGCAATATTAACTTCAACGATCACAGAGAAAATAGAGTCCAGAGAAAACACAACACTTGGTATCTAGTGTCATTTTGAAGAAATAACTTCTAATGTTTGGTGCAAAGTGATACCAGTACTACAACTACTGCTTTCTGTGTTTTACATAAAGCTGCAGAGATTGGCTATCGGTCTAGGATAAAAAAAGATGTGGGCACTAGTTTCATTTCCTTGTTTTGCTCACAAAAGCAGAGAAGTATTCACATAATCAATATAAGCCTTGTCAGATGTACACAGAAATTTTTCTGCTATGCAATTTTCTGTTTCTTAGAGGAGAATGGTATTCTCAAGCACTCATGTTCAATGCTAGTAAGATGCACAACATATATTCACTGGGGAGAATGAATTAATTGAAACATAACATATTAAAATCCAGAAACAATTTTGTTGGCATGAGCACAATATATAACCAGAAGACTGTCCAAATTAATCGCTGCTTTTTATAGTGTTAACAAACTGTCTGTTTATAGACAAATTAGCACCCTATGAAGAAGGAAAACTGTACCTCAATGCTAAAAAAGGGACAAAAATTGGGAGAGGATATTTGCAACTACCAACACTACGAGTACAGAAGCAATTTATGAAAATAACTGCCCTCAAAAGCAGCAGTTAACAAGACAAACCTTTCAGTTTTTCACTCTTCTGCTGAGCATGACTACTTGCACACTTTATTTCCTATCACCAGCTGGAATTTCAACAAAACAGAATATTATTCCCTCAATTATAACTTGAGTACCATGTGTATAATGCATCCATATTTGCCAAGTGAAATTGAACAAAAAACTGTCACAAAGTAAAAGTAAGCTATTGCAAAAAGTAAAAAGATATTTTTTTGTAAGTGAATTCAGGTGAAAACATAGGTGTGACACAGCTGACAAGGAATCAAGATACAAAGAATGAAGAACAGCTAAGTATAATTTTATTTTGAGTTTTTAAAGGACCTAGAAATGGAAGCCTGACTGTAATATCACAGAGTATTGCAAATATTTCCATGCTCATTAATGGATATTTGTTGACATATTGGTGACATTTCACAAATATAACTTCATTTATAGTAGTGCCCTGTGTTCAGCAGTAGCAGTCATTTTTCTCCTTCTTAGTAGCTGGTGCAGTGCTATGCTTTTGACTTTCGGCCTGGGAACAACGCTGATAACACCAATGTTTTCAGTTGTTGCTCAGTAACGTTTAGTCTGACCAAGGACTTTCTGGGTCTCATGCTCTGCCAGGGAGGAGGGGAAGCCGGGAAGAAGCAGAGACAGGACACCTGACCCAAACTAACCAACGAGGTATTCCATACCACAGCACGTCATGCCCACTATATAAACTGGGGGCAGTTACTCAGAAGGGTTAGATCACTGCTCGGGTCGGGCTGGGTATCAGCTGGTGGGTGGTGGGCGGTTGTATTCTCTTCCCTTGTATTTCCCTTATCATTATTATTATTGGTCATAGCAGCAGTGGTTTGTGTTATACCTTAGTTACTGGACTGTTCTTTATCACAACCAGTGGGAGTTGCATTCTTTTAATTATCCTCCCTATCCCTATGGGAGCCAGGGGGGGATTGAGAGAGCAGCTGCATGGTACTGAGTTACCAGCTGGGCTTAAATCACGACAAAAAAAAAAAAAAAAAAAAAAAAAAAGGAAAAGAAGAAGTGGTAATGATAGAGGTAGCAGCAACCCAAATTTTCTAAAATCAGAGCAATGCCACCCACCCCAGGTACCTGGAGGAGCCCCAGCAGCAGGCTATGCTCTGGGAAGCAGGCAGAAGAGCAGGACTGCAGCAGAGTTTGCAGTGGGACTGCGGGGTGCCCACACAGCTCAGGAATAAAAGCTTGACCACTGCAAAATGAGAATCAGATCAGAGATGGATTCCTAAATCACCTTGTTACATATGTGCCCTGATTCAGCAAGTCACAGAGCTGTATCTCCAAGCCTGATGCTAGCACAACAGCTTGTGTTTAAAAATCTTGGCTGAGTCAGAGCCAGCATCAGGAGCTATAAGGTAACACTGTGCAGCTCAGTTTTACAGCCCAGGGCTTCAGATTGTTAGACCTTACCCATCTTGCCTCCCCAGAATGTTCCAGAGCACTGAAGAAGGACCATGAAGTGCTGAAAATTATCAACCATAAATATAACTAACAGTGTCTGATAGCACCTGTTGCAGGCAAAGGTTAGTAAAAGTGTCAGCACAAGCAGCTCAAAAGCTTTTTGATACCAAAGGGATCAGAATTCAGCCTTCTGCGTGTATGGTTTTACATTGCCTCTATTTGTCTGAAATGGTCGATTCTTCAAGACTTCATTCTATTATGACTGCATGTTTAGGAATACCATACATTATAACAGCAGGACCAAAATGGAGAGCATTTGTACCATGGTATGCTTTCAAAATAAGGAACTTAAGTCAAATGCTAATATAAAAATAATGCCCATTGGATTTTGTAAAGACTTTTACTGTGTTGGGGTGGACTTGAGGAGTACGTGGTTCACTATTTTCTGTAGCATTTTTAGGAAAACATTAATAAAAAATAACATCCCAACAGGAGTAGTGAGGGCAGAAAAAATAAAAAATTTTAATCATGGCTGAGTATAAACCATGAGTGAACATAATACATGATGGCAGTGATGCCAAGCCAACCAGACTCAGTGATCCAGGACTTCTTCCCAGTTCTGTGCTCTTAAGACACCTAAGCATCCTGAGCCTGACTCTTTCTTCCTTACCCCCATCTTCCTGCAGCTTCCCTCTTAACTGGTGATTTACTGAGAAAAACCAAGATAGCAGTTATAAAGCACACAGTACTTCCACAAGCAGAATGACAAAGTTGTAAAAGAAAAATCAATTTCTTTGAAACAGAACTTGGATTTGTATTTGTTTCCATAATAGCAACAAGAGAAGAAGGAAAGAAAACAGCATTTAGATCTTTCTCTTTCTTAATGAGAAACCTTAAGTGATATTTTCTGTATTTCAAGTCAATGGGGAATTCATGAATACGAAATCATTAAAAAAATATGACATCTCATTGTTTGGAATTGTTATTTGCATGCACATTTGGGCTTGGTGGGTAGTTTGGGCAGTGACTATCTGCTTTGTGAGAAGTTAAGTACATGCATGAAACTCTGGCTCTTTACACTGACTGAGACAAATGTTTGCATTTGAAGGAAGTTTTGCATTGTCTTGCACAGAAAGTTTAGTTTATCTAATTACTTCTTGCACTCGTGCTGGTTATTAGCTTGTTAATTCACGGATGCGCTAAATAGCTTAAGTATGGTATGAGTACTATGATGCACAGTCTGAGCTGTATGCAGAGTTCCAGCAGGGATTTGGATATAACATTCACTTGAAGGTGATTTTCAAAAAAAAAAAAAAAAAAAGAAATATTTGTTTGCTGGGAACTCAGGTGCACAGAAATGGCCTCAGGGTATTTTAAAGACATCTATTCTTACTTCTCTTTCACCTGACAAACTCCTGTTTGACCAACATTCACTATTTATAAACATACCATCAAGTGAAGACTCCTGGTACAAAGTAGTTATTATATTAATAAATCAGTTACACAGAGTTTTAACAGATAGTCCTGTAATCTTCAGTCTTCCAGAGCTCATAAAAAAAAAAATCATATGCTCTAAAACCTGCTCACCTTTTACCAGCTAACATGACTATTCAGAATTGGAAAATGAGAAAAGAGGGTTTTATTGTATTCACACTTAGTTTTAATGATCAGATCAATAGATAACATTAAAGACATTAACTGGAAAGATGAAGTAGTTATTGAAAGAACTACTAAAAACTTATGTGACTAGAAAAAAAAGGTATGATCTGTAAAAATATGTAAGTGATTTATATGAATGGAACAAGCCTAAAACAAAAAACCTGATGTAGGTAACAAACACAGTGGAAGATGATGACTGGTATACAAGTAAAGGCAGTTTTTCAGAAAATGCAAGAGAATAAATGTAGTAAGGCAGCACTGAAGTTTTACTTCAATGAAATAGAACACTGACCCACAAGTAAAACTCAAGATAGTGCATTGAGGACAATAAAATAATCTTCATTTTAGGATTTAGAATCAACTGCCATGCGTACTCAAATATGCAATAACAAGTATTTTTGATAGATTTTCTAATGACAGAGATGTCATCAGATAAATAGAGAACAGTAACTACAGGAGAAAAAAAAATCCATGAAATGAGAAAGCACCCTAAAGCCCCTTGAAACTACTTGAGGTAAGGTGCAACTTTTCCTTATGTTCTAGAAAGAACCACAACAGGTGCAGATAAGGATTCCTTTCATGCTTAGAGGAATGAAGAGCATCTCACGCAAGAGGAAGCAAGAAGGACTTGGTTTAGATTAGCAAACAGATATAAAGATTTTAAAGAGACATAAATAATTGCAGAATGGAAATAAGAGGAAAGCTAATAATTGGAGCAGTGAAACCCTCAGCTAGCTGCTTTATAGCAAAACAGAGCAGAAACCTCAATTATTTTTTTGAGGTGGAATTTGATCTAAGGGTAGGTATTGAATGATATGGCCCCTGGTTATAGCACAAGACTGACTGAAATTAAGGTCCTCTTCAGTTCTACATTTTTGAAGTCCCAATTCAATCTGAAATTTTAATAAGGACCTCTGGCACACATGTACAATAGTGATCCCACTTTTTATTCCTTGCAGTTATTTGGAAGACAAACTCACATTTCTCAATTATCAAAACAGACATTTGCTAGTTATCTCAACTAGCAGCAATGCTGATGGCCTGTTGCCTTGTTTTGCAGACTTTGTAATTGTATTTTTTGGATCTTGGGAAATATGTGATAAGCTATAAAGCATTCAACAGAATTGGTTGTCTAAACAAAACTTGTTTCCAGAAAAGTCTGTGCTATATTCAATCTTGGTAGTACAAAACTAAGTTACTGCAGGCTTTAAATATTTTTTGTGAACTATCCAAATTCTTTAAGGTTTTACTGAGATAAGTTCAGTTGTTCTCCTTTCACATAACCTAAAAAACCAGTCCTTAGATCAAGGCTTTTACCTTTTAAAGAGTGAATAGTTATAGCATTCTTCAAGAATATCTTTCATTACGTATGCCATTAAAGACTGAGGGAAGTAGCTCATGCAGTACTTTTTTTTTCTGACCAACCACTTTAATATATTATAACTCAAACATTTAATTCAAGTACGAAAGATGAGTAAATGTCATACTTTTCAGTGTTATACATACAGACACAATTTAGAATATTAACGATACACATACTTAACCAAACTACGCCACTAAATTCAAAGCACTCCGTCTTACCAGTAGACTTCCATTGCTGTACTTTTTAAAAGATTCTTCAGTAATTCACAATTGACTGTTACCTTGCCAGCAGCTCAGTCTTTTGATCAGCACATTTCGGCAAGTTTTCAGAAAAATCTGCTGCTTTCATGCCGTTGGCCAGTACAAGGCTTACTTGACTTTCTCAGTAAGCTGAGAGGGAGTTAAAAACAGTGGGAAGAGAATGAGCAGAAACATTATCCTTTTCTGAAGCAGTTTTAGTAGACAGAATTAATGTAATATTTTGCATTTGCCAGCACATTGACTTATATTGATGATTCTGTAACTAGGTGAAGTTAGTTCTTTTATATCTGGACAACTGTTCCCATATAGCAACATAGATTACAGTATATACTCACCTGTGATTTTCCATACAAGAACAAATAGCACAATGCTGTAAGACAATTACATTTATAGTCCAAACTACACATAAAACCAGGCTTCAAAAATGAACTGATTCAAACAGCTTCTAAAATTTAATTTCCATCTAAGCTTTCCAACTGCACTACTTAGGTGGATAATCACATGCATTAAAACAGATGTCAAGTAGGTGCTTCCATTGATCTAGTATAGCTGAGTCCATAAAGAATTTACATTCTAAAATGGTTGTCTGAATTGCATATTAATTGTTAAAACAGTCAATGGGAATGTCCATTTTCATTAGCTTCCCCCGTTTTTTCCCCCATTCACCAACCCCAGAAGTATCGATTCAATTTATACATTGAAACTCAATTTTTACACAATATAAGGTTTTTACACTTTGAGAACTGTTTTTTCCTTCTTCACGTACCATTTCTTTCTTTTATCATAGTCTTCTCCATTCTGCCACCAGAGATGCCAGGATCAGTAGTGATAATGGACTGCAAGCAAAATTTAATGGAAAAATGTGGAGGTACATAATTTGTTAGAACATCGGTGCCCTGGTTAAACTATTGTTAGCAGCTCAGTCTGGGAAGCAGGGTAAAACATGGCATGCTTTTGGGCTTACTCAGTACATCCATGTTACTTGCAAGACCCCTATATTTTGGGCTACTTGGACAAACAAGCACTGCCAGGATTCTGGTAACTGACAAAATTCACCTTTCCTTCTGGCAGGCATCACCAGGACTCTGCTACAAATGATCCTGTGGAGATGTGACATAAGCATAACAGAGAAATAGTTAACAGTAAACCATTCTGCCCTAGGAACAGGTGTATATTTGGGTCTCTCCCAGTGGGCACAGCAAGCTGAAGTTCTTTCACTCTTCTGAAGCGCTTTGACACATTAGGCTGTGCTAACAGGAAAGTTTGCTTCTGGAACAATATATAGTTAGTAACTTTGAATAAGAGGCTAACTCAGGCTTGCAATCAACATATAGAATTATGGATATATATATAATACTCATGTACTTTGGACAACTTATGTCTTTAAGACTCCAGAACATAAACTGGGAAAAAGATTACTTACCTAGAAATTATGTGAAAATACTTTTAATTTTATACAAGATACCATAGTGTGACAACTTGATAGATGGCACAGAACTCAGATGACTTAACTATATGAAACAGAGCTGTGACAGCTCAGGGAAAAAAATTCACAATAAGCAATATCGGTAAGTGGTTTCTTTGCTATAATGGTAGGAAAAGATTCACAATAATGGTGAGTCATAACTTTAGCACATGCTACAGGCGGCAACATGTTCTTGTCTCACATAGTTGCCACCTTTTGTCTAAACAGCAAGATCTCTTCAGAAGTCCAATAATGCAGAATTCTTATTTTGATTGCTGAAAGAAGAACATGTCAAAAAATACAGGACTGACATCCCTTAGCTGCCATTCAGTAAAGAAAACTTAAAGAAACAGTCAGATAATGAACTTCTCAAGCTTCTGAAATAGATACTGAAATTTTGAAAAGGGCAGTATGTCCATGCAGAAGATCATCTGCAGAGAAGCTCAAGCTGGGGAAGAAATACAGGTTGGTAAGTAAACCCGGATGGTGCTGGGATACAAATGTTTATCACTAGTTCCAGACAAAAGACTGCAGCTCATCAATCAGATCTAAACACAGCAGGGCTGCAGCACTCTGAGAAGGGATAACAGAATTTTAATGTTCTGGATGCTCTTAAGAAAATGCTTGGTTAAGTCAGCACAGTCTGGCAGGCTAGCACTCAACTATTTTCAGATGTATGCTGTTAAAAAAGGTATTCCTCTATTTCTTAGTGTAAGGGTTATGACAAAAAACATTCAGCAAGACAAAGGGAAAGATGGATTTAGCATTGTTTACTAGAGAAGAAAGTTTAGAAATAGTTATTTTTACCATCTTTGAAACCTGCAAGTCACCATAAATTGAGAAGACAGGTTTGAGTTACATCCCTAATTTGTTCAAAATAAAACCGAATTAGCATTATTTTTAAATAACAATATTTATTTTTAATACTGATTTTAAGTAATTAAGATTGAAAATAATAAATGAAATAGATTATTTTAAAAGAAAAAGAATGGAAACATATTTAAAAACCTTTGGAAAAATGGACAAATATCAAAGTATATAATAGTAGGTTTTTAATTTCTAATAAAATTATGGTATATGGTACAGGAAACTATGTATGTGTGACATATAATAAATAGAGTGTATGCACTATAAACAGATCTGGTCTTTTTGAATACTTTAATCATTACAGGAATAAATTAACAAGGATTTACGGAAATAAAACCATGACATGAAACAAGCATCTTTGAGAAATGCACAACTTCATAATGTTTCATTTTTAAGGTACTCATGTTAAAACTTAAATAGGTGAACTTTAGGCAATGTGTTTGAAGAACCCACACTGAATATTTCAGTACTTGATTCTTTAGAATAGTTGAAAAGACAAACCAGAGTGGCATGTGTAAATCAAATAAAAAAGAAATAAAGAAAATGAAATCTTCCATTTCATGTTTTGGGGTCTTTTTTTTTTCTTTTGTTCAGCTTTAAGCCAGTAAATGATTACCTTTGAAGGGTTCTAACAATTAAAGAATAACATTGATTAATTAGGAAAGAAAGTAAGGAATACTAATCAATCGTAAAGACAGGTTTTCTTCTCCCACCTCAAGCCTTTTCGACACCCACAATGTGTTTTCTATACTGTTCAGATTCTTTTAAAAAACATTCATATTCTTGTCCATTCACACAAAACTCTCTTGGTGAGCATTGTTTTGGGAGGAGTGGGTGGTAGGCAGGGGGCACAGGATGTTGAGATAACAGCTAGGATGTCAGGTGAAGATGGAATGCTGTGGCCTCTCTAACCAGCTGAAGCCTCTGCATGATTGTTTTCTTACAAATAATATACCTGTGGGTGTTGAAACAGTTCAGAGAATATATCAAACATACCCTTTCACTTTGCTGTTGTAACTCCATAAAATTTATTCTCATTTCAAAAGAATCTTGGCAATAATACCTGTAGGTGGTTGAGTAATTTAGAGAAAATCTGTCAAACCCACTTCCACTGACTTTAGCAATACAATTCTGGAATTACTTTTAAAGTTATAAAATGCAATTATTTATTTTCAGTATATTGCAAAAGTTCTAAATTGAACTGCTTTTTTCTTTAATGACTTTTAATAATCTTAGTTGAAGCACTGAAGAGCTAACTCAAAGTGTATATCTAATAATTGTGCAGCATTTCGTTTAATTTAGAATAAGGAAAAAAAGTCAGAGCTGCATTTAGGTAACAGATAGGATACTACTGCAAGTATAGTCCCATAGTCATATGGGGAGATAATCCACATTTAGCTGTCTCGTTACATAACTCTAAAATGATACATTTTAACCTAATCTGGATTAAATCTTCTCTGTGTAAAATGACATGGGTTTAGAGAATATTTATGAAAAATATGACTGAAGACCTCTTTCTCCTGCTCAAATGATATATTTAATACTTTTAAAATTCAGGATAATGAAAATTCATATATTTATTATAAGCCTAGTTATAATAGGAGAATCTCTTATTGCTCCCAGACTCAGGTACACATTCAAATTTCTTTGTTTAACAACCTGCCCTTTGTCAACTGAGCTAATTCAGTGAACTTTTATTCACTTTTAGTCCATGGCAAATATGATGGAATTTGACCTTGCACAAACCCTAAGGAAAAAAAGTAGTCTGAGATGGACTGAAATAATCTCATGCATAAGCACTGATAAAATACAGAAATTTAATATTTTGTCTGACAAATCCTTAGAACCTGAATCCAAATGATAAAAATTACTTTATATGCCATCTGAAAACTTTTGATTCTATGAGTTCTAAATGCTCAAATAAGTCAAATTCATAGTTCTGTGCAGAGATCCATTTCTTTCAAATATGTCCAAGCATCATTGCATGGTAATCCAATTAAAAGATTGGTAATAAAATGGAAAGTAATGATTTACTTTTCCTTTTCCATCCCTGCCATCACCAAAGAATCCATGTCCCATTTGGATTCATCTGGTTATGCAGGAGGCACCTCAGCACACCAAATCTTCAAAAGGTGAACTGGTTCGTGGCCACTGAGGCTTAATCAAATACGAGTGGCAAACACACTGGACAAAGATGTCGGACCCTGCTATAACGAAAACTTCATTAGTCCCAAATGGTCATTTAATTTCTAATTTGAAATTGAATATCATCCCACGTTTGTGCTTTACATTTTGACTAATATATAATTTTCTAGTGTGAACCATACGTCTCTAGCAAACATTCATTTCCAAAGAGGGAGAAGGAAAAAATAATGCAAGTTCATTAAAACATTGTGAAACACAATCCAGAAAATACATTTTTTAAGTATTCATTTAACTCCTTCCTGCAACTTCAGACAGATTTACACTATTTATTCTCATTCATATATTCTCTGTGCAGAAAAGAAATTACAATTAAATTATGGTAAAAAAGTACAGGACAGTGTTAGCAAACTATCTCATCAGAACAAGAGCTACCTCATCATAAATATCAAGCATGAGCACTGCAGCGATCCTAGTTACAATAATGCTCTGATACTCAAAAGAGAAACTGTTGGTAAATTATACACCAAAGTAGAAGGAAAACCAGAAGCAATATCATTCTTGCTGCTTATAAAAAGGAAAAGTACTAATCAGTCATCATTCTGATAAACATGCTATATCTGTGCAACTAGTGACATTAACCTTTATTATATAAACAGGTTTTTAATTATACTGTTCTCAATAATCTCAACCATTTATTCATTTTGACTAAGTAAATCCCTGCCAGATTGTTGAAATCAACAAGCCCATCATCCTTCATGACTGCTAGACAGAACTGTTGGTCACACTTCTTTTGAAAATGCATTTCAGAATAATTTAGGATTTCCAATAATTTCCCTGGGAAATAAAACTCTCTGTGGATCAAAAGTAAGTTTTATTTATTTGAAATGCAATATCGCATATAGCTGAAACTCTTTATGTGTAATATCAATCAGGTGCCATCCATTTTAAAAAGAGAAAAAAAACCCACCTAATTTAACAGATAAAAATAATTTTCTTACAAGATAAATAGCTCAGAGACAATTCCCCTGCAATGTATGTTTATGAAAAATCAGCAGGAGCCATTTATGGTCTCATAATACATAAATCAACTGAAAGAACACTTGGTCAGAATGTGAAACATCACAATATTAATTCACTGTGACTACAAAGCTTCTGTTATCCCCATTACAGGTGTCAAATCATTGTAATGTTATAATTTTTGTTAGTAGCTGGTAGCAACTAAATCTATTTAGATGATAATTGTTTCTTAGATGCATTTAAATGTTGGTTAAGGAGGTTAGGGGAATCATGTTCTTGCACATTACCAAATGAAAAAGCAGAAAAAATACTAAAAATCATGTTACACTTCTTGACCTAAGCAGTTTTGTAACAAGGCAACTGAACTGTTCCATATAGATAGACGTACATGCCACTAAGGGATGGAAATAAACAGGGCTTTGAAATATCAGTGTTTATTTTTTCACTAGAGCTTTTGCTTTCAGAATAATTACCTATGCATAAACTCTAGATGGCAACATTGCACTTACTGTATTACTAAAACAAAATGTCACACTAAGTCCCTACATATCCTCTTTATCAACATTTTATGTGCCACAGATCTATAGCCTCTTATTATAAGTGTAATGAAGCAGAAGTTATTGAAGCATTTTATTGATTGCTCAGATCGCAAGTTTACTGTCATACTGAATTGGCACCTTACTTGCCGAAGCAAACTGCTGACACCTTTTTAAAAAAGTGACAACTACATCTATTTCATGACCAGAAATCCATTTTCATCTCTATCAAGACAAGAATGCAATTTTCACTTCATTTAACTGATGTTAGGCCTGCTCAAGGCATGACACTTAGAAAAAGACGAGAGCTTAAGGTTCTTAAAATACTTCTGGTAACCAGAATGCAGCTCAGTTGTGGGAAAAATTTCAACCATCACTTAAATCTATAAACAATACAACATTCTAAGAATCACTTATCCAAACTATCAAGAAGGCAGTATTTTATTTCAATTTTAAAATTACTGAAACACTATTTTTACATTCTTTTAATAAGAATCTATGCTGAAATATTGCAGTTTTCATATGGAATCTTGTGCTACACGAAGCTCACTTCAACATGGGGTTATTTCTTCAGTGGTCCCTACACAGGTCAAACAGACAAAAAAATCTATTTTTCTGTGACCTATGAAGAAGGAAATAAAGTTACTTAACACCTCTTCACCAGTGTGAGTCAATGTCAGATGAAATTAGAAAAGCAGAAGCTGCAAGGAAGAGGAAACAAATATGCAAGTCTAAAAAAGGGGGAGCTACTGAACAGAGGCTGTGATACTCAAGTTATTTTAAGAATAGACTTCCAAAAATCATAAAAACACAAATACAAGATAGGGCTGACCTGGAAATCAAATTAAGAATTTTGGTGAATTTCTTTCTTTTCTTCAAATAATATCTAAGAATTATTATGCCAACTTCACCACAATATAATCTTATTTTCTGAAAACAGCATTATAAGCAGGGTAAGAATTCTTTGTTACAGTTTTTCTGATAACTCTATGAGCGTGGATGGATATAAAAATGATAGGAAAATATATTGATTTAAAAGTACTTGACTTTGTTAGTTTCTGCCAGCCAAAACCCCTGAAATTGATTATACCTACCAGCTAGTTTATATGTTATTTGTAAGGGGAAAAAAAAACCCCAAAGAGTCATTAGGAATCTTACTACACAATGTAATTACTGAAATCTGTGAAAACCAATTGAATAATAATGACAGTTTCTTCTAAAGTACAAAAAAGAGAAGTTTTGGAGAAAAGCTTTTGTTTGTGTATGGCAGATGTATTCAACTTTCAGTACTTGAGTCAGCAGTTTGATGGGAGTAACACAAGTATATAAAAGAAACAGATTTTCTTTTTTCTTTGTTCTGGTATTTGCAATATTGCATATAAAAAAATAATCAAAACCAAATACAAAACAGTGTTTTTATGGATCTGCATACCAAAATGAGGAAAACTTTAGGAATTACGATGTTCATGGACGTAGCTTACAATAGAAACAGCAGCCATGCTGCTGGATATACAGTTTTGAAATAGTACATTTAACCTTGTGTTTCCATAACCAAAATGACAGTAGAATCAGTCAATAATTTCATTCTCTTTTGTTTTCTTGTGGGTATCTTGTATACTAGTTCCATGACTTTGATGTAATGTAGTTTGCTGTGGTTCAAATGATTAATTACTATTACTGTAACTTCTGCTAGATCAAGCTAATGAACATTCAGAACAATTTCCTGTCACTTCTCATCCCAGCTCAGTCCCCTCATCTCCCCATATAACACATTTCCAGTAAAAATTAAAGAACACAGAACAGAGCCTTTGGACTGGCTATGTTTGTTAACTATCACACTAAAATTTCGCTAAGCTCTTATAAATAACAAATGCTCAAAACCATTTAAATATACCTTAAACAACTAGTGATTCTCAAATACTCATACATATAGATTTTCCATAATAAATCTTTACCGTGGAGATGATGAGATATTCTGTTTACCTGTTCATGTACATCTTATTTAATAAAGGACAGATTAACAACTTGAATAAGGTCCAATTCTAAATGAAGAAAATGTTTAAAAATCATTAATATCATTTTAAAAGATATTTGAGTCTTCTCTTTTGGCCTCTGTTTAGCTGTGCTAGGCCTGTGAATGACAGCTTCCCTGCTTGAAGCATACAGAAAGCACAGCCTTCCTCATTCACTGTCAGTACTATGGCCTTTTCACACGTTCCTTCCACAGCAGTGTTTGTCCCCAAACACTGGAACCCAGCACAATGGCATTCCTACTTCAACACCCCCACCAACAGCACCACTACATATGAAGAATGCTAATGAGGTGGACATCCCCCATCTCTGAAAGTGTTAACTATATCCAATGCGATCAGATATATTGTTGTTTCTACTGTTATGCATTACATCTCACTTAAAAGCAACTTCATTTTGGTGTTGCTTTTTTTTTTCTAAAAGCATTTTTAATAAAAACTATAGTAACGTGACAAAACAACTAAAAAATGTCTTATGTGCATTCACCCAACTGCGTACGTTATATATATAACTAACTGATTTTTACTTCCAGATATGTTTGCGGATCTCAGAAATTCCAATAGACGCCAACACAGCATGTTTAAAATAGCAAGGCAAAAGGCTAACATCTGAAATATTAATAGCAGAATAATTTTATAATTCTAACAGTAGTGTTGTTGCCTTTTTTTTTTTTTTTTTTTTTTTTGTTAGAAAGCTGTATTTTACAGTTCCAGAATTCATGGCATTAAAATGGGAGTACATAGTTTGCCAGGATTTTAGTTAAGCTTATAGCTCATTATACAGAAATGTAATTGCAAGTAAAAAGAATTCAAAAAGGCTTTTGTAGTATAGCATTTATACATACATATTTTTTCCTTTCTCCTTTATTTAAAGTGCAAATCACTTATCAAAGCCAAGCACTCCTCAGTTTTACCTGTTTTACTTCATTTGTATTATTCTCAATAAATAGCATTTGAAGAACGCTGATTATCCTCTTTAAAAGGATACAAAGACTACAGCAAAGAGGTGCTAGCTCCTTTACTGTTTTCTTCCACTGTGGTAAGAAGCAACAGAGTATAAAGACAACACTGCAACCAGTGCACAGTGCAGACCACGAATTATTTTAATTCAATACATGGATTTTAAACTGAAGCCCAGATGGATTTTAATAGAAATATATGTATTAGCATGTTATTATATAAGTACATGTATTAGCACATTACTAGTTGTTATGTGCTATTTGATTTCAGTGGGCAGACTGTAGTGGCTTAGCAGAATAACAAAGAATTTCCTTCTTTCTTTTACTTCCATTCCCTTTTCATCTAAATGAAAAGATGAATACAAATAATTCAAATGCCAAAATAACACTGAGATAAAAATCAAGAAAACACATTTAATGTTGTCATATAATGGCTAGTGTTATGTTGGTATGAATTCTCTATGCAGTCATCATAGCATTATGCTGTCAGGCCTTAGCACAACAGGACAAAGTGATAGCATTTTGATTAAATGCCCTGGTGCTTTATTAATGTGCATCCTAATTTTATATCTGTATCATATCAGAACATGCTCTTTACAAAACAAAATTGAATTAGTTACTTAGGATAAAAGGTCAACATAAGCAAAATATAGTAGGATTGTTGTATTGTTACAGCTACAGTATTACATAACCTAGTTATTATAATGATTTCATTTATGTTCAGTACTAACACAACTTCAGTTAGAAAATGGTTGGAAAAATTAAGAGACACTTTAAGCTATCTTATCTTTAAAGTAATATAATTCAAAATAACAGAAGCTTTCAGCACAAAACATTTAACATCCTTGTGCTGTAAATTTTTCTTTTAAGCACTTAAACCAGTTTCAAATGTTTATTAAAGTACTTTCATAATATATTTTTTGTAGACAATTGACTGTCATAGCTGTACTGACATTTGTCCTTGTAATCTGAACTCTTACAAGTTAAAAGTGTCCAACATGGTTATACTGAGCACACATTAATATGCAAGGCTTTCATTATGAAGAACCATTTGTCTTCAGAAGAGATTTCAGGTCTATTAAAATTATTATATTTTTCTTGTCATTTACAATTTCCAACTGAACACTGCTGGATAATCACCAGAGGAATGATTAACATAAGTTAATTTACTGAAATGTCTTTATGTGTTCTTTGGAGAGAAAAGCAAAAAGTACTGACTGACTTGCATTTGCAGCTTCATTCAGAAACTACCTTGTCTGTTTTGTTCTACTAATTACCATTATACATACTAAAAACTTATGTGTATTTTATATTTTCTCTAAAAGAGTAAATATTAAGTATCAAGTCACTGGGAAATAATAGATGTCATTTCTGTAGCTTTTGTGACTGGCAGCATTGTCTTAAAAAGGAAGAATTATCAATTAAAAAAATGTAAAGATATTTCTCACTTTTAATATATCACTATATTGACTCAGAAATATTCTGAAACAAGCTGTTCTGCTTTTGTTGTCTGATTGTTTCTCTCTCTCACACACACATGCTCTGTGGGTTTTAGTTTTGTTTTTGTTTGATTTTTTCTTGCTGACCACTATTAACTCTAGACAGAAATAGTCCTTTCCAAAGTCAATTCTCATTTCTCTATATGGATCTGACAGCAGGAGGTGCTGTATAAACAGTGTGACTGACACTTTACTTGCGCCTCTTCTCCCCCTTCCTACATAGACTGGTAGCTTATCTATCTTAACTCTGGGGCCCAGGATCATTTTTAAATCTGAGGTTCCCAGCTGATTGTTTAATTACTGTATAATACTTTCCTTGGAAAATCTGTATGTCTACTATTTTTATAAAGTCCTCATCTAACCTTTAAAAATATGCACATTCTTACACACATAAATGAGCTAAAGTAACTTCCATGCAAGATCAGTGTTTTCTTATTTATATTTGCCAACATGAAAAACCCAATTAATAAAAAATGAATTATCGTATTGCTCATAAACTATCCAACAGCATATTCAGTACCTGTTTTCTACTATTCTTTCAAATTAAAATGCATATCTGGTCTATTTATTTAGTGGCACATATGTAGCTATTAAAATATTGAAGTTTTTAATATTATGCATTTATTTAATTTTTCATCATGCAGCACCAGTTATACTTAGAAGTATTTTATTTATTAAAAAAATGTTGCAACTAAATAATTATTAAATTAGTTTTATGGGAAGATCAATGAGACCATTAAAAACTTCATGTGCAGAACAAGCAGTGAAAAATTATAGCTTTAGAGAATTTCCACATAAGGAACTTCATAGCATAGCAAGTAAAGATGAGCTGTATGACATCCCACATCAAAAGAGAGACACAATTAATTCCTTTACTGTGGGCTTTCCAATTCTAGAAGCATTTAATTTTCCTAACAGGCACTGCATCTTATGCAATATATGTCACACTTCTTTATGACACAGTGCCAATCATTGGTTTTATGCAATTAATACATTTGAATATGAAATCAAAAAGCAGACTTAAATAGTACAACAACTCACCTGTTTGCAACAGTTTGCAGACTTTAATCTTTAATGCAGAGCGAATAGAACACCTTGGATAGAAATCTTTGCTCCCGAGAGGCTGAAACCTTCTCTCTTAAAGACCCAAACAGGTCCACACAAAGGTGTGATGAAATTTTGCAAGCATCTGTCAAGCAGAGGAGCTATGCAAAGAGAAGAAGAAAAAGAAAAAAAAAAAGAAAAAGGAAAATGCATTCCTTAGACCCAACAGAAATATACAGCTTCTAATGCAGCCTCAGCATCAGAACTTAATCTTAATATCTATTATTTATATCTGACCTGGGTTAAGTCCTGGAAAAGCAACTCCTGCATTTTCAGTGGCCACCATGAAGGATGTTTTTATATTGAGACACCCATCCCCATGAAAGACTCATAAGCTTCGTGAGCACACCTGAATAGTTCTGAAGTGTGCCTAACTAGCTGCAGAGAGTGTCATGGTGTGCACTGATTGCCTTATCTTCTCATTTATCACAGATGAGTTGGAACCAACCTTGCTGAAATCTACTTGCATTGTCCTGATAAAATTGCAAGATCCATGTTGTTTCTGTGTACAGTTTCCTGTTGAGGAGCCGACAGATACGTAACATATTACAAATGATAACACTCATAAAATACCATCAACACTCTCGTAAGCCATTTTATTATAACTTTCTCATTGTCACTACCCAAAAAAGAACAACTTCTAGCAAATAAAAATACTCACTGTAGCTGTTTAATAATGAGGAAAGGTCAAATGAAACGATAGATAAAATTGATTCATGGTGATGGACTCAAGATTTTTTTCTTGCTGTTCTTGGATTTCAAATCACTGTAAAGGTTGAAAACACTCTCAAAAGGACCCAATGTCACCATGTGGGATAAATAAGGAATAATTATTGTGGCATTAGACATTACTGAGATGCATGTAGTCTGTAGATATCTTTGTGTAAAACGTACATGGGCCTTATACAACAATATAAAATAGCATTTCAGGCTTTTATCTGATGGAAGGGAAAGGAAGAGAAGTGAAGGGATGAGAAGGGAAATACCAATAATCTACTGGTTTTACTAGTAATATACAAGAAAATACATAAAATAATAAACCATATAAAGCACATTTATATACTATGCAAATAAAATTATATACATGATTTTGCAATCTACTCAATCTATGGTTAAAAAAGATTTATGTTTGCCATATAGATAGAAATGGTGGATTTCCTAGGTACGTACTAGCAAAGAGCTACAGGTTTTGTCAGATAAAATACCAGTGGATGAATTGCACTTTACATATTCAATTCAGAATAGGACACAAACTTTCCATTACGATATGGTAAATATTTAGCCTCAGTAGCTGCTCACTCAGCTGTGAGAACAGAATCTGAACTAAAACCTTAGTTAAGAAACTTTCATATGTGAGTTCTTCTATGAATGGAAGCTTTTGGACAAATACAGAAGGAACATACCATATAGCTAAATCCATCTTCAAAACTAAAGAAATAGGTAAGCATGCAACAGCCTGTGCTTGGTCTCTGCTAAAGTCGGCATATTTATGAATGATTTAAGCGCATGGTTAAGCAAAACCATGTGTTTATTTTTGTGAAAGGCATTACTTTTTAAAAAATCATGTTAAAATCCAAGTCTTCTGACTTCTACAATTTTGTGATATAATCTAGTCAGTAATTTTATGTGTCCTCACATAAACAGTCCTGAGAGCTTCCATACAGTATGCTTACTTCTCCAGCAGATATTCTTGCACCTACTTCCATCCTACGTACTTAGCATAAAACACCTGTTCTGAATTAGCTGGCAAAGATATTGAATTTTAATTTCTTAAACCCCATTGAAGTTCTAATGTTTCTGTGTTAATTACAAGACACTGCAATTTCAGATCAGCAAAATACACAAATACAAGGAGAAATACAAGCAAAAATTCAGATCTAAAAGACTATCCACATGGTTAAAATGATCCATTTAAGTAATTTCTTGAATGAAAACCTACCACATGATTCTTCCAAAGTAATCTGTAATTGCCTGGCTCATGTGTGCTTTCTCCTTGCTACACAAGTAGAAAACACTACACAGAAGCTTCTATCAATGACAAATGGGAAGAAAGAGAAGTAATGTAAGAAAACACGAAAAGATACATATATGTGTTCAGTGCTCTGCAGGGACTGCAGAAAAGAAAATGGACTGAAACCCTGTCCATACTTAAGTTTATGATGAAATTCCCACTTATCCAAAGGGAGACCAGACTCTACAAAATAAGGCTGACAGAGATTCACTGAACAAAGCTAATATGCATATTAACCTTCTCATACTTATTATCCTAAAAAGTAATACTGCAAAACTTTCTTAAAATATGCCATCAAAGTAAAGACTCCAAACCACCGTAAATACTATAAAGCATTAAATATTAGCTTTTACAACTCGATTTATTAGGATGTGGCCATGCAATTGAACATGAGCAGAAATGATTTCAACATGACAATCAGGGAATTGACTATTAAAAAAATGGACTTACTCCTGAACATTGGAGTCAGACATAAAATTAAGAGTATTAGACAAGGTAATGAATGAAGTCTGACTAGGAGCACTGGCAGGAGTGAATTTACTTCAGGACTAAGCAAGCAACATCAGAATTAAATCTATGGTTTTATGTTATGTGATGAGGAGTGGTTATATTTATACTTAGTTCAACAAACTAAAAGGATGAAAATCTGATCCCAGAGACATCTTTGGAATTTTTGCAAATAACTTATGTGAATAAAGTTTTTTAATGAGTGCTTTTAACTTAGCTACCACGAGAATTTAATTACAGACAGGAATGAAGATAAACACAAGTAGTACTGCTTTTCTGAGTGTACAAACAGTCTGAAACACAGCTATGAAAAAATGTGTGTGTACTGGCATTGGACATTACATGTGAATGCTGATTATAATACTGTTAAATATTTTGCCAGAAACAATTTTAACACCAGTTTAAGACAGCCATACTGGTTCACCTTCTCTGAAGGTGGTGACCCTCAGGACCCAAGAGTTCCAGGAACAGCTCCAGGACCTGCTTGGCTAGCTCAGAAGTGAAAAGATCCAGTGTCACCTATTTCAGAAGTGCCTAGTACCCAAATGAGTCAGTCACACTGAGTATCAGACCCAAATAATTTTCTGTAAGCAATAACCATTTCCATTGATATCAGCTGATTCTATCCATAACATCATTTGCTTCATCTCACACTTAAACTTTTTGTTTCCAGATTTTTAGTCTCAAACGTCTTGCATTCTTTCCCCCCCTCCACTCCCCCCATTCTTTTTAACTTCTTTTTTAAAATTCTAGAAATCATAGAATCATAGAATAGTTAGGGTTGGAAAGGACCTTAAGATCATCTAGTTCCAACCTCCCTGCCTTGGGCAGGGACACCTCCCACTAAGCTATGTCACCAAAGGCTTTGTCAAACCTGGTCTTGAACACTGCCAGGGATGAAGCATTCACAACTTCCTTGGGCAACCCATTCCAGTGCCTCACAACCCTTACAATAAAGAACTTCTTCCTTATATCCAATCTAAACTTCCCCTGTAGAGACTAGAGGGGCAGGATCACCTCCTTCGACCTGCCAGTCATGCTCCTTTTGATGCAGCCCACAATCTTCTCCACGGGGCTGCTCTGAATCTCTTCTCTGCCCAATCTGTAGCTGTGCCTGGGATTGTTCTGACCCAGGTGTAGGACCTTGCACTTGGCATGGGTAAACTTCATGAGGTTGGCATCAGCCCACCTCACAAGCGTGTCAAGGTTCTTCTGGATGGCATTCCTTCCCTCCAGTGTATCAACTGAACCACACAGCTTGGTGTCATCGGCAAACTTGCTGAGGGCTCACTCAATCCCACTGTCTATGTCACCGACAAAGATGTTGAACAAGACCACTCCCAACACCGATCCCTGAGGGACACCACTCGTTACTGGACTCCAGCTGGACATCGAGCCATTGACCACAACTCTTTGCATGCGGCTATCCAGCCAGTTCTTTATACACTGAGTGGTCCATCCATAAAATTGATTTAGAGACAAGGATGTCGTGAAGGACAGTGTCAAATGCTTTGCACAAGTCCAGGTAGATGACATCAACTGCTCTACCCCTGTCCATCAGTTCCATAGCCCCATCGTAGAAGGCCACCAGATTGGTCAGGCAGGATTTCCCCTTAGTGAAGCCATGCTGGCTGCCACCAAGCACCTTGTTGTATTTCATGTGCCTTAGCATGCCTTCCAGGAGAATCTACTCCAAGATTTTGCCAGGCACAGAGGTGAGACTGACTGGTCTGTAGTTCCCCGGCTCATCCATTTTCCCCTTCTTGAAAATGGGGTTTTATTTCCCTTTTTCCAGTCATTGGGAACTTCACGAACATGAAGACAAGATAATGCAGGCTGAGAGCTACTACTAATAAAATATGATTGTTTGATTTTTTCGTAATTAATACTAGCTGTTCCAATATTGATTATGAAACATGGAAGCGATTATATTTAGGAACTTGCAACCTATTTCTTTCTATAATTCATCCTTTCTGTACTGCCACATTCTCTGCATTTGTTTTTCAACAATTATGAGTACACGATTTAGTTCTCAATAACCAAAGCAATCAGCATTTTAAAAAAAACCCAAAACCCAAAACCCAAACACAAAAAAAAAGTCTCCACCTTTACCTTCTAGAATAAAGATATAACCTGAATACCAGACTCACGGTGTGAACTGAGAGAGGATATGCAAAATCTCCAAAACATCTGTAACACCCTCCACCACCTTATTAATAACTACATTATATTTAAAAGTTAAGAGCAATAACATTAAATTTTATTTAGCAAGCAAAATTATTATCTCTTATTCCAAGAAGGTCTTCTTAGATATGAAATCAATGGTATTTAACTTATTTAGCATTCTCTGAAGTATGAAACCATGTGTCCTTAGAAAGGGAAAGGAATAAAGGTAGAACAGCAAAGCAGTAATTCCACCAGGGAATACTTTTACTGGACTATTCTGTAAGTTTATTGCTCTGAGCACCTGCCTGGTGATTCCAGAAGATATCCTTAGCACTCAAGATAAAAAAAAAAAAACCAAGCAACAAACAACACAGTTACACAGTTGCTCAGAAATTATTCCTATTTTAAGCATGTTGATGTTGTTTGCATTTGGAACTGATGTAGGAATGCAAGAATTTTCAATGAACAGCTAGCTACTTCCAGACTGTTGGTGACTTACCTAAAACAAAGGTATTAGTCAGAACTAATACCCCTTTTAAGAGTATCAGTAATAACTCCACAAAATATCTCCCAACTTTAAAAGAGTGCTTTGATATTATGGCTTTATACAGACCACAGTCTACAAAGCAAGGTGAAAAGAATCTATAGTCTGTTGTCAAGCATTGCATAGCCCATTCAACATTATAGCAGGTCAAGCATTACAAATGTTGAACTACCAAGTACAACTATGAAGGTCATTAACAGTGTGTTGACCATAGGAAAAGAAGACAACAACTAACCATTGGAAAGAAAGTGTATGAGCTTACTAGTAAGGTTTAGGAACGACTCATTGTGATGTATGTCTATCAGAAGGTTAGAGATTTTATTGTGAGGTACTCATGGAATTCCTGAGAGGGAGGGATGACAAATGAGTACTTGATCAGAAAGTTAAATAAATTTTAGAGCAAGGAAGCTTCCCTCCAAGGGAAGCTGAGCAAAAGAAGGCAGTCAGAAGTTATGGAAAATATTTTAAATGACAGACATTCTCTTTTCTTCATATTTTTATGCAGAATTTAAAATACTGCATCAGAATCCATCTGCATTTTTAAATTTTTAATTGAATATTTTTTCCCATTGCAGCAGTCTGCTGCTAAAAAGTGAGCCATGGATAAAAGAAGAGTATCCGAGGATTTTTGCTCCTCAGCTGAGATGAACAGTGTAAATATATCTTCAGTGCTTTTATTCTTCCCCCCACTGATTTTTTATTTCATATTGCATCACAAACATTGAACTTCCTTGAATAAAATAATTGTTTTATAGGGCGATTCTACACTTCTCTGAAGAACAAGGATGAGAAATTTCCCCTAAAACAAAACCCAGAGATTTTAAAATTATGGAGATAATGGTAAGAAGCCACTGTGGCAAACAGGAGAGAAAAACCTGGTTTTTAATTTGTCTTGCATTAAACTTGCTGAAGATGATGAGTGCAGTGTTGATCAAATGGAGTGACAGAAAGCATGAAATCCAAAGCCCAGTAGGATATCCGCAAAAAGTCAGCAGAACATTTGTAGAGGAATGGGAAAATCACCCTCTGGCAATTTGCAAAGACCACAGAAGAACTGCCAAAAAATACAACTGAATCTCTCAAAATCCATTGTGTTAACTTTCTTCTTACTTAAACTCATGGCATGACTGGAGCATAAACATCAGTATTGTGCTGAGTTCTTTTCTACACCAATTTCTCCTAGCAAATAATCTACAAAATTGAAAAAGTATTTTAAAATAAATAACAGTATCAGAATTACAAGAAATATATCAACAAATTTTTTCCTCTATGGGAAAAATAAACATCTTTAACATGATTAAAATATTAGAAATTCTTTTTACACTTCCTCAGGACAACGCTTTTCCTGAAGGTACTCTCAATATATACTGAGCACTGTACATATATTATAGAGAGGGCATGAGATTGTGCTAGCATACACCATACTTCACTGTTTTGTATTTTTAGTAAGCACCACACAGCTCTTTGTCCAGGGGAACTGGCATGTGCTATCCGAAATTGTGGTTTGTAAAGGGAAACTGAATGACGGAAAACATGCACCTTTCTGTGTTGTTTAAATTATGTCAGTGTGCTTTTACTCAAACAAAAACTCATCTAACAGCTGCTGTGTACTTTTGTTTACATGCTATATGTCAAATCCTATTGTCCCTAAGGTACTTATGAGAGATGCTTTAGCAGTCATTTTCTTAAATACTGATGCCTACCCGAATTTGGATTTTTCCACCATTGAACAGAATGACAAGTACACGATTGCTGTACTTAAAGCAATCTTTCACAGCTGTTTTGCTTTTTCAGTGATCCCATTAAATTGACGGCATATGCCTGTGGGGTCTACAGTGTTACAATACTGCTGAACAAGATGTTGATTGTACAATACAAATTTGTACAACACAACTTGGCTTTATTATGGGAATTATTTCCCTGGTCATCCTTCCATTTATTTTTAACCTGAGCAAAATTTAATTTAAAAACTTATCTATCTCTGTGACCTTTACTGAACACCTGGTTATTTTGTTTAGAAGCGCAAACTCAGACACTCAGCAGTTAGGAAGCATGAAAACCTATGAAGTCTCTTCAGTACCTAAAATGAGCATGAGTCATGTCTTTTCTTGAACTGAATGAACGAAGTAGCTGTGCATTAAATATGCTGGCACATCTTCTGCTTGAGCAAGTGGACCGAAATGGTGTGAATTGTTAATGCCTTGCTGCTTTGGTTCACGGCTTGTGATTGATCATTTGTAACTATATCTACTCCTTGTTCCATGAAATCAAGTATGGAGTAATGGGTTCATCAGATTTTTGGGTTAAATTGAGAGTGAAGAGGTACTGTGTGTGGAAATAAGAGTTGCCATGTTCAGGGCTGGCCTTGTAACAGCATGGAATCTAAAGGCGATATTCAAAACCACTTCACTCATCATACGCTTACTGATTCTGAATAGGGTCCATTTGCAGGGGACATTTGGTAGTTTTCCAATACACTTTATGCCTCTTTCTCCACTTCTACCACCCTGCACATTTTTTTTTTCAAACTAGAATAGCTTATAACAGGTCAGCATTGAAAATTAATAGATTTAAATAACTTGCCATGTAAAAGCAAAAATAGCCTCAGACTGAAATGACTGTTCTCCTTAGTTAAGTCATTTGAATTACTCGGGTTATAAAGAACTCAGCAAAGTTTTACTCCGTATTCAGAATTATGATGTCATATTTTGCAGAAAATTATTCTTTCCAGGTACAAAAAAAGAGTTCTAATAGCCTTAAATTTACTCCTCAGTCAGTTCATGTGCAGGAATGACATACATTTCCAGGCAGTACACCACGGCTTGTGACTTTGCAAACAGCAGTGTATGGGACCACAGCAAATACAAGCCAACAGCAACCAGAAGTGACAACTTGTGATGGCCTGCAGGAGAATAATCACATTACAGTATCTCCACAGAATAAGGTAATGTATGTCAGTAACAAGGTCGCCTCAGCGCTCACACTGTTCTGTTTGTGCAATAGAAGCCTCACTCTATTTACTGTGCTATCTCATCTCCCCAAGTTAAATTTCATTAATTCAAAATACAACACACCAACTTGTTTCCATTGTTTTAAAACTATTTATAAAACCTATTTAATTACATGTGAAAATTTAATTTGCATGAACTAATTACTCCAGTCACATGGAACTTAAAAGCAGGTTTTCATCTGCTCTTGTGCTGAAGTTCAGAGATAAAATTAAAAACTGGACAAATTTAAGACCAAAAATGAAACACAAGGTAATTATGTAATAACAACTGGTACTGCTCCTCATTTAGGAGCAAAGAATGAAATCGAAAGGAATTAAATGCATACTATGTCTGTGTATATGTGTGATGATTATAACCATATTAAGACAAAAAGAGAGAGCACTTTAATTCAATTTCACCCCATCTTGGTCATAGAAGAGTTTGAATTTCTCTGTTTAATATTTATCCTGATGAATGTAAGTATAGTGCAAGCCTACAGCATCTAGTTCATGCACAAGTTTTGTCATTAGGAGGTTTGGGAGGCTTAAATCCATCCAACATGAGAAAAACAGAGCAAGCAATCATGAATGAAGAAGCTACTTTTCTTCAGAACTCATTTTGAAACTTCTCTTTTTCCCTCTTTTCTTCTCCTGTTTTTACGTTAGCACTACAGGAATTTTGCTGAGGTCAAGTTTCCACATTATTCAGTCAGGCTCTATTTTAACTAGTCAGACTCATTATGGCTTTGTTGGCTTACAGCCGTTGGGAAGGAAATTTTCCCTCACTTATGCAAGCAGCTGTGCCACCTTTTGGATGGCATCTATCATGCATATGGAAGTCTTTTAGAAAACCCAGTAAGTTTGCTGGGTATTTCCTTTTTTAATTGTGGCTAACTTGCAGATGCTCATCTCTATTTTCAAAACATTCAGTGTTGAAGCAATTAGAGAAACACGACCAGATGAAATGACAGTAATCAGCCAACAAAAGGCCAAGAAAACTTTCTCTGCCACAGTATGCTTAGAATTCTTCAAAACAGTTTGTTCTGATGCATTTCTGCAGTCCACCCAGTAAGTTCACAGGATGAGGTTTAGGTTGGAAGGGACCTCTAGAGTTCATCTAGTCCAGCTCCCTGATCAAAGACGGGTCATACTAAAGCAGACCGTTCAGGGTTTTCTCCAGTGGCATTTTGAGTGTTGCGAGCATGACACTCTATAACACCCCTGGGAAAACTGTTCAGTGTTCGACCCCTGAACAGTACATTATTTTGTCTTATGTTTAAGTGGAATTTCCTGCACTTGGATTTGTGCCCAGTGTTTCTTATCAATTCTATGAATACTACTGAGAAGAATAAGAATCCATCTTCTCTACTCTCCTACCCCACCTTATACTGGTGGATTGGACTATAGCTCTCCAGCTGCAGGACATAGCAATTCCCTTTGTTGAACTTTATGCGATTCCTGTCTGTCTATTTATACATTCTTCTTCCAAAAGTTGTTCCAATGTGCAAAAGTTCCTGAATTCTTGGAAGTAGAAGAAAATTCATATATATTGCCTAATTCAATAAGGCAATTGAAATATCTGGGTTGATTGTCATACAGGTCATGTAGTTGCATCAACTTTTGTCGCAGGAGTTCACAATGAAGGCAGGGTAAAGTGTTTCATCATGACTGAGTTATATTTAAATGCTGGTTTAGAAAGAAATATTTTATTAGTAACTCATGCTTACATACAAATGCTGCAAGTGCAGTTACAAAGTCTGTGATTAAAGAAAATAAGGCACACAAAGGCTTAATCCATATCTTAACATGCCACTGTTGTCATCAGTACCAGAAATTGAAAGTGCCACCAAAAAGATAAATAGTTCTGTCACATGAAGTAGGAAGACTCTGGATATATCAGTGTGTTCTTTTTTGTAACAGTACTGACAGGCTATGAGTCCAGTTTCTCCACAAGCAGTTTTGGGAAATATTTAGTTGAGGCTATCATGCTGTTCTTATTACAACTGTTTCCATAAGCATCCTCTATATTCTTTTTTTTTTAATAATCAAGAATTTATTTTTTTTTTAAATATCTTTGACGTGAAAGAAACTGTAAACTTTGAAATTACAAGAAAATGCTCATAATGAAGAGAGTCTTCTCTCTTCCTTAAACGTGGCCAGGGAATGCTATCTGGCTTGTAAGGAGGGTCAAAAAACTCTGAAAACTCTACTTTTAGCTGGGATTAAATCATATTTGCTTCTCAGAAAGTGGTTAGGACTAGAAGAGAAATAATCTAGCTACTTACATAGACATTTGTTGAGGAGCACAACCCAAATAATTTAAGTCTCCTTTTAATGATACATATTCCTTGCACTCACCTCCCATGATATTAGAATTATTTACAGACACAGGCAATTCTAAATTCTGAAGCTCTTAAGCTCATTTATTTAAAACCTTGTACTAAAAATCTTTGGTCTGGATAATGAAGATATTCAGGAATAAAGAAAAAAATGTCAGAGGTAAAAATTTACATGGCTAATTAAATTTTTAGTATAAAGATATAGCTATTTGTTAGAAAACACAGAGGGAAAGCTCAAAGAAATAACTCTTCTTCAACAGAGTTGGAATGATGTCTTTTTTATAGACCACATGCAAGAGTAGAAGAGAGAAACTTTGTGTTATCCCATTGAAACTGAAAGAAAAAGTCTCAGACTAAAGAAATTCCTACAGGTAAAAAGACATGCAATCACTAAAAAAAGATGAAAAATTATGCAAATATTAAAATGCTAGAATTTACATAAAAAAAAAAACTTTATTCATGAGCTTAATTATTATTTGCCATTTTTAGTTCAATTTAAGGGCACCAACATAAACAAGGGATTAAAAAATTAGTCCAGATTCACTTTTCAGTTTTAAGTCCTCAATGCAGTAAACAGAAAGCCTGTCCTACAAATGCTACTTACCACTTTTGACACTGACAACTTTTTCTCCACATTCATTGTATTAGGATCTCACTGGAGAAGTAAGATTGATCTCAGTGTGCAACTGTCTGAAAACTTGAAAAAAACGGAAGATGCTACTGCAAATAATTAAGACCTAGTTCTTTAACAAATACCTTAAGACAAACAAAAAAGCCCAGCCATAGGATGAATATGCTCAAAATAGCTACAAAATAAATATTTACCACTTGGAGAACAGATGCCTTTGCAATGTAGTCTATACCTCATGCAAAATGTGTGCAGAATGTACAGCTGTCAATTCTTTGATTTCCAGTAATGACTACACACATTGGCAAGTGTAGCCTTACATATATATATAGACAGATACATATACATATATATGCAAACTTATTAGAAATGCAAGAAATAAAATATTCCAAGTTATACTTGGGACAAAAAGAAAAAGCCGGTATCACAAAATGCTTTGTGTTTTTTACCAGCTGAAATAGTACAAAATGAAACAGAAAAACTGAGATGCTTGTCAAGAATGAATCTGCTTCTATCTGGCGCTGTACAGGTACATATATCAAGATGCTCTACTTCACAGACTTTATTGACAAAGTAAGATACAGAAAGAAAGCTGTTACCAATTCTAATTAGTTTAGCAACACAAACAGATAAATATGTTGTGCAAAAATGTTTAATGTGTGTTCATAGACCATAGCTGGCTATGGTAGGACAGCAACATAACATAGCAATGTCTTAAAAGCTACCCAGTGACTTCAGCAAAAGACTGTTTAACAGGGAAAAGCCTATGGCCTACAAGCGCAAAACTGAGTTACACTGGGTGTGGCAGAAGAGAAAGATGGGCTTGATTTTCCCTACTACACTTTTATGATAACTGCATATTTTGACTAGAGCATTTATGCTCTGAATAAAAAAATATGCTAACCTCTAGAAATGTCACAATTCCCTAATTTAAGCTCTGATTCCCATTAAACATACAAATATATGGCTTTGTATTAGTTTCAATGTTTAATTCTAAATAACTTTTTATTCTGCTAGCAAATATAGAAACTCTCCTTTAGAAGCATTTAGAACACACCCCAAACTTCATAACAGTTTGGCTTCTTGTACAGCATCAAAATAGGGGGATATCATAATCCATTTCTTGAGCCCACTGTCAAATTCTAAGTTATGTTTATTGCCCATGTCCACATTGTTCTCATTTTTCCTAGTCATGCATTACAACTACCATTTTAAGAGAATCAATCCTCCCACTATTAGGATGTTATGCTGAGCCAGGTTTTCAGATTGAATAACATAGTCACATACCTCAATTTAAAACATGTATTTCTTAATAGCGTCCTTTTAAGTACTATTCGCTTGCTACACATACTTCAAAATAATTGTTTACTGAATATATAGCTTGCCTTTCTCTAGTTTGTACAGAAATCATAATACTTGGAAATATATACAATAGCTGGTTTTATATTGTGCAATACCATTCGGTGGATGCCAAATTTATGAAAGAGGTGAATCATCACTACAGGAGTTGTGTGATAAAAGCAGAAATTGTCACTGAAATGATGCTAGTGAAATTACCTGTCATTGTTTGGAAGGAAGTCTGCGATAGATAGCACACAAGTTACTTTTTGATGACAGAAATGGCAATACTTTGACCAGGAAAAATTCATTGTTCATGGAACTGTTGAAAAGGAGAGGCAAGAGGAAAATACAAATGACACTATTCACCCATCAGTCAGGTGAATATCTTAAGCTGTCTTTTTCAAGGCGCTCATAGAGAAAACAGAGCCAAAGTATGAGTCTTGTAAATTTTAAGAGGGATGTGTCCATTTTATAAATCCCAGAGTCAACTGCAATAACACATCTTCAATTGTGAAAAACACATCTCCTACCTCAATAGAATCCACATTCCACAACTGACACTGCACACCAAACTTGAGAGATAAAGATTTGTGTTTCCTTGGTTGCTAGATGGGATTTTTTTCTCCCTTTTTCTCACTTGCAGTTGTAATTACAGTAGCTTCAATGCTGTTCTACAAAAAAGCCGTGGAATTTTCTGAGGGTGTTGCATACATGTTACGATTGCTAAAATACAATATATTCCCCTCCACTTGACCACTTTCACACATATTTGCCATATTTAGGCCAAATGCCACGTTTCTGGCACAGTTCTAATTCAGAACTCTTTCTGGCAAAAGAGAAGATGTGAAAACATGTAAACATATTACAATTTCTTAAAATGAGCTCAAGGTCCTCCAATAGTACCTGATTGTAGCATCTGATCCTTTACAACTAAAGGTTCCTTAGCTTTCTAGACAATTGCTTAACCAAAAATACTCATTTAAAACAGGTTTGTGAGAACAAGGCTCAAGTCTAATCAGACCTAAACAGAAACCAGACCTGCACTCAGTCTCCCCTATCCCATTATATTCCCTATTCTAGTCTCAGGTCTCAGTCTTAAAAAATGTTTGGAAAGCTCTTAGCTCAGTAAGAGTATTTTAGATATTTTTTAAACTTTGGTGGGACAGAAAAACTGTTACATAATGGTTTAAATATAAAACAAATGAGGTGGGGGTGTGGAATCACTAGTTACCTTGCCTTTTCTTTCAAATTTTCTAAACATACTGCCATGGTTTAGGCCCAGCTGGTAACTCAGAAACCACACAGCTGTTCGTTCACTCCCTCTCCTTCCTACCCCCACTCCCGAAGGGATGGGGAGGAGAATCAAAAGAATGTAACTCCATGGGTTGAGATAAGAACAGTCCAATAACTAAGGCATAACACAAACCACTGCTGCTACCACCAATAATAATAATAAAGGAAATAACAAGGGAAGAAAATACAATCACTCACCACTCGCTGACCGATACTCAGCCCGACCAAGCAGTGATCTAACCCTTTCGAGTAACTGCCCCCAGTTTATATAGTGGGCATGACGTGCTGTGGTATGGAATACCTCTTTGGTCAGTTTGGGTCAGGTGTCCTGTCTCTGTTTCCTCCCAGCTTCCCCTCCTCCCTGGCAGAGCATGAGACTCAGAAAGTCCTTGGTCAGACTAAACATTACCAAGCAGCAACTGAAAACAGCAGTGTTATCAGAGTTGCTCTCAGGCTGAAAGTCAAACACACAGCACTACACCAGCTACTAAGAAGGAGAAAAATGACTGCTACTGCTGAACCCAGGACACATACTTATTCTTTCCAGTTTTAATTACATAAGGATAGGCATTTTCAGCATGGAAAAAATATTTTTCTTCAATGATTTATGAATCCTATTTGAAATACATCATTGTATTGATTACTGAATGGTAGATGTGCAGTTCTTCCATCAGAAGCCTGTACAGTGATTTAAATAGAATTGGGAGGAAGACCAGGAAAATTGGACTGTGTGGTAAATCTTCTTTTTTGAGAACTGAAACAGTGACACCGGTTGTTCAGTGTGTTTTTTGGTCTCATTCGTTCAGTGACACAGATGTAGCATAACTGAAGTGAGAATATTACCACTTTTGTTAGGGTTTCAGAATGAAAAGATCTTCATGAAGGAATGAAAACATCCTTCAGTTGCACTTCAGACCTTCCTGCCAAGACACTACCAGTATTTGGTGACTTCACGTCACTCTGCCTAGCTGGCTCACTTTTTCATTGACAGGTAAAAGTCTGAAAAGAAAGAGGAACCAATTACAGAGAAACAAAGACACTTTTCACACGGTAGCAACAATCTGCTGAACATTTTGCTTATTATACATAGAAAACCCCCACATTTCAATTGTTTTCTTTTTTTTAATCATGTTAATTGAATGATGCTGCAAAGGGAAGGAATAATGCCCCATTCAAATAACAAATAATATTTGTATTCAAGGGAAAGGAAAACGCTCTGCTTCTGTTTATGTTGTGATTTGACTACACCATGACTGGAGTTGTCCCAGGTGAGGGCAGTACGCTAGGAAATTATCAACATGTGCACTATATGTACCATATGCTGCCTTTATTGTTCCACTTTTTGTTAGACATCCACTCAAAGACAGGATATTGGACTAGAAGAAAGCCCAGTTGAACATTGTATTGCGATTTTTTTGGTCATTTATTTTTGTTTTCAATTTATAAGCACAAAATATGCTTTCCTGTTAAATCGCTAGTCTGGATGAAATACCATTTTGAAGTTTTCTAATATTTTTTATTTTGTAATTACTGTTGCATTAATACCCAAGACACTGACTTTCAGTCTATTTTAAATGTGTCGACCTTTATACATTTATTTTCAGTGGAGGATCAGACACTTGTATAAAATTCAAATAGGAGTTGCATATAAACATACAGCTTTTCCTTTGGCCTTAGTTCTCCTTCCCCTGCACAAAGCAGGACATTCATGCTGGAATTCTCCCAGCAGTTTTTCAGATTCATTTGTTTCTTTCTACTCCCATGCGACCTACTTACCTGTGCTGGAAAAAGTATTTAGTTGAGTGTGAAGTGAATCAGATTCAGGAAACTATTCCAGACTAAACCTGATGATTTTAATTGTTTTATTTTTGGTATATGTCATCTTCCCTATGTGGTTCATTGAAGGATGGAATGAAACCTTTCTGCTATCCAGGGAGCAGAGGAAGTCCTACAGTGACAGCACACACATTGTGAGCCTCCTTTTAGCAACAGCATTGGAATATGCTGACAAATGTGCTCAAAACTATGGCATCAGTCACTTTTAGATACCCTTTACAAGCAGTCCATACCTCTATAGGGACTCAATTATATCAGTTTAATAATTAATGTTTTAAGTCAAGACATCCAAGTGGAAAAGAACCCTAAAGATTGATTAATACTGTATCAATCCATTGAATTTATATGACGTTCAAAAATCATTGCTGAACTTTTTTGCTCCGATGTGCAAATTTGATCTGTGTGTTTTGATCATCCTTATGTTAAAAATATCATTCATGTTCTAGTTAGACAATAGTTTCTAAGAACATTAATTGTAGAAGTTATTTTTCACATTTGCACTCAATTTCTTGATATCTATTAGCACCAATACTGACAGTAATAATATTAGTTATATATTACAAATTATTGAATGACATCTATCACAAGCAACATTAGAAAACTGACAAATATATGACATTTCATTAATGGACCCAGATAGAGTTCTCCTGAATATTATTTTAGTGGATGAAAATTAGGCTAGGCTAGACTAGACTAGACTAGACTAGACTAGGCTAGAATAGGCTATTTCACTTGGAAGGGATCTACAATAATCATATTATCCTATAGACTTAAGGAAAAAAATGGATTACAGAATTCAGAAAGGGCTGAACACTAATATTCCAGGCATTCAAAACTCCTTACATGTAGTGGAAACCTTTATAAAGTATTCCGTGTGGTGAATCAGCCCTAGGTTTGAAAAGTATTTAAAATTTATTTTTAGAAACTTGTTCCAAATATATTAGAGAGTCATAATATAAATTAGGTGATATAAAGTAAATATACCAAACTTGTTTTGGGACAAATACATATAGCCTCTAGACTTACCTGAAAACAAAGACAACATATCAATTCTTCTAAAACCTACTGAATTGGAAAGAAAGTATTCAAATGTCTTATAAAAGAAAAAATATTCTTCTATATAGCATAACTTTAAAATATTTGTTTTATGGTCACAGTGTCACATTTTACGACAAACATTTTAACTTCTGAATATTTATAATTAAATATCTAACCCAATAAAAACTGACCATATTTTCAAGCATGGTCATTTTCAAACATATATAACCCATACCTCAGATAATAGAGAAATAATGTTCCTTGGTAATAAATCCTCAGATAATGTACTGTCAGACAGCACACACAAAAGTAGAAAAATAAATAATCAGAAGCAAGGTGACTACTAGGCAAATACAAGCAGATTAATGGGGTGGAGGTTTCAGGAAAGAGGGAGCACAGATGTAAAATTCCCCTTATCTAACCTGAACATATATATAGTTCCTGCTTTTTGTCTTGTTTTGTTTTGTTTTTAATTCCAAGGCTTTGTAATTTAAGCGATTTTTTGACTGCTTTGGGATTTTTGGTTTAGTGGTGGTGGTTTTTTTTGGCAGGGGGATTGGGTTGGTTGTTTTTTCTTTTTAAAGAATAATCTATATCACATGAAAGCAATAACACCACATTAACAATGAAGGTGCTTTGGAGATGCATTCATTCAAACATGCTAATAAACAAAGGTTACCTTTTCCATTTGATTTTGTGATGCAACAGTCTCATAGTTATCCCACCCTCTACAGTTCTTAAACACTAAAATTCTGTCAGAGGGGCCCTCAATAATTTTCTACATGCAGCTGTAAATGACACGCTTGGTTTTCTTTTGCTTAACACCATGATGAAGAACCAGGCCCGCCACTGGCCAAGACATTTTCTTCATTAATGACAGATGGTCTGAAAGAAAAAGGTCAATATTTGGCTTCAAAATTAAAACCAGACACATCAAGCACTCCTTTCCCTATTACCTTAAAAATACACACTGGCCTGTCTCCACTTAGATGCTGGTATTTTCTGAAATACTACCACCAGCTTCCTACTAACCGTGACATAAGCTGTAGCAAGCTGTCTGCAGTGATAGCCTGCATAAATCATCATTCCTGAAGGGAACAGATGTTCAGGGTATGAAAGAGTAATACCACAATTTAGTCATAATTAAAATTCACCTTAGCATGCCTCTATCAGCGAGCAGAGAGGAACATTTCACTTCTCACCTGCAAAAATGAAAAGCCTCTCATTTCTTCTGCTTCAGAAAAATTAAGCATGAACCTTTTGTACATTGTTTGAGTTCCATCTCTGACACTACATCATAGAAACGACATTTTTACTTCAGTTCAACTGTTAGTTTTCTTCTTTTTCTGACCACTACAAAACGACCTCTAAAATGTGTACTGCCTCTGCACAATACGCACTTACAATTAAATCTTCAAAGGAGATTGCTGTACATTGCATGCAGAAATATAATCAGTAGCTATCTAGCTACAGATCAAAACTGTGACAACAAATATACTCATTGTATTTATAAGAATTCAGTCCGAGTTGGATATATTTAAAAACTTATGGGCTGAAGGTCTTTAAAAATTATTTAGTAATCAAAGATCACTAAAATCAGTGGCAGTTAGAGAATTAACACATGAAACATTTGATCCTTAGCCTTATAACTGCCATTAATGTTAACAGAATGTGTCTATACATATAATTTTGAAAATTTAAGCCTTATACTGCTATTATTACAGTTGGATTACATTAGATGCATTTCAGTTCTTTTGAAATATTAGTTTCAATTCACAGGTCTTTATATCATGAGGCTACTTCATTAGGAAATTTAAAGCATGTTTTGATTATACTGATAAATATGTCTCTAAACCCACTAAGGTGCAAATGGCTGAGCTTTTCAAAGTTATTTAAGCTTCTAAGAAAAAGATAATTTATCTTCTTATCAACATCAACATTGGTAATTGATTTGAAAACAAAACAAAACAAAACAAACTCTCATTAAGCCATGGTTTAGTTTCCCAACTAAATATCCTTAGTGACTATCAACCTATGGAACTTCATACTGGATTCTTAAGAAGTCCACTTTACAGTCCACAGATTAGAGTGCAAATTAGATAACCTTATTGAATTCGGTACAGCTACAGTAACTTACCAGAACTGAGAATATGAATTCATAAATCTATTAATCTAGTAGAGGCCATTTTGTAACCAAAGTTACTTCCCAAGAAGTGAATTTCAAATTTACATTTGAAAAACTGTGGTTTCTTTTATTACTCAAGGATGCAGATACATTAACATTGTAGTTCAAACAAAGACTGTGTTTTTTAAGTGAGGAACCTACAGCTTCTGTTTAGTGTACTTTGATTTGTATCACACCAAATGCTTTGCATCAAAGCATGCAAACTGATGTTCTTTAGATGAAATAAAACCAACAGTTATGCTCCAGATATATACCTAAAGCCCTTTCATAAATCCACTGCACAGACTAGAGCTAGACACAGTAAAATCTCTTAAAGTGTGTGTAGCTTGGATATTAAGTTCCTTTGTACTGCTTCATTACACAGATCTGTTTCTCAAGTTAACAATTTGTTAACTCATATATAGCTTCTCCAAATGTAGCTTCCCCAGAGCTCTTCCTATTACTTGTAGAATTTATGAATTTTGCCTTATCTTTACTTTTGAAACAGCACAAATATGCACCTGTAGTTGTCAAGAAGGTATTCTGTGGTTGCTGTGAAAACCAACCAGCATGTGCAGTTGACATGAACTCGTTAGAAATCTGCCACATTTGAATCTCAACATTCCCATTGCGACTGCTCAGGTCCCAGCATCAAAGGACTTGCTAATGCAGCTATATTGTGTATATTCTTACATTCAAAATAGTCTTTTAAATAGTATATTTAATATTAGTATGCCAGGTAGAATACAGATGGGAAAAGAGCATTAGTTCTTACCTGCCACAGCTAAAAGTAACAATGCTAGATTGGGAAATGCAGTGAGACTTCACTGAATGGCAATAACTGTGTGTTTCACAGTCATTAGTAAACAATGGGAAAAGGTTTATTATTATTGTTTTATTATTCATTTAGGATGCATGAAATTTTTACTAAACCCATTTCGGAAATGGGAACCCTGAATAATTGTACAGCATCAAACAGAAGAGCTTGTAAAATAATCTCTCTAAGAGGACATCCTTAAATATCAACCACTTATCCATACAGAAAAAGTGACTTTTCACTTCATGAACAACAACAGTTTATGAAGAAACTTCTTACGGACATTAATTTTTATGTTAATAACTCCTATTTTTGTGAAAAAATAATTTTGGTTGACAGTGTAAGACGCTGGCTTGACTATCTCTTAGTTCCTCCATCAATGCAGGTTCCAAGTCATATGAGACTGTTTGCAGCAATGAGGAAGGTGCACCTAAGAATTCATATGAACAGCTTATCTTGAATAACACCTTCACAAGACTTATCCATGAATTCCACTTTTGATCACAAGAAAACAGTGATCTGGTAATAAAGAGGTGGTTACAAGATCAGTTTACTGGCTGAAAAACTAACATTGGTAAACAGATCGCAAAATCTCAAATGTGTAACACCAGTGAGTAAAAAGTTGGACTGACTATTATTTGGGAATTGCAGATGGTGGTTCAACCTTGGAAGAAGTGGCTCTAACATGCATCGATAAATCTAGTCTAAGTCTGTGCCATGATTTTAGTAGGTTATTCATTTATATAGTTATTGGACATATATTATGTACTATTTCCCCTATAAACAAGTATTACACATTGGCTCTGTACCACAGCAAAAGGATGTTTTTCAATTTAGGTGTACTACAATAAGTGTAGTTTGGTTTGCTACTGAGCAGAGTGGCACTTAAAAAAGAAGTGGCAGCTAATTTAAATTATAATGAAAGAGTACATAAGGTGAACTTAGAGTTTGCTTGACATTGAATGATAAGAGCAAGTATATGCCTAAAGGTGAATTTAGGAAGATTATAGCTGTCAGAGCCAAAGAATGTGATAACAAAAAATTTTCCCAACTCTTTAGGGTTACATCCAACATGCCTTAAGGCTGGATGAAGGACTGCTTGAAGGTCAAGCTTGTCTTTATTCTATGTTATAAGTCTGCAAGGGAGCTTCAAGCACAATAGGAGTTAAGCCCTCTAGGAATCTGCATGGCCAAAAAATGTTAAGTATGACTATTTGTTCCCAGTCTTGACTTAGAGGTCAATGAGTTCATGTACATGGAGGGCAGGCAGTACATGGTAATGAATATACTTCTGCCACTTCAGAGCAGCATAGACACAAAATCAGGCACTTGAGTGTCTGTGTTTGCTTATTTTTTTCAACATTAAACTCAACTCGTGCCATCTGAAATTGTCTGTTGTGCATTTTCATTGATGCTGCTGCATATCCTTAAGCAACCATGATCCTGTCTGATTTGAGAAGTTTGGCTGCTTCCAGTCTTTTAGGGCTCACAAACCAGGAACCTTGAAAGCAACATTCCCTCAATAAGGGGTACTTCAGATATACATTCCCTCAATAAGGGGTACTTCAGATATACTAAGTGCAGAGAAAAATCCTGGCAGCACTGAGTTTATCACAAAGTAAAACAAAAGTGAGCATTTAAATAAAAAACAAACCAAACCAAAACTAACCTGAAGAATAGTGGTGAAGTCTCATTTATAGAAGTGGACAGGTGCTTATATTTTCCAGGCAGAGGGAGGTCAGGTTCTATAATCTTCTCAGTCTGACAGACTCTGCTCCATATTTCACAGTTCCCAGGAGAGTGTTTGTAATCTCCAGTGTGCAGGCTGGACCAAGATGTCTCTCTTCTTGCAACTGGAATGGGCAGCAATAATGCAAAATTCCAGGGGAAAGAAAGAAATAATAGCCATGGGAATCAGCCTTTACCAACCATGGATAATAAAAACACGCATTTGGAACTAGGGCAAGGATTTTATAACTGCAGACTTAAACCTGTCTAAACAGAGTCATCAGGTATTTTAGCTTTGTTCCTTTCTTCAGGATTCCTTAGCATCTCTTTTAACTGCTGCTTCTCTTGAACCTATCCCTATGCTTCAGACTGCTGCTGTAATTGGGAATGTTACAAATGTGATTTGACGGGAGGCTAGAACGAAGTTTCTAACCCTGATGAGAAAATATTGAGGGATTTTATGTGACTAGGATATGTGACAGAAGTAGAGCAAATATGGACAATGAAATGCAGAAGATTAACAAAGTTTGTAGGGAGAGAGGATATACTCTACTAAACTGATAAATACAGTAAGAAAAAACAGACAAGCTGACATAGAAGCCCTTCTTGCTTTAATATTTAGATCATCTACAAGGACCTGCTACTATTACTACAATACAAGTGGATTTCATTGACTTTCAGAGTTGGGAATAAAAAGCAGCATCATGATGTAAAAGGAGATGTTAATTGACCCTGGAGAGAAAGCAGCTGAGAGGAGGTCTAGCTGCAATCTTCAGCTACCTACAGAATGGCTATAGGAAAGGCAGAGAAAGAGATTCCTCAAAGGAGAACCTTAAAAGGACATGCAGAAACAGTCACAGCTACAGTATGGGAAAATTCAACTAAATGTAAGGGGAAAAAAAATTACAATAGTTAAGCGGTGGGATGGCTTGCCCAGAGAGGCTGTGAATTCCATCTCTGGAAATTTTCAAAACTTGACTGGATAATGCCACAAGCAACCTGTCCTACCTTTGAAGTTAGCCCTACTTGAGTAGATTGGACTAGATGACCTGCAGAGGTCCTTATCAAGGCAAATTATTCTGTGGTTGGTTCTCAGTAATCTGCCACTGTGTAGCAGAGTTGTACAACCTACTGCCAACCAAAATATACCTTAATTTGTTAACCACTACGTTAACACTAAGTGCTTCATACTGCAAAGTCACAAATTTTAACATAGTTCTTTATGCACATGTATAAAAATTTTTATGCCAGAATTTACGGCAATTTTCAAAAAGTAAATGATTGTTATTATGCTTAATGTTAGCTGATGAAAATATTTAAACAAGATCAACAGCGCTAGTCTGTAATTTGGTACAGAAAGTGAAGATTAACTCAGCAAATTAAAATTACACTGTGGATAAGCAGAATATATTACTTTAAAGGAAGTAACACCCCCCCCCCAAAAAAAAACAAACCCACACAGTAACATTGCTACTGCTAGTTAAAGTGGCTGTAAATCTTTAATAATCTCAAGATAGCATAATTACAGTCCAAATGCCAAGTAACACCTTCCACCACCAAAAGAATTCTTAATAGTATGATGACAGAGAGGTTCACTATTAAGAATGAAGAATGCCACTTGCAGAATAACAAATATAAACTCAGAGAGCACTAACATTTACATTTGACATTCTCTATCTAGACACAGACTGTATTCTTCATGATCTGAGCCCAGGTCTGTATGTTGCACACATTTCCTGTTACATGGAACTCATTTCAAAATTCAGTGTTCTTATTCTCCCAACATCTGTCTTCTTCGTTTACAATTGCTTTAAACTGTCATTGTTGAAACAAGATTTAGAGTTGTAAGAAACTTTCTTCAAATGGTAATAAAAAGGAATAAACTCCTAGGTTTAAAGGGTCTAGCATATGGTATTTCAAACATATTGATATTGTATGCTATATATTATATTATGCACATGTACTCAGACACATCTTGCTTTAATGTCTTTTAATTTCTTCACCTTGATAGAAATAAATACCAAGCAATGTCTTAAACAACCTTCATAACTTCATGAATCCAAAACATTGTCTCAAAAAACCTATTTTAATCTTTTGAAAATGGAATATAATTTTCTCAGTTCCCACTTTTTAAGATTCTGAACATAACTGATACATTTTAGAGGGTACAGAACAATAACAGATACATGAATCTGAAATATCTTATATATTAATACAATTAAGTATTAATGTAATAAATATGAATCTCCCTGATACATATTTATGAAATAGGAAGAAAAGGCCAGATCTCCTAAAATCTAAACACTCTAGTAGTAACAACACATAATGTTGCATCCAATTATGTTTTCTGTTCAAGTTACAGATACCTCTATATTTGGAAAACGTATTATACACAGGTCACATTTGTGTGTTTAACTAAGTTTACAGTCACTCCCTTATCTTTAAATACTTGACAGGTTATTGTTTCTGCATGTTCTCAAGTGTCATCGTTTATTGCCACAGGCACATTAGCTAAATTTAACTAATAATGACATCAGTTGTCATTAGATTTTAAACTCACTAACACTAGTCTGACATATTATTTGAAGTATGTCTTCATTTGAAATTTGATTAAAATTACAAACATCCCATCTTCTCTGCCAATCAGCATGTTTCATCCCCTTGCCCTGAACTTTTCTATGAACTCTTCAGGAAAATAGGTCATAGTGTTAGTGTCCATTTAAACTGAGGAAGGCCAGCAGATTGTGAAGAGACTTTTATAGGCTTTTCATAAAAGACAAATTAAAATTTATGTTCAGCAACATACAATTAATGCTTTTCAATATGTTTTGTGTGATAGGAATCTGAAATCTAG
This sequence comes from Ara ararauna, assembly GCA_028858755.1. NCBI lineage: Eukaryota > Metazoa > Chordata > Aves > Psittaciformes > Psittacidae > Ara > Ara ararauna. The sequence continues at coordinate 29,147,640 of CM054380.1, forward strand.
ATTTTACTTAACAAAAAACATATTTCTCTTCTACAAATGCAGTTATATTTGACTTAGGAAATAATTGAAAATATGCAAATTATTAGCAATTAAAACTATTAGCTTTTTAGTTAGTAGTCTAACAAACAGGGAACCACAAATAAAAATTGAGTAAAAATTCCTATGATTATACTTGAGCAGTCTGGAAACAATGCAAATTGTTTCAAGAAATCAAATATTTGGTGTGGTACCTTTTAAAAGAAATTATTAACATTTGTTCATGTCATGTCATATGAATTCTTCCCATATTTACACTCAAGTAAACCTGAAATTATTTGGGGAATTAAACAGGTGCAAATGCCAAACGGAATGAATAAGCCCTAAAGACACTGCAACAACAAGGCAGGGTGGCAAAAAAATACAGAGACTGGATGAAATGTTGAGACTCTCTATTTTTTTGGCTCTCAGCCCAAAATTCAATTGATAGGTTGATACTTTATAATGCATACAATTTTATTCCATTTGGCAGAGAGAAGAGAGAGAATACCTTAGTAACCAGTGATCTATATTTTTTTTTTCTCTTGAGTTTGCATTCACTGGATCTAGAATGATAATGGTTGGAAGACTGCCTGTCTTGTTCTGGATTGAGATGTATTTCTCCACTCCACACAGCTGGCAATCAACTTCGGTTTGGGTTTTTTTTACATTATGGGTCAGAAATATTAAATTATTTCAAATAGATTCTTACTGCAATCTACAGGTTAGTGGGGAGACATGACAGTGGTTTGCATTTCTTGAAGAATTTTCAATTTTAACACTCCTGTCTTAGTTTTATTTATATATGCGTGTATGTGTGTCTGTCTATGTTAACATATTATCACTTTTGACTATCAGTTTACAACTTCTAGCCTTTTGATTGCTCCCAGAAAACAAGCATCTGGTCAATCTGTCATGGCGGAAAAAGTCTTTACAAATCAGTAACATCATTAAACCACAAAGGTTTCTCATATTCCCGTAACAAACTACAAAAGTGAATGAGCAGAAGCCTAAAACCAGGAAAGAAAGTTAAAGCCTAACATATATTTTCTATGGTTATTGTGCCATCAATAAGACTCCATATATATTGTCTGGACAAACGTTTGTCAAAATCAGCTGTGGAGGCTCTTGAGGGGACACTATGTGTGTCTTCTGGTGCCTAAAGGAAGTAGTTGAGTTTGCTATGTGAGAAATCTAAAGGAGGAAAAGACACAGCATATTAAAAGTTGGATCTTACCATTTGAACCGTGCATAAAAAGCAGTAAAGACTTAAATGGCATTAAGTGGCTAGGAGGGAGACTTCAGTGTTGTGAAGGGTTCCAAAATAGCTCAGAAATGGACATATTTCAGATTTCAAAAAGGTACCCACAACGGGAAAGGGCTGTAAGAATCTGTACTAATGTCTTGAATCTAAATTTTCCATAGTAAAATAATAAGATTAATATTCTGTTCCTTAAAATGAAATATAATCCATATTTTACTGGCATCCCTCTCAAAGACCAGCTTTTTGTCATTCTAAGGTTCAGAATACAACCAAGCTATTTTCTAAGTGTTCAATTCTCTTTTGATATATGATGCTTCAAGAGGAAACTTCTATAGTTTACAACAAATTCCTGTTGTGTATCTTAAGATCTTCACCTATAAGATGGAAAAGCTTATAATATGTGATATGTACTTCTGCATATTAAAGCATATTCCTTTTTCAGAACAAAATTCCGGTACAAATGCACTGAAATAATAACATATAATACAGTGATTACAGGCAAATTTGTAATAAAATGTATTAACTACAAGCTCATAGAAGAGATACATTTTTTTCCTGAAAAATGAGATGTACCCACTAATTTTTACATGTTGATGAGGAAAAGCCTTATATTATTTCAAATGCTGCTTGCAATTGAAACATTTCCAAATCAGTCAATAGTTAGAATGGTAAGAATCCATCATTTCACTGACACTTAATCCTTGTAGAAAAGATGTCCTCTCTTAAATGTATTCCCACACATTCTTGTCAACTGGAACCTGTCTTGGTAAATTATTTCATTTAGTAGATCACATGATATGTAAATGTTAGTAAAAAAAGAATAAATCTTTATCTCTTCATTTAAATACAGACTAGAAATGCAGCATTAAGACCATTAAACATGGATTATTTATTCTAGTGGCCTCCTTGTCAAATGCATTAATAAATGACACAATACTTTCTGTATTATTTTTAGTTCCACTTTCAGCACACAATAGTGGAAACATATATCCTACTGAAACAGTACAGACTTTTTGGCTAGGTAGTGAAAAAGTGAACATTTATGTACTAATTGTTTCCCTGCCTAGTGTCCTTTTACTATAGTGGTCCACAGAATGAGTTGGTGGTATGTCATAAACAACGCTCTGTATTCAGCTAATAAGATGTGCTAATCAGATCAAACATCTATATGATCAGTGACAATCTCCGTGCACGGAATCCCTGTCAGTATGACTTACAAGTAATCATAGAATCATAAATGGTTTGAGTTGGAAAAGACCTTAAGGTCATCTAGTTTCAACCCCTTGCCATGGGCAGGGACACATCACACTAGACTATGGCTCAAGGTCATATGCAACCTGGCCTTGAACACTGCCAGGGGTAGCACAGCCACAGATCCTGTGGGCAACCTGTGCCAGTGCCTCACCACCCTCACAGAGAAGAATTGCTTCCTTTTATCTAACCTGAACTTCTTCTGTTTAAACCTATTACTGATGAACAGACCGACTATTTGAACATGGCATAGCAACAACAGCATTTTGGCCAAAAAAGCTATCTTTAAGAAACAATTCAGATTAGGATCTGCACAGCTAAATTAGGTGTCTACTTTTAAACTATCTGCATGTGAGCTAGACATCTTAGTTCCCACTACAGTCAGTGGAGCTCAAGCACAGTCATGTAGCTGTGTAAGTGCTTATTTTCATTACTGTGAAGGCTCCTGTAGAAACCACTGACATTACTCTCAGTAGTAACTATGAATTAGGCCTGAGCAAAGTGGGTTTGGATAGCAGTCCAAGTCCACAATTGATTCATTAGCCAAAACTCCTTTGTCCCCAGCTTAGCAACGCTGAAGCAAGATCAAGGTAAATGGCAAACATAGAAACTTAAAAATGTGTGAATGGAAAATGAAGTTTAGAAGAAGCCCTGCCTTCCACAGTAGCATGACTGATAAAACACACAAACTTTTTATGAAGGAGATTATTTTATTGGGCAAGGTTGCTAATGTCACTGGTATTAAATTCAATACAAAGTAATTAGTATCAGTTAAAAAAATTGGTAACTAATGAAATAAAAATGAAGCAGTGCACTGGAGACACTTGAAACTCAACCACAAATAGGTGTGGTGGTACAATAAAAGCTGACAGAAGAAACATATGGTATTAAGAATAAATATGAACATCAAATATATTCTGAAATTCAGTAACTACTGAATACATAAGTGTTTGCAACCAAACACTGAAGTACATAGTCTCCCATATATTTCCAATGAACAATTAAATACAGCCATCGACTATCACCAAATTACGTAGAACAAGATAATACAGAGCATTAAATCTTTGGCACAGTTCTGCAACATGCTAGTTCCACAATACTCTCCTCAAAATATGTTGAAAATATTTGAGACCTAATTTTTTTTTTTTTTTTTGCTAACCTTCTTTTGGAATGGCATATTATCACTGATATGTCACATGTATTTCTCATAAATATTGAATTAAATTAAGGGAATTAATAGCTCTCCATTTTTATCCCAGATCATGCAATTTGTCAAGGTATGCTTGAATCTTTATTTATTTAATGCAAATCTCAATTAAAATTTTAATGTCAGAAAGATGAGAAGGTGAATAAATCCAAACAAACCAAGATATCAACATTACTGGAATTATATTTTAACCAGGTATTTATACCACTTGAAGCAATTAAATTATATGCAAGACAACAGAATTCATGAAGACTTTGTGATTTACACAGTACTTGAAATACAGATTTCCACAAAGGTGCTGCTCTTTCAAATGTTTAAAAAGTCTCTCCGATTTCCATGGGATCACTTGTACATATTTGCTGGGTTGGGGCTTTACAGTGTATCACTGATCTTTCATTCCCATGCAGAAAGGATTTGCTACTGACATTTCACTTTGGTATCTGTGCATTAAGGACTCAAATGCAGCAATCAGATACTTGCAGATCATACTACTCTATGCTCTCTTCCTAGTCTTGGGCTAGAGAAAGAATACATAAAATACGCACCATCTCTAAGTCTTTATACACCTCTAAAACCCATCTTCAATCTACTGTAGCTTTTTAAAAATGTGAACATTGTCATTCAGACTACATATCAGTAAAAAAAATACAGGCAAAAAAAATATTATGGAATGTTATACAGAGAATTTATGAATGTTTTTAACATCAGTTCTGATTTCTGAGCACATGCATTTCTACACAATTAACTGTCATTTTCCAGCTCTATTAAACTTGTAAGCAGTTGTGTAAAAAGGCCTATTTTCTGGTATTGGTGGCTTTTCTACTCATAGCAGTGACTTTTTCCTGTTACATTTACCCTTTTAATGGACACACAATATGTTACTCAGTGCCCAAGCTCACCTACTCTTTCTTTTCTCAAAAGACACGGCACATCTGCCACCTGCTCTAGTCTGTGTCCCAGCAACAACTGTCGAGCAGCAGAAAGATTGATTATCAGTCAAAAACCATTCAACAACACCAGATTTTGGTAGGTTAAGCTTGCTGATCCAGCAAGAGATGGTGTGAAATTTCCAGTAACGTGTGCCAACATTTTGGTGCTAAAAGAACAGCAGTGCATGTCACAGTGAAACACAGCCAAAGATATGCAGACAAAGCACAGAAGTTTTTGTTTTGAACTTGGCTTGTAAGAGGGAAATGAGAAGAAGAAAGAAAGACTCACTTAATGAATTTGAAATCTATCACAACACTTCAGTCATATGCATGTAGAAACTAGAACTGAGTAGCAGCAGAGATTTTTAAGACATTCTAGCAGTACCCACACAAAAATACTGCAATAATAGCAGTTGTATCATACACCTTTACAAAAACAAATAAAACAATCTATGCCTTTTACTGAATATATAGGCCATTCATTATAGGCATTTTAGTGACTGGATCACCTCTATCGTACTCAATAATTTTCATGTTATCAACAGTTTGTCATATATAAAATTGATTATGTAAGACATAGGCTCACTAATACATGTTTCACTCATTAATACCTCCATGAATACATTAACAAACTTTTAATTACTGGACTTGTATCAAAAAAGCTCTAGTACTTAATATGAGATTTTTATGCGCATAGAGTTATACAGTAATCATTTTGTTAGGTAAATAGCCAGTAATGAGTGATAGATATCTTCTTCAAATGTATTTATAGTAAGTAATAACAACCTATAAATGAATTAGTGAAAGATCTTTTGAACATTTTGAAATTCAGAATGAAAGATTTAACACTAAATTGGGTCTCCTAATGCTTCCCAAGATAGCAAATGTGATTTTAAAACTATGTAGAAAAATAAAACCAAAAGCTTGTTTCTAAAGAGAGTACATAAGAAAAAATATGTCCAAAAGTGCACAGAAATATATATAGAAAATATACATAATATATACAAAATACACAACTAGGCAAATTATTTGTTTCTCTTCTTTGCTATCCCTACCTTTTTAAAAAATATACCACACATTTTACTACTACAAGATTATACAAATTGGAATGTTTCACATAAACTATCTTATTTGCATTTCCAATTGGAATTGTACACTCGAATTGTAGTTCCCAGCTACATATACACTACCCTAATAATAATTTTGCTTTTTATAATGCATTAATTTAGATCAATTAAAAGGTCTATATCACAAATGTAGGTGGAATTAATAGTTTAATAAAATAATAATTTCATAAAATATCCAATTGGTATCTTGAATGTGATCCTGAACCCTACTTAAGCTAATGTTACATTACCAAATTTGCTGCAGGCATCTCACAAGGTACTTCACGATCTTAAAATATGACAGAAAGAAACATTTAAATTCACATTTAAATAGAAAAGGATTGATATAATTCCCCTTACTCCTCCCTTGTAAAAAATCAAAACATAATTACCAGTATGATAAAAGAATGAGAAGAAAAGAAAAAAAATTTTAAAAATGGTCTTACCAAACAATCTAAAATGAAGAAAGTATAGTAGATATTCCATATTGCTGCATTAAACTTTCAAAATAAAAGTAAAAAAAAAAAAAGACATTAATGAATCCCATTTTACATTCTGGATTATTTTTTGCTAGTGGAATAACCCTAATTAATTATGTCTGTTTGATGTCACTGAAACTAAACAGTAAATTCAATAATCTCTTTACATTTTCACCATTTAACCTCCTGCAGGCTCCCTAATGTCTATTCAGATCTATATTAAATTAAGTACCAATGCTAATGAAGGGCAATAAATGTGGCTGTCAGTAGATTTTTCTTTCATTAAGCACATTATCCTCTTACTGAGCTGTAAATGAGTAAACATTAGTTTTTGTTAAACCATGCAAAAAGACAGGATAAAAATCATTTTTAATTGCACCCCTTAAGCCATTTGCTGGGGTTTCTCAGTTTTGTCTTTGTCTTTTTTTTACCTTTTATTTTTTTTAATGGATAGAAAAAGACCTCTCCAGTTGAAATATAAACGTCGGCATCATGGGGTATGTCTTTAGGTTCTAGGGCTTCAGTGTCGTCTGCCAAGAACACTCATTGTGCAGCCATGTTCCGATTCAGCTTTTCAGAGCACTCCTCCAGCAGCTAAATGAATACAAGAGGTAAGGAATACTGATTACAAACATATTTAATGATCAACATTTGGTCAGAAAAAAACATAGAACTAAGAAACCTACCCTCAACTAATTTACTGATCACAGTTAACTGCACTACGACTCATTTAATATTTTTGTGATTGTTACTAGAAATCATAGGATGAGAAAAACACATCCTTAAAGATTGATTTAAAAGTATTGTGGTTTTGCTTTTTAATGACAAACAGTATTGTACATTATTCTGTAGTTTATTTTTTCCTAGCATTAACAAGATTTTTTAACAAGTCACATATTTTAGGAATGGTGTATGAAGGATGAAAAGTTTCATGTAAACTCATTTTAAAGAAAAAAAAAGGATTTATGTTAGAGTTTGAGGCAAAAGCTACAAGTAAACTATACGCATGTAAGAAAACTTCTATTAGAGGCTACTGGCTTAATTAAGGACACAGAAACTCCAGCAAAGATCTTTCTTGCGCCATTTTTGTAAGCTATGACTTTGATTACATTTGGCTGCTGTTTAATAATTTCAAATAATTCAAATGCTCTCTAGAAGAGCCAGAGTTTTGAAAGAGGGCACAGTTAATTCTGTTGAAAAAATCCAGCTTAGGATATGAAAGAAAAAAATTTATATAGTTGTCTTTTTTGTTTGTTTTTACTTTTTTATTAGAACTTTTACAATGTTGTGTGAAAATCAATCTGAACACATGGCCACTAAAATTTTTCGGTGTAAGAACTTAGATCACAGCACATAAGTTACAAATATATAAAATTCAGAGAAATTGGACTGTTATAAGCAAAAAAAGACTTAATCTATCCCAAACTGAGTTTATTCATAATTTATAGCATACTTGGAAAGTAGTTGTTTAAGGCCACTACAAAGTCCTTTCATGAACTATCTTAGGAATTTCACCAGAAAATAAATAATTTCATTTTAAAAGTATTTTTCAAAATCTATGAGCACAAATAAATACAGAAAAAAATGTTGTGGATTCTAAGAAAACTTATAAAGAGTGCTTTCAGTGCACACTGCATAGGTTATTGCGTCTAGTTTAAAAAGTAAGAACTGATGACAGACTTTTCTCAGGCAAAATTTCAATCAAATTGACAGCAATTATGCCTGTACAGTGACTGCAGAGTAGGGCTTATTGTTAATTGTTTCTGTTTCCCAGATAGCAAAATGTATTCAATGCAGCTGCCAGAATAAAACTAAATAAATTAATACTCAAAAAAAAATTATTATATTATTTTTAAATGCCCAAACTGCAAACAACTTCTGAATGGTATCACAGTAAGACTGTTTTTAAAAAGAAAAAACAACAGAAAAAAAAAAGGTGTGGAAAGCAGATTTATAACAAAACACCATACTTCAGCAAGAACATTTGCGACATACAGTCTTCATCCTAGTCTGCAGCAAGAGGTTCCTATGCAGAACTCAAAAGTGGTTTGAGGCCTAAAATGTGAATTTCTCTTCCATTTTCTATTCAATTAGCACTGAACTGATACTTCACTCAAACCATAATAGCATGTAGGTAATCTCCCATATCTTAGTTTCCACATTCCTTGAATGACAAAATGACCACATAAGAATCCTACTTTTTTCATCTTCTTTTTAGCTTTTCTAAGGCAACTCATGCTAGTAAATCAGTGAGGTTATTTTGGTGTTGAGTACTAAACCATATAGATATGAAAGCCAGAATGTGCACCACTTTAAAAGTAACTATATATTTTCTTTTTTGTTTTAGAGTTTAAGACTTTCATATATCAGGGCACAATTACATTAAAATACATCATATATAAAATTAGCAAATATAGACAACTTAATTGTTCTAGGTAAAAGCACTTTCAGAAAACAGTTACAAAAAAAGAAAATTAGAGCCATTGTGTCCCGAGGTCACATCTACACACAAACGGGGGGGATACCATAACAACTATAAACATCTAGGTTTGTCTCACTTTAAAACAATTTTCCTACACTAAGAACAAAAAGCTTTTGATGAGAAGATCTAAATTAAACACATCTAAATACACTTTTGTTCACAAGGTCTTCACTTTATTCACCTTTATGGTATATTGCAAAATCCAACTGTTCTCTTGGATTTTCCAGAGAGAATCAATTAATTTTGGATTAATTATGGAGAATCACATTCTTCTTTATAGAGTGTCAACTTGATGAATATTACCTATCTACTGTTAAGTCAATTAAAAATTTGTAACGCAAACTGGGATGCCTGGTTTATTGTAATTTTGTCTTTCAGTAATGTCTGAGGAAACAGTTTTAAAAAAGATATATTCAGAAACTGCTAGGTCAAGAAACCTTAATAAAAATTTGAAAGGTCCGTTTCAGAATATCAACTGAATCATTATTACAAGTTGACTGAACTGCAGCAGACATGATTAAAAGCAACAGAGAAGAGCTTTGATTACCTTAGTTGACCTCTAGGAACACTTTCAGCTCTGGTTCTCTTGGCTGGTGATACAAGACAGAAATTGTCTGCACTGCTTGATTTGTAGCTGTCTATACGTCTGATACTCCATCACAGCTCTGAACTGATTTTGTTTGATGTATAGAACAATCTTGAAGTCTTGACCTTCTTGTTACCATTGCTGATTGCAGGCGAATGTTATGGGCAAATAGAAGCTGTCTAGAGCTGTGATTCCCTTCAGTGTTTTTTGCATAGGGAGCGAGATATTTTCTGAAACAGAAATATGATAAATATAGTTAAAATTTTAACTGCTTGCTCTGGTCTTTCAACTACTTTAGTATGTCTGACTGTATGGAGTTCAGAAAAGCCTACAACTTAAAGTTGGAAAACACCCTATGAAACTATGTGAATAGTTTCATCTCGATTCTTAATTCTGCAAACTATAAAATTATTTCAGAATGCAGCTCATTCTGAAATTCATCTTTATACAAGTCTGATCAGAATGGAAATTGTATAAAGTGCTGCAGGCCAGGAGTATGGTGGCTGTATTTCAGCTATACTATACTGCACTAGCAGAGTCTGTACTAGCCTTCCTTCAAAAAAAAGAACATTACCTCATAAAGTTAAAAAAGAGGGTTTATTTGCATAAAAACATTATAAATTATGAAAACAAAAGCCTCCAACTTCCAGGTTGAAGCTACTATTAGTGGCACAAAGTTACTTTATACCATTGGCTAAAAGTCCAGATGAAATATTTACCTATAGGAAGATCACACACTTCAATGTTATCCAGTCTTTGGAAGATCCAAAACAGCACTAGTGTAACTGTGCCAACAACACAAAGATCAAGAAAATGTAAGACAAACACTGGATGAGATCAAGCTCTCATTCTTCTTTCATATTCAAATGATTCTTAAGTGTCATAATAATTCCCTTTATAAATTACTAAAATGTCACAACAAATGCAAGCTTCAAAATTTGTCCACATGGATTGCTGTATGTTTACCTGGGAAATCCTTAAACTAATATACTGCCACAGGAATACTAAATATTGGAGTTCAAGCAAAGAAAACTTTTATATTACAAGTCTGAACACACTATGTGGTTTAAATTCTGACTAGTGACAGCAAGAGGACATTATTGTTTGCAAATACTCTTTGTCTTAAAAGACCATTCTGTTACCCACTTCAACAACAGAAAATAACTACAAAACCAGAAACAAATTTCTTTATACAATAAAAGCTATTAATTGTCATTATTCTATAGATAACTTCCTCCTTCAGCAGGTATCATCCTTACTACTCATAAACCATTTTGATGGATTAACAGTTCTGTTAGCATTAACTAGAAACTTGTTTACATGACAAGTAAACCAACACGTAAGTGGTCTGGTGTAGCAGAGGGCTACTACTTTACAACGATATATAGTACCTGCAAAACCTCCTGTCACTAAATTACCCTATACAAAGAAAATGGTACCTGCAGGACTACTACTATTATTGTTCCCCAGTCCTTCTCCAGCTTTTTCTTAAAATTTCCCACCATCCTGACAATTACTTATATGTACAGTGTATGTAAACCTTAGGGTACTAGTGCACACACTCCAATTCCTTAACTGAAGTGGTTTCAAACAGAAAATGCAAGCATAAAATTACCAAGAGTAATCTTACTCTGGCACTGCTGAGCTGGTTTATATTTTAAGAAAACTCAAACTTAGATGTAACACAGCTGACATTCTTGTGGAGATTAAAAGCCATGAAAGAAAAGTCTTAATACATGGAAACCTCAAAAGTCAATTCAAAGTGGCATTCACTAGTCAGGAAAAACAACTTGGTACTTCATATTTAGCCAATATTTCTTCTTAGTGCTCATTTTTGCTGTCTGCTAACATGAGAATGTTATGATCCTATTTTTACAGCACAAGTAAGATGCTCAGATAGAGATACAGAGCAAAAACATTTTGAAACCATAAGTTTAAATGAGAAAACAAGTGAGGGGTAAAAACAACAAAACAAAAACCAACCAACAACCACACACACCCCAACAACAATAGCAACAACAAAAGTAAAAACTTTTTCCCATTTAAAAGCAATTAAACTGCTGTTTATTCATGACCAAAGGACTGAGAACTTTTTGTAATTATTACAAAAGGAACTTTTACTTTCAGTTAATTCTACATGCTGGAATTGTTTAGCTATATCAGATCAAAACTTTTATTTATATCAAAAATTTTCTTTATTTTATTTATTATTATTTTTAACTATTTATCAAAACTTTTTATTTTAAGTCTCTAGTGTCATTTTCTGATTATTCATTATAGTCTAACTAAAGAACAATTCTCCATATTTCTTTTTTAAATACAAACCAACAGTATACAAAAGAAAAGTAAACAGTCCATACAGTTTTCTAAGACATAAATCTGCACATGGCTAATATTTTTTTCTGTAAGTGAAAAATATAGTTTCTTTAACAGACACTGGTTCAGTAACAGCTATACAAATCAAAGTTATCACACAGTTTTGGATGTGGATTTAGCAGCAGGCTAATGACAGTTGCTAAGGATTTATACTTGCTGTTGCTTACTAGAAGTGTTGCCTGTCAAATTGTCTCTTTTTCTTATACAGAAGCCATGGAATTCTTTATGGATAGCAATTACTTACAATAGACAATAAAGTACATCAGATGTAACAACCACCCTTTAGCCCTTCATTATTTGGTCATCTTTTTGTTATATCCAGTCATCTATTTTCACTTAAATTATTTATTTATACTATGGTTTTGACAAGCATGTATTCTGTGCTTTTTTTTTCAGTAGTCATTCAAAAGATAGCGATTTATTTTAATATTCTCATACTTAAATTTACTTAATTTTTATTTTTGTACTTGTGCTTCAGGTTGGACTTCCCAGGAAAAGTATTATCTGCACAGCAAAGGCATTTTATTTATCTACCAAAGGTTTTTAAAATTAAAATAATGACAATATCAGATTTTAACCACAACGGAGGGGTCAAGCAAATCTTATGTATAGTCATTATTTGTTTGCACTCCTGAAGTATTTTTCTCCAGCCATTATATATGACTTATATTTGTTTCAACTTACATTACTGTTGTACTACATGTATGTATGCTCTATATTACTGTATCTTTAGATTGATAGAGAACAAGATGTTTCACATATTATGGTCCTGAAACATTTTTTGGTATAGGCCTGCACTAACCATCATAAGACATGTGAAAATTCTAATTTGATTTTATTACACTGGAAACCCACAGTATACATCATTTACATGACAAAAAATCAAAGTCTAATAGTAAATTTAATATGTTTGGGAAACTGTCTTCATAACTCCTGCAACAAAGGGCAACTTTACACATATAATGTACATCACTTCAGGAAGAAAAGGCCTTCTTGAACAAACAATGCTGCAAACCTCACACCTGCCAAGTAAACTAAACTGTTCCCAACTCATACAGCAGTTGGAAAGAAAAAGTAATGATTTCTTTTATTCCTTGCACTGGGAAAGCCAAATTTTCTCCTTTTCTCTTAATACTCTTTCGAATGACAGGCTATCACAAAACTACAATCCATTTTAAATAAGTACACCCAGAGTGATAACCCAGTAAATACAGACTGTGTGTGAAACTCATGTCCCACTAAAATTGTTGGGAATTTTGCCAAAGGCTTGAATGGAAATTTTATCCTGGATCTTGGAGTCGATGAATAGAAAAAAGCTGCTACTCCTTTCTCTGTCACTTCCCCACTGAAACCCTGGCATCCCACAGACCTCTGGCCATGAAAAGTTTTTTTGCAGTATGCTAAAAAGAATCAAAAACCCTATACTGCTGAGTTCGGCAACTGGTGCCTAATACAGAAGAAAATGTTTAAACAATCCTTCTTTGGATATCACAATCTCACAGCATTTACTGTCTCTTCTTACTTATCCCAGGAACTAGACAGCACCCAATACATCTCATACAAATGCCAGAGAAATGGCTTTCTTTCAGTGCCTGAAACAGATAAAACCTACTCTATACCTGAGGAACAAAGCTGCCACGCTATGGAAAACAGATATGGGGGTGAAAAACGGGAACACACATTTCCTTGATGAAAATAAGTGCTCACAAAGAAATTGATACCCGAGTCATGACAGCATAGTTTTATTAGCTAGGTGGATAACAAGGCAAATAAAAAGTGGTAGAAGTTTGAAACTTAGGTGTCACTTATACTTGCACTGTTAAAGTGGCTGCCATCTGCTCCCATGCTCCTCTGTGAAGTGGAGAAAAAGGGGTAGCAGCAACTTGTGATCTTAAACGGCTGTAAGGGCCCCGACTGCATCCTGCTCCTGGGGATTTGGCTGCTGGGCTCAGGGCCAGCTCAAAGAAAGCACAGCTGAGGGCTACCCCTCCTTCCCTCTGGTGACCATGGGGAGCTGACAGACAGCTCTGCAGTGCAGCCTCCGCCAAGGCTGGCCCCTTCTGCAGGAGCCACTTGTAAGCCAAAGCTCTAGCGCTCGCCTGGCCCAAGGTGCAGCCCCACGTGTGGGGGCCATGCCCCAGCCCTTGTCCAACTGCGGGCCCCACTCATCTGCACCCAGGCCTGGCCCAGGGGCTGGCTTCCCCACATGGGCTGGACACCACTGACTTACATTGCAGGCTCAGCCCCAGCTTGCTTAGGTTCTGGGCCACTGCAATGCGCCTGCCCCCATGGGCTGGCTGTCACGAGCTGGCCCCGGCTCCTGGGGAGCACTCGGCTCCTGGGGAGCCCTCAGCTCCTGCTGCACTCTGTAGAGGGCTTTCAGCGCATAACAGGATCTCTTCCCTTTAATAAATACATGCAGTATCTTGTAATTCCTAATCATACTTGTGCTTTCTTTACTACAAAAATGTCTTCAACCTTCCTAACTGACATCAGTTACTAACACCAACACTTGGTGCTCCACTTTGCCATCTGACTGAGGAGGAAGAGCCAAAGAAACGTAAGCAGACAAAATTATTTTACAGATTCCAGGACCACTAAGTCAGCTACAGATGGATCCAGAATGAAAGAGACACAAACACTGAAAGAACTAAAGCTCTAAATAAAGAAGTTGAAAATCAACATATCTGTAGGGTTTTGAGATATTTTTCCACTTGTTTGAGTGAAACAGAGAATACTCTATAGCAAAAATACAAAAACATTAAAAGTATTTTACTTCACCTTTAGCCTGAGATTGGTGCTAACAGAATATTTACTCAATTGTATTTTTACAAGTTATCAGACAGCAGCAAATTAAGTATCTTTGACAAACAACATGGGTGAAAAGTTGCCATGGCTGTACTCACATGTTTTTTGCTAATGTAGGTTGTGCATCCACGTGGCACAAAGACATTTGCAAAGTTTAGAGCCCATCGTACTTTTGTCAGGATGCGCATGCCATATGACATTTTTCCTGAGCGCTTATTAGACTTCTGTTGTTTGCAATTTCCTCTTTAGAAGTAGAAAAGACTCTAACTAAAATGAACACATAAGCTTTTTGTTAATTATTTGGACTGATGACTAAATAATGATCAGAAAATTGACCCAAGCTTGTATCATAATTTTCTCTACAACTTTTGAGAACATGGTGGGGTTAAGAGCTTCATTTGGAAACTCTCTATGCTTTGCACATTTCTCTTTTCTGGAGTAGTAAGATTTCAATTGAAAGCGAAATTTGGAGGCTATAAGTAGAGAAAGAAAATACATTCTCTGGGGACTTAATCAGATTATCTGTACCATGTTTCAGAAGTTGCTTCCACAATGACATCACCAAGAACTCAGGAGCTTTGTAATTATTTTATTCTGTTTAACAGGAAGGGATGTTTTTTTCTTTAATTTAGGGGAAAACAAGTATGCAATAGACCTTCAGATAAAATTACCTGAATCCAGGTAAGAATGTACAGAAACCGAAACCAGATTACTGGTTTTTGATACATACTGTCCATCTAGTGGGCCTAAAATTACATTTTTTATGCACAAGATCTGCCATCTGATGAGCAAGTTACCTGTGAGAAGGAAATCCACCAATCTCTCCTATACTAGTAAAGCCACAGTTAAATCCTCCAAAGAACAAGACTCAGAAGAGCAGCATGATGTAAATTATGCCAGAGATGTTCTTGTTTGATCAACTTCAAACATTCCATTCATTAAAAAACAGCTAAAAAGCCTTTTAGTCATACAAACTGCTTTCTTTCTCTACTTACTAATTATGCAAAATAGGTTCCTTTTCATTGCCCTCCCAAATTTCTTGAATTACTCTTTCTTTTAGGGCTTTTGTTAAAGATTTACTTTTTTTTTTATTGATAGGATTTTATTTTTTTGTTAGGAGTCTAGCACAACAGCCCCTGAACTTGCCTGAAATATCAATGGACAACCACCCCCCAAATCAACATTAAGGTAACAAGAAGGTAATAAAGTTGAACTGAGTAATACCATGAGACAAAATAAAGCCAACTATACTGCTGAAACACACTTTTGATGTTAAACTACATAAATCTTCATACCAGTTCCAAACATTAGAAAGAAATGAAAGTTTTATTCATAACATTTCTATTTGACTGGATTGGTCTTCAGTGACTACTACTCCTCTTTTATAGATCTTAACCTTCAAATGTGCATTGGTGATATGCATTCTCTCAAGACAGCTTTATTTACCATTTTATAAATTTCACTCAGTCTAGTTCAGCATTCAATTTGATTATAAAGCAGTACAATCCAATGGCTATGTGCAAAATGGGCAAACTTGCTCCCCTCTTTCATATCTTCCCCTTGTCCTGAACAAGTTCTCCAACCAGCTTCTCTGTTCTGGCATTGACACATGGCAAACCTGTCCAGTGGAGCTAAATCAGCAAGAAAACAAATTCACTTTTTTATTCAGAATTACATTTTTGCTCATGTATCTCCATGAACTCTTTCACTGTGGTTACACAAATAGCAACGCAACAAGAGTACATGACTGAATGGGTGAAAAAAACAAATGGCAGAAGAATTTTATCACTTTCAGTAGCAACTAGTCATTAAATCAGAATAATTATATCTTTAAAATATACCCTTCATCTCAAACTGAATAGACAACAGGAGTTTTGCTTAAGCTAAGACTGAAAAATATATGTAATACATGAATATATAATTAAATGGTATTTGAGGTACAACAACTATATTCTTTCTTGTATTACTAAAAGGCATTTTACTACTTGTCACCATACTTGGAAAGTACTTTAGTCTTTTAAAGAGTCCACGTAATGGAAAAACTTTAATCAAAAGTATGATACATTATAATCTGTATCTCTAAAGAAAATAAGCAAAAAGCCAATTAGCCCAGTGCTCCTCTTCAACAAACATGTGGAAACATATCCAATTACCTTGGAAAAAGCCAATTAAAATAAAATGAATAATCTAAACACCAGAACTATATATTTCATTTTATAATTACCTTTCTCAAGAAGCTGGTTTTAACATAAACTGTGAAATACTGTCAATCTGTCACGTTTGCAGGCTTTACAGACACCATAGTTGTTGCTCCATTGCCTCTGTGTGTACTGCAGTTTGCATTAGCAAGTAACCAATGTGACATTAAACATGACTGTTTCTGATAAGGGTTTTCAAACATCTGAATATTTGGTTTGAGGATATCAGAATAAAGATAAAGGTATATCAACAAAAGGAGTCTTATTCAGTCTTTTTATTGCAGGAACTGAAAAAAAGAAGAAATATGCCATAACATGAGGCTTTATACACATGGTTAGCAGCATGTGACTATGCAGAATGTGAACATATGTACCAGAGGGACAGGAAAAAAAAGAGGCCCTTTTGTTTGAAAAATCCACGTGCAAGCCAGGCACAACTGCAATTTTAATACTGAAAGAATGGATGGGCATTAAAGCTGTCCAGTGTTCCATGACTGACATGAAAAAAGGAAAGCTATAAAATGGCACTCTTTCCCATCAGAGTTGCACAGGGATATCAAGACCAATGTGCATCAGAGAAAAGTATTCCTTTCATAGAATCTCACAGAGCATGCTGCAATTCCTTATTAATTCATTTTACTAAGCCTAAATGACAAAACTGGGATTGAAATTACAATATATGAAAATATTTAGTACATAATGTACTGGCATACAACTGCAGGAAAAAAACAATTCAATTTTAATCTATGTATAATTTAAACTCAGACTTGGACCTTGACTTCAAACTTCATAAATAAGATTCATAAAAACAAGCATGAGGCCTCAAGAGTAAGGACCTGGTGGTACTAGCCCAGTCATACCGCCTTTTTCATTTGCAGGCAATTGGCATGGGCATGAGGACTTTTATAGCATGACATCGTCTTGAAGGAAATCCCATTATTATGAAAATGGGGATTTGAATATACCACATGAACAAAGTGTAACTAAGTAATGTTAGTGTGTTGATGAATAACACCCTTAATTTCAAATAGTAGAGTGCTAGTAACTACATACTCTGGACCCAGGGAATAATTTTAAATACATATGGAAAATTCATATTTAGTACCTGAAGGATTTCTCTACATGAGTGCTGTTTCTCCTTACCTTTTCATTCCATCACTGGCCAATATCAGAGATAGAAGCCTAAGTACATGTTTAAACCCATCTGGCTGCTCTTAAGTTTTTGTGCTCATAGACAAAACCAAATTAAGGCA
This sequence comes from Ara ararauna, assembly GCA_028858755.1. Lineage (NCBI taxonomy): Eukaryota > Metazoa > Chordata > Aves > Psittaciformes > Psittacidae > Ara > Ara ararauna. Next base: position 29,165,594 of record CM054380.1, read on the forward strand.
ACAGCTTCCTCTGAGATTTGCCACCATGAGAAAACACTGTACTCCCTGTTTTTCCTTACTAACATGGCAATTTTGAAAGCCAAAATATCATGTTAATAATGCAAGTTTTCAAATGCAGTTTGTTTAAATTATCAAGTTTGCAAAGTCAAGCATTGAAAAATCAACATAAAAGTATAAATTTGGATGTGCAGTCTTTGACTTTAAGTACGTGGATTCTGATAGACTTCATGATATAAAACTTTGTTTTCATGATTCCTCCAATTCCCTCACTTAAGAGAGCCAGAAGTGTGCAGGGAAATGCAGGAAGAGAGAACTATCTCATGGGTAAGGTCTGCTGTCCCTGTGATCAGTTCTTCTAGTTTTTCCACTACCTGTAAATAAAGTCTGCTCTGAACATAAGAGATGCATTATTAGATATGAACTGTAAACTGCAAGATTTCCATATCCCAAAACAGAACACCAAAATTCAGTGTTACTTTGACACTTCAAACTTTGGACCTCCTTTCTCCCTATCCGAAAAGGATAACATCCTTTCAACTTTCAACACCAATGATATAATAGCTTAATGAAGACTCATCAATTAAAACTTGGAAGCAAGCAAGACTCAGTAACCATTGCTTACTATGTATGTTTATTATCAATGACTGCAGCTTCAAAACAAAATTTGGATAAAGGTCCATACATTAAACAAACAAGTCTCATGAAGTAGGACTCCCAATATTTGGTAGAGGCTGAGGTCTTCTCAGAATAGAAGGACAACACAAATAAATGATAAGTTAGAATGCATATATACCAAGTGGGTGAAAAAATATAATAGCTGGTTCTCTCTTCAGCCAAGTGCATGGCTTTTAATATTGTTTTAATGCTCAAACATTAAGTACATATTCATAGAAAAAAGCTGTACAAGAATAGATGTACTCCAGTGTACATGTGGCAGGCTACAAGAGAAATAGCACAGGGAATAACAGTAAATACCATGCTTATCAGTGTTAGCAAAGGGAGGAAAGGTATCTTTCCCCCAGCTAATATATGCCTGGTTTAGGCTGATTGACACTGCACTTTAGAGACAAAAACTAAGTCATGAAATCTTTCAAATTATCATATTTGACTGAATTTTCATCCATTGATTTTACTCCACCTGCAGCACACTAGACAAGGTAATAATTTATGATAATTATATTAAAATATACAATTAATATTCATCACCTCTCATTTCTCATCACTTTAGATGATCAGTAATGCAGAGTAAAAATGCTGTCAGATTTCTAATTGCTTTGTAATGGGCCTGAAATAGGGAAATCGTTAAAAGACAAACAATCTGTCACTTGTCGGTTACCTTAACTATCTATCACTTAAAAAAGCCCTCATTAAATACATTGCTAATGAATGACAAAAGACAGTACTCGGTGTGCCCAGATGTACCTTTTCAAACAATATTGTAAATTGCTTAAATAATTCCCAAGACATTTTCAATCATTTTTGTGGGAATTTAATGGAAAACATATATTTTCAGTGCATGTTACATCTCATTTGCTCACATCATTATGACATTTAGTCTATCATAGCCACATCTCCTGGGAGACAAAACTTTGGTTGCCTTTTACTGTTGACAAATCTGACCCAATTAAAGCAAATTCTGGAAGAACTTGACATTCAGATCTTATGCTTTTATCTTATAATAATAATTAAAAAAAAACCAATAGGAATCCATTAATCAGTTTTAAATAATTCTATCTTTTGTAAGTTTTTTTAATATCCAGATTAAAAAAAAAAAGCCCAACACTGTTCAAAATTGGACAAATTATCTTTCACAGAAACATAACTGTTCCCAATAGACAGAATTCAGAATTTTCACTTACACCACTCTTTGGAGTCAGCTGTTTACTACAGCTCTCACAGAAAAATCCATTTGAAAGAAATTCTTCACACTGTACTGACTGAAACAGTCAGAATGAAAACAATACACCAGGAGAAGCATCAGAGAGGCCCCGCAGTGAAATACTGCATTATTAATTGCCACATCAATTGCTCTTATTAAATGCCACATTTAAAAGTTGGTAAAATGAAGACAGGACAACTACAAAAATCATCTAAGACAAAATATCTATGCTCAGTCTCTTAAATTCATCAACAAATAAATATTCAGTGCTTGTTTACCTCAGTATGTATCAGATGCTAAAACACTACATTTTAAGGCAAAAAGTGTGAGAAGACTTGATGGCTAAACAGAAGCCAGGCAAACTGAAGTTCAGAATTAGGGACAGTTTTTAAAAGCACGATGACTAGCTGTTGAAGTTGCTTTCTCACAAGTGATGAATTTTCCATCTTTTAATATCAAACAGAACGTAGAGTACTCAGAACAGTCCTGCAATATGTAAAAAAAAAAACAAAAACACAAAAAACCAACCAAAACAAACAAACAAACAAAAAACCCCAGAGCAGGTGATGTAGTGCTTTCTTCAGGCTTTGTTCCCATGAATCTTGAGTCTTCTCAGTTACAAGAAAAGAAAGCATAGACCACTATACTTCCAGAAAACCATTGAAGAAATAAACAAGTAAGCTAACAGACTAATTCATGTGCAGTGCTTTGTATCAAGAACAGCACTACAGTGGAAGCTTGAGTTTAACAAGTAAGTGCTGTCCAGTCAGGGACTTGCTTGTCCACATTGGAATTATACTAAATAACTTTGCCTTTCCAAATATAAAAGTGCGTATGTTGCTGTCGTGGTTTAAGTCCAGTCAGCCACGCAGTTTTGCTCACCCACTCCCCCCTCTATCTTGCCCCCCACTCCCGGAGGGATGGGAAGGAGAACCGAAAAGAATGCAACTCCCACAGGTTGAGATAAGAACAGTTTAGTAACTAAAGTATAACACAAATCACTACTGCTACCACCAATAATAATAATGACAAGGCGAATACAAGGAAAGAATACAATTTCTCACCACCTAAAACCAAGCCCGACCACGCAGTGCACCCCCCACCCTTCTGGGTCTCTCCTCTCCGTCCTCCATCTTGGGCATGACGTGCTGTGGTATGGAATAACCTCTTTGGTCAGTTTGGGTCAGGTGTCCTGTCTCTGCTTCCTCCCGGCTCCCCTCCTCCCTGGCAGAGCATGAAACTCAGAAAGTCCTTGGCCAGACCAAAACATCACTAAGCAGTAACCGAAACACTGGTGTTATCAGCACTGTTCTCAGGCCCAAAATCAAAAAACACAGCGCTGCACCAGCTACCAAGAAGCAGAAAAAATGACTGCTGCTGCTGAACCCATGACATTATCCACCCCTTATTCCATACCATTCACGTCATGCTCAGATCCCACATTTTCAATATACCATCACATGTATATATATACATACACACACAGAGAGAGGGAGAGAGATCATCCCTCAGTGCATAGACCAATCCCTACAAAGCTGCTGAGTCCATTCGGTCCGTGACGTCAAGCTCCATCTTCTGTAACAGCCTTTTAGAGCAGGAGAGGCTGTGTGCAGAGTTCACACTCGTCAGTAACCTGGGCCACAGTGTCCATTGCCAAGTCCACCCCTCGATCATAAGTCCATCTGTATGCTGCATCTCTGCCCTGATGGCCTGAGGTGTCATGGGCCCACCAGGCTCAAAGTAATTCACTCTCCCCTCCAGCAGTTTCTGCAGCTTGTCACTGGGGACTCCATACAGCTGCCTTCCATCTCCAATGCTTCCAAAGCACTGGAGGGGCCCAGTGGACAAGATACTTGCCCATACAGTCCCACACACCCTGCCACTCATAACTGTCCAGGCTTGGGGAAAATCTCTTAGTCATCATAGATTGCAGACTAACCCCAGACAATGCCCACACCCCACTCTGCTTAACTCTCGGGACCAGACGAAAAAGTCGTGAGAAAAACACACTCGGTATGCGCACCAACACAACAATCCCCATCACAATCAGCAGGCAGGTCTCAAGGGTATCTAAAGGCCATTCAAAACCTTCAAAATTCTCAAACGATGCTGTAAACGGTCTGGTGGGGGGGCTGGGAGCATAAAAGAATGTCTCTCTCACAGGTTGACCACCCAAGGAGGTGAAAAAAGATGTGTAATTGCTAAACACTTCTATTATATACCTCCCAAAGTATAGAGTTGGTGACCACATCGGGAACAAAAACCGGATCAGTTTCATGATCATTGAGTCTACTGTATTAAAAGTCAGTGCAATAGAGTACAATATAACAAGAGCCTTAACCAAAAGCCCATGTCTGAGAAATGTTAAGATAAGAAACACCGGCTGTAAGTAAAGTGTCATATGCTGAACCCGTGAGAACCAGAACAACAACTTTGAGAGCCAATAAATCAGCATTGTGACGAGTGGTTATTAATCCTGTCGTTATCTCAACCCTTCGTGCCCCACGTTGGGCGCCAAAAAGAACTGTCGTGGTTTAAGTCCAGTCAGCCACGCAGTTTTGCTCACCCACTCCCCCCTCTATCTTGCCCCCCACTCCCGGAGGGATGGGAAGGAGAACCGAAAAGAATGCAACTCCCACAGGTTGAGATAAGAACAGTTTAGTAACTAAAGTATAACACAAATCACTACTGCTACCACCAATAATAATAATGACAAGGCGAATACAAGGAAAGAATACAATTTCTCACCACCTAAAACCAAGCCTGACCACGCAGTGCACCCCCCACCCTTCTGGGTCTCTCCTCTCCGTCCTCCATCTTGGGCATGACGTGCTGTGGTATGGAATAACCTCTTTGGTCAGTTTGGGTCAGGTGTCCTGTCTCTGCTTCCTCCCGGCTCCCCTCCTCCCTGGCAGAGCATGAAACTCAGAAAGTCCTTGGCCAGACCAAAACATCACTAAGCAGTAACCGAAACACTGGTGTTATCAGCACTGTTCTCAGGCCCAAAATCAAAAAACACAGCGCTGCACCAGCTACCAAGAAGCAGAAAAAATGACTGCTGCTGCTGAACCCATGACAGTTGCAAAGATCACAATTTCTCAAATACTCTGAATATCCTAGATGCTCAGTAACATCAAAAAGACTTGCCTTCGGAATTTTGGATAACCTGTGCCTAACTTTTGTACATACATATAGCAAAATAAAACCAATACAAACAAAAAAAGCAAACCCAAAGCTTTATTATTCTGAAAAACACTCTGGAATATAGCAGCTGTCTTCAGAAGTAAAATATGTAGTTAAAAGTAAGAAAGTCTCGATGTTTCAGCTGTTTCTTAAAAGAATAAATTCATAAGAGGTTGGTCCATTGCTAAACAGTAGTCCAGTTAATTCCTTAAATAATTCTTTTCCTACACCCGTATGACAACACAGCACAATACTATGTTGTAGTTTCAAATAAAGCACCTACTAAATTGTAAATAGTCCCACAAAAAGTGTCTAAAAATCCAACATACATATAAATTATCTTAGACTAAATGAAAGAAAACTTTTTACTGTGTTTTCGTGGCCAGCTCTAGTCAAATTCCTAGCATCTGTACAAACTTACATAATAATTTAAGATACTTCAGACAACCAATTAAACCTGGTTTCTTACAGACATGGGCCCTATGTCTCGCATTCTGGAACAGCAGTCCCACATCTCCATGACTTCACTGTCTGTCTCCACACATCATAGACTTTCGTAGTAAATTCCCCACACTTGCTTGTCACTTACTTCTGCTTTGCTGTCAGAAGGAGGAAAAGCAGCAAAACTTATGGCTAGTTTAAACTGTATGCTGGCTTACCAGCCAGTGGCTGCCAAAAGCAATAGGTAACATTCGAGTTCAGTCTCTTTTGCCCTGCTCTCTCTCCCCTACATACCCAATGGATTTTAACAAATCTTGAACTAACTTCATTTTGATACCTCCAGTGATGAAAGATTATCAAATTAGCTTGAGATTGAGCAACAGCTTCAAAAGCCATTACAACCAGAGCATGATTAGCTAAGACTAACCCAAATAGAACATTGTGATTTCTGAAACTGGACAGACTAAAAGACAAACTGAGACACAGAGATTACAATACCGGCAAGGCCAGATAATCCTGCAGTGATTTCATTTCATAGTTCATGCATTTTGCAGTCCAAGAACATGAATTATAATAAACAGCCCATTATCTTTTACTTTGGCAGGATTGATGAATATTCACAGGTAAAAAAAAAAGATAAATTAGTTTTTCACCTCCAAAATTGTTCTACTGACTTCAGAGATAATGCCTTAACTTTTATAGTTAACTTTATATTGAACAACTAATTACAAAAATTATACTATTGGATACAAATGCTTACAATCCTTTAAATAAATCAGAGTTTAAGCACCAATCCTGCACTGAGTTAAAATGGAAAAAACCTCCATATGCAGCATTTCAGAGTTTGTGGCATAAAGGATGAGAGTGGATATTGTAAACATATCCAGTCTGTAAGAGGATATTAACCATTTGTGGTAAACACACAGATGTAGTAATCAATATGCAAGATCCTACTGCATCTTTTACAGTTTTAATTTGCTCCCCTTCACAACAGTACTTGTTCACATGTCAGCCCCACTCAATAGCTGAAGGAAATACATTAAGTGCTATGGCCTATTCCAAGTTATATATGGGCTCACTACAAGGCAAAGCAAAAAGGATAATTCATGCCAAAACCTTTGCCCAAGAGCTGAATTCTAATTCAAAAGGGACTAAGTAGATTAGCTCAAACTCGATACATCTCATCTGTAATACAATGACTTCAGTGAAATACATAATTAGGAACACTGGTGCTGCAAAAGTTAAGAGCACATCAACAGAAGGAGTGGGATTTCAGGACTCACGCATGTCATGTTCCAGTGCATAGGCAAGTTTTTCACTTTAGACAGCTATGGACACTCATGCTACAAATTTGACCTCACCTATGACAGTGCAGAAAAGGGCAAAATATTAACCTGATGGCTTCCTTGTAGAAACATATTGATGACCAGGATAGACAGTAATCAGACTGGTGTACATGTCTTGAGTAGCTTTATAGATTTAATGTTTTTCTCACCACCTCAGAAAGTCTCTTGCTTCGCTACCATCCATGTTAAACTTTAAATAAACTACCCATGTTTATTATTCAACTCCAATTGTCTCACACCCTTCCTGTACTGATGGTTAACGGGAACAGTGCGAACACCTCCAGCTCTTCACACCAATGTCAGTCCAGCCTGGCTACTGCTGTACTGAAATAGTTCAAAGGCTATGAAAAGTGACAAATAGTTGGCTTAATTCCAACACCTTGCATAAAAATATTGTCAAAGGAAGTATGCCCCACATTTAAAGGTATGGTGTGAAATGAGTTTATCTGGACTAATAAGAAGGAATTTTGCTAACGAGGAATGACTGAGATCACAAAATATGAAGCCTCCACCACCAGCCAAAGTTTTGTTTGTTGTTTTTTGGGGTTGTTTGCTGGTTTTGGGGATTTTTTTTTTTTTTTTTTTTTTTTTGTTTCTTTGAGTTGGTTTTTTTGGTTTTTTTTTTTTTGTTTGTTTGTTTTGTTTGTTTGTTTGCTTTGTTTTGGCAAGAGGAAGCACCATTACATCATTAAAGGTCTGCTTCCTGAGCTTAGTTTTTTTCATTAAGAGAATGCTCTTCCTTCCCCCTTAAGACAAAGCACTTTCTACAAAGAAACTAGCATCTTATTCTGCTCGCAGGTCAGGACAGCTTGTAAAGGAGGAGAGAAAGCCATTAAGCCCGTGGTTTCCTTCCGGACCCCCGCTGCCCGAAGCAGCCAGGTAGAAAGAGCCCGGCGGCCTATGCCCACCATACGCCGAGCCGCCCCCCGGGGGCCGGCGGGCCCGTTCCTCGCTCCCTCCGCGCTCAGCGGAACCAAGAGGCTCCGGAGCTAAGCTCTGACCGCGGGTCGGGTGAGCTATAACAAGGAAAGCCAAAACGGACCCGGTGCGTCCCGGAGGTGGAGTCTCCAAAGGGAGAGAAATAGGGAAGACAACGTGGATCTCAGTGCTCTCTCGCACCTGGAGACAGAATCCCTGAGGGACAAGCCGGCGTGAAACGCCCTGGCCCCGGGCGTGGAACGAGCACTGGAGGGCGGCCGTCACTTACTCAGCCCGGCAGGGCGCTACCGGTCACCATGGTGACGGCATCGTACCCCTGCCACACCGCCATTTCCTGCCAGTGCCAGCACCCCCCGGAGAAACACGGGGGCGGACACTTAAATAACATGCTCTGCTGTTCCCTCCCCCGCTCCAACCCGTCCGCCAGCTTAGAGGCGCTAATCGGGCTGGTTTGTTTCCCGCCGGACGAGTTATGTGGAGTACCGGCTGCCTCTATGGACGTGCTGGCGATGTAGGGTCGGTAGGTGTTCTCTGCAGCCACGGGGCTCTACCGCTGGCCGCTGGTGCCAGCCATCGGGGAGATGTGCGGAGGGAGGGAAGTTAGGCAGGAAGGCAGGGATCCTCCCTCGCCGATCCGGTGGCGGTAGCGGCAGCGGTGGGAAGCCTGCGGCGGGGCCCGGCGTGCTGCGGCGCCTCGGCGGCCTCGTAGGCCTCCCTCGGCGGCTGTGCCGGCCGCCTCCCGCTGCCGAGCCCCTGCGTCCGCCGTGCCGGTCATCGAGGAGCTGTCGTTGAGTGGTGGGCCCGCTGTGCGCAGCGACCGCTTCCTGAGGGGCGGTGGTGCTTCGGCGGGGAAGCGTGGCCCTGGGCGGTGCCGGCGCCTTGGTGTGATCTTAAAAACCTCGGTGGGTGCTCTGGGTTGAAGGGGATCTTCGTGGGGAAAGGCGTGTGAGGGTATGTGTGCGTGGTGTGCCTTCTCTGTGTTTATAGTTCTGGCAAGTGTGAAAACCCACCTTTCCTCTCCCTTGAGAAAACGATTTATTTTGTGGTCACCAGAAACTTGTTTTGGTGCTGAAGCGGAAAAACACCCCTTTTCTTTCTTCCAGCAGTAAACAAGGCTTACAAAACCTGCAGACTTATGAAAGTTCTGTGCTGATGGTGTTATTTCTAGTCAAAAAGTTCATAATAAATCAGCTACAGCGTATCAGAGAATCTGCTCAAAGCTCAAGCATTACAGTGCTGTTAATGACATTTAAGTCTTCTGTTTATTTTTATTTTAATTCTGAGTCATTAACTTCACGAAAGGCGGCCAGAAATAAAAAGCACTCAACTAGTTAGGTTTTATTTAGCAACCTATACTGAGTTGATAGGGTTTAATTTTTTTTTTGTTTATTCTTTTACATGCTTTTCTACTTTAATATTTAAAAAGTTAAGCCTTCTTACATAGCAAGATGAAGGAGGGTTATAGACTCGCAGATTGGTTTGGGTTGGAAGTGACCTTAAAGCTCATCCAGTTCCAACCTCCTGCCATGGCCAGGGACACCTTCCACTAGACCAGGTTGCTCCAAGCCCCGTCCAACCTGGGCTTGAACACTGCCAGGGATGGGGCAGCCACAGCTTCTCTGGGCAACCTGTGCCAGTGCCTCAGCACCCTCACAGGGAAGAACTTCTGCCTAAGATCTTGTCTCAGTCTCCCCTCAGTTATCCCTTGTCCTGTCGCTACTTGCTCTTATAACCCCTCCCTCCCCCCAGTACAGTACTGCTTCAAAATAAAGTGTATATTTTAAGAAGTGTGTGTATATATGTATATGTAAAGTATATATATAACCTGGGTAGACTCAAGATAGCTCAAATAGTTAAAATGCAAAATTATTTTAAAGGCGTATGAATGGCTTCTGAAGCATTATATACTAAGGAACTGGGACCAGAAACACAAAATAACTTAAATCACGCACGACAGTCTATGGGATGGAACAGCCTGGTGTTTTGTGCTGTAGATCTTGCGTAGTAATGGAGGTGTGATTTCATGATCCTGTAGCTTGTCACATTAGTCATTTTTGCTTTTTCTCTTTCCTGTTCATATTGTCATTGTATTTATTAAATTTTTCTTACACAGTGCTAAGAAAGTCATTTCAAAGCCAGTCAGGCTATGGCCTTTGAAAGCATAACACAAAAGGACTGGTATGCAATCCTGGGTGCTAAGCCATCGGATACTCTGGCAGAACTAAAACGGAAGTACCAAAAACTTGCTCTATTAGTAAGTAAGCTTTTGTTATTTAAGATACGCAAAAATCAATTCTATAAACTAATAAGATAATAATTGCAGGGTTTGTTTTTACATTTTTGGTATAAATATGATTTATCTGAGTATAATATCAGCTCACTGAGGCTGGTTTAAGTTAGAAATAAACTTCTGGAGTTTGAGTGATCATTGTATTTTGCAAAGAGGGGTTGTGGTGTTCAGGATCCAAAACAATGATCTGTCTCCCAGCTTTGCTAGACATTCCTGAATGAACTGAGCCAAGCACTTGATTATCTGATGCTGGGTAATCAGGTGCACCAGTCAAAAAAGGTCACTGTTTGTAGCACCTGGTCATGCAATTTAGTAATTGATGCTTGTGGTATTTACTATTGTATTTACAGCTCGGAGTGCTGAATGCAACCCTTGAATATATAAAGACCAGGTGCAAAGAGCAAAGTGAGGCTCCTCCTTCTACAGTAATGTAATGGAACAGAAAACATCTAGGAGGCAAATAGGATAATACTGATTTTATTTGAATGATTCTGGTGCATTTTTGTGTAGTCATGTCCTTGATCATACCTTAAGACTTCTTGTTCTGTCAATTCTCTTAATTTTTCCTGTACTCCTGCTTTATCTGCATAAGAATTTTGAATCTTTATCAGATTACTTCATAATATTCTTGGTTGCTTTGTTTTACTCTTTCTCCTGAATTCAGTCTTTGTGCCAAAATATGCTTTGGCCTGGCTTTCTAAGGAAAATGGGCTTTTTTATGTATTGCTGACCATTTTCAGATAAATTTGATAAGCAGATAGAATTCCCAAGGTAACTAAATTCTTGCATTTCTTGAAAATGGCAGCCTGTTAGGGAGGAAGAAAGGAGGTGAGCAGAATTCAGTTTTTATATATTCTTTTAGCTAGCTGCTACCTAGACTGTCAGTATTGGCAGGGCATTAGAGTACATGTGCAGCTGCTCTTGCTTGATTTGAGCTGTTAGATTGAATGTGCTAAGTTAGGATTTTGAAGTGAGGTAAAGACAAAGTCAGAAACTGAGTTTTGTTAGAGTTGAAATAAATTCATGGGTAGGTTTGAGGGGTTTTGGTTGGTTGGTTGATTGGTTTTGTGGGTTTTGGTTTTGCTGATTTATTATTTATTGTATTTCTAGCCCCTGTGAAAACTGTTTTAACAGTCATTTCACTGATATGTTCCAAAATTCCCCATTTTTATACTCTTCAGTTGAATTCGGTAAGAAATGCTGCTGTCCATCTACTCTTCAGTGCTTCCTGCTAACTTATTTCTTTGAAACTGATCTGTGTGCTTCGAGTTTTAAATTTCAACACCGCACAGGGGTTTGCAGGCAGAATCTAAATCTCTTAGTCCTCACTATTGAACATCAGAAGAATCAATGTAGGATAGCACTTTGGAACCCAAGATACAAGTTGTTTTCTTGGATCTCCTAATGTTTGCTTTACTGAATTACCAGTAAAATGTGAATCAAATATTAATAACGACCTATTTGTTCTTAATGAAAACACTAGGGAGACTATGGTATATAACACTTTTTTGATTAAGGTAGGGAGCTAATTTAAAGTGAATACTGTAATGGAATTAATCTATTTCTTTCACTGTGGATCTAACTATAATTATGGAATTAAAATTATATGTGAAGTGTTGTTCAGAGCTGTTAGCTCTGAGCAGAACTGAAACTAACAGTGCTTTTCTTGCATGATTTTTTTTACTTGAAACTGACTGTTTGTGTTATAGCATTGTACTTCCATGTAGTTATTGTGAAATGTATGAAGTGAGAATAGTTGGAGTTTACAACTGTTTACAGCTATAGTTTTAGAAGATGAAAGTATTATTTCAGTATAAAAGCTTTTCTTCAGAACCTGTGTATTTCAAAATGATTGGTTAGTGCTCTTTATTTGAAAACTCAGATGTGTTAAGAGAAAATGAAGAACCTTTTTTTTCCCCTGTTTTGCTGTTTGGATCAGAATTCTTTCACTGTCTGAGATGGATCTCTTGACTAAAAAGCCTCGCTCATGTTTACTTGAAGGTGTTTTCTCCAAGGCAGATCTGCTGCTTGTCAGTTGCTGTTACCATATGTCCTGTCTCCCTATATTCATCTTTCTTGTTTTAGCTGAACTTGTTTGTCTACATATTAACAGGGCACCTAGCACAGTCAGTCTACAGTCTTTTCAAGCATGGTGGTATTTAAACACCCTTTTTTTTTTTTTTTTTTTTTTTTTTTTTTGTGGACCTTAAAAGCGTCATTGGCTGTAGGAGTGACTGGAAGCTACAGTACGTACCTTCACTAAAAGGTTGATGTACATAGAACATATTTATGGTGTGAAAGTTACTGCCACAGATGATGTTGAGGCCAAGGGATTCCATGGTTGAAAAAGTTTTAAGACTTTCATGAAAGTGTACCGTAGCATGTTAACACATAAAATACTCTCTCTGATTCAGAGGTTCAGGATTTACAGACTTCCAAATATTAGTGGAATATATAAAAGGGGTGTTGCTGTATGTTTGTTTGATCCTGGTATTATTTGCTAGGTGTCTAGAGCTCATTGTTACTAAAAAGTGTAGAACTGGATGGAACTCTCGTCTTGCCTGTGCATCCTGTCTAGATGAAGTAACTTCCTTGCTCCCCAAGTTAGAGCTCTTCACAGCTTCACATCTCTAACTGACAAACTGTTCATTTTGGTTTTCAAAAGTTGTTGCTGGAGATGGTGGTGGTGGTAGAAGTAGTAGTACTATTGGTGCCGGCAGAAAACGGGTTTATGTGCAGGTGGTTTTAGGTCCTATGATAGTAACCAATTACCAGCGTAGCTCCAGTTTAGAGGCTGGACTAGCAGATGAGTACAGCTGTGTATTGTGTATTAAAAGATTTTGTGTCAAATTATATGGTCAGTACAAAAAGTTTTCTGGCTTATGTGTAGCAGCAGAGGTTAAGCTCCTGAAGAAATACTGTGCTAATTATCTTAAAGTCCTAAAGGTTATAAAGCGACTTGCATCTTGGATACGAATTGCAATTTATATAACATTCATTCTGTAGTTGTCAATGTTCTGATCACAGCTCTTCATTAGCATTAAGCATAATAGATGGTGAAATTTATTTTGAAACAGAATTCTGCTGTTAAAAATGGCAAATGTCTGAGTCTAAATATTTTTCAAATGATCCCCAGTGCTTCATGTTGAGCATTTGCTTTTTGCCATCTGCTATTTTCTGTATTTGTCAACACATGTATGCTCAGCATCGTGAATGAACAGGCAGATGTAAATTTCCAAAGCTAAAAGGAGCTGGAGATCTTGCCATATGTCATCCAAAAGATGGCTATATTTGCAGTTGAATCTTAGAATTGGCATTATTAATACATAGTATGCAATAAAAAATGGTTGAATTGTAGATATGTAAGAACGATTTCATGTGGGCAAGTTAGCTTAAAACTGATGAATTTTTAAAATACAACTCGTTTCTGTCAATCCAACAAACTGGTGATGAAAAAGGTTGACCCATGACAAATAAACCTGTAAATATACACCCTACTAGAGTGAATATATTCACTCACTGTTTCACCGAATTTTGCTTTGCTGTACTTAATTTTTTCATTTGATCAGGTTACAACATACATTTAAGTGAATTATTTTACTACAGATAATGTCAATTAAGAATAGTATAAATTTGATACGAAAAATGGGACAGGTTTCACCTAAGAGGAGTAGTATTTCTTTAACCATTTTTTTCTCACATTCTAAGTATTTAAGTAAAAGTTCATATTCATAAAATTTCCTTGAAACTTAAATTTATGTTTTTAGAAAATCTTGTGTGCTTATTGATACCTGGATCATCTTGATACTTTATTATTGTAACAATCAGCAGCTGAAGAAGACAGACTTTTGAGCACAAGCTATGTGTGACACTGGCAACACTATAAATGACTTATTTTAAAATAATAGCCAACTTTTTTAAAACAAAATCAAACCTCAAAGGTACTCTGGTATCTTCTCTAGCTGAGAGCTTCAGCGAGGAATTCAGAAAGGAAAAAATCCTATAAGTATGTATTTTGTAACCAGCTCATTGCAAAGATTCCTTGTTTGGTTGTTTCAAGTTCATGACAAAGTGCTTTCTGAAGCACAGAAGACTTGCAGTTTCCAAAGGATAAAATTAGGGTAACAAAATAGGATATTGGGGAAAAAAATACACCATTTTATTATTGGAACAATATTTACATCTCCTTTTGGTCTAGCACTTTGGTCAAAGAATGAATTGCCAGATTGTTTTCAAATTTTCCTGTAGCTGCACTATATTTCAAAACTGCTTTTTAAAAGGCATGAAGTCATCAAACACATAAGCTTTGTCTAGCTGAAAATCAGTGTCTATTCCTGTTGATGCTGATGATATTATAGGATACCTTTCAACTGGAAAAAAATTATTGTGCAGGAAAATTACATGCTGCTGTTAAAATGTATGCCCTAATCTTAAAGAAAATCCATGTAATTTGAGCAGGGAGTATGCAGGAAGCTCTTATTTTAATATGGTAAGGAAATAAAATTGCCATTTCACACAGTGTTACAGATTCTCTATTATCAGAAGGGGTGGTGTGTGTGTGCATATAAATACAAACAGTGTTAAGGTGATGACTTAATAGAGTAGAAATTTTGAAAACAGCATCAGGCATAGGTGGGAATGACTCAGCAACAATCAAAAAGGGCATTAATAGAAATTTAATGAAGCGAAGAAGAGATCGTTCTATTGAGCTTGTGTCGAGGAAAGAAATTTTTCTTTCTGAAGAGCAAGAAATCTGTTCTGTCTGAGATTTATGTACATATCTAAATTCTGCAACAACATGACATGCAGAGGATGTCATATATGTGAAGTTAAAGACCTGCTGATTGGTGCCTTAAGCTTGTTCCAAAATGATTTCAGTATTACTGCTGAAAGGACTTGCCAACTGAGTAACTTCATGGGGAATTTAAGTTGAGAATTCAAATGTTTAAAATTGAAATACTTTGAGTTTCATATCAGAAATCTCATAATAATGCTTTTCATAATGGAAATTATGCAGTGAATATATTCCTTTTTCTTTTCAGTCACTTTTGGGGTGTTTATTTGTTGATGAGTAGCGGCATACCTGTTAGAGATTCAGCAGATCGTCATTCTTAGCTAATTCTAGTTTCAGCTAACTTGTAGAAAATGGATTTTGTCACTTGACTGTATAAACAGAAAAAGTTCAGGGCAGCCTGATTGTAGCTTGACTGAAGTTAATAGAATTGCAACAGGGAGAAAGGTAAGTCACTAGGTTTAATGTAGAGGGCTATTGTTTTAACAGTCTGGCTAGTTTGAGCAGTTTTCTACATCTGATTTACTACTTATGACCCTAATAAAATACAAAGGGGCATATTTCACAGTTGGGACTTGAAAAATTGGTCATTAGTTTATGTAGTACATGATGAACCTCAGTTGTCCTGAAGTCACTAGTTCAAACAGCTTGATGAGATATGGGGCTTGGAACTAGATCATCTTAAGGCCTTTTCCAACCCTAACCATTCTGTGATTCTGTGAGGCAGATCATAATCATGTTGATGTTTCTGCTGCTAAGATAAGGACTTCTTTTAGATTTACTTGCCTGCTTTCTTGTAGTGTTTTTTGTTTGTTATACTAGAAGATACAATATTTGGTAGTAAGTCTGAAGAACAGGCATTTAGCCTGGCAACGATTATGTTGCCATAACAAGAGCTTTTATCAGTCTGAGTAATGTCACAAATTTGTTTGATGCAAGATGGTCCTTAAAAGCCAGATGTTCTGGAGATGTGTGGTGCTGCTGCATGCAGATACAGACTGCTATGTCTGAGACGAAGCTCCTGCTCACTCAGTTGGAATTGTGTGAAGTTGCAAACCTCTGGTCCCAGTTGTTTTTTGGGCCTTACATGCTCTCGTTAGGATAAGTGACCAATGGGAGTGCGTGTTCCACGTAATTAGACACCTGGCCAATCAAATGAAATAGTGATTACCCAGTTAGTGCTCTGATTGGTCAGCAACCAGCTGGAAAGTGTGCTCCAGACACATCCTATATAAGAACAAGCAGAGAAGGATATCCTGACTAGCAGAAGGCATGGGGGGAAGAGAGGTTGTGGACGTAGGTGAAGAGAAAAAGGGTGTAGTAAGATATCACAGTGGAAAAAGGGGCATAGGACAATATGTAATCTACAGTATTCCTTTAGTGGGGGTGGTGTCTACCATATTTCAGTTTATACTGGAGCAACCTCTCACTTCTTATTACTTTGTAATGTGTACTTTTTTATAAAGATGTAAGTGAATTTTAACAAGTAGATGGTGCAGACATCCTTATAGCAAGTTTTTAACTGTTAAATGGAATATGAGACAACCCATAGCATTGCAGAATAAGGCAGCAAGTAATAAATTGGTTATCCAGGTAGTTCAGCCACTTGGAAAAGTAATGTGTGTCTGAAAAAGTATTTCTAAATTTAATCTGTTCATTTACTGGGTTATTGTCTATAGCTTATTTGTTATGATGAGCAGCTTCTGATACTTCATCGCCTGTAGTTTTAAGATGCATACATAAGAACAGAATGGGCATCAGGCAATTGAAATGTGAGATTCAGGCTCTGTGTGCTTGGCCTTTAATGTTATTTATGCTCTGCTAAGGAATTTGGTGTCCATTGACTGAATATTTTGTGCACTGGTTATCTAAATTAATTGTAACATTATATTAAAAATAGAATCTACAGTGTCTTTGGTAGACTTTTCATTGAAGATGTTCCATACTTAAAAATATTCACTGTGTCCCGAGGTAGTATAAAACCTAAATTCTGATTAAAAATAAAATCTTAAATACTAGCTTATTAAGTTTCGTAAACGTGTTTGTTAATATTTGCAAGTGTTCTTTCAGCACTTTTTGAGACACAAAGTTTTAAATTGCACATTGTGCTTTTTACCTCTTTTCTAAAATGAGATGTCTGGAATAAAAATAATGTAGCAAAATATATGAAATAAAACACAAAGAATGAAGCTACAAAGACTGGCATGTTGTTTTCATGTGAGTAGATGTTCTTCTTATTCTGACATATCATAGAATCACAGGATAGTTTGGGTTGAAAAGGAGCATAAGATGTAGTTCCAGCCCCCCTGCCATGGGCAGGGAAGCCTTACACTAGACCAGTTTGCTTATAGAATCATAGAATAATTACTGTAGTATAATGCAGTAACCTGTAAAACTTAGTCTTTTGGAGACTTATATATTTATATATTATATTTAAATTATCTGTAATTTTCACTTATGTTTAAAATACATAGTGTAATTGTTACGGAAATCTGTAGAGCAACACACTCCCACATTCCTTCTTTCCTTCCTCTCTAAAGACTTTAAAGTCAGAAAGTCTCAATCTGAACACTGTAATTGTCCCAGACTGTGTCTTTTCCTTGCCTCAGTGCACTATGAATGTTTTCTCATCTGTTGAGCCCAAATGCTCAGCTGACATGAGCTCATTTGAACTGATCTAATGCAGAAGCAAATTGGTATACCTGAAGGGCTGTCTTACAGGATACTTTGAAGATAGCTTTCATTACTACAGTAAGGAACTTCAGCTTTTTTGTTGCAGTCTGCCAGTCATTTGCATAAGCTCTTTCATTTATTTTTCAGTATGTTAAAAGTAATGCTTTAAGGCTGGAAAGTCAATAATTAGATATTTCTAAAACATGACCATTTGTTGTTATTCCCAATAAATTAACAATAACAAACAAATTCAGTCTGTGTTGCTTGGATTTATGACCTAAGAATAGCCATGGCCAATAAAGGTAAAGATTAATGAGTTTTCTGAGCAGCATCTTAGCTAAACATTTTTCTTTTCTTGGCATAACATCAAATAGTAACTAATAATGTGTTTGAGGAGAGGCTGAATGAGAGGTTTTTCTTTTAAGAGGTACTTACTTTCTGTCAGGACATGCCAGTGATCCAATCTTAGTTCCTACTGCTACAAAAAACCAATGCAAAGTATGGGCTTGTAGGATTCTCTCAGTATATGGCTTCTGTAAATGTTGCTATTGTTGAAAACCTTGGATTATTTCTCTACAGTTGCTGATCTGTCCTAGGTGATGAATTTACCTTTTTCATTTAGATCTCCTGACTATTCCTTCCTAAAATGGGGAAGTTCTGTAAAGGCTAAGACCATTTATATAGTGCTTATTAAATATCAATGGCAAAAAGCTCAGTAATAAATTCTATTAAGTGATCAGAGATCATGTTGTCTCCTGGTTTCCTTGAGTCATCTGTATGTGCTCTTAGTGGTAATGAGGGCACATGGTCAACATTATAGAGTCATAGAATAATTAGGGTTGAAAAGGACCTTAAGATCATCTAGTTCCAACCCCCCTACCACGGGCAGGGACACCTCACACTGAACCATGTCACCCAAGAATCTGTCCAACCTGGCCTTGAACACTGCCAGGGATGGAGCACTCACAACTTTCTTGGGTAACCCATTCCAGTGCCTCACCACCGTTACAGTAAAGAATTTCTTCCTCATGTCCAATCTAAACTTCCCCTGTTGTAAGTTTTAACCCGTTACCCCTTGTCCTCTCACTACAGTCCCTCATGAAGACTCCCTCCCCAGCATCCCTATAGGCCCCCTTCAGGTAATGGAAGGCTGCTATGAGGTCTCCACACAGACTTCTCTTCTCCAGGCTGAACAGCCCCAACTTTCTCATCCTATCTTCATATGGGAGGTGCTCCAGTCCCCTGATCATCCTCGTGGCCCTCCTCTGGACTTGTTCCAGCAGTTCCATGTCCTTTTTATGTTGAGGACACCAGAACTGCACACAGTACTCCAAGTGAGGTCTCACAAGAGCAGAGTAGAGGGGCAGGATCACCTCCCTCGACCTGCTGGTCACTCTCCTTTTCATGCAGCCCAGGATACACTTGGCTTTCTGGGCTGCAAGCGCACACTGCCGGCTCATGTTCATTTTCTCATCAACCAACACCCCCAAGTCCTTGTCCACAGGGCTGCTCTGCATCTTCTTTGCCCAACGTGTAGCTGTGCCTGGAATTGGTCTGAGCCGGGCGTAGGACCTTGCACTTGGCATGGGTAAACTTCATAAGGTTGGCATCAGCCCACCCCACAAGCGTGTCAAGGTCCCTCTGGATGGCATTCCTTCCCTCCAACATATCAACCGAACCACACAGCTTGGTGTCATCGGCAAACTTGCTGAGGGCTCACTCAATCCCACTGTCCATGTCACCCACAAAGATGTTGAACAAGACCACTCCCAGCACTGATCCCTGAGGGACACCACTTGTTACTGGTCTCCAGCTGGACATTGAGCACAACTGTTTGCATGTGGCCATCCAGCCAGCTCTTTATCCACTGAGTGGTCCACCTATCAAACTGATGTCTCTCCAATTTAGAGACAAGGATGTCATGTGGGACAGTGTCACATGCTTTGCACAAGTCCAGATAGATGACATTAACTGCTCTACCCCTGTCCATCAGTTCCATAGCTCCATCATAGAAGGCCACCAGATTGGTCATGCAGGATTTCCCCTTAGTGAAGCCATGCTGGTTGTCACCGAGCACCTTGTTGTTTTTTATGTGCCTTAGCATGCCTTCCAGGAGAATCTGCTCCAAGATTTTGCCAGGCACGGAGGTGAGGCTGACTGGTCTCTAGTTCCCCGGCTCATCCATTTTCCCCTTCTTGAAAATAGGGTTTATATTATGCTTGCCAACTTTGACCAACCTCAAATTAGAAGTTAGATTAACATGAACTAGTTCTCAATCCAGTTATGAATGCATCCTTTAAGCCATTAGTGTGTTTAAATCTAGTCCAAACTAGACACAAAGTTTATGTGATTCTGTGGGTTATGTTTGCAATTGTTTTGCCACTACAGCTATGATATTGTGGAGTAACTGAATGATGGCATGATTGTTTGGTTTGTTTGGTTTTGGATGGTGTTATGTTTTGTTTGTTTGGGGTTTTTTTTTTTGTTATTTTTGGGGTTTTTGTATTTGTGGGTTTTTTTTTTTGTTGTTGGTTTGATTTTTTTCTCTTGGGTTTTTTTTGTTTTTTTTTTTTCTGTTGTGATATTCATGAAATGGAGTTTTTGTGCCATAGTCATAGCATACTTCATGGCCTCTGATTTTAAGGGTTAAAACCTCTCAAGATGCTTTAAACTTGTCTGGCATTGCCTAGGATAGCAAAGTATTGTCTGTGCAACAGGCTGTGGTGCTTCTGTTTTTATTTGGATACTGTGTTGATGTGTTTACTAATGGATCTCTCAAAATAAGCTGCCTCATAAAAAGTAGGTGGTTTCTTTCTGGGTTCTGCACCAAAATATTTTCTAAACTGCATGATAAAATCTGTTAATATTTAGCTTTTCTTTTCCATTTTAGAAGTTATAATTTGACTATGGTCTGACGTGTTGAGATCATGAATGGCTTCAACTACTGCAGAGATTCTGTACTGCTCCTAAATATAGGGAAAGCTGAAATAAATGATTTAAAGAAAACCAAAAAATAAAGATCAAAACCACTTGCAACTTTAAGGGTCGTACAAGTGTTACAGTAACAGTTTCTAATAAGTGATCTTTTTAAAAGACATGTTCTGTTCCTCAAGGCCTGCTTTGGACAGTGACTTCTGCAGCTGAAGTGTCATAGGGACTTTTGATTATTTGGCTTTCCTTAAATCTGACCCATTGTAAGTGTCTGCTTGTTTTCAGGTATTCCAAATGAATTTGAAAATTAAGGGTATGCTTTGATTTGGAATGCTGGTTTGGTGACAGTCTGTGGCAGGGGTAGGTAGGATGAGGGTTGACAAAAAAAACTGTGCTTTGTGCTCAGCAGTTCTTAGGAAGTTGTGGGCTATCAAAGTAGTTGACTTCCTTAGCATGCAGAAAGGTATTTATCTTGCAAGCCTTGGTGCCAGCTGAAGACTTCTGCCCCTAACTGCCTGGCCCTGCCCTTTTGCCAGATGTTACTCAGCCAGGAAATAGCATCCTATGGGTTTTTCTTCATCCACCAGTTTTTCAGCTGTTTATGCAATCGTGATTGCTGTGGTGGGTTTTTGTGCTTGTTTGGGGTTTTTTTTTTGTATTACAAAACAGGATTCTGGGGTTTATGTTCGGGCAGAAGTAGCATTTGTCTAAACTAGTTTCCTAACCATTTGTGTAACTGGAAATTCTGTATGAATAGGGCCACATTAACTTATGTCTAAACAATGGAATGTCATCTGATGTGACATTTAACAGTGTAAATGGTGAGCACAGGGGCCAGACGTTTAAAATTTAAAATTCCCTTTGTACTTTTGTTTTTGCTTATATGTTCCTATAAGTTTTAAAATGTTTGATTTCTTTGCTTCTTTCCTTTGCTAGTTTTTGGTGGTCGTTATTTTTTTTTACTGCTTTATTTTCTGCTGTATAATGTAGCTTCCAAAAGGCTTTCTAAAGTAGCTTCTGAGGCTCTTGGGTGGTTCTTCATAGGAAAATAAAGAGCCATAGAAGCAGAAGAAAGACAAAGAGAAGCTGTTTCTAAAGATATACTTTTTGGGTAACCAGAGGTTCTGTTTTCTGTCCTTTGTTTTCATACCTCCATTAGCCAAATTAATCTTTGCTTCTATTTGTACAACAGTTGATTTTCTTTTATCACTAGGAATGGAAGCTTTTACATTTCAGTTCAGCATTACGTTTGTAAGAAGTTGAAAAGAATGAGAAGTGTGAATATATAATATGACAGTTATATGAGGTAATTACTTGCTGTTTTGTTGGACTCCTCAGTCTAATGGGGTTCAGTCTTTCCAGAGACTGAGGAAGAGGGGTTGAAAGGACTAAGAGGTCTTTACTTAGGTTTCTGTAAGATGGACTAGTAATTGCTGCTGCATAGGCCATTTCCCTTGCCAATGCAGTAGGTTATCTCTCTTACCTTGAGCAAGTTTTCAAATTGAAAGTGACTGTTTCCATAGAAGTTGAAATTTACTGATATAGAGGAATAGTCACAATTACAGTGTCAGTCCTGCTGCTGCAGTTAAATATACAAAACAAGTACGCAAAAAATGGGGATTTTGTCAGCAGACGCTAGGTATAGAGGAGGAAAAGCAGCTCTCAGATTTTTCACACGGCTCTCAGCTCAGATTCATGCCCAACTTTACAAACGATTATGATTTTCCAGTGAAAAATAGAACCATTAAAAACCCTGGTCAGAAATAAGATTATCAGCCTGCGTGATTTAAATTTGAAAGATGATGTTGTGGTGAAATTACTGGCTTAATTGGAGAAGGCTGAGAAAGCTTAAAGTATGTTTAAGCAAGATTAAAAAAAATAAAATCCAAGATGCCAATTAATGAGTTTGTGACAGTGTGATTTATTCTATGATTATTTTTTTAGTTGCACTTTCGAGGACTCCAGTAATTTTCAAGAATTTGCAGCATTGGGTTGCTAGTATCATCCTCTGTGTTTTTACTGTGCGGGTATTAGTGAATGCCAGTAACGCGGTCTGCATAACTGCTGCCTGTTGCTGTGGGCATTTGATCTTTAGTCCTTTCTTTTTTTTTTTTTTTTTTTTTTTTAAATCCTTTCTGCTTTTAAAAAGAAAGCAAATTGGGTTGTCTGTGGGGTGTTAAAATTATTCACTGGGTGATGGATAACTAACATGGTACTGACAAATTCCTTTTTTCTCCTATGTGCTGTCTTGATGATGCTTCACTACAAAATGCTTTGAGTCACAGCACGTTTCCTTAGGCAGCTACAGCAGCAATAATATCTGAAATACTTATATTCTGACGGTTCTTGTCTCAAGTGAAGTTGGAGGTCTGCTGTGCTGGATGTTGTGTATAGCAGTGTTTCTCTGGCCTGAAGGTATGGAAAGGATTCATAATGTGTGTAAAACATGGAAGCCGTTGAATATATGTGGGAAGCTCAGATTGATACTTGCGTAACGATTTCTGATTATGGCAGATTGTAAGGAGGAAAAAGGGACAAGAATGGACACAGCTATTTCATCACTGAGCAACACTGGAAAAATGTCACAAATAAGGTATAAGAGATTACAGGGAAAATCAAACTTCTGTCTTTTATTTTTCCTCAAATGAGGAACTTTTCCTATGAATAAGAGTCATCCTGGAGATGGACAGTGGAGGCTGGAATCAGTATCAAAGCAGATAACAAGATCAGGTAGGAGAAGGCTCAAGTTGTTAAAAAGCTTAAAGATTGTTCGTGCTTGGGGAAAAAAGGAAGAAGGGATGGATTGAAGTAATGAATCAAGAAGATAAATTCCTTGCTCTTTTGTCCAGCTGTCTTTGGGTAGGCATCCTTTGTGGAGTTTAAATCTCTATATGAAAAGATTGAGTGTCACAAGAAACTCTTCACTTTCTATTTCTCCTCTCTGCAAGTGGAAAAAGCAGGCTACTTCCATGTTTCCTGCTAACTTCTGGCAACTGAGTGAACATGTTGAAAAGATTGATTGTGGCCTAGGAAGGCAAGTTTAAGACCTGGAATCATTCTTTTCATGGAAGTGAACAAGTTTCACATTTCAGAGAGAGTGCTTTGCAAAATCACTGAAATACACAAAGCACCTTCTAAGTAATTTTGGTTTGTGCTGGTTTAACAGGAGACCATACCTCTTTCTTTTTCTTTCTCTTCTCCTTTTCTGGTTTTTTCCCTTTCCTTTTGTCTCTTCCTCCTCTTCCCCACTTCCCAAGTACTTCTCCTGAAGCTTTTCTATAGTGAGTTGTGCCATTTACTTAAGAGGGGATTGCTTACAAAAATGTAAAGAAGTGTGGAACCTGATATAGTGGATGTACTCACTACTTTATGGGAGTATCCTAATGAAATTCCTGTATTACATTCCTGATATTTTTGCAGGTGAAATATAAGTCACTTATTTAACCCATCTTGCCTGTTACAGTGTTTGTGTATAAGAAAGGATATGATCCGTTCAGTTCAATTTATAAAGCCTGTAGGGGAAGAGATGGGAAGCAAATATTTAAAAGCAGTAATAAACTTTATTTGCTTTGATCTGTTTTTCATCATGCTAGTGTGGTGCAGAGAAATAATGACATGGTTTTGATGTAACCTTCCAGTAAGCATTAGGTGGCAGTGGTGTGTTGCATTTGGCAGCTGCTTTGTCGTTGGGGTTTTTTAGCTTCTGCAGTCTTTAGTGCGGTTTAATAAATGGAGAAAACATGTATTTTATTTCTTGTAGCTTTCATAAAATGCTGATTTATGGTTGTTCTGAACATATGTGTCTAAGAGCGGCTGTTGCTTGGACTCTTGAATGCATAGGTGGAATTAGAATAGTGTAGTTTCTGCACAATGTTTGCTACTTTTCTGATACATGGTATCAGTGATGATGTTAACTGCAAATATTCTGATGAGAAATATGCTGTTAATGGCTAAGTGAGTTCAGTTTTGCAGCCATTCTCACAAGCTGTTACCATTTCTAAATTTAATAGCGCCTGTTAGATGAAGTGTGTTTCTTCTGATTGTGCTTACAGTTTGTTTTTTTTTCCTTAAATAAAAGACAAACTTGGGCTCAAGAGAATGTTGGTAGGAACATTATTAACCTTTCAGCATAGTGGTGTTACTGTTGTTCCAGATCTTAAACAAGTGTGGTTACCTTGTGACCCTTTTGGAGGTATTTTCCCTTCATCTTGTTTCTTACAGATAAAGGATCTCAAGGAGTTTGGAACTGGTGTTGCATTGTATTAATTGGGCAGGATGATCAATTAATAGAAGAGAAGCAAGAAAGTGTTGACAGAACACATGATCTAATTAGTACATGATGAACCATGTAGGCTACAGAACCCAGAGTGTAATGTTGCTTCAGGGTGGTTCCTATACAAGACCTTTGCATGCAAAGTAGGCTTGTGGAAAAGCTAAAACTGAATATTTTGGCATAGTTCTGGTGAAAAAAATCCTCATTGCTGAGAAACTGCACTTTCTACTTGTGTAATTGGGGAAAGCTGGGGATACCTAATAACTTCTAGAAGGAGTATGTATAAAAGTATCAAGCCTGTGTTTTGTTCAAGTCTTGCTCTTAAAAGTCATGTAGCCTTTTGTTTGCTTAGGTCTTTTTTTATGTAAGAGCTGATCTGCAAGTTATGGAAATAGATGGAATAGTTTATAAAAACTAAAACTGTGTAGTTTTTCCTGTTTTTTGGAGTAGAATGAAAGAAATAGTAGGGCAGTAACATTTCCTGGTTGATTTCCTGATGCCTCATATGACAAAATGGCAAGCAAAATCATTCTACAAGTTGGTAGCAGCATCACAATGCTTTAAGGATCCACCCTAACTGGCTTTCTATTACATGTTAGCTTGCAATAGTTCTTCAGTTGAAAATTAAGTCATTTTGGATTGAGGTAGCACTTTGAGTCTAGTGAGATAGTACTGCCAGAATTATGTAGTTACTGGTAATTAGTTTTCTTCCATTCATTTGTATAAATCTATTGGTAATTAATTCTGAATTTTGTTCATAAATTCTCCCTTCTCCCATGATAGAAGTTTAATGTTTGTGTTTTAAACAAATGTTGTTTTCAAAATGAATTCATTTTCTCCTGCAGTTTAAGCTTCTTTGTTTTATTGCAATAAGCTGCTCCCTGTTTTAAAATACTTGTATTGAATAAACCACTTTATTTTTTGTACAAGACTCAAGTAGGTTTTTCTTTCATCCTGCCCTAATGCAGTAATTTCAGGAGGGGAAGATGGAAAATGGTTTCGTTCTGTGACCTTTCTGTGAATGCCACAGGGTGGGGGCCAAGTGCATGTTGGTCTCCTTGTTTCTTTACCAGCACCAGTGGCTAAAACATGTGCTTGTCTTAAACTTAGTTATCCCAAAATACAAATTCCAGTTTAATAAACAATTTCATAATTCAGTCTGTGTTCTGATTTAAATCCATCACAGAATGGATTTTGCAAGAAAACAGAGTTCAGACCTAAAGGACAACAGCTAGTCTGCATAGATTCTAATCTATGTATCCTGCTGTAACCACAGTAAATGATCATTTGGAGTCAGTGTGCTTGATTGCTCAATATAGCTATGATATACACAGCGTAGGTAATACCAAGTACGTGTGTTAATTCTATTACATGCTGATAGTGATTTGTGGCATAAAGTATTTGGCGTGACAATGTATGTAAAATTAGACAAAGTATTAAGTTTAAATGTAATTCTATGGGTCCTGGAGTTACATGGTTCCTTTTTTGTCTGTGTCCAGCAGGGAAACCGTTCAGCTTTCTCTTTTGGTGCTCTTATCAACTGGTTTGGAACTTTCATTTCATGCCTCATAATTTGATTTGAAATATTGCTACAAGCCTTAAAATGACATAGTATAGAACTGGAAACATGCGGTTTTGTGGGAGTGTGGGGTGGTGAGGGGAACCCGCTCTCCTATACCATGTTAAGCTTATCTGTAATATTTCAGATATGCAAGTTTAATATCTTGGATAGTTCTAAACTTCACTTTATTGAGCCCTGAGACCAATAGAAGCAGAAAGCCTAGTTTTGTGGTAATGATCATGAGGTCTGGGGCGTCGACCAGCCCCACTTTAAATTGCCCCAAGGACAGAGATTTCAGGAAGGTATCCTTTGTCTAACACCCAGAGTCAGTATGAGCTTTGCAGTGGAGGCAAAGTTTTTCCACTAGCCATCACACTAGGCTCTCGTTCACAATCTGCCATAGGAGACTTCCAGATAGGCACTTGTGGATCAAAGCAACAAAACTCTTCTATTTCCAGATGTAATTTTAGAAAGAGGAGGGATGCTGCATTAAGCTTAACTGTCCAAATTTGATTCCAAAGCTATTGCAATTTGAAGACTGAACACTGGCTTTTTGTGGAGAGAAAAAAAAAATGAGTACAGAGAATGTCAGCCTACCATGTTATTTTGATTTTTGAAATTATTTAAAAGGATTATTGATTTAGATATTTATAGTCATGGCTTAAACATTGTGGTTATGTGGCCAGATTAAGGGATCTTGTTTTAAGAGTTGGAATTTCTTTCTAATAAAAATGTGTCCATGTGGACTGTAGATATCTAGAGAAAATGATGCAATTATATGACCCAGTCCAGCCCTTGTTTAGCAATTAATTTCTCCAGCTTTCTATGAGCATTTGGTCAGATCTACACAGATTTGGTTGTTGGTTTAAATCTAGCCAAGACTGGTGGTGTCTTAATTGCTACCACAGAGCAACCATTTGGCCTATGTAAGATAAATGTTGTCAAGGTACCTTCTGCAAGGCGGACATTCATCCACTGGGAATGTATCAAGAAAGTTTTCATTAATTGGTCCCTTTGTTGGCATTTGTGGCAGAGCAGCCAAAAACTTGAGTATGAACAGACACTATGTCAGGGGGTGAGATTTATTGGCAAGTCACAGTAAAAACTGGGTTTACTACTTATATTGTAAGCTGGGGCAAAGGACTTCCCTTCTAAAAACAGCCTGGCATTAAACTTAATTAGACTTTTTTTTCCCAAAGGCAGGGAAATGTAACAAGAATTCAGACTATAATCAGAAAGTAAATAGGAAATAGCTGGTTAATATTTTTCTCCTTAATGTTTACTGTCTTGCAGTTTCTTTTTAATATGATGTGAAGTGTTATGATGAGCTCTGTAGTCTACAGACAAATTTACATGGACCTATGAATACTTCTGTCAGATGAGAACACTTGACAGGTTTTGTCCTGACCTTGTTAGCTTAACCTGTAGATAACAATTACAGTGGCTAATGTATGATGATAATGTTGTATATAGCTTGAGAAATGTTTTTTAAACATAGTTTTTGTGTTAATGTTAACGCCCGCATTTTGTTGTTTTGCTCGTTATATTGCAAGGGACATACTGGTGATGATTTATACATCTTTTTTGTCTTAGTGCAACACATAAACCAATTGCTTGATAAACCAAGCCTGTTTGTGTTAGGATTTCTGTTCTGCTTGCTTGTACCTATTTTATCTTTGTCAGAATTTTAACTTATAATGTGGAGTTAATAATAAACTTATTAACTAAAGTGTCATATATTGACTCTGAGAGAGAATTCTGATTCTGAAATTTGAATACATTGCCTCTTCACTGTGGAGCTTTTGATACAAGAATAAATAGATGGAAGCTCTCAAATACTGATAATGTGATTTCTTCAAAAGCGCATGCAGTTCCAGTGAGGAGGCAAAGTCTCATTCTGCTGGATTCCCAGCCACAAGTCTGGCAAAGTTATTTGGAAATAACAGCTTGGGTTTCTCTCTTCTTCCAGCTGCTTCCAGTATTTCCCCCCTCGCATTCTTGTTCTGTTCTGAGCAATGGAGTATCCAATTCTGGTGTCCACTTGCTGTCGCTCATAAACTCTATCAGTGGGAAGGGATGTTATTGCTGTGTACTGCTGTTATCTCATACTATCCAATGCTTATCCATGGTGACTTCCCCTTTTGCAGTGTTAATCCAACCAATCCTTTGCATACCAATTTCGTGACATTACCTCTTCTGTTTGTGATTTTAATTTCTGTCGTTCATCACAGTGGTAGCTTCAGCTGACATGGAACAGTGCTCTATTTGTAAAGTTTGGGTTGAATTTCTCTTCCCTGACTGTTACAGAGTGTCTTTCACCACTGCATATTTTTGAACATATTCTTTTGACATTCCAGTAGCTACAGTAGTTGTAGTGCAAGTCATAAAAACTGGCTTCCTGTTACTTTTGCTGTGGTAAAAATAAAAGTAAAAAGATTATCCATACTTGGCTGGAAATCTTAGTTCTAGTTGCATTACATGAAACAAATACTGTCAGGCTATAAGACTGTCATAGCTAATACTGTATGTCTAACATGGAGAAAGGAGAAGGATGCTAAGAGGTACTAAGTTAATTGTAAATTTTAGATGTTAGTATTCTATCACTGACTCTTTATTTACAGCTTAGATTTAGTCATTAGATGTAGTTCCTACAAAAGCACAAGTACTTAAATGCATGCAAGTAAAGTAATCCCCTGTTAAAAACCACTTGATTTATTCAGGAATTTAGGGCACATCTCTAGCTTTAAATATGTCTCTTAGTCAAATATAGGCACGCATCCCCTATTGAAATAAAGCAGGAATTCAGGAGTTATCTCAACTTGTCAGTTTAATTTAGCAAGGTGATTCCAGGAGATCTGTAGATAATTTCAGAGTTAAAAATCTTTAATAAAATCTGATAGTTTAGAAATTTATTATGCTATAACTTAGTAGTACAGGTGCTTAGTGGTTTCTTTATAACTTATGATAAGCCCAGAATAGTCTCACTTTTTATTCAACTCTAGTGGTTTCATCATTGTCCTGTGTCGGTCTTTACTTTTGACTTTTTAGAACCTTAATAGTGGTTTCCTTTACAAAAAAAAACCAACAAAAACCAACAACCCAAAACAAACAAACAAACAAAAAAAAACCTAAAAGGTGTATAATAAGAATAAAAAACCCTGAAAGTATTTCCTTGAAATTATTGTCTTGGGAGAAGAGGTCAAGTTTTAATGCAGCCACATCTGGTTCATCCTTTTTATATTACTTTTTATTTGCTGCTTAGGATTCCTCCTACTGTTTGACAGCTTCACATGAAATGTGGGAAATCAGGAAAGATAAAGCTGTGAAAAGTGGAGATTAGTCCTTACTTTAATCTTGGGGAGAAAAAAAAGAAGAAAAAAATGGGGAAAATAGAGCTGATCTACTTAATTTTCCTCAGGCAGGAAAAATTAGAATATTTACATTTTAAATATGCTTACTTGAAAGTTATGTAATTTTAGGGGGAGGGGGAATTCTTTAGTTATCTGTGCAATACATAGTAGTAAAGGATAGCACTTCTCATAAATATTTGGAAGAAGTAGTAGTTTTCATAGAAAATAAAGCCACCTGTTTTGATGAATGGAATTGGGCATGTGGAGCATCTTTTGTTTTTGAAATGAATACCCCTTATACACAAGGCAAAACAACCATGATGATGTATTAAGTAATAAATGAGAAAGAATAGTACTTTCTGAACCTTTTTTAAATAATCAGCCTTTTAAATTTGTGATGTGGAAAAGTAGTTATGAGTAAAAGTTTGACTATATTAAGTGGTTTATTTACCATGTATTCCACAGTTTAGCACGAGATTGCACATTCAGTGTAAAACTTATCTATGCCTGTGTGCTTCACTCCTTCATTCCCAATAAGTCGAATTATGTTGATTCTCATTGGGTGCTGTAAATTCCTTTTGAAAAATAACTTCATGAGCGCCAATAAGAAATGTACATTAAATTGATTTAACTCAACGTTTTCTGCTTGCTCATTTAAATTTGATTAAAGTCAATCAACCCTATTACATTTATTGCATAAAGTTAAGTAACTCGTACAAGTGTTAGGAGGGTAGTGTCTCATCTTGTGATATGACAGTTCTTAAGGTCAGTTAGTATGGTTATTGAGACATAATACCATTACAGTTATTGACCAAAAGGTCTTTACTAATTTTCAGGGATTAAAGTCCAGGGGTTAATTTTGCAGAGTCCAAACCTCATGGAGTACAAAGTAGGTAGAAATAAAAAATACAGCAGTTGAATGTGCTGCAGTGTCTTCCAAATTCTTACACAAACCCTGTGGGTGAAAGCCATGTGTGGTACACTGCATAAATAAAATTTTGACTGTATAAATCAAATACATGATGGAACTCAAGTAGTTTTCAGGGTCCACGCTTTATTTGGTGAACATAACAATATAAACACTGTATTTTTCCCAAGACCAAAAAGGTTTGCTCACTTGCTTCCTCTTTATTCTGTAGCAGGTATCAAAGGCAATGGATTAGAATAATGAAATACAATTAATTTACTTAAACTAAGGTGTTCCGTGATACTTACACAACTATGAACTGAACCTGTATCTGTGTTTCAGAGTATATTTGACAGATGATAAGTACAGTCTGATGCATATTAAAAATAAGACAGCTAAATACAGTTGTTTTAGAAAGTCATAATACTGATACTGTAATTGAAAAGGGCATCAGGTTAAGTTTGCTTTCCTGCAGCACTAAAAAATTCACCAGGTCTCCAACAGACAACATTTGAAGTTTGTTTTTCATTTGAGCTTTGGACTACTTTTTAATGTTCACAGTAACTACAAAGCATCATCCGGTATAAACGGATATAAATTCCAGACAGTCTTTAGTAATGGCAATAAGTTAGAAAATTACTTCTACTAGAGGTAAAAAAAAAAAAAGGAGAGCTAGACTGGGCAGACATCTCTAACCTTCTTCCTTTTACCCTCCCTCTGTCAGGCTCAGGAGAATATCCTTTACTGTTTTTATAAAAGCCTGTTAAGTAGTAACATTAGTAAAAATTACTGCTGTGTTCAAAAATCAGGATGTGTGCTCAGTGAAAAGCTATCTTTATGAAAGTATTGCTTCTTAAAAACACTATGTTTATGCAGCCAGAAAGATATAGGTAGTTCCTAAGTGCACTAATAGAGCTGAAAATAGTGCTCAGGTGGCAGGTATGAGTGACACAAAGATAATTTGCACAGGTTTTGAGAAGTGATATTGCGGGAGACATTGGGTGGCTCTAACATTTTGAGGAAGAACTTATAACTGGATGCACAGAGAGAGAGATGAACAATAGTTCAGTTTGAGTAGAAGGAGATAGGTCGAGTAGAAAACAGGCTTGTCTGTTTTCATTACAGAACTTGTGCACAGTTGCAGCAGAGATTAACCCTGAAATAAGGCTGAATGGGAAAAGAGGAGATCAGAAACATGCATCATATTTCACCTCCCTCAGTACAAATCCAAACACTTGGCTCTGTTGAGGCAGCTCCTATGAAGGGTATAATGGAGAGGGAGGAGGATCAGAAGAAAGTATACATTAACCAAGAACAGGGGAAGATACCAAAAAAGAGTATTGATTGATTAATGTCTGAAGTATTGATGGAAGACATCAGAGTGCTCTCTGAACATCAGCTGTTAGGCTGGTTGACACTTTGGTACCGTGTCCTGTGGTTGGTGTCTCAACAGGCTGAGCAGGGCCTAGAAGAGCTGGAGCAAGGACATGTTCATTGTCTCAGATGGAGAAGGGTATGAAGAGGATTACAGTGAAAGAGCAGAGGTTTGGGGCTTTTTCTTATTGTAGATGTAGACTGCTAAAAGCGTCAGATGGTAGTAAAGGAACAAGCCCAACAGAGGAAGCAGTAACTTATTTTAAAAAGCAAGGAGACCAACATGGGCACAGATTTTAATTAGATCCCCAACAATCTAGTTATGAGGTACATGAAATTGCCAGTCTTTCAAATATAAAAATTGCATGTCCTGCAAATACTAAATTTCCTAAATCAACAGGAAAGAAGGTAAAAGCCAACTGGTAAATCTGAGTAAGAATGAATTTCCTGCGTTATTCAAGAAATTAACACAGTATTCTTCAAGTGTGCTCACTCATACACTGGAACAAAAATAGACATTTGTGTACAGACCTCATAGTTGAGGTTGCAGGTTCATTCATCTATGTATGTGGTAAAATACCTGTGGAAAAACTTGAGGTTAAAACTTAGTATTTTTCTCTAATGTACATCGTCTTGTTGTTACACATTGGATTTATCATAGAATCCTACAACAGTTTGAGTTGGAAGGGACCATAAATACCCATCAGCAAATGACAGATACATACATCAGAGAGGAAACAGACTCCAGTAGAAGTGGCCCTTTTAAATTTTGGATTTTGTAAAGCAGACATGATACTAGTATTCTTTTCTTTCTTTTCCAAAATTAATTATAAACTAAAACAAAGGGACTAAAATCTGCTGTGCGTTTTGGTGCCCCAACTGATGTTGGTACAAAGGGCAGACGTTAAAGCTCTGGAATAAGGGATATCAAGATTTATAACAGAATTAGCAGGTGATAGGTCTGATTATGTTGCAACTTTGTCATCTTAAATGCTGTTTCCTGTTGATCCATCAGTTAGACTGCGCAATTTAAAAATAAAAAAAAAATAAAAAGCTTATTGGAAATGAATTAAAGCCACAGGAAGATGGTAGAGCTTTGAGGGTTCCTTTTCAATAGGCATTTGAGCCAAAAAAGTTGGAATGCTCTGTTTAGAATGAATGGTAGAGAAAATGTGATACTATTTTAATTATTACTGCCATTTAACGTTGGATTTCGTGCAGTCATGTCCTTGAATAACCATTTCTTAACTAAAATGACAGAATTTTGTAGCCAGTGATCCATGATTTTAAATATTTGGAAGGGCTATTGATTCACTGAACTGGAAGAAATTAAAGATGTTGAGGCATATTTTCAAAACCAGAATTGCATGTAGTATCGTATCTGATCATGTACATTCTCTTTACTACTTCAATAATATTTTTTAAAAAATGCTAGGCACATGTGATGCAGCATTCAATCTACCTGTGATAGCCTTAACTAAACATTGGTGGTATTGTTTGAATCATCTGTGTGTCATACTCGGAGAGCTGCTAGCACCTACAGTACCTCCTCTCGTTCCTGTGTTGTGCTCCTCTGCATGTACCTATTTCTGCTTGTGGTAGTCATTCTCTCTAGGTAAATTGTCCATAAGACCAATGATTCCATCAGCAAATTACCCAGAAAATGCAGTCAGTGCGCATGGTGACATTTGTGCCACTGGTGTTCTGTTGCCATTTCAGTGGTCTAATTAAATTGGCAGTTTTCTCTCGTGCCCAGCATCGTTGTCTCCCTTCCTTTGGCATCTTACCTCAGACCTTCTCCTTTTCTCTGTCCTTTTAACTGAATATCAAATGCATTATTGATTGCTCCTCTTCCACCCTCCTCACTTCCGCTCCCCTCAACTTTTTTTTTTTATCTTTCTGTTTGTTTGTGTGATGGGCAGTATCATCCAGACAAGCAGAAGGAAGATGTGCCAGCAGGAGAAGTGGAGGAGCGCGTGCAGAGGTTCATCGAAATCGATCAAGCATGGAAAATTCTAGGGAACGAAGAGACAAAAAAAGAGTATGACCTGCAGCAGCGTGGTAGGTCCCTGCCAAGGAATGTGGTAGTGGCAGCGGCTCTTTAAAAAAGCAGGGTCTGAGAGTGGTAGTTAGATGGTATTTTAAAATGCTGTTTATTGCTGAGCCAAATGTGTCTTTCACTCTTGTCCTACTTTCAAATTTGCTACACATACGTTAGTTAGTGAAAACACTGAATTACTTCCAACAAAACATTAGGTGGCGTTATTCCTAATAATTTGAACAAACATGAAATTTATACTAATTACAGACCTTAGCCCTTTCTGTTTTATTAAGGCAGCTTCATTAAGTGACCTTAATTTTAAGTCTTATCTTACATTTTGTTGCAGTATCTTAGATACAGGTATTAATCCTTTTATACCTCATATTTAATGTGTGTTTATAAGCACTTGAGAATCATTAAAGGCACATTCCTTTTCAGTTGTGTGTGTGTTATAGTAGCTTTCATAATTAATCTGTAGTCTAAACCAGTCTTTTAAAGCAGGTTTATAAATAATATTCAGATATAACACATTAACTAGGCAGCTCTAGCATGCATTTCTTTTTATACCTCTCAGAAAATAGCTTCTTAAAACAGTGACAGGCTGTTGTGAGAAAGAAAGGGGGGAAATGTAGGTCAGGTCTGTCACACATGGGCTACCATTACATGAAGTGATAGGCTGTCTTTCTGCTCTGGCCTCAGGATAGGAGTCCCTCAGCCTTCCATTAGAACCTTCAATAAATGTATATCCACCCAACATGTTAATGGGGGGAGTCAATAATAGTGTATTGCCTGTGGGGAAAACACTCAGTTGCACTCTGCAGTAACACACTCCGGTCCAGCATTGACGTGTAGCCACCACCACTTCTGAATGTGTCTGATAAAAGCCCACTGTCTCAGCAGCTTGTTATTGAATTCTCTTCCATTGTACATTGGCACACCATCAGACTCTTCTCTCTTGTGCTGATTTTTAACTCCCCTGCCGCTGCGGGTACCACAACTTTGAGAGACAAAGACTTAGTCATTCTGGCAGATATGCATTACTGCCGGATAAAAAGAGCGATACATAATTGTATATACCCAGTATGCATTCTCTAGTTAAATAATCTTGTATTTCACACTTTGTGTGGGTTTTGTAAGAGAGGGTGGAGGGGCGAAAACAGAACCATTGAATAAATAGTTTAAAAGGATGGCGAAAAAAAATTGGATGTTGCGCTGATTTGTCATATAAACGGGATTAAGGTCAAACATAAACACATTTTCATCTCAAATTTATTTTTTAAATGTCTGAATGTGATGTCAGAAGAGGAATTTCTGCTACCCAGTGCTCTCATCCTATTGTACTCCTGGCACTGTCATATCAGCTGTGTCTTCTGTTGTCACAAACTGTACATGCACAGGAAAAAAGAAAGAGGTTACCTGAGAAGTCTTCTCTGTATCTAGTGATTTTTAACTAAAGCTTAAATATAGAGTTCCATTTCACTTGGGTCAAGTTAATCCACTGAAGTTGAGAGCTACATCAAGATTTGGTAAGTTACTTTGTTTTCCCATTGAATATAAGGACATTACTATAAATTAGTTTTGACAAAACTCATTCCAAAGTATTTTAAAGGTTACCTATATTTCCTGAGGTTCTTTTGCATCCAGATGAGGTCTTCGAAAAGCCACTTGAAGATCCTATGAAAAAGACTTAGCAAATTAAGAAAACAAATTGTATATTTATTTACACAGGTATTGGTAATGGAATAGATGTATTTTAATATAGAGGATGCCATTCACAGGGGACCAGGTGTTTCAGACTAAGCCACATATAACATGCATGTGCAGTGTTGTTGCATTCTTTGCAGCATGTTCATTGGCAGCAAAATTATGGTGAAATAAATTCTGGTTCTTTGAATGCCTGTCAAGCTGCTTCTGAAGTCATGATTCCAGACTAACTCGTAGACACTGCTGTAAAAGCTTACAGAAACAAAGGAACGGAGACAGCAGCTAAGGGGAATAGTAATAAGGGAGATAATACAGCGAGCTAGTAGGACTGCGAGGCCGAGGAAGCAGGATCTGAAGGACGCCAGCATGCACATGTGCCTGGCTGCAAGTCCCTTGCGCTGTAGTCCTTTTCCCATGTCACAGATTATTTGTATTTACCTTCTCGTGTTATACTAACTAAATCTTAATTACTTGGCTCAGAAACTCAGTGGCCAGAGATGTTCCAGAAAGCTGAAAGTGTGGGGCTCTGTGGTTTTAATTTTCTGTTTGTTTGAATTGTTGAGAATAACAAGTGAATGTGCTTTCATACCTTAATACTTCTTTTCTCAGAAGGTATCACTATGCTCTCCTACTTATTTCTTTGTGCCTTCGGGCCATAGTATTAAAGAGGAAAGGACAAACCTCAAACCATTTAGAAGTTTGGCTGAAATACTCATCCAGGCCTCTCTGGTCTGGAAATTGGAAGAGAACTGTCTTTTTCTATGTTTTGTGACAATTTTTCCAGTTCATTGCTTTGTCATATCTCTAATGACATATAAGAATACCCTGTTATAATGCTAAAGGGTTTTGCTTTCAGTCCAGGGACGGGGGGTAGGGGGGAAGGGGAAGAGAGGCCAGAGAGAGGAAAAAATAAAAATTGGGGGGTGGAAAAAAAGCTGCATAACAATTTACCTGTTAAGAATGGACATTTTTTTTTTCCCATTAGAGAATCCCAGACTTGTTTGGGTTGGAAGGAGCCTTAAAGCTCATCCAATTCCAACCCCCTGCCACGGGCAGTGACACCTTCCACTAGACCAAATTGTTCTAAGCCCTGTCTAACCTGATTGAATACTGAACAGAAACATTGCAATTAAAATTAAAACACTTAACGTAGCAAACAATTCCAAACTAGTAATGGGATTAACATTAAAACCAGTTCCTCGGTATATGTTTTGGGGCAGAGGGTGCAGAAATTTAAGAATCTAGGGAATCTTCCATGTATGGCTCCAGTGAGCTTCTGTGCTGGACAATATGTTCTTACATGATGATGGACAGAGGTGTCCGTAGAGCCTGGGTGTTTACAGGGTGGGGGCTGTAATCACGAGGAGGAGTTTTCACATCTCGGCACGTACCTCCTTTTCATTTTCAGGTTTGGAATTACATTTTTAAAAAAATATTACAGATACATTTTTCATCCATGTATAGATATTCCAACATCATTTTTGTTGAGTTCTTGCTTAATTTCTTTCATTGAGTTCAAGGCCAGGCTGGATGGGGCTTTGAGGAACCTGGTCTAATGGAAGGTGTCCCTGCCTGTGGTGGTGGGGTTGGAAGTTGGTGAGCTTTAAGGTCCCTTCTAACCCAAACTAGTTTGTGATTCTATGTGAGAAATTGCAGGTCCTAACTGGAATTGCCACTGTTGCAGCTTGCGCTATGTCTGAGGAGTCTGGTTCCATCCTCTCCGTATCATCCCTTTAGTCAGTGAGGCACAAGAAAAGCATTTAGTTAGGCTGGAATAGCTCATTTTAAAATACCTGGTCACTAATTTAGCTTTCACTGGCAATACCAATCTTCTTTAAAACCTGAAAAAAAATCTTTGAGGATCTGTCCTCACTCTTAAGTTTCTGCTGCAGGTTTGGAAAGGGAGGCTTATACAGGTGTGGTCATAAAGTGGGAAAATGAAAACTCAAGCTAAAGAAATGGGAGCTTCTTCTCCCCCTGCTCCTTCCCTGTTCCTCTCCTAGTATAGTAAACTGAAAAGGCTGGTTTAGAGATGGTTACTTCCCCAATGATCCATCATTCCCTCCTGCTCTGGCAATAAAGTGATGATACTGTATTAGATACCAAGATTGTGGTAAGTAGGATGCCAGAATAACCTACAGATCCACTAAGAGTAAGCAGGAAAAGTGAGACAAGAATCTACAAAAATGCTTTCAGTAGTTAGCAGGAAAGGCAATTGAACACCTTCCCTACCTAATTATAAGAAAACAATTAATGCAGCGTAGTTTAGTTGTTCCTTGTTAAGAGAAATCCTTCTCTTAAAAAAAACTTTCAGACCAAAATAAAGATTTTACCATGGCTGTTACCTCAGGCTTTTCATTCTGCTGGATGCTACTTGTGAAGGCACAGTAGTATGTATTCCTTCTCTAGCCATGGATTTTTAGGGGTGTAGACCCTCAGCTAGTGCTGGAACACAACCCTTGTTCCGTAGTTCTTTGGAGTTAATTCTGATCTGCACTGCCTATGAGTCAAGCAGTATTTATTTTATTTTACTTAACAAACATGGCTTTTGTTATGGAAATTCTTAATGCATGACTTTTTTATCATTTTGAATTGAAGTAGGCATGGTTAGTTTAAATTAATATAAGAGACTAGAACTTCAGTAATCATTTTAAAACTAAATAGTCCATTAGAAAGAAATGACTGGTGAAGACATCCAGGTTTTGAGAACTGTGCTGATTTTGATACTGAGTAGGTACTATGGACAGTATTCGATTGAATATACATATTTTGAACTTTTATGAATTTTAAGACTATATGACTGATAAAGAGCTAGAAAAATCTTTAAGTATTGCAACTATTTTTACTATTACCATAAACTGTTAAAAGGGTGAAATTTCCATTCACTGCTTGCAACCCTTTCCCTAAAACTCAGCCTTAAATAGCCCAAGAAATATTTATTGTATCCTCAAGTGAAACTTAAATACCTTTCCTCTTTT
Source organism: Ara ararauna (assembly GCA_028858755.1). Lineage (NCBI taxonomy): Eukaryota > Metazoa > Chordata > Aves > Psittaciformes > Psittacidae > Ara > Ara ararauna. The sequence goes on from CM054380.1 coordinate 29,204,256, forward strand.
ACAATTTCTGAATGACCCAGCAAGGGCTCTAGTAAAGCTTTACTGAACCAAGCTGCTAATAGTTATTTAATGTTGTTCTTTAGCCTGAAAGAATCTCAGTAGATTTTTCCTTTTAATCTCTTTGAATTGCAGGCTCATAAACCTCTCTGATGAGCCTGCCAGTGTTTTCTGAGATCCTGCAGTTGAGACAATAGAGCTGCAGAATCCTTTCACTTGTTGTCAGACAAATCCAATAGATGGCAAAGCCAGGCAGGCTGTATTTGTGAATTAACATTTGTTTTTCAAGCTATTGTAGATTACCAGGACTTCACAATTTCCCCTGTATGTACAGGAATGTGTTTCACATTGTACAACTGGGTACACAGAGTTCTGCAGCTTCAGCAGGCGTTGTGTGAGTAAACCTACCCTGTAACTCAGCACTGGTAACAATACCAGTCTTAAATATCTTTCCCTTCTGGCAAAGGAGTGAAAAGCAGACATAGGTTTACTTCACAGAACCACCAGTGAGAGAGGCCTGGTTGTAATAATAATGATAGAGATGAAATAAGGAAGAAATATTAGTCACTAACACACTCTGTGAAAACCATTGGTTTGCAGTTCAGCTTGTAAGCTCTCCAAACTCACAGTGGCTGGGCTGTGCCTCTCTCTTTAAATAGGTGGCTGCATCTCTTTCTGCTGGGTTCTGTATTTAATGGGTGAACTAGAAAGTAAAGCTTTGTTCAACTCTGGAAAGCTTCTCCTGCCTACATGAGACAAGCAAATAAATGCAGCATATAAAACTGACTGACGATGGTTACTGGATTATGTGCTGATTTGGAGACTTACTCAAGTCAAGAGTACTAATTAACAATTCACAGTTTTTGAGATGGCTCATAAGCCAATTGTCTTTCAGACTTGAGCATCAGACTGGGAATAACAATCTCAGTTCAGTCTGGGAATTATGTAATTAATTTTGCTTGTTTATTTTTTCTTTTCAAAATTACAGTTGCAGTGATGGATTAGAAAACCTTGGCTGAAATTCTGCTCTCAAGGCTTAATATTGTACTATGCTTGGAAGAGAGCGTAGACTTTCCCACAGCTTTCCTCTTCATTACTTGAATGGTTGAACCTAAATGGTTCCATTTGTGAGTAACTTTACTTGAAGCATACAAACCTCATCAGCTTGTGTCTCACCAGTTCGTTGTGGTGGCATATGGTTCATCTGCCCTTTTGCATATCCTACTGGCAAGCCATGACCCAGTTCTCCACCTCCAGTCCTATACAACTTGTTCTAAGTGAAATCCCACTTTATGACTTAATATTTGACAGTTGGGGTTTGTTTTGTTTTGTGGGTTTTTTTAACTGGCTTTATATGTCTAATTTAAAACCCCAAAATGTATCAGCTTATTAACTTTTCCCCACACACATACATAAGATTAGCTAAAATGCAAAGGGTTCATTTCACTACTGGCGAGTTACATTGATACTTCCACCCATGATACTCTACTCTGATAGAGCCATGCACTTCTTTGTTGTAAATTAGGAATCTTACTTGCAACATCATAGCTTGTTTTACATAGTTAATGTGTGAAATCAACTGATAGTTAATTAAGCCAACTCATATATGTCTCTTCTGAGTCACTACATCACTGATAATTCATCCCACGTTTGGTATCATTTTTTGGCAGTTTTTCTGGGATATTAGTGGAGGAGATAGCTGCAAAGTCTCTTTTCACTCGAGAGCAAAGAGAAGCTACATAGAACAAGCTCGGAAACATTCAGAATACCTTACAATACAGTAATTAGGCTGTGAATTAAAATAACATACAACAATCTGGGCCTCTGCCTTTTTCAGCATGTACTTTCACTGCCAACTGAATTTCCATAGAAAGCTGTAGACAATACCACAGGCTCTAGAAAGCTTGATGTTATCAAACTTATAAATCTTAGATTCATTGCTTCAAGGGATGGAGCACCTATTCCCTAAATAACAACTCAATTTAAACTTTACGTAAGCGCTAAGCTCCCAAGTCTTGCAAAATCTAAGGCATTTCTGTGTATGTGCTAAAGATGCTTTAGGTGTTTCTGGTTCTTCAAAATGCAGCATTTGGGGAGTTGGAGCTTACAGGCAGCAGCTGGGAGGTTTTGTGTAGCAAGTTGTAAGGGGTTTCTGTCCTTCATTGTACACCAAATATGAATGTGCTGATAAATTGGTGTTTACTGGGGGGGGTTTACTTGGCTTCACCTTTCTAAAGGAGAATGGGTTGCCTAAGAGGAGTCATGGAGTCTCCAAGCGTGGAGATACCTAAAATCTAACTGGATGTGATCCTGGGCAGCCTGCTGTAGCTGACCCTGCCTGTGCAGGAGGATTTGATCTTGAGAGGTCCCTTCTGACCTCAGCCATTCCCTGATTTTGTGACAGGTACAGGTATGTAGATGTTCCCAATTCCAGCTTGTGGACTTGTACTTATAGACAGGCTTTTTAAAGGTCTTTCTATCAAAACTAAAGTTTTCTCCTAGTTCACATAACTGTTTGGGATATGCAGAACTGCTGTTTTCAGTCACATCTTAATTTCAGGAATGTGGCTTCACCATTTACTTCTCCTGGGTACAGTAGAACATTTTCCAGCTTACGCAGAGACATGGAAACTAACGTTTTAGAAAACTGCATTTTTAATTGACTCTCTAGTAGGAACCAGATGTGACTGCTGGGTATGTAAAACTAGTCATTGATCAGGAAGAAATAAGGACCTGTTGTTACCAGGGTTGAACATGTGCCATGTTTTCTTTATAGAAGATAATCTGACAAAAGAATGGCCGCTACATGCACAGATTTCCCTTGAGGATATGTCCTGGAATGAAGGTACGAGTGCCTTAATACTTGTTCCCAGTGCCTTTCACTGTCATTGTAAAAGTATTTATTTTTTTCTACATCTTATACCATCATTTTGTCTTGTAAGTTCTACTGTTTTGTATTTTCTCAGCTTTTTAGCTATTCTGTTCTCTGTGATTACCTGAATTGGAACTTAAGTTTCTGTGGTACTTACCTTGCATTCCTCCTCCATTTCCCTGCCCCACCTGCAGTACCACTTTTCACCTAGCTCTTTCCTTGTTGTATAATTGAGTGTTTAGATTTCCAGATTCTTCCCAAATCTCCCGTGCATCTTTTGGCTCTTTCTATGATGGCAAAATTTCAGATTTCATACAAATTTTTTTCTAAATATTTTCATAACATCTGTGTGTTACTTCCCTCCTTTATGGTGCTCCAGCTTTTATCATTTATTTGCTTTTTAAATGAATGGCTGAGGGGGTTTGGTTTTGGGGGTTTTTTTTGTGTTTGGTTTTGGGTTTTCTACTGTTTCTTCACGTTGCGAGGGGAAAACCTTGTCAGATTTCTTTTCTTCTGTTTTACTTCTGTTTTCTGGGCTAGCAGTCTGATTCGGAACCATCCTTGATCTGTTATTATTTCTGACTAACAGCTCTTTTTTGTTTTCTCTTAATATCTGTTTCACTGAGGTGCACCTTTTTATTAATTGCTTTTGTAGAGGGACCACACTGACCCTCGCTGGCTGGTGTAAGAATACTTCACAGTCACCGAAACAGTTTAAGAGTAGATTTATCTTCTGAGCAATAAATGGTAGCCCAGGTACCGATACCTACAATCCAGCAGTGAGGGGTCATTTGTTAAGATCAGCTTTGTGAAGAAAATCCAGAATAAATTCTGTATTCTTCTCAAGCACTAAAGGCTTTTTTTGTTTGCTTTTTGACAGATGAACAATGTTACACTCTCTCATGTCGATGTGGTGGGAATTACACTGTCTTCAAGAGTGAAACCAGGGACGTATCTTTGGTTTGTTGTGACACATGTTCACTTGTAATTGAGATCCTTCAATGATTGTTTCCATCAAGCACATGAAAAGTTACAAACCTGTAAAAAGACTGGACAAACAGGGGACAGCATCTGCTAAAGGAATGTATGTTAAAGAAAAGGGGACAGGAATAAGTTCAATCAGGCTTAAGACATTAGCTAACATAGCTCTGCAGATATGAGGCTTGTTTTTGCTTCTGCAGCTAAAGAGCTAGTTAATAAAAAACTCCACAACAGAACACTGAGTTCTGTACAACTGTAATAAATCTCATGATCTAAAGGACATTTCTTTCTCAGCAAACAATGGAGTAGCTTCTTTCAGCCTCAGTCTGTATCAGCTCTACGTCGGGTCCCACCTCTTAGGTTAAATCCTTTTAACAGCTCAGATGACAAAATTTAATCAGTAGCCATAGATGTGAGAATGCTTTGAACATAATGAGAAGTCAGGTGCATTAATAGGAACATTTTCTATTTCCATATTAAATATTTAACTTTAGTATGGAAGTCCTCAGAAGGACTTAAGTCTCGAAAAGAGGTGGCAGAGACTTGCAGGTCAGGCAGGCTGATTCTCTTGGTAATACGTAGCAGGTCCAGTGGCTGTGCACATCTGACAGTGCATCTGCATTACCTTTTCAGCTTGGAGAAGGAGCACATTTTGAACTGACTCTCTCCATCTTGAACAAATGCAGTCTTCATTCCTTAGGTAAAGACTAAAGAGGAAGCCAAGCTCTGACCCCTACGAGGCACACAGGCCTCTGGACCACACTAAAGCCAATGTAACTAAACCCTACAAAACTCCTGGGAGCAGATCTGGAACCCCACCATTACTGTTTTCAGTCCTAATCCTAGCAGACCACACTACTTGCTACTGTAGGCACAGCCTATGTGCAGCTCTGGGTGCATTGTGCCTTTTTCATCCCTTGTTAACAGTCAGTGCTAACTTTGGCTTGCAGCAAAACCCAAATCTTTCTAATAAATTCAAGCACTTACTGTAAGCAGCCAGAGGAAATGGTAAGAGGCAGCTTTTGTTGATGACAGCAGTGTATCATTCCCACTTTCAAGTTAGACGTAATCTCAGAAAGAGACCTCCTTATCAAGTCATACTTGTGTTTATTCTAAACAAAAATAGTTCCAATAATTTTAGTAGAAAATACTAGGAAAGCTGGCAGTAGTCACTTAAATCTTTTAATCATCCAGAAATCTATGGCCATTGGGGCTTGCACGTAGAAATCCAAAGTCATTCAGAGGCCATATCTGTAAAATAAAGTACAGTTACAAGAGATTTTAATCACAACTCAAAAGTTCAGTTCAATGTTGTAATCATCTCACTAACTATAATTTTTTTGCATTTTGGGTGACAGCATGTGAACTTCTCTCACCTGCATGTTTCCTGTACTAGAAGTGATAAATGCTGTAGATCAGGAGGAATCATCATTCCATGGTAGCCATAGACAACACTAATTTATTCACAGCATGCTTTACTAGGGCCTCACAAATTACAGTATTCTTTTTAGTCTTTGAAATAAATACATTCCTAGAATGTCTTTTGAATTCAAAGTTTTCTAGCTTGTAAAGTTCTTAATTTAAAAGACAGAATATGTATTTTGATCTGTCTAGGAGAAGAATACCACAAAGGTTACCTCTGGATGGGCATTTGGACTGCAAATACCAGCCCCTGGAATAAAATTCCATAGGCTTGTAGATAAGCTTATCCCATACAAAAAGGTATAAAGGGGTAGAAGAGTGCCTGCCACCATCAGGGGCTCTCCAACCAGGAGGCTTCTCTGAGAAGGGGACTGCTATGTAAAAAAGGAGCACAAATCATGACCGAGTATAAGCGTCAGAAAATGATGCTCACCAGCAAGAGAAAAACCTCTCCCAAAATTACCTGTATAGCTGTTCATACACCTGAACGCTCCCAGGAGGACTGTGCTCTCAACATTCACTAATTATATGTAGGCTGGTCTTGGATGCAAAACAAAAGAAAGTAATAATAGGGAATCAAGGACATTCTTTTATGCTTTGTCCTTTGTCTCCCTTGACTGTCTGTGTCTCTTCACAACACTTGTTTCAAAGATGGCACAAGGGGATAGCACGAAGAAGGGAAAGAGATGATGCTGAAGAATGAATGCCCTCAGTGGCTCTAATCCCATAAAAATCACACAGCCACTGCTGAACATGAAGTGATCTAGACAGAGAAAGAACTCGAACTGAGTTCATGGAACAGCCACAGTACAGAAGGAGCCTCAGATTTGTTTTAACTATTGTTTTGACAATTTAGTTTCAAATTCATACTTAGTGGTACAGTTAGAACAGAAATGATGCTTTATCTAGTCTGCATGCGGGAGAGAATGTGAGAAACAATACTAGTGGTTGGAAATGAGATGGAACAAGCCTCTTCTGTGAAACAAAGTCATGCCGCTGTGTGTAGTCTTTTAAAGTTACGATACAAGTCGACTGTGGCTTGTTTGTTCAAACTGGCTAGTCCAATTAGCAGTTATTTCCCCTTGCCTTCGTCGGTTTGGCCTACATAGATTTGATCTGATGGATGGGGGATGAATGGGGCTAACTAGCTCTTTTGAAGATACACGACAGGTCCATTTTAGACATGGAGCCTAAGCCTAGGGAATGCACCAGATCTCCTACCTAGGGCAGGATGAAGCTTGAGTTCTGTCAATGTGGTACTCCCTCAGCTTCTACTGAATTTGCAGCTACTTTGGTTTCAGCAGCCATTTCATGGAATGAGCTTGCCTCTCATAGTGTCAGAGAGTAAAAGGGGCAAATATAATTAAATATCATTAGTTCTGTATGGGTTAAACACTGGCACACCAATGCTGACTGCGAATCTCAGGTCTGAACTTCGCTGGTAAGCCACACAGACTATTAACATTTACGTTTTGCCAAGAAAAGGTTGCATGAACAAGCTTGGTACAAGCTTACTCTCTTCTGTTGAAATCCGTTACTTCCAAATAGATTTGGGTTTTTGCATGCATTACTGAAAACGTAACTTAGCATCGAAAGCCACTGTTATATCTTCTCCTCCAGAATGCACTTAAGATGAAGTCACATAAGCTTCCATTCTTGAGGCAGTGAAAGATTTTACATGAAGGAGAAGCCAAACATCTACCAGACTACATTAAAAACACACGTAGGTTTCTTGGCCAGTGGTCTCATTAGCTGCCACCACACAGACTGGCTGTATTCTGCTGCCTTTCAATCAAATGTTCACCAGCAAGACATAAGAGCAAGATCACTATTCTAATGTGAATTACCATCAACAATCCAAATTATAAACACTCATCTGAAGAACAAACTCATTTTTGCTTTTGTTAGGCACCATATACTTAAATCTCATTAAAATGTTAATAATCACTACTCTGTGCACTGTCATAAAACAACTGCTATAAAATTTGCTTAATTATTTTGATTAAGTATCAAGTGATTGTGTACTATTGTTTTAAACAGACAATATTCTAGAGCCCTAAAGCACTTCTTCAGTATGGAATATCTGCATGTAAGTTCCACTCATTTTACAGAGTTTGCTGCGTGCTAAAATTCAGGGTTCAGTATTGTCAGTCACTTCATTCAAGTCTCAAAATTACAGCTGCCCACAGACATAGGTTCTTAATAAATAATTTGCTAACAGTCCCCTTAAAGTAGTAACCAGCTCTTTTTTCTATACTAGTGTATAGTCGGAAACTTTATTTTCAGTTGGATTATTAATGCCACATTCTCAATTAAGAGGGCCATCAGCATAATAGCATCATTTGTATTTTAGCAGTTAGCAATCCAAGCTAAAACTTGGGTCACACAAATAGCCATATTAGAATCAGTGTTCTTCCTCTGATGTACATGGTAAGGCAAACAATATAGAGTAGGAACAGAGGGCACTCAGTAAACACTAGGGAAGAACTCAAGGCAACTGCTATCCAGAAAGAATAGAGATCAGACAGAACTTGGTGGTGAGGCTGAGCAGGACATGTCATTTGAGGTTTAGTAAACAATTAGTGAGGTTATTTTGAAACCTTTTAAGTTCTGTTCATTAAAACTGTAAATTAAGTAAGTCGATAAATCTTTCTTAAATTGCATGTAATACAGCTGTGCTGAATTATGCTTTTGTGGCTGTGTTGCAATATATGGAGAAGAGTCTTCAAACCCTTTTTCTTATTGTTCCAAATGGCACCATTTTAAAGCTAGCTTTCTAAAAGCTGGTGCATAAGTCTATAATACAAATTCCCTTGTTCATTAGATTAAACCTTTTATGGAGAGGTAATTGTGTTAGTTTCTTCTTTTTGGTAAATGAGAAAAAGTAATGGCAGATAATACAAAAAAATAATTTAGTGTGAAGTAAAGCTGTAGAACTGTTGAAACGGAGGAGAAACTGTGGAGGTTTATACAATAATTCAAAGCTTTGTTTTTTTTTAAATACAAATGTGGTGGACAATTGTGGTGGCAGAGATTTGTCTTTACTGCTAAGGGTCTTTCACAGATTTAGTTTAACAGGCAGCAAGGCTAGTCTACCTGTCTAAAGTCTGTATGAAGGATAACCTTACCCTCCATTTTGTATTTTGAACTATGCTTTCCAAATTATAGCAGTGAAATATGGAGCTGCCCTTTCCTACCATTTTGCAAAGGCAAGGATTAAATTAAGGTTGGAATGTACATCTGTGCAATAGGGTGTATGGGGGGAGGAGACTATGGGCGTGTGTTTATCAGGTTTGGATGTGCTTGCAAAACAACTCATTCTATTTTCAGAGGCAGTGACGGCTCAAAGAGTGCTGCTTAGAAAAACTCCCACTGCCACTGAATTATCCTTTACAGCAAGTGGCCACCGTGCTCAAGCTTTCCTTCACATTTGCTTTGGTCAGACAGTTAGGGAGGCAAGTTTTAAATACCTAACAGGAACTACAAATGCAACTATTTTTAGATACTATAAATATACATACCTTAAAACAAATGCGTCCTCTTATCAGTCCATAAGGAACAGGTCCATAGCACCTCGAATCTGTAGAATTCCTGAGATTATCACCTTCTAACCAAACATGTCCTTTAGGCACCTATGATTAAGCAAGATTGCAATGTAAAAAAACAGATAATAGAATAGAATGGTGTTGAGCACAGTTTGCCTTACAATGTATTTTCTGATTTCTGTGTTCTGTATTTCATGACTGTATAATGAACTACTTTTTTTTGCATCTAGTAAGACACAGGGCCAGATCTGAAGGGTGGAGTGCTCCAAAGTATCTGTTCTATCATGTGCTCAAAAACCAATGGTTTGCAACAAAAAATCCAAAATGAAGATGTAAGAGGTTAGAGCAATGTGACAGGGTCATTAATTTAATAGACTTCAAAAGAGGTCATTAGGATGTTGACTGAAAATCTGCCCTCCTGTCACAGTAACAGCATGAACAGGGCAGCCACACACTCATCAACATCCTGGGGCCAGCACCAAGGCTAGACCTGTTAGTAGAGTCATGATGAACTAACTGGTAATTGATTGTGACATCAATTACGAATAATCTCATCATTTTATCAGAGTAGGCTTGTCAAAGTTCTAATTAAGATCACAGTTCATTCTATGTGCAGGCAGAATCCACAACACATTATATTGCAGTAATGATGATCACAAAACAGCAAATCCCTTTTCATAATTTGAAAATTAATGATGGCGACCTTATACTATATGACAAAGACCTTTCATTGCCCATATATATATTATACATTAACTATATAACATACCATAGATTGATGGCAGTCACCGACGGACTCAATGACAAACTGAGAAACATGAGAGTATAAAGCTTTCATATATGAAAAAGTTGTTAAAGTCTTAAACTAAGATTCCCTCTTGGAAATCTTTTTCAATATGTTTTCTTTTTCAGTATGTTTTTCTTTTCAATACGTTTTCTTAAACACAGATCAGATATTAATAACCTCTTACAAGTGACCAAATAAAATAGTAATTATTTTTCTAATCTGCTTTTGTTTCTAAAATTCTAAACTGGGCTGAAAATTTAAAAGCAGCAACATTTTCCCAAGGTAGGCAATATTTAAAATGGACTTCAGGTTAACATACATTTTTCCAAAACCATGTACTTGAAACATTACTATGCCCATAATTCACAGAAAAAAAAGTGGAAACAAAATTAAAAAAGCAAATGAAACTCAAAGTTTGAGCAGTATAAACATTAATGGTTTAGAAATAAGCCACATGGACTCGTAAATACAATAGTCTACATAGACAGAATTCAAGGATAATAGACTAAACAAAATAAAATACCACTCCAGTAGTGAAGTCTGGCTGTAAACCATTAAGAATAAAACCAGGCTCCCCAGAAAACCATTTGAGGAGAATGCAGCTGCAGTGTAATTGTTTGTACTTGCAGGTATTTGGCCAGGTAACGCTTATGGGAACCTTGTCTTTAAATGAGCCTTTCAGGCTTTTGCTTCGTGATGCTCTTGCTAATCTGTTTACCAGGCTAGGATCTGAGGACACCACATCACCCCAGAGTCCCTTTGTTGAGCTGTAGCAGGTGTACAAGCTGCAGATTAAGACCCAATAGTTTGACAGTTCCAAAGAGAGGTACTCATGGTGGAAAGCACATGTGAGCCTGTCCATCTTCTCCCAGCCACCCCCTGGATTTCTCTGGTATCCAGGAGAGGAGTTCCAGTATGTCAGAGGGCACACATCCCTGCCTCAGCATTTTAGAATCTGTATGTATAGACCAACACTATGCCCAAAACCCTTTTGAAACCTACTGATACTGTCTCTTTCCACAGGCTCCTGTATAAAGGAGGGATGCCTTGTTTGTTTTAAACTGATCTGTTTTTTCTATCAAAGTTCTCTACTTCTTGTTTTCCCAGTCCTCCAGTACAGGAATTCCACATTTGGCCATCTTTCTTGTTTTGTAGGCTTATCCAATTGCTGATGTGTGCACAGAAGAGCTTCCTCTGGGAAGGCCAGCTGATTTTGGAGAGATGACTTTTGGGCCTCCTCCTACTCAGGCAGCTTTGCAAACAAAATAACCAGCCAGAAGTCAATTTAAAATAAATAATTTTTAAAATAGTTCTATTCAGAGTCAAGTGACCTGTTTAGAATATTCCTCTCATCACATGTGAACATAAGGTTTTGATAGGTCTCTGTTAGAACGCGTTGCCATTCTGTATTCTTCAGTGTGTGGTGTAGAGTTGATTTCAAACGTCCAGCAGCTACTGTTAGGTTTGTTGGATATTCATCTTATTTGCATTGTAACCAGTGCAATAGGTGTGTATTACAACATGAAGCAGCATTCTGACCTTTCTGGTGCAAACTCTCCTGTCCAGCATCTACCAAAATTACAAATCATGCGTCAAGCTACTGTTATTTTGAAAGACTATCTCAGCAAATATACCAAAAGGAGAAGCATAAATTACAATGAAAGGAAGACATTTTTTTTCAGTGAAATAAAAAAGCAAACACACATTAACATTTCATGTTTCTGAAAAAGCCTTGCTTCTTGCCATGTGCTGCTGTTTCACGCACAGGACACAACCAGCTCCCCTTCTACTTTACTGGTTCCCATGCTTTCTCACCCTCCCTCCCCAGTTCATGGGCAGAAGGTGAAGCTCATCTCTTATTACGTGAAATAAGGACCCACTCTTAACATAAGTATATCCAAACACTTCTAGACCTCCCCATCTTTGTTCCATGCTCTGTAAGTGTAAAAGAATAAAATCAATTGCTTTTGCCTGCTGTTGCTATGACTTACGACTTCCAGTATGACTAATAATTACTTGTCTAGACAAGACGTTCATAGTTTGCATTCCAAATACAACATTTGCAATAAAGTATAAACCTACATCCTGAAATTCACCGCTTACAGTAACTTTTGTAGTTCTCCATGGAAAGTATGACAGGACCCTATACCTCTAAATTTGTCCTAAAGAGTACTGTCACAATGTATAATTCATCTAGAGATAATACAGTATAATACCTTTGCATGGTGCCTGTCCACAATCTAAGCACTTCACTACAACCTAAAATTAGACAAGCAATAAAAATAACATGAATTAGATGAAAATGTAAACCAAATACCAGTGACAAGCCATAATCATTGATTAAAAAGATAAAAAGTTGTTTACACCACTTTGAAATAAAGGCTAAAGCCAGAATCCTTCAAGGGTTTATGCACCAAACTATGTCTAGACCACATCACTGATTTCAGTGGGATTACTCACATTGAACCAAATTAACTTTGAGTATCAACCTTTGCAAAGTCGAGACCCAGTCTGAAATGCCTTAAAGCTGTATAAGCACAGAAGCCGGGAATAAGATCAATTTTTAACCAAAGGAAAAAAAAAAATGTGGAAAACTTGTATTTATAGTAAGAGCATATTATCTACATACTGACAGGCTGCTACTGCCAGAAAAACCCCAGGCAATGGGAAAGCCACCTCCGTGACAATTCACAACATTGCATTTTGGTATCTACAGGCCACAGACCTGTTGGACCAAGTTAATTGTATCTAAAAAGTACAACTGAAATCATAGTTACCATTACTACACTCCAAAAGATTGTGATGACAAAAAACAGTGATGAGAGTGCCAAAAGCATTTACCTTGGGCTGGGCAGCATTTCTGCTCCCCCTCACACACAGGCCAGAACTAAGATGTGAAAGCCTCACAAGTCCAACAACTGAACTGTCACATAACTAACTAGTGGCTCACCTGCAAAACCAGCAGTGCCAAGGCAGCACGGGTGCACATGAAAACATGCTGCCTCTGACTGCCTGCAGACTGCTCTCTTTGCCTTTGCAACCCCTGTGCCTCTGGTTTTGTGCAGATTATTTGAGGATTTACTTCCAAGGAACAGCAGTTCTCAGGCAGAACCGGTTATCTGAGGTGCAGCTTATATGCATGAGAATACAGGACACTGATCAGACACATGACTTTTCCCTGTTCTCCCTTCCAAGGCTCTGAGGGCTCTAGTATAGAAGCAGACAGACCAGAAGAGCAAGATTATAATTTAGAACAACTCGATCCATAGCAGTAGTTTATTCTCTTTCAGCTCAGATAGATAAAAAAAGCATCTTTCACTGACAAACTGGCTAAATTTGCAAGGCTGTTGCATTTACTCAATGGCACTTAAAGTAGCAAAACTGAAGTACAGGTGTCAGGTGTTTGATACGTACTTACTAGCATAAACATTAATTTACATAAATGGCCAGGGAGTAGTCAACACAGAATTATATACTTTTGGTCTTTTTACATGCCACCAAACTTTGAGTAATCTCACTAACTTCCAAACCAAGAGATGAGATGCTTGTACTGCATTAATTGGCATACTAGAAAACTAATATACTGCAAATAAGATTACTAGGTTATCTGTCTCAAAAATACCTCCAACTAAATGAAAACAGGCTTGTATGATTTAGGTTGAGTTTTGGCTTTTTGTTTTGGTTGGATCTGGTTTGGGATTATTTTTGGTTTGTGATTTTGGGGGATGCAGGTACTAAAGATGGAGAAACAGGGATTTTTAATAAATAAGTGGAGAACTATAAACATGAATCTCTATCCGTTCGGAATTCCAAGCAGCCTGTGTTTGTCAGAGAACATCAGCTTGTACAATCAGCTGGGAGTAGATGAAGTTTGAACTTTCCTAAGGTCACAGGTATTCACATCACCTCCAGCAATATCAAAGTTTCAAACTTAAGAAGAACTTTAAATCATTCCCATCTTTTCTTTTCAGTTCAGAGGCTTCCTTCTTGAGCTACGATAAGAACTAATCTCAGTGCTGGACAAAAGAATAAAGTCTGCAAGTTCTCATCTATCCCTACTAAGGTCTATTTAAGTGCCTCCTACTTTGGTACAAGCAACAAATGTAATTGCTTCATGGCCTGCGGGTGTTCAGTTAACAAAAGAAGCTTTTGTGAATAAACCACAGGTGTTACCATTCTTGATTAAAGTGAAATATGATGAAAGAATCTACAATATCAAATGACAAATTTACTAAATACAGAGTAAATTGCCTTATTTAAGTAAATTGCATCTAGTTAGGATAAAATATACACCATAGAAATGCAGGAGTTTGTTTTATCACTCTATGCTTAAAAGTCTCAAACTGTTCCTTAATCCTTTATTTATTAATTCAGAAGCAAGAGTGAATAATGCTTAATAGATACTCCTTTTTAATGATCCAATTGCTCTAGCCACCACTTCTGTAGGTTTATCACTAATGTTGTTCATATTAAGGTTACCACATATATAAAACCCAACAACATTAATTATCTCAATACCTTCAAAATCAGCATAAACATTTACCCTTTTTTTTGTGCTGGAAAAAAGCTATGAAATGGTAGCAGCCACACTGGAACTTTAACAGTATAGCAGATCTTTAATCAACATCTGTTATGTATCACTAAGAGGCTGAATTATCTAGAATTTAATAGTTTTTGAAATCATGTAACAGAATCAATTTACCTTAAATTCATAGGTACTTCCAAATAGTTTAGCATCTTCTTTTTCCTTATTAAGCAGTTAACACTGCCTATGAATAAGATATAATGTACTTGGCCCAGTTTGTTTGAATACATGTATTTAAAAGAATACATTATGACTTTGGTCCAGATTATTATGAGAAAAGATGACAATGAAACATTAACAGGCTTAAATTTACTGTGATTAAATATTTTTTAATTCATTCTCTATTTTAAGTCATTGGTTGTTTTAATAGAAAAGTTATAGAAAGGTAAGATATGAAGACTTGTCTGTCTTCAAGTTTTGAAATAAATTACTGTTAAAATCATGGAACCTTCAGTGATAGCAATGTTAACTTATACTACAAGGAAACAACAGTATATTATCTTAGATTTGAATTTGTAAGACAGTTTTCTCTATCATGCAGCCCTATCAGTGGAGTCCTGTTCTACAGTAACAATTTGGGGAAGCTGTGACAGCAATCTCTCAAAGCATTATTGATTATTTGAATATAGTTTGGAACTTGGAATGTAAAAGGTGTAATCAGTGCAGTCACTGCTTTATGGGAAAGCTCCCCGAATTCTCACATCAGAAATATCTGTGCCAGTCAGATGACAAAAGGATATCCTTTCTCTCAGTATCACTTTCTGGCTGTTGGAGAAGTTTCCAACTGTGTAAAGTAACAATTCAAACACCTGCATACGTTGTTTACTTGATTTCTATAAACACTCTAATATTCAAATCTAGAGCATATTGTTAAATATGCTGATGTGAATCAACTGAAAAGCTGCATATCCAAGTTTTAAACTCTCTAGCTGCAACCCTAAATTAGAACTGCTACCCATCATTTCTTTTCTAAAATTATTATCAGTTAAGATTAAAACTAATTTAAAATTAATAGTTACTGAACACTACAACCAAATATTAATGTCATGGAGAATAATGCACAGATTATGCACACTTTGTACAACTTCTTTCTCAGCATTAAAACAATGGTTCTCTTTTGAAAACAAAGTCACTTTGCTTTAAATAGTGAAAAATTACTTAAGCTTTTTAATCCACAGCAGTTTTGATTTTCTCATAGTTTATAGATGCTAACAGGCCGAAACTTTCAAAAACAAATCTCCAAGCTACACTTACGATCTCCTGGAAAAAAAATCACAATGTTTCTGTGATTCATCAGTACCAATTATTATCAGTTTTCTTGATTTATAGAAGATCAGTATTTTTTAAGAAAATACTGATGATAAATCCAGCAAAGATTATGTAGCAGTCTGCATAGACTGCTCTTACAGCAACCATTAAGAAGGATTTGATTCTTCTTTTCTCCAGAAAACATGCATGTTACAGAGCATCCAAAGTACAAAACGTGCAGGTTCAAACCCAAACTAGAACTTACTGGTTAGAACACAAAACCTGTTACCATCATTGGTAGGATCTGGACAAAGACCAGTCCACTTGAGCAGAAGGAACCCTGGAAATATTGGGGAGTAGACTGATAAACTTTGTGTTTCTTTACCCTGGAATAATTTAGTTTTGACATATCAGAATTTTGATTTAAATTACGTCTCAGAAAATTCAAGAATGGCTTTAGTCTTGAACTGGCTGTACTGGGATGTAGAAGTATCTGCAAACTAAACAAATACACCAACTCAGTTCTCCTTTCCCAACAGACACTTAGCATACCTGCTGGTTAAAATTATGGCATAACTTTCTCTCAAACCTCTAGAACACTTGAACTAAGGAGAAGAAAGATTAAGACACTTCCTTTCTCCTGAATAGCAACTATTAAAACTTAGATGACTGAAATACTAAACCATGAGTGTAAACGTGCTATTAAGATACAAAAGAAAAAGAACTAGTGTTCTGAGAATGTAATTTTTAATTGCTATTTAGGATACTGTAAAGAGACTGTCCAATGATACTGAGCACTCTGAAGCATCAAACCACTTTTCAGCATCGAAAATCTGTAATACTGTCTAGTGATGAAGATATTGTGTTGTCTACGTTAACATTATATTTTTCTTGGTACCTAGTATTCTTACTGCATTTGACAAGGACTGTTCAAGAGTTAATAGCGCTGCGTAAGACCCCTTCTTTGGTCTGCAAACACAGTAAGATGCATTATCTTTGGAATTGTGTTAGCTCTAGAGTTAACCACAGGATGAAGAGATGCCACATCTCCGCAATGAACCTCCTTTTAGCACAAGGTAAACATACTTCCCCCACATCAGCCAGTCGCACAGCATTAGTGCTGCGGTGTGATTGATTGCCAGCAGAGTGTTGCTGAGATATGGATTTGTATCTCAGCTTTTTATCACCATGACTTGCAAAAGGCAGTTCCTTATTTACAGACTCTAGCTGTATTAAGTGACATTATTAGGTCCTACTTTTGTTTAAGTGACACAAAAGCTTAGCATATTGGTGGTTTATGACATACAAGCTGTTTTAATCTGATGGTTTACCCCTCACTTTTTCTATTTGTAAATAGGAGCTGCAGCGCAAGAACATATGGTACTAAAGAAATTAAAGCTAAGATAAATGGCATTAAAACAAATTCAAATAGAACAATAGGATACTCAATCTGAATTATAAATCTGAATCTGTATTATTAAGACTTTTAAGAACAGGAAATAAAAACCTAAATGTGAAAATTAACCTTTCTATTGTTATTTTTGAAGACCATTTCAGAGGTTTACTGTGAGTAATTTCCTTATTAACCCTCATTACTTAGATCTTACACTTAAACAAATACATCAGTAAAGACATTTTTAATAATTATAACTATGCCTGAATAGCACATTACTAAAAATTAGTTGTTTACTTTTTTAACTTTGGGGTTCATACTACATTGCTTCTGATGAGGTAAAAATATGTTATGCATTCTTAAATGTTTATTAAACACATTTGCTTATATCTATAAACACCATAATTGAGCACAAACCCAAAAAGGAGCCCAGGAAAACTGCCAGCCCAATGCTCATATTCCATACCAACTATCAGTTGAAATTGAAATAAAAATTAAGTTTCATAACTTTGTAACAGCTTACTCAAAGAAGGAATTTCATTATACTTTTCATGTAAATAGGAACATTTCTCTCATGATTATTCTGCAGATAAGCTCCAGCCTCTAGCACATGAAGCATCATGTACAATAAGGGGTCCAAAGTAAAGACATTCCTTCTGTCCTTAAATTTAAATTTAAGCACATGCTTAATTTATACCAGTCAATTAGATACGTGGGATTAGTTCCATCAGCTGTAATCGATGTACTTCATCAAAGACAGTTTTTTGGTACAGCCTTACACTTGCTGCACTCAGACAAAAATCATTTTTCTCATATGCTGTATTACTTCAGCTAATTATAGTGGCAAAAGTATTTTTATACCACTATAAAGATTTTCATATAACTACCAATGCTATACTGCATTGCTGCTTAAGTGAAACATCTCTTTTGAGAACAACTTGTTCAGTTTATGTATGCTTTTATTTTTCACTTTTATTACAGCTTAGAAGGCTGGTTCATTGTGGGTTTTGTCTGGTTGGTTGGTTTTTAATCTACTTGGTTGTTTACAGCAACAAAGTATCTCATCTGTGTAACTTCACAAAAAACAAATTGTAAAGAGTTCTTCATTCTCCTATCAATATATAACCCATAATGAGAAGCACAGTCATGAATGAAACAGGATTGGAAACAAGATCTGATTTTAGCATTCTTTTAGGCTTCAGAAGAAGAATCACATATGATAGTGCTTCTGAACAAAAAAAACCCTAACTTAAAATCTGTAAAATATGCCTACACTGATGTGTCAATGTAGCCTAAGCACAATTTCTACTAACATGACTGTAAAGATTCTCCTTCTGGGGTGAGAAGAGTTAGACATGGTTTAACTTTCAGCTGCATTAGGTAGGAATGAAGCAGAGATTTGAACTACCTAATTGGTAATATTTCTGACAGCTGATGTTTTGTGTTTACTGTACTAAGTTTGCAAACATGAGAGTATAACTCCCTCAACTCCCTCAAACTAAGTTTGCAAACATGAGAGTACCACTTCCCTAAACAGGAGACAAGTCAGTCAAGGAAATCTGAGCAGTTCACTGCAATAAGAACAATCCATCCCTCTGACCTTGCACACTCTGGATTTGCTGACTCCAGAGGCAAGTATGACTCAAGAGATTTCTCATTTGTGAGATCCTAGCCAAGGCCTTCCCTCAGTTTCAGCAATCTTTCTTTCAAAAACCCAACTCATGTTAATTTTTATCAAGAAAGTAGCAACAAACCAGCTAGTTCTCTCTGCGTCAGCTGCTGCTATTTGCTTTAGAGAATCTTGTGTTTGAATTAGCAGAAAAAGTGCATAGTGCAGTGACCGACTAAAACAAGGAATCTGAGGAGGCAATTACCTTTTTCCCACCCTGACAAGAACCATTTACTTAGTGAATAATCCAGCATCAGTTATGAGCACAAAGTGCAGATACCTACGTTGAGAATATACTCTTACTCTGTAAAGGAAGTGTCCCCTGAACAGATGGAAGGATATAGCTCTTCAACTACCAGTAAAGACAGGCATGCACTAACAAATGAAGCCATTTCCATTTAATGCATTTCTCCCCCTAGATACAAGTAACAATGTAAGAACTAAGAAAGCTTGCATGTCACTTGGCTGTATTTCTGCGCATTAGCCTTTATGGAAAACATACACAGGAAAATAGGACATGGACTCTGCATTCCTCATCCTCTCACACATTTTGTATTAAACTTGGAAGACAAGAAATCTGCACCGAGGGCAGAAACTGTTCTGCTGAATGTTCATTTGATCCCCTCAGGGTTTCCAGAAAGGCTGACATCTATTGTATCTGTCAAGTACAAATCTTTCCCAAACTTTCTTTTCAGGACTAAGACAAGTGAGGAATGAGACGCTCAGGGAAACTCAGTTTGTGTACACAGAATTCAGGTTTACCATTTCAGGGCATTCTGCTCTAGAAGTTCTTATTTCAACTAAATTAGTACTTCCATGGGAGCTAGAAAATTTCTTCAACTTGGTAAGAAAGGTGGGTTAGGGTTCTCTGGGGGGCTTTGGGTTTGTTGTTTGGGAGGTTTTTGGTTTTGGGTTGGGTTTGGGTTGTTTCGGGGGGGGGGGGGTGTGCTCCCTTGGTTAAAAGGTTAACACAATTTGATTTATGGAAAAACTAAGCACTGTCCTCCTCTTCAAAACGTAATGTAGAATTAGTTCCTTCTTTCTGCCCATGAGTGACATAAGCGTAAACATGAGTTCTAACAGCGCTGGCACTTGGTCAGAAGGCAGATTAGAGGCAGGTGCCTGAAATGTCTTGCCTCAACACTGGAGCGGAAGAAACAAATTCAACCCCTCAGAACAGGCTATGAATCGTTTCCTTGCCTTATGGTCTTAGGTCATGACTAAAATCCAGACACTGAATCTAGACACAATGTTGACAAGAGAATTTCACCATTGATTTTAGTAAAGACAGACACCAGCTCCTTAATACCAATGAAGCCGTAAAGACAGCCAGCTGTTACAGGATCTGTCACAAACAGTAGCTGGCTGCAGTGAGTGTTCCATAAAATTCTCTACCTTCACAGCGCAGGACTTCAGCTATGGACCAGATGCTAATTCTTTTTACTCTAATTGTAAGGATGAAGTGGATCTAAAAGAAAGATATTCTATTGCCTTTTCAAGATTCAGAACACTCGTGCAAAGTCTGATATCTCCATAAGGTGATGAACAGAGGTAATGGTCGAACATGCTTTGGGGAAAAAACACCTATATTTTTCTGTGATCATGATTTCTGGTGATTTTTCTACTGATGGCCTAAAAAGGAGTTGCTGAAAACATTTTGTCACAAATCTTAGCAAACTTCTGTTGTCTATCTGTGTAAGGACAAGTGAGCATTAAGAATATTCTTTCCTTTTTATTTCATTGTGTTGCCTGACTTTTTGGACAAGTTAGGAAAATCACTACTTTTCCCACCATACTCAGAAAAAAATAAAATACTGTTACACTGAAATACAGAGATACATTAAAGTATAATTTCAAAAGCAAAATCCTCAAAACTATTGCAGAGACAAAATCTTTGCCTAGTGTTTCAAACACAGAAAGTTTTGCCTTAAGACCAATTCCTTGAGTCTGCCATTAGTACTGTGTTTTATGCAGAGGGTTTGAGAGTATTTTTCCAGGAAAGAAGGCCTAAGCAAAGGACAGAGCAAAACCATCATCTGCCTACACTTCCTAGAGACAAAAGGCACTGAGAAAGACGGCCTGCCATAAAGAGTTTACAAATCACATTTTACTGTACATATACAAGAAAGAATAATTTATGAATGTCATACTTTATGACATTACTCAAATATTCCAAATCTTTTACGGACTACCAGGTCTACTTAAATAATCGTTACTTTACAAAGCAAGAAATTAATACTTACATAGCTGTGACTCTTAAGGAAATCTGAAGGGTTGCTTGTGCAGACTTTATCCCCTTCCAAGCCAATTACTCTTTTACAGATATTTGATTTGGGGTCATTTGGGCTTTTCACAATTACAATGTCTCCTCTGAGAGGGAAAAACAGAAACAAAACCAGAAGAACTCTAAGTACAAACTATTTGGCTGAATACATGTATATACTCAAAAATTATTCATGTATACATTAAAGATACTTCCTTCTGATGAAAATTCATGTCTACAATTTTGGTTTCTTCAGTTTTACTCTGGGTGTAATTTTGCACATAGTTTTTAAAGCACATTTGGAGAGACCCTTTCTTACTTAGATCATATATGAAACATCTAAGACTATATTTTAATCAACAATGCTCTAATTAAATGAATGCCACTTAACCCAATCCTGTTGCTACATAAATATGGAACAGAATAGATTCTATGTTCATAAATGTTACTGACCAAACATTAATCTTTGAGTGGAACTCCAAACGTCTAATCTGAGTTTCTAAGACCTCATGTTACTTTTGCCTCCTGATTATATACATTAGATTGTACAGTGAAACAGACCCAAACAAAATGGGCAAGGGCCTTGAGCCTACTGTGCTTTACAGTAATAAAGGTGCATTTGGTCACTGTCCTAACAACCCAGCTGAGTACAGCAACACCTATAGCTTAGTTTGCAAGTAAGACAAAACTGCCTAGGAAGGAGAAGTTACAAACACACAACAGAACTGTTTAAGGAAAAAAAAAATCCATTTTTTAGACAAGGCTGTAGATTGTAAATAATTTGGTAATATCCAAAATGGATTTCAACAAGTTGTCTGATGGGCTGTATGTGATGACCACCTTAACTTCCATCAGACACAGTGAGAGATTTATGAAAACTTACAATTCAGAAGCAGAGGCATGTATGAAAAGTAAAGGACAGACAGAATGTGGTTATTGACAAGCTCTGGCAAATGGAATGTAAAGTCCAGTCTCAACAAAGGAGCATACTTTCGAATGCAATAAAAGTGGCGGCTCAGGTTCTCCGAAAAGACAATATCACAATTTTGAATGGTTGGTTCCATTGAAGGTCCAGAACACTGCAAATTAAAAATGAAATAAAAATTACTATTTCAAATTATTTTTAGCTAAAATACATTAACATTCAAATTGTTTGCTAAGAAATTAGTCAAGGTGTAATATAAAGACCAACTGAAAAAGTGAGGTCTTCCAGAGACCATCTGATACATTTAAAAGATGAGGACAGCTTTCAGAGCACCCCTAAGTCTGTTACAGCTTTGTATGTGCTCAAGACCAGTCCTGAACTGCACTTGTGTTGGGGCCTCAGATTTTAATGTAGTACTCCAGGTGGGGTCTCACTAGAGCAGAGTAGGAAATGCTCTTGCTTCTAACTCCGGGCAGATCTCTGAATGGTTTACGTTCCCTGCCCCTCCTCCCCAGGTCTAAACTAGCAGATACTGCTGCTAGACATAGTGGAGTTTGGCTGTGAGCTGCTCCTGCAGCTTCTGTGACAGTTCTTTTTTACAGACCCTGTAAAAATGAACAGAGCAGAGCTTCGAGTACTGCTCCTACTAATGTCTGCAGATCAGGTGCTGAAATGAATCTGTAGGGCTTGGTGCTCCAAGCAGGGGGCTGGAACTGGATGAGCTTTAAGGTCCCTTCCAACCCAAACCAGTCTGTGAGTCTATGATTATTAGTGACTCTAATCTCTCTGGAAGAATTTTTACTCTCTGAAAAATGCTTAATCATAGTTTCCCATTTGCAAATGCAAACACCTAAAGTAGAAATAACTTTCATAAAGGCTGGACCAGCCTCAAAAAGAAAAAAAAAAAAAAAAGGCATTTATTAAACACTCTGGAAAAGTTTTAAAGAAAATGAAGAAACCGAAAAGATTTGCATTACCACGTGTAACAGTATCAGTCTTACAGTTTTATCTTCTTTAAATGTCATGAAAATGAAAAGTTACCACAACAATTCCTCCAAGGTACTCAAAGGCACAATGTGCTATGCAGCCATATTGCACAGTATACCCAAGAAACCGAAAGGTTTTTCCTAGGACATTTCGAAGCATGGTATAGTGTTACGTCGTTCAGCTGGTTCTGGTCTACAGTAAAACAGAAGAATGTAATTTATTTGGTAACAAACAACCTAACATTTACAAAACTATCTTTTGTATCTCACAACTGACAGACAATATTTAACACAACAAAAATAACAGTGAATAAAACAAATAATCAGATGTATCTGAGAAGATGAATACAGTTTAAACTCAAATGCCAACAAGAAGTTTTATATTTCCTACACAGACCGTTCCACGTGTACAATCAATGGACCCCTCTCACCAGCTTCTTAGTGAGATTCAGTTGAAGAGGACCTGAAACAAAAAACCTTTGCCAAACTAGAGAAACTAATGGGAGAGAATGGTGTCAGTGCTCTCTGCTGACTCAGCTGGGATTCTTTTAGTCAAAACAGCAGACAGGCTTATCTGCCACGTGTCAAAATATCTGCAACAGTTCCAAGAACATCCTCCCCTCCACTGGGTTTGGCTGAATGCAATATGAAAAGCTCTAATTGTACCTTTAAATGCAGGATTTCCCTTCCTGACTGGACCACGTACTGTAACACAGATGCAGTTATTTATTAAATAACACTCAATAAGAGTTGTTTTAATCACATGAAGACAGTGCAACTCAAATCACTGTTTGCCTTCAATCATTAGCATTTAAAACTGAAGACTCAACAGCAAAACAGAGAAGCATTAAACCATCTGAGGTGATCTGAAAGACATTTCACAATTGAAATTACATTCACAGTGAACTGGAGTAATCAAGTAATCAACCAAAACTTTAAAAGGGACCTGGCAATCAATCAAATGAAAAAAGGCTTTAAGACCTAAACAAAATTAAGAGTCCTGAATGGCTTCCATAAGTAAGACTATCCTAGGAAAAGAATACAACTGCAGATTCTGAAGGTTTTTACAAACCTTTCATTTGACTAGACTTCCATTACCAAAATGCTTGGCATTAAAACCTTCTGTTCTCAGCTGCAATACAGTGGCATAAGTTCTGCAGCACATAAGACTATAAATATCTTGACTCCCCTCCTCCAAATACTTAAGTCAAACTCTAATTATTAGATATAATTCCTGCAATAATAATCTAAAATGTTTCCTTACTCCAATTTTAAGATATTTATATATATATGTATTTCTCTTAAGTGAAACACACACATACTGAGTATAACTGAAGCATTCTGCAAGAAACATATCCCCCTTAAACTATCAGCTTTATCATGAACTAAAACAACAGAATGATTTCCCTCATATAACATGCTTGCTAAATAAATGCAGTTAGGTAAAAAAAAAAATTATAAAAAAAAGATGCTGTGTGCAAAATATGCCCTTCTTAATAATGAAATAAAGACACACACCCCCTTTCTGTATTTTATGACATTTTGCTATGTAAGTGCAGGAATTTAAAAGTGCATACATTTACTTTCACGACACTCTCAAAAGTTAATGGGAACTTTGCCCAAATACAGTCAAAAGTGGCTTTTGTTCTTCGCATTTAGTACTTATTTATAAAGGAAAAAAGAAAAAAAAAATAGAGATTGCAGTGTTCTCTACTCAGCTCATTTCCCTATTCCAAAAAATTTAACATAAACCAACTCCAGAATAAATCATAGATTGGTTAGGTTAGGAAAGGACTTTAAGATCATCTAGTTCCAACCCCCCTGCCATGGGCATTAAACCAATCTGTAATTTGGCATCCTTCATATTACCTAATAAGCTTCACAGTAATGATCCCAACATACAAAAGAAAAGTCTTGAAATGTTTTATTACCATATACAGTGCCCAGCATACTGCAGCACACCATGCAGAAACTAAACCAGCTTCACTGCAAGCAAAATACTCTTCCAGCAGAATTTATTCTGGAATACCAGAAGAGCGGTTGTTCTTCTCAACTCAGTAGGCTATGAAAAGCATAAACCAACTCCTTGCTCTCAGGGCCTGAAACATATTCCAGGTGATAAAAGGAAGATGTAGTGACAACAGATCAATCCAAATTGCACAGCTAGTGTGAATTAATGACCACAATGATCCTGA
Organism: Ara ararauna; assembly: GCA_028858755.1. Classification (NCBI taxonomy): domain Eukaryota; kingdom Metazoa; phylum Chordata; class Aves; order Psittaciformes; family Psittacidae; genus Ara; species Ara ararauna. The sequence goes on from CM054380.1 coordinate 29,229,124, forward strand.
GAGAAGTCGATCATCAATACTTCTTAACAGTACCTGCCAGAAAGGCCACCTTGCATCGCTCCTTGGTTGAGGCGGACAAATATTGCACAACCATCCTGTATTTCAGGTCTATGCTACTCAGAAACCTTATATTAATGTATTGAGAGTACAGAATTCAGGCATCTGTGGATATTTTAAGTCAAATGGAATTGGAGAAACTTTGCATTACACTGACTAGAGGTGGGTAGTGCTGACTGTAGCAAATGGAATAGCAATAGACACGAGAGAAAGTGTAAACCTCTCATGCCAACAGCTATAACTAAGATATTTTTTATTATGAAGAAACCAAAACCAATAGCTATATATCTCTGAAAATGAGTTGCAAACTGATGGCAACTGATTTTCCATTAGACTCTGGCTGACATGCACGTCCCAATAGTTACAACTGAATACATTTGTTTCTCTCTGAGGTCTCCAAGTAACTCTGAATGAGGAGGGAGAGATATGTAAATAATTCACGGAAACACAAGGTTCAGAGTGAGCTTTACCTACTGCTAGAGTGGTCATGGTATAAAACTCACCATGACAATAGAACATGAATGAGTAGGTTTCAAATTTGGGACCAAAGAGATCCCAGTTCTCTTAAAATAAACTCTGAAGCTCCAAGATGTGTATGTCACCAGTCCCAGTTAATAAATGTGGCACAGTAGACTTTTTTTTTAAAGGCTCAGGCTTATTAGATATTCATGATAATGATGAAAAAGTTTAGCTCTTATATAAGGCTTTGGGGTTTTTTACTCAGGAAAGTTAATTTCCAATTATGGCATATATATATATATACACACACCCCTAGATTATACAGTTTGAACCTAAAAAGGATAAGCTCTGAGGAGCAGGGGTTTGTTTCTAACACTAAGGTCCTAGATATCTAACGCAGAGTAACTACAACCATGAAAGTTTCCATATAATTTTAAGTAACAACTTCTAGTTAATGAGTATATGGTTGTCCAGAGTAAGCCCAGTCAAAAAAACAAACCCAATTAGTTTATTTAAAAAAATTACACAGAATATTTATCTTACAATTGCTCTAGCTTAAGCATCAGTAAATATAATTCTGTTTCCACAGAAAATTATTCATCAGTACATTTTTAAGAACAATGCCATATTGTTGATCACGAAAAGGTAAAGGGCTGAATGTTTTTCCACATCATACAATTTTAATACAAAGTGCTGCCAGCAGGCATCGCCACCAGATACAGCATAAAACCATTAAGCACAATAAAACAAATTATTTAAGTCACAGGCCCCTTGAAAACTTAATGGATCTGTTGTATAAACATCTTTATCGCAGAACTAACAGTGTAAAACCTATCGTAATTACTTCCAGGTACTACCTACTATCATATAGTAGGTAGCTTAAAACATTATACTGAAATAGACACTTCTTATACCAAGCATAGAAATTGATTAAAAAAAAGGTTACACATCCATATGTATCATGCAGAACACAATTTGTTTATTTTACAAGAACTGTATAGTTTATCTCCTGCAGCAAATAAAATGTAAAATGTAATTACTATTACCTTCTCTTCCCTTTTGCTTCCACAGCCTATGCTTTCATCATTTGGGTTTTTTTTTTGTTTGTTTGTTTGTTTATAAAATTAATCATAGCTAGCAGGGTGGAAATCACTCTGAGCCTCATGAATGACATCCAAGAGATGGGAAAGGATTAGTTCTCAGTTGCTGCCAGTTATAGCACCAGGTGGCTTTTTCTGCAGTGAAGGTGTTACCAATAATCCCATTACATTGGTACTAAATCTTGCAGACATCAAAATTATCACCAAGGTTCCTTTTCATCCCATCCTTTCCAAATGACTGGAAGTCGCTTCACCTGAAAGAAGTCAAATCCACATGCAGCTGCTGTTTTAGCAGCCAGCAGACTCCCTGAGAATGCCAATCGTGATCCAATTTCGCTGTGCTGGTGGCCCCCTATTCCCTGTCCAATAATACATCTGTTAAAAAATCCTACAGCTACAAATCAAGTTTAATCCTACCAGGGACCTCATGTTGGTCTTGTCTTCCAAAAAGGCAGCAGGTTTTGCCATCTATCTCTGCTAGTGTCTGGGGAATACTCTTTAAATCCCAGCCCTACTTAGAAGAATAAGCTAAGGATCACAAAACATGACCTCAAAAACCCTGATATGACTATATTCTGACCCACAGGCATTCATTCTAGGTGAAGATTAGAACTTTGCATAATAAGATTACACAGCAAGTGAATGATATCAAGGGACTATCCATATGCAGCCGCCTGGTTTTCTATAGACAGCCTGTGCTCTGCAATATGCAGTGCAGACGAAACAGAGCTCAGTCTTTCTAGCTGAAATAAAATAGATTCACATAAATTAGTTGGCCATTTCCAGATTCCTAAATCCCCTATTACAACTTTTATTGACAGCTCCTGTGAGGATAGCGCAAATGGTATTCTCTTTGTATTCTTTGCTTCTGTACCAATCACACACAGAGGGAAATGTACATAGGTTGTCTAGAAATTAACATCTTGTTTTCTGTAATCTTGGATTACAATTAACTGTGTACATAATAAAATTAGGAAATCAATGAGCAGATTTATCATTCCCAAGTAACCAATGACATTATGTAACAGTTCAACACATGGTGTCAAAATTTTAATTTCAGGAAAATCAAAGTTGCAGCCAATGAAAGTGTGGCTAAACAAATTACTTGACTTGATATGAAATGGATTTTCACTACAATAAAAAAATTTCAGTCACATTTGCTTTATAGAACTTTCTGATTCTGAATTTTTACTGAATAGTTAGTAATTGCTTATCAATTTTCCTTAGCTAACAAACTCCTCTCCTAACATTTTCCACTTCTAATCAGACACCATTCTTCAAACAAGGTAATCTTGCACCATCTCATTCCAAAGAGGTACTCCAAGTTTATTACTTTAAAAAAAAGGCCAAAAACTCAAAACAAAGAAAAACTAGGCCATTAGAAGACTAGGCCATTAAAATAACTACGTTTGAGCTGTTTTTTATGTTAAAATACTTTCCTAAAACTTCTGCATGAAGTTAGTTAATTTTACATGCGCTAGAATAGCAAAGGGTACATATCATGCTTCCTGGTAAAGATTCTTCCCATATCAGACATACAACTTAACATAAACTGTTTTAGATATTCTAATGATAATCTGAGGATTCCAAAACTTTAAAGCAGAACAAGGAACAATTTTCAAAAGGTCTTTCATGCAGGGGGTCAGGTAGAGCTTGATTTGTATTTCTGGCTGTTGGTTTTCTCTAGGAGAAACACTGGATTCAATCTAGCAAATCGGAAAAAGCTTGGAGATATTCTAAAAGAAAAGATTAATTTTTCACACTATCTCTACTAGGCACTGGCAGTTTGTCTCCAACAAGAACTCCTTCGTCTACTGATCTCAAGCTGACAAGGAGCTTGATATTGTAAACATAAATTCACATAACGCAATCCTGCGGTGTTAAACAACTAGAGACTACCTACATCAGAACAAGCAGGTTTTCAAAATAGATTTCAAGTAGTTCTCACTGGTTCTATTTACCTTTGGGAAGAAACTCCTAGCAATCCCACAACCCTGTATAAAATGCTGTATTAACAGCCAGATGCATTCCAGAGCTTCTATCATCCTCTGCAGCTCTATACACTCATCTCTGCTGAACAGCAAAATCCAAATAGCTGAGCAGAGCCGTGGTTGTACACAGCAAGTCTGGGCCTCCGAAGGATGCTGAAATAGTCACTTAGTGGTTTCCTGTAACAATGTCAAAGTTAGGACAAATGCAAAAGGTCTGACAGACAGCACAGTCACTTTCCTGGTGACTGAGAAAGCATGCCTGTGTGACGAGGGTCAAATGACGATATTCTGAGCTATATACATTTATCTCGTATTTCAAAAAATTCACTTTAACAGATAAACATTTAAAATTAATTTTAATTAATGAAGACAAAGAGTTACAAGTCCAATTTTCACATGAGGCACAATCTATGACCCTATAAAAGCTGAAGTTGTCCATGGTTCACATGTTCCCTGCACTTCCCAGTGCCAAGGAACCTTCCAGAAATACACAGGTAATTTTGGAAATAACACTCAAAGCAGTGAATAGAAGAGGGGTAAATAATTCCCCTATGCACTGACAAGTAAAAAGGCTGTTAACTTAAAATATTTGTCATTAGAGATGATTGCTGGTAAACTAAAAGAAATCCACAAACAGAAAACCAAAACTCTCCACATGAAACCAACCTATTTATGTACACTATCCTTAAGAGTGTTTAGAAAGAAATACAAATGTCCTAATCTTACCCTCAGTGTCAGACTCAGATTAGAATGCCATCATCGAAGACTACTCCATAGCAGTTTATGAACACAGAAATCACAGTGTAAGGTCTTAACACACAGTTAATCAAACCTATTACTAAACATTTGAAAAACACAAAGGCAAAACACAGACCAATTTTAGCACTGTCAGAAAATACAACAGTAGCAAAGACTCTTTTTGTATGTTCATCATTACTTCCCAGTTACAAGCATCATGTTCTAATGAAATATCAGATTCATACCCTACTTTAAAAAATATGTTAAAAACAGGAGAAAATGAATACACAGACAAAAGTGAGCTCAGTATTTACATTTTCAGGTTACCTGAACAGAAGAAAAAACAAGTCAAGTGTTTCTCACTGTTGTAATTCAACAAAAATTGACAGCCTTCCCAAAACATCTTTTAGTTACTAAGTTCTAAATACACATGTACATGGAGTCCACTACTTACTTTTTCATAGCACAAACACATGTGAATTGATGCAGTAAAAATAAACTGTAATTAGTACTTTTTTATCATTGCTCAATAAAATTGTTTTAGTTATTTCTGAGCTGGTTTATACATAAAACACAAGTTCTGAAAGTTCTCCTCCCCTTACAGATACAAGTATTAAAAAAAAAGTTCCAAACATCAATAGATGAGTGCAATGATATTCAGTCTAAGTTAATCCCCAGACATCCAAATCCATGAATAAAAATTCATCAGTTTTAAATACACTGAGCCTATTAAGCAAGAACAAAAGCATATGCACAAAAGAGCTTTTAATATATTTCAAAGCCCACAAGAGCCATGGTCTCATTAAAATTATAAATTACACAAACATGGAATAAAGATTCAAACTGCAATGCAGCTAAGCAGATTACAGAAAACCCCGCGTTCCATATGATAACACACCATGGCCCTCCCAGATGGGGGCTTGGAACAAAAAGGCCATCACTGCAGCTAGGGAAAACCTCCTTGTGATCTCTGGTTTCTGTTCAGCAGATGACAGCCAAATAATATGTTGATTATTCTGTTTGTGCTGCTAAGCTTGTAAGATGGAATAAAAGCGATATGATCTATTGTGAACTCAATGCTAATGTGTTGTTCCACTCATTAATAATATACTGAATTTATTCTGAACCTACTTTTTTATCTGAGTTGCAGGTTTTAAATGCATGAACTAAAATAAAAAGCCAGCATAAACTATTATTTAATTTCATGGCTTAAAGTACAAGGTACAGCTGACAAGAATAAGTGAGAAAACTGACAACTTAGTGAATCCAATAAGCAGAAATGCCTTTCTCAAATTCAGCAAATGATTGTATGCTGAGGTGCAGAGTACCTGCATGACACTGAGCACAGTCCAGCCATGAACTGCATTATCATTGATAGCAAACAAATTACAAAAAAAGGGCCTATACAGCTTAATTTACTACACATAATCACCCCAAACCCAAATTAAATGAGGACACAAGTACTTGCAAACAGAAAAATAGTACAGAAACAATAATTATATCATTTCACTAACACTACATCTCCTAACTTAACTGTTTAAGTCTTTAATAGGGATCAGATTTTACTGCATCTAAGTTTACTAAGTTGGCTCTTTCCAAATACACACAATTTGGCTATCCCTTTCTTCCATAATAAGATACAGGGAAAATCAGTGACTGGTCATACAGCTCCCTTTCATAGACTGATGATCTTTCCACAGTTTCATGTCTTTCAATTTCAGGTCTTTTATGCCAGAAATGTTAAAAATTCTATTAAAAAAAATTACTGGGGCTTGGAAATAGCATGAAAATATCAAAACCAAACACTGTTTCACACTTTTTGGACCAATGGAAGCACATTCATACACAGACATGGGAGACACATGCAGCTCCAAGAGTGCAACAGTTTTCTGAGAAACATAAAAATTTATTTCAAAGCAGCTCAATCACATTTCTTCTTTTGCTAAGGACACAGTGACAGCTCTAATTCACAGAAATAACAAAAAAAAAAAAAGGAAACTGAAGAGACTGGAATCAAGCATATGTAAGTCCTGACACACAAAATTCAGATAAATTACTTTCCTAGAATAAGACCCCAACTGCAATGAAATAACACATATATATTATTTTTATACAAAACCAAGATAACACCTTGAAATAATTAGCAAGGCTCACAGTCACACTAGTAACTACAACCTTACCATTTTGTAAACAGGACAGACTCCTTGTAAGTTATTCTGCAGTAACCAGTTAGTCTTGTTATTTCTGTGACTTTGATATTTTGGTTTCCTCAATCTGTTTCAGTTTCTACAACTTTAAATATTAATTTCCTTTTATTCATCTTACACATGTAATCTAACACAAGATGCAAAACAGTACCTGGGGGAAAAAATATTGTAGCAACTCAAGCATCTTCTTCTGATACTTTTATATGCCTATTACCAAATATTTTTCACATTCTTATGAAATTCCTATGATAAAAAGGTTTCAACAATTATAAAAAAATCTTCTCCAGCTACTGTCACAGCACCAATATCTAACTTCACACAAATTCAATGCATTACCAAGTAGATAACTTGGCTTGAGTAGGTAGTAACTTGAGAATCACAAAGGCGATTCTCAGACACTAAAGCACATGGGAGCTAACTTGCTTGGGTAGTCCTACTCCTCAAAACATGTCCCTGAAATGGATTTCAACAAACACAGCAGTTTTGGTATGGAATTGGCAGGCTCAGTGCAGGACATGCAAGAAGCTGAATCCATTGGGAAGAATAACAGAAGTTTGCTAAAATACTGCCTGGCTACAAAAAAGCCAGATACATAGTCAGTGTTTTCTGCTTTAATCACAATATTATGCCAAGTTTGGTACAATAGACACTTTCTTAACTAGCCATTAGTGGATCTGGTCTCTTAAAGTGAGTTTTTTACTATAATGCTTGCTCGTGTTTTATCTAACTGTATAATTCACATAGCCTAAATTTTAATTCTTCACTACTTAAAGACCCAAATGCTCTTTTTCATCTACCTCTCAATAACATAATTAGTTTACCATTCTAAACAACTTCTTACAACAACCATATATTTTGAAAAGCAAGCAAGACTTCTGTCTCTGTGCTGAGAAAAGGTATAGTTACACAGCTCTATAAAATTATTTATAGCAGCACATCTGGCTTCATCCTCCACTCCATGGATGGTCAGGATGCTGTGAAATTAGATGAAAGTCCATCAAATACACATGAATGTTCCTATGACTCTGTAGTATCTTGCTCCTGGTGAAACCCGAGTGCTGTACACTTAGTGAAGCCAGTGACCAACATCATTAATTGTGAAAGCAGAACTTGTATCATCATGAGCCAGGTCAGTAACTGCATCACTATTCACAGTGCTATGTAAGCTACTACATTTAGCTACATGTAACATACCTATATACATTTCAGTTTAACCACTGCTCTCCTGCATGTCCTTATTAGACTAAAGATTGAGTAGCTCATAAAACTAAGACAAAAGGGCAATAAAGGGAGCAAAACTGCTTCTTGGAGGATACTACACTGTCAGAAGTTACTTCCCTGCTGGCAGGGGCTGAACATCCCAGCTAGCATTAACCTACCTGTCTGGAATATCTATGGAAGCCACAATGATCAGAATGCATCGTTGGCCAGTACAGTGGAAAACTGAGGTTAAGATTGTGGGTCTCAACAAGAAGTTACACCCTTGCATATATAAGCAGGTTAGCAAAGATTCCCATCTTTGCAATCAAAGGCCTTGGGATTTATTTTCACTTAACTGTCAGTTCACCATTCTACCCCAGAGCAGGAGCTTTCTGAATCTCACCTAGCACACCTGTTGTACTTCAATGGATACCAGAGCCTGTTGTTGAAACCTAAATTGTACTCCAATGGATATCAGAGCCTGTTGTTGAAACCTAAGCTGGAAAACAATGCCAGAAATACAGATTCTACACTTCAGTAGTCTGAAGTCACCTGTAAGCATGACAACAGTTAACAATAACATTTCCTTTATGTAAGAGTGGAGGTCAGACAGGTGGGGCTGTGTACACATGAGACTTCTGATTTCTGACCCGGATTTTGTTTCTTTGTAATTTCAAAAGCTCCTGCAGGTTTCTTAATGGAACATTACTGTTAGGTTTTGGCCAACATTAGAAGAGAAGGACAATTCTCCATTACAAAAACTTAAAAATATTTCAGCAAGAGGAGACAAACTACAATTTTAAAAGAATTCTGAAGGTGATTGGTTAAATCTTTTCCGGCCATGGGCAGCCCTCAAGTGCTTTGCCAAAGCATTTCACAGGTTTCAGGTCTCACAATATTTCAGAGATAACAGACACCTTCCATAGTGCTTCTATAAGTACCTTCTATAGAATCCTACAATGTAGGTGAGGAGCAAACACTGCCTATATTCCAGCACCTGCTGATAATATAGATTTGTAACAGAAATAATACGGTTATTTGGAATAATGCCTTTGAAGACTAAAAGCCCTAACAACTTAGCAGAAAGCAATGTTTTTCTAAAATCCGAACTGTACCAATTCTGAACCTTTGTAATATCAGCATATCAGAAAAAAGCTATAGAAACTATAAATTAATTTAAATGACACATATGTTTTTACAGATATTAAGTGAATCTCAGGCTCTAAAAGCATATGTAATATGTTACTTTGTACTTTTGCATTAACTTCACTTATATAAATAAAATTTTAAAAGTCACAGCTATTAATTTTTCCATTAATCTTAATTACCCACATTATTTACCTAGCTTTAGAAATGCCTGTTTAATGAAATAAATGCAATCAGATACAACTGGAAGACAAAAAACAAAGACTCGAGGTATCAAAGCATTTAAATTACATTTTCCCTGCTGAAACACAAAGTTTACTCTCCACCTCTTCCACTGCCACACTGAAGTGACAAACTCTTGTTCTTTCAGGGCAGCCATTTGATTCAATATGAAGTAGAATTCTGGATGTTAAGCATCTGAAAAGGCTATTAATTAATTTCTAGTTTTAAATTAATTAATTTCTAGTTTTTAATCCTGAAGTAAGCTTGAACAAGGAACCCAGTATGGAAAACATTACGGAGTACCAAAAGCCACAGTACAAATAATACTCCTTTTCTGGTTGGTGGTTTTGGGGTTGGTTGGTCCCTCCCCCCCCTTTTGCTTTTAGTCCTATCTTACGAGTATTTTTAAACTAATGCGCTTTTTTTTACACACCTTTCATGATAAACAGAAGGAAAACACTCCATGAAATATGCCACTAATCTGTATGATACAAGACAGTACATTCAATTTACAACTAATTTTCGATATTACTGCTCTGCAAGTTGCAATACATTTTTCTAATCTAAAAAATACAGAAATATTAAGTAACCTTTTTTATAATTTATTGTCTTCAGCACATACCACTAACTCATGTCTCCTAATTTATCTACTTAGACTTTCTGTTTTAAAAGAGCTGTTTAAATTTGACACAGAATTAAATTTTTATTGCTGCTGTTCAACATATCCACAGGGATGCATTTAGGTTAATATCCAACAGCTTTCTGAAGACAAAAAGTATCATATCATGTCTTTTATAATATCACATAACTGGTAAGTCTCAAACCCTCCCTCTAATCTTTGCTTTTTCCATGACTGATTGGATAAGTAGTCTTCAAGCTTTTTCATATTAAAAAAAACAAACAAAAAACCCAAACAAACAAACAAACAAAAAAACCACTAAAAAAGCACCCAACAAAACCAAACCAGGTCTTTTGGTGTCAGAACTTCCAGGATTAAACATTCTTTCCATTTGTTGGCTCATGGCCTGAAGATCCTGCACTTTCAAACTGATCCCATTCTAGCTACTTCAAAAATCACGAAAATGAAGCCATCTTCTTTGTGACCATAATCCATGACCCATGCTGTTAGATACTTAAGAACATCTCAAAAGCAAACTACCTTGTTTCAGCTCCCTGTGGGAGCTCAGCAGGGTGCTAGGTCACATGACTGCAAACCCCACCTAGTCAGGTGACTCTACAGCTAATCTGATTTGGTGACTATAAAACTTTAATCAGTACAGTCTGATACCATCACATTCCAGAACTGATGAGGGCAGCAGCTTGGTGAGATAACAGCAAATGCTAACATGATTAGAAATTATAACTGCCCCTCAGATGCAGTTTTCTAATTCTCTATCCCACACATAAACCCAACAGCAAAATATCACTGAAAACTGATCAGGCAGACATAGTTTTGAAACAAAATGCACTGATATGTTTTATTCCAAAATGGATAGAATTTTGCTCATTGCCACAGAAGGCCAAAAGCACACACTGAATCTTAAAAGGCACAATTAAAACCTAGGAAAATCATTGACTTGAACTCAAGGAAAATAAAACATGCACAATAAGATAACATTGTCTGCTCACACAACAGAGCCTCAGCTTGCATTAACTGAAAGTCCTAAGAATTTACATCTGCAACCCATGTTTCAAAGACGGTTAATGAGAGCCATGGCAGGTGTTTCCACTTATCAAGCACAAAATACCTAAAAAGCACACTTTAAGAAGCACTGCTATTTTGGGGACACTAGGATTTTCACCAAAACTGCAGGCTACAGTGAAATGACAAACAGACTTGTAGATCAAATTCCAAGCATACCTTTTCCCAAATGTTTTGATTGCTGTCTCATTCACCCATTGTATTCCCTCCATTTTTTCCTTAGGGAATTCTCACTCAAAAATCCTCTTAATCCATCTTAGAATCTGCATTTGGCATAGACAAGTAGTGAAAATTGGATCAGCAAGTTTATAAGAAATGGTAGAGTTAGGATTCGCAGTTAAAATTGACAAACACTTGATCAGGTCTACATGATAATACACAAGCTGCAAGAAAAGAAAGTTGACGATTCTACAGTTTAAAACATCCCAATCTAGACAAAGGTTTAGACTTCTCCCCCTTACAAGTTGAGTATGACCATAGTTGCCACAGCTCACCTGACAAGTAACCTGCTAAGACACTTCCTGATCACCTGCAATCATCTCCATTCTTTAGTTTCTCTGCATTTCAATTTCACCTCTACAGCAGAAATCATGGGACTTATCTACCTACTAATGTAATGTGTATTAGATGATGAGGGGGTTTTATATACTAATACCTAGAATTACAAATTCCTGCAGTCTTGCTTTCTGTCAGAGAGCCCCTAGTGGGATCTTCTACAACAGCTGGAAATTCATCTTCTGGGGAACATAAGCAAACCTTTAGCATCATTCAAAGAGTGTGAAAAAGTTATTATTCCTGAAGACTAAACACAGTTCATTTTACAATAAAGAAGTTTCTATGAAACTAATTTCTTTGTTATTTGGCTGAACGGAATTGCAGGCGAAATTATAGAATCATAGAATAGATAGGGTTGGAAAGGACCTTAAAATCATCTAGTTCCAACCCCCTGCCATGGGCAGGGACACCTCACACTAGACCATGTCACCCCAAGACTCTGTCCAACCTGGCCTTGAACACCACCAGGGATGGAGCATTCACAACTTCCCTGGGCAACCCATTCCAGTGCCTCACCACCCTTACAGTAAAGAACTTCTTCCTTATATGCAATCTAAACTTCCCCTGTTTAAGTTTGAACCCATTACCCCTTGTCCTCTCACTACAGTCCCTAACGAAGAAACTCTCCCCAGCATCCTTATAGGCCCCCTTCAGATACAGGAAGCTTGCTATGAGGTCTCCACGCAGCCTTCTCTTCTCCAGGCTGAACAGCCCCAACTTTCTCAGCCTATCATCATACGGGAGGTACTCCAGTCCCCTGATCATCCTTGTGGCCCCCCTTTGGACTTGTTCCAACAGTTCCATGTCCTTTTTATGTTGAGGAGACCAGAACTGTGCACAATACTCCAAGTGAGGTCTCACAAGAGCAGAGTAGAGGGGCAGGATCACCTTCCTTGACCTGCTGGTCACACTCCTTTGGAAGTAGCCCAGGATAGGGTTTTCTGGGATGTGAGAGCACACTGTCAGCTCATATTAAGTTTCTTATCGACCCATACCCCCAAGTCCTTCTCCACAGGGCTGCTCTGAATCTCTTCTCTGCCCAACCTGCAGCTGTGCCTGGGATTGCTCTGACCCAGGTGGAGGACCTTGTACTTGGCATGGTTAAACTTCATCAGGTTGGCATCAGCCCACCCCTCAAGCGTGTCAAGGTCCCTCTGGATGGCATTCCTTCCCTCCAGCGTTATCAACTGAACCACACAGCTTGGCATCATTGGCAAACTTGCTGAGGGCACACTCAATCTCACTGTCCATGTCACTGACAAAGATGTTAAACAAGACCGGTCCCAACACCGATCCCTGAGGGACACCACTCATTGCTGGTCTCCAGCTGGACATTGAGCCATTGAGCACAACTGTTTGCGTGTGGCCATCCAGCCAGTTCTTTATCCACCGAGTGCTCCACCTATCAAATTGATGTCTCTCCAAATTAGAGACAAAGATGTCATGTGGGGCAGTATCGAACGCTTTGCATAAGTCCAGGTAGATGACATCAACTGCTCTACCCCTGTCTATCAGTTCCATAGTCCCATCATAAAAAGCCACCAGATTGGTCAGGCAGGATTTCCCCTTAGTGAAGCCATGCTGGCTGTCACCAACCACCTTGTTGTTTTTCATGTGCCTTAGCATACCTTCCAGGAGAATCCGCTCCAAGACTTTGCCAAGCACAGAGGTGAGGCTGACTGGTCTGTAGTTCCCTGGCTCATCCATTTTTCCCTTCTTGAAAATGGGGGCTATATTTCCTTTTTTCCAGTCATCAGGAACTTCACATGACAGTCATGATTTTTCAAATATGCTGGACAGTGGCTTAGCAACTTCATTTGCCAGCTCCTTCAGGACCCGTGGATGGATTTCATCAGGTCCCATGGACTTGTGCATGTTCAGGTTCTTAAGATGGTCTCAAACCAGATCCTCTCCTCCAGTGGGCCTAAGATCTTCATTTTCACTGTCCCTGCATCTGCCTTCCAAGACCTGGGTGGTGTGGTCAGAGCATTTTCTGGTGAAGACTGAGGCAAAGATGTCCTTAAGAACCTCAGCCTTCTCCAAATCCAGGGTAGGCAGTTCTCCCAATAGGTTCTGGAGAGGGCCCACGTTGTCCCTAGCCTGTCTTTTATTTGCAGTGTACCTATAGAATCCCTTCCTGTTATCCTGAACATCCCTAGCCAAGTTTAATTCTAAGTGGGCCTTACCTTTCCTAACCTGGTCCCTAGCTTCCCGGATAACATCTCTGTATTCTTCCCAGGCCACCTGTCTTGCTTCTGCCTTTTATAAGCCTCTTTTTTCCTTCGAATTTTCCTCAGCAGCTCCTTATCCATGCAAGGAGGTCTCCTGGCCCTCCTACAGCACTTCCTTCTAGTAGGGATGTTTTGCTCCTGAGCTTGCAGCAGGTGATCCTTGAATATCAGTCAACAGTCTTGGGCCCCCCTGCCCTCTAGGGCTATATCCCATGGAATCTTACTGACCAGGTTCCTGAAGAGGCCAAAGTCTGCTCTCTTGAAGTCCAGGACAGTGAGCTTGCTGCACGCTCTTCCCACTGTCCTGAGGATCTCAAACTCGACCATCTCATGATTGTTACAACTAAGGCTGCTCTGGGCATCACATTTCCAACCAGTCCCTCCCTGTTGGTGAGCATGAGGTCAAGCATGGCACCTCTCCTTGTCTGCTCCTCTATTACTTGCAGAAAGAAGATGTCTTCCATGCAATTGATGAACCTCCTGGATTACATGTGCCAGGCCATACCATCCCTCCAACAGATGTCAGGGTGGTGGAAGTCCCCCATGAGGACAAGGGCCTGTGAGCGTGAGGCTGTTCCTATCTGTCTATAAAGCGCTTCATTCACAGAGTCATCTTGATCAGGCGGTCTGTAACAGATCCCCACAGTAATGTCCCCTATAGCTCCTCTCCCTTTAACCCTGACCCACAAACTGTTAACTGATCACCTGTCCCCAGACTTCCATGCTCTCCACACTACGCCTAACATAAATAGCAACTCCTCCTCCCCGTCTGCCAGGCCTGTCTTTTCTAAAGAGCCTGTAACCTTCCATTTCAACACTCCAGGTATAGAAGCCATCCCACCATATTTCTGTGGTACCTACTGTATCATATCCCTGTATGATATAATAAAATTGGATGTTTTAAGCGGTGTTTTCATAAGCCCTCATGGAGTTGTAAAGCTTTATTGTATTAAATAATTTATTTTGAAATTAGATTTTTGAAAATAAGCTTAATTCCCCCTGATTTCTAAATCAGTAGTACTTTAACTGTACCCATCATCTTAAAATGTGACAGGAAAAATAAACATCACAAGCAGAACTATTGCAATACTTTTTAACATTCAGGTCTTACATGAAAAGCTATTTCTACTCCATATTTTTTTGGTAACACATGAAACAGCCTCTCCTATTATAAGTTACAGCATAAGGGACAGTTTCTCTATATTCCAAAGTATGCAAACCCAAAATTTATAATAACAAATATCATTATTTAAAAACACATGAAATTCTGAAATAGCTGCAAGGTTCACAGTCAGTAAGAGGTGGAAGGTTCAACTGCCCCCTCACACTGTGTGTATGTGCCCTTGTTGCATCTATCAGCAGTATGACACATTAAACTATTAAACTCATTAGATAGTTCTAAACCAGATTAGTGAGCTGAATCTGCTCAGGAAAGGATCTGACAAGCATCAGGGTCTGTTTGACTGGAAGCATAGAAGGAAAATGAAATGAAGACTTTCTGTGTTAGCAATGCTGACCTATTATAATCAGCTCAAGAAAGGCTGAGATTTCCAGTAAATTTGCGCAAGTATTCCCAATAGTAATATACTTTCATTATGGTGGCTCCACAATGAAAGAGAAAAAAATTACTCAGCCTCCATTTTTAATTGCCCTGTAAGAAAATGGAAAAAAGTATAAAAACTACAAGACAGAGAGGCAGCAACGAGAAATGGAACTACAGAAGAGAGAGCTCTGCTCTAGACATATGCTTGCACCTAATGCAGCCTATACTAGTGTATTTGATTTAAAAAACAAATAAGGAAATACTTTGTCTCACTGAAGTAACAAAAGGAAGCTTACTGCTTGGAATGGGGAGAAAAGTAACCACTGAGATAAACTCAGCAATTCTTTTTCTGGTAGGTAAGTGGTGACTTATCAAAAATATCCTTATTGGGCCTACAAGTATTCCATAAAAAAAGTAATAGAATAAATACACTGCAATTTTTTAATAGTGTTACACACATCTGAAATATTTGGATATCTGGACTCCAGAAAGACAGTGCAGTAAGAAATGGAAGAGCTGATGTGATGTTTCAAAAGTGAAGAACTCTGAGTTTCAGCTCCCTCAATTATACACTATAATTCCTTCACCATAGGATCCCACAGACAATAACAGATTTTTGAATTCTTAAATGGATTGTGAATTACACTTTTTTCCTTTATTTTGTTAGTCTTTCTTAATCCAGATACTCACAATTCATTACTAGGGCCAAAGAGAGGTGACATTCAATAGGTATATTTATTTCTTGCCATGTTTTTAAATGTGTCCTTTGATTTTTTTTCCTTTAAAGACAAATACTTCTAACTTTGAACAATAATCTACATTTGAAATTAAATATTTCACAGTTTTGCAGTAAACATAAAACATTAAAGCAACCTCTTGATACTCATGATATTTAAAATGTCCAGTGTCGAACACATAAGATGTTTGGCCAGCAGCAAACTGCATGCAGTTTCACTAGCCAGGAAGAGATAATACTGAAAGTTCACCCTCCTGAGTTTGAACTTGATACGGAGGAAAACCTCTGAGGTTCAGGACTGTTATCATACTGCTGCTTTTTATTGCTGCTTATATTTAATAGGTAGACTCCTGCTCCCCCGCCACCCCCCAAAAAAAGGTAGGATCAACAATCAGAGGTGCTCAAAAATAATGGCTAAAAGCAATAACGAAATCATTTATTAAAATTGGAGCTTACAAGTGGAGAATTACATTACAGCCTCGTTAGTATATCCTGCTATGTGCAAATGCCTTCAAGTAGCTTGGGATGCATCTGAAATGCCAACAGATTAAAAACAAATATACAAATACCTGTGACAGTGGCTGTTCTATATGCCCATAGGAGTTTCTCTTAAATTCAGAGTACTATAAAGTGTTGATTTACACAGCAAGCTTACTAAAGATCTTCATTAAGATAAAAACCATTTTACTGTCTTTGTATATAATAAGTACAGAAAACAAAACATCAAGTTCAAATATCTCACCAATTTTTACATACACTCAGTTTAGGGTGGTTGTTTGCTGCAGTGTACAAGGCCACAGACCGCTATCAATATATGGCTAATAAAAACTAAAGGACATGCTAATCCTCAAAGAAAAAACAAACAAACAAACAAACAAACAAAACACAAAATAACTTTCAACGGTTTCAGTAACTGATGCAACAACTACATTTCTCACGTAAAGTAACTTTTTCTCCTATAGCTCTTGGCATGATCAAGTGAGGGGGTCTTAAGTCATACATTTATTACAAACCTGCAGCTACGTACAAACGAGACTCCAAGCACACTTACATACTATGTTGCATACAGCTACTTGAAAACCGTTAGAAAACGCTCTACAAACACTTTTTCCTTCCAAACTCGCACACAAGGTTTTTTCGGAAGGTGGACGCCGACCGGGCGGCACAGAGACTGGCGAAGGCACTGAAGGGTGCACAGGCTAGGCAGGCCTCTCCCCTCAGGGCTCGCTGACCCTTCGGCAACCCAAACCCCAGGAAGAAAGAAAGGCGGACTCCGCTCCGCAGCACGGCCGGGCCACCGCCGCTGCACTATTCCACAGCTCCTCCGTTACAGCGCAGGACGCGCCGCCGCCCGACCCACCCGTCACGGCCGGGCGCTGCTGCAGGTCTCCGCCGAATCCTCCCCCCCCCCCGGACCCCAGCCCCTCCACACTCACCTCCCCGCTCTCCACCGGGAGCCCCGGCCTTCCCCGCCCCTTGAGACAGCGACGTGCAAACAACGCAGCCTCCCATTGGACAGCGGGTTCCCTACGCGGCTCTCCCATTGGTGGATTGGAAAAAGCTTGATTCTTCCCGGCGGCCCCTCTCTCCTGTCAAGCGACGGGAGGCCGAGATGGCTGCAGCGGCCGGCGGGGCTGCGCGGGGCCGCGGGGCCACCAGCTTCCAGCGGAAGGCCGCGGCCGGCAGCCGCTTGGCCACTGTGGCGGGCACCCGGCCCTCCGTTCGCCATGGGCAGCTGCTGCTCTCCAGCGGGCTCCCCTCCCTGGACTGTGTGCTAGGTTGGTGGGAAGCGGGACTTGGGACCAGGCTGCTGCCACCCCCTCCCTCAGCCCGGCCCTGCCTGTCGTTTACCTTCCGCAACCACGCAGCTACTCCCGCAGGCTTTTCCTTCCTCCCCACGGTTCCCGGGATTGGGGGGAGAATGAGGGGGGCGGGGGGAGAGGAAAGGGCAAAGCAGGATCCGTTTCCCGCCTTGAGCCCCCCATCCCGTGTGAGGAGGGGCAGGCGAGTGAGCCTGCTTCCCAGCCTGCTGCTGGGGGAGCAGATGATTGCCATTTACCGCTCATATAAATCGGTTTAAGCAGCCTTTCTAGAGTGGGAAAGGTACTCTGTAACTTAGTAACACGTTCCTGTCTATTTCAGACCAAGGGGTCTGAAGCTGTCAGTTTTGAAAAACATGTGCCTGTCTGTTTCAGGCTAAGTAAGAGGCCTGAACTTTTCAATTTTGGAAAACGTGTTTGCCTAATCAACTCCTAGTTGCATGTGGTGCAGTTCTGGTTGTTCAGAATTTTTAGGCATTTTTAGGATGTGCTTGACTGTAAACTTGGATTCTCAGTGTGTCTTTTCCGTGTTGCTCACTGCTGCTACATCATTATAAATGCCCTGTTTAGATAAATTACACTGGTGTGATGCTGTTCTTACTGTCTGTGAATCTGCTTTTGCCTGCTGTCAGTGTCAAGATGCTAGATAGTTCCTTGGACTGATCTGTTGTTACAATCTGTGGCATGAAGTAGTACTGTTTACCTGGATTGAGAACTAATTAACTTCACCCGTATAAACAGGTTGTTTTATTTGTATATGCTAGGGCTGCATGACCCTCTTACTAACTACTGACACAGCTGCAGTACATCTTCAGTGTACATAGATGGGACTACTTTTAGGTGAAGAAAGTTTGACTTTAGCTTTGGTCATTCATCCTTGGAGGAGTACATGGATGTCCTGTTTTCAGGCACAGTTCACTTTTCTTTCTAAGGGTATTCTAAGGAGTAATGACAAATACAAAAGTTATATCCATTTTATAGATAAGTTTTTGCAGCCTGTGTATCTTACGGAGAATCATACTAATTTATCTTTTGTGTGTATGTATCTGGTAGAGAACACCTGCACTTTCAACAGGGATTGGCATCTTTGTGGAGAAAGCTCTCCCTCCTTAAGAGAGAAGTATTTCATTAAGTGAGTGTGATTTTTTTAAACCCTTTAATTGCATAAATACAAGGTCTGCATTGAATATTCCAGTTGTTCTTCATATTCCCTTTTATAAACAGTGGATTTTGTGCAGCATAGGTCAGACAATGTAGACAGCTTCCATGGTAACAGGCTTCTAAATGTCCAGGCACTTGCTAACATAATTTTTAGTTGTTTTGGTTCACATTTGTATGGGTTTGTATACAGATCCTTTGCATATGGTCTGTTCTGGAAACTGGGGGCAATTATTTCAGTAAACTCAGGATCCCTTCTAAAGTACCTTTTCCCCATCTTTTAAATATTCACTAATTTCCTGACCTTAACAAGTTTTACGCTTTAACATCAGGAAAGTTGTTCAATGCTAGGAATAGCATTGGGTTGTGGCGTTCTTGAAAAACTGGAAAACCTGAAAAGCCGGAAAACTTGCTGAGTGGGTAAGGCCACAAAAGACTGTGCTAAAAATGCTGAACTACAATAAAATGCTGAACTACAATAAAATCCCCAGGTATTAGGGATTGTTACAGACAGACCACTCAGCTAGGTGGACCTGCACAGAATCATTGATTTTGGAGGCAGGGGAGGGACCTCAGGAATTCATTTACCTTGAAGCAGGCTCAACACTGAGTTCAGAGTTGGTTGTTCAGGGCTTTATAGAGCTGAGTCTTGAAAACCTGCAGTGGCAGAGAGGCTTGATTATCTTTGTGGGGAATTTCCTTTTTCCTTATATCCACTTTGAAATTCTTCTGATTTGTTACAGTATTGTTGATAGCTAGCTCTTAATAAATGTATTTCCTTTCAAGAAGAACTGGTAGATAAATGCTGGATTTCAAATGCCATGTTCCCATCTCTATGCTTTATATTCAAATTCACTTTCAAGATTTATAGACCATATTCTCTGTAGTGAGCTGTAACTATTGTGTAATATAACCATCACATGCTTGTTATGAAATGTTTTGTTTCAAGGTGCTTAAGAAAAGGTCACAGATACCCTTTGAAAACAATGGGTTCTCAACTTGCAATGACTGTTGTGTTTTTATCTCTGAGATGTTAAATCTCATTGCTGTAAGTAGCAATGTGGAAAGTTACAAGTCTTGCATAGTTGTTTACATGTACTATTCCCTTAGTAACAAAGAAAAATTACAATAGCAAGGTTAGAAAGAATTACAAGTTCACACGTTTTCTTAGAAAACATGAAGATTTTACATTTTCCTTTTGATTCTATCAGCATTCCTGCTATTTTTTTTAATGTTGTCTGGTTTTTGCTTAATTTACTCTTATTATTGTTCATTGTAATATGAATGTGTAACCATGGTAACTGCAATAGTTTTACATTCCTTCTAATAGAGTACATTTGTTCAGACTGTTCACTGCATCTGATAATATAAAGCCAATCCTCTGACCTGACTTTGTCTTTAGCAATCAGGGTATGTGTTTGTATGTTCCAGCTCTGGCTTGTAGAAAGAGGCAGTACAATTCATGATCTAAAAATACAGCTTGTGAGAATTTTGACTGCAATGATATGCAGTTTGACAAACAAATTCCTGCTTGTGCAAGCAATTTAAAAGCAGAAGAGACACTACTTCTGTGGTGGCTGCAAGTGAGCTTTTTATAACCAAGGTTTGAAGACCTTATTGCCATGAGGTAGTATGTTACTTATGGCTGTTTTGATCATCTTTTCCATGTCAAGCCATGATTGGCAAAATCTCATAATTTTGAGCTGTTTTTTTGTATGTGCTCTACAGAATGTATGCTTATTTTAAGCAAATATTGTTAGTAAGCTATGCATTCTGTCTCCTTGAACAATTGAATGTGGTGAATATTGGAAGCATACTTTGTATCAAGCATCTGTATGATTTCTGATTTTGTTCTTTTTTTCTTCTTCTTTCCCCTGTGGTGCATCTTTTGGGGCCATTTGAGTTTATCTCCCAGACAAATAGAATGAAACCGAAAGTAGTGGATTAGAGCATGGGGATTTAATGAGTGATTCTCACACTAGGATAACAGTGCTTCTAGTTGGTTTTGGGTTGTTGTTTTTTTTTAAATATGTAGGAAATGCTTGATTACTTGATTAGCTTGCCATAAATATTGAGGCTTTTGTACATCTTGACTCAGGAGCATAGCTTAAAAAACTTGTGATGTGTTGAACTACAGCTATGAAATTGGTAGCGGGCTAAACTTTTGTACTGCTCAAATTGTGGTACATCATGACAAAGGGATTCTATTGTGGTTTTAATTCAGGTGTTATGCAATAATATTAGCACTTTTTGACCTAGGGAGAAAAATTTCCTCTTTCTCTTCCTTCTGGGTGTATATCAACATTTGTAGTACCACCGGCAGATCTAAAGATCAAGAAGTTGATCCAATCCCCATTGGAATCAATTTCAGGTGAATTTAATCAGCTCTTAAATTGGTAGACTGAATTATCTTGTTCACTAGAGTCTACTTATGCAGTCTGGAATTGACTTCTTTTGTCAAGAGCTTTGGATATTGTGCTGATGTGATTCCATTTGCTCCTAACTTGCTTTTAAAGCAGTATGTAATTGCAGAAGACATATTGCAGTTTCCTTCATGCGAAGCACTGCAATAGGCTAGTTGCATAGGGCCATCTGAACAGTTCAGGCATTTTTAGCTTTCATGTTACAGTCTTACGTGATTGTTCAATGAAATATTTGTAGTCTGATTGCAAGTTATTCCACTACTTTCAGTCTTGGAATTTGGATTATAAATCAGTTTACTCTTAACCTAAAATAAAATACGAGTTCTTCTTTCACTGTCTTTTTAAAAATTCCTTCTTGGGACAACCATTTAAACCACTGTTATATATTTGTGCTTGCTGTCTTTTTGAGGAAGAAATAAAGCAATCAGGATGGGAGTTCATAGTTGATTTATTTTTTTTCCCCTGATCCTCCCTGTTGAGAACAATGGGATAAGAATCTGTGCATTAACACATATTGGGAATATTCTGTCTATTATTCAGTCGGTCATCTGTGATTGGGACATAAGCATCTATTGTAATTGTTTAAACAAAAATAGTAGCGGCCATGTATAAATCTGTCAAACTGTATTTTTATTTTTGAACAAATATTTCAATCAGCTGCATTCATAGAGTTGTTTTTATGTCCAAGACATACTGCAAGAGACTTTAGCAGCCTGGGTTTTTTTCAGATGTGTGTTACAATGTTCATGATCTGTCTGTCCAGGTTCCACTGGTTGAAATCCTACCTGCCTTATTGCCATGTCTGTTTGCCGTAGTAAGATAAAAAACAGTGGAGCCAGGATTTTACCTCATTGACATGGCTTGTAATTTTCTAGCCTATTTTTAGGTCTCTTTACGTACACAGCCCTTGGTACAGAAGAATATCACTTGGTAGTGATTAATATGGATTTAACTGGAGCTCCAACCAAAGCCTTAGCCAAATCCCACCAAATCTTTCCCCCCATATGTGTTCACAAGTAAATTCCGCTGTGCGCAGCTCTTGTCCCAGTGGCCCTGGCAGTGCAGGGGTGGGAAGTGGGTCCTGATCCCATAGGGTACGTGACCTTAGTTGGTCACTGGTCAGACTGGCCCAGAGTGTGAAGGAGCCACTGGGAAGGCCATTTTGAGCTGCTGCTCCTCAGAGCAGAGCTCCTGCAGCCAGGGGCTCTCCCTGGGGTTGGGAGCTCCTCGAGGGGAGAGCCCTCCCTGTGTAGGTGAGTGATGGCGCAAATTGGGTCGTTGGATAGAGACTGTAAGAGTCTATAACAGTGTAGTGGCGAGTACATGTTACACCCTGAACCTGTAGTTGATGTAGGAGGTGGCTGGTCTCTTCTCAAGCAACAAGTGATAAGGCAAGAGGTAATAGCCTCAAGCTGTGCCGGGGGGGTTTGCACTGGATATTAGGAAAAATTTCTTCCCCTAAAGGGTGATAAGGCATTGGAACAGGATGCCCAAGGTGGTGGTGGAATCACTATCCCTGAAAGTGTTCAAAGCCCTGTAAACAAGGCCCTTAGTGACATGGTTTAGTGGTGGACTTGGCAGTGCTGGAATGGTTGGACCTGATGATCTGAGGGGTCTTTTCCAACTCATTTGATTCTATGATTACTCACTTGAGTCATCCAAGTAAAAATTCGCTGGCTCAGACCATACATCATTATTGTAGTACTTGAGCATAGTTGCGTGGAGCTCTGCAGGATCTTTTAACCACACTGATGATAGTAAGTATATTGTGAAAGTAATTGTAATGTGTAATGTGTAATTACATGTAACGTATAATTATTTCATAATAGAGAATTGTAGGAAGTATTGCAAAGGTAATTAAAATGTTGTTCACTTTTATATTTTTAAATTCCCAGTTATCACCTTTCTTTGACTTACAAACTAAGAAAACTTAATTGTTCTCTAACATACTATTAAAATGTAGTCTTACTTTATCTTCATTTTATTTTGTTTCCAGGTGGAGGCATAGCTGTTGGAACCCTTCTTCTTATTGGTTAGTATAGAATATATAGATAAAGCCATATTCTGATGTGTTTTGCGCTTTTTAATGTATTTTAGTTAACCTATCTTTTCATTGGTTTTTAAACTCAGGCTTTTAGGAAAGTAACTTTCGGCCCGCTTCACTTTGGATAGCCTTCAAAGTGGACTACTGTCTATTTCAAGAATTACTTGAAGTGGATCAAACACTTTCAGGCAGTTTTGACTCCTCAAGGAGAATACTGCAGTATTCTTTTTGAAAGCAGGGCATTCAGCAAATTTCAGGAAAATTTTAAAATTATTTAATATTTTCTAAGTTCCCTGATTTCGTGTGAGCGTTAGACTGTGTATCATCTCAGAGTTGGTTGGTTGGTTTTTCAATTTGGCTTTCTGAGGAAGCTGTGAAATACAGAATCTTTTAATCTTTTGGTTGCTGAAATCATATAAGAGTAAGCTGTTGAAAGCCAGCTTTCCGTCAGGATGTGGATGGGGCACACTGAGATGATTAAATAGTTTACAACAGAATTCCCTTTGCAGGTTACATTAAAACTGTCTGATACCATGTCTCCATTGCAGCTGAGATGCACAGATTTCCTTTCTATTTGAAGTGTAGCAAAGGGGAGAAGGACTGTTGTACACATACATCTTGTCTTCATATCCCCATAGTATGTACCGGACTTAGAGTCAAGAAACATTTCCCAGGCCCCTCAGTTTAAGCATAGCAGCCGAAACTACAATTGTGAGGGAAGACTGACTTCTTCCAAGTTAGTCTTGTAAGTGCTTGCAGTTTCAGCATATAACAACAATCATTATTGTAGGAGATACCACCTGATTTGTCACATCGGTTCATTAATCTTGGGCTTCTACTACAAAACTACTTCAAAATGGTACAAGGGATGAATAATACAAATTTTAATATAAAATCATAAATTTTATTTTAGTAGGGTTTTTTTCTGTTTTAAATGTTTATCAGATTAATGGGTCTTATGAGAAACTTTCAAGCTTGTTACATTCCTAGCAAAAAGAGGTGATAGTACAGGGGAAAAAATGAAAGGTTATTAGAGAAACACCTGTAGTTGTGTGGCTTGTTACTTTGAAGTACTTTGATGGCTACTTTCATTTCTGCATTTTATCCATCGTTAGAGACAGGTGTTACTGTCTCACTGAATCTTAGAAAATCTTGATTTTTACATAAGGTATATAAATCAGTGTATGTTGTGGTGCAGATTAAGTCATTTGAATAGGTGGCTGCCAGAAAAAATAACTGACATTACCTAATTCCATGCAGGCCACTGTTTGTGTAAGGACTACTGTTCAAGTTCACATTTTTTGAGACCATTTTTTGGAACGTTTTTTGAGATACAGCAGTTCACTGTTGCTGAAAGAAGTTGTTCAAATTCTTCTCACCATTCAGGGCTGTGCAATTTTGTTGTTCCTTAAGCTGACGGTAGTGCTTTTCAACTTTCAACTCTCCCAAGTTGACAGAAAAATCACCCAGTTGAAGAGCGGAAACTTTTCGGTCTGTTTAGTGACCTGAATCAGATCACTAACATGAGATGAGTACCAGAGCCAGCACAAGGGAAAGAGAGATTGCACAGTGAGGACTAGGAGAGAAAGTAGATGCCCTTTGTCAAGGCAGAAACTGCCAGTTAAGCTCCATTTTCTCATGAAATTTCATCCAAATTTCTGTGAATTTGGGGATCTCTCTTACTGCTTTCAGTGAAGAAGCTCTTTGTTTTCTCACTCAGTTTGAGAAGACCTGCAATCTTGCTATAGTCAAAGGAAGAAGAAAAAAAAATTAGAACCTATCATAATTTACACGTCAGAGATTAGTTTTGTTTTTTCTTCCCGTTACAGTATTCACTGACCCTTCCAGTAGATGAACTGGGTGGCACCAGATGAACCTTCTAGCTGGAAGATTGTAACTAAACAAAAGACAGTTGTTCTTCAGGTGATGTGCAAGTGGAATATTTCACCATAGGCTGTTGTGAATGTAAAAAAATGTAAATGTAAAAAAAAATCATGGTCACAGTGGAAACTGGGCAGCATGATGGAAGTGAAAGAAGTTTGCATTACCAGGTTAGTGGATACCAAGTTCAGCTAAGGAAGTCCTTGAGTCCTCTGAATGGTGTGAGGCTGAGCAAGTACTTGGGTGAAGCATCACATTTGCTTGTTCAGTTCTTATTACCTCTTCCTAAATATCTGCTTTTGGCTACTGTTGAGCATCAGGTTAGATGTCTACTTGACCTGACCTCAGTGGAGCCAGACAGAGTGGGTGCAGTGACAGTGAGCTGTGTGTTTCTAATGAAGAAGATGACAAGACTCAATGATTTGAAAATTGGAGGATATTTACCTCATTTTTCTCTTTTCCCCTTCTCTGACTGCATAGCTGGCAATACTCAGTGGTGGGGTTTAATTTACTTATCCCTTATGTTGGTTATTTGTGATCGGATATCAAACTTAGCTTCACAGAAACATGAAAGAGAAGCTCTCTTTTAGTTTTGAAAGCTATTTTTTCCCCCAAATAAGACTTACCATATATTATTTTGAAACATATAATTATATACAAAAATTCTTAAAATAAGAACTACATTTATTCATGAGTCATTAATCTAAAAATTTTTAAACTAAGTTTTAAAGTTGGTACAGATAGAATTGTTAATTGCATTGTTAGACTATCCTGTCAGTATACAAAAAAATTCTGTCAAGAGATTAGTCTAGGCAAGTTTTATATTATACAGGATTGAAGCTGTCAGTGATAAACCTCCTAGGAAGATCTTTTGCGTTGTACTCCAAGTGTTATAAAAAGGTTAGATTCTTCCCCCTTCCTTCAGCATTCTCTAAGGCAAGAATAAATTGCATTACTTTTGGATTAGCTCCCTTTGCAAATTAAATGCTCATCTTCATTATTTGACACGTTATCTTGGTTAATTTAACCAAATAATAGTAGATTCAGGGTATTAAAATATTTATTTTAACTGTTGCGTTGTGTTCTGAAGATGCAGTAAAGACACAAGTTACTTGCCAAGACTTCAAACTGTTGTTTGAAATGTAAGTGCACAATTTTTTAAAACTTAATTCATAATCACAAGCATCATGATTTTCAGTTGAACTTAATTCTGTCATATATTCTTTTGACAGTGTTTTATTTATATGAGAATTAGAGAATTGAGCCCATGGTAGTCTCATGCAAGATTCTAGCTACTGGAGGAACTTGAAATTTCCTGGGTTTTGTCCATACAGCAAGAATGTTTTGGATTTTAACCAGTACTTTAGTTGCAAAAATCAGTGGTTTTATGAGAAGTGGTAAAGCAAGTATTCTGACTCTGCGTGAAATTAAATTTTAACACAATCAAAACAGTTTGTTCAGTATGAATGTGAGGCAACTTGTAGTCCAGTTGATACGCTGGAGGGAAGGAATGCCATCCAGAGGGACCTTGACACGCTTGTAAGGTGGGCTGATGCCAATCTTGTGAAGTTTAACCATGCCAAGTGCAAGGTCCTACGCCTGGTTCGGAGCAATCGCAGGCACAGCTAGAGGTTGGGCAGAGAAGAGATTCAGAGCACCTCTGCAGAGAAGGACTTGGGGGTGTTGGTAGATGAAAAAATGAACATGAGCTGGCAGTGTGTACTCGCAGCCCAGAAAGCCAACCGTATCCTGGGCCGCATCCAAAGGTGCGTGACCAGCAGGTCAAGGAAGGTGATCCTGCCCCTCTACTCTGCTCTTGTGAGACCTCACTTGGAGTATTGAGTGCAGTTCTAGTGTCCTCAACATAAAAAAGACATGGAACTGTTGGAACAAGTCCAGAGGAGGGCCACGAGGATGATCAGGGCACTGGAGCACCTCCTGTATGAAGAGAGGCTGAGAAAGTTGGGGCTGTTCAGCCTGGAGAAGAGAAGGCTGCATGGAGACCTCATAGCAGCCTTCCAGTATCTGAAGGGGGCCTATAGGGATGCTGGGGAGGGAGTCTTCATGAGGGACTGTAGTGAGAGGACAAGGGGTAATGGGACCAAACTTCAACAGGGGAAGTTTAGATTGGATATGAGGAAGAAATTCTTTACTGTAAGGGTGGTGAGGCACTGGAATGTGTTGCCCAGGGAAGTTGTGAATGCTCCATCCCTGGCGGTGCTCAAGTCCAGGCTGGACAGCGCCTTGGGTGTCACGGTTTAGTGGGAGGTGTCCCAGCCCATGGCAGGATGGCTGGAACTAGATGATCTTAAGGTCTTTTCCAACCCTAACTATTCTATGATTCTATAATAATAACTTGTTGTTTGTTTTGTCGTAAACTGCTTCAGATTAGCTTTCTAGAAGAATCTCCCCTTTCAAAACAAATAGTATATATGTTGATTAAGCACACTCCTTTCCCCCTCCTCTCTCCAGTGTACTTCAACCTGTTGCATATCTGTTTTGCCAGCCTTGGGAAGTGTTTCCAGGAGGATGTTGTTTTGTTTCTTACATGCAAGCCTTGCTTATATAATGCATTCTACTTAGTGAGTTACAGCACACTCAAATAGGTCTGTCCTAGGTACCTCATAAGAACCCATCCTTACATACTTTTAAGATGCTCTATTTGTGACAAGGTCATTGATGGCTAAATGTTCTAAAGATTACCAGTAGGAGGTTTTTTGTTGATAGCGGAGATCAATATTGAAAGTTAAAGTTGTCTGGATAAAAGCAGGTCTATACTTGTACATTCTAAGCCTTGAAGCAGTTTGAGCTACTTTAATTAGCTACTATTATTTTTGTCAGACATTCAACTTAACCTGAATGGTAAGAGCTCTCTTCACTTGTCAATATAATTGAATTTATCATCTTTTTAAGGCTGAAAATTCAATCTCAGAAAAGGTACAAAACAGTGATTTGCTAAATATAATTCTACAAAATACAAGTTTACCAGAATTCACCTTCCTGAAGTATGGCCAAATGCCAAATATTGTGACTTACATGTTTGACAATTCCATTTTGGCATGTGCTAATTAAATGCAAGTGACACAAAGTATATCCCCTCCAGCTTAGTGAATGTGGGCATTAGTAAAGTATCTTTTAAATGGAATTTCACATTATTAAAATAATCACATCTTATAACCTGCAGCAATTCAGAGAGATGTTTCATAGCTTCAGAAAGACACACCTTAGGTCACAGTACCACACTGTAGAACTATCTGGTAAAAAAATGATCAATACTGATAGGCTATGACAGGTTTTTGGCAGCTTTAGGGCAACCTGTCTAGACTCTGTACAGAGAAAAAAAAATCAGCTATCTGTATATTACATTGTTGCAGTCTTATTTTTTCCTGTTATAACTCTCATCATTTTAAGCAATTATACTACAAACTGCTTCTCTAGTCTTTCAAAGATCTTCATACTGTTTATTATACTGATGTTTAAAAGTTGGCTATTTTAAATACAATCTTTGCATGTTTGTCGGATGGTGGATTTTCTTCGTGACTGTTCCTTTTCAAGTTACGGTGCTTATTCTCCATCCATCTCTTGGAACCTGAATAGCTCTGTGCAGAAGGAGCAGTTATGGCTAAATATTTTTTCTTAAGGCCACGTATTTACATATGCATGCACAAAAATCTCACCTATAATTAGGTGAGATTTTTAGAATCTCACCTCTAATTAGATGAGATTTTTGTCCTTAATTTTTATATAAATTATATATTTACAGTGGCTCGCTCATATCTGCTCACTTTGTTTTCTGTACCCTAGATAAACTCCACTGCCTTAAAATTTTGTTTCTAATTCTGTGACCCACTGATTTGTCTGCTACAGACAGTCTGTGCACGAAAGTGTTGAGAATGTGTCTCGTGTTCAGTAGCCTGTACAGTGCAGGGGTGAAAAGAGCTATAGATAGGCACTGGTCTTTATCCATAGTTTTCAACATGCTTATATGTTGGAATTCATTGCACTGATACTGACATACTGCTTATTCTTTGTGACTCTTTTATCCATGAAAGCGTGCTGTTGTGGAAAGAGACCAATGGATAATGATCACAATAAACTATTTTATTTATGTACTTATCTGTAGGATAAGAGGAGGTTTTGTCCTGGCAACAGTATGCATAACTTCTAGGTAAATAATCTCTTTTCCTTGTATAGTTTTACGCTTCACTAGTTACTCACCTGCTACTTAGCTGTAGAACACTCTTTGTTCAAAAAGAATTAGAGAAGGCTGTGGACTGGTGTGTGACTTGCGGTGACTGGACCCAGAGAAGAATCTGCAGCTGCTAGAGTCTTACTTGTTTATGCGCCTTATTAGCTAGAAGTAAAGTTCACAGTGAAGGCTGCTGACAGGACAGCTCTTCAGTATGGAGGCTAAGAATAGAGATTGCGCCAGGCTTGTCTTAAGTATTTGACTGACAAAAATGCACTTAAATGTTAGTTCCTACACATACAAAATGGATGTTCTTTTGGATGAGGGTGTACTTATAAAAATAAAAATAACAGTTTGAGACTTTATCCTAGCCTTCAAAATAGTAAGTCCAAGTGTTATCAGAAAACAAATACATTTCAAAGTCTGTCATTCAGTTTATCCATGAAAGTAATCAGTAAGCTACTGAAGTACCTGTGCTAAACGATTTGTTTATTTATTTACTAGAGGAAAGTTGTACTCCTATGGTTTTGAATAGTAACGTAACTATTGAAGCCAGGCTACAATGAATGCTATCAGAAAAGCCCCATATGGGTGCACTTTAGATCTTTGGAATACCACAAAAGTTTAGTGACCTAGAAATGAATCAATAAAAAGCCATCCTCTATCTGACAAATTGAAGAACTGAGGGATTCTTACAGATGCCTTGACTTTGACAATCCTAGATTCACTGTTTGTAAAGGCTTTCTGAGACACATTTAATCCTTAGAGTACTGTAGCAGACCATAAGGTGTTTTATATTTAGATCAGTCTCCAATAGTTCATTTCCTATTTTTATTTTAATTTTACTGTTTAAAGTTTTACTGAAAATCAATGCAGAAAGACCAAAGGAAATGCTAATGCTAAAATGACATGTCCTTATACAAAATGTAAATGCTTTTATTTGGCAAAATTGAAAATTCCTTATTGTTTTGAAAATCATGCTTTGAAAGCGTATGGCAGTGTAAGAACCTCTCTAGTCCTGTTATATTACAAATAAGTCTACTACTCAAGAAAATGAATTATAATGTTGGATAGATTAGTGAAAGGGTATATATCCATGTTCACTTCTACAGTTTGTTTTAATATTTCAGTGTTTCAAATAAAATTTGAATAAAAATTCTTCTTAATTACTATAGCCTTATTTCCTCTTAGTTCAGTTAAACAGTCAACACACAGTATGATTTCTTATATTTATCCATGGTTTATGGAATTTCCGTATTACATTTGGCACAAAATTGAGTATGTTGTTCACTTTCTAATGAATATTTAATATCAAAACAGTGATCCAGAAATACTGTGTATAGTTGCACACTCAAACCATAGAATACTTGAACCAATTGAGATATTGGCTTATGCTTTATTAAATGTAATGTAAGCACTGTCCATATGCGATACAACTCAGTGTCTCTGTGCCTCAAATGGTGAATGTTTTTGATTCACCAAGGATGACAGCTTAGGATTTTTCCAGAGCACCTGACTAGTGTGCCTTTTCCAATTTTGTTCAAAAGAAGGGAGGTCTAACAAAATTTTCTCCCTCCACTGACAGGTGCTTCAGTGATATGATTACATGGGAGGCTTGGTGGCTTCTTTCAGGTAGCTCAGACAATTTAAATAAATAAATAAAGAATAAGTAGGTAACATGCTGTTACTTTGATTTCTAGTGAGCATTTGTTCTTAAATTGAGAGCTTCGTAGATTGAGGTTAACTAGTGGAAGTCAATATACTGTGAATAGTATATTACCGATTATATTGCAGTAAGCAGCCAAAGCATAAGTAACTCGACAGAGCAAATGCTTAGGGGTGTAGGAGCTATATGTATGTGTTCCTGGACTCCAGTTGCAAGGGAGAATTACTCTGCTTATGTGTTTTGTTTTCCTCTTGTTGAAGCAGTTTAAGATGTTAGCAGGCTTGAAAGACTATACTTACAAAATAAGACTGTAATGCTTCTTCAGAACTTTAGATAGTGCTAGGTTTACTTCTGCAATAGGAGTCCTTCAGTTTTATCTGAATTGAGTCTTCTCTCCATCCTATTCTCATACATGGATCTACATCTTTGGTTATGGCACAATGTGTGGAGCTCAGTTACTAGGAAAACAGTTCTTCAGTAACTCAGTTAATAGCTTTTTAAGCATGCAAGAGTAAGCTGTATAAAATATTTAATTAAGAGCTCCAAACTCTCAAGAAAATTGGAGTTTGTAGTTCTGTGATGCTTTTGGAGATGAGTCCTGCTGAAATCTTAACAAAGATCCCACGCTATCGACAGGAAGCTTTTGTCAGCACAGAACTTTCCGTGGTACTGATCTGTACATATTTTTCACTAGACTATTATTTTTACAAAGTGTGTTATTGGAAGTGCATTAGAAAGTTAGTATGGCCTGCTAGGCAGGTTAACAGTATCAAAGGTAAATTGTATTAATACAATCTGAGTTCTTAAAACCCTCAGATTCTACAATAAACTGGCTATATCAATGGCTAGTATTAGGAGCAAGAGTGTTGTAATTACTGTATTCCCTTTGGTTTATTTGGACATCCAGTTTTATGTAATTTCCTGTCTTAGGGACTGTGTTTTAAAGGATTTTTCTCTATCTTGAAATGTTGCTTTAGAGGGATTTCAAGTTCATTTCTTGGCTTTAATGAAAGAGAAACTTATTTAAATAAGTATTTCTCCTTACCAGCAAAGTTGGTAGTCTTGATGCGGTATCTTTAGGAATTATTTTGAAGAAGACGAAAGAAATGAATGAAACAAATCTTCCAAATTTTAAGTTTATACTGTGTACTTTTTTACCATTAAAAGAAAAAAAATCCCAAATACTACATTTAAAAGTGAAATAAAAATTAAAAAAAGGCAGGAAATATATTCTAGTTTGCCCAGTATCCCATGGAGGATATCTCTGGAGTATTGTTCCTTTCCCAGAGAATTTGAAAATCTGTGGTTTGAATTTTTCCTCTTGTTGATCTAAACACTGCAAGTGCCAGTACTTGTGCGTGATATTAGGAGTGTAGCAGTACGACACTATTTTTCTGTAATATGTTTCTGAAGTTTCCCCATTACTGTTAATGTTATTCCTCCTATTTGGATATATATGGCCTTTCATTCTTTCCTCCCACTCCACTTTATTGATTCTTTTGACTCTTAAGCTCCAATGCATACTATTCTGGTACATATCAAAGTTATGTTCTTTTTTGTTTTCCTTCTTTAGTTTTTTTACAAGTTTAGATATGAATGACAACTTTCTAATTTTCAGCCTTTATTATTGCTTTTGTGGTTTTTTGTTTAATATTTTTGTATGTGATTTATAATAGGGAGGAAATTGTTTCCAAATCACAGAAAGAAGGGATTAAGAGTTGTGTTGGTTCTGTATAAAGAAAATCTATGTCTCTCTATCTTTCTGCCATAACATCCCTGTGTATTATCTTCCAGCAACCAGATTCAATATAAAAAAGTGAAATGTTACATTGTTGCATTTACTTTTTTTCCAGACAAAATATTTCATATATCTTTCTGAATAAATGGCAGAAATACCTATTGCAAAGTGTATGACCTAAAGTTTTACTGGACTTGCTAATTAATTGCTAATTAATCAGGTAGTTATATTGCTAAGAATTCTTTTTGCTAAAAATAACATTGCTGTTATTTGTATTTCCTAAAAATAAAGGAAATCAGAGGTGATTTAAATATCATTTGCTATTTACTCATTCACTTTCACTTCCCCCATAGTTTCGAGTTATGGTAATTTTGTTTGTATGAAGCTCATTAAGACTCTCAAATACTTAACATGCAACAAGAAGCCAAATGAAATGCTGGCCTTTCTGAAGTCAGTGGGGTTTGTATTTTTATTTCAATAGTATTTTATTCACAATGTCTGTCAACAAGTACTGTCTCACTTCTTAAACTGTAAGTTTATATGTGGTTTGAAGGTTTTAATGGTTTTGCTTTGCTTACCTTTCAAAAATGGTGTTGCAGATTGTCTGGTGTTTCAATATAGCCATTAGTTTTGCCTGTTTTTGTAGTTTTCAGTTTTGAAATGCTGGTGTAAGGATGTTTCTATAAGAAATTATACCTTTCTATAGCTTTAGCAGGCCAAATATGATTAAATTTTGAAAAGCATCTATTAGTAGATGCTTTAAGCAAGTTGATTAATATTTTAAGCTTTGAGAATACAAATATTAACATGGTTCTCCTAAATTAATGAATTCCCTTCCCATTAAACCTAATCTTAGTTGATACTTATGGGAAACATTCTTAGGAAGATATTGCTGTAACCCACCCATATCTTCGAATCTAATACTTGATTTGATATGTGAAACAATATTGAAAAATGAGGACTACACTCTTAACAATCATTATTTTTTAAACTTTTGATGTCGTATTTTACCTATTATCTCTGTTGTACATTATATACTGTAGGAGGTAGACCAACAGAGGGCTTTACAGCGTTGTATAAATGGAGATGGGCGATTTATCTAACAAAAAAACTCAGAAAAATAACCAAAAATAAAATCCAATTGTTCTTGTTTTCACAGAAGAAGATAAATATGGTCTTTACTCCAATTTGTTGTTCAAGTATTTTCTCGCAGAGGGAGTTGTCTGTGGACATGACTTGTTTGTTGCTTCTGCTAAAGAGCATCCTGACAGCATCTTAAAGGTAAAGAACAGTCATAAATTTTTACAAGTAAAGCTGTAATCTCTTGATGACTTGAAATACATTTTAAAGTGCATATATGGTGTAGAAAGATATTAATTAATCTTGGTGATTCATAAGAATCAAACAGACTAGCTGGGTTAATTAACTGGAATGATTTGGGTAAACCCAACAGTGTGCGGTTTCCACGTGCCTATCAGAAAGAGTAGTTAAATTTGCTTCCAGTATACTGTGGTGGAAACAGTGTGCAATTTGTGAAGATATTTTTTGTAGCTTCCCATAGAAAATAAAAATATAATCTAATCTCTTTCTGACTTCCTTTACACATACTTTTCATTCCGTCTTTTTTCTTCTAGGGAACATGGCCAGTTTTGGATAGGTTATACAGAAAGGTTCCTTTCAGACTTAAGTGTGCTTCTAAGCAAACACTGGTAGTTTCCATTATCAGGAAACTGTATAAGGGAAAAAGCCTAATCAACAATGAAAAAAATGCTGAAGTGTGAGGATAATCTTACCAAATGCCATTAAATGTTTTGCGTCTCTCTAAGGCTGCTTTTTTCTAATATCAAAAGTAACATATAATTTACTCGTTACTTCTGCATCGAGTGAAGTTTGGCTATTTCCTTAAGAGTGTTCAGAGACTATTTCTGGACAAAATTATTACTTTTTTCCTACCTTGTGATGATATATTCTGTGCCTAATCTATTCAATACTGTCTTCGGTGTTCAGGAAAAAATATGTTCTTAATGAAATTGCACGATTGTGGTTATGAAAAATGTTAAGATGTTTTTAATGAACTTGAGCCTGAAGAGGGTTTATTTAGGGGTGAAATATGTATCATTTGTTCCTATGGTTTAGAATATAGCATGAACAAATAGATTAAAATTTTAGTTTGAAGTATGAATTACATAAGAACCTGCTATAAGGAAGAAATTCTTTACTGTTAGGGTGGTGAGGCACTGGAATAGGTTGCTCAGGGAAGTTGTGAATGCTCCATCGCTGGCAGTGTTCAAGGCCAGGCTGGACAGAGCCTTAGGTGTCATGGTTTAGTGGGAGGTGTCCGTGCCCATGGCAGGGTGGTTGGAACTAGATGATCTTAAGGTCCTT
Organism: Ara ararauna; assembly: GCA_028858755.1. Taxonomy (NCBI): domain Eukaryota; kingdom Metazoa; phylum Chordata; class Aves; order Psittaciformes; family Psittacidae; genus Ara; species Ara ararauna. The sequence goes on from CM054380.1 coordinate 29,264,315, forward strand.
TCCAACCCTAACTATTCTATGATTCTATATTTTAAAATAATGTTTGTTTTTAAAAAAACGATGATTAAGGCATTGATCGTGCAATACATGACTGCAGTTGTTCTTCTCATAAAATTTAAATCATTCAAATTAATATTTTCATTGCATTGCACTAAAACTGCTTAAAATAGAGTAGCTAGCATACATTTTATTCTTCTTTCTTTCACCTTTGAGACAGTCATTCATAGAATGTTAGATTTTTTCCATGCTCTGGTTCTTATGCTTTTGCAAGTCAACCAACAGACATTGTTACTGCATCTCTCCTTGCACCAGTTTGAGTTTGTGGTCATTCTGACTTACTGAGCTCTGATGTCTTATTTAGAATAAGTTTTCCTTCTTACTTTTCAGGGGTAGATACTAGGTAATGATACTGTATTTTTCTGGTGTAACTTCATAGTGGTGTTACTATAAAGGATTATAAATGGAAGGACAATATTACTACAGGAAAGCTGAGGAAAACAATTTTGTTTTCTTCCTCTATTTGTGTGTTTATGTATATCCAACAGTATTCTTGTCTGTGCTTTTCTGCTGTTACTGTGACTATTCAGCACTTCCTTTGCTTAACAGATAAGACACAGTAGAGTTGCTTTCTCTAGTTTCTATTGCTGTCTGAAATTGCTTCAGTGAAATAACCCTGTAATGTGCTAGGCACCAATCTAAAAGATTACACTGGGAAAGCTTAGGCACTTCTTGAAATGCCAATATGTGTTACCTAAAATACATTATTGCCTCACCTAGAAAAAGGCTGGTGTTGGCCGCAGTTAGGTCTACAAATCACAAAAGTGGAGGAGTTTTCCCTACAACTGCCTCACTTGGCTTTTTTAAAAGAGAGAACCTTCAGGTATTTCAGGAAGTCCTCTACTGTCATAAAAATTAAGTTTGGGGATTTGGATGTCTCCATCAGATCAGGATTTTAATATAACATATCTGACCATTGAATAGCATTGCATTTTATTTAATGAGACAGTATTCTTTACTGAAAAGGCAATGTAAACAATGGTACATATCAACCTGAATTACACTTTATGCTTGGTTTTTATTGTATAAAATTCAAGTATGTATTCAATATATTCTATAACTAGTATTCTCATTAATGCATGCTTTATGTAAAGGCAGTTTTTTAACTGCCTTATGTCCATATTGTGTGGTCAGTCTATCTATACATTCAGTTCTTTGCTAAGATGCCATAATTGCTCTATTCTAATTTTGTGATGTGATTGGAAGTTTCTTGAACCTATAACCAAGACAAATACTGCTGGTAGTAAGAAGGGGAAAAGACATTCTTGGAGACCATAATTATCTTGAAATTGTGTATTAACTAAAAGACAAGCAGAGGATAAAAAGCCCTGATCAGCTGCCTATGATATATTATATTACCACCCACCAGTTTATCCATCATCCTTTGAAAACATATTCATGCCTTTTGTAGTCAAAGCTCCTTCAGGAAACTGGCATTGAGACATAATGCTGAAAAATTATACACCCGGTAAAACTTACTGAACTATACGTACTGGTTTTTAGAAAGTATTTTAAACATTTGAGAACATTTCTGTTAAATTTATGTTCCTCAACAAAAGGTAATGTTTTACAGTAAGGGCATAAATACTGGAAATAGTATATAATGTAAGAAACAGTATGGTATACTTCCGTGATTGATCATAAAGTAAAACTGGTTGCATTGGTAAATGGAAAACTAATATAATGATAAAATAACAGAGGGAAACATTGCATCTTAACATTCAATTTTCAGTACAATACCATATTAAGCTTAGACCACAAATTATGATAGGCTTTTAAGTGCTCAAGTTTAAAACCAAAGAGAAATTAGTAAAGTAGATAAGTTTTTTTTCTTGTATCATATTTTGTTAAGTTCACTGCATTTAGTGTCTATACCTTTTTTTATAATTTAGCACTCTAAAGTTAATGCCAGCTATTTTGAAGTTGCATATAGTGTATGTGTTTGAGAACATACAGATTTAAGTATATGATTATAGTTATTACTAAGGAAATCTTAAACACTGTTACGCTTTTTGCAAGAAACAGCAAGCAAAGGAGTTGAATGTTTCCTTGGACTGTAGCCAAAATTAGAACAGGCTTGCATCCACTTTAAGTTAGGCTGGGTATCAGAGTGACTTCTGGCAGCCATAAAAACACATTAACTGTGTAACAGCTTAGTTTTTCACACCTCTTCTCCTTGTTAGTGCCAAGGTATGGTTCCAGTCTTAATAATTAAGAAAAAAATTAATCTTTGTGGTGGCTGCATTTCTGTATTTCTCACATTTTCTGCTTCAGATTTGGCACTAAAATTCTAGAACTACGTATAGAAAAATTTATTTGCCTTTTTTTCCTAATTTTTTTATCTAGACTTTTCAGAACTGATTCTCACAAATTTTAGTGAGGAAAAAATTGGATTATATTTGCTAGTTATGAGCTCATCTTAACAATAAAGAGTGCTCTCTGTTAAGTCGCTTTTACTGGGGAGCCTGTGCAAAGTTTGTCTCAAAAGGAAGGCTTACTGGCCATTATACATGCTGGGAAACAGAAAACAGCATCCACTGAAGCCCAACAGTTTCCCTGTGGGACCCTTGGCGATGTTACATCAGTGACCGTTGAACTGGGAACATGGAAGTATGAGGTGAAAAAATGGGAGGCTGAGAACCGCTTTCTAGACCTGTGTCTGTTCATCTCCTATGGAAAAGTTGAACACTTTTCCATAGAAAAAGTACTTTGCTGAAATAAACTTTTTTTTTTTTTTAATCACACAACTTTAGGAAAAAGATTACTGGTTTTCTATGGAATTTCTGTTTTGAAATTGGAATTTTACTACAAGATACTTCTGGACTCCTTTGAGATTGCCTTTTCTAGGTTCTTGTACAAGAAGAGAGGATAAAGAGTGCATCCTTCAAGAACAAAAATGTATTTGAACATAATCTGTGAGCCTACTGCATATTGTGGGATGCTTTTCCTAACTTCCCTGTAGAGGATAGGCTTCTTAGAAGAAAATGTGTTCCCCAAAATTTTACCCCCAATCCAATCCTTTGAGGCTTACCATAATATGGCATAAACCAGTATTCACCTTACACATCTGGTGTCATTGTACATCCAGGGTTGAAACTGAACAAATGTGCAAACTGTTTGCTCTCTGGAGATTCTTTTGATTAGTAAAGCTCTTAGCGTGCCCAGGTATCAGATACACAGCTTCAGTGTGTTTGCTAGATATATCCTGAAGTCACGTCATTCAGGAAACACCACACTACTGGTATAGGATACCACAGTGAAAGGTCAAAATGCAGCATCACTTGGTTGGGAATCTGGCAGGTCACATGGAGAAGCGTGATGGTTTATTAAAAAACCAATGGGGAGGAGATCAAAAAAAAGTAAAACCTCCAGGAACAAGTTGAAAAGATCTCAAAACAAAATTCAAAGTACATTTCAAATACGGCATTTTTGCTTAAGTGTGTCGTTTAGAAAAGAGGGAAAAGAAATCCACCTCCAACAAACTGGTTATACTGAGTGGAGCTGAAGAACACAAAGTGCGCACTTACTCTTTTCCCACTGAGAAGACGAATGCATAATGAATGTAGCAAAATGTACTTCTGCTATTTCCAGGGTTATTAAAAAAAAAAAAACACCAAAGAAAAAAAACCACCAAAACCAAACAATAAGCAACCCACTGAGCCTCAGTGTTGTATTACTGTGTATGCAAACAACCTCTTGATAGGAAGCATAACTGTCTACGTGGACTTTTTTATCCCAGCAAAGTAGTTTTAGCCATTATGCTTACATTTTTCCCTAGAGATGTGATTCTAAAACATTGTTTTGTCAAAGGGAAGAATGGAAACCTGAAAGAAATGAGCAGGCTGGTGACTAGGGCTTACCAGGCTTCCATTTTCAAAGAGTGCTTAGTCTAACTCCTTCCTATCTCTTCACTATCTGTTGCTGGGAAAGAAACTGTATATGAATGCAAGAGGTATTTTTTCTGTCATTTGACATTTTTAGGTGCTACATAAAGAAATTAAAAGCGTAACAACTTGAAAGGTAAAAATACATATGCAAATAGGGCAGCATTCCTATTATCTGTTTCTTCCCAGTGGTATTTTCAAAATATATGAGCTTGTTACAGTGATTCAGCTGTTGCATGTTGTTCAATGTTATCGCTTAATACACAGAAATCCAATTACAGTTACAGCACTGCTGAACTTTCCTGCCACCTATTATTTCTCTTTATGAAGTGAAGATAGCCTTGTGGCACAAAGACAAAGGTTGAAGCTAACCCTGGCAGCTGCCTCAGAGTTTGAAAGTTTCTTTGAAAAGTCTAATTTCCTTACTATATAGCTCTTGCTCATCTGTTTACTTTTCTTACTTGCATGGTGGGTAAATAGAATATCTAATTTTACTTTTTTGTCTATTAAAACACAGATGTTTTAAGTATATTGTACTATATAATTTTCTGCATGACAAAACAGTGTTATAAACTTGACAAAGAAGTTGTACGGTGTGAAAGGATGCTGGAAAAAAAAATCACTTCTCTTTAAAAAGAATGAAATCCTTTTAAGCAGTACCCACGCTGGGAACTCTCTAAAGTGTAAAGCTTAGTCTTTGTCAAAAGTTCTAACCAATCTAATAAAAAGATTTTACAGAACCAAAGGAAATAAATGTTTGGCTTAAATTTCAGGTTTCCCATCTAGCAGCCCTTGGCTGTTTATTACAATATTTTCTTTCATGATCTTAGTTATGAAATTGATTGTTTTTAAACACAGCTCTTACTTGGCCTGTTCAATGTATCATGAAAGTAGTAGCTTAAAACCCCCAAATGTTTAGGCCTCAGTGTTCTCAAATAACTATTTTACAAATCTACTTAGTAACTTTGTAGAATTTATTTGCTCAATTAGTGAACTATTGCTCATGGTGCTAAAGGTGTTTGTGAATAATGATGTTATTAGACCTGCTTTGGCTAACTCGTTATACATTGCAGCAGAGTTTACAGAATTTTGGGCAAGGGCACTCATTTTTGTTTAGTTTTTTCACATTACTTCTTTTACTAGGTCATTCTCTTTTTTGTTCTATTCATCTTTTAATTAAGCATTCATGAACTGATTCAGAAAAAGATGAAATTAAAAAAAAAATCTGATCTTCTTGTATGCATTCCTGGGTTTCAGTGGTGTGAGACAGAGCCATAGTGCAATGAAGTTATAGCAAATGGGTTCTGTGACTTGTCTGTAAGGTTCACTTCTGTGTATGTGAAGTAGAGAATATATTCTTATGGGTTAAAAAAAAAAAAAATTACCCCTTAGAGTATTTTCTGTTAACCTTCTTTATTTCCTAACCCAGAGGAATATTACTTCCCTTTTCACACAGTTCTCATTTATCCTGAGTTGACATCCATTTGGTCCTTTTGAATGTCAAATAAAAATTTCCATAGCACAGCCTTACCTGGAGATGGAAATAAATCGTTGTACAAGGGCCACTGAAAAGAGAAAAATTCTGTATCCAGTCATTTGTGTTCTTTAACAGTAGACCTTGTCTTCATAAGTGTTTACAATCAAAATAGAATCCTCCCTCCTTATGGGAGTAGGGCCCTTAAAACTGACATTTATATAATACCATATTGAAAAGAAAATATTTACCCTTCCTGACTTACCATCTGGTGTCCTCTAAATACTAAATATTAACATATTGAAAGAGAGCCTTAAATTCATGTGAGTTTAAACTATTTAGATATTGTTGCAGTTAAAGTTCCACAGTGAGCTGTACTCCCTTTAGTATTTTTTATTCAACATTTCTTTAATCATACCTATGATGATGGTGCATTGCAAAATAGCATCATAAAACCATGTGAACAACATATTTATTGATACATAAATAGATAATGTTTTAAATTCTTAAGTACTATTAATTATACAGTTATTGAAACTCTGAGGATCAAAGGATTTTATATAAGAGGGATTTCACATACAGTTTGGATTGTGTTGCTAAATAATAGCACAGTAGTACTTCTTTAGAATTGTAAAATAGCTTAGAGAGGAGTATGATGCCTATAGTTGGTGTAATGCATTGGTAATTAAGAGGGTGTGAGGTTAAGCTTCATTAACTGCTGTGGGATTGTATCTTGGATTTTATTATCCCCTAGAGAACATAAGAAGTGAGAGAGGTCAAACTCTTAGAATCTGATTTTGCTTCGTGCATCTGCCAAAACAAGGCAGGCAAAGTAATGTGGCAGCAAACACAGAAAGACCTGGCTTACAGGTACGGATTGTACTCCACATTATTACGAAGAGAAAAGATTTGTTAATGAAATTAATTGTTTCTTGTTTGCAATAAAATCTTCATAAGCTCAGTTTGTAGAAAACAAATTTATTTTAATTGCATTGTCCTTTAGTATTAGAGCTTTGGAAAATAATTTTCTTTCCAAAACTTTTTTTTATTTTAAAACAGCAACAAACCTTCTCTCTTTCCTTCCTACTACATCTCACCTAGACAAAGACAAATGCCCAACCAAACCACACTTAATAACTTTAGCACTTGTCTGCCTTTTTGTGTATTCATGTTGCAGAGCAAGGACTGATATTTTAGTTGACCCCAAGAAATGCTGTGGTTTTGTTTTTTTGGTGGGTTTTTTTTTCTTTTTTTAACTAATGCACTGCTATGTGCTTTGGATTTTAATATACCTTACGAGAGATTTATCTTTTCTTAGCCTGGGAGAATGTAACAGTTCTCAGGAGTTGACACACTGATGCCACAAAATTGTCAGTCTGAAAGCTTTTCAAAGCTATATGATGTGGGAGCTGAGATACTTTTAAGCAGAAATAGGTTAAATAGAGATAGTACAGGCTAATAAATCAACTCTCCTTTTCTTAGTCTTTTGTTTAAATAACACTTTTATTTCCAAATTCTGGATGTAATTTTGGAAGTAACTTTTAAGCATTTTCATTTTCTTGTATTCTGAAATTCTGATTTTTATTCTAAGGATGTAAAGGTATTTAAACCTATGCAGGCTCACAATCCCAAATCCTATTTTAAATTCTAATATTTTCAGCGGAATTTAAGTGCTATTTCATTGTGGTAGAGAAGTACAGTTCTCAAACATAAATAATTATTTAATAAGACTGCTGGAAAAGAGTGTGTTTCTCCATTTGTAATAAAGCTGGGAGAAAGGGAGTTGTGCTAAATCACTGCTCCTGAGTCCACCCACACAGATATCTTGAGGAGAAGCCCAGGCTTACCTGTCTTAAAATATTGCTCATAAAAGTCTTCCACTGCTCTCCTTACATGTTTTGCTGTATAGTATGCAGTTCAGTTTTTATACAGCTGTGCCAGAAAAGCCAGTGTTCTGTGGCTAGTTTGGCTGCTGGTCTGCTTCACCCGTTCCATAACTTTTCCTTCTAATTTTAAGAAAAATCTGAAAATTGCTGAATATGTTGTAGTTCTTGGACAGTAATGAAACTTTTCATGACATGGAAGAGCTCTGAAGTATGTATCTAACAGCCAGCCTTTATCTTTGAGAGTATACCTATGTTATGACAATGGGAGACTTTTTCTCACTTGGGTGCTTTGTATCATTCAGGCATGGTCAGGTTTGGAAAGAGCTATTTCATAGAATCGTAGAATCATAGAATAGTTAGGGTTGGAAAGGACCGTAAGATCATCTAGTTCCAGCCCCCCTGCCATGGGCAGGGACACCTCCCACTAAACCATGACACCCAAGGCGCTGTCCAACCTGGACTTGAGCACGGCCAGCAATGGAGCATTCACAGCTTCCCTGGGCAACCCATTCCAGTGCCTCACCACCCTTACAGTAAAGAACTTCTTCCTCATATCCGAGCTAAACTTCCCCTGATTAAGTCCCAGCCCATTACCACTTGTCCTATCGCCACAGTCTCTAATGAAGAGTCCCTCCTCAGCATCCCTATAGGCCCCCTTCAGATACTGGAAGGCTGCTATGAGGTCTCCATGCAGCGTTCTCTTCTCCAGGCTGAACAGCCCCAACTTTCTCAGCCTCTCTTCATACAGGAGGTGCTCCAGTGCCCTGATCATCCTCATGACCCTCCTCTGGACTTGTTCCAACAGTTCCATGTCCTTTTTATGTTGAGGACACCAGAACTGCACACAATACTCCAAGTGAGGTCTCACAAGAGCAGAGTAGAGGGGCAGGATCACCTCCCTCGACCTGCTGGTCACACTCCTTTTGATGCAGCCCAGGATACAGTTGGCTTTCTGGGCTGCAAGTGCACACTGCCAGCTCATGTTCATTTTTTCATCTACCAACACCCGCAAGTCCTTCTCCACAGGGCTGCTCTGAATTTCTTCTCCTTGAAACAAAGAGCATTTAAATATCTGTGTCAGAAGAAGGGAAAACCTTTTGCTTCAGTTGCATTTATCATGAAGATAAAAAGAGGATGTGAAGATAAAGATGTTTGAATTTTTTCAATTTCAGTATTGACCATAAAGCAGGAGTATATAACTGTGTTCTTTGTAATTCTCCACAGTCCCAAGCGTACTAACCAGTTCTAAGCTCTCTTCCTTTCCAAATGTGCTCATACAAAGATCTAGTTTTGAAAATTATGGACTGGGATGCATGAATCAGGACATCCTAAGGCAAAACAACATTAGCAATCATCTGTGTATCCTGTTTAGTCTTTTATGAGGCTAATGAAGGCATGCACATTGACTTCTAGACAATGGAGACATAACTTCAAATTGCAGCCACATGTTCTGCCTCTCTTTCATACAGTTTAATGTAAATGAGACAGAAACAAGGGTAAACAGAAGCTGGGATAATTGTGGTAAAGTTGGGGTGAAAATCATAATCTTTATTAGTTCCATTCATTAATCTTTATCTAAACTGTGTTCACATTACAGATAGATCATGAATAGAATTGTGGGGTTTTTTTCTCCTGTTTTTGCCTAAATACCACATCTTGGAATCTGTTTAACCAAGTTGATGTACCAGGTGGAGCTCAAGCAATTGATCTTCAAAATACCAATCAGCTTCAAAGGCAGACTACCTTTTCCAGGTTGCAACTGAATTATGTACAGAGCCTGCTAAAACGCTATGAGGTTCACAACCTCCATATGTAAGAATAGGATTCAGGATATGTTTGCTTTGGAGCAAATTGTTTGTTGGGATAGAAATTATATGGCTGTGAGTCTTAAGAACCTCAGAAATTAAGTCTCAATGCATTATGTGAGCATGTTTCTTGCATAGGGGCAAGAACAAGGTACATATTTTTCAAGAATATTCTTCAGCTTAGCATGGTAATTATTCAATAATGCATTTTGGAAAAGCCACTGGGGAAGTAAGAGTTGCTCTTGGCATGAGAGTGCTCCTGATTCTTTCTGTGGGGCAGCAAGGGACAGAGCAGCGTAAACCTGCTGTAAAATAATGTATATGCTGACTGCCATGGTACTAAACTATGGTAAACTATATTGTCAAAAAAAGGCTATTTCAGATGAATACTTAGAAAGGGTCTTTATTAGCTTCAGGTAAAACCATTTTTCCTTGATCTCTTAATCTGCTTCATTCTCAGCAGAAGTTAAGGCATACCGCAGTGCCTAATTGTGTTGCACTGGTAGTGTGTCTGCCTCTGATTATTTTGGACTGAGGTTCTGAGTGTCGACAGCTAGCATTTGTAATGTCTCCCTTCCATATACTGCTGTGTAAGAAGGTTTTGTTCTGTGTTTGCAAGGCAAGAACTTTTTTTCAGTGTTATGGGAGGGTATTGAAGTAGCTTGTGTTTTATCGGTAACGCTTGGCGAATCTCTCACTGCTTACTGTCTTGACCTCTGTCACATTATGTGTGATGTATATAAAAACAAATGTATATAGCTAAATGTCTCTGTCTCAGATTTGTCTTTGCCAATTATTATATAGTAACAATGACCTAGAAGTGCAAGTGATAGGCCTTTGCAGTGACTCTAGAGGAGAAAAATATTAAATAGCTTGAAAAAAATATTGGTGATTTTTTTCTTTTTACTTCCAGTAAAGGTGAACTATGCAATTTCCTGGGTTTCTGCTTTGTATTTGATGTGATGCCTGCTCAGTCATTATACAGCAGGATGAGGTAGCAACTTGTTACATCAATGGTAGGATCTGAAACAGGCACAAGCTCTGGGAGTTTGATGAAATGCTTAAGCAGGATTTCTTCCAAACTTGTCTTGGCTGGCACTTGTTCTCAGAAAAACAGAGGTTACTCACCAGGATAGAAAGTTACAGGTGGTACCTGAGAGCCAGTTGATCTTGCTGAATGAAAGGAAGAGATATCTGGAAATGCTGGTTTGGCCTGCGGGATTATTCCTTTGCATAACTCACTTTTTAAATGAAGGTTGATTTTTTTCTTTTTTTAATTGCTATAATTGAGCAATATTTTGACATGATCATGTATCAGCTCTTCACTGTAAAAGACATTTTTACAATAGCCAGTTTAAATCTATGAATAACTCTATTAGGAAATTAAATTTGCATAATAGTTTAACTGTCCAGTAGTTTGTTTTCAACATAGCACCTTAATTTGAAATAAGATTCATTAACTATTTATTGTGGATATCTGAGTTACAACATTAGAAATTCAAATTTTTTTTTTTTTTTATTAAAATCCTTTCCCTAAGGTTCTTAGAAGTAAATGCAAATAATATGTATCCACATAGATGTGAAATGCACTGGTGTACTTGTCAGCTCATGTTTGTTTTATACTTTCTCAGGAGCTTTTGGTACAGTGTTCTATTTTCTTTTTCTCCTACCTGTCAGAAATCTTTGAAAGTTTCCCTGCTTTCATTCTGGGTAGTCATAAGGGAACTTTGTCAAGAATAATATTTTTTGTTTTGGTTGTTTTTTTTTTACTGGAACATCCGCTATAAATCTGTAAATCTAATGAAAGTGGTAAATATTAACTTATACCATTTTTGTGTAGCTTTCCTACCCACAAAGCTTAATTTTTACAACTATACTAGTATCAGTTTATGGTATACAAGTGTATCTTTTAAGCAAGCTGTAAGAAATCTGAGCATTTAACTGTCCATCACCATCCTCCTTCACAGGTTGTACCAGGCTTTTAGAGTTCATTTGCCAAATGAAAGTAAATAAAATAAAATTATGTGCTCAAAGGTGTGGCTTGCATCTTCTGCTCAGCTGCTGAAACACAGGGGTACAGCTGTCCTATTTCTGCAACTCTGTTGAAGCAACTACATAAATGTTTTCATAGCTTCCATTACCCTTTCTCTGGGAGGGCGTACTGACCAGCCACTGAAAGAGACAAATTGTCCTGAAATTAGAAACATTTGTTTCAATGTTATCAATAATTGTAGGTATTATGTTAATTTATACTAAAGAAACAAAAATAAATCATGTTTTTCCTAAGATTATATACTGAACTATACACGTTTTCTCTCTTGTATTCTTTAATACTGAATTAGTGTAATATTAAATCCAAAATGGATTAAAACCTTCATTGTCTTATTTCTGTGTGTGTCTGTTTATACAATGTCTGCCTACATAAAGCTGTGACTATAATTTGATGTTTATGGTCAGTATCAGCTCTATGTTATGTTTCATTTGTATCCCATACTTCCATTGAGCTGCTGCTTCTAAAGTTTTCAGATTTTATTTTTTTTTTTATGTCTTCACACCTCATACCTTATAGCTAGCTCTCTATATTTTTAACCCTTGAGACCACATCTCAGTTCTCTCTCAAGAGTCTTTGCTTAATGAACTTAGTTTTCAAATAAGTCTTGGCTCTATTTATAGCAGATGAAGAGTACTTTTGCATTCCAGCTTACAGAGATGGGTGATAAAGCTGGGTCAGAAAACTTGGTAGCACTTCATTCTTCTAAGAGCATAAATTCTGAATGCTGTGCTTGGATTCAATCCAGTGCTGTTCACTTTTTCAGCAATGCAAGAAAGATGGAAAGCAGAAGTGTGTAATACAACATTGTTCCTAATCTAGGTCTAAATCAAAGCTGCAGTTCTGTCCTCATAAAACAATTGCATCCTCCTGTGTGCGATGCTTTTTTGTTATTATTTATTTATTTTAAAAGCCAGAAATGTTTGTATTAGATCCTTCTAAGCATTCTAGTACTAAATATTTGTCCCTTCCTTTCATTCCCTTATTTGTGTTCATGAGGAAGCCATCATTAGTAGGTATCATGCGTAATGATTAGGAGAAGACAAAATTCAAGCCTGTGCCGGTAGGCTGTTGGGTCTGTTGAATACTGTTGAAAGATCTACAGAAGCTAACAAAGAAAAGTGAACTTATAAAATAGGCTTAAATTCACTATGCAGGGAACTTGTCTTTTCTCAGAAATAGAATAGTTTAGGAGACCAGCCTTTAAAGCAAGATTAAAAAAAAAGGGAATGTGGGTGTTGCTCGAGATGTGTTGCATATTCAGTGTGGTTTTTCCATTCTGCATTCTCTTATAGTTGCATAGTTTCCCCATAATAATTACATGTATTTCTTCACCCTCAGTTTTGGTAGTGAGGCAGTATTTCAGAACAGCTATTTTAATCACATTTTGTTAAAAATTTTACAACTATCCACTATATTAAAATAAGTATAGTATCTAACTTTTGGGGGGAGAGAAATAAAAATCTAAACTGCCATTTCTACTGACAGCTAACATTCCTTTGCTTTCTATCTGTAGGAACTTCCAGCCCCTTTGCTTGATGAGCAAAGAAATGAATTGGGAGAAGAAGCAACAGCTGTTAAGTCTGAAGATTTTCAGGATTCTATGAAAATAGCCTGGCGCTACCAAAATTTACCGAAAATGGAGGTAATCGGTATTTCATGATTTTTTCCTCTTGCAGTCAAAATCAGTTTGCAGAGCAAATGCTTTTCCATAGAATCTACACAACAAAACTGCCAACAGACAACTGCCAACAGTTTTACAGGATTGCCTCCTGAGGGCAAATTATCATACACCACAAATACCAAAGTATTTTTTGATTACTGGAGATACAGAGAAAAAGGGAATTTGAGAGTGCGGGAAATGTAAAACTTTATGGAGATAGTAGTAACTTGAAAGTAAAAAAAAACCATTAACATTCCATGGGATTTTTCCATTAGTATTATTAAATTGAGACAGCTTGTTGTGAAAGTTTTAATAATTTGGTCACTTGCAAACTTTCCACAAATTTAGTTGTACATGAATTGCTTAAGTAGGCTTAATCAGCAGTGCTTACTAGATCTCAGTGGTGAAGGTACTGGTGTGAAAGCAAGCTGTTGACCTGCTTATCCATGTGCATAACAACAGAAGTAAGCACTTGAGATTATATCAGCTTCGCTGTCACTAGAAACTAATCACTGTGCAGGGAGAATATAAGAAACAAGCCCAATGGTCAGTCTTTCGGAGTTTGCAGTTGTTAGTGTTTTGTGAATAATATGTCTCCAGAGGCTGGTGACTTTCTTATTTAATCCAATGGCACAATCAACCTGTAACAAAATTATAGCATTTCTAATGATCTAGAACAGAAAGCTTATTTTGCCCATACATTGTAGCTTATATTTATAAATTCTGGTTTAGATATAGTCATACCTGCCTAGTAAGTTCAGTCATAGTCTTAAAAACATAATTGGAACGTGACAAACTGATCTTACAAGGCTTGGCATGTTTGGTTTTCTGTGAAATTGCACAGACACCGTTTTATAGTTGTGTCAGAAAAGGCTTATATATGGTGACATGCCAAATCAAACAGCCTCCAGGGTAATCATATAGCCCCATCAATTTTATTATTATGGAGCTGGCTTTGCCATTCTGAACCATCCCCAAAATAATTTGTCTGTTTTAAAATCTAGCAGACTTTTTGGTACATTGATATTGAAACGATTGCATATTGGTAACAAATAGTGTTCTGATGTTCTAACAAAATAGAAAAACATATAGATAATCCAGGTAGATATGTAGTCATCTTCTATAACTTCATAGGAGTAATCACTTCTTCCACTAATACAATATTTCTCTATAATACATAATGTACTTGTCCTCAGTTATTGAAATTTGATTATGCAAGATAGAATAAAATCTTTTGTGGGGTATTTCCCTTGTTACCATGGCTGCTTTCTGAATAGTCGTGGGTACTATTCATTCTGAATAGCAGAGGTACAACATTTTTAATGTATATGTTAAATTTATTTTAAAAATTAAAAATTGCAAATGGAGGTCTAAAGCCATCTAGACCTAAAACTCCTCAGGATAAGTGAAAAATAGGTTTGAAGTTTATATTTTTCAATATTTCTTTGCTATTTTTTATTATTTATTTATATTTTTGGTGCTGTGCTAGATTAATTTGATTGGTGAATATGCTCCATTGAGGAAAAATCTCATGTTGCCTTGCAGCACCCTAGATGTTTGATACACTTAGCCCTATCATTTAATTAACAACTTCAGTTGTGATTTATTCTTTAAATATTCTTTTGCTGAAAAAAAAAAAAACAAACAAAACAAAACATTGAATTAATTTTCAAGGTGCATTTTCCAAAGTGGTTGAAATGATAAACCAGTACATTTTGAAAAACTGCTGTCAAATTTGAGGTATAAGAGAAAGAAAATAGCTTTGCTTTAACTAGCACTCTAGTGAGCAGAAAACTTTTCTGTCCACTATCTGCCTTTACATGAAGTTCAGAATGCTGAGTAAAAGCTGTTTTTGTGGTATTTTTTAGTGCTTAATTTAGTTTTTATTTCTAAGTAATAAAAGAGATTTTCATTAATAGTTCACATATTCCCTTCCCATTTATTAGACCTTATTTCTGCATGGTATTTATATTAGTACTCTTCATGACTATCACAGTTGCTCTTTACATGTTGCATGTACGTTGTACATCAGAAAAAGACAGAAGATAGAGAAGAAATTTTTCAGAGTAACGTGTGCTTGATGCGCCTTTGGCAGTTTGTTACTTTCATCTGTATCAGAGGTTAATTTTGTTTAAACTTTTGAGTATATGGACAACCTATTTTGCAGTGCAAGACAGTGTGGGATTTTGGTTGGTTTTGGTTTTTTTTTTTTTGAATGAACTGCGTATGTTCTTGGGGCAATATATAAACTGTCACAGCATGAAATCAATTTTCTGCCTTGATTCATCCTAAATCTGAGATTTCTAGCACATTAGTATTGCAATTAGAAACATTAACAGCAGACGGTAGCATAAAAGCACACTCTGCTCGCTGACAGTTTAGTGTATTTCTCCTTGTGCAAAGTAGAAAAGAACAGGCTTGAGCCTCCAATCCACTAATAAATTTATCAGATCAAACTTAAGAGGAATGGAAAGTCTCTGCTTCATACTCTCCATGGTCATTCTGCTAAGGCAGATTATTCATGCTTACTTGATTCAGGTAGGCTTTTTGCAAGCTTCCCCGCTAAGCCTGGGAATGCAGTACATTGAGGCCTATTCACAGGCTTCTGACATAGACCGAGCTTTTATTGCATGGTGTTTTATTATAGCCAAATCCTAGTCTCCACCCAGTTTGTAGGCACTGTTCTTATTCTTTTGAATCAAGAGAGGTTATCACCTACCTTAATCCATGCAGCAGGGTGGATTAAGGACACCAATGTGCCTCAGGATTCTCATAGAGGATCCTGGAAACTTCTTGTTTCTTCTTTTTTGCTGTCTTTACTAAACTCTATTGGGCCTCAGTAAGGATTTGCATCTGAAATGGGCAACCTGGAGCTTTTCTCAATGAAGACATCAGATCAAAGTTCAGTTAGTCAAGGCCTTTCTAAAACATTAAGGGGGCTTGGAAGTACACAATAAAAAGATGAGCTCTGGCAGAGATTGCAGTAAAAACATTCTGATCTGTAATCCGGATAAAGAATAGATTATAGGCCAAAGAACAGCCCCTGTTTAAATTGCTTTCAGAATCCTCGTTTTAAATAAAGTTACATTTTGCATTAAAAATATTTAGGTTTTTATAGATTGTTGCATTTTGTTGGACTTCCTTCTTTAAAAATCAGTTACTGATAAATAAATTGGAACACTGACTTAGAGAATGTGGGTTTCTTATCTTTTTTTGAGAAAACTGATCTGCCTCTCATGACTAGATATACATGAGCAATTTTGTGTTTTTTTTTTTTAATTAAAAACTAATTATTCCTTTTAGTGAAAAGTTTGGGTTTAGTTTGGTTATTCTATTGGTTTTGTAGGAAAGATTGTGTTATTGTTACTGTTTATATTCTCTGTTAAATTACCAGGCCTACTACCTGTTAATCAAATAATTTCAAAGTATATGTTCCAGATCAAATTATTCTAATTAATCTTAACAGGTTTTTGTAAGATGAAGCATGAAACAAACTTGTGGAAATACATAGCATGATTGATTTCAGAAAGCTAACTATAAATACATGGCCATGTCTGGCATGTCTGTATTCTTTCTTTTTACTGTTATAGTACTTACTTTATTAACAAGACCAAGGTTTATGAGAACCACAAGCTTTCTCCAATAATTGGAGTTGGAGCTTAATAATTTGTTGCTCAAAACACAAAAAATTATTTGGATCCCATTACTGTAATAATTCAGTGTACTTATTGCCATTTGTGTACATAGCAAGAATAGGAAATGTGGAAATTGGAGCAGAAGTTGTTCCAAAGAATTTCATTGCATGCGCACACAACCCTGCTCAACTTTCAAATAGTGGACAAAATGTATATATTGGTCTGCTTAAAAGAAAAATCCTTTCATAGAATGTTCTAAGTTGTTATAGAACCTGTTGAAGAACTTTTTGAAATTATTGAGGGTATTTCTGATCACTTTTCAAAAGGAAATCCATGCCTTTAAGTACAAACAAAATAGCATTTCATTTTCCCTACCAATCCAAACTTCTCTTCAAAACAACCTTTCAAAAGCATTCTGTTCTATAGTGTGAACATGCTTAAATATCTCTCAGCTGTTCTCTTACACAACTGCTGAGATATTTCATCTGTTTTAATACTTGATCATTTAATAAGTGAGGTGGCTCTTGGCTCTTAGAGGGAATTCAGCTTCACAGTAGGTCTTGGAGTTGGGAGATAGAAAAATTACTTTAAAATATTTTTGCACATTCCTGCAGTCCAGGCTTAGGGTAGTTGTGCTGTAAATAAACTAATAAGTGATCTTTGTTTTGACCTGCTATTAAAAGTCCAGGATCCAGCACCTTTCTCAGTCCTGGCATCCTACCAATTAGGAATACAGTGGTTTTGATTGATATTTGTATTATAAAACTTATTTGGTTATTCTAAATGACCTTTCTTTTTCTTCAAAAGGGTTAAAACAGTTGATGAGAGAATCTGATCCAGAGCACAGTGGTGTTTGTGCCATAACGTAAAGATCAATTTCAGTATTGTTTTGATAATCTGTTATTCCTTTACAGTGTGTTCATTAAAAAAATACTATAAAGTGGTTTACGTTTGTGCCAAGTGTTTTCCTTCCCTTGAAGATCCTCATTTGCCTCTGAGCTTTACTCTGCTTGACTGTTCATTCCAGGATAGCTTTGAAGGGCAGTAAATATGAAGAAAATGGATTGCTACATGAAGGGCAAAACCTGTTCAATTCCTATCACAGACTGCCTCAATGTACTATGTACTACTGCATATTATAACAATCTAGGGGATGTTAACATTACATGTTTGATTCAAATAATGTTGCAGTTTGCGTGCTGAACTCCATTAATGTGAAACAAAAATATACATTCTTTTCCTCTGTTTATTTATTAACAAAACATATTGAAATGTATAATTCCTTCTATGGTATATATTAAATTTAGGGGTTTATGATGTTTTATATACCCAAAATTGAGACCTGATAAAGTTTCTTCTTTACAGTAAACCATGGTTATTGTGTGTAATGTATGTGTAATGCTCAACCTGCTATTTATTAAAAAATCAAGACATTAAAAGTAGTTTTTAACTATTCCCTCTTTTTTGCAGTTTTTTATGAAAAGCAGTTCTGTGAAGACGCAATGGTATTCTTCTTTCTCATAAATAGACAAAGTGAAATATTTCCAAAGTCAACTGAAAATGTTTCTGTAGCAACATAACATTCCCAGATACTGAAAAATCAGATAGGTGGAACACATCCTGGTCTGCATATTTCATATTATCTGGCCTTTTGAAATTTGTGATCGTGGGTCTAGAACATGTGCAAAAATACATGTTTAAGAATCTGACTCCACCTTTGTGATGCAACTTGGAACTGTAAGTGTTGAATTCTCTGTGAAAAATTCACATTATAGACTGACAACAGGGGTACCAGAACTTGGTAGTAAATGGTATAATGTTGTTCTACTTGAAGAGTAGAAAAAAAAGAGTGGGGGAAAAAACAGATGTTTCTTTCAAATGTATTGCTAGTTAATTACTTTCTTTTGACAGATAATAATTTAATAGGTTATTGTAATCAGTATTGTTGTTTCCACAGGCCAGCCCAACGACATCTACAAAGTTTGGTCATTATTATGATATATCCAAAACAATGTCTTCAGAACTGTTTCAGCTAATAAAATGGCACAGTTTTTACCTTCCTGAAGAATTGTGTTTACAGCCTACAGTGAAAACATGGTAAGTTGTAATGCCTGCATATTAGTAGTAAAGGGTATTTTTGCATCTCTACTTGCTGTGAAAAGTCTTGTAGCCACACACGGCTCACAAGCAGGTCAGCTGTGGTTCTTATGTCAGTCCTAAATGCCACAGCTGGCAGCAAAGCTGTCGTGGCATAGAGGCAGCTCAGTATACTGACTCCTTAACTGAGGGGGGAAGCAAGTTGGCAGGGACAATTAAGGCAGACATTACTAGGACAGCCTAGCTGCATGTTCAGACCAGCCCTACTGACAGCTGAGTGTGAGGACTGGGGAAAACTACGACTCTCTGTCCGTGAACTACTGCTTGAGCCCCACGCCCCATAAGCTTTCGGAGATGTGTGTGTCATATGGCTATCAGTTTTAGGAATATATCCATACAGTTCTTAGGGCTAAGAAGATAGGCTGTCTTTGACCTACATAGTTTAGGATGCTATATCACATTAGTTTATTATGTGACTTTTACTGCTTACATCCTACAGCTTCACCTAAGGAAAATATAAAATACTGTGAATAGATTAAAATTGCTAATGATGTCTTACACAACACCCCTAATTCCAGAGCAAATCATAAACTTTTCTCTGAATGAAAACATTATAGTTTATGCCTGTCAGTAATGAATTAAGATGAAGAGAAAATGAGTGACTGAAGCAAAGCCTCATAATAGCCTATAGCACACACATCCATTATATCTTTCTTGGAGACATTTCAGTTCAAGTCAAACATCAAATATGGTCTAGCGATCTCTTTGTTCAGCCCAGTCCCTTAATTTGTATAGTACCTAGTTTTATGGATCCCAGTGCATAGGGCCAGTTCCTGGAAATGGTATGCTGTGTTGTGGCTGATTTTTACCACACTGTGTGTGTGAAGATTTTTGAGCATGCTGAAAGTATCTTCAAAATATATTAGCAGTGTTGTGTGATTAATGCAAACAAAAAGCATAATCTGAAAAGCATGGTGGTGCTAAAACTGGAATTTAATGTGGAAGACATGCAAAATACTTCTGTTCTGCTCAGCCATAGCAAGGCTTTCCAGTTTTGATAGCATCCTTCAAGAAAACTCTGGATTAGTAAGAGAAGGTTGTAAAGATGGGTGTACATCTAGAACTGGGATGTATGGCCCATGACAGAAGAAAGGAAATTCTTAGACAATTCTAAGCTGAGTCTTGGAAACTGACATTAAAAATTGACATACAGAGGGTAGTTACTCTGTTGTCTGCAGAAAGGAGGACAAATAGTCATGGGCTACAGTAAACAGTAGGGGTAGAAATACAGGCTGGAAGTAAAGAGATATTTTTCAAATGATTAGCATGAGATATTTTTCTCATGATTAACATGAGAAGAAGTTGTCTTGCAGACATAGGTTGGGAGTGTTACAGAATCTCCATCACTGAAAATTTCTAAGGACAAGTTTGGTAAATATCTGTCAGACCTCTTGAGGTACTTTTCATCCCTATCTTCTGTGATTCTTTAATGCATATTAGTCAACACGGTTAAATCCAATACTAAGTGTGAATGTTACCAATTATTTCAGTGCTCTGAAAATGTTTATGCTTTAATAGTAGGTTTCTACTGTATTTTTTACAAATATTGTGATGAAATTCTGAAGGAAGCATTCCTTTCTTGAGGAATGAGAAGAAGTTCACAATCCTGTCAGGTGGATTTAATTTAAAAGTTTATATAAGAGGGAGGGAAAGGATATTACTGTGTAGGCATTAGTGCTTGGAAGATCAATACAGTGCTTCCGGCATCTAAAGCTAACTTCAATATATCATAAATAATAAAAATTTCTGTTTTCTTGATTAACTAGACAATGATTTTGAAACAATATGATAGTCACAGTTGACTCTTCCAATAGAAGTTAACAATTTGTACTAGACCTCATCTTTGACTGCCTGAAGGTCCCATTGAGAGCTTGAGCTAGCCTTTTTTGATGTGTGTTACAGTGGACTAGGAGCGTGAACATGGCTAGTTAGGATGTCTCCACTTAGAGGATATAATTTGCTAAACATAAGCTTCTCAGACTGGGGGTCTTAGGTGCATAGCCCAAAAAGCACCTGGTTGCATAATGCTATTAACCTATATAGCATTGCAAAATCTCTGTAATCTATTAGGCTGACAGTACCTCAAAAAAAATATACTGATAGCCTGGAAGGGACTCAAAAAAATGTTACAGGAATTAGTTGCAATAGAGAAAATCTCTAAAAATTGTTTGGGGTTTTTTTTTCAATTTAATTTATCAAAGGGTTGATAAATAATTCCAAAATAAAATTATGCAGTTAAAGCAGAAAATACACAAGAAAAGGAATATACCATGTTTTCCTATATAGCTTGTACTCTTCTGACAGAAGCAGTGAGTATAGTGAACATATGTTTTACAATCCTTGGAAAAACAGTGCTGCATCTTTTAATAGGCAAGATAATTACAGTGCTTCCATTACTGGATCAGGGATGGGGAGGCTTTATTTGGACTCTTGGTCCTTTTAGAAATCATGTATGTCTCTCTCTTCCTATCCACACAAGCACTTGGCTTCTTTTTGGTCTTGCAAAGAAAGGAGATTCTTTGGCTGATTCAACAGAACAAAGTTATTGAGTGGCCTTTTACTTTGCAATTAAAGATAGATTTGGAGGTTATGTACATCATTGGTTCACCTTAAAGTCTGGACCAATTTTTCTTTTCTTTCCTGTTTTTGCAAGTGTGTATCTGCTTTTTTATGGAGGGAGATGTGGAGTACTGTGTTTGGTCTTTCTGCAGTTCTGGTACCTGATGGCTAAATTAGATTACAGGGTCCGCTTTTGGCTAATCACTCAAGATGGTTAGAAGTTCATTGCCCCATGATAAACATTAAGTGAAAACAGATTGAGAAATCTGTTCTAAAGGAAATAGTAAATGAGACTGGGTGTTTGGTGCCAAAAGAAGGATAAATGTCTTTCTTATCTCCATATTTTTTTTGTTAGGGAAGGAGCGCTATGTCCTGTTCTAGTGCTAAGACTGGGTTAACAGGGTTGTGGGACTGACAGCAGCTGTTTTCCAATTGTTGTTGCTAGGACATTCTGGTGTCCTTCTTGTTGCATCGCTGTCGTGGTTTAAGCCCAGCCATAACTCAGAAAAACTGCAGTTTCTCTCTTGCTACCCTCCCTTCCTCCCCCCCACTCCCGGAGGGATAGGGAGGAGAATCAAAAGAATGTAACTCCATGGGTTGAGATAAGAACAGTCCAGTAGCTAGGGTATAACACAAACCACTGCTGCTACGACCAATAATAATAATTATAAGGGAAGTAACAAGGGAAGAGAATACAACCTCTCACCACCCGCTGACCGATACCCAGCCCGACCAAGCAGTGATCTAACCCTTCCAGGTAACTGCTCCCAGTTTATATAGTGGGCATGACATGCTGTGGTATGGAATACCTCTTTGGTTAGTTTGGGTCAGGTGTCCTGTCTTTGCTTCCTCCCGGCTTCCCCTCCTCCCTGGCAAACCATGAGACTCAGAAAGTCCTTGGTCAGAGTAAACATTACTGAGCAGCAACTGAAAACATCAGTGTTATCAGTGTTGTTCCCATGCAGAAAGTCAAAAACACAGCACTGCACCAGCTACTAATGAGAAAAAATAACTGCTACTGCTGAACCCAGGACAAAAGCTGGTACATAACAGGAAGGCAGAAATATACTCTTTGGTATATCTGTGCATCGCAGAAAAGGTTTCCTTTCTGCCCCTCTACTTCTGTCCTTGTCGTTCAGTTGTGGTTACTGAAAGAAAAGTTTGATAAGCAAGGGAACTAAAATGATTAAGCAGCAGCTTTTCAATAATACTCCTAAATTTTGCCCTAAGAATTGTGTGCTTTTGAAAAAGAATAGATTTATCTAGAGTCTACATTTACTGATAAGTCTAGATAGAACAGGTTTAACTGTCTTGCCTAATGGGGTCTCCTTATACATAATAAGGCTATTTGTCATACCCTTGATAACCTAACCTTTGTTAACTGCTGAGAAACTATCAACAGAGAATGCAGATGCTGTGTTGTAACCGGGATACCTTCTTGCAGCTCCTGCTTTATCCATTACTGAATTACTAAACAAAAGGAAAAAAGAAAAGAGTAAAGAAGGAATTGTTTAAACTCATTTTCAGATTTAAATGGTGTTTAGTAACAAAGCCAAAAAAAAAGTTTATAAATTAGGAAATAAGAAATATTATATTTCCTTCTTTAAGTATTATAACAAACACTGCCAGAAGGGTAATGGAACTTGTTTTCATAAACAGTGTTTCCGCAATATTTTTCATGTCCTTGTTTACATTACATGCTTCAAATTCAAGTAAACCATTAATACTTTAGCAAGAAGTAGAAGAGCACTTATTTATACATTTTAAAAATTTTATATTCATTATATTATTTTCTTTTATTCTTTCTTTGCTGCAAATCTTTCTTGGACGGATTAATTGAAGACAGAATCATAGAATCATAGAATGGTTTGAGTTGGAAAGGACCTTAAGATCATCTAGTTCCAACCCCCCTGCCATGGGCAGGGACGCCTCGCACTAGACCATGTCACCCAAGGCTCTGCCCAGCCTGACTTGAACACTGCCAAGGATGGAGTTTGTTTTAATTTTGGGACATTTTAATTCTGGTATTTTATTCTTTTATTCATTAACTTTTAAAAGCAATTTAGTAACAAATCAGGAATTGAAAAGTATTGTGATTGCAGTATATTCTCTGGCATCTCTATAGATAGCATAGCACTCATAAGCAAAAGAAGTGGTAGATACCCTAACTTGTAAATGATAGTTTGTGGTGACAAAGACGCAGTCATCTTTTTATGTTACACATACTGTGTTCCTAGCTGTGGCTAAAAGATAGTTGCAGACTCCTTTCTAATGGTGGTGAGCAGCAGCTTCTATCTTTTCCAAAAGGATAAAGGAATATCCAAAAGGGTACACAAATTCTTTTGGTTATTGGGTAGTGTTGCAGATTCTCTCTAGCTCTGGCAAAAGCAGGAAGAAATCACAGCACTCAATAAGCGACAAGGATTGTGTGTTTGTTGCAATAGTGCAAAGACATGGAGAGATAGGACATTTTGGCTAGTTTGGAGGCTAAAGCCCTCTTTGCCTCCACCAGCCCTGTCAAGTAACACCTGCAGGACTGTACAGGTACAACGTTTAGCAGCCATTCCTTTTGCAAGTAAACACTATGAAAGTAGTTGACTTCATAAGAAAAAATTTACTCTTTCGTTCCTCTTTGAGATGCTTTTTTGTCTAGCAAGGCAGACTTTACATGCTAAATGTCATGTTGAGATTATGTATTACCAGTTATTTTCAGCCATGAATTTCACAGAGAGTTAAATCATTAAGGTATATCAGTTTAGCCAGTAGCCTTATAGGCTGCTAAATCTTAAAGCAAATAAATGCAGTTTAATTGGAAGATTCTGCCTTTTATTTATATCTGAGAAGGGTAATCTCTTAATGTTTTATAACATTAAATATTCCAGAACTTGAATTTATTAAGATTGTATGGCTTATTTGATTGTAAATGTTTATAACTGAAATATATCATTTTTGGGGGTTGAGTTTGGATTGCTACTTGAAGGAAATGTAGAATTCTGAGTTAAAGCTATGGTGTAAAAGTCAGATGTTTGCAACTCTGAAGTGCTTCTCAGAGAAGCTGTCTTCTCTCCTGTGCAAAAGTATGAAAGCAGTTTATTTGGGTTTGTTTAGGTGTTCATTAGTAAAATACATTTGAATAATATTTGGCTCTTACTAAAGTAGCAGGAATAGTTTCATTAATGTTTGGATGAGGTGATCTTTCAAGGTCAATTCCCACCTAGGCTGTCATCCGACCCGACATATAAAATGATTGGAGCAAGTAAAAGTATTTTTTGTGTCAAAATTTTCAAAATAACTTGTCATATTTCCCAAGAAGTACAGAAGAAGGTTTGAGTCCACAACCCTCGATGGTAATTAATGCGCCTAGAAGGAAATGGTGATGCTAGAAAAGATAGAAGGGCTTAAACTCTCAGCTGCAGTGAGGAACCTCCCTCAAGTCCAGACACACAAGCCAGTACTCTCTTTAACAGAATTTAACTGGGATTTAACAAAATAGTATGTCTCTTTTAAAAGTGAACAGCTGGCTTCTTTTTTTAAAATAAAGATTAGATCTTTTGTACTTTGTATGTATCAGCCTGTGGACTGGAGAGCATGGCTGGGATGAATGTCTAAAATTGTGCTTTGGATGTGCAGGAACTGAACCTTCTAAAATTTTGACAAGGTGACTTGCTGAACTTTCATTTGGCTTTAAGTCTGCTTAAATCCATTTTTAGCTACTGGTTTGCTTTATTTATGCTGTATTTTCTAAATAATACATAAAATAAATTTTACCTTGCAATTTAGCTGTCATGCAAATAAAGCGGTGATAACACCTGTAGTGTGTGGATACAAAACGGAACCATAGCAAAATATTTCTTACCCTCTTAATAAAACAAATAAACTGCATGAACTTTTGAATTTGGAAAGTATTGTCTCTTTCTGTTTGGTTTTTTGTTTCTTTTTTTTTTTTTTTAACTTGGTTGTTGTAGCAGTTGTGTGTATGAAATTGTTCAGTAATAGAAAGTCAACTGTTCCTCACGGCATTGGTTATGTATACTTGGAATAACAGTAGGGTAGATCTTTGTCAGTTATAGATTAGTGGTGTGCTGTGATGCTTTTGACTTTAAGTTGATACATAAAATCATTAATCTTCTAGATGGAAATAAGCCTGATGTAATTAAGTTATCTTAATCCCTAGAGATTTTAGCTTTCACTAAATGGCTAAGCACTAGACTACTTGTCATGAAACAATCACAACTGCTTATAATGTCAACTTTATTCTAAGAGGGTTAGTTCTTTTTCTTCTGTGACTTTTCTTCTATATTATACTTTCAGTCTGAGTGCTACATCTGCTTATATTTAGTTTTAATACAGCTGTTAGAGACATATAGAAAAGTATTAAAATGTGTTACTAAACTGCTTCTTCTTACCAACAGTAATATGAACAGTGCTTATGGAAGGCTGCTTCTGTCCATTCAGAGGATCATTTCCCAGGAAGGGTTTGATGGCTCTGATCCCCAGGTACTGAAGACCATTGTACTCTTCTGTAATCCTGTAACTAATGTAGTTTTCTGAATTTTCAAGGGTAGCACAAGAAGGTCTTGGACAAAATAACAAAGAATAAGCTGTTTCTAAGCATTGCAAGAGTAAAGAAGCAAAGTAAATATAGTGTGTGCTTTGTATTTTAATATGCTTTTGGAATTGTTTCCTGTTACAGATGCGAGACCATGCGAGGAAGAACTGTAAGTTAACATTAGTAAAATGCATATTCTGTGCAATTAGCTAATAAATGGATTGCCAAGTATAATCTAATTAAGCAAAACACATTTTCCCTACAGTATTTTTTTTCAGGCTACAGCTTTAGCAATAATACGTTCAAGACTATTGAGATTGAACATTTAATCTTAAGCTTTCAGATTTTTTCAGTGTTATTTTAACTGGAGTGGAGTGAATATTTTAATGAATTAAATGGTGCTCATCTTTTTGTAGCAAGCATTGAAACACAAGTAAAGAAATAAGAATTTCAACTTACAAATCAAACCAGCTTACCAGAGTTCTAATAATCTCTGTACTCTTCATAAATCATACTGTGGGTAATCAAAAACATTTTAAACATAACAACATAGGCTGAAAGCCCTTTTTTAATTTGAGCAGAGCCCTATCTATTATTCTTTGTCATATTCGGTAATATGTGAGTTCTTTGGAGTTAATGGAAATAAAATAATAAATTATGTACATTGGAGCTTAATTGGCAGGTAATTGTCTTTATTGTACAATAGCAATGTTACTGCAATAGAAGTTTGGTAGTATAGATGCGGGAGACCCTCACTGTGCACTATAGTTGAATATCTTAGAAATAACTTTTGTGGGGGAGATAATGTTGGAATGGATGTTTTTGTGTCTAACAGTATGTTTTAGAAATGTTACCTGGACAGATCACTTGTATGTAAATTTAGGTTATTGGTACTCAGTGTTTAGTCTCTGCTGAGCTTTACAGGAGAGCTTGCCTTTGCTTTGGTGGCAGTGCCAGCCTGGAGAAGTAAATTGGTCCCTGACAGGGACCTCTCCCCACCCTGTGCTGTGGTAGCCTAAGCAACAGGTATGGCATCCCACCATACGGCTCCTGCAGAGATGCTCCTCCTGCAAAGTGACAGGTCCTGTGGAAGCCCAAGTGCTGCAAAGAGCCGTACTGAGTGAAACAAACACCCTGCCAACCTTCAGCCAGCAAACCACCGCATACTGAAGAGATTACGCTAGTGTTTCTTATTTTTCTTTGTCTATTACTGAATTTTTTTTTACAAGTAAAAGAAAATGAAGGTTAGTGAGAGCCAGTATTTTTTGGTTTTTTGCTTGCAAGCAAAACCATTGTGGATAGCTATTTTCTGTAGCTGTTATTCATTGTTTAAAAATGTCTTAAAAGTGTCAGTAAAGCTAGAACAGTACTGATCAATTTAATGCTAATCAATTTAAAAGTAGGTGTTCACTAAATTACATATGTAAGATTCTGAGGTGTAGTTTTAAAAAGCAGAAAAGGAGTCCCTTTTCAGGCCAGTTTATCCATCTAGAAAACCATTAGCGCTCACCTTGTTATTTCTGTTTCAAGAGAATGAATATGCATTTTCAATGCATATGATATTTTCATTTTGCATATGATATTTCAATGCATATGATTTCCTGGAGTGGTTTCTGTTACTTTCTTTTAAGTTTCCTTTTTTTCCTATGCATCATCTTTCTTTGTACACTCAGATTTTGTACATTTAGAAGCAGAATATAGCACTTTTTAAAAATACATCCAGAGTTAAATGTTGTTATGGCCCAGAACACACTTTGGATCTTTTTATCTTCTAAATCTGTGGAATTCACCTTTCTACTACTTACTGAGCATTCAGAAGTACTTTTTAAGTAGCCGGATAGGAAGATTGTAGAGTAAGGACCAGCCTGTATTCTTCTGGACCTGTGTCCTGTCCAAGTTTCTGAGAAGTTTGTTCATGTATGCTCTTCCCTCCCCCCAGACAGGGATCTCCCATTTGGGTGGGTCCTACTGCAGTGGCTTTCATGAAGTTCAGAGAAAATGTAGCAGAAGGTACTGAATTTTCAAGAGATTTATTTACTGACTTTAATGGATCTTTTAAGATCCATTAATCACTGTCTGTGATTGACAAAAGCTGATGTCCTTAAAGTTTCATTTTATTGTGAAGTGTAATCCTTCCAAAATCTCTAGACTGTGGAGATCTAGAAATGTGTTGCTTCTTGAACTAGGATTCATATGAAAAGTTTAACCTGACTGGTAAAGTTTTCAGATACTTTTGGCTCATTTCATGCTAGTAGATCTATGATACTTAGACATGCTACTACTTTTGACTATTATTTGGAGAGGGGCCTGAGGAAAAGTGAGCAGAACATGACTCACCCCAGTTCTCAGAGATTTGACACAATTAGGAAAATTAGTGAAAACTGCTGTTAGAGGCTTAGTAGACTGCTGATAAAATAGGCATCTCTGGAACCTAGCAATATGAGTTAGTGTTAGTTTTATAGAACTGGCTGCTGTTTGCCATCATAGATTTATATTTCTTAACTATCCTGCATGACTTTGAGGGCCTTTGGACAATAAATCCTGTTACAGATATTAGGCTACAGAAAGTTTGTTTGAAGTTAACCAAAGTACCAATTTGTTTGTTCACAGTGACAGCCAAGATTTATCTGGAAATGTGTGGTTTGAATGACTAACCTAAAAATATGAGCATCAGTTTTACATCCTTTCTAAATGCTCCTAGTAATTCTTTGCTGATGATCATTAAGTTTAATTCTTCATAAATTGAACGCAGTTTGAAGTCATGCAGGAGAGCACTTGTTTGTTTGGGAATATTTCGGGGTTTTCATGTTTGACAGCAGAACTTTCCTAGGCAACTCTATGTCCTTAGCATTTCTTTGGTATGCTTTGAAGCTCAAGTTGGATGACTTTGGATGATAAAGTTGGGAGGAGTCTGTTTTTTTGTTCACTTGGAGTTGGGGTTTTTAATTCTCCGTAATCAGAATTCTTGCTGCCAAAGCAAACATTCTTCCAAAATTACATGAAAAAGGTTAAAAAAACAAACAAACAAACAAAGAAATCCAAACTTCCAAGCTAATGGCAGTAAAAAGATCTAGTGGTATATCTAAAAAAAGATGTTATCCTACTCTTTACTGTTGGCTTGTTGTTATAGAATATTAGACTTGGGCTTTTCTTATATTTCAGTTGTGGAATCAGCCATTGGGCTTGACAGTTACACCAGTTAAAATTGTGTTACTGGCTAAAATAAATACATGTGATATCTGGTGTTTGAATAGCTATGTCTTTTACAACTCTTGCAATTTAATATTGTGAAACAAGCATCTCTCATCCTTTGTCCAGTAAGAGAGCTGATACTTTGTTTTGGTGTTGTAATGTATGTTCTTAAGAAAAAATGTTTTTTCTCATTAAAAAAGTTTCTGTAAGACTTATGTATGTTTGCTCTGAAATCCCAGAACACTTTCTCTGCATAGTCAATATCAATTATAACTGAATAAAGCTGATTTCTTAAATGCCTGATACTGTACTATGGCTTAAACACACATCAAGAAATGTGTGAATCTGCCCTGATTAGAAGTCACTAAAGAATATTGGTCTAGCTTCTATTTTTCCTTTTCTTTTTACAACTCTGAGCATCCAAGCCTAACAAATATCATACAGAGAAGTCAGATTGTGTCATATTATCCTGTGCTGTTTTCCTGATCTTCATACGGTAGTGTAAAAAGTTAACTTTACCTAAGTAAAGCCTAAAAGCCTGCAAAGCCTAAGAGTAAGGAGTCCACCAGAGTTAAAACATATATCACTTTCACAAAGATTGTGAGCGAATTGGCAGATCCGCTCACTGTGTAAGCCATGAGAGTGGGATGAATGCAGAGACATGTGGTAGTAGCTGTGTTTCACAACTCAAGCTCTGTCTACCCAATGTGGAAAAGGAAGTATTTGTAAGAGTAGCCTCTTGTCTTGTACAAATCTTTCCTCTGTATGTCCAGAGCAGCTATGCAATGTTTTGTGCTTGAGAGTGACTATTCATTCTAGCTGGTGGAGACGGACATCCACAATTTATCAAAGGACTTCACTGTAATGAAAGTACCTGGAAGCTTTTATTTATCAAAACTCATATTTATGTATATGTGTGTGTGTATGTATATTATAAAATTAAAAAAAGCCTTTACTTATGAACCCTGAATTCTAGAAATGTATTTTTGATCATCTCGTACACGAAGTCTTTCAACAAGGGTGTCTCAGCCTTTGATAGCAAATATACGTAAAATCCTTCTCAAAGATCACCAGGAAAGGTCACATCAAATAAGCAGAAGTGGGATTTATCATCATCTGAAATGAGAGATGACATTTATTTTGTATAAACAAATTATAACTCTGGTTTCATAATCTACCCCTTCAGAAAAGGGACCCCTGCGTCTGTTGGCTGCTGTTCTGCCAGCTACTGCAGGACAGCAAAGAGTCTTAGGTAACACAAGTGGCTGTTTAGGATTTTACATATAAAAACAGCTTAGATTCTAGTACCCAGTAGCTAACTAAAGCAGATCCACACTTATGTCAAGGACTTTCAGAAAGGTATGGTTCTTAAAAGACAATCTTCTGATGTCTCGGACATCAGCATCAGGCTCAGTTTCTCCATAGCTGTGGGTAAACCTTCCTTCAGTAGCTGGAAGGAGTTAACAGGAGTATAGATGATACTTAAAGACATCTAAAATAGTGAAAAGGGCGTACACTGGTGAGATAGACCACTGACCTTGTTCATTTCGAAGTAGCAGGAGTGAAACTGAAGCCAGACAAATAGTCAGGTTGTGAAAGTAACACGGCGGAAAGTTGAAAATAGAGAAAAGTTGTGTTTAATTAATCTCAGGCCTTTCTAGCAGACCAGTTTAGAACTGTGAGAAAAGATTCTTTAGCATGTTTTTTAAGGAGGAGAGAATGGACATGAAAAATCACAGTATTATTGGATTTTTTGTCAGAATATACTGACATTTAGCAGGTTAAAATATGCTGATTAGTAGTTTGGTATTTCTGAATCTGACACTTGCATTTGCTTAGCTGGCATAGTATGATATCCAGTCAGTGAATGAAATGCCATTCCATTTGTAATTTTTATAAAATCATCTGAGATTAAGCTATGATTACATAAGCTGTGTTGTTATGAATATGAATTCTATGCATTGTATTTTTTAAATATATTACATGAAATTTTCCTCTTAATGTGTAAATTTTCCTTTTAATGTGTTAAAAAATCACAAGTGGCTTCTTTTGTATTTTTTTTTTTCCAATAGAAAAAACAAAAGAATATTTTGCGAATAGGAATTCAGAGTCTGGGCTCTTTGTTGTGGGATGATGACATTTGTTGCAGTGATACTCCTGAAGATATTCATAGCCTTACAAAATTCCTGTATGTTCTCCGTGGCCTCCTCAGAAAATCTTTGTCAGCCTGTATCATTACAATACCTGCTCACCTTATCGAGGTAGGAATGCTCTCTTTGCTATATTTCATAGCTGACATGTCAGCTAGCAACAATGGGAAGTTTATGGTAAGAAAATAAATGCAATTTTGGACATTTTGGAAACTCTTCTTGTTCAAAGGGCTGTTAAAATGTGACTTTGGTGTAGTGTTTATATACTTTTGTGGGACAGCATGCCACAACATCTATAAAGACCTAAGCATAAAACCATCTTAGATAGTTATGCCTTATGTGGGTCAGTAATTTTTTAAAAACTAGCAAAATTTCAGAAACTGTAGAAAATTAAAGAGAATTCTGGTAATCTTTTTATCTTTTTTTTTTTTTTTTTTACCTACAAGACACTTTCAGTCCAGTGCATTCATCTGTCATGCTCCTTGTGATGATGTGCAATCTTGTTTTTAAAGCCAGGAATTGAAAGATACAGGTTTCCTCTTTAATTCTAATATCCCCATTTACTGGCACCAGGAGCAAACCAGTTACACTATCAGAGTAATTTTCCCAGCTGCAGAATCAGGAGCTGCCTATAGCACCTATCCTGAGAGTATATGGACACTTAAATATATCTTCTGGAAATAAATGTTTTTACTTAAACAAAAAATGTCAATAAGGTTTGAGGGTTTTTTGGTTTGGGGGATTTTTTACCTGCAAGTGGTAATGTAACTTACAAAAGCAAAATTGTTATTCACAATGACTAGAGAACCAATAATTTTGCATTTTAATTTGATTTCACTATAGTAAAAAAAGTACTGGATAAAACCTCTTATTATGCAAAGTGTTTTCATAGTAGATGAATTTATCATTAGATTAAATCCTATCTCATGAAAGTACATACCACTTACTTACATATATTGCAATTTATAAAGGTGTTTGAATACCTGCAGATGTTATTTATCTAGATACCTGATGCACTTACTCCTTAGAAAATACAGAAACTTGGTTTTCTAATTTTGCCATTGCGATCAAAAATGTATTAATTTTCCTCTTGCAGTGCAAACCTCCATCACCTTACTCAGCTGTTTTTAAACATTAGATGGCAGTTTGCCTTCAAAAAGATTGACAGTAAAATTTAATGTAATTAGAATTTGTGCATGTAAAACTAGCACCCTTCTTTTTACATGTTGGAATTACCTGTCCATAATTGGGATGTACAATCAGTTTCATTGTACTCTTTTTTTATAAATTATGTTGATAAACAGTATGATCATATTTTAGAGAAGTCCGGAAGCATCTCTAAGAAACAAACTGAAGGACAAAGATTTTAGCAGCTGGGAGGCTGCTTTTGGGTTTGTGATTTAAATTCCATATAAATTGATTGGAATGGAGTTAAGATTGATATTATATCTGATTTTTTAAATAACCTATTTTTTAATTTTCACTGAATTGTTTTAGAGTAACTGCTAGACTATACTGAATAAAAAACAGCAAAGAAACATTATTCCCAGAATCTTTGCTTAGCAGCTTTGAACAAATGAGAGCATTTAATTTTTCTGAAATTGTTAAACTTCATGTATCATTCTTTATCCACTAAACTACGGAAAAAACTGTCGTTAGTAGGAGCAGAGCTGCTGAGGGTTCCTTATACCCCACATTACTCCGTTCCCAGAGCCCTGCTGTGTAGTTGTTCCACTCTCCAAGAAGCCTGTTAAAGAGCCCCTGAGAGCATGTGTACAGCCCTCCATGTTAATAGTTAATTGGTGAGGATGGCAAGATGAGAGGACAGCCGAACATGTGGTCTCTCAGGCTCAAGCCGTAGACAGACCTTTAGTTATAATAACAGCAGCTGCTCACATTCTCACAACCCAGCTACTCACCATTCTGTTGCTGAGGTTTCTTGCTGGATTAAAAAGTAACAAAAATATATTTTCTTTCCAAGAGAGTAAGAGAGATGGTTTTGGGTTATTTTCTGAGTGCATTTCTGTATATGTATATAATTTTATCAGAGTAAGTTCTAGTCACTGTCTTTGTAGAATCTTAAAGTCAGTACACTGAAGGCATAGAAAAATGCACACTATTTTTCTGAATATGTAGTAAATTCCATGTTTATTCCCTAAACTACTGTTTCCGTATTTTCTGTTATGTTTTACTTCCCAGCTATATTAATTAGGTGGTCTGCAAGTAAATTCTTCACATGAATAATTGCCATACAAATAAATATAAGTTCAAAATCAGAATTAAATCAAGGGGTTGGCTGAATAAGATGTACAGAAAAATAGTTTCATTTTTACCTCCTTTGTCTTCAAAAACTAGATTTTCAGTAGTCACTCATACCATGTCTTGTCTGTGCCAGCTCCCACTGCTAGTTACTCTGGTGAAAAAGAAACAAAACTCACAACTGGTAGTACTGATTTTTAACAGGGACAATATCTTTCCAAACCAGACTAGGTAAATTTTTTATATGTAGTATATGAATAATGCAGATACAGATAGATAGATAGAGATATGGAATGTATGTATATATAATTCGAGATTGGTTTCTTTTACATATTTTCCCAAATATTTTCAGTCTTGTACTGTAACAGTGAGTTTCACAAATTAAATCTACCTTGTTTCTTTCTTTTTCAGAAAGTTTAATTTTGCCTTTACTTTTCATAAATTGTGTCTTTGTTGGCTGATGAGACAATAACATGGGGCTCATGAGGGTCCCTATTTTATCTTTTCTGTATTCGGATTGTTTTGTAATTTTTCTCATGCTGCTTCCTAAATCTGTTTTTAAACAGTCACTTTTAATTGCATTTTACTTTGTTACAGTAATGTAATACAATAATGCTATTATTGTTTGTTCACTTTTTATGCATTGTAGTGTCTGCTTTGCCTCTTTGATGGCCACTGAACATTAAAGAGTAATTTTGTTCTTGATGCTTTTCCCGACTGTGATACACATCCACCAATGTAGCTCTTGCGTTATGCCAGTTATTCATTTTCTTTGATTTAATGATTTTGAATTACATTTATCCAAAGATCTTGCTCATTCACCCAGTTTGATGGGACACTGAATGTCTTCACAGTCTTCTGTAAGGCTATATTTTGGTAAAACACACAAATTTACAAAGAAATCTGGTTATGTACAGAGGGTTTTTTTCAGGATAATTTGAAGAGATTGTAGTCCGCTAAAGAATACAGATTCTTTATGTTTTATTGATGAAACTTGTAGTGCAAGCAGTGCATGAAGAAAAAAGAAAATTCTCTTTTCTCAGCCACAATAATAGGCATATATTATTCTGGAAGAGGGTTTCAAGAAAATGACACTAAAAACTTACTCAATTATAAATTTTATTCAGATGATGTGTGACAAGTTTTACTTGATTGATATTTTCTACCGATTGAACATACTCTTATCTTACACTGTCTGTCAGATAATAAATATTGAGATACTTATGAGTATGATTAAAATAGTTGATGGAAGGTTATTTTTCAAGTCTTTTTACTGCTTGTGCCTATGAAATCAGATGGTGCATTTGAAAAGGGAAAATTACTTCTATTTTTTTAAATTTAACGTTGATCAAGGAAGACAGACTGAAGAGGGATTTAATTTGTTGTTACACTTTCCAAATATAAGGAATATTCTAAAATCAAGTAAGGACTCTTTATCGGTATGTTGATAATCTGTGCTTTTTTAGTACCTAATTAAAAAAAAAACCAAAACCCGAACTTTTTGTGCAAGGGAGTGTCACTTAAAGGACTTTAATGTCACTGTTTTATACTTGTAAAAGCCCTAAATTTGAATTTGAAGTCTTTTCCTATTGTATTTTCTTCTTTTTCTTTTTACCGGAAATCATTAATAAATCCAGAAACATCTTTCTCTCAAAATGCTAACTAATGTTCATAATTCTGTTCCTGTTCTTCCCAATTTTGTATCAATTAATATTTTGTAGAGTAGATTATTCTTATCACTGGGAGAAAGTGTAACACTTTTATTAAAGCCATCCTTTATTTTGAACTTGAACCTGTATTTATTACTGGTAAGGACTAACAACCATATTAGTCAGCATGAACCAAGGGAAATTAATTGACTAATGGAAAGTCAATATGAATAAGTCTTGTTACAGAACCGGTCCTTAGAGTCTGAAGTTCTGTTTAGCAAGGTATTTTCATTATTTCATCCAGTATGTTAAAAAATTCATTTCCTACAATATTAATGTTTTGATGCCTTGAATTCACTGAAGTGCATATGTTACTGTATGTTTTGGTGTAGAAAAATTCAGAAACAAACCTTTTCACATCCATAGGCTTTTGTGTTCACACTGAGTAATTTAGCGGCTCAACCTGAAGTCAAGCAATCGAGTGCTTTAAAATCCATTAGTAATATAGCATTATAAGATATGAACTTCTAAAGCTTGTAAATTTCTCGCAGTTTGAAATCTTTACTTCTAAGACAAGAACTGAGAGTGAGTGCTTGTCTTAGAACTAACTTCTGAAAGTTCAAAAGTGTAAAATGCTGAATACACTTCAAATGTATTTGTGTATTCAAATGTATTTGATGTATTTGATAAGGTAGCCACTGACACAAATATGTATTGAAATGAAACATAGGTTTTTTTGTCATAGTTAAGCAAGCTTTCAGAATTTTCTGCAAAGTAGAAAAAAATATGATGAAATGGGATATTGGTATTTTTTAACTTGCTTTTTAATGTTGCACATTGCTTTTTGGTATATGTGAGAAATACAGTTTAACAACTATGCAGAAAAATACTGAGAGTCATAACTTTTATGACAGGTGTTCTTGGGCTATCCACATAGTTTTTTCATATCTGAATATTCTAGTTTGTATATTCTAGACATTCACAAAAGCATCTTTTAAATTATGATTAAGTAGGAAGCTCAGAGAAGTATACAATTTAAAATTTAAATTGGGGAACAGTAAGTAATTTTTTTTTTTTCAATTTCTATTGTCCTTGATAGTATTTGCTAATAAATTTGCAGGAGAAATAGAAATATTTTGTTGCTTCATAAAACAAGTTTATGGTTGCCAATAGACTGTATTCTGGCTCTGCCACTTGTAATTGGTAAGAGGTACCCATTTCAAAACCAAACACAATATACATCCAAAGCATGTGTTTAGACCCACATTTTAATTGTCTTTTAATGGACTTAGTCGTATTGTGATGAACAGTCACACTGTATGTTAAAATTGCATGCCAAAAACAGCCTTCTCATTTTAATAAATTTTACATTTATTTTTACATATATGCACTTCCTTATCACCATCTCTTCAACACATTGTCTCTTAATAGAAAAAAAAACTTTTCTAAAATTAATACATTAAACTTTAAGAGTTAATGAGTATATGCAGCATTGCAATTTTGTTTTGCATTTTACATATATAATCTGAAAATACACCTATGAAAACTTTAAAAAATTAGGTAAGATTTAGAACTAAATCTTTCAACTGCAATATTAGACCTAAACAGTTAAATATCCCATCACAGTGTGGAGATAGTCATCTGTTCAAGCATATGGAATCTTTTGGCTACTGGACTAAGTAGTTAATATAATGCCCAGTGTCCAGACATGGACACAACTGTTATGGAAGCAGAAGGGAAGAGACTCATGTATTGAGCCCATTTGGACACTGATAAGTAAAGATTAGAAGAGTGACTTTAAATAATGCAGGACCCAAGTAGGTACCTGCTTTAAACAAGTAATTCTGTTAGAAAATGGAAGGTAGTACTCTTTTTTGAAAGAAATACGGTTTTTTTGTTCGCATAAGTAGAGGTCTAAGTTCTTGTAAAAAAAGCCCTGTGAATCTAGCATTAAATATCTGTTGTCTGTTGTACTTCAGAACAAAGAACTATAAAATTTGTATAAAACTCTTTTATATTTAAATTATTGTATATGTATTTCCCATCTGAAGTGATTTTCAAATAACTGAATATTGAATTTCTGTGCAGTATTCACTTAGAAACATTTGTATGTGAACTTTTGGTGTTGTTTAAAAACCTTGAAATTTCAGAACCTAATTTTACATCTTTTTTTGTTTAAACCTGCTCTATTAATTACAGTATAATCATAATAAAAAGGAATACTGCTTCTTTAATGATGTTTTTGTGCCTGTATAGTTAAGTTTTAATGCTAGGGAGAATAAAAAAAAAATAAATAAATTAGCCTTGTAACCTCTTTCTCTTCCAGACTGGTGATGGAAAATAAAAGCTCTTAGCCGCAGAATGTAACACTTAGAATTAATATTTAATTAGACCAGCAAATTCTACACCGTGGCTGAAAGCTTCCAAAGAGTTGTTAGTGCCACAATTGACCTACAAGTTTAATAATAACTCACTTCTAGGAGCAAGTGCCAGTTCAGCATAGTGGAGCCACTGTAAGAAAGTCCTGGGAGATTAAAATCAGCAAACCAAATGGCAGGCGAGGATTCCTGGGATGGAGCCTTCTGGAAAGCTGGGAGCTGGAGTAGCTTTTCAGCCAGGATTCAGATGAGAGCAGTGGGCAAAAAAAGCTGATCCCTCCTGTTCTGGGAGCTTCTGGTTGTAGGCCAAAATCCTAGAACAGATTTTCTCTAAATGTTCTTACTGCAGCTATTAATTTATATCACAAATCAAGTAATTAATGACTTATCTTCATCTTCTAATTAAGTTTTAACAAGCATTGTTACTGAATTCTCTGGCAAGGAAGAACAGCACCTTTTTGGGGTGACTGTAATTTAGTATGCTTGTGTTGCAGAACGTTTCATTTTATAGTATGTGATTGCTTCATAGATGGTTCTTGTTACAGTACGATACGATGAGCAATTCATTGTAGTGTTATGAAATGTGTAAATTAAATAAAAAATGTGTATACGTTGTAAAATAGAGTATTTTGGAGGTTAAATAGCTTAATCTTGCCTTTCATTTTCAGAACAATTAAAACATAAAGCCTGTAACTCTACCGTTATATATC
This sequence comes from Ara ararauna, assembly GCA_028858755.1. Lineage (NCBI taxonomy): Eukaryota > Metazoa > Chordata > Aves > Psittaciformes > Psittacidae > Ara > Ara ararauna. The sequence goes on from CM054380.1 coordinate 29,302,372, forward strand.
CATCTGAGCCTTAATTCTGTGGCAAATTATTCTAGTGAAATAGGGCACCATAAGTTCAAAAATGTGCAAACACACAGCAACAGACTGAGGAAGGAACATTCTGCATTATTTATTGGCTAGATCCTAAATAATTAAAGAAATGCCTACTCATTAGTTAAAAATTTAAGCAGGTGAGAACCTTGCCAGCAGAGGGAGCAGTCATGTCTTTCCTTAGGTTCCCACCGTTTCCAGCCTACCCATCATTTCCACCCTACCTCCTCTTATTGCCCAGCCAATTTCCCATCTAGACCTAGCTTTGCCAGCCTGCTCCTGATGACAGCCTGTAATTTTATACTGAATAAGGGATTCGGTTTTAAAATTATTTTATATTTCAGCATCTTTCGGAGTCAGCTGTTCCATTTGATATTTGTGTACTAATAATTGAAATAACAGTGGAGGATCTTTTTGGTCACCTGTGAGTAAAATGTGGTTCACTGTTTAAGGAATTAAAGTTGCCGCAATAGTTGGCCTTTCTGAATTGGTAAGCAAAATGCAGTGACATTTTTTTCAGGCAAAATTGCAACAAAAGGAACTCCTAAACATATATATATGTAAAATTAATAATTCCTAAGGGAGTCACAGGATTTCAGTTAAGCCAGTTGGTCTCAAATACATTAATTTCAGCAGTTTTGTTATGGCTTATTTGTAACGTGACTCTCATTCTTTCAGTCTACTTTTGTATCTCTACTACACTATGACCAACTTGTAGCACACGATGTGTTTAATTTTCTAAACAAATCTGCTCAAATGGTCATTTCATTTTTGCAATTATTAAAGAGAAATAATACCATAAAGTTTTCCATGTATATATGCTTTATAACAATGAGATAATCTCATTAATAAGGACCAGATAGTATTTATGGAAGATGCTGGGCTCACCTCAGCCCAGATTTTGTACTCTTTTCTTCCCAGCTCTTCACCTTTCACTGGAGAAGGGCTCAATGAGGTTTATTTTATCTACCCACTGCAGCAGGACTCATGCACCTGCACCCCAGAATTGTTCATACTCATGTGTAGCCTGTGCTTTCAGCTACCAACTGCTAAGGAAAGAGTCAGAAAAGCATTTAACAGGGATTCAGCTCAAAAAGTGTCACTGTTTAACACCCTATACATCTGTCACCTCTTTCAGCCAGATATTAATGGGATTTTGAGCACCCAGCTTTCTGAGCTCTGACTCCCACATTATCTTTGTGATGCCACCAAGTATTTTCCTGGTATTCCAAAGCCATAGATGCAGCCTCCTAAACCAGGTCTCAAATAGAGGGAAAATACTCAGTGAAAGGCTGAGTTCAATTCCCAACTTACTGTTGACTGGCTTGTGACATTGGACAACTCACACGATATCTTTGTGCTTGTTGCATGACTTGGAAATGAGGAATGCAGGACTTGCCTTTCTTTTGTAAAACACTTGGAGATCAACAGATGGAAAGTTTGTTTTAAACTACATAGTCTTTGTTCTCACTTTTGGTTTTGTAGGACTCAGCAGCAACTGTTACTGACTTCCTTGTTTTACCTGTATTGAGTCATCACTTATTTCACTGTTGGTTTTTTTAGGTCTTTCCTCCCATGGCAAAACAGACATACTTTTATTTTGTATGGTGCCAAGGTTTGCTGGCATTAGATACTTTTATAGCTCAAGTAGTAGACAAGTCAAGGCCATCCATTTTCAGTGAAGATCTAAAGATTGTTGCATGTGTAATACTTAGTTTTTATTTCCAAGCTGATTATTCTTCCTGAAAACTTTTCCTGAATTTTTTTATGGATTGTGTCATTCACCATCATCTAATATATTTGATAATAGCATTGCAGGGTTCCTATAGCAGTGATAGTGGTTTAGGTATAAGATAAGGGAACCATGCCTCAAATGTTTTGAGTTTTTAGGAAACAAAAATAATAGTTCTAACTAGTTTCACAGTTGAAAGACTCTTGAATATACGAAAACTTATCAGGACACGCATTATTAAAAGCAACTTCAAGAGAACAACCAAAATCTGGAATTAATACATCATGTAACATGTTGGCCAACAGATGCTTTGTTACTCCCTTCCCATTTTTACGAGTGTGTTGTATCTACTTACCTGCGCATGTCTTCACTACTTGTCTTTTCTTTGCTTCTGTAACCTGTATGAAATTACTCAAAAATGCTATTCATTGCTTGGAATTAGCTAGTGCAATACACTGTGTGTCTAAACAAATGAACCAAAATCAAGCTTCTGTGATTTCAGCCATATGAACAGATATTTATACTTAATTTCTATTTTAGTCAGTAAGGTTCTTCAATGGTAAAACAACATGCCTGATCAGTCTGAATCCCTAAATGTGGATTTCTCATCACTTGAAGGCATTATCTGTAGTAAATATTGAAATATATTTCTAGGATATCTGTCTTCCAGCAAAGGCATCATGCTTGTATTCAGTTTTGTTGTGACACTGGTAGAGATTTCTGCATACCAAAGATTGTTAATGTATTATTCCTCATCTTATGTTCCAGCGGCCTGAGTGTATATTCATTTTGCAGCCAAAATTCAAAGTTCAGTGAGTAGGTTTGGTGTGTGCAAGCACTGAGAACAGTACTTATCAACTTAGAGTCAAAGTATAGAATTTTTTACTTTACAGTCCTTGTTAATTACTGCTAAAACACTGTTTGGCAGAGCAGTTATTAATCTTTTGAGGATTTGTGGATGATGAAAACTATATCTCTCTATATAACTAGTACAAGAGCCTGATATCTAAATTCTTTTCCCCAAATGTATGGGTTATTCTTGGATTTTCTAAGCAGTAATTATTTGCATATCCTTTCAAGTTAAAATTCTTTGGAGATGAAGTAGTAATGGCAAGTGGTAAATATTTGCGTATTGTGAAGTCATTACCACACAACTGTGTGATAATCTCTCAGAAAATATCAAGAATTATTTATCTATTGGACATCCAGCCAGTGCTTCATTATAGTCCAATGTAGCACAACCTATTATTGATATTTTTTGTGAAAATTCATACACCAAAATATGCTTTAGGTTTATAAGGTTCCTATTACTTTGCATGTACTTGTTTGCTTGCTGTTTATTATTGAGACCTTCTTCCGAATGAAGTGTCAGGATTACTGCACTCACCTGTTGTTAACAACAGAAGCTGTTGCCTGCAATTAAAATTTACCTAAACTTGGGGGAAATATCTGAATTCATCTTTAAATTCTCTGTTTTCATTTGGGGAATGTATGCAACTCATTGGGTTTTGTACCAGTGCTAGCAGTTGTTTGTAAGTAGTTTTTTAGGTAATGAAATCCATTTTAGGATTTGATGTATTAGCTCTTTAATTAAATGTTTTAAAATAGAGTCTGTGATGGAATTAGATTACTAGAATGTAAAAGTACACAAGTCAAATATAACCTTCTGTCAAAAGGTAGGCCTAATGTCTCTTTGAAGAGACATAGTCTTAAAATACCTTATTTTCAATGCAATATATGAATTAGTATTAAAATTATATTGATGTATTGATCTGAATACAAATGCAAACATGTGAAGCCCATGTGATTCAAGAGCTTAATGTATTTATACAGGTGCTAGTTGGATCTCATTGTAGAGCTTTAACATGAGTCTCTTATTTTCCTATTAAATTTTGAGATGGTTACTATGTACAAAAATTGAGGCCATTCTAAGAACATTTTCAATTTTTTTACTTTTCTATACTTAATCCAGTGGGAGGACTAAAAAATTAAATATTATTATTATTACTTAAATTTTGTGAGCTTTTTAATTTCTTTAGAAACTGACAAAATAGAAATGGGAGGACGTATCTATGGGTGTTATAAAAAATTTGACAGGAAATCAGAGGAGAACTAGAAATTAGAGCAAAGTCGAAAAGAGAGGGGTTTTTTTCCTAGTACAGAATACAGATGAACCAAGATTGATTTGATTATTAGTAGTAATAATAAAATTGCAGTACAGTAAGAACTCAATCCAGTAGAAACACACGGTATTAATTTCAGTCTGAATATAGAGGCTGTACATGTATTTTTGTTGGTAGAATACCATGTTTTACACTCAGACAGAGGAGATGATATGTTTATTTGTAAATAAGTATTTACAAATACACACAAATAATTACTCAAAGCTATGTAGATTCTGCAAATAAATTAGTAGGACAAAGCAATCTTTTTCTATAATTGCCCTTCCCAAAAGCTGTTTAAACCTATATATCTAGTTCCCTATTGTTTTGAAACTACACTTTGGTTAAGCCCTAATATTGCAAGTTTGCCCTTAAAAGATAATGTCTCTCTAAAACAGCAAGCACAACATAAGATATGGATGCCCCGCCCAGCCTGCACAACAGGCTTGCTACCATGTTGTTAGAATAATTACATTTTGGCTGAACTAACTAATTAAGAAGGCCTGCAGTACATCTAGCAAGACTGAAAACTTTTCAGGACTGGGTTGGGGTTTGGGTTTTTTTATTTTTGCACGCAATTTAAAACAATGCCTCTTCTAGCTGCCAACAAACTCTTTTCCTGAATCTCCCCATTCCTGGCTTCCCTCCTAACCATGTCCTGGCTCACCTCCAGAGCTGCCAAGTTTATGCCAGAAGCAGGAGGTAGATTTGTATGGGGCTGGAGGAAGATCTGGAGCTCTGTTAAATTTTCAGGCCCAGATGGGGCAACATGATTTGTGTGTTTATGTCAGGATGCCATACATCACAAGTATCTGTGTGCTGACGTCAGCTTTGATTGAACATTAATGTGCTGAACGCTGCAAACTAGAAAATACATGATAGATACAGATCTATGGCTACAATGCCACATAAGCAAATATCCGTTTGGTGTGGCGATTCACTGTGCAAAATATTTCCCAAGATGCACTGCACTAAGCCAGGGGAATATTTTGACACACTTTAAAAACAAAACCATAATCAGCAGGCAAACAGACTACAATTTAAGAAAGCAAACCTATTAAGAAAAACTGAAGCCAACATTGACATATGTATCATTAGGCAACTATTGAATTGCTGTCCCTCACTTTAATCTTTCCATAATTAAGGCCAAATAGGAAAGATGCTATTCTTGTGGTTTGCAGGACTGCTAATGATGAGGATACCTTGCTGACAGCTGAGCATCTTTCTGTCCAGTTTTTGTAACCTATTTTTATCCAAACCCACAAGCAGAAACATTAATGGCCAGCAGGTTTTTTTTTTTCAATGGTAGAATATTTTTTCCATACTGAGAATTAGGTTATCTTCCAGAAATCATAATTTTGTTTATTTATGTGCCAGTTTTGTTTTGCTTGCTAATGCAAATAACATCCAGCAGCCTGCTGAAGAACTGGAAAGATATGGTCATTTCTGGTCTGTGGAAATCTAGAGATTGCTGGCTACTTCAGATTTATATTTATACCATCTTTATGTGGTTGCCCCTGCAGAATAATGTAACCAAAAGTTTCCATTAATATGATAGTATACTGTTTCTCTCTGCCTAGAAAAGGAAATAATTTGCAAGTCAGCTTTAATATTTCAGGGGTGGATATAATAGCAAAGCTTAGGGATTGATGGGTAGGCAGTGTTCTTCTAACTCAGTTCACTCATGTTATTCCTCATAAAGGAAATTCTGTAGTGTAACACTGTTTTATCATTATCCATCATTAGACTTTTTAGGTAAAACTGAAGTCCCCTGATTCCGTGGGGATAGATCATTTTGGCCTGTGCACAAGTAGCCGCTTTGAAAAGAGACCAGCCTCCCGGATTTAATGCCATCTGGCCCTTAAGGTGGGGAAGGGAGGGGGTGTAAAGGTGTCATGGGATCTGCGGATTTAGGCCTTGTAACCTGAGCAGTTTGGTCTGTGCAGGCAGGCTGCAAGTTACTTTATGTAGTGGTCAACAAACAGAGTTCAGATTATTCTTTGATGAGAGTAGGAAATGTTCAGCTTTCATGTCTGCTTTGTAGGCTTCTCTGTGACTAGGGAATAGACTGTCACTGAAACGTGGGTTCCTGAAAGCAATTGATGTACTGATCACTAATTTAATAAATGAACCTGTATGTCAGTACAATGAATGGACTTTTCCAACTTATCAAAGGATGTTTCCTTTCTCTCTGCTCCCAATTACTTTACAAATTGTTAGTATCAAATACTTTAACAGTATTTAAATTGGCATTTCATAAGAAGCATTGTTTGTAAAGTTTATGAGAGAAGTGCAGAATGTACAAAATGCTTTAAAATTCATAAAAAATGCAAAACTATAACTTGGAGCTTCTTCATACTTGGAATGGGTATTTTGAGGTGTTTGATCTTGATACCCGTGAAAGTATGATGGGTATAGCACCTACAGCCATCAAGAACAAAAGTATACCAGCTGTCCAGACAGCTTTAAGATAACAACTTCTTATCTTAAAGAAATGTTTTGCTTTTTAGCACAGATTTGCCTCTTTTTTTCTTTTTCTTTTTTTTTCTCATTAAATACTGACATCATCAAATCATTTAAGAACATTTAATCTGGAGTTACCTCTGAAAATCTCTGTTGTCACCTTTGAATGTTGCTTTCTGCTCCATAAAATGAAGTAAGGAAAACTGCGCGGGAAACAGCTTATTTAAGGCACATGGCACTGCATTGTTGCACAAGGCATAAGGCATCACCTACCACAAATATATTGAGAAATTCTAATGCAACTTGAAGCCTTAGATTCATATGTTGTGTGGAGAGAAACTTTTAGAAAGAAAAATACTGGCAGAAATGCTTGGGGTTTCCATGTTTTTGACTGATGAATAATCATGTGGGTTGTACTTGCTCAAAATCTTAGAGATTTGCTTAAGTGTATCCAAAACCAAAGTTTTCAGAGCACAAACAGAAGCTGGGCATCTTGACTCCTAGTAGAAGTCAATGAGAGGTGCTTGACTGCCACACTGCTTGTAAATATCTCTGATGTGAGCAAATGCTGATGTTCTCAAGATTTAGGGAAATATTAATTTTTTGCTGAGTTAGCCCTTTCATAGTTTCTTCTTGTCAAATATGTTTTCTTTAGACCAAAATTTCAAGTCCTTTTTTTTTAAAAAATAAAAAGCCCTCTAATGTAATTTCTAAGTATTGATGACCTATTTTTTCCCCACAGTTTGCCACTGAGAAGACCAAGGCTTACTCTATGAACATTAATTACCTTTTTCATCACATAGGATGTGTATTTTGTTTCCATGTCTTACAGAATAAAGCAATTATGGAACGTGTAACAAACTTGTCAGATACCGTAGTTGGTCTTGAATCATTTATTGGCTCAGAGAGAGAAACCAATCCATTATACAAGGACTACCATGGTAAGTTCCATCTTTAGCAATGCAAAAAGTCTGCCCTGAGTGTTTCTAGGGCACTTAGTGGCTTACCCTCCAATTGGCTATCTGCTATAAAGTAGCATTTGATTTCATTTTTGAATATACCTCTTAAATGTTTCTCCTTGCTAACCAGGCTTGAGTTAGGAAAATTTTCAGTAAAGTGCATTAAGGCTGCAAAGGAAACATGGCAACTCCTTGCATGTTGTCAAGCCACATTACAGAGGCATGGCTCAATCAGATGTACATCTCAACAGGCAGGCTTTGGGGAATTCACATGCAGAGGAGCCTTGGCAATCATCTGACCAGCGAGCTGAACCTGTCATGAAATCAATACTTTTGATCTGCCAAGTTTTAAATAGAGAACACAGGAAAACATATATTATATTAAGGTGAATAAACTGCTAAATGGTGTGCTGTATAAACCTGATCTAAAAATTACGTTCTGGTTTTCAGCTTTACGTTATGGCACTTAACACATTTAAAGAAATGAATGTGGATATGTGTGGCATGGAAAATACAAAATTAATTTTGGTACAAAATCATGTAGACTTTCAAGTGATTTATCTTCAAAACGTGGAATGATGTTTAATCTTGTTTGTTGCTTCCCAAAGACTGTGTTAGCTGCTTCAGCAGAACTATTTAAATTTTAAAAGACTAGATTAGAAGTTATGCATAGCCAAAGCAGTGAATGAGAAACAATTTTAGGTAATCCAGAGCAGTGCTGCAAGGGTGCATAAATTACAGCTATTATTATTATGATACTACTGGAGTTCCATAGAAACCTTTAGTTGAAAGTAAACTGCTTATCCAAAACCTACTGTAAACATGTGAGAATGTGGCAGTGTTTTCCATAGCAGCATACACAGAAAAAGAAGCAAAGATGGTGTTGAGACACCACTGTGTGTATGCAGGCTGTAATTAATAAATCAGAGAAAAATCTTTTTTGCTATGAAAATAGTGCACATCTCATTATCTGAAAAAAGGTGAACAAAAAAAGAAATGTGAACAAAAGCTAGAATAATTTGCCTCATTATTTTTCCAACTGTATAATGGTGCTGTGGCATTTGTTTATGCTAACATAATTCTGTCAATTTGATACTCCTTTTCTCAGGGAAAGGAAAAAATTCTTTAAGACAATACGTGTTTTAGCAGTTATTTCCTGGGTTCCTGTAAAACTGTATGGTAAATCATTTCTGGTACTTCTTAATAAAAATGATATGCCAATATATGTAGCTTTTGAGGTTTAGGCAACCGTAATTTAACATTCTAGAAAAGGTATTCTTGACAGTTTTAACTTTGTGGATTCCTTTTGCTTAAGAATATATTTTAAGATGATTTAATTACTGCAGATGATAGAAGATTTTGACATTCAGTAGAAGCTTACTTAAATTATTGCATTATTTATTGAATCCTACACAAATAATTTTATTAAGCTGTCTGAAAATCTAAATAATTGGAAGGTGCATATAATAACAGAAGAATTATACAGGTGATTTTTAAGTAAAATTTTTAGAATACTGTATTTAAGCAAACTTATGTTATACCTCGTATTTCTATATATAATTGTATTTTGAACTCACAAGCCAAAGAAATAATTCTCATATGTCACCAGACTGGAGACAGGAATAGAAGGTTTCAAAGTATAAAAATATTTTTCTAATACTATTGAGAATTTTTGTAATTTGGTACCCATAAAAATGATGCTTTTAAAATTATTTCTATTTTAGGAAACTTTCTACCTTTTTCTTCCTTAAAAAGAAAAAAAAATACTTGCCTTACTTTAAATTAGGGGTTTAGTGCTTGGGTTTTTTTCTCACAGCTGCCGTTTTCAAGTAAGTTGTCTTTTATAAATGTTCAGTATTTCCATTTAGACGGTGACTGTATGAATAGCAAATATAGGCCAGTAATTGAGAAGCCCTGTAGAATTTTCCTGGGTTTCAGATGTAGGAAATCACCCTTAGGTTGTTCAGAAACTATATTAGGCTGCACAAAAACCATCCAGCGTCCTTGTCAGAAAAAATCAGCTTGAGCTTTAGCTGACAGAATGCAGAGCTTGCAGTGCACCTAGTACTGTTAAAATCATCTGAACAGCTCTGTAAGCCTCCTGCACAAAGAAAATGTATTCTCCAAGCATGGCATAGGGGTTAAAATTTCTCGAAAAGCAGCATCTAAATCAGTATTTTCCAGCAACTTGTTTTCAAGTCATTTTCAGGGCGCAAAACGAAGTACTTCTCATTAGAGCTTCAGTGGTTATCACTAACCCATAAGCCGTGTTTTGCTGGCTGCTTACTGGTGCATTTAATAAAATAAAGATCACTCAGTGGTGCCGTGGGCAGCATGCAAGGTGATAGCCATATTTGCTTACTGTAAATACAAAAGAAAATCACACACAAACTGGCTGTAGTTTTGACAAGTACTAAGATCGCTCTTTACATCTGTACTTCTGTACCAAAGTGCAATTAGTTTTACTCGCAAAAGGATTTCTGTTTATCTTATTCTGCTTGATTACTTGAGTATAATCGCACCGTTTGCTTCATTGCTTCTGGTAGTAAGCTCCAGTTTAAAAGGGGGAGGATGAGTTTGTGTAAATATACAGAATTCTCCTGTAAAACTAATTTATGCATCTAGATGACAGCGTTTTCTTAATTCATTTTCCTCTTTTACTCTTTCTTTCCACCAGGTTTGGTTCATGTACGTCAGATTCCTCAGCTTAATAGCTTGATCTGTGATGTGTCAGACACGAAGGATCTTGCTTTTAGATTAAAAAGGAAGCTGTTCACCATTGAGGTAAGAGAATCAGTTTTGTTTCACTATTTAGAACCCAAAAGGTGGAGCTAATCCCATCTCTTATGTTTCATTTTGTGAAATGCATGAAATATGCATCAGATGTTGTAAATTCATTTCACTCTGGTTTTGCTGTTCAGAACAGTTTTATAAAATCCTGTAATATGACTTCTAATTAAAAATGTCTCATTTGCAGCACTAAATCAGTCTGTTATAAATAGTTTATTTGAGTTTAAAATGTACATAGAAAGTAGGCCACAACCTTCAATAACAAAGTGTGACATGTTTCTAAGGATGTCAGGAGCATATTTAATTAAATGTTAATGACTTGCTCTTACTTGTGTTAGTGGGTGGGAAAGTAGCTACATGTTATTACCCCAGTAGAGGGATTTTAATGTATAATGCTGCCTAAAACTGTGTGTGGTATGGGGGATAAGTGTCCTTATCAGTATTCAGAAACCATTTTCTTTGCATTACTGAAATCACCTTTCGCTCTTTTATGTCATTTTAAACACAGTATCATTTACACTAATGTCCCTAAGTAAATTTCCTACTAAATTTAAACTTTTTTCTGTGACCTTTATGCAGATAGTCCTGATAGAAGGCAGTAATACAAAAGATGAATTTCATTTTAATCTTGCTAAAGAGCAAATGAACATAGCACTATTAAGCAATTAGAGCTGATGTATTTGTTAACCAAGTAATGCTTAGAGATGGAAGATGGCTTTCAGGGCATTGTGATAGTCATTGGTACAGTCTGGGCAAATTTTTTTTAACAAAGACATAAACCAGCCAAGCATCCCTGACAAACCATTTTGTTTAATCTCTTTTCAGATGAAAAGCTCTTAAGCAGGCCACTTGTCTTAACTGCTTGAAACCATAAAAAGAGAGAATTGCCACCAATAAATTAGCATATTTTTTACTCCATCACCAAATGATGGTCAATGTGCCTTGGCACTGCTTTGGTGTTTGGGACTTCACCCTTAAGTGACCACTATGGCCCTTATTTGACCCTCTGCCCTTTTTAGCTGGCCACTTGATAAGGTAACTTAAGGGTCCTCTCTCTTCACTGCCCCCTCCCCTTCACAACTGCAAGTAGCCCTAACCTATAAATCATTGAAAGGGCCCTATCAAGTGACAAATTAAGGTGCCCTCCTCCTAATTAATGGTCATCAATGTCTTTAATTATCTGATCCTATTGAGAGTAGTTAATAGTTAATCAGGTGGCCAGTTCTTCATGCAGGTCATCTCTGCATGAGTGCTAGAAGTTTCACAACTAGAGGTATCCTTTTCAGAAGCCACTTAAAGGCAGATACATGGAGTAGGACTTTTTGCCCAGCGACATTCCTTCATAATGTTTCTCACTTTCCAGGGAATGTGGTTAGTGAAACCAGTTAACCCATTTTAACAACTGCTTTTGAGCAGTACATTAGAAACAAATACCTTAATAGCATCTGTTTGGTTTTAAAATACAAATGTTCTTAATATTTTCAGAAGTGCAGAGAAGCATGCACCCTCATTTCACAGCATAGTAAACTTTCATTTATTATAGCTATGAATTAGAATATTTGCGTTTTTTTTCCTCACTGAGTCCTGACTCAGAATATATTTTTTTCTGTCTGCTGTACTTGGGATTCCAATTTGTAATGTAATTTGGAAGGAAAAAAAAAACCAACCCAAACAAAAAAATGGCAAAACCTTTAGCAGGAGTCTCTGTAAAAAGAATGGGATTAGCGATGGGGCAGAAACGCTGGAAACAGGTGTAGTGGAACTCTTGAAACAACCTGTTGCCCTAGACTTGCATGGATGACCTGCCTGTATAATTTCTTCCTTCCTTGCTTAGCTGCATCCCCTTTTGAATAACTTCAGGTTTTGTTAGAGATGTGCTTTCTATAAGCTGCTGAACTGACACAAACTAGCTGGTTTTGAACATGTAGGGTCAGTGTCCTACTGTGAGCTTCCTGTACACATTTCAGTAATCTATAATATATATGTTTTTCTTCCTCATACTACTGGGGAGGCAGCTAGGCTGAGTAGAGCAGCGAGGTCCATAAGAAAATGGGAGCAAGGGGAAACTGAATTAAGAAGGGATGTGAATAAGACGGGTTTCTGCAGTTAGAGTGTGTTGTGTCAGCAGTCAGGTCTGGTTCTGGTGGTAAAAACAAAGCGGCGCAGCACTGTGTGTTGTGTACAAGCAACAGTGTACTTGATACAAAGTACAACTGAGTTGATGATTTCTTTAGTATGTAGGTTAAATGTGAAGTAAAAATGTATTTTGAGTATGTTACAGTTTTTTAAAAGCTTCTACTTAGTTATATACACACTTTCTGGTGAAAATACTGACCTCTACTTGAAATGCCATTTTAAAATCAAATTATGTGAGAAAAGTTAGAAATACACAACCTGTGATTTATGGCAAAATTTCTCTAAAAAAGCTTTTCATCACTACATTATTCTTTTTCAACAGTTTAAAATAAGGGCGTGGGACATGGATTTTCTCAGTTCTGGATTGTGAATCAGTTAAATCACTTTATGGTTTGGCCCTCATCTGTAAAACAACCTTAAATGTCAAATCCATTTTATTAGATTGAAGTTTTGTGGGAGGGACTCTTCCTCTTCATAGTCTGCAGAATCATTGAACTGTTGCAGGTTTTCCTGTATCTTCTTCATCAAAACAAGATTGACTGAAATGTATTCTGAAGGGATTTTTTTTTAACTGAAGATTTTTTTATTAATATTTATGAGTGTTCATTTTTCATTTGTAAATAATATGGTAGACCCTTTCAAGGAAAACTTACATGTTTATCATAAAAGGTGCAGCAGCTCTATCAAGCTTTCCCAGATCTTCACACATTAGTTACTAGTGATATATTATTATATGGAATATTATCAGAGATCTGTCTTATGTGCATACCACTTTAAAGGATACAATTTAGAAGTTAGCCTGTCTAATCCTATTTCTTCCCACTTTGGAATCTTAATTAGAAGGAGATAAAAACCATCATTTGACTAAATTATTGTCTTGAATCTGTAGCAAAAGGTATAATCCGCAATTGGGCCAATTAGCGTACCCCATAGTTAGCTATGCTGAGGCAGGAAACTTGATTAGATCTGACACCAGCCTAGTTCCCACTGTTGTTTTGCCAGGTATGATGGTCAGACTTCAAAGGGCTTGAGGCATCAGCAGGGCAAGGTTTGGAGGCCAGCTTAGGTCCGGTCGTTAATCTCTCTGCTAAAACCACAGCAGCCCTTGCACAAAACAAGCTTACACGACACAATCATGCGGTATTAAAGTTTGGGTTGAGTCATGCCAATTTGCCTTTGATTTTCTGATGATTGACTAAAAGATGGCTACATGACTAGACACATACTGAAAGTTTACTGATTAGATAAGTTCCCCAAATATTTGAAATATTTTTTGATTTCTCAGTTAAATGATATGACAACCCGTTCATCTTAATGAAACTTTTCAGCAGAATTGTTCTTGAAGTATTTTTTGCTTTGTTTGTAACTCTGAATGTATTTGATAAATTTTACAGGGTCATTAGGTTCATAGTTTTATTTGATAGAACTTGATCTTTGTTGTTCCAAAGCCTCCTGTATGAAAATGAAAGCAATCTGTGCCTAGATTTGATTTTTTTCAGTCCTCGAAATTTCTAATAAATGGTGTTTGCCTTTGTTATTTACGTATGTTTACAATTACTTGCAAGAAGGGAATTTCCTCTTAATTATTTTCCACCTTACTGTGGATTAAAGTGCCGTTCCAGGGCTGTGATTACATAAGTGTTCCTTTCTTTTGCAGTCTGATTTGTTGAAATATTGCAGTAACAGTGACATGTTTCCATTCTGAGGAGAGCCTAAGGCTGCTTTAGTATTATTCCAAATGATTGAAATTGCCATCTTGCTGACTTTCCCTTGGGCAGCTTAAGGCCTGTTTACTTTGTATTTGTTTCACATGTTCCCTCTGAGTTTGGCTGGCAGGACATCATTACCTGGTTTGACAAGACAGTTGAAGAAGATTCATATGTGATTAACTCCCTTTGTTACTGGCTGGTCAACATAAACCTCTGAAATTATGTATTTAAAGTTAAAACTTTTGATAAATTCATATAAATGTTTGCAAATAGGAAAGTGTATGAGTTTGATTCTCTAGGTTTGTTTTACTGCTAATTTTTTAAGTATTCAGGTAACAGTCAATTGGTAATACTATAGAAAATAAACTTTTTCCTACAAGTTTTATAATACAGTTTGTCAAATAAATGCTTGTTGTGACTTTTTTATCAGAGAGCCAGATGTAAGAGTACGAGCCAGATGATATGATTTTCTTTTTAATGGCTGTATAGCACCTGTGCAAACCAGAATAGAAATCTTTAAAAGACAGCTCAATTTGAAACTAAGTGTCATATGCTATACAAAGAATTGCCACACAGCAAAAATAAGTAAGTTTCCAGAGCTTAATGTTTGAGCTCAGAAGATTCTTTTCTGAGAGGTGTTTCCTAATAGGAGAAGAAAGTCAGAATGATCGGAGCCCTTTGGCAAGCAAGTTGTTGGTTTCTCAGTGGCAGGCAGATGCAATATGGTACTATGGAGCACTTGGCAGTGCATTTTTGCTAGTGGTAATTGCCAGAGTGAAAGGTTATGTCTTTGGAAGGAATCATAATCACAAAACTTAGCAATTAGGTCTATATAGAATCAAAGTAAATGTATGACTCCAAAGGCATTAAAATAATGTCCTTTCTCCATCAATAAAGGACTATGAGAAAATTAATGATTGCCAAAATAAGCAAGATTTAATTGCAACTCCAGGCATTCATGTGTATGCTATGTGTCCAGCATTGGTATCTGGAAGAAGACTTAAAACTCTTTTCTTGTAAGATGGTGAATTTGGCAATTAAAACTGGGAAATGTCTTAGGTAGCTTCTATCTGAATTCTCTGTATTTCTACTTTTGGGTTTTTTTTTATTCTATCCCTGTTCATTGGGTTTTATACCAGCTGTGCTGTGATAAACTTAATTGCAAAGGATAAGTGCAGTTAGTCACTGCTTTACATTATTTACCAAGAGAGGTGGTAAGACCAAGTCAGAACTGATGACTACAGTGCTTCAGTGTGGTATTAGCATCACACAGTTTGGTCCTAAGAGACTCAGGAGATGGTGGTATCAGTGAGTGCCAGAACTGTGTTCCTGGAACATTTTGTAGTTATTCATTAAGCACATCAAGAACAGATACAAACATAATAGTTCAGGGTTATTCATGAGCTGTTTCTGCTGGAGCAATGAATCAACCCAATCATCAGTACATATGGAATCAGCATATATTTAAAATACACATGCCTACCATACCAACCTCTGTATCAGTAAGACTAGAAAGTGCCTTTTGTACCTCTAACAGCATCACTTCTTATAGGCTTCTTCCAAGAAAATTTGAAGCAGCTTTCGTTAATGACATCCCCTAACCCTATATTTCACTGATGTTTATAAAGTTGAGCAATTTTTGTAAAAAAACAAACACACTTGAATTAATCAACTATTTTAGGCAATAGTTTAACAAAAAGAATCTGTGAGCCCGTGAGCTGACAAAAGGCAAAACATTGGTTTGTTATAAATTTCAGTAAGGTAATAGTTCTATAGCAATTAGAAATTAATTCTTGTTTGCTGAGATAAAATTCACGCATTGTAACACCAAAACTAATATATGATACACAATACGTTTTGTAATATTGGGAGCTCAGTCAATGTACTTTGGTAGATAAATCATGACATTACAAGACTTGACCCGTGTTAGGGCCTTACAACCTCAGAATGGAATCTGCTTTTGCCAAGCCAGAGGGTAACACAGCCATGACTGACCCACTGCCCAGTGCCTGGAGCATAAGTGAAACTGCAGTTTTTCCTGGCTCAAAGGTGAGACAGAACTTTCCTTCAGGGTTGCAGAAAGTGTGTTTCTTCAATTTTCTAGTGTAATAAAATCCTTGGGGCCTCTCATCCTCATGTGCTCGAGAACACAAGTACCCTTGGAGCTTACATGGAAAACTTCTCTTTATCCTCAGCCTGCCTTGAGCAGATAGCATCATACCTGTGGCAGACTGTAGTACTGGATGCTCCACTTCAGCTCAGGGACTCAAATGCAGGGAAATCTGCACATAAAACTAAACTTTCTAACAGAGAATGGTAAAACATTGAAATAAAATTCAGATTTAATTTAAGCCAGCCAAACCACTGTTACGTTGATTTTTCCTGGCCTTTTTTCCTATGATATTAATAAAGATATTGCCACTGTTTTATTTAAACATAGTTCAAAAGATACTAACACTGTAAAATTTTCTTAATCTAAAATTAGTAATATTGCAAAAAGATTCTTCTGCAAAACCAATTATATCATAATTCCAAACTCCATTTTGCATTATTTCATCTAGTAGCCAGTTCAGGTTCTTTACCTGGTATGGTGTGCTTCACTGAATTGTTTTGTCAGATGCTGTCAAGCCAACCTACCATTGTTAAAGAAAATCAAACTAAATCATTTTGGCATGAGCCTTGCAGGAATAAGGCACAGAATATGAAGGGTTTGATGAAATCAAGGATTTGATTTCAATATTGTAAAAGGCTGCCTGTCAAAAATGTATTACATTCTTTCAAACAATTTTGAATAAATAAACGTGTTTAAAATTGTGACAGTACAATTTAGATAAAGTTTTGGGAGATTATTTTTAAATTGTAAGAACTTGAGGTAAAACAATACTCGGAGTGCTCGTAGTTAAAAAAAAAAACTTGAATATTTATGGTGCATAGAACTGAAGTCAAGTGATAAGCTGTATATGGTGTATGGAATTTCAGAACACTTGTATATTATGAACATGTGGACAAATTTAGTTTGAAAATATCACCTTATTGTGTAATACAGAATAATGTAGATTAAATTATTTTCATGTTCTGAAGATGAATATAGGAAGGTACTGTTAACTTTTAGATTGCACATGAAGATTTGTAGTATCCTGAAGTTTATTTCATAATTAATTTTGATTTATGGGTTGTTTGACATTATACAAGTGTAACATGAAGGTTCCATTCTAAACTTTAACGCTTAAAATACACCGCATCTGTAGTTCCATGTCAGTAAACAGAAGTCAGATATATTTTTATTAAAGCAAATAATTATGTTGTTTAGAAATATTTATACCATAATGGTGTTTTTGCAATTGAAGAACCAGCAACAAAGCCATTAATGCAATTAAAGGTCACTGGTACATATTGTAATGGACTGCTCATTTACAGGATCTTTGTTAAGGGTCAGTGCTGCAGCGTGAAATGAATTGGCCTTGTTCAGTCTGTAAATGAATGGGTCAAGTTATCTTTTATTTGCCAGAAAAATAAAGTAGATGGAATATTCCCACTTTGTTAGTATTAGAGGACAGGTAGGCTAAAGAGATTGTTCATTAAAATGTTGGTTGGTAAGGATTAAAAAACACTTTCTCTACATGGTATGTATTTTTCACTAAAGTAGTAGTGCTCTTTAGGTATAAGTTAGATACTGATGTTGAGTGTTTAAGAAGCAGAAAGGATTAAGCACTGCACATAGTTCTTAGCTGGAACTGAATGCCACCTTTATTAAATGTTTTTTAGAATACCAAGTTTTATTAAAAATAGGATATTTCATAGTTGTATGATGTTCTCACTTTACAAAGAATAACTAATTTATTGATGCTGTTATGTGTTATGTTGGTGTCCTAAACATAAGGAGGACACGGAGCTGGTGGGGCAAGTCCAGAGGGCCATGAGGATGATCAGGGGGCTGGAGCACCTGTATGAAGACAGGCTGAGAAAGTTGGGGCTGTTCAGTCTGGAGAAGAGAAGGCTGCGTGGAGACCTCATAGCAGCTCCACTATCTAAAGGGTGCCTACAAGGATGCTGGAGAGGGACTCTTCACTAGGCACCGTAGTGATAGGACAAAGGGTAATGGGTTCAAACTTAAACAGGGGAAAATTAGGTTAGATATAAGGAAGAAGTTTTTTACTGTGAGGGTGGTGAGGCACTGGAATGGGTTGCGCAAGGAAGTTGTGAACGCTCCATCGCTGGCAGTGTTCAAGGCCAGGTTGGATGGTCTTGAGTGACATGGTTTAGTGTGAGGTGTCTCTGCCCATGGTAGGGGGGTTGGAACTAGATGATCTTAAGGTCCTTTCCAACCCTAACTATTCTATGATTCTATTATTCTACATAGTAGAACAGGTCTATAAATTTTATACATCTACATTAATGCAGGAAAATAAAAATTAAAGCTTACAGAAAGTCATATTTTCTCAAGCACTGGTTTACATCATATCTGAACCTTATTGAAATACATTTAAGCAGGAGTTCAGGGCTGTTACTGAAAAGAATGAGAATGAATTTACATCTCTGCATGGTAGATACATATCCGTCCGGGTCGTCTCATCTCAGTACTGTTTGTTATGCTTTTGATTATTGATCTTTGGGCGCAAAATGATTCAAAGTACTCTGTAAAGTAGGAAACTGTAAGGTAGCCCCATCTAAAACTTGGAAATGATTAAAATGTCATTTTGTATGTCAACAGAGCAAAGTTGCCAAATGTTTGCTATGACTAGTAGCATGCATAATCAAACAAATTCCAAACTGTTTTTTTGTAATCTCACAAATTCAAGATTAATGCTTAACATTTCCAGTCTTAGGAAAATATTAGTGATTTTGGATGAACATAATCTGTAAGAAACCACATTTATGGTTTCTTTAAATTCTTCACCTCTAAAAAAACTTTTTCATACCATTTTGCTCATCTCTTTATTTTACTGATTCACAAAGAATATTACCCTTTACTGAACTTTTAACATACAGGAACATTTTCTTGAGAGCAAACTAGTCTTACTATTCTTAGTCTGAAAGACTTAACGAAAGTGCCGAAATGAGACAGGAGGTAAAAAATATAAATAGAGTGCAAAGTATTGCAGGTGAAGAAAAAATGTTCTGTAACTGTTGTGCAAACACAACTTTCTGCTTTGGCCAAATTATGAGGCATTATTTGTGACTGAATTCCAGAGTACATTTTATTTTTATATTCTTGGCCAAGAGGATTGTGAAAAAAGGAGTTTGTCATAAGCAAAATGGCTGAGGACTATGGTGCCTAGGGCATAAATAGACTTAGATTTTGGTCATGCCATCTTTATTGCTCTCTATCTCACAGTTGTTTTAGTTGCTTGTTAGTAATTTTATTTTTCTTTTCTTTTTCTTGGTTGTATTACATCTGGTTTTCAAAGGACTCTGTTGTTATGCATAATGCAGTTTAAAATTTTTCATTGCATATTAAAAACCAATAGCTTTTCAAATATCAAGTGAGACTGTCTCCAAGAAGATTATTTATTGCAGTTGAAGAGGTATTTCTGGCCAGCTTACTGGTAACAGAATATTAACCCCCTTCTGATAATATCTTGAATTTGAATGGGATTACCAAGTTGCAGTTCAGCTACCTCTTTCCTCATTCATTCCTTCTGAAGAATGTGAGTGGTAACTGTATAGAGTGCAATAACCAAAGCTTTGTATTGATACCCAAAAGTACATAAATAAAGTGAATTTGTGTGCCAGTTTATACCAGCCATTGGCTGCTTGACCTTCAGAAAACAGCTGGTAGCACTCACTTAAAATAATTCATTTTAAATGGCTCATTTCAGGTATTTAAGGTTTGAGAAAACCCATAGTTTTTAGCTTATGAAAATACTGTCCGTAGGCTCTTCATCTTCTTTCATCCTACTTCAAGTCTGTTACAGCAAAAATCACTGAAGAATTTTCACTTAGAGGTTCATTAAATTCATATGTTTACAAATCAATTACCAAATGGACTTACCTTTTCTTCATACTAAATCACTAATCTTTGGGCAGTGTGCTTGCTTGAGTCATGTTTAAAAGTAAAAGCAGAAAACTTTGACGTGAGAGTGGTGAGGCACTAGTACAGGTTGCCCAGAAGCTGTGGATGCCCCATCCCTGGCAGTGTTCAAGGCCAGGTTGGATGGGGCTTGGAGCAACCTGGTCTAGTGGAAGATGTCCCTGCCCATGGCAGGAGGCAAGAACTGGATGAGCTTTGAGGTCTCTTCCAACCCAAACCAGTCTGGGATTCTATGAAAAAAAAAATAAAAAACAGTTTATCATTTTTAAGTAGGATGTGAGAACTGCTGTGCAACAGAAATCAGTTTCACCTTGCATGCAGAGTGTTGTTTGCCCTTCTTAATATAACCTCATTGTTTAATATTTGAAGTTTTAAGATCTTCAGTAATCTTTGCTAAGGAGCTGTACATTCACTTGTTTTGAAAAAGATAGGACTTGTGTGACCCGCCTAAGAAGTTTCCAGGTGGACAACTTGCCCATGGTAGCTGAGTCTTAAGGAAACTTCTGAATGATTTAATACAATATTCATCACTTTTTATTTTAAATCTCATGTATCATATAAAGAGTAAATGAGTAAACTAAGGAAGACCTTGTTCTGGTTTTAGTATTTTTGGCTTAAAGACATAGATGTCATGAATTGGTAGTGCTTACTTGCAGATTGAGAGTAGGAACCAAGTAGGCTATGGTGAAGCTATGCTCTCGGGACTGGCCAAGAAAAGTCTGCTTGTAGATATAGCCACAGCTTGTACCCATCCTGATATATAGTTTATGTGATGTGTAGAATAAGCACATCCCTCAGCTGCTTGAGCAGCTATATATCACTAACAGAGCAGCATTTTATTTTCAGCTCTTTATGATGTGGTGTTATCCCTTGATTTAATCTCTTCTCTCATTGATTTATTAGGGATTTGGTAATGTGTTGCTTAATCTATAAACACTGCAGTCTCTTCAGGCAGTTATGTCTCGTGTGTGTAATATAAAGCCCCTGAGGCAACACCGTATACTTCTTAATCAGTACTTCTCACCTTTTGGTACAAGGCTTTGTAATTCTGGGTGGATTACAGGTTTCCTATGCTGCCTCAAATGACCTTTCACAAACCTTTTGCTACCAGCGAGTAGGGTTGACAGGAGTTATATGAGGTTTTGCTCCTATAATATAGAGGAAAATGATTCTCCCAGCATGTTTGTTAAGAGATATGAACCAGTATTTCATTTGTAATTCTTGTTGCTGTTAAAATAAGGAATTAATAAGAAGAGAATCCAGTATTTGTGTTTAGATCTGATCCTCAACAGTAGCATAGCCATGGGCTGTTTGTACTTGGTCTACATCATCTAGACTAAAAATAGCCTTCCTGTCATTTTATTGGCAGAGGTTTAGCTACTCCTTTAACTCTGTTTAAAAATGGATAGAAAGACAGCATGAATATTGAATGTGTGCAGATATTCCAGCGAGTAACTAAAAGGAGATTCCTGATGCTTAGAAGGGCTGTATTCTTAAATGGAATTCACATTCTGCTTAAGTAAAGAGGCATTCTGCAAACTGTTACTATCCTTAAATGTATTAGGTCAAGTTTTATTTTTGTGTATGTGTCATTGAAGTATCTACATTCAAATATCTAGGCATTAACATATATTTGCTTTATTTTATTAGTGTCCTGCTTAGGTTTTTTTCTTTCTAGGTTTTCTTTATGTTCTGATAAGAACTTACAATGAGGTATTTAATTTCTCAGCAGTTAAATAAAAAGCCACATTATTTCTAATTTTTCTTTTAATCAAGTGAGTTTTTGCAGAGTAGGAAGTCAAATCACTATTGCCTGCTAAAATCTTGAGCAATAGTCTGAAACTTCTGGTAGTTTTATGTTTTGTTTTTTGAAAACCTGTGGAAACAGCAAAGGAAGAACTGGCTTGTGCTTGTTCTGTCCTAAGAAAACATGGGCGACTTTGGGAATTTTCAGGGCCACAGTTGCAGTATGGAAGAGACACAGTTTTGATGTGGACTTGCATCTCTGTTGGTTTTTTTCCTCATCTGAAACCGGTATTCTGGCTTTGGAAAAGCAATGGGAATTAGATTCAGGTTACTGAAAAGCCTCTAAACCTACAAAGGAAAATTTTGCTGTTTATAAGGTAGAAGGGCTACACTGAAAGCATTTTGTCAGTAGATTACTTACATCCTCGTGTAAGAAGCACTTTCTCCTTGTGTATTCTGTACTAAAAATTATACACATACATGGTGTGTTCTGCTTTTCCTTCTCCTTTCTTGTTCATCCACACCATGATGTGGATTTGCATCCTTTATGACAACATTATTCTGCACATTCAGTGTAGAAGTTATCCGTGCTCATGCAAACGTCTGTAATATGATCTTGCAGCACATACTTGCTTTTTATTATTTTTTGTTTCTCTAGTTTGTGTTTTGAAATTATTTTGTTATTTTGCAAGGTTTACCATTTATTGAAGGTACAGTAAGAGCAGACATGTTTGAAAGCAACGTACATTAACTGCTGCTTTTATGGAAGATTGTTAATGTTACAAACAACATTATGATGAGGACCAATCAGCATTGCAGTTTTTACATTAGAGCATCTGAAGTAAAGCGAATAATTGTGATCCATTACAAGTGCATAAATAGCATTGACATGGGGGGGTATAAGTTTCCAGAGCTCATAATCAAATCAGAGCATTTACTGGAGACAATTAGTCATAACTAGTGTATTGTTATATGCACAATCTAGACAACGGGTAAGAATATCTATAAATAAAGCAGAATTTGTATAAAGCCAGGAACACTCTGTAGAGATAATTTTTATTGACAGAAGTAGCACTGTTTATACCAAGTGTTTAGTGAATGAATATGCAAACTATTTTATGAGTTTTTTAAGCTTTTTTTTTCCCAAAAAGAGGAACTATGGTTCCATACAAAATTACATTCCTAAAAGATTTACTGTTCTCTGCATAATTAAAGTATTATAAAATTACCTCCTATCTTGAAAAATCGAACCAGCTATTCTTGTTTCAAGTTTAATCTAATATATTGTTCCATATGGTTATATAATAAACACATTATTCCTAAGAACTAAGAGTAAAGCTGCCAGGAAGGGGTTTTGTTGTCAGAGTAGTTCCCGCCTCATGTTTTCTAAGAGATTTCATGGTCCCATTGTAAAGAGTGGATGATTTAAAACGTGTTACCAAGATAAACTTTCCCATTGTCATTAATGAGGATGGATAATACTGAGTGACAAGTGCATTAGGAATGACACAGAATGAGCTGTTAGATTTGTCAGAGCATATCACTTCAGGCAATGAAACTTGAGGACATTCTCTTTTAACAATTTTTTGCTATTTATTAGAGAAACAAGAATTGTGATTGCTCACACAGGTGGATTTTATTGTTTTGTTTATTAAATATTTAGGTACCTTTGAAAAGGTAGCGGTGATAAATATGACCATTATGCTCCAATGTGAGGGGTGCCAAGGGTTGCTTTGCAAAATTCATATACCTTGTAATTGTTTTAAAAATGTTTATTTGGTGGTTAACTTTTAGTTTGCAATATTGTTACAGAACAGGAATATTTGAGGTTATATAATAAGAAGTGTGAGGAACTGTCATGCTGAAGCTTCTGAGATGAAGAAGCTTAAAATTAGGACACTATACATGTAATATACATTGACTTAAAAAATTGTATTTCTCCATAGAGAAAGGCTTCTTAAATATTTATCCCTGGATAATTAATGATGTATGACTTTTTCTGGTGTTTAAAATCTTTCCAAACTGCAACATGCCTATCAATTTCCATTTTGAACATGCAATTGGTCACTTTTTCACCTTGATTCATCTTGCCTGTCTGCCAACCAAATTTTGCCTTTGTGCACCTTCTTGACACTAATAATGACTGAGTTTCTGTTCGTTTGCGTGCAAGATTTCCCAAGCGGCAGTTTGGGGCTGGGATAAACTATCTATCATGATTGCGTACAACTAATCTGCCTCAACCAAACCACCCAATGATTGAAATTGCATTTGACAATTCACCTCTCCTTGGCGTGCCTGAGGTGAACATAGCTACAGACTATCCCCGGAAGGGCATAGCAGCTCCTCCATATGTTGGGGAGGATCCTTTTATTTGTGTCAAGAGACTTTTAGCAAAGCATGTATAGACAGAGAGGAATTTTTTTCTTGGACTCCCTTGTTTTCAGCTGCATGGCTGCTGCTGCTTTTTCCTAACCAAAGCCTTTTGGGTTTGTGAAGCATCTTCTGATTTTTAATTTAAAACTGTGAAAGTCTTTCCCTGAGACAAACCAGTGCAATTTTGGATGGATGTATAGGAGGTAAAAAATTCCAGAGCTATTTAAAATGTCATGTATTGTTTGTTAGAACGTTGTGTTATTAATAGATCAGCAGCGATAGTCTAACTTCAGACAAGATGCCTGTTACTGTTTGTCAGCAGCGATAGTCTAACTTCAGACAAGATGCCTGTTACTGTTTTGACCTTTACCAAAGCTTATGCCTGCTTGGAGCATTTTGATAATACACCTAAGAAAGAATGACAAAGCAAAAACTGCTTCTGTTCTTGAAGACATCTTGTAATTTTTTTCCAAATTGTAAATTTTCATATTGTGTATGTTTACTGGATTGAAAAGCTGTCTGTCAGCTTTTCTGTGTGTGACAGTCACATTGTCCTTTCAGATAAGTACTGTCCCTTCCTGTTGATGGAAAGGGCAGTTTCAGTGGTGCGCTCATAAAGGCTTGACTATCAGCCTAATTTTCTGACACATCAAGTCATAGTCCTCTCCTTTCTTAAAGCTGAAATACATTTTTTCAAGCTTTTTCATTCAGCAGATTGAGTCCAAGCTGAATTCATAATATTTTTGAAATGCTTGACAGCTGATATCTATTTTAGTTGTGGGGAGGAAGCTAAGTAATATGAGTATCATGCTTTCTGTAGTGTTTCCAGCTAACAAGTCCGGAAGAATCAGGACCCTTTTGAATATATAAATCTTAGTAGCCAACTGCTCTGAAGGCAGGGAGGAATAACTCAGCTACAGAGCCATTTTCAGTTCACTAGGTAGAGTAGCAGTATGCTAAATCTACCCCTAACTTATGTCTGTCCTGCTTTCCATTACTCATTTATTACAATTAATTTTGTTCTCAACCTTTTTTCTTTGCGTGTATTCTGTATCACAACACAGTGCCCCGTGCAATTGATGCTATGTCTAAACCAGCTCTCATGGGTACAAGCAGCAATATTGCCATGTTAGACCTGGTAGCCAAAGCACAGAGCACTCACTTAACCACAGCTGTTTGTGTCCTATTGCCTCAACATCTTCTTGTTCTTTGCAGTGACTATTTGGTTGGTACATGATTCAGAACTTACTTTTTTTTTCTTTTTTACAAGGATGCTGTAAAGGGACTCTTCATTAGGGACTGTAGTGATAGGATAAGGGTTAGGGTTCAAACTTAAACAGGGCAAGTTTAGATTGGATATAAGGAAGAAATTCTTTACTGTTAGGGTGGTGAGGCGCTGGAATGGGTTTCCCAGGGAAGCTGTGAATGCTCCATCGCTGGCAGTGTTCAAGGCCAGGTTGGACAGAGCCTTGGGTGACATGGTTTAGTGGGAGGTGTCCCTGCCACCTAATCTAAGGATTTTCTTTTTTGGTTCCAATATTCCAATTTTGATTTCTTAAATAGTTTCTCTGTGACAGTTCCCTGTCTACCTAGAAGCATATGTGACAGATCCTTTCTGGGAGTACTGAGTGGCAGTGACTGAGAAGAGAGATTGCTGCCTTTATAATGTGCAGTTTTATGGGACTGTGATTTTGACTTGTGGTGTATTCAGCCGTATTTATTACCCAAGAACGATTTGTGACTTATGACTTCAATGAAAATGTAAGATTAGTAATATATTAAGTACATGGTAACTGGACTTTTGGGCCTAAGTTTATTGACCACTTCCTAATTCTTCACAATTAGTCTTAAAATTAAGATTTTTTAATAAATATTTGTATTAAACTGATAACTTTGTTATCTGCACCAGTTTTGTTTGTAAATCGGTCACAGTGTCCTCATGTGTGCTTGTGACTTAGCCTGGTATAGTCACCAAAAATCTGAGTTTGAAATTATTGAATTAATTAGATTGGTAGCATTATAAGCATGATTTCCTGACAGTTATTTCCTATCACTTCATATATTTTTCAGTTTTACGTATTTTGTTAAACATAGTTACTGTCATGAGTTCAGCAGCAGCAGTCATTTTTCTCCTTTGTAGTAGCTGGTGCAGTGCTGTGTTTTCAATTTTTGGTCTGGGAACAGTGCTGATAACACCGATGTTTACAGTTATAGCTTAGAATGTTTTGGCCTGACCAAGGACTTTCTGAGTCTCATGCTCAGCCGGGGGGGGGGGGGGGGGGGGGAAGCCGGGAGGAAGCAGAGACAGGACACCTGACCCAAACTGACCAAAGAGGTTATTCCATACCACAGCACGTCATGCCCAGGATGGAAGAGCAGAGAGCAGAGACCCGGAAGGGTGGGGGTGCACTGCTTGGTCGGGCTTTGGGATTAGGTGGTGAGAATTGTATTCTTTCCTTGTATTTGCCTTGTCATTATTATTATTGGTGGTAGCAGTAGTGATTTGTATTATACTTTAGTTACTAAACTGTTCTTATCTCAACCTGTGGGAGTTGCATTCTTTTCGATTCTCCTTCCCATCCCTCCGGGAGCAGGGGCAAGAAAGAGGGGGAAGTGAGTGAGAGAATGAGCTGCGTGAGTTAGAGAGGCTTAAACCACGACAGTTACGTAGTACGGTTGTTTCATGTATCATATTAGATATTCAAGAAAGATGGATACTGTAAAGAAAAGGGGAAGCTGCCCAAAATGAGAAATATTAAAGTTCTGTGGGTATTCGTGCATCCTAAGTCACTACAGCAGTTGTGACAGCAATGAAGCTCCTCGTAAGAAGTCTTCAAGACATTAAAACATCATAAACAGCAGATAAGGATGATGCAAATCTAGTCTGTAATTCAGGGAAGGCTTCCTTATCAATTTCTGTATCTACACACTGTGGTGATTCAGAGCAGCTTTGTTACTGTAAAGCAAGAAGAGATCATCGCAATGCCTTTGTATTACAGAAGCATAATTTTAAAATCTACTTGAAATTAAATTATTGCTTTCAGAGACTGAAGATAGAATAGACTTTAAAACTTCTACTTCAGAAAATATTAATTTTTATAAAAGAGAATATGTAATTCTCTCTATTATGTTGATAAAACTGCACATCCTCTGAAAAATACTTCATGGACGACACAGAGTTGCAACTCCTGAGATATGACAGATGTTAGGAAAGTGTCAAGTAGGACTTTCCATTGACTAAAGGCTGTATGTAAAAACGTACAAAAAACTCATTTTGGGGTTTGGGGATTTTTGCAAGCAGTGAGAACTATTTACACGAAACTGTGCTGCAGAGACTGCTGATTTGTGAAACTGAGCATTTGTGTGCTGTTTGCATTTGTGCAAATAGAATCAATAGATGCAAGAACATATATCTGATTGATATGTCTATAAAGCTCATACCCATTACTTAGAAAAAATCAGTCTGAAAGTAAATTAATAGCAGAGGCATTGTTTGCCCTTTCAGAGAGGATGAATCTTAGGGGATTGGATTACAGTTACAATAAAAACAAGGATACTTTGGCTTGGCTAAAGTTCACCCCAGGAATTCAGGTGATACTCGTTTTAAATATGAAAGGACAAGAATATTTGTCTACAGAGAGAAACATCTTTCGTGGAGCAGGGGTTTTATTGAGTTCAGCAAGTGTTTACGTGCTAGTTTAAGAAAGACCTGATAAATGTTAAGGTTATTTGACTTAAAATACAAATAATATATCCTAAATGCATATATGAGAAGACTTTTGTCAGTTCAAAATAAAGTTAAGGCTGAGAGAACTTATGAGAATGAATTTTAAGTTTCACCAGGTGTGATCTGCAACAGAGCAAACAGTACTAATTACAGGAGAGTTTGTCAATGTGGTTGATGGTACAAGTGTCTTGAAACAAGTATAAAAGTTAACAGCAGAGAGCATGCAAAAAAACAAGGTGTTATATCTATTAGAACAGACAAACCCCAGAAAAATACAGCATCCCCTTTTGAAATTTAATAGTGATTTTTCCATCAGAGAAATCTGTCAGTACTTTGTGGTATTATGGTATGTTTCCATGTTTGTGTTTCAAATGTAATTTTGGGAAGCCATTCACTGCTAAAAACAATGTCTTAACATTTTATGGATTTTTAACTACTTCACAACATTTTTTACTGACTTTGCAACACTACCATACCAAGAGAGCTGTTGGAAAAATATTTGCTACTATTTAGCTACCAAGAGAGCTATTGGAAAAATTTTGAATAGCAACTTTCATAATAAATTTTAATGGTGGGATGAACTTTAGGTACAGTAGCAACCTTTGTAAAAATGATTGTAATACAACTAGATGTGAAATGATAAATGAGGACACAGAGAGAGCAGTTGTGATATATATACTTTATATAATGCTGCTTATATATCTTTGAGCTGGTTTTTGGCTGATGTTCCTGTTCATTCTCTTCATCTGCCCACCTTCCTCATCTTTGCTTTAAGAATCACAATAGGAAGATCCAAGTAATCTTGCTCTTCTATACTAGATGGCCCTTAAAGGTACCTTCCAACCCAAACCGTTCTGTGATTCTGTGGTTCAGACAAAGACCCCAAATATTAGAATGCCTTTAGCAGCTGAATTAATGCCTTAACTTCTTTAGTGCTACACTTGATTAGCAACCAAACTTTGGCTTGCTATGAATATAAGCTCATTAATAAAAGAAAGCCAGATAGTCGGTCTTACGTCCTAGAGATTCAAAGGAGGATTCTCTGTCATCTGGGATGGAAGTTCAACTGACAATCAGAACTTCAAGTCAAGCTGCTTTAAATGCTGCAGGTGCTGCCACTGACTGTTTTCTGAACTCCTTAGCAACGTTTGCCAAAAAGAAATTTAATCTATGGTTGGAAAACTACTGTTCAATGAATTATTTCATTTAGCTCCACAATTGATGAAAGTTCTACATAACATTAAAATTCTAGACATCCTTAGATGTCTTTGCTTCTTCCCAGAGCCATAAAGACAGACAGAAAAAAGCTTTTTTCACAGACTGAAGCCTGTTCCTCATGGCTATTCAAAGACTGGCTTCAGTTGCAAAGAACAGGAAAACTTATCAGTCCAACCACTTTTATTGATATAGGTCCACTGATTCAGATGTTTCATCACGCTGTCCTTCCTCTCAGTGGAAATCTGTGAACTATTTCCCTTTTTTGGAGTTTTCACCTTCAGTCTTCTGCTGCCTTAGCACTTTTTTGGAGGTAGGCCTACTTATTACTGTCGAATACCATTGCAGATTATATAAGACAGACAAGTTATAGACACAGTCACCATTGCTTATTCAGTTCATTTTGTCTGTCTGCTGTTGTGTAGTTTGCATGTCCTGTAAGGCTTAGGGACCCTGGTTACATGCATCTTTTTCTAAGGAAGATAAACTTACTTTTGGTTGGAGTTAAAAACACTTAAGAGATGAGGATTCTTACTGTATTTCTCTGTGCCCAACAGAAAGAACTATGTTGGCCCAGCTTGAGCTTATGCTTCATTTGCAAGTTCAGATCCAGGATGATGTTTCTAGCATTTATACCCTTATTTGTAAAGAACTAACCTTTAAAGCTAAAGGAATCTCCAGGGTCCTGTATCTCAGCTGGACAAAAAAAGTTTGCTCCTGGCCTAACTCTCCTGGTTTCTCTCTCTCCCTTTCTTGTAAAATGCCTCTTTCCTAAGACTACCTCCTTCTCCAGCAGTCCTTCAAGAACCTTCAGTAGTTTTTCATTATATGGTGGCCTTCTTCATCTTTGCCAAGCCCTGCAGCAGTCAAAAACTTCTTGTGCAAATGAGATGTACAACAAGAGGAGAATCCTTGCATTTTCTCCTGTTCCTTTTACAAAGAGAAGGGAAAAGAAAAAGAAAGGCAATGTCAGGAGAAAAAGCTGGAGAAGAGTTCTGCAAATCATGGCTTTTGACCTTGTTTGCCACTACAGGTGAGACTGTGCAAAGAAAATTAACTGTATTGCGGAGAGAGCTACATATACACATAAGCCTGATCCTATCTCTAATCCTTTGGCTGCAGCAAAAACAGTGTTTTACATCTCTATTAGGATGAGGCTGGGAAATCTGCTTAGGCTAACAATGCCAGTTCTTATCTTCTTAAGCAGAGGCAAAAGTCAGTAACTTGCTGTGTTAGGATTTCATCAGCATAGTCTAAGCCTTGTATTAGTTCAGCATCTGAGTTCTATGAGGGAAAAAGTTTTCACAGAAGAAGAAAATTGTGAGGAACTGTTGAAGAAGTGTAATGCGACGTTTTGTGAATTTTCATATGCAGAGCATCCCAACCTAAGAGGAGAAAGCCAGAAATAGATTTCACAAATAGAAAATAAGTATGATGCTCTTTAAGCAGTTATATTTAAAGTGATATTAAATTGCAAGGGACTTGAAAATTAGGAAGTGTGGTTAGTGTTTGTTTCAGTAGTAAAAAAGGGGATAATAGAAGGGCAGATGGAGGTTGGTGTTCCTGACCAAAACACTGGACTAAGGTAATAATGCAGTGATGTTGAGAATATGCATGGATTTATCAAGACAATAAAGAAAAAGACTGTAGAGAAACAATTCAGGTCTCAGTAAGGGAAGCATAAAATATATGGACCGAGGAGAAAAGTTACCTACTAGGAGTGTTCTAAGGGAAGAAGTATTATTTCATTCTTAGTTTTTATGATGCTATTTAACTTTTGAGAAATGAACTGTCACAATCTGAGTTTGCAGTGTCTAAGTGCTACTGTTACACTATTATGTGCTATCATATTATCTCTTTAATTAAATCACCTTGTATCCATTATCATAGCCAGTATTATGAAAATCACGGATCAACAGGGGTTTTTGATACTTCTTCAATTTGTTTTGTTTCCTTGGTTTGACTATCAGCTTTCAGCTACTGAGTGCAAGAATACTGTGCAAGAATGCTGTGACTACCCTGACTGTTAATGGAAATTTGATTGAGTTTTCATCTGATTTAGAAGTACAGTTTTCATGAAGAACATTTTCATAAACACACAACAACCAATGTCAGCTAGATCTATGTGTCCTGGTTGCTATAAGATAAATGAGTCATAAAAGGCAAGTGACATAAACAAGCAGTGTGGTTTATTTGCTTCTTGATTGGACTATAAATAATATTTGAAGCATATGATTTCAGAGCTCTGTGGAACAGACGATCTAAGAACTAACAGAAATATCACTGTTAGCCCTGAAAAATTCTGGTGATGTGTCTATCACTGCCTGTACCTAATGGCAGAGGATACCATTATCAGGCACAAGTTCAGCATGGGCATAAACTTCAAGGTATTCTTGTTTAACATTGTGAATCAGCCTTTTCTTCTGGATTTCTGCCTTTAGAGGAGCTGTGTTTTGACTCTATGTAGGCAGTTTCCTTGTAGTCGTTCACTTTCTTTGGTAGTCTGCATGAATGCTTCCAGGCTCAGCTTTGTCTCAAATTCAGATGAAGCCAGAAAGTTGTCTAGAGTGTAAATTGGTTGTGTCATTGCATGATGCAGTGGGTGGGAGCAGATAAATCGCTGCAGGTTTTTGCACCTTTGGGTGACAAGGTTTCTATGCTCTCTATGAATTTTTCCTCTAATGTGTAGCACATCAATGTAGTGAGAGGGAATGATAGAGTAAGCAATCAGAGGGCTCTGAGGTGACAATACTAAACACTTGTTGGGATGTGGAAGAAAAGAGAAAGATAAAAAAGAAGATGTTCAGTGATTTCTAGTTAAGAGGTGAAGACAGAAGAAAGCACTAGTCAGAAGAAGAAATTGAGGACATAGGGAACAGCCAGTTCAGGGCTTCAATTAAGATGATTAACTATATAACAGGTTTTAAATTCATTCTTTTCTAATAGTGTCAAGGGCAGGTTTTGAGTCACCCTTGCCTAGCAGAAAGGTAGTGATTTCACTGAAGACAAGATGGGTACTATTTTTAACACAATGCCAAACAGCCATAATATTTGAGGACAGTTCTGCTTAGATGTCTTAGTTTGTTTAGTAAATTTGTCTAAATTTGTAAGATCTTTAGAAAAAACAAAGTGCTGTCTCAGTGATTTGAAATTAATTTGTTCTTGCAACTGGGATTTAACAGTTCCTTTGAAGCAATTATTATTTTAGTACAAGTGTATATGAGATGCTACCTGTCAATGAGTACTTAGGGAATCCTCAGTATGCAGATCACTGACCTGATAAACTGTAACAGCTCCATGGGAGTTGTTATGATTTGTCTCATCAATGAGTATTTAGGGACTCTTTAATATGTGGATTATTAGGACAGTAAAAACGTCTGGAGCCCATTGTGTCAGTGCAGCTGTTCCACGTGAGCCTTAAGGTATTACACAGCCTTACAGAATGGTGTAGAAAAGTAGTTCATTAAGCCATGATGTTACATTAAACAATTGGTGTTTTGTAACATTTTCCTAAAATAAGAAATTTAGGCACTAATCCTCATACTAGTCAAATTTTGAGATTGCATTTATAAAAATTTCTATCTTCCAATTACACATTCAGTGAACAAAAATTTCCCCGGTTGAATTCTGTGCTGATTTCCTTCCCTACATTTTTGTCTGCAGTTTAGGAAGTAAACAACAAAAGTAACATAATTTCTTCCATCTATCCCAAGAATAGGCTGGGAATAAATTATCACATAAATAATCCAATTTATATTTTTTTTTATATGCTTAGAAAAATTGCTACCTAACATGATCAGATCCATATATGAAGTTGGATTCTTCATACTGATTTCAGAGGTATTGGAGATTTGGGTTAGATTTTATCTTGACTTTTTCCCTTTTGTATTTTCTTCTGTAAATTAAGGGAGATTACTGACTTCCTTAAACTAAGAAGCTGATCATATGGGCATAAGTAGAAATGGTGTTAGATAGAACTTTGTAACCTGGTATTGAAATACGAAGTTCAAAAAATTTGAAGTAGTTTTAAGATAAATTTATACAGTAAAATACTGATGCTAATCACAAAGTCTTGCTTTATCATCTTGTGTGCATCTTCATCTAGTCAAATCACCAAACTTTATTTATTTGAAGCATTCTTGTAGGCTGTACTGATTAGTGTAGTTAAAAATAGTTTTCCTTTTTTTGGAGCAGTGTTTCAGAAACTGTCCAAGATGCTGGAATACAGTAAAATTTATATTACTCTAGAATAGTTTGGCTTTTCTTGTTCAATACAAATTCATTTTTGAATGTTGTGCCAAGGAAATAAGTTACATACATCAGACAGGCTCCTGGCCAGAATGCATTCCAGGTTTCTGTCAGTAACTGTTGTAAATTAAGCAGAAGTTTAGCTGCTTCAGTGTTTTAATGTGATGTCGCTAACTTTTGTTACCATTTTCTATGCGTAAGAAATATATAAGGTAATGTAAATGCCAAAGCTGCAAGTATGTAATGAATGCTAAAGGAGGTCCAAACTCCTTCATTTTTAAAGAGTTATTGCAAATTTTGCCTAGATTTGATTAGCAGCCAAACTCTTGGCTTGCTATGAATATAAGCTCATTAACAAGATAATATAAATAATTAATGTGAGAAAATGCCTAGCACAGAACTTAAGGGGAAAAATTTTAAGTGGTCTTTTCATGTTTACACTTTCATGTATATTTACATCTAAAGGGATGTTGTATAGATGAAGCATGAAATTGCAGGTTTTGATGTCAGAATTTTAAACATGATTTTTCCATTTGTCAAAACCTAAAATAAAAATGCAGTTTTCAAGTACATGCCCTAAACCTGCTGAAAAGCTGTCTGATTTGTAGTGGTTACTTTACTGCTCCGTATCTGTCACAGGGTAAAGTGTGGAAACATGAGGAGTACACATTCATGCTCATACTGTCAGAAGAAACTCACTATAAACATCCTCAAGGAGTCTGTAAATCTTTCCCTAGTGTTCAAAACACATCTTAAGCTTAATGTTTTAAGTGAACAAGAGAGAGAGGAAAATTATGTCTTACTTAGATTACTTTTAAAACCAAAATCTGATTCCATCTCTTGCCATTCTTTGTAGTCATCCAGAATAGTTCAGTCTATTTTCCAGTCAAATTTAACACCAAAGTAATTATACAACTGCAGGTTTAGTTTTATAACTGAAAACAGTGGCTGGATTTGTGAGAGTTTTCCCCAGTTTACTAATAAACAAATTTGGGGTTTACCGTTTTGAATTCTGATTTGAAGACACTGAAGATGTAGTGGCAGCATTTTAAGCACTGAATGCTAATTTCTGCTTCTTAAACTGAGGCAAGCTGTGAAAAGCTTATTGGGAGGAGTTGTCAACATAAGTTTACACTTTTGCTATATGCTGAGGTTCCCAAGGTTTCTGAAATTACGTTTTTCGCCTTAAAAATATTCCATTATATCTATTCCTAATACTCTTAGAAAAACAACATATCATGGTATCTCTATGCCACATCAAAAAACAGATGGAAATTAAGAACAATAAAATATTAATTAAAAAAAAAAAGTTACTGTGACTGTTAGAATTTTATTAATCCATTAAGCAAATTATTGTGATAAAAAATGAACAATGTGTATAAATTATAGAAAAATTCCAGATTCAGAATTTTTCCAGAGTCAGTTTACAATTAGAAGTTTGTGATAGACTGGGTATGTAAGTTAAAATTACGTACATTTGTGTTGTATCTCAATGCCAGTTATAAAATATACTTAGAATAGCTGAGAAATATGGAGATGGCTTCACATCGTACCACTTTCAGGAGTGGTTGTTAATTTCTCTGTTCTCTATCCATCTTCTAAAAAAGCACTTATTGAAAAAATTGTTGAGAAATTCTGCATGATGGCTTTCATGATCTGTTAAAAGACTGGGAAAAGAATAAATGTATTAAATCAACTGTATGCTTATAACATATATATGTACACACAGATTTATACACGGATATATATATGAAACACGCTCTCAGATCCTTTTCAAGAAAGCGGTAAAAAGTCCTATAAAATTTATTGTGGGATTGCAGAGGGAAAAGGTAAGGGATTATGGTTTGGAGTTTTTTCGTTCTGCTTCCCTTTTGCCTCTCCATTTTCCTTCTAGACTGGTTTCCTTATCAATTCTGAAATCCTTTGTCTCTAATTCCCACATCCCATTTTTCTATACCTGCTCTCATGTCCTCATGAGGTTTTGGTTCTCAACTTTTCACTTACATGAAAATACGTAGTAAAATTCAAATTAATATGTACAACTGTATTGTCTGGAAAAAAAATAAATCCTTGCCTTAAGGAAAGTACAAAAATAAAGACAAATAAATGAAATATGTTATAACCACAAATAAGTTCATTTTGAACTCAGTTGAATATGTTCAATTCAATGGAATATATAACCTAGACTTTCTTTTTTGTAGTTTGCTATCTTTTAAAAACTATTTAAGAGCTCATTTAGTTTCTAATTTTTAATTATTTCAGTTCAGTGATTTGCACCTCGTTTCACTGTTCTATCAAACCCAAATGTACAGATCCTACAAATATCAAAATACAGCCAGAACGTGTAAATTCAAAGTTTCAGAATTCATTCTATGAAAATTTATCTATTGCAAAATAGGAAATAACAGTTAAGAAAACAAGTTCGTAAGTGGTTAATAAATTATTTAGATGTGATTAGCCATTAAAGCATACTGAGTCTAGAAATGTGGCACAAAATGTTGTTCTATGTTTTCACTCAGATCATTTTACAATCAAAATACAGTTTAAACCCAGATGTATGAAGTCATTATTTGTAACAACACCGAAATCAACAAATGTTTCAGGATATACATGCAAGTTATTTTTGTCAATATTATGACGGCAGGCGCATCTTGGAGCCATCTGGCGTTGGCTCCATCAGACACTAGGGAAGCTTCTGGCAGCTTCCCACAGAAGCCACCCGTGCAGCCTCCCCTGCCACCAAAACCTTGCCATGCCAACCAAATGCACAGTTTATTCTCAAGTTTTATTTTTAAATACTCATTCACATTTTCAGGGATTCTGGAGTTGGGAGAATTTGAAACGACAGTGTATCTCTGTTATGTCTTTTGCATGGCATGCAGTGGGAACAGCATTTAAATGTGATACAATGACTAAGGGTAAAATCTGTCTAGATAACATTTGTCTAGGTTATCATAGAGTGAAATATGATAGATAACACACCTTGATGAATAAACTATTACAGGTACTTAATCTTTCTTCTCTTTGCCAAACACTCTGCAACAGAGCTTTTAAAAACACTGAGAGACATTTCTACTGAGAAATGAAAACTGTTACACAGATTATGATCTAAGTGACAAATTTGTTATCCTCACACAGATACTTGATGCATGTGCTATTCTGTAAACAACAAAACTATCATTTATGCAAATAAGGTGAAACAGCTTGTACATGAGTTGTAGTTGCAGTTCAGAGGTCTTGGAGTCATTTGTGATTTTGTCTGTGAAAGCCTTAACATTTGAAATTAAGTCCAAATGCAAACCTATTATTTGATCACTGTTCTTCACCATTGAATGTTGCTCTAGTAGAGCAATATGACAGAATAGCTAAATAATGTGTGTATTTCAAGATGCCTTCATTTCTCTTTATGTATTTTTTGTACAAAAATATTTTTGTGTAGTGTGTAATAAGGGTTTTAATAAATGCTCGAAAATGGATTTCTTAATATGCTCATTATGTTTCTGAGCCTGCTAATTCTTTAAGGAAATGAAGAAAAAATAATGAAATGATGTTACACAGATACTTAATTTTTTTTATCTCCGATACTACTCTGGTAATTAATGTCTGGTTTATGCAAACTAGACAATATCTCTTTCTGGACACATTACTGTCAAGAAAATATTACTTGCCTTAATTATCAGTAATGAAGCAGGGATAAGCTGCTCACTTAAGATATAATATATCTAATGACCTTTTCAGCTAAAGGTTATGATGAAAGGTATCAGTTTCACAAATTATGCCTCATTCAGTTTCTGGCCTTTGTCTAGATTAATGTTTTGAGGATGAGTTTTAAAGTCAGACGTAAATTGTGTTTGGTGTTTAAAATTGATTTACTGTCTTGCTTTTAGTACATCATTTTCTCTCTTATAAATTACACCAAGTCTTATTTTTATCTTCATGTTTTATTATGAAAGTCAATAGTTAAGTCTAGTCTTGTCTTATTAACTATTGCTGTATATTTTAAGAATAGTAACTGGAACAGGAAAGCTTAAATAAGGATTTGAATATGAAGGTGTATAATGATTTTTTTAAAACTTATCTTCAGATATGTTAGTTTTAAAAAGCCTTTTGATCAAAGTTTCTCTTTCCTAATTCTTAACATATAAGACTATTTTAAAAACATAACCTTTTCTAACTGTTATTCTAGTTAGTATCGTTAGGACAGAAATGGGTAAAGTTAACCACTTTCTTCTTTTTCCTTGCGCTATAATATCATCAACTCCAAAGTATCTGATTAATTGTATAACTGTGACAGTTTTTATGTACACTGAGTAAGTACAGGGGGTGTTTCTCCATGTCCTTAATGACTTGGGTCCAAATGGACTTCCAGTAGTGTGGTCTATTTGGTAAGCAGTTTGATTCCACCGCCTAGATGTGAATCAGATTGGTTTTGGCTGATTCAGCAGTTATATCAAGAATTGATTCAGCAGTTATATCAAGAATGAATCTAATCTTCCATTTACTCTGGACGGTGAAACAGTACAGTGATATTTCTTGCATTTAAAAATTCCAATGTAGATCAGTTCCTTTTAGAAAATA
Source organism: Ara ararauna (assembly GCA_028858755.1). Taxonomy (NCBI): domain Eukaryota; kingdom Metazoa; phylum Chordata; class Aves; order Psittaciformes; family Psittacidae; genus Ara; species Ara ararauna. The sequence goes on from CM054380.1 coordinate 29,340,271, forward strand.
AGTTCTATTTTCTTCGCTTGTGACTAAATCTGTAAGACTTCAGTCATACAGCTACAGGTTGGGCAAAGAAGAGATTCAGAGCAGCCCTGCAGAGAAGGACTTGGGGGTGTTGGTTGATGAGAAAATGAACATGAGCCGGCAGTGTGCGCTCGCAGCCCAGAAAGCCAACCGTATCCTGGGCTGCATCAAAAGGAGAGTGACCAGCAGGTCGAGGGAGGTGATCCTGCCCCTCTGCTCTGCTCTTGTGAGGCCTCACTTGGAGTACTGTGTGCAGTTCTGGTGTCCTCAACATAAAAAGGGCATGGAAGTGTTGGAACAAGTCCAAAGTAGGGCCACGAGGACGATCAGGGGACTGGAGCACCTCCCATATGAAGATAGGCTGAGAAAGTTGGGGCTGTTCAGCCTGGAGAAGAGAAATCTGTGTGGAGGCCTCATAGCAGCCTTCCATTATCTGAAAGGTGGCTATAGGGATGCTGGGGAGGGACTCTTCATGAGGGACTGTAGTGAGAGGACAAGGGGTAATGGGACCAAACTTCAACAGGGGAGGTTTAGGTTGGATATGAGGCAGAAATTCTTTACTGTAAGGGTGGTGAGGCACTGGAATGGGTTGCCCAGGGAAGTTGTGAATGCTCCATTGCTTGCAGTGTTCAAGGCCAGGTTGGACAGAGCCTTGGGTGGCATGGTTTAGTGGGAGGTGTCCCTGCCCATGGCAGGGGGGTTGGAACTAGATGATTTTAAGGTCCTTTCCAACCCTAACTATTCTATGATTCTATGATTGTGGTGCTTGTACATCCAGTATACTCGGTTTCAGGCGTTTGGATGTCATTCAGGAAAAAGTCCATAATAAAGGATCAGTTATATCTTTACTGATATATGAAAGGAAGATATAGCATGGTCATAAATCAGCTTGATGTGCTGCCTATTTTCCATTTAGAATAGTGGTTGATTTGCATATGATAAGTATGTCCATGGATCAGTTTAAGCTGTATCAACTTTCATTTGTAGAGCCAGCATTTTAGTTGGTTTTGGTATAGTCTATTGAGCTCTTGTAAATAACTAAACCCATGATAGTAGTTATGATGGATGTTCCTTAGGTCTCAGCTCAGGTTTGAAACCACTCTTAGTCTTCTGACACATAGGATTGGAGGTGACAGAGTCTTTCAAAGACTTCAGATTTCTAATTCCCTTGACAGTGCTAAACTTCTAGCCTGTGTCTGTGTTGAACAGGGTGTTGAGACAACTGCATTTTACCTTCCTCATGGTAAAACACTCACACTGTCTTATTCTTAGCCCACCTCTGTGTCCTCAATACCATCAGGGAATCAGAAAACACTGGCTTTTTTCAGAGGTCTCTTCCCTGTGACTTGACAGAAATAAAACTGTCCATAATACAGGCTCAGATCCACAGTGTGATTTTGGACAAAATAAACCCCACAGACCTCATGCTAAACTGAGAGGAGGGAGGACAAACAAATTGGGTTTTAGAGAGCCTGGGAAATATTAAATCAATTGTTGTAGCAGGAATTAATCAGCTGATCCTGATACTACTTGCCTCAACCAAAAAGATTAAGGGCCTGATCCAGAAGGAAGCAGCCCTGTTCTGTCCACAAATGCATTTTTTAAGGTAGCTCATTCCCCACCCTGGACTGTGTGCAATCTTCTGCTATTCAGTCAAGATTCCACTGCTCTTCAGTGTGGAGAAAATAAATATTCCCACATTTTATAATGTTGCTTCCAGATGTTTTGACAAGCCGTTTGCAATCCTTTTCACAGGAAAGAGGGAATATGATGACTGCTCGGCCAAGGAATGTGCTACTCTGTTTTCTTGTCATAATGGTATAATTTAAGGTTGACTGCTTTTAAAATTGGCTCTTTTTTTTAATTTATTTTTAAATGGTCACTTGTGGTTTTTTACCATTTTAATAAGTCTAGTATGCGAGCAACAAACCGAATTACACTTTGAATTGGTTGATACAGTGTTATATTAGACACAACCTGGATATAAGATATACTGAAAAACTTCTCTTTATTAGAAATACCACTCTTTGGACCATGACATTTCTTGAAATGAGGTTCAGAAATTAAACAGTAAGTGGACCTTAACAGTGTGGTTATTAGGAAGACAGCAGCAGTAAATATAAATTAAATCATATTCTTTGTCACTGTTTTATTGTGTTAACAAACAATGAAGACAGGAATTAAAGTATAGCTACAACATATTCAAGTGTTATCAAGAATGTGTCAAAATGAGTTGACATTATTTATAAGAACTAAAAAAGCACTTATATAGATTTGAAATTAAAGCCAATTTTTAAAAGACAGTAAATAGGGTGGGAAGGGGCTGGGAGAAGAAAAAGAACCATCGAGTGAAGGAAATTGCAAAATTGTTGGAGACACTGAATAAACTAAAATATTAGTGGTAACTTAATTATTAAGCAATTATATATTTAGTGTGAGAATGTGGAAATATCAAGTACATCAAATCCTTTGAAACAATGTAGCTAAGTAAAATGTAGCACTTCTAATAATATAGTTAAGCCATTTCTCATGGTTTCTTTCCACTGCTTCACTAACATCTACTTCATTCAACTATTGTTTAACTTCTTGCATCAGCTGCTGTGTGTTTTTACTCTTTCTCATCATTTCTTATACTGTATCACTGCCAAAATGAACAAAAAGATAATTATTAATTCATTAATCATAACTTAAGGTGGGTGGCATGAACATTCACTGGTCAGGGAGTAAATTTCCTCTGTGTTTGTGAATCTAAATAACTCATGTATAATCTCTTTCCCAATCTCTATGGAGGATTCATTTAATAGTCTATTTTTTTTTTCTTTTGGATATCTGCAATATAAATACATATTTTTCATTTTATGTTCTCAGCTCCTTGTACCAAGGTTTTGGTAGAATATAGCATTAATTGGCTTGACCAGTGCTTGAAAAGATGCATGAGGATATTCTGATCCCTGCTGCAAATTAAAGCCGAATTAATCGATCGCCATTTGGATTTACAGACCAAAGTCCATTAAGCTGGGCTCTGAATCACTCCCTGAAAAATCCCTGCAAAACATTTTCCATTTAAGTTTTTAGTTATCAGAACAACAAATCTTTTACTCCTGATCAGTCCTGCATTCTTTGTGCAATAATAGATCTCTTTATTCATAATGCCTCTGATTAAAACCAGTCAAAATCCATAGAGATAGCGAGGGGGTATTCACATTGCAATCTTTCCTTCAGTGTGAATTGCAGAAAACTCTTATTGCTGTACCTGTAAGCCTTATGTGGAAATGGTTCTTGGACCTTTGATGATGACAAACCACATGGAAACTTAGCTGCCACTTTTGCTCTGTCTTGCTTCAGTCCTGGTTCACATGGCAGCTACAAAAGACAGTTGGAGACCAAAGAACCACTTAAAACCTTCACTGTATTAAAAACCTGAAGGAACCTCTGCTGCTGTTATAGTTCCATGGGGTGACTGTTTTATCCACTCCAGCTCCAGCACAGTGGCTGGAATGCAGGTTAAATAGCCAACACCAATAACTAAATTAGGTAGTTTCAACAAAACCTGACCTTAAAATAAAAGTCACAGTGGTTCACTCTCAGCTGGCCTCAATCTATCCCCCTGCCTGTGCACCCAGAATTGACCACAAAACTCCTGCTGATGTTAAAGTTAATTTAAATGTAAATCTAGATTAATCCCAGATTTAATCCCGTGCTCAAAATGTTGTACATTATATACATTCTGCTTTTATAATACCAACCTGAGTCCTAAGTCTATAATCTTACTCCAGAAAAAAATTATTTACAAGATTAGTGGGCTGTTTAATAGTCCACAGAGCTACATTAGTAAAAAATTCAGACTTTTGCTGTTGAATAACTTTCTAAGGCATTGTTTTGTCTTTTTTGTGTACTTTAGAACAGAAAAAATGGAGGAGTAATAGTAACAGTATGCACCCCAAAGAAGAAACATGAAAATAAATTATCATGTCAGAAAGAAACATATGTAATAATGAGATTGAACTTGTGGGTGTATTTTAACCTCTATAATATTACTTTGAAACCCTTGAAATGTGATTACATAGTGACAAAAATAATGGCTGTATTGAATGATTGCTCTATGAACCAGAGCTGCTGTAGTAGGTTATGTTTACATGTGTATTAATAGCATAGAGACACATGGAAAACAAAAATCATAAAATTTTGAAAATCACCTCAGTATTACCAGATTTAATATAATGTGGAAGTGCTTAGTCAGTGCAGTTCTGATTTTCTGCAATTTTCTGGTTTCTGATACTAGGATGCTGATATGTTTTCAAGCCTGTCTTCTGAATATTTTTAAAACATTACTACAGCACTAATTAAAATATAACCAAAGGTGTTTGTTTAGAAGTTCTCCAAAGTATAAAGAAAATTATATAGTGAAAAGGTAAATAGTGTACCTTTTTAATTCCATGATTACTTCATAGTAGTAAGATAGTAATGTTTTGGAATATTGCATTTCATTAGGTACCTTTATTGGATTGTAACCTATTTTTTTACTGTAAAGCACTATCTTGCATACTTAGGTCATTAGTTAACTTAACATATATGATAGTAAAATTTCCACTGTTCTTGTTAATCATATCTTTTTCATATTAAGTGATAACATCACGTAAATTTGATCTGTAATCACAGGGAAGCCATAAATGCTCATATTTATCCTAAACCAGTAAGCCAAAAGGCAAAAAACCCAAGCTAACCTCTGCCTTCTTTGACTCCCCATGCCATGTTCTGAAGGATTGGGTTTGAAAAGAAGTTATATACAGGTCAGCAGAAGTTGCCTTCACTGAAGAATGCACGGCAAGTCTAATTATTCAGCTATATCAGAGAATGGTAGTCCAACCTGTCTGTGCAGGCAGCGTCACCTAGAGCAAATTACAGAATCATAGAATAGTTAGGGTTGGAAAGGACCTTAAGATGATCTAGTTCCAATCCCCTTGCCATGTGCAAGAAATTATAAAGAATTGTGTCCAGATGACTCTTGAATATCTTCAGGGAAGAAGACTCCACAGCCTCCATGGGCATCCTATTCCAATGCTCAGCCAGAAGTTCTTCCTCATGTTCACGTGGAACTTCCTGTTTTCGTTTATGTGGCTTGTCCTGTTGCCTGACACCACTGAGAACAGTCTGGCCCCATCCTTTTCAGATACACGCATCGATCAGATCCTCCCTGAGCCTTCTCTTCTCTAGGCTGAGCAGGCCCAGATCCTTCAGCCTTTCCTCATATGGGAGATGCTCCAGAGCCTTCATAATTCTGGTAGCCCTTCGTTGGACTTGATCCAGGAGTTCCATGTCTCTATTGTACTGGGAAGCCCAGAACAATACTCCAGGGAGGCCTCACCAGAGCTGAGTAGAGAGGGAGGGTAACCTTTCTTGACCTGCTAGCTGTGGTTTTCCTAGTGCAGCCATTTGCCACAGATAGTGAATCTTTGTCAGAAAACTAGTCTTTCCACTTATCCAGCTGGATACTTTCTATTTCATCAATAAATTGAGGGTTCAAACAATCTGCTGGGATGTTTGTCCTTCTTGGGATATGACTCTTTCTGGCTAGTGCCAATTAATTTAACCCATGAGGTGGCAAATGAACCAAATTTTTTCATTAATTTCTACCTAGTTTTTCATAGAGTCATAGAATAGTTAGGGTTGGAAAGGACCTTAAGATCATTAGTTCCAGCCATCCTGCCATGGGCAGGGACACCTCCCACTAAACCATGACACCCAAGGCTCTGTCCAGCCTTGCCTTGAGCACCACCAGGGATGGAGCATTCACAACTTCCGTTGGCAGCCCGTTCCAGTTCCTCACCACCCTTACAGTCAAGAATTTCTTCCTCATATCCAACCTAAACTTCCCTGTTTAAGTTTGGTCCCATTACCCCTTGTCCTCTCACTACAGTCCCTCATGAAGAGTCCCTCCCCAGCATCCCTATAGGCCCCCTTCAGATATTGGAAGGCTGCTATGAGGTCTCCACACAGCCTTCTCTTCTCCAGGCTGAACAGCCCCAACTTTCTCAGCCTATCTTCATACGGGAGGTGCTCCAGTCCCCTGATCATCCTCGTGGCCTTCCTCTGGACTTGTTCCAACAGTTCCATGCCCTTTTTATGTTGAGGACACCAGAACTGCACACAGTACTCCAAGTGAGGTCTCACGAGAGCAGAGCAGAGGGGCAGGATCACCTCCCTCGACCTGCTGGTCACTCTCCTTTTGATGCAGCCCAGGATATGGTTGGCTTTCTGGGCTGCAAGCACACACTGCTGGCTCATGTTCATTTTCTCATCAACCAACACCCCCAAGTCGTTCTCCACAGGGCTGCTCTGAATCTCTTCTCTGCCCAACCTGTAGCTGTGCCTGGGACTGCTCCGACCCAGGTGGAGGACCTTGCACTTGGCATGGTTAAACTTCATCAGGTTGGCATCAGCCCACCTCACGAGCGTGTCAGGGTCCCTCTGGATGGCATTCCTTCCCTCCAAAGTATCAACCGAACCACACAGCTTGGTGTCATCGGCAAACTTGCTGAGGGCACACTCAATCCCACTGTCTATGTCACCGACAAAGACGTTGAACAAGACCAGTCCCAACACCGATCCCTGAGGGACACCACTCATTACTGGTCTCCAGCTGGACATTGAGCCATCAGCCACAACTCTTTGTTTGCAGCCATCCAGCCAGTTCTTTATCCACCGAGTGGTCCACCTATCAAATTGATGTCTCTCCAACTTAGAGACAAGGATGTCGTGTGAGACAGTGTCGAATGCTTTGCACAAGTCCAGGTAGATGACATCAACTGATCTACCCCTGTCCATCAGTTCCGTAGCCCCATCATCGAAGGCCACCAGATTGGTCAGGCAGGATTTCCACTTAGTGAAGCCATGCTGGCTGTCACCAACCACCTTGTTGTTTTTCATGTGCCTTAGCATGCCTTCCAGGAGAATCCGCTCCAAGATTTTGCCAGGCACAGAGGTGAGGCTGACTGGTCTGTAGTTCCCCGGCTCATCCATTTTCCCCTTCTTGAAAATGGGGTTATATTTCCCTTTTTCCAGTCATCAGGAACTTCACCTGACTGCCATGATTTTTCAAATGTGATGGACTGTGGCTTAGCAACTTCATTTGCCAGCACCTTCAAGACCCATGGATGGATTTCATCAGGTCCCAAGCTGGGGAATGATTCTGAGTTAGGTTTTTTTAACTTGTAATAGAAGAGACAAGAAAATACACATTTTGTTTCCAGAGTTCAAAGGAAGAGCAGGTATGATGAAAGGCCTCATATCCTAGATCGGTATTCTTTATGGAAGAGTCCATTGGGTCAAATGTGGCATTGTTTGTAGCAATAAAATGATCTTTCCCCAAAGATATTGCCATTCTGAATAGACATACAGCTGAGACAGAGATATCTTACAAATGTGGAGACACAAAATAGTCATGAGACAAATTTTTTTTCCAGAGTTGATTTTTGCAGGGCTGAGAACTAAACCAGGAACTTTTTTGGCCATGTCTAATTTCTTCATAGAAAAAAAAAAAGTTCCTACACCATTCTTGCATACTTAAAGTTCCCCAAAAGGAGTTGAAATAGTGCAAGAGCCAAAAAAAAATATATTTAGACTGAACTATTAAGCCATGGTTTCATAAATCTAAATATGCCTCTACAAGCAACTGTATATTCCTTGGCAGGACTTATCCTTTAGAACTTGCAAGTAGACATTTCAGGTTGGCCTCTATGAAAAGTGTATTTACATAAGCTAGAAAATGATAGTGTTTAATTTTTTTTTCCTTATGTATTCTATTAAAAAAGTGGAGACATATCTGTTGAACTGTTTAGTTAATAAAAAAAATCCCAAATACATTCCCCCCCCCCCCCCCCAGTATTGCACTGCACTAGTTACAGCCTAAAATGAAGGTAAGTGTGCTTCACTGGTGCCGTATCAATGGTACCTTTATGACTACGTATACTTAAAAATATAAGTTAGAAAGCATATTGGTTAAATATTTTAAATAAATTTTATAATATCATTTGGGCAATGTCAAATACAATTTTTATTCTGAAAGATTTTGTTGGAATTTCGTCTTTTAAAATATTAATAACAGCTTACAGCAGGTAGGCTATAAAATAACACTGTATGCTGTCTCTTCAGTTTCTGGTTGAAAAAGCACAGCAGTACTTTAGTTCATTACCTTTGAAAAAAACAGTAACAAGATAATACAGCTGCCTCTGATTAAGATGTAAATTCTTTCTAATTAGAATGTAAATTCTTACATTTAAATGAAGACATCAATTGTCAGGATGCCATATGATATCTTATTCCACCTTGCCTGAATGCAGCCCTCACTGTTCATCTATGGCACTAAAATAGTTTTGCAATCCCTTTGTTCTCTGATTCTTGTAATATTCTCTCTTCATGTTCCCTTTACACATTGCTTTTGTTTGTTTTCCCCCTGCATCTGATATTGTTGTGTCTTGGGATTTTGCAGAAATTTGGAATGAAAATTGAGTTCAATCAGTGCCAGTATTTGCTTGTGCCTCAATTACTTCTGCTGAATTTTCCTCAATGCAAATCAGGCAGGTTGCATAAAGTGATGCATGTATTTGAAATAATTAATTTTCCATAAAATGATGGATCAAGTCCAGTCAACCTTCATGAAATCTAAATAAAAGAATAGAGAATTAGAAATTAATTAACATTTTGTGTTGCTAATACTTTATTATGCAGTCTAAACTATAAATAATAAGTTATATTTTTAAGCATAACTTTTTATTATGAACTGTTGATGATAACCTTTGACATAATTATCTTGTTAAAATGTATCAGTATAAGTATATTAACCTAAACTTAATGTCATGGAAGGCATTGTAAATTAATAATGGTTTAAAGTAGAAAATTATTGGATAAAAAGAGTTTAAGAATTTACCCATTCATTAGTTTTGCATGCAAAAGTCTTCTGCAGACTTAAAGTAGTATGTGTCTAGCAGGTGTTTTTAAAGTGTTTAATTTCAGTGTTTTATTAAAGCAGGCCATAATACTAAATCTTGTTGACTGAGAACATATCATTGGTTTTTTTCTTGGAAGCCTGGCTTTAATCAAATGCCTGTGTAGGAAAAGCTTATATTCTTCTTACAAACACGTGCCTTCGGTTGATACTCCAAATCAGTCTTATTTTCTCCATTTATAAGCTGTATTAATTTTTAATATATGTTTCACAGCAGTAAGATTCTCCACATATCAGACTTCGTCATAGGTAGTGACACTGTTTTGGATAAAATAATACTGATCTTCATATAAATGGCAAAAGATCCTTTGACCTAACATAATTACATAGGTATGTGTTGTATAAATATTATTCATAATGCCTTTATATAGAGAAAGCTATAATTATGACCAAATTGCTAGTAGTAATAATAGTTTATATGATGATTCCAGTTCAATTGATATGCCTGTATCACAGATTTACTTAAAATATTCAACCTAAAGTTCAGAAAAAGTTGAGTATGGTCTTTAAAAGTTAAAAATCATTCTCATAACAATAGTCAACGCTAGTTTTGGCATTATTTGTAGTTTAACCGTGTTTGCCATAGGGTGATTATATTTCTCTCTGTGTGTATATATTCTAGAATGCTTTGGATGCTATATTAATATTTATATTATTCCAAACAGAAGATGGAAAAGTGTCACATTTCATAATGTGGATAATAATTCTCTTAGTGAGTGAAGAGGAAATAACTCCAGTCAGTTTGCCCCAGATATTGAAAGTGGTAGAAAGTGCGATACTTTCATCCAATTAGACTAACATCCAAGAAATGTGATTATAGATAACTCAGTAATAAAAATAGGTCTATGTACTCAGACATTTTCATATGTAAAATGAGCTGAAAGCCTGTAGAAACTGAGCAGATTCTAGCCTTTGAGGGGATTTGTTAGAGAAATAACAAATATCATCATTTACAACAGTTTTCCTTCTGTTGCTTTCTTTCCTCAGAATATCATATGGTGTCACACAAAGACACTTTTAAATCATTTTCATGTTTGCTTTTTTAATATTATTTTTAAGTTTGTTTTTTTTAATAAGAGGAGCAGACAGTAAAAACCAGGTCCAGTAAACAATCAAATAATTAATTGTCAGATTTTCTTTAACCACTTGATCTGTACCAAACCTCCCCAAACGCTTTTAGTTCAGAATATACAATAAGGTGATGGTGGTATACTTCCTTTTCTGCAACACAGTGATTTGCTCTGTGTCTCTTCCTCCTTGAATTTGTATTTGGTGCCTTTTTGTCCTTCACTTCCTTCTGTATTTCACTCAAATGTGATTTTTCTCTAGAAAAAAAAAAAAAATGCACACACTAAAAATGGCTTCAAATTCACAGTTCATTCTGTTCATCAGACTGACCAATTTGACAACTTCTCATTCTCAGTAGCCATTATTAATCCCATCTCTAGAATTTTCTTTGCAGTCAAAGTCTCTATTAGTTGTGCTTCTGTGAAGGGAATCCCGGAATCTCTTGTTTTCCCAAGTCTACTGCCGTATCAACAAGACTGTTAAACCTGTGAGCTTAAAAAGTTTGTGAGTAATCTTATTTATATCCTGCCATTAACTAATTTAGTTTTCACCTTCAGTAAGTTCTAGAATTGATCTACCTTTTGTGGCTGGCCTATAGTCTCTATTTTTATATTCTGATATGTTAAATTTTCTGATGAATCAAATTTCACCTGTAATTACAGTCTTCACTGGATACCTCAGTAGGATGTTTCAACAGAGAAGGTGAATTACATTCTGAATCATATCAGGCTCATATCTCTCACTCTGTAATAGTGTCGTTCATAAACGTATCTTTCGTCAGTTATTGTCTTGACTTGCTTTGGACATTTCCTTTTCATGTGATATTTTTAACTATTGTTAACATACTGAGTGTGTTGCTCTGTAACAGTAGCTGCTTGACTAAGGGCCCCCTTGCCAAGGGAAGGTCTCTCTCTTTTCCCCTCCTTCCTTTTTTTTTTTTATTAGTTTTTAGTGTATTACATTAGTAGGGCCATCTTGAGGGCTCTGTTCCAAAGGCATAAACATCTTTTACATGACTCAGCACCAGCAAGGTCAGCTTCTTCACATTTTAACACTGCCTATATTAAACCCTGATGTGTTGCTACAAAAGTCCAGGAGCTCTTTCCATTTTATATGTAAATCAAATCAGGTTTGTTTTAGCCTTCTGATTAAATTGGTAAGAGAACTGTGTAGAACAGAAGTGTCATTGCAATCAATTTTTAGAACACAAGCTAAACTTCAGGTGGGATATCAGTCTATCTACAGATAATTTCCTAGGTTCAAGGAGGTTGTTCTGAATTTTGAAATATTTAAATACTCCACAAAACAGTTTTACTTGTCTTCACCAAGTAAGTATGAGGCAAACTGCCAGAGTTTATTGTACTAATCATTTGTCTCTACAGTTGGTGAGGAAACAAAGACATCTGCCATATTAACGGGGAAACATCTGCCCTTCAAAAGAGAGAAGTCTGATTAAATAAAAGAGAATAACTTATATTGTCAGTATAACTTATGTTGTCAGTATAAGGAGGAGTGTGGGATAATTAGTGGGAAATTACTGGTCAGGTGTAGGGCTTCTCTGACATTTTTGGTCCCTTTTATTAATTCTACCATTTTTTGCCAAAATGTTGGCATAGATTAGAACTTCAGTGTAAACTGTCAATATTAGCTAGACCTGCCAAAGACATCTGAAAGATTCAAAACTAAACAATTAAAATAGTCATTTACTGTGAACTTTGTAGCAGGATTCCCATTACAAAATGATGAAGTAATACCTCTTCTTTCTTCAGAGGCTTAAGAGGAAAACATTTTTCCTCACATATGGTATTATGCAAGACAAAATTAATTAAATGCATGTTATGATAATTGTGTTATTCATTTTACTTTGAAGTGGAGAGGTGATGGAATGAGAAACAAATATTTTGAATAGATGTTTTAATATATGAAAGCAGTGCTGTGTATGAATAACTCATGTTAAAAACAATTCAGACACTTACTTTGGATGTACATAGCATTATTTTGCCTAATATGGACATTGGGTATGGCTTTTACATATATTATGCCCTAAATATATTGTCAAAAAGCCTTCTTCTGAATAAACTTGCTTAAATTATGGATGCAAGGACCCAGCATATTTTAAAATAAGTTTTTAAAAGTGTGCAGAAGTGACATTGAAACACTTCCCATGCATCTATGAATTTCATTTGCTTTATTAATTTTTAAAAGTTGAGATATGGCTTCAGAATTTTGTATAATAACATTTTCTACTAAGCAGTAAAATAGGCAGGGGCTTTGTTTTTCAGTTTCTACCAAATGTGGATATTCATCACTGACTTCCCCACTACCGTCAACCAGACTGAGCCTATCAGTCTGCATTATTACTACAAAAAAGAAGCTGCAGCTTTAGGCATTGAAAATAGGGAGTTTTCTCGCTGAATGTTGACCTATGTACAAATATGTGCAGCCTGATTTGAAGATCACTTAGGCAGAGAACTGTATGCCTGTGTTATTGTGTGATCTTTAATGTGAACAATGATTTTAATAATGTATTTGTAAAAAATCTGCAAAACCTGAAGATAAAAGCACTTCTCAACAGATTGATAGTGCTTACTAGAGTGACTAGTACAAATACATGGATGTTGAGTATTTTGAGTATGTACAAAATAAATCGCAAAGGAGTTATGGGAGGCACATCTCTAAAATAAAAGTAGACCTAAAATTATAGTTCAAAGTAGGCTATGCATACAAGTTTTTAACATTCAGATATGAAGATGCTTGATTCCTAACATTCACTAAAAAGACAATTCAGACATGTAAGTGGTTGGTTTAAAATATAGAAAGCAATAGAAATATACAACAAAGTGGTTGCATTATACTAACTTTGACTATAAATCACTTATTCACATTCACTTGTAATTTGCAGTCATCCAGATCAAGGTGATGTTGAGAAAATCATGCCCAATTATTTTCAAGGTCCAAGTAAAAAATGTATCCTACACCTCTTTCTATTTTCCTTGTCCTGTGGGGTTGTCAGCTGACTATTTTCTTATTGGAAATGGATGCCAGTCTTCCTACTCAAATGAGTACCTGATGCATCCCTCTACTTAGATGTCCCCTTAAACTTCTACTTTACAGTGTATAAGGGTTGAAGCATTTCTTGGATATTGCATATTTTCACACCAAACTTCACAGTTCTGTATTTAAAATCCAAATCCATTCCACTGCTCTGGCTAATAAACCTTTATTCGTTGAGAAGACTTCTCAGAACTGATTTTACCTTTGGCATAAAATGACAGTATGATAATATGACTTAAAAGTAATCTGGGCTGTTTAACTTTAGAAATTTCCATTGATGCATTATAGATACAAGTCTATATCCGTATATTTTATTTTTAATTGTTCATTGCATTATTTGGGTTTCATAGAAGCATGTATTCGGAGTAATTTCTTATGAAGCTTGCTTGAGTTCGTAAGGAGATTAATAAAAACTTGACAAAACTCTAATCCAACATTATATCTAAATAATCACTCCTGGCCCAATACTATGTATACAATCCTATACACTTTTGCTTTGTATTTATACTATCCATGAAATTAGAAGAAAACTTTCTAGTCTTCCATTTCCATAGCAGTCTGAGATTTTTTTAATTGCTTTACTTGAATTGTTCTGTTAGGGTTCTCCACTGCTCCAACCATTTAAGCAGTCAGCACTGTTTGCCTATAATCTTAAATAGCAGAAAAGCAAAGGAGTAAAATGTCTTTTTTTATTAGCTCAGAGACAGTCAAAACAGAATAGGATTACTGACATATCTTTTCCACAATCATCTGTTACAAATTCAGATCAATAAGCGTGAGTATGTACATGCGCATGCTAGGCAGATACTTTATTGCCCAACAGCATGTTATGTCACTTTGTACGTGAAACACAGTATGTATATGCATATATAAATATGTATGTGTGTATATATATATACATACATGCATATATACAGCTACATGTGTATACTACTTCAGCAGTGAAGGAGCTTAGATAGTGTTAGTTATGTGTTCAAAATAAAGTTTCTTTCACATAAATGTTTTGTGTTTTCATCCTGGGTGAGTCTAACACAAAAGGAGATACAGGCAGATACACATAGCCAAATTTTAGAAGTTGACAGAATGCGTCATGCATGTATGAATTACTATATAATGTAGAAATCTTTATGAAACTCTGTTTTGGATGGCCCACTTCTATCTGCTGCATTACTCATCTGAAGTAATTTTGCTGTTCCATAATAAATTGCTGCCATAGCAACCTCATAGTACTGCATACTCCCAGATCTAAGACGACAACACATACTCAGTTACAAATCAATGAAGCTGATTTAATTAAGAGTTTGTAAAAATCAGTAAAGTTCATCCATTTTTTATACACTTAGAAGTTGTCCTTGCTGGCTATTGCAGTACTAAAATTGTATGTTGCTGTTACATGTTTTGCACTGTAGCTGTCTTTGTTTAAGAATTTATTTAACATAAAGAAAGCATTAGTTATAGTCCAGAAGTCCAGCTGAGGGGATTCCACTATGCAGGAAAAGGAAATGCCATTTTTGGAATTGAGCAACAGTAATCTGAGAAGTGCTAAAAGTTTTGGGTTTAGCATATTGGTCAAGTATTGTTTTCTCACCTTCGTGCATGCATTAAATTTCAGTTGTCAGTTTATTACCTTGTTGTGGATGTCTGTTAGAATAAGAATTTAAGTCAAGGGCTGTTCTTGAAAATGAAACTTTTTCTATTCATGTAAGCTATTTTCTCATAAAAACTTGAGGCTGGTGGTGACTGACACTTTAGGCACAGCTACCTGAGCCATAATGCTGGTCCAGAATATTTTTCATAGATGCCACAGATGTTCTTTATGAATCTGCATTTTGTTTCTTGTCAATTGCTTGACTATTCTGAGATCAGCAGATCAGCATCTATTATGAAATGTAAGATACTTTTTTGAAGAGAAAATATTTCTTTTGGAAGAGACTCTTGGAGGAGGAGGAGAGATATTTTGAAATAGTTTTCTCAAAGTGATTTGCGTCTACAAACTATGCCAAATTTTCAAGGAGTTCAGTTGCCATTTGTACAGACCTAAAGGCACTGGCTGTATTCACAAGTACTCAGTAACTCTTAAAAGCAATCAAATATTATGGCTACTTCATATTGCCATTTTCCGGTATCTATCAGAAAAGGTAACTAGTGGTCTCCTATAAGTAGTAGGTCAATCTAACAGATTCTGATTAACAGTTTATTTTGAAAATTTTACATAATTTGCAGTATGTGCAGCCATTGAAGATGCACTAAAGAAACAATATCTATGTTAAGGTGTCTAGAAGGATGAAGTTACAAAATAATTCTATTAAAATTAAGTGATCTTTAATTTCCTTGGGTGTAATATAGGTGAGTGGGTGTTTCCTCGTGCCTGTCATGTTTCCTTCTATTTATGACTTCTATGCGTGCTTGTCATTGCGCACAGATTATTCATACCAAACCTGTTTAGGTGATCTTTCCCACACATCCAGTATTGAAGTGGGATACCTCTATTTTTATTCCATTAAAATAGAAAAAAAAATGTTCAGTGGTTACTAAACTGGCTGTGCCAAAATAATTGTAATCTTGTCAACACTTATAATTTTTTTGGAGCAGTTCATTGTAATGCAAATAATGAAATTATTTTTAAAATAACCGTAATGGAGGTTGAAGGAAAAATGCCAAAATATGGCATTATGTTATATAACTTTACACCTGTGTGAACTACACCTTGTGCCTACTCCTCTGATTATTTTTTATTTATTTTCAAGTGTTTGTGGGAAGATAGAAGTGAGGGCGCATCTGCTAGAGGAACAGTAGGCTCAGAGTGGGAGTTATCATGCCCACACATACTGCTGCTGATCCTACTTCATCCCCCTAACTGCTGTATTTTCATTATAAGCTTGGATTCTGTTTCCCTCTTTATTACAAGGATGTTACAGTTCTTTATTCTTCACTGACAGCTGGCAACAGGTAATGCTGGCTGTTATTTTGTTCACTCTAGTCAAGCACATTGATTTCCAAGTATAACCATGTTTTGTTTGCTGTATTTTGTTCTTGGTGTGGTTGAATGCCATCCTTGGAAAGATGTGCATTGAGCCAGTGTTGAATAAGTGGCTTGCCTTCGGCATTCATGAGTAAATTCTGTAGTTTTTGTTTCAAGCCTTTGACATGTCATCAAGTGTAAATCTATTCTAATGCCAAAATCCCTCTTGATGTCTGATGCCAATCAGTAGCTTTTCATCTTGAAAAAGGTAGTGAATAATTTGCCCTGTGGATATTACACAGATACCATATATGGCAAGAAGCAAAGAGGGGAATCCCATACCCATTTTTTAAATTCAAATAATCATGTTCAACCAGTTTGCTTTCCTAAATACCATTGGTAGTCTGGTACATTTTCTTGCTTTCAAGTGAATATTGAATACTTGTCTAATTTGCATCTTTTCGATGTGTAGAAACAATATGCTCTTTCTGCTGCAGTATTTTACTTCATGAGCAGTAGCCAACATGCTGAAATATTTGAATTATATTACTTTTGTTATTTTAGTAGGAAGCTCAAATCTTTTACCGCCATTGGCTTCATTAGTGGGTTTTGTTATAAAAAAAAATTTAAAAACAAAAAAGAGAGAACGAAAAGGCATTTGCTATATAGGAAGGTCAACATTTTCTTTGTGAACACAGTTTGTGACCATGATTTTGAATTTCAATGAACTGTAAGCTGTAAGAGTGTTGAATTAAAGGCATAAAACACTAGTTCACTCAAGAGCTCAAAAGTATGTAATTTCTTTCCTTAGAAAGGAGGCCTGCTGAAAACCTAATGATGTGTTTATATAGTTTAATGGCACTCATATAGTTTATACTCAGAAGAAAGAAGCAAGTAGAGCTTTGTATTTAACTGCCTTTCAGTCTGAAATATTACAAGATTTTAGGATGCACAGAGACTATTGTGATTATTTAATCTGACCCCCTGTGTAATACAGGTCATAATACTTTGCACGGTAATTCCTGTGTCAGGGCAAATAAATTCTTCAGCTGTAGTGAATATTTTGTACTGAGTTTGATTGGTTTAAGCTACCACCTTATCCTAAGTCTCATATTAGTGATATTAGTAATACCAGTTCTGCAAGGTATTTTCCTTATAATTTATAATAATGTTGAACCTTTCACCCAGAGTTATTCAAAACAGCTTGCATGGCTTAATTAAGCTTGGAGTTATCAATATGTTTAAATGAGAAGTCATGTATATCATTTCCAGTGTAGTTAATCAGGAGCAGAATTTAAACTCATGATCTTTTGGTTTAACAAATAAATCGTGAAAACACTCATTAGCTGAGGTGGCATGGTTTAGTGGGAGGTGTCCCTGCCCATGGCAGGGGGGTTGGAACTAGATGATCTTAAGGTCCTTTCCAGCCCTAACTATTCTTTAATTCTATGATTTTAGGCCGAAAAATCTAATCATACTTAGATTAGTTAATAAGTTAATTTTGTTAGGTTTAAGATTTACTTAAAATTGCAGTGAACCCAAACTGATATTTAAAGATATTTGCGACTTCAATATTCAGGTTCAAGTTCTCATTCTAAAATCTTGGGGCTGCATTGCATACTGCTGTGCATGTACAGACTGCCTTCATGCACAAGACAACCCAAAGAACTTTAATCACTGTTGTTTATACAGGGAATCACCCATGTGTTGTTTAGTTGCAGCATTCTTTTAGGAATGAAATGCAAGAACTCTCCAAGCCCTCAAAACTAAAATATTATTTTGGAAAAATGTAAAAATTATTCTATCCAAATAAAATATGTGCTAGCATTAAAGTAGGCAATGATTATTTATCAAGGGTAGGATTTTCCTAGTCCAGGGCTAATAGCTGACTTCTTAAAAAATGGACTCTAATATCCCGGGACAGGTGAACTCTAAATCTTTTATCTCATCTAAAAGATCTGGTGGCAGGACAGATAATCAGACATCTACCTACTGAAAAATAGCCAAATGGCAATATTCCACTTTCTATTCATTTTTCTTTCTTTTGGTGAATTGGTCAACTTTCAGTTAACATCAAGATCTTTTCAATGTTTGATACAGTTTTGGTGTCCAGGCAAACCAAGATGGACGTAGCAATGAGGCAGTGACTATAATATAAATGTTATAATAAATGCTATATGTAAATGCTATAATAAATAATCCCATCTCTCTGGTAATAATACAATGCTATAGTATTATAGGAAGCAACATGCAGTATCTCTCTTCACTGAAATATTTCACCAAAATACTATTTTATATGTTTGGAATGGTAGTTATAATGGAATAGTCAAGTAGAGACCAGTGAGCCATAGGGACCCATAAGTACACAAATACAGCAAGCAGATGTTCTTTGCTCTATCCAGACAGACACCTGGCAGAGAATAAACATATAACATGCAAGTCAAAACATAAATAAACACATAAATTGACACCACCAAATGCCATATTAATGCCATTATTAATATTCTGCTGGGTTTATTTGGAGGGAGAAGAAATTAAACAATAAGTTAAATGAAGACAAAACCAGGAAAAAACCATTGAGCACAAGCGCATGATGCCAGTGGGGCAACAAGGAAGATAACATAGATGTTAAGTGAAAATGAGTTAGGGACTAAGAAAGGGAGAGGGTTGAAGCAAACTAGACAAAGCAAAGCAATACTGGCCAAACCTAGAGGAAATTTTCTCATTGTCTGAATCTCTCTATTTGGGCTGTTTCTGCATCTTTTCCTACAATTTTAAGGTCTAGCTAGGTCTGGCTACTTTATTCTTCCTTTTTTACTCTCCCTTCTTGGGTCCTTATGCCATGGAATGTACATGGGCCTAGCAAACACAGTCTCTGGTTTGGCTGTTTCTGCTAAAATCTAGGCTACTAATTTCTGGGGAAATCTTTTTGTTGTTTCTTTTTTGAAGTGCTTTGCAACTCTGAATATATCTGTGGGTGTGGGTAGGAAGCATTATCCCATCTCTGCTTGGCTTTCAGTCACTGGAGTTCATACTACACTGAAGAATTCAGTTTGGGTCTGTACCCAAGTGTGTCTTTCATGTCTACTAAAACTAAAATTGAGGAAAATCAACTACACCATTGATTAGAGTTGTTATCTTGGGCTGGGTTTTTTGTGTGTAGTGGCGTTTTGTTTTCAATAAATCATTTATTCACTGGTATATCAAAATTATCTTTGATCAAGGCTGTACCTAACTTCCCATTCTTGTGGCAAACTACCGAAAGTAGCAAGGCATGAACCAAATTCATAGAATCATAGGATGGTTAGGGCTGGAAAGGACCTTAAAATCATCTAGTTTCAACCCCCCTACCATGGGCAGGGTCACCTCACACTAGACCATGTCATCCAAGACTCCATCCAGCCTGGCCTTGGACACTGCCAGGGATGGAGCATTTATCACTTCTTTGGGCAACCTGTTTCTGTGCCTCATCACCCTCACAGTTCTTCCACTTAGTTTAGCCCTTTAAGTCAAGGATATCTCAAGCTGTTAGTGACATGTTAAAATGCCTTTTCTATTTAGCCTCGTGATTTTTATTTTCTGACAGAGAGGATCCGTTCTAGAGATTTTCAACCACCCTTCCTCTGTAGCTAACTTCTCATCGGAATCTTTGCTTATAACAACTTCTGTTTAAAAAGTGTATTGAACTGTAGAAGGCTACTTCAGTGAGGGTAGACCTACAACTTCCATGCAGCAGAACTCAAGCTTGGCATCAGCAGTTAAAATGCTAGATGATCTTAGCGTTACCATCCATTTTGTCAAAAACCAGGATAAGTTAGACTAGGCAGAAGTCTGGGTTTCCGTGGCTAGATTTCTGCCAGTGTCTTCCTGGGGGTCATAGAAGAAATCTCTATCACAGTACTGGAAAAATCCTAGCTGAGTACCTTAGTTATTGGGCCATTCCCTGTTGGAGTAATTTCTTGAATAGATTTATTGGAGAACAATGTAGGTATGTGTGAAAAGTGGACAGCATGATAGTGACTAGGAAGGATGCAAATGAGTAAAATAAATTGTGATGAGCTAGATGCATAATTAGTGAATGTAGGAAAAAGAGAGGTGATAGTTTTTGCAATGGAAAGGTAGGTTACACACAGCAGGAGTTATGTTAAGAATAAACTATTAGATTTCCTTGGGTTAGAAAGTTGTTGTGACTATTTGACAAGATCAGATTAAAATTAAATATATATTAATCTTATAGTTCCCACCACCATATGATTTTATAAAAGCTAAGTAACTACTTAATTTTTAACTTATTTTTAACATTTGACCATCAAATAGATCTACTTTCTTGAGTTCAAAGGTCTGATTTAAAATAGAGATTACTGCTTGTAATTGGCCTT
This sequence comes from Ara ararauna, assembly GCA_028858755.1. Lineage (NCBI taxonomy): Eukaryota > Metazoa > Chordata > Aves > Psittaciformes > Psittacidae > Ara > Ara ararauna. The sequence continues at coordinate 29,360,756 of CM054380.1, forward strand.
GGGTTCTCCAAAGACCTCACTTTGCATTGCTAAGTGACTATGCTGAAACTGCATTCAGTGAAACTGAGCATGGACATAATCTGAAATCTGGATGTAAATGTTTTGTTTAGATTCTTTAGTTTTCCCTGTACCACCGCAGGAAAAGGACACACACTATGAAAGCCTGTGGTCTCCAGGAACACTGCTCTGCTGCTAAAAACAATTATAGTGAATGGTTGCTGGGCAATCAGCTATCAAGTAAACCGAGATCCCTTAGCTTTCCCATACTTATCTTGATTAATGATTTAGCTAGTCATAAAATGTGTATTTGTAATTTAGATAGAACACTGAATGTTTTTCAGGGGAAATAAAAAATGTGTCTCATCTGTATAAGCCTTTCTTCTGCTTGAAATACGCTGTAATTAATATTATAAATACAGTCATATTGATATAAATCTCTAGTATGTTTTAATGGCAAAACCTTTTATGTTTACCATGACAAATAATAAAGTATCAAACTTGTCATCATTTTTGGTTCTTTCAGTTGACATTTTATGAATATTTTTTAGAATGAAACCAAGCTACTTACTTCTCAATTGTTTTCAGCAATAGCAAGATCTGATCCAACTTTGATTAGCATTCATGGGCGGCTTTCCATGTGCTTGAAAAGCTCAAGGATTGGGTCTCAGAGTCAAATGCTACTCAAAAAAAGCCAAACTTATCGTGTTATAAGAAGTATTTCTCAAATTTCTTTTCCTCGGTTTAATCACATGGTATTTCACTATCTTGTTTTTAATAACAAAATATGGGGCAGTTTCTTTCAAACTGAGCAGAGACATTCTTTCAGAATTGATAGTAATATGCCAAGGTAAAGCCTTTGGTATTTCATTTGAACAAATGTAAAAGGCATAACCAAAACTATCTTTACCAAGTTCTCTAAATATACTAAAAAAAGACTGACAACCACATACATGAGGCACAGATTGCCTTCAAAGTGTCCATGTACATTTTCCTACAAAAATATGAAAGTGACATTCATTCACAATGTCAGAAGAATATTGTTTTTATGCTTTGGCTTTATGGGCTTAACACATGCACTAACTTCTTTATGATTTGTTCTATCTTAGGGCTATTTTCAGCATAATCTTTTTATGGGGCTATATTATGTATAAAAATAGTTTTCTTGACATAAAACATACGTTCATAGGAGCATAAAAATGCTTCTTTTGGATGCTCAGGACCATTAATAATATCTAAATTATTAAAAGACAAATACATTTTATTTCAAAATCGGGAAGAGAGTTTCAAAGTAGCTCTTTCTTTAAATTATTCTTTCTTCTTAGAGACCAAGAAAAAGTTTAGCTAGTGCTTATCTTTGCTAGCTATGTTTAGCTGGATGCATTCATACCATTGCAAGAATGCTACACCTACATAATGCAGGTACATGCTTGCATGTGTCTGTACATATATATACACTCTTTCAATAACTTTCAAAAAAAATAGTAACTGCTTTAAGCCATCCCATTTTAGGTCTTTTATACACTTATGAGAATTTGGTGTTTATTTATCCACTTCCTTAAAAAATGTTAGCTGTTTTGCAAACACATTATAAGTCTTTCTTGTGAAGTAATTTCAACTAAAATGGACAATGAGGAAAAATGAGAACATGGGAAATAATAAAAATCAAGGAGGCAATGATTTCCATTCATTTCTTAATATTTTTTCCACAGTTAAATACTGTTATCGCTAATTAGTTAAAAATCCTAAATGGTTAATTCATTCCATTGTATACAGAGCATAGATATTTATCAAAATCTTTAAAAACCATGTTATATTTAATTTATTAAGTATATAAAAAGCTTCAGAACGGGTAGTAGTGTAACTACCTGATAGCTTTCAGACAGGTAGTAGTAGTAGTATTGAGTTTAAAAATCAGCGAAGAGCAATTCCTTTTTGTCACAATTTTCAGTTCTGCCTTTGATTTTCCATTGCATGGCACTGAGGTCCAGAAAATACATGTTTTAGTATTACCGTTACCCCACAATTTCATATAAGGAGTTTTTCATTTGACATGCATCAAAGAAAATCTATTACTAGCTTTGGAATCAAATTCTTACTGTTTAATGTTTTCACTTTTCTCCATTATTAACCAAGTTAGTTGGCCAAGATTGTTACAGCTAAGAAGAAAAGTCACTAATGAATTCAGGAGTTTTCATGGTAATCTTGTTTAATTGATTACAAAATGACACAGTGTCTTCTTCAGTCCGGCTTTTCAGAGGAAGAAAAAGAAGCTGTGCCTTCTTCATAAATAAATTTGGTTTCATTTGCATCAAAGGAATACCTGAATTCTTTACTTTTTTGCCTCCTGAGGCACCAAATCAAGACCACTTGTATATATACCTGCTTACACTGAAAAGGGGAGTTATTTAATGAGCATTTGAGGAATACTTTATTCAATGAGCATGATCTAAGAAACAGACAACAAAAGCTCTGCTGAGCTATTTCGGAGTTAAGGATCGTGTACTTTTTGAGAAATTGAAATCAGATTTAATCTTCTTTAGCTTTTGAATCAGAATGTTGCAGCTGCAGAACCTGTTTCATCCTATCTTAGAGAAGAACATTTCAAGTAAAAGGGCTGCAGGTGGTTTTTAAAGTGTGTTTGTTTGCAGATAGAGTTCAGAGTAGTGAAAAGGATACATACTTTCAAATGTGGGGTTTTTTATTTTTACAAAAATGATTTATAAACTATGAGAAATGATACTGTACATTAAAATCCTACATATACACTGCTGAAATTCTCTGCTTGCAGAGCTTTTATCTAGTTTTAAGTCTTCACAAAAATGCCTTGAAATTCTGCAAATAAAGCAATGGTTTTTAATAAGAATTAAATCCTAACAGGCAAAGAAATTATTTTTAATAATACCATTCATGTTCGTAGTCTTTCAGAAGTGGTATCTGAAACTGGCTCCTTACACAGAAAGCATTTTCTGCACCCTGTCACATGGAAATGCAACAACTAAAATAATGATTTGATGTTATGCACAGGCCAGTAAGTAATCCATAGCTGTATCACTGCTGTGTTCTTTAAATTTTCCAATAGTTCTTTCGATTATGTCCATCTTTTTTTCTCTTGTGTTATACTTGAAGAAAAAGTGAATGAAACACAGTCCTTTCCTTGAACATTATCTAGTATTATTCTTACCTGTTGCTCTATATGAGAAATCAATAACTTTCTTCTGTCATTAAAGTGATTTTCAGCTAATTGCTCAGCAGAAATTTTATGTACAGGGTAAAGACCACAAGCTGGCTCTGTGTTATACATGTTAAATGTTTCCTGTAAGAAAAGGGAAAGTACTGCCAGAAAGGTAAATATAATCTTGATTTTGTGATTTATGTCTGTATTTATGAAAACTCTTATTTTAATACATACACATAGTAAATATTTAATTGGGAAAAACAATATTAAAGTCATTTTGATTAGCAACATAGAAACAGTATTATCATTTCTGATGTTCACTATTTTATTTTAGAGGGACAAATTAGGTGAGCATTTCATGCACTTAACTGATGTTTATGTCTTCTTTTAATGAGACAGATAACTTAATTTCATTTTTCATTGTGTGGTTTTCAATTCCTTTTATTTTTATGTCTTTCTTAGAACAAAATGAAAAAATAAAGATAACTAACTACCCGATAGACTTCAGTTTCATTCCATCTGCTTGCTTTGGTTTTATGAGCAATGAAATAAATCTGTTTTCTCTGTTGAAATTTCTGTGCAAGGTTCCTCAAAACGAAGATCTTTCCATATAATCCTTTAGAGTAGTTCTCTTGTTCACCTTGAAAGAAAACATATCAACAAGAGGCTGGTCCGGAAAACTTGAATTGGCAGTTCAGCTTCCTAAGGAAGCCTCTTCAGATCCTCAACCTGTTTCTGTGTCTTACTGCCCTAAACTGTCCATTATTCTTTCTTCTGGTCTCACCTCAGGTCAGCAGGAAGAATCCAGACTTTTTAAAGAAGGCATGAAATATCAAAAAACATGAGACACTCATCAGTGAGAGAGACTAACAACCCTCCTGCTGTTGCCTGATATAAAAGATACGAATGCTATGCCAGTGGCATTCTTCAGCAATCTTCATAGAGTAAAGATGGAGGAATTAGCTCCACAGAGTAACTCTAGTTATTATATAGGAATATTCAGTTTAGTGTGCGTTTCTGTTTCATCCCCAAATTAATGTAACATGAAGGGACTACATGAAAAACAAAATGACATAGTACAATCTACTGAAAGGTTCATATCTTACAAAATAGACCAGTGGGATGAGGGTGAAAAACGGTAAAGGATAGTTCAGGATTTTCTATTTCATTTTCCAAAGTTTTTCTTCAGCCGTTGGGCTGAGATGCTCCACCCTGTAGGCAGGATTTTTGTCTTACTGCCTGTTGTTTGGGCTATAAAGAGTGGCAGTGCTTCCTTTTTGGCTGAAAGATGCTAAAGAAGGAAAGCTGAGTTCTTTTCCTTCTTAATATCTTTTTAACAGAAAATGTGCTTTCTTGATTCAAAATCACACTTTTTATCTCATAAAATATGGAAATGTACAGATTCCCTTTTTATGGTAGAGACACAGCTAAGCAGCCCATGGTACTATGTGCAGGTCCATGGAAGAGAAATAGAGTGTCTGTTTGTTTAAAAGAGATGAACAGCTTTCTCTCCAAAGCATCCCCCTTTTCCTGAACATTCACAAGGAAGTAACCTTCAGTACATTTATGCACAGTAGTCGCCTGCCTAACTAGTTCCAGATCTTGAAAATAAATTCTGTGTTATGTAATAAGTTCATCAGTGACAACAGATAAGTTTGCAATGGCAGTATTAAATGAAACTTTAAATGCTTCAAAAATTCTTTATGTTCAACTCTGGGCTAGGGAAAAGCCATGGGTGCTGATTTCACCCTTTTTTTTTTTTTTTCTTAATGGTTGGTACTTATTTTCCCTTTTTGCCTCCTCATGTTTGTTTCCTCCTCTTACCCAAAAGTCCAGTATCTCCAGGTGCTTTTTTCTGTTTTCAAATGTCCTGTAAAGGTGGATTTCCTTGGAGAAAGCGGCAGTTCTTTTTTAACTGTCAGACTTCATCTTTCCTGTCACTTCCTATAGGTACCTATTTATATATCAAAACAGACCTTAAGGTCCCAACATGGCACTGACATTGCAAGCAGAGCTTCTCATCTTGAGTTTAATCTATGGCTTTCTTCTGAAATCAGTGATTCTTTTCATGAAAGGTCTAAAGTTTTTAAATCTGTTTAATGTCAATGTCTATTTCTAAGTGATTGGTACATACTAAAAATTGTAAAGTGTAAAGGAGCAGGAATTATAGCCCTCACTGATAAGCATCTCACTGATTTTGAAAATGCAAAATAATAGGAGCACATAAGTTGAAGATTACTGTATAATTGTGTGTTATTAGTAGGAATGCACAACTTTTGCAGCATATTTACTGTGCTTTTTTTTCCCCTTCAGTTTCTTGTGACTTGTATATGAATGTAGTTTGGGAATGGATAATTTGAGAAAAATATAGCATCAGCTAATTTAGAAGAATGAGTCTATACTACATTATTTAGGGATGTTTTTTGGCTCTTTAAGAGATACTTGAGTATTTTTTTTACACACTCAGTTCCATAATGTGCTGTCCCTAACTTGGAGTTATCTGGGTTCTCTAGAAATTCTGCTATCCTTAACACACTGAACAAAAAGAAAAGATAATGACCCAAGATAAACATGTGAAAGCTCTCAGGTTAGAAGCTCCAGCATTTGGCAGTGCATGCCCTACTTAGCAATGTCTCCCTGTATATGTGATAAGATTGTTTTAGGCTCTTCATGACTCACTACTCGCTTTTTCAAAGCTTCAGATATTTATGTTGTACCAAGAGGGACGAAAAGTCCTACATAATTAGTTCTGTTTACTTGATTAATAATTTTACTCATATACTATGTGAAAAGTTCTGTTTACTTTGATTACTAAACTTACCTGTATACAATATGAAAGTGTTTTTCCCCTAGGTGACAGCTAGAGCAAAATATTTCCCTTTTCATGTCCATTTTATTTAACTTCTGTTAAAAAGGATTCTCTTTTTCCAGCAATTACTCTATCTCTTACTTATCTCAGTTCCTAATAAGAAAGTACTGCATAATGCTGGAGCCTTTATGCTGTCAAGAATAATTTATTTTGCTAAGAATAGTAAGTTGGAATTTCTTACCTGGACTCAATCATTTACCAAGTACCAAAGTTTATAAGGAAGTTCAGGACTGGAGTGCAAAGCAGGAAGATGGGGGATGAACTGGTTTTCTAATGCTAATATTTTGTCAGAAGGTTAACTTCTTTTAACATGATATTCTGCATAGTACCTGCAGTTGTTTTTAAAGTGACAGATTTTTGGCAACTACCTGATGTTTCTGAGGCTATAACAGGTAATAGTAACAGAGAAGAAATGATCCTTTCAGAAGTAAGATCTTCTAATAAACTCAAATGAAATAAACAAGCTGTTTGCTTCAGTAAAAACTAATTTAGATTCCAAAACCAGGCTCTTAGTTACTATGTGGTATTTGTGAAAATATTCTTCTCTTTTGTTTTTGTTGTACTTGAGATGATGTATTCTTGAATGAAGTCCAACCCTTCCAGCAGAGATGTTTTCCTAGTAGACTTTTCGGTGCAAGTTGTATTTCCCCAAAGGAGCTCACCTAACTTGTAATAATAAATGGCTTCATAGAATTCACAGAGCTACTCTTAAAAACCGAAAATTTAAGTCTTGGCGTTACTCAGTCACCTTTTAGGATTACAAAGAGAATACAAATATATGCTGTAATTGTCACAGAGTTTGGCTGAGTTGAAATATAGGTGCACATTAGGCTAAATGGTATTTTAGATTTGCTTATAAAGTAGGAAATGAATGCATCATCCAAAATGGATTTTGCACTATAATGGTGCTGTGGTTAGTTCACATTAAGTTTCAATTAGACAAGAATGTGACAGGACCATTTAATTAGTCAATAAATTTCTGTCGCTGGAAGTTGACAACCTGGAAAGTAGTCTGCTTTGGCAGTTGTTACCCAGCACAAGTTCTGTCAGGCAGTATGTGTCATTAAATGTTGTGCAAGACCTCACCTTCAACTGGAACACTTAAGAGTAAGTGGTTTTAACTTTGATTCTCATTCTGTGTTAATGGTATGTTGACAAGGGTGGATGGAATTTTTTAATAGGAAAATTATGAAAGTCTTAAGTAAGAAGCAGTCTGGGTTGTCTGTGTCATATTATGTAACGTATTAAACTGTCTTTTTCCCCTACATATGATGTGTGATATGCTTAAGACTTAATCACCCAAACTTGTTAAGTAGAAATTAATTAAAAGTGTATAATGATGTGTTCCTCAGAAATAATTGGTGTGATTAAAAATCTGACTTAAATAACACAAGGCATCAAAAAGTTTTTCATGCATTTTCCTTATATTTGTTTTATTTCTTTTAAATAAAAATGCTGGGGTTTAAAACTACTTTGCATTATTTTAGATAATTACATTTTCTTTCTGAAAAAAAAAATTAAAATTAGTGCCCACCTATTTTCCATCCTGCATGGACATAATTACGGTCATATAGAATAAAGTTAGAAACACATGACCTCTTCAGAAGTAAGGATTATAACAATAGATCTTGAACGGATTCCAACTTAAAACAGGGGAAGTTTAGACTGGATATGAGGAAGAAATTCTTTACTGTAAGGGTGGTGAGGCACTGGAATGGGTTGCCCAGGGAAGTTGTGAATGCTCTATCCCTGGCGGTGTTCAAGGCCAGGTTGGACAGAGCCTTGGGTGTCATGGTTTAGTGGGAGGTGTCCCTGCCCGTGGCAGGGGGGTTGGAACTAGATGATCTTAAGGTCCTTTCCAGCCCTAACTGTTCTATGATTCTGTGATTCTTAAATCTGTGCTTTCTCAATTTATGAGTAGTGGGAACTCCCCTAGGAAAATTTTAAAAAATTAGGGATTGACTGTAACTGTCTTTTCCTTTTTTGTTTATATTTGTTGAAGAGCTACCCTGGTGCCTGTTTAAAGGCACATGCTTTGACAGTTGTATTGAATGTTGAAATACATTGTCATTGTGCTTTGTGGTTTTCCAGTGATAACGTATAGTTGTGGTTTTGCTTTTCTGGGTTTTACACGGGAGTTACTTTGCCTCACAGGCTTTGCATGCAATGTATTGTACCTGTTGCAAATGCACTTTTGAAGTGCTGATCTCTAGTGGGAATTTTCTGCTTGTGTTGCCATATTCTTCTTCAGTAACCAGCCTTGTGACTTCAGGAAGTGGCCACATGTGTTGTAAGACACCTTGGAGAGGTGCTGGTGATATTCACAAGGAGCAAGACTGCTCTGGGGGCAAGGTGCACTCAGCTTTGACAAGTGCTAGAAGACATACATCTGTTTGGCTAGAGCTGTCTAAAGCCAAGGGCAGCAGTGCTCAAAGTCATCAGTGGTTGAAACTATAAAACATCTCTTGACTCTGCATCAGGTACACCTGTTCTTGAAGAGACCACTGCCATAGCCACAGCTATATGCAACTAGCTATTCATTTACTCTTCTCACCAATACTGGTGGCTGTTACTGGCCCTGGAATGGAAGGAAGAAAGGTAACAGAGAAGGAAGAGGTGAGGCTGAAATTGCTCAAAACTCTCCATTATTTATGGAGTTGCTCTGCCTGTTAGGATTTTGAACTCAGGAAACACATGCATCCTTCACTGGTGTGACCTTTTTTTTTCCCCTTATAGTGGACATAGCAGCCAATTCATCCTCTTCTCCCCATCAGACCCCCCATGCAGAAGCTGGGGAATAGAAGAGGATACAAAGCAATAGTTGGCTATTTTCCTTCTGTGCCTTGAAGGATATTTTAAGGAGGGTGTAGCATCAAGTGGGATAAAACAGCAATACATTTATGAGGGGGGTTTTGGGGGACTAAGAAGCAGCTAGTGAGTGGGGATGTGTTAGAATGAAATTATTACATACAAAATTTAGCATTACAGTGAAAAGCATGGAACATCATCAATGTTCTCAGGGGGAATATTAACGTAGAGCTAAAAAACTGTCCTGAAGAATAAGGAGAAACAGAAAATCAGAAATAAAAAACTGAGACATAGGCTAGTAGCAGTGAAGTGTTTCTCATGGAAGCTAAGTGCAGAAGGTTAATTTCTTTTTCATCTCTGAAGAAAACATGAGAAATATTGTGCACCAGAAATCAAGCAAAAAAACACTTCAGTTGTTATTTGCACATGAAAAAAATCCTTTCCTGCATTTATTCTTGCAGCTGAATTCTGGACATAGTTCAGGAGACTGTTTCAAGCCTCTCCTAGATTTCTGTTGCCATAATAAAATTTAGTTTTTGCTTCTAGTGAAATTGGCAGCCAACTTCCTCGTAGAAAACACATTATCCCACAAGTGAACGTGGGATTAACCATCTTATAAGTAACACCAAGGTATTTCTCTGGCCTTCCCTGCCCTTTGCTGAGTATGGATCAGAAGATCTGAAAAAAGAAAGGGTATTTTCCTGGTAACAATCAGTTCCACTCATGTTACAGAAAACTCACAAGGGCAATACACCTACTTTCCTAGCAATAAGATCTTTTAAAAAGACTCATGCAATTTTCCCCACAATGCTGGCAATTCTAGTTGAATTCGTTAATATCCTGCCCATATTTTTCCACATCCTTGTTCTTCTACCAGTGCAAGACATTTCTGCATTTAACATTTAAATCTTCCCTTGCCATGGTACACAACCACATCTGACTGACCTGTTTTACTTGGTGCCTAAATGTCAGCTGAAGCTATCTATAAGGGATCCAAATATAAGTGTTATGCTGTTCATTTTATACAAGTATTTCCTTGTCTAGTGAACAGCATCTTTGGCAAGGATAAATAAATATTAAATCAAATCGGGCCAGTTTTTTGTCTCAAATTCTTTCTATTGCAAGAGATCGCTATTGCTGCTGCACTAAATCCTCTACCTAATTTATCCTCAGTCACCATCGCCATATCCACATTAAGCCTATTGTGGTGTAGAATTTATCTGTAAAGTGAACTAACCCAAAAGTGTCATTCTCACCATTTTAACAGCATGTACTGTTCCACTGGATTCAGGTATGTTTATTATCGTGTGTGTTGCAAAGTACCTGTGTTTCTTAAGATGAAAAAAAATCAGGTTCTCAATGTTTTTTGCAACACAATTTTTCCTCTTGGGTTCTGTTGCCCAGTGAGTTTGTAACTAATTTCTGTTTCTTTTTTCCCGAGCTGGCAGCATTGACTGTAGTTCCTTATTTGTCATCGTTTCCCCAGAGTTTGAGACTAGTTTATCTAGGCTGTTCTGTAATTGTTTGACCCAACAAAATAATGCTTGAGTATATTGTTTATCGGTAGAGTCTCACCATGTATATGTTGATCGAGTTTGGTACTAGATTTTCCCTTCCAGTGGAAAACCCACCAGAAGTGCAGAAGAGAAACAAGAGCTGACAGGAGGTTCATGAACCTGACCTTCAAATATTTCAAAGCAGTCTCTCCCTTGGATGGGGCTGGTTCAGAGGTGTGCAGGGCAGAAAAGGAACTCAGCCTCTCAGCTTCACATGTTTTGTGGATCTCTGATACAGGAGAGATTTTGTCCTGCTTCGAATCAATCTTGCTTGACTTCCTTCTGATTAGAGTTCCTTCAGGTCATGGGCTGTTAGCAGGCTCTCTCTGAGCACATTAACACCTGCCAATGAGCCAAAGTGCAGTATTGATGCTGAGCCAGCATTAATTCCTGCTAAGGCCTTTGCCACCTGACTCAGGAACGCTCCCAAGAGTACTTAGTTTTCTCTACCACCTTCTTCTGCCCTTGTCCTTGCTAACAAAATCCTATAAATCTTTAGAACTGAAAGCTCAGCAAAGAAAGTGAAACTCGCACTGCTGTGGAGACGGCGTTTCTTCTTCCACCCTTTTTTCTTTAGTGACCCAGGCTGAAATTGCAGTGTCTAATTTGAAGTGTACTGAATACTGCTTTTGTGTCATATACCTTTAGCAACAAAGTAAAAAGAAGATCTGAATATAAAGCACTCAGCGCTCTGTGATAATAGGAGGATGTTACTTGGGAATATTTCTGACACTA